>JARHVA010001695.1:1473750-2947500 GCA_037957365.1 Torreya grandis | reverse complement strand
TATTGGATCTTGAATGCCTCAATTTTTTTAGTCTAAATCTCATATTTATTTATTATTCTCATCCCATGTTCTCTTCTTCTATATTGTGTTCTTTACTCAATTTATTTTGGTGACATATACATGATAACTATAAATCTCTTCCCAAATAACATAGTTTTTTTTGCATCTACATCTAAATTTGAACTAGTTTCTAGGTGAGAATTGGAATGGAAGGAAAAAAATTGAGGGAAGAGGGGGATACATGACCTAGTCCCCTCCCCCTAATCTTGGGGAATATGATCCTAATTGGGCCTCTACACTAATCACATGACTCTGGTTGTGACTCTTAGACATAAGTGTTGGAAAGAGGTCCTGATGGATGCTACTCCAAGTGGAGATTTTAACCCATTGAGTAGAAGTTTCCATCTGTCAAGTGCTTCAATAATTTTTGAGTGTGAGGATGCTAAGGCTCTTAAAATTTTGGACCAAACCATCTTTAGGGTGGTCTTATCCATGGAGAATACATTGGTAGGAAAGTTGTTTACATTTAGACCTAATATAAAGTTGGTGAGAAATTAGGTGGTGACCAAGTGAGCTCTAAAGGGGAGTGTCCCAACTAGCTCTATGGTAGCTAGACTATTCCTATTCAAATTTACTTCTCATGAGGATATGATATCAATCCTAACTAGAGGCTTGTGGCTCTATGAGAAGCACTTGCTCTCTCTATGTAAATGGAAGCTTAACTTTGACCCTAATGCAAACCTTAACCAGTCGACACCAGTATGGGTCAGACTCCCAGGTCTTCCACTCAAATTTTGGGATGAGTAAATTTTCACTTGGATTGGGAATTCCTTTGGAAATTACATGACTATTGACAAAATCACCAAGGCAAAGACAAGGTTAGTCTTTGCTCGATTCTATGTTAATGTGGATATCCTTCAAACACTTCCCACCTTTGTTATACTAGAATTTAAATATGGGAATTAGAAACAAAACATTTAGTATGATAACTCTAGAGTTTTTTAGTAGAATTTCATGAAATTAGGACAAGTATTCACCCAATGCAAGGCTCCCAAATGTATCCAACCTCAGAAGGAAGTGTAGGTGAATCTAGTTAAGACTACAGATGACTACCTCTTTAAGGGAGACATCCTCAATCTCATCACTTCCCCTCTAGTTCTTTGAGAAATATTTTAGAGGTGGTGGTAAGGAGGAAGGAAACCCCTAGGCCCCCCAAGAAGAGGAAGTAGATATTCCTTTAGGGGAAGACTAGGGGTTAGTTTGAAGTGGGAAAGACCAAGGCCTAGGTGAAAAGGAGTCTAAGGGAAACCTTAGCAACCAGCTGAAACACTTGAGTAGTGGACATGAAGAAAGGGAGGGTGAGCTAGTCCAATATTCTAGAACTCTTTTGATTGGGATGAATTTGGTAGAAACTATACCAGATATACATAACTCAAAATTAAAAATAGGAGGCTTCAAGTTGGAGCCAAGCCCTTCGTATAAAATTTTCCCCCTATCTCCAAGTGCAAGAACCATCAATAATGTAGAGGAATTAGAGAATTGGTCCACTGTGAAGAAAAAAGGTAGGGGTAATAGTATAAAGATAGTGGGCATTGGGGGAAACTAATAGGGGTAGACCTTTACTCACGAAAAAAGGTAGAGAGAGATGGAAAAAGAGATTTCTAGGGGTAGATAGACCACCTTGGTGGTCCCCCCTAAGAGATCTAAAAAATGAAGATAGTTTCTTGGAATATCAGAGGGATTAATAGCCCTCATAAGCAACTACTTGTTAATAACTACATTTTAGACAATAAAGTAGATATTTTGTTACTTCAAAAAGTCAAGATGTCTAAGGAGAAATTTAAGATGGTGGTGAAAAACATTTATCCTAATGCCAACTATGCTATTAGGAGCTCAAGGATATTTGGGAGGTATTTCCACATTATGGAACCATAACTTTCAAGGGAGGGTGGTAGCCTATTCTAGGTATTATATTGAAATTTACTTCTAGTGTAGTTATATTTAGTGGACTTTGGTCAATGTCTATGCCCTAAATAATCATAGTGGGAGAAAGAAGGTCTAGGATAATCTCTCAAAAAAGATTTTAAAAAAAATTGGGGAACTAAATGGATGGTGGTAGGGGACCTGAATACCCCACTCTATCCATATGAAAAAATGGGGGGTCTGATAGACCACTCTAACAACATGAAAGACTTAGCAGACTTTCTAGGCAACATTGGCCTAATGGATGTGGATCTAGAGGTCCAATATTTTACCTAGTCTAATAGAAGATAAGGGAGTAATCTTATTTAGGTAAAGCTTGACAAATTCTTAATATCTTCCAAATAGGCTATAGCCAACCTTGTTTGTTTGGTTGCTCTTCCAAGAATATGTTCTAACCAAAACCCTTTAATGTTAACTCTAGAAAGAAAAGAATTATAAAGGTCCCTTCCCATTTATATTTGAAATGATTTGGTAACTCCACCTAGAATTTAGAGGCTACCTAGTTGAATGGTGGAACATTTCTATTTAGGGAATGGCTACATATAGACTAGCCCAAAAATGGCCAATGTAAGGAACAAAGTTAAGGGATGTAATGAATATAATTTTGGTAATGTTCTAGTTAGGAAGAGAAACATAAAATAACAACTACTAGAAGTCTAAACTAGGATGGAATAGGGGCACTTGTCAAAGAAGCTACAAACTTTGGAGAACTCCCTCTCAAAAGATTGGATTTTAACCTTGAATGAGGAGGAGGTTTATTGGAAATAAAAATCTAGGATTCAATGGTTAAAAGAGGGGGATATGAACATGTCCTTCTTTCATTAGTCTACACTGAGGCACAAAAAGAGAAAACTCATAAGTAAGCTCATGAATGATGATGGGGATGTGGTAGAAGATGATGAGGAAATAGGTATGTTGGCCTCCAATTACTTTGAGAACCTCCTAGTAGCCCAATAGGTCAACACCCCATAGGGAGATAATGAGTTCCTTCTAGACACCATCCCCACCATTTTATCTACTGAAGATAATAGCTTGTTGACTAAACCAATTTTGGAGGAGGAAGTTAGGGATGTTATCTTCTCAATGGGAGATTTCAAAGCTCCAAGCCCAAATGGGTTCCCCCAAAATTTCTTCCAAACATTTTTGAATGTTATTGGGAAGGATATCATGAAGACAGATAAATATTTCTTTCAGATAGGTAGACTCATATGACAGCTAAACAATACATTTATATCACTAGTCCCAAATAAGATGGATACCTCTCCCATGTTAGACTTTAGACCAATCAACCTCTATAATATGGTGTAAAAAATCTTCACTAAGATTTTAGTCTTCATAATTTAACCACTTTTGGACAAACTCATTTCCCTTGATGCAGCCATCACCACCCATGAAATCATTCATTCAATCTCCAAAAGCAAAACCTCAGGTATAATATTCAAATTATATATCTCTAAATCATATGATAGAGTCAATTAGGAATTTTTGATTAGATTACTTAGTAAATTTGGCTTTCAAGATCAAGTGATTAACTTGGTGGAGTGTATTTCCATAGTTAGATTCTCTATTCTAGTTAATGGCTCTCCCAAAGTCTATTTCCACTCAGAGAGAGGCCTTAGATAGGGAGACCCCCTTTCTACCTATCTCTTCATCTTGATGATAAAAATTCTAGGTAGGAATGTTAGTAAATTACTGATGTATGGGTATTTTATAGGCATTAAGCTTGCTTTCATAACCCATCCATTGGTTATTCAATAGTTCATTGATGATGCTATATTGTTTGGAAATGGTTTTGTAGTGGAAGCAAGAAGATGTAAAAACCTAATTAACACCCATGAAGGGGCCTCTGAATAGAGTCAATTTTTATAAAATCCATATCTATTTCCTAAACACTCAAGGGGATCTTTAGAAAAAAATCACCAGAACTTTGGGATGCTCTAGTGAGAGGTTGCCTACCACCTGTCTTGGGAGTCTGCTTATGAATTCTAAAGTTACCTCAAATTACTAGAACATGATTATTGAAATGATATATAAAAATTTGTTTGGTTGGAAAGGATCCCTACTAAGTTAATTAGGTAAGTTTTAACTCCTCAAAGCTTCTCTTTAAGGCATCCCTAACTACTTCCTCAGTCTATTCAAAATCTTGAGATTTGTGGCTGAGAAGATTGAGTAGATATAAAAGAGATTCCTATGGTTAGGGGTGAAAGAAAAGAAGAGGATTGTGCTGGTAGGATGAGACAATTTTTTCACTCCCAAATATTAGGGAGGCCTTGGCTTAAGAAGATTACATCTCATGAACAAAGCCCTCATGGCAAAGATAGGGTGGAACCTAATTCAAGGGAACAAGGATTGGGGAGACATCATGATAGATAAGTATCTCAATGGGGATACTGGTATCAAGATACTAAGAGAAAAAGGTCTTCCTAAAGTATTGGTAATATGGAATAGGACTCTCAAAACCCATGGTCTCCTCTACAGAAGCATCAAATGGAAGATTGGGGATAGAAATAATGTTAGATTTTGGGAGGACATATGACTAAAGGATCTACCCCTTAAAGACTTGAATTATGGTAGAATAATGGATAGAGCTTGTATTTTATTTGGGGATAAAGTGATTAATTACATTAATAGGAATGGGGATAATAGTATTTGGAAAAACATCTTAGATTGTGCCCCTAATCAACAAGAGATTAAAGAGGTTGCCCTTCAACTACAAGGGGAATTGGTTGAATTTAGGCTCTCCTTTTTACCCAAATAAGATTAGATGATTTGAGATAAGAATGACAAGGTATTTTACACTTTTAAAAGTGCCTATGAATTATTTTAAGACACTGGTAAGGATAGGCTATGGGGGAAATTTTGGCTTCCAAAACTTCTACCAAAAATTAGTTTCTTTTGGTGGACACTAATACATAACAAAATATTGAATCTATAAAATTTAAAGAAGAGAGGCTTTAAAATAAAATATATATGTATTCTTTATGGGGAGGAGGAAGAAATGAACACTCACCTTGTTCTTCACTACAACTTTGCTTGGGAGGTTTGGATCCTAGTTATGTAGAGGCTTAACTTGACCTAGGTTTTTAATGGCACGATGATGGCCCTAGTTAGAGATTGGAGACCCCCATTCAGATTTCCAATAATGAAGGAATTATGGGTTAAAATTACCTCTCACCTTACATGGAACTTATGGAAATAATGTAAAAATATAATTTTTAGGGAAAATATAAAACCCCTTTGGAGGTGTTTTAGACATTCTCTAAACTACTATTAGAGAATATTAATACCAGCAAATTTAAAGTTGTTGAGAGCCCACCAAGGCTAGAAGAAGAGATAATATTGGAACATTAGGAAATAATCTCAAACATTTATTAAATAGATAATTCTAAAAAAATATTTAGGGCCAATACTAAATGGACCTTACCTTAAGCAGGATGGTTTCAGCTCAACTTTGATGGGGCAACCAAAGGGAACCTAGGTGTGGCTAGTGGAGGAGGCATTATCAGATTAGAATTCAAAATTCTTGTGGTGGAATACACTAGGGTAATTGGAATTACAATAAATAATGAGGTATAATCCCCAAATATGTTGTGGGTAATTAAACTTTATATTTCTCTAAACATTTGAAAACTTCATGTTGAAGGAGACTCACAATTAATTGTTAACACTACCCTGGGATTAGTGAACATAGGCTAGAAACTATAATATATAATAGGAGACATCTAATTAATTATTAATGTTATGGAAGAGTACAAGGTCTCCCATATTTATAGGGAGGGAAATATGGTAATAGATGTTATGGAAAACCTAGGAAGCAATAGTAATGATTGGTGGTGTTGGAGAACCCTATCTAATCTACCAAGTGAGATCCAAATTCTTTTCAATAAAAATGGAAGCACATATGTGGATTAAGTGGTGCAATATATTCACCATCTACATACTTGATTTGATTATGGGTGACTATTTCACCTTGAAAGGTGATAATATACTTATGGATTATGGAACTAATGGATTCCAAGCTCAAGACTTTGTCATTAGAACTACTATGGTACTCAACAATCGACACATGAGTAAAGAATACATAAAGCTGGCCAATAAACACACAAAGATACTCATGTGGATTTTGAAAGGTGGGATAAATATTTGGCCTAACGATTGGCTTACTTGGAAACTAAGGAAATAAAGCCACACTGATTGGGTGGTTGACTAGACCTTAATGAAGTGGAAGAGGTAGATGATAGATAGGTAGGCTATTATGATGACAAATCAGATGGGCAAGGAGATGAGTGGCCAAATGATGATTAGAGGAAGGGAAATTAATAGGTCAATTTAGATCAAGGGTAATTATTTCTTAACATACCCCATCTCTAGTGATTATTGTATGAGATGGCAGATGTGGGTCAGTACTGAGGTTGAGTTCTAGCATGGTTAAAGCTATGTAGATCTCCAAAATTATTTCAATATGATGAGATTAGATCTCTCATGATATTTAATAGGATTGAAATAACTTATTAATCTTATTTGATATCTTTTAAGGCATTCCACTCATCTTTACCTTAAAAAGTCTTGTGGGCTTTGTGTTTCTCTAGTTTCGAATATAGGTGGTAACATTGTCAATATTGAACTAACTTCTTTGGAGGAATTTTGATAGAACCTATGGTCTAGCACATTATCCAAGAGGGTGAGGTGGCTTATTTCATTAACGAGATGATTGGTCATGATGAGAATCTATTTCATCAATTTATTGAGTCCTAAGAGGAGAATTCTAGACAAATCTATATGGGGGGTATTAGTTTTGAAGTCTCTAAGGAGGTGATTGGGAAAGCCATAGGGATCCCCATCAAAGGGGAAAAAAATAGTCGATGTAGCAGGGTGCCAAACTTAGAAAACATAGGGATTTTATTTAGGTAAGGTGAGGTTGCTATAAATATCCATGGGGGATTTGAAAGAGAGAAGCTGTCAACATCATGGGGGCAAATTTGTCTCATGATAATGAAGTTCTTCACTATTAAAGGTAGATTTAAGGTGTTTTAACACTAACACTTTGATTTACTCAACCATTTCAGGAATAAGATGGAAAATAGCTTCCCATTTTTCCTATTATCTTCTTTGGATAATTCTATTAAGTTGGCTAAGGAAATTTAGGTCAAAAATCCTAATTTTTCCCTCATTCCCATCTACCAAGGTCTCATCTTGAGATTATACCACTTTCATTTGGCCTCGTGTCCCACAAAGCAAATTAAAGTTAGCCTATTAGAAGGGTCCCCATCATACCCTTCTCTTTTTTTTAAAGTTAAAGGAAATAAATCTATCAAGACCCATAAAATATCCCCTAAAACTCTATTGGTGGGGCCCAAAATTGAAGACTGTAGCACCCTAATCAGGACCCCCTTGATTCCAAGGCTAATTCCCCTAAGTTACTTTGTGGTAAGATTAAGACACCTAGATAGGGAAATGTTAAGGGGTCTACTAAAAGGGGTCAAAAGGTTGTTGAGGAAGAAGGAAATGTTCAGTCTAAAAAGGTTAAGTCTGTGAAGGAGGATCCTAGGGGAGCTAAGGAGTCAGGTAAAGTTTTGGACTTGGGCCCTAATCTGGTTGAGGATGAAGTTGGGGGTAGTGTGGGTGTTCGTAGGTCCAATCATATTTATAGAATCCCATCCCAAAACCTTCAAGGCATTGTCATCTCTGATGACTCTGAATTTTCTAAAGACACTTCTAAGGCTAGTGAAGATGGGACTTCCTCAGAGTCAAAGCAAGAAGCTAAGGGAATGAGCCATTTTCCTAAAATGAATGAGCCCTACTTGAGTGAGATGAAGGAGGATGTTTTAGAGGATTGAGGCCATAAAAAGAAAGGTAGTTTCTCACTATGTGTCACAATATTGGAGGAAGTTATGGAAATCAAGGCCAAAATGCATAAAAAATGAAGAGTAATGGTTGAATATGCCACCAAGTCTCTTCATCATGTGGCTTCTATGTTTTTTGTGCTTAAATATTTTGAAAAAAAGTTAAGGGATGTGGGTGTGAATAGTCTTGGTGACTATACAAAAATCATTGAGTTCCTATCCAAATATGGGACTACTGATAGCCCATAGTTACTTTGTTGGTTATGTGTGTTTGCCTATGTTTTTTCATTCCTATTTTCTATTGTAGTGTTGTGTATGTGCTATTAGTGTGTTGTTTGTGTGTTTTTTCTACCTCGTTGGAGGCTTTTTAAGCTTGTGGGGAAGCTTTGTAATGGGCCAAGACCCCTCTTTTCCTACTTTTTAAACTAAAAACTATAAATCTCTTCCCTCCAAAAGTCACCTTCCAACTCCCAAAAAATAATTTAAATTTTGATACTTCCTCTCTAAAATCCCTCCAAAAGGAGTGAATAATTTTTAAAACTCCCTCTAATTTTTAATTTTTTTGTTTAATAAATCAAAATTTATTAATTTAAATAATTCTAGTGCTTTTTGTATGATTCTAAATTTTTCATAAACATTGAGATGCAAACACTATTTCCACCGTATTTCCCATATCACTTATAACACCCTTACCCATACTTTTCCCTATATTGATCCTCATTTGATTTTGGTCCCCTATAAACCATCCCTCATTCATTCCAACCCATTACTAGACTATTCCCATGTTTTCCCCCACACTATTCCCTATTATCATACTAATTCATCACCCCACTTCTACATCAATAATTATATAATTCCCACACCATTTTCCACCATGTTATTACATTTTTCACCACACTATTTACCACACCCTTTTCCACCCCATTCCCACATTATTCCCATGATCGTTACCCACATTGTTCCTTGTTCAAGTGCCTGATCCACATCATTTAGAACTACACTCTTACATTTTTAACCACTCCAACCCCTTTCCCATATGGTTTCTTTTTAAAAAAATATTTCACATATGGTTATCTATTCCATACCATTTCCCATGCCATTGAAAACATAAATCCCCACACCATTTTCCATCATGTTCTGATTAATATTTGATCCAAGCATTTCTATTATATTGAAGGTTTTCTTTCTTGCCACTATAAACAACTTATGAAATTCATTGTAATACATAAAAACACACAATGAATAAAGTACAGAAGCTTATAAAAGGCTCAACATATACCATAGAAGAAGAGAAGGGGGGATGAAAAGAATAAATAATGATAAAACTCATAAAAATACTTATAGGTTTCAACTTAGTAAATTTTTACTCATATCACATTTTTATCTTGTATTTTAGATTTTTTTGTATCTTTATTTTGTTACATTTACATTAATCTATAGATGTAATGTTATTTCATATATTATAATTTTTCATTACATTTCAATAGCATTTTAATGTTTTAGGACAAAACACTTTTAACATTTATGCATCATTTTAAAACAAACTCTACACACGCGTGTGCACGCGCACGCACGCGCACACACACACACACACCATTTTATCTATTTTATTGAGTTTTGGATTAAAAATAATAAAATAATCATAGATATTAATTAATTGTATCAAAGTTTTAAAAGACACTAAAAATTAGGCAAATTTTAATTGAAAATAGATTATGTCTTCAATAAACATAGTATTGGGCACTAAAAATAAGTTAAATTTTCATTTATTTATAAGGTTAATTTTTATTTATATAAAAAATAATTCCTAAATGAGGCCAAAATTTGGCCTCACCATTGTTAATTTCCCACTTAATAATTGGGAGACCAATGGTCAAACACCCCATTAACCAGGGGGAGGCCAATGTTTTTACTTCCCATGGTTTAGAGGGTGTTTGACCATGCAAAGGCCAAAATTTAGCCTCTCCATGATGAAGCACCCCCCAAAACATAAGTAGGCAAAATTTTGGCCTCCATATGTTCAATTAACCTTAGACCATAGAGGCCAAAATATAGCCTGATTAACCTTGAAAATGATAAAAAAAAATCCCTCCCCATGTTCAAGTTCCCTCCATACCGTAGAGAGGCCAAAATTTAGCCTCCACATGGTCTTGTAGGTTCTCAACAATGGTGAGGAAAAAATTTAGCTTCCCCTTGGTCGAGAACACAATGAAGGTTTTGAATGTATGGAGGGAGTGAAAATAAGCACTAATGTAATCTGAGAATGAAGTTATATATCATCCAGTTTATCTCATAATTACTAGATATTAATCTAGAAATGTGGTAAGTGTGATTGATGACTTAATATGCATTGAATAACTTCAAATTAAGTTAATAAAGGTTTTTAATTTTCTTTTGGTAATAATTTCAATAAAAATTTAGAGATAAAATATGTAAAAATACTTCCCAATAATAACTATTGTGCCACACTTCTTTATGCACAATTATTTATTAATAATTAACTCAAAAACAATCATATTACAAATAACTTCCATGATAAGTTATGTCATGAAAATCCTTAAAGTGGAAACTAAATTAAGACCTTTACTTAACCACTAATTAAACTAAAAATAGACTCTAATATAACTAAAATTAGACAAGTTCAACATGCAAGGAGCCTTTCTTAACAAGTAAGTAACTAGTGCACACTAGACAAGCTAAGCACCGCAAATCCATACAATAGGAAATAGAATAAAATAAATTTACTTTTAGTTTACTCAAATATAAAAAATGTACCACACCTCTTATGGATGAATGTATATGTGTTTGATCTCAATTAATTACACATTCATTGAACTACACTCTAACTGACACTTTTAGCCATTTTTTATGAAGTTTTGAGAAAATGTCCAAAATTAACCAAATAATTAATCTAGGGAATAACTAAATTAAATAAATTTCTTAAACTAATAAAATAAAAATAAACTAAATCTAACATTAATAATAAATTTCCCATATTGAAATCATACTCAACACCCAACATACCATGGGAAGGACAAATGTTGGCCTCCCAATGGTTTGGAGGGAGCCACCCTTGACCATAAGGTGGAATGAATTTACCTTATACATGTTTTTTGTATTTTTGATCTACATTAAGATTAAAAAAGTAAGATTAATCTCCACTTCCTCCAAAAAAATGTATTGAGTGTACCTTTGAATGGTATGATGGATTCTTTGTCTGAATTATGCCCTTAATTGTGTACATGGACACTATGAACTAGCTACAATTTTGTTACTACACCTAAAATATGATATTGAGGCTCTTGTACTATTGTATCGATGGATTTCTAAATTTTAATGAATGGTTCCTATGAAGTATGAAAATATAGCTTGAATAATGCTCTATAGAACTTGGTATGTTATTAGTTCATGAATTAATATGTTTGATCTATCTTTTTTAGGATTATGGAATGTAATCCTAGGTTTATAAAGAATTGAGTAATAAACTAAGAAATAAAAGACAATAATATTAATAGCCATTTATTTACATAATAATTGATTTATTTGAATATTCTATAAATAGCAGTGAATTAGAAAAATTATACTTAGCTATAAAATATGATTGAGACAAACAAGTGGTAGGTTGGGAAGTGATGCAAAAGCAGACAAGAGTGTCATCAGTGGAGAATAGGTATCAAAACCCTCTTATGACAATATCACGACCATTTTTTCTAGTAGTGCACTATGTTATAGACCTTATATGTAGTGTTAATGACCTTGCACAAATGAAATAATGAAATTTTAGGTAGTCCTTCACTCTATTTTAGGAAGTTTGTGCTTGTATGACTAAGACTTGGTACATCTTATGTTTTACACTTGGACTAATTTCACTATGAAACCCTAAGCCTCCATGTTTTCTAGGGTTTTGATAAACAAAACTGGAAGGAGAGTGGTATGATTTGTGTAGGTTAGGAATGAACTCAACACCCCATGTGTTGAGTGTTTCCTACATACCAATACCTTGAAAGGAGATCAATCTCAATGTAGTTCTCCCAATCTAAGTCTTGTTGAAAATGACAGTGATGCTAGTATACCTGAGTATGAATGTTGATTTGAATGATTTGAGTGTGAATTGAGATTATAAACTTGAGTAAAAATAAACTCTAAGATGTTGTAGATGGATTTATGCATAAATAGGCATAAATAGTTATCAATAACCTTAATTTGGACAATTATTTCTTAGTTTGTTCATGATAATTTTCATCTAAGGGATAAATGGATGAGAGAAGTATTCATATTGTGTTATGATGCTTTTCAAGACATGAAATGAGTCTAGGCTGACCCTAAGACACTTGAGGAAGTGAAAAGATATATGTTAAGGTCAAGGAAAGCTAAGGGTCAATAGCATATCCCCTTTGACAATAACACACTATGATATAGACTAATGGGGTCACACTATTGTCTAGGTGGTTGGCACATGTGAAAAAATGATTAAAGATGCCTAGGTAATGGATAAAATTAGTTTTTGGTATATCTAAGCATGGTCCAAATGTGCATAAAAGCTATAAAATTATCAAAAGAGGCCCTAAGATAGGTCTAAGGCTAAGCTAAGGATAGGGTGGTCTCAAGTGACACTCATGGTATTAAAATGACATTTTATATGACTACATGTATCCCCCTTATTATAGAAATGTAGTAAAGTGAAATGACTATGATAAAGGAAAAAGAAACATATCTAGACTTACCAATGAAGTGAATCCCATGAATGTGGGTCTGAGTCTACAAATTATGCTCCATTATGTGTCTTAAAAATGAAACATATATTAATCAGTCCTTACTTAAGAAATATCAAGATCAAACAAAAAATTGAGTAAATATATGTGAGAGAGAGGAAAGGAATGAATACACCTCACTAGGTACAAGAACCAATGTAAAAACCTAGTGAAATCCTATGTGTGCATGTAGATGCTAATCAAAGGGTGAATATATTATATTGATATAATGTATTACCCAATCCCAATGTGTGGGTCGATCAATAACTCAAGATGGCCTTGACTCCATCATTTCCCATCCCTATTTGATGGATCATAATCTATTATTAACTTGGAATAGACTGATGATTTGTTTGACCCTCTTATGTAGGTGGATCAAGAGCTCAAGTAGGTCATGACTCCATTATTTCCTACCTATGTGTATTATAAAAAGGTGAAAATAAATCTATGTGGTGTCATGAAGTTGTAAAATATGGCTCTAGGTCACTTGAGAACATTGAAATGCAAAATAGCTCAAGGGTCACTCAGGAACTTGTGGATGTTAAGCAATACAAATGAAATGAGGCATTAATCTAGTGTAATCCTAGTTTATATGGTGTCTAAATTATAAAACATGGAGAATTACATGGATTTTTCATTCCATTTGAGATAACTAGTGAAAAAGTGAGCATATGGAAATAATGTGTTGAAGAAATGCCCCTAGTTTTGATATCTATGCATATGGATTCTAGATCAAGATATAGTAATTTATGTCTATGCATATCTAAAAATGAAATGGTAGTGATCATGTTGTGCATGATGCCCCCAATCTAAGTATACCTATGTAATTATATGTAAAAATTGAATATATACTAGCATATTTGATAATCTATGATTGAGACTATGCAAATATAAATTGTAAATATTGTACATTTTTAATAATTCTAGTTTTTTTTTGTTTTTAAGGATATTAGACAATATTGCAATGGGTGGAATATAGTGCATTATTCTCCTAGCAGTGTATTGTGTTATTGTCTAAAAGTGTTATTTCTAAGAAAAATTGAGATTGATCTGTGTATGATTCTATTTCACTATAATTTTTTAGTCTAAGCTTTGTAATCTATGTTTTGGGTGCTCACTAGGATGGCTTGATCTTTGTGACAAACCCATATGAATTACCCCTCTTTTGAGGGGAGTTATTTAACCTATGCAATAACTATCCTCAAAATAAAATCTATGCATAATGTGTTAAACTAAAAATATATGATATCTACATGATAAACCAATATTATGTGTATACATGACATCAAAATGTAAAAGAGATTGAGAATAAATTATAAATGTATAGTGTATGTTGAATCTAACATTCAAAAGGTTGTCAACATAGATATAATAATGTAAGCATGTATATGAACATCAAATATAAATATAATCTAAGTAATCTACTTGGGGATATGGGGCAAGATGTCCATCAAGGCACCTAATAAGGAAGGGGAGATCCATGAGGTCCCTCATGGCATCGCAAACTGGATGTGAAAGAAATAATAAAGAGACAAGTGTCATGGCAATGATGCATACATGAAAACATATATAAAAACACATGAGGCACACAAAGTAGGCCAAGTAGTCTATTGTCACCAAATATTGCACCCTAAAGGATGGTGTTCAAACCTACTCTAAGATTTGGGTAACATTGGAATACTTATTGGTATGTGGGTTTACCTATAGTATAAGTAGAACTCTAATTTTATGGGCTATCTCCTTGAATTTGCATTGAAGTATTTATCACATAAATAATTAATTACTTATGGGAAAAGGGATAGAAGTATGCATGAAATAAATATACTCTAAGGGGTTGATACACCATAAGTATTTAGACAATGCTATCATACTTATTTCACTAAGAAAAAATACCTATAAACTAGCTTGAAAGTCCTAAGATGTTCTAACATAAGTATTTCAATATAGAGGTGATATGCATGAGACAACTCAAGGTAAGTAAACCAAAGATCAAATTATTATATCTAAGGACACTTACACACTTGAAGGGAGGCAAACACAATATCTAAACTCTATATGACATGTTAGAATGAGAAATTCTTATAAGACATAAAAGGATAAGGAAAATCAAGGATAAAATCACTAGACTTCATCATTCATCACTTTTTCACACTTAGACAAGATGTTTGTGAACTCAAAACTAGATTTATTGTATTATTTAAAGTCAAATTACAACATAAAACTAGTAGGGCTTCACCATACATGGTGTTGAATTATGAAACAAGAGCTAAAATGGATATTACTTATATAATGTGAGATAAGGATGAAGTCTAAGAGTCAAAAGAACACATATCAAGCAAAGAGAAGGAGTTACATCTATAGGAGAATGAAGTATGAGATAGAGCATGTAAGGTATACTTGGACAAATATCCCTTAAGGGCATGAAACTAGCATAGAGGTCTCTCAATTGGCTTCTTGAAACTGCCCTCATCATTTGTCCTTCCTTGAACTCTCCATAATAGACTAGGGATAGATGAGATCATTGTTATGTGAGGTACGGGTTAGAAATAGGCTCTAACATGCATTGTATGTGTCCCTAATCATCAACACTATTCTATTCAAGTGTTCTCACTTCTTAAAATCATAATCACCCTTCTTTCACTCACCCCTCACACTTGGCATCAATGTGGTCTTTAGTTTTCTAATATAATCCATTCATATGGTGATGTGACACCTTCCAAGAGTCCCCCTACCTTTATATTCATTAGGCAAACCTTAAAAGGCCTCCCAATTGGAGTTATCACCTTCTCAGTTGGTGATCACTCTTTTTTCACTATGTTAGTTTGGACTAGCTGAGATGAAGGTGATTGCATAGGTACTTGTGAGATCTTATGAAGAATAAATGGACATTATCAGTTATATTAGGTCCCATCCTATCTCCCAAAGTGATTTTCACCTTTTGAAACTCTTTTATACCTTCAAAACGTCAAAAACTATCAAATAAACTAGTTTTTTACCCTTTCCATAAAAGTAGGGTAGAATATAACTTGATGGGAAGGAGCCCTCAGTATTCCTCTACAAGTTTCAATTATCTCCTTGATCAAACTATCTCATTTTGATGCCTTTCCTTCTTCATCTTTCCCATCGGGTCCTTATCAAGGGTTTTAGAGGGTTTAGAATAGTTTTGACCTCTAAAGATTTTTCATAAAAGTGTGATGTCCAAACATCAAACAAATTCAAATAAATCCTTATTCATTACCCTCTTCAACATATCCCATCTCCTTAGACTCCCACACTAGGTATCCATATAGATGTGAGCTTCCAAAGTTGCTTTCTCGAACTCCTCTCTACATTATGCATAACCTATCATGCTATTAAGCCAAGAAATGGATATTTCATGTCTTTTTATACATGATAAAGACTCATACACACCTTATATCTCCCCATGGACATGTTTTAATGTTTTTCAATGCTCCTCTAGTGTTATATGTGATATCAGACCCCCTTGAGGGCTTTAGGCCTAGACTAGACCTAAAGGACTTAATTGTGCCTCTATAAGTTTATGTCACTATGTTTGAATTATAGCACATATAAGGGATTCATATGTTCATTCATGTCAAATAAATCTCCTAAAATCTTATTTCAAGTCTCTAAGTCTCTTTGGCACCTTCCTTTGTCATCCTTATGACAGAATATGGCTATCTAGGAGTACCCTTTGTATGAGATAGAAAAAAGGGCACCTCCCCAATTACCTTAGTTAATGTGAACATATGAGGGGATTTATAAGGTAATTTTTATTATATTCACAAATTTTTAGGGTTGGTTCAAGCTCGTATCATCTCCAAACATATTAAAACCCAAGATAGACTCTAAAGGCACTAACTGTGTGCAAGATTCTTTGTACCATCTATAGGTTATTGTGTAGGGATTCATCCATTATATATTTACATGATATGGGGTTATCATAAGATTGTCATAAATTTAATAACCTCTTATGTATGTCAACATTATTCCTCTTTACCAACTCTTCAAGACATACCTTCTACTTGACGGGCCTAGTTCACAGGTTAACTATGACTGTGAGGAAAAGAGACTTGCCTATAGGTGTATATTGCATAGTAGATCTTGTGTCTCAAGAGTTAATACATATTTTAATTTCTCAAGGTCAATTCATAGACACTAATACATGTCACATCATGTATATGACATGCTAACCTCAATAAAGTCATACCTTTAGTGCATTGTCATCTATAGTTAGGCTATAATGGCCATTTTAAGGGAAAAAACACCTATAGGTTACATTTAAACTCTTAAAAACCTATAATACAATTCATGGGATCCTTTTAAGGTCTTGCAACCAAATTAAAATTTAGGTGTTTCATGTTTTTAGGTTTTCACGTCTTAGTTCGCATTATTAACTTGCAAGTATCTACAATCAAACCAAAGGTTAACATTTTGAAGGCAAGGGCACCCCTGTAGATGTCGATAGAGGTTAATACCCTATACTCAAATATATTTTTATTCTCTTTGAAACATAAATTTCTTTCTCACCCTAATAGGTTCACCTAACATGAATGTATTCTCTTGTTATGCCACCCTAGACAATAAGACCATTTGGAGTCAAGATACTGCAAAGAACATTTAAAAAGTACAACAAAAGATTTCCTAGAATGGAGGTCTCTTTTTCATCAATTGTTGGGACCAAACACCCACTTTATTTGGTCAAGTCATCCACCATAGGCTAATTATATATGATAGGATCAATCAAACTTATTTATACTCCATGTCACCTGATCATATGGTAGCACCAAAAGTGTAAGAGGTTCTATTTTAGAGTTTTTAAGGTAGTGGATCCCTAAACTATCCTTCATATGTGAAAATGAATCCTCAAGTCTATCTACAACTCAAAAAATCCAACATTAAATTTTAGGATATTCCTCAACTTTTATATACCTTAATGAGGGTTTCTAACATGATCAAAAACCTTCATGAAATAATCTTAGGTCTCTATGAAAGTCACTTGTAGGTGAAATTATAGAATGCAGGGAAGTGAATAGAGATATAGGTACTATGCATAGTGTATGATAATTCAATCAATCCTAGTCCATCTCAAAATCTTCAAATGGATATTTACAACCTTAGAAGAAGTGCAAACCAGTTTAAAATCTTCATTCAACATGTTCATCCTCCTGTAGGGCACCCATAGGTGTCCATCAATGGTACATAACTGTATATGGAGTTTGTATTCATTATCATAGTCCATAATATATCATTTGAGGCTTTTATTGACTTCTCATTTCATAATAAGGTATCTAATCTCTGAAGACCCTGCATAACATCTTCATGAATGTGCTTAGGACCTTCATACACCATGACTCAGCTGACCATAAGTAGGGAACTGATTGTGTTATCATGCTTGACTGCAACTCCATTGATGATCTCCTTTGAGACCAAGCTGCATGCAAAAACGTGGCTGATATGAATTAAAAATCATATAATACATCAATAAATATATGATAGAAACCAATATAAGAAATGAAAACCTTTATATTTGATGGGCATGTATGTAACTTCACTAATATACTCAACCTACAACTTAAGAGTTTTTAACTAATTAAGCCACATCCAAACATGAAAAAAGGGATGGAAACCATGAAATAAGGATTTCCACATCCTTTGGAAGTAATTTCACTAACTGGATTATACAGACAAGCTCAAACAAGAAGAAAACTTGTAGGATATGGGAATTAGCAAGCAAAATGAGACAATCAACTTCTTAAGAATAGTTCATAAGGCATAGGAAACCATTCTTCCAAATCCTATAATTAATTTGAATTAAACCAAGTGTTATATCCACCACCAAGAGCATTTGACCTAAAACCTCTCCTACTAAATGTACCATTAGAAGACTTGTTGGCCAATTTTGCATGTCTAGTCGAGCAATGGAGGAACATAATAGTTTTGGACCATTTTTTGGATTTAAAAATATTATAAAGCACAAAAAAAGAGTCAAGGAATCTAAAGGGTCACTGAATTATCTTGACACACATTCCACACTCCTCCATAGGTTGTACGACTGCCAAAACCTTATCTTTTTCACTTATTTTCTTGATTTTAGTTATGAAACTACAAGTTTTCAATTAAAACTGACAATAATAACAATTTTCTAACATATTGGATGTTGAAAGAGATTTTTTAACACTTGTACAATAATGGAAACCATACCACCTCCATTAATGGCCCAAATATGACCCTTAAGTGACATAGAATGACTTAGGACTAGATTTAACTATAACCAAGGTTAGTAACACATTAAATGACATAAAATTGACCATGACACACCATATAACATGATAATATGCCCCTATATAAGGTTTTATAATATAGAGGGTTGAGATATTTTGACTTGTGGTCAAAGTTTTTACTATAGAGGGTTGAGATATTTTGACTTGTGGTCAAAATATTCAACATTCTTGGTGATTTCCTAGGGTCATCATGCTTGCTATGCCAAGACTAATAGCCTAATACTATCCATTGGGCAATGGAGTTACCTAGACAAAATTTTGACACTAATTTTGCCTTTGAAACTACACCAAATAATAAGGAAATGACACAAAAAACAAGACATGCCTAAGTAAATAAATATGTGTTGTCAAGAACACTCATGGAACACACACACAACTAGAACAAACACACATGCCTAACCTAATATTTACAAAACCTCACTTTTGAGTTGAAAATCATCTTATTATACTTCAACCAAGGTCAAATATGGTTCCTCTTGAATCTTTGTCACTCCATGAAAGTAAACTATCATGTGAGGCATGTTCATCATTATATATATGGATAGGTGGATGGTGAATCACTAAATATTATCATTCTTAAAAGTGGCCCACTTTGAGATTTCATGATTGATTTCTCTTTCCTTCAAAATACCTTGATTAGAGCTACAAATTCATTGATCTTTGTCATATTTTATTTGCACTTTTAAATTTGCAATTTAGGAGTGATAAAAGCTACCTAAACCTTACCTTCATCTTAGGCATGATGTGATTGATACATGAAATCATCAAGCTTGATCTCTTGTTGTTCCATTACATCTAGAGATGACTCAACATTAAGCTAAGGTGTTAGTTTCTCTTTGAACACAAAGACTTATACATTAACTTCATTATGACTCTCTATGATTGCAAACCTTTGGATAGTAGTTTGATGTTCATCCTCATGCCTAACATGACACTCATTTTTAGGCTTCATCAAACACTCAACAACCTACTCATTAGGTTTATCAGCAAACTTGATATCAGATATGCAATCTTTTGGAGGAGTCTTACTTAACTGATCAAATTATTGAAATATAGCATTGAACCTTTACCATAAGTCATCTTCCTCTTCCTCATGGATGTCATAATCAAGGGTATCTTCATCAATTGTAGGAAAAAAACATCATTATTCTCACTATGGTGATCTATCAGTATCTTCAATATATCATCATCATATACATGAATCAAGTAGTTAATCTCAATAGCTTTTGAGAAAGAATGCTTAACATTTACCTCATCTTTCTCAAATGATTATTAATGGATGATATAGGTGCCAAGGTCAATTTTCTCAAAATATGTATATGGATCATGTTCATAATCATTTACACCATAATCATCTAGAAACAAGTTAGATATACCTTCAATCTTGGAATAATCATAACCATCCTCAATATACTCTTCTTTCTCATTGATCACACAATTCAAGTTAGAGCTTGCTTCAACATAGGGATTAATATGAAACCTTGAAATTGGTTGAATTTTTATGGTTATCTTTGTTCCATATCTTATCCTAAAGGCCAAGAAGGACCAGTTAGCTGAGAGGTAGCCACCCATCTTGTCTGTAAAATCTTTTGAAAGGTAGATTGTAAAATGAGCAAGCAATTCCATAATAACAATGTCTTGAAGGATGGGGAAACTAGGATAGTCATGGAGGAAAACCTTCAACAATTTTATCATCCCTTTTGTCTTGTAATGTGTACCATCTACTAAATCACTCCTTTGATATGTGGTTTATATTTTAGGCCCAACTTATCAGCTACAACTTTGGGCATGACTAATGTAGAGGCACCATTATCAACTATGCAATTATGGACTATTTTATCACCCACAATGAGAGTGAGGTAGAAAGGTGGAGGACTCTTAGCTTTGGTATATGGATCAAAAATGTTTTTAGGTGCATTGGTAAGAGCTACATGACCATTAATAATTCTTGAAGATGAAAGACTAGTAGGGATAGTGGGTTGTTGTTTTTGTAAGAGCTCCTTTTGGCCAGGCATATGGAGGACATCTCAAAGGGAAATGGATGCCTTGGCATTCTTAAATAAATCAAATATGTTTATATCATAAATTTTCACATTATCTTGAGTCCTTAGAGGTAAATAAGTTTTTTTTACTTGAGGAATTGAAGCACCTTGAGTAGACCTTACCCCATTCTGATTTAGAGGTGTAGGAGTGTTTAGGATTACCATACTTGTAGTCATGCATTGCTACCTTAGAATAGGATTAGATGAACTTGTAGGCACATTAATATCACCTCTTAAATACTTCCTCTTGGATCTTGCATTATTTTCAATATAATTTACTTGGTTGAGCACAAAGGTATCTTCAACTAGGAAGTCGGTGAGACTTTCTCCTTGAGGCTACCAACCTTGACTTGATTGCATTAAGACCTCATCTTTTATTGATAGTATAAGATTGACTCCTCATTTATAAAATATATATTTCTCTCCACCTTAATTTTAATCCATGAATTAACCTTTTTTCAATCTTTTCCTTGCACCAAGTTACTATGCACCAATACCATCTCTCTTGTGTTGGATGTAGAATTAGGATTGTACACATTGGCAGACCTATTGAAATTAGATTTCCCTTGACCTCTCCCTATCCCATATTATTGAACATATTAATATTGATAGGGATATGTATTTTTATGAGTACCTTATAGGATATTAGCTTACCTATTTTTAGCCTCTAAGGCTTGGTATCTTATCTCAAAGAAGTTAGACCTTGACTGGCAATCAATGGCATCTTCTACCTTCTTAGGAGTAGACTTTTGCTTGGTATTAGCATTAGGAATTTGAGAAATGTTTGGATCATCAAAAATAACATGAGGTAACAAAGACATAGACACTTTAGGAGGTAACTTTCCTTCTTGAATGAGGCCATTATCAACTCTAATGGTAAGTTCATATGCTTTGGGAAGTGTGAAACCACCCATGGATTATGGCATGATGGTAATATCAATGACAATTTCTCTCAAGTATGTAGGAAATAAAAATCTAGAAAGTGGTCTCATGAGAAGAGGAAACCTATGCCAATTCTTTTGGAACCTCTCATTAAAGTCATACATTGTTTCCTTGGGGGATCTTTGGATTATATTGAGCTGATGTATGAGTGAAGTATGGTCACTTTCATCTTAAAACCTTGAAGTTAACAACACTCCAAAGTCATCCCATGTTTTAATGAAACTAATGGGCAAATTCCTATATTGATCAAGTGGTTTCCCTCTAAGGAACATAGAAAGGAGTTTAATGGCAATATTTTCCTCAATGACATTGTGAAAAATATGAAAATTTTAAATGCCCCTAATGTGTTCACTAGGAGTGACATCGCCTTCACCATTGAATGTAGGAACACTCTTTGTGGCATCATGGGGAATGGAATCATAGGCATCAAGATGGATTAGATTTTAAGTGTTAAAAGTAAGAAAGCCATGTTTTCTTCAAGCTATTCCTCACTCTCTTGGTCTTATTAAATATCAAATTATTCTTGCTCTTCAAAGATAAAAAATAGGCTGAGGGTGTTAAACTTCAAGAGGAAGTTTAGTTTGAAGAGATCGATTGATAGGATTGAAAACTCTACTAGAAGATGACCTAGTAAGGACCACGAAGTATGAGAGAAAATAAATGAAAAATAAAATGGTGTACAATCATATTTTACCTTGAATGGAGTTGACAAATTCTTAGTAGAAAACCAATATGTAGTTGATGTTTTCAAGAGCAGTAATCACCTTGACAAGTTGTCTTTAGGATAATGGATCCCACTGAGCATGCCAAAGATTTTGTCACCAAATATTACACCCTAGAGGAGATTGTTTAAGCCTACTCTAAGATTTATTTAACATTTTAATACTTATAGGTATGTGTTTTTATCTATAGTATAATTATACCTCTATATTTAAGGGCTATCTCCATGAATTTACCTTAAAGTACTTATCACCTAACTAACTAATTACTTGTAGGAAAAGGGACATAAGTATGCATGAAATAAATATAATCTAAGGAGGTGATATATCATAAGGATTTTCGCAATGCTATCATAATTATTTCACTAAGAAATAAGATATAAAAACTAACTTCAAAGTCTTAAGATGTTCTAACATAAGTATTTCAATATAGAGGTGATATGCAAGAGACAACTCAAGATAAGTAGACCATATATCATATTATTGTATCTAAGGACACTTACACACTTAAAGGGATATAAACACACTAGATAATATATATGTGTGTGTGTGTGTGTGTGTGTGTGTGTGTGTGTGTGTGTGTGTGTGTGTGTGTGTGTGTGTGTGTGTGTGTGTGTGTGTGTGTGTGTGTGTGTGTGTGTGTGTGTGTGACCTATTATAATGAGAAATTCTTTCACAAGACATAAAATGATAAATAAAATCAAGGATAAAATCACTAGACTTCACCATTCATCACTTTAGACACTTAGATAATGTTGGATGGTGGAGCCTAGTCTTATTTTAATGTCTAATTCCTGATAGGGGGATGTGAGGGGAAAATCACATACCTAAAAGTATTTCAATGTTTCCAAAATCTTATAGTAGGCTTGAACAACCTCCTCTAGGGTGTAATATTTGGTGACAATAGTTTTGGCACACCCGATGGGATATATTGTCTTAAAGACAACTTTATAAGGTGAATGCTAGTCTTGACAACATTAGATACATATTGGTGTGATAATTATTATTTAGAGACTCTATTCAAGATAAAATCTTATTGTAAACTATTTTTTTGTCATATATTTTCTCTCATACTTCATAGTCCTTATTAGGTTATCTTCTAGTAGAGTTTTCAATCCTATTAATCCACCTCTTTAACTTGAACTTCCTCTTGAAGTTCAACACCCTCATCCTATTTAACCCTTTGAAGAGAAAGAATAATTTTCTAGTCAATAAGACCAAGAGAGTTAGGAATATCTTGAAGAAAACATGGCTAGGAAACATGCATTTCTTGTCTTTAATACTAAAAATCCAATCCATGTTGATGCCTATGATGCCGTTCCCCCTAATGACACAAAGAGTGTTCCTACATTCAATAGTGAATGCCATGTCACTCTTAGTGAACACATTAGGCACATTTTAAATTTATGTAGTTTTCAAAATGTCATTGAGGAAAATATTTCCATTAGACTCCTTGTCATATCCCTTGGAGGGAAAGAAATTGATCGTAATAGGACTTTGTCTAGTGGTTGCATTACAACATGGAATGACTTTATAATGTTATTAACTTCAAGGTTTTAAGATGAAAGTGACCATAATTCACTCATACATTAGCTCAATGTAATCCAAATATCCCCCAAGGAAATAATGCATGACTTTAATTAGAGGTTCCAAAAGACTTGACATAGGTTGCCTCCTCCCATGAGACCACTTGCTAGCTTTTTATTTCTTATATACTTGAGAGCCATTTGTACTAATATTACCATCATGCTACAATCCATGGGTGGTTTCACACTTCCCAAAGCATATGAACTTGTCATTAGAGCTGAGAATGGCCTCATTTAGGTAAGAAAGTTGCCTCCTAAATTTTATATGCCTCTTCTACTTAATTTTCCTAGTGATGCTCCAAACATTGCTCAAATTCCTAATGATAATGCCAAGCCAAAGTCTACTTGTAAGAAGGTAGAAGATACCATTGATTGGTAGTCAATTTCTAACTTCTTTGAGATAAGATGACAAACCTTAGAGGCTAAAAATAAGAGAGCTAATATCCTTATCAACAAAAATTTGGTTAGAAATATGGGAGAGAGAGAGTTCAAGGGCAACCTAATTTCAATAGGCATACCGATGTGTACAATCCTAATTCTACATCCAACACAAGAGATATGGTACTGATGCATAGTAACTTGGTGCAAGGAAAATATTGGCAATAAGTCCAATTCATGGATGAAAATAAAGGTGGAGAGAAATATATAGTTTATCATGGAGGATTCACTCCTATACTATTAGTATAAGATGAGGTCTTAATACAAACAAGTCAAGGTTAGTATCCTGAGGTATAAAGCTTCACCAATTTCCTAATTGAAAATACTTTTGTGCTCAACCAAGGAACTTATATTGTAGATAATATAAAATCCAAGAGGAAGGATTTAAGATGTGATAATAATGTGCCTAAAAGTTCATCTAATGCTCATTTAATGTAGTAAGGCATGAATGCAAACCTAGAAGTCCCAAACACTCCTACGCCTCCTCCAAATCAGAATGTGGTAAGGTCTGCTCAAGGTGCTTCAATTCCTCAAGTCCAAACAAATTATCTGCCTTTAATTACTCAATATAAGGTAATAATTTCTTCTATAAACATAATGGATTCATTAAATAATACCAAGGCATCCATTTAACTTTGGGATGTCCTCCATATGCCTGATTAAAAAGAGA
This sequence comes from Torreya grandis, assembly GCA_037957365.1. Lineage (NCBI taxonomy): Eukaryota > Viridiplantae > Streptophyta > Pinopsida > Cupressales > Taxaceae > Torreya > Torreya grandis. Next base: position 2,922,242 of record JARHVA010001695.1, on the reverse strand, counting down.
TCTTACAAAAACAACTATCCACTATCCCTATTAGCCCTTCATTTTCAATCAATAGTCATGGTCATGTATCTCTTAAAAATTCCCCTAAGAACATTATGGATTCATCTACCAAAGCTAATAAGCCTTCACCTTTATACCTCACTCTCATTATGGGTGACAAATTAGTCCACAATTGCATAGTTGATAGTGGTGCCTCTACATCAGTCATGCCCAAAATTATAACTGATAAGTTGGGCCTAAAATAAAAACCACATAAAAAAGGATTGATTTAGTTAAATGGTACACTTGATAAGAGAATAGTGTTGATCAAATGGTTGAAGGTTTTCCTCTATGACTGTCCTAGTTTCCCCATCCTTCAAGACATTATTGTTATGGACTTGTCTACTCATTTTGTAATATACCTTTAAAGAGATTTTATAACCAAGATAGGTGGATACCTCTCAGTTGATTGGTCCTTCTTAGCCTTTAATAAAATATATAGAAACAAGGTGACCATAATAACTAAACCACTTTTAAGGTTTCATATTAATCCCTATGTTGAAGCAAGCTCTAACTTGAATTATGTGATCAATGAGAAAGAAGAGTATATAGAGGATGATTTTACTTTTTCCAAGCTTAAAGGTATAGCTTACTTGTTTCTAGATGAGTATGGTGCAGATGCTTTTGAACATGATCCATATACATATTTTGAGAAAACTGACCTTGGCACCTATATCATCCATGAAGAAGAATTTAAGTAAGTTGAGGTAAGTGTTGAGCATTATTTCTCACAAGTTTTTGAGAGTAAATACTTTGTTCATGTATATGATGATGATATATTTAAGAGATGGATAGATCACCATAGTGATAAGAATGATATTTTTATACCTATAATTGATGAAGCTACCCTTGATTATGACATCCATGAGGAAGAAGAAGATGACTTATGAAAAGGTTCAATACTATATTTCAAAAATTTGATTAGTTAAGTAAGACTCCTTTTCCTCAAAAATATTTCATATCTAATGTCGAGTTTTTTGATAAAACCTAATGAGCAGGTTATTGAGTTTTTTATCAAGCCTAAAAATAAGTGTTAGTAATGCATAGGGATGAACATCAATCTACAGTCCAAGGGTCTACAATCATAAAGAGTCATAATTAAGTTAAGGTAGAAGTCTTTATGTTCAAAGAGTAACTAACACCTCAAATTTATGTTGAGTCATATCTAGATGTAGTGGAATAAAAAGAAAACAAGCTTGATGATTCTATGTATCAAGCACATCATGCTCAAGATGAAGGTAAGGCAAAGGTAGTTGTTATCACTCCTAACTTATAGATTGAAAAGTTCAAATCAAACATGATAAAGATCAATCAAGTTGTTTCTCCAACCAAGGTCTTTGGAAGGCAAGATGGAACACTCATGAAATCTCAAAGTGGTCCACTTGTAGGCATGAGAAGATATAGGGATGGTAAGTCATTTCATCATCCACCTATCCATGTATATGATGATGAACATGCCTCACATGATATTTTACTTTCATGGATGATAAATATGTAAGAAGAACCATCTTTGACCCTCATTAAAGTATAGTAAGATGCTTTTCACCTCAAGAGTGAGGTTTTATAAATACTATGTTAGGCATGTGTGTTTATTTTAGTTTTGTGTGTTTCATGAGTGTTCTTGAAAACACATTTTTGTTTCCTTTGGTGTGTCTTGTTCTGTGTGTCATTTATTTATTATTTGGTTTGGTTTCAAAGGCAAAATGCATTGTAAAATATTATAATTTCATAGTAAATCTTCACCAATCACTATTAGGTCACATATCTAATAGTAGAAATTATGTTTGTGTATTTTTGCCCTAAATATATAAACCTTATTTTGATATGAGGGAATTTTAATCATGGTGTCATAATGTGTTTGAGTGAAAAGAATATTTTAGTGGATGTATTGAAGGTTTTTTCCTTTATTTATTTTACTGAATAATAAGGAATTTTTATTTCTGTGTGGATGTATCCCATATTGGGTGAACCACGTTAATTTATGTCTCTATTTTGTTATGTTTTTTGCATTTTATTTCCATATTTAATTCATTAATATTTTTCAATGTTCTATTTTCGTAACATACAAGATGTTTTTGAAATCAAAACTAGATTGCTTGTATTATTCAAAGGCAAAGTACCACATCAAACTAGTAACGCTTCACCATACATGGTGTATAATTATGAAACAAGAGATAAAATTGCTAGTACTTATAGAATGTGAGAGAATGAGAGATAAATATGAATTCCAAGATTCATAATAAAAAATTTCAAGATGAGAGGAGTTACATCTATAGGAGAATGAAGTATGAGATACACCATGTAACGTTTATTTGGACAAATGCCCCTCAAGGGCATGAAACTCCTCAAATCTAGTATAGAGTTCTCTCAACTAGCTTCTTGAAACTACCTTCATCATTTGTCCTTCATTAAACACTCTATAGTAGACTATGGATAGATGAGATCATTTTATTTTGAGGGAGGGGTTAGAAATAGGCTCTGACATACACTAGATGTGTCCCTAATCATTAACATTCTTTTGGCCAAATGTTTTCACTATCTACAATCATAATCACCCTTCTAGAATCAATGTGGTCTTTATTTTTCCAATACAACACATATAGAGGGTGATGTGACACTTTAAAAGAGTCCTCTTACCCTTAAATTCATTAGGTAAATTATAGTCATATAAAATGCAAAAATTGGTAACTTGAGCATGGTCAATGACACCCAACCCTTAGGTCCCTCTTGCTTACTCTCATAACCCTCATATAAATCTTTTCACTAATTCCTAGTCACTTGTAGCCTTCTATACATGATCTTAGCTAAGCCAGACCCTTTTTTCCATGACTAATCCATCCCCCCAAGTCTCATCTACTCAGGACAATAGTGTCACACTTAGACTATAGTGTCAGTTCCACTCCTATCTACTTTTGGTACTCTTATCCAAGTACATTTTTAGCCTCAATGATTTGTTTCTTTTAGTTCCCCATCCTTATTCTTGTTGACCTAATGCAAGCAAATTCAACCCATGACCAATAGATCCCTATAAAATCCCATTCAAAGATCATTTGGAAAGGGTTGGTAAATATCACTAAGCAAACAAGAATACAAGTAAGAATACACAAGAAATCTTCCCTATTCTCTGCATATAACCAACCAATATGCTTAAAAGCTTATTCAAGTCCTTAAACTAGTCCCTAACCACCTCACATAAATCTAATTTATCATTTATACATATTCATACACTAAATTGCACAAAGCACATCAAGTGGGAGAACTACATATGGCTTGATCCCTCTTTAGAGTATTGGTATGTACACATCATACCCACACAAGGGGTGTGGATACACATTTAGTAAATATTACACACACTAACCCCCCCCCTCCACTTTCTCAAAATTGATCAAAGCATAATGGAATATAGGATTTAAAGAGAGAATCTACTCTATAGGGAGTTTTAAAGACTTCCAACTACCAAAACTTCATGGACAGGGTCACACAGACTTGCCAAACAAAATCCAAAAAGCTTAGATCCTTAGGACAATAGAGGAAAAGGTGTATTTGAGTTCTATTCCCACTCTTGTCCACTTTTGGTGCTCCTATCCAATCATAAAATAAAGGTCAGATGTCAGTTTGTGATAGTTTCCTCGTCTTGCATAGTGAATATCAAACCTTGTCTCAGTCATATCATCTAGTTTCTAGCTAAGTATTATTTTCTCCATCTTATTATTATTTTTATAAAGTTAAAAATTGAAATCTAATTTACACAAATTATTAGCTTAATTATTGCATATTTATTTACTAATTTTACTACTCAGACCCTTTAACTAAATTAGGAATAAGACACCAATATTCTCAAAATTATTAAATCATTTGGTAAACTTGACTTACTTCATTTTCATAAAATTTCATATTAAATCTCAAAATAATCATCTTTCAAACCCTAGTTACATACATTAGGTCCTATTGTTTCTTGAAATATCACCTTACATGTTTTTGAGCTTCATATCCTTTTTACACAATTTTTAGTGCATTGTATTTAGGATTTTACATTTCCTATATTTAGTACTTTCCTTCTCTAGTACTTTTTCTATTACAAATTATTGCAAAAAATTCAATAAAATTTCAAATTGTTTTCCTACCTCAACAATGGCCCAATACACTAGTTTTAATGAAATTGATAAAAGGGAATTTCAAGAACTCTTGACTAAACACCCTGACATGCAAGACAACATGCTTAAAATACTACAAGATGAAAAACAAAGAATTAAAAATGGTCAATATTCCCAAACCATAGATAAACTAGTTGAAAATGACACTATGGGGGAATATGTGTCTCAATAGCCCCCTATAGTAGCCCACCCTACCTTTATGCCACTAGCTATAACTAATACATTTTTGTCTCCTGATGTGGTAGCCCTTGTGAAAAAGATAAAATCTCTTCAATCCAAGGTTCTACATCTTGGGTAAGGTGCCTTTAAACTTATGTAGGCTTTGTCTTCTTTTTATCTACTACATACACCATTAGCATGTCTCATTGCTTCTACACCCTTGCCATAATGTTTTTTTCAACCCAAGCTTACTCTATATGATGGCAAGGGTGATCTAGAGACACATTTGAGATATTTTCATATAGCATGCTTGGAATATATACCAAATGACTAGATACTTACCAATTTATTTCCATAAATCCTAAATGATTATGCTTTACAATGGTTTTATAGCCTATCAAATCAAGATCAATGCAATCAATCCTTTACTTGACATGTTCCTAGCTCATTTCAACATTAACATTGATGATAAGGTTTTATATGCCAACAATAGAAACAAAGGTCAAATAAGCATCTCATAGATTATGTTCTTTGATGTAAGACTATTTTGGCTAAGATGACTAGCCCCATGGCTGATCAAAAGTTACAAGATCTCTTCAGATAGAGTCTTCTACCATCTTTACATGAATCAATTATGTTTAAAAGATTCTCTTCCTTCACTGAATTATATCACACACTAAAGGAAAGAGAAGCCAAGTTAATTTCGATGGGCAAACTCAAGTACACAAGACACAAAAAACAAGAGTAATATAAAATTCTCACACAAAGTCAAGGTCAATGATAACAAGAGTCAAAATCAACCTATAGTTAATGCAGCTTCTAAGACACCTAAGCGAGTGGTTTTATCAGCACCTCCTTAGTGAACATTCACTAATCTACTAGTTTTTCCAGCCAAAGTTTTATAGAAACTATTGGAATGTAACATCATATCTCTCCCTCCTATTCATGAAGTTGACCCAAAAAAGACTCTTCCATGAGGATATGATTAGCATGCATTTTTTGAGTTTCATAGGGCATCAAGCCATACAAAAAACAAATGCATGAGTTTGAGACACAAGATACAAGATTTGATAGATGGCAATCATATTGATCTTGGCACTTCATTTGAGCCTCCTTAGGCAAAGCAAACATAAGATAAATATTTGAAAATATTATCAAATCCATTTCCATATCATTATAAACAAGAGACAAGGGACACATTAGGGTTTCACCATGCATATCATGCACATCTACCACCAAATATATATAGGACACTTTCAATTGAGACACATATTTTAAATAACATGATTGGTGTATATAATTTTAGAGTTATAGATAGACCTTTCATTTCCTTCTTAGAGTAAGAGATAGTCAAGGATAATTCATATTATCATGCACTCTTTATCAGAGCTTAAATTCATAATCATCCTATTCATAGTGTTCTCATAGATAATGGATCTAGCATGAACATGTGATCTATGATATTATTCTAGCATTTGGGATATTCAGAGTAGGATATTACCCTAATAGACATAGTTATCAGTGGATTTAATGGGCACATATAGATTTCATTGGGTTATATCATACTTCTTGTATAGGTTAGCCCAACACATGTGACCACACCATTTACTATAGTTCCTAGTGTATGAGTTTTTAATATGTTACTTGGTTGACCATGGATTTAGAAATTTTGAGTACTACCTTCTAAAATTCATAGATGCATGAAATTCATTCATGATAATCAAGTTATTATAGTTGGTGAAGTTCCATATGAGTTACCACTTCCCACTCCAGAGCCATATTCTACTTTACAATCACCATTTTCAGTTTTTCCACTAGCTATAGTTCCTCTTACAATTCTGATGTAGACATAGTTGAGTCATCTATCACCAGCAAAAAGAGTTCATGCACCTCCATATCTTTAGGATTATATATATATTCCAACTATAGTGTTCACACCTAGGGTAGTATCATTGAGATCTCATGCATCTACACATAAAGCACATGTTCAAATAGCTTTTCGTACTTCCATATGGGTCCTTAAGATCCCTACAGCTACATCCAATTTTTAGAGTTACAGGGGACCCCATACTCAGTTTCTACTTCAGAGATTTTAGAGTATTTATAGCATACATAAATTTTAGATCCATAGTCTTAGCATTTCCATCATGCTTCATGATCACACATAATTCTTCTCCTTGATATAGGACACCATGATAGGGAGTCTCCCATGAGACTCATTGGTTAGTATCACCCCTTCCCATCTTACTTGTACATAGTCCTTTGCAATTTATTGTACACAATATCCTTATGATTGATTGTACATAGCTTCAAATAACTCAAAATCCAAAAAAAATATAACATTTCAAAAATCCAAAAACATTCAAATATTTCAAAATATAAAAACATGCAAATAACTACAAAAAACCAAAAATATTTTGATTGTATGCATCATCTATGCTTTATATTTCTACTATCATGCTAGACTTACATTTATTGTTTTATACTATTATTTGTCAAATTTATCTACATTACCATACTTCACTTGATCTCTTTTGAGTATGTGCAGTGACATCCAACTCTTTGATTTCTTCACTCTACCCATTGAAGGGGAATCCTACTTCTACATCGATATACATACCCACTGGGGGCATCTTCTACATGACTACACCATCCAAGTTATGGCATTCCTACACCACACACTCCAGTTATCACATTGATGTACATTACTTAATAGCTTACACATATTACTATATTAATACTCACTAATCTATAAAACTTGTGTATTTATTAGCATATACCTAGTCTTGTACTAACATGTCTTACATACTTTCCCTCTTGATTTGATTAGTTAGATGCGATTGTATTTCTAGTTAGTATATATTTTCCTTTCTTACTTTGTGTAGCTAGATATGATTGCATTTCTTAGTTCATGATTGTCTCCTATATGTACCTTAGGACATTTGCCAATATCCTTTGATTTTATGTTTTGTGTGTGCCTTAGGACATTTTTCAATATCCTTTGCCTATACTCTTCTATGTGATTGTTTCTTCCACACCAACCTTGGTCATTTCAATCATATGTGTATGTGGCATTTAAACATTCCTTCTATGTTTGCCTTCTAGTATGAGTGACATGTGCCCATGTCCATTATTTATTGGACCCCTTGGCTACCCTTGTATGCTTCTTGCTTCTTTCCTTGTGTATTTTTTGTTTATTTTCTTCTCATTGTTTGTAATGCCATGATCCACATTATGATTTATATTGATTTCTTGGATGCCATGATGGACATCATGCTCCATCCCTCCTTAACAACCAAAAACTAACTAGACTTACACTTCTAATTCTAGTTTAATACTTTACACATGCTATTACATTGTTATATCTATCTAAGCATACCCCTATTAATCTAACAATCTCTCATTACAAACTATACTATATATCAATATATCTTATCAACTATCCTTGATATATCATGTACTTTTGCAATATAACACACTTGTAGGGCTCTTTATTCTAAGGAAAATCATTTTAGGGTATTCATTCCTACCCTTATAAGAGGGGGAAATAAATATGGATTTTGTCATAGAGATCAAAGCTCCTAACAATAAAAAATATAGCACTTAGAACACCCAAAACAATAACTAGATATCAAACTAGTTATAATAGACTAGGTAGATAGTAAAAATTATAGAATAATTACCATATTTGGCCTAGGACAATAAACCCAAGATTGGAATACAATGCTAGTACCACTATTATCCATTTTTGGTGCTCCTATCCAAACAACATAAAAACTAGACTTTCCAAAACTAAGAAAAAATGTAGGTTTAACTATAGTTTTGCATAGCCCAAATCAGTTTAAAATTAGTGGTTTTTAGAAAACTTTTTCTTAGAGAATATAGATATAGGGGGCATGATGTGAGGCATGATTGCTCTCACTTCTAGTTTTAGATATGGTGGTTAATATAACTTTTAGATTTGAATCCATGTTTTAGACACCAATGATTGGAGGCAATGTATGTGGCACATTTGTTTTCTTTTCTTTCCAAGTCCAACATTACCTAGGTATTCTTAGTAGTTATGTGTCGTATTCCATTTGTAAGTGTTTGGCATCATTTTGGAGTGGCTTTCATATAAGCCTAACCTCCACATTTCAGAGTGGCTTTAATACAAGCCTAGTGCACTAGTTTATAAGTGGATTTCATACAAGCCTAATTTCCATCTTTTGAAGTGGCCTAGTTTCCAACATACATTCAAATATATATGACAACATTATCAAATCATTGAGCATTCATGGGATTTAAGATTCATCTCATATGACACATATTTCAAATTGGTATTAGTTCATATCTTCACTTTATGGAGCAATGATAGAGCCAAAGGACTAGTTAGCCTTTGTATTCTCAAGCCACCTATTTAGAGGGATTAGACACATAGTCTAAACATCGATCAACACACATATGACCACCTATATTCACTTAGTGGGTGATAATGGATCCAAAGGGTCAGCCTTTGCATTCTTCAACTATTCTTAGGGAATTGATCACTCAACTCCATTCATAATATTACTTTTGGTACAACATCACCAAACATTACTCAGCATCATCCATCATCACTCAACATCATAATAGATTCATAATTCATAGTATGCTCTCTCTATTCACACTTGACATCACACAAGCTTCATGTGTTTTACCCTTATAGGTAAGTTTAGGTACACTTTCTATTTTTCCTTTACCCTAGTATTTCACTTTACTACATCACTAAAATAAAGGGGAGGGCAAATGTAATCATATAAAATGCAAAAATTGGTAACTTGAGCATGGATAATGACACCCAACCCTTATGTCCCTCTTTCTTACTCTGATAATCCTCATAGGCATCTTTTCACTAATTCCCAATCACCCATAGCCTTCTAGACTTGATTCTAGCTAAGCTAGACCCATTTTTCCATGACTAATCCATCCCCTCAGGTCCCATCTACTCAAGAAAATAGCACTACACTTGGCCTATAGCATCGATGCCACTCCTATCTACTTTCAACACTCCTATATACATGAATTTTTTACCCCAATGGTCAGTTTCTTCTAGTTCCCCATCCTTATCCATGTCAACCTAATGTGAGCACATTTAACCCATGACCAATATATCCCTATAAAATCCCATTCAAAGATCATTTGAAAAGGCTTGTCAAATATCAATAAGCAAGCAAGAATACAAGCAAGACTACTCAAGTAATCTTCCCTATTCTCTACATATAGCCAGCTAATACACTTACAAGATTATTCAAATCCTTACACCAATCCTTAACCACCTTAAGTACATCCAATTTATCATTTATACATCTTCATACACTAAATTGCATAAATCACATCAAGTAGGAGAAATACATATGGCTTGATCCCTCTTTGAAGTATTGTTATGTAGGTAGCATGCCCACACAAGGGGTGTGGATGCATGTTTAGTGAATCTTACACACACTAACCCTCCCCCTCATTCTCTAAATTGGTAAAATCATAATGGAGTATAGGGTTTGAAGAGAGAATCTGCTCTATCAAAAGCTCTACAAACTTTCAAATGTCAAAACTTCATGGGTAGGGTCACATAGACCTGGCAAACAAAACCTAAAAAGCTCAGATCCTCAAGATAATAATAGTAGAGGTGGATTACAGTGTCGGTACCACTTTTATCCACTTTTGGTGCTACTATCTAATCATAAAATGAAGGTCAAATCTCAATTTATGATAGTGTCCCAGTCCTGCATAGTGAATATTAGACCTTGTCGTAGTTGTATTAGTTAGTTTCCAACTACGTCTTATTTTCTCTATATTATTACTATTTTTAGAAAGGTTAAAATTACAATCTAATTTACACAAATCAATAGCTTAATTATTTCATATTTATTTATTGATTTTACTACTCAGACCCTTTAACTAAATTAGGAATAATATACCAATATTCACAAAATTATTAAATCACAAACCTTAAAAGGCCTCCTAATTAGAGTTATCACCTTCTCACGCGATGATCAGTCTTTGTTCACTATGTCAGTTTGAATTGGCTAAGATGAAGGTGATTGAAATGGTACTTGTGATCTCTTATGAAGAAATAAATTGACATTATGAGTTATATTATCTCACATCCTATCTACCAAAGTGATTTATACCTTTTGAAACTCTTATGTACCTATAAAACATAAAAAAATACCAAAAAAACTAGTTGTTTACCATGTCTATATAAGTAAGGTAGAAGCCAACTTGATGGGAAGGAGTCTTGGGTAGTCCTCTACAAATTTTCAATCATCTCCCTAACCAAACTATCCCATATAGATGCCTTTCCTTCTTCATCTTTCCCATTGGGTCCTTATCAAGGGTTTTAGAGGGTTTAGAGTAGTTTTGACCTTTAAATATTATTCATAAAATTGCGACATCCAAACATCAAAAAAAATGCACTAAATCCTTATTAAATACCCTCTTCAACATATCCTATCTCTTTAGACTCCCATGCTAGGTATCTGTACAATTGTGAGCTTCTAAATTTGCTTTCTCGAACTCCTCTCTACATTATGCACACCCTATCATGCTTTTGAGCAAATAAATGGCTTTCTCATGTATTTATTTACATGATAAAGGATCAAAAACACCTTATATCTCCCCATGGACATGTTATAACATTTTTTAATTCTCCTTTAGTCTTAGAAGTGATAGTATAGCCCCTTGAGTGATTTAGGCCTAGACTAGACCCAAAGGACTTAACTATGCCTATGTAGGTTTAGGCCACTATATTTGACTTATAGCATTTGTGAGGGATTTAATATGTTCATTAATATCTAACATATCTCATGATATCTTCTTACAAGGGTATATGTCTCTTTGTAACCTTATTTTGTCATCCTTATGACCAACCTGCAAGATATGGCTCTATGGGAGTGCCCTATATTTGAGACAGAATAAAGGTCACTTCCCCTATTACCTTAATAAATGTGAACATATGAAGGGATTTATAAGGTCATGGAAATTCTCTACATAAATATTTATGGTTATTTCAAACTCCTATCATCTCCAAACACCTTAAAAGTCAAGATAAATTCTTAAGGCACTAACTATCTCAAGGATTATATGCACTAACTATAGGTTGTTGTGTAGGAATTCATCCATGCTCTATTTCCATGTTATGGGGTTATCATAAGATGGTCACAATTATAAATAATATCTTAGGCATTTCAACATTAATTTCTATTTTCCAACTCTTAAATACATACCTTCTACTTGATAGGCCTAGTTCAGGGGTTCATGATGACAATGTTTCTCCTCATAAAAGAGACCTACATGTAGGTGTATATTACATAGTAGACCTTGTGTCTCATGAGTTAAAAACTCTTTGAAGTTATCAAGGTCACTTCATAGTCACTAGGACTTGTCACATCATGTATATTCCATGCTAACCTCAAGACAATCATACCTTTAGTGCACTATCATCTATAGTCAGGTTGTAGATGGTTATTTTAAGGGCAAAAAACACCTATAGGTTGCATTTCAACTTGTGATACACTTCATGGGATCCTTTTAATGTATTGAAACCAAATTCAAATGTATTTGTTTTGTGTTTTTATGTTTTCACCTCTTAGTTTACATTATGAACTTACAATTATCTACATTCATACTATAGGTTAACTTTTTGAAGGCAAGGGCACACCTATAGATGTTGATAGAGGTCAATAACTTGTACTCCAATCTATGTTGATGATATCTGAAACACAAATGTATTTATAACCCTAATAGGATCACCTAAAATGAAGGTATGCTCTTGTTATTACACCTTAGATAAAATAAGGCCATTTAGAGTCAAGATACTCTAGAGAACACTAAAAAAATGTAGTGAAATAGTTCCTAGATGCAGGTCTCTTTTTCATCAATTCTTGGGATTAAGCACCCACTTTATTTATTCAAGGAATCTCCTATAGGATATGGATACATGATAATATCATTCAAACTTATCTATACCCCATGTCACCATATTATATGGTAGTACCAAAAGTGTACTATGCTTTATGTTGGAGTTTTTAAGGTATTGGATCCCTAAACTCTCCTTCATATGTGAACATGAATCCTTGAGTCTATCTAAAACTCAAAAAATCCACAATTGAATGATAGGAAATTACTCAACCTTTAAAAACCTTTAGGATGGTTTCCAACATGATCAGACACCTTCATGAAATAATCTTAGGTCTCTGTGAAAGTCACTTGTAGGTGTAATTATAGAATGCAGGGTAGTGAATAGAGATATAACTACTATGCATAGTGTATGAACATTAAATCAATATTATTCCCTCTCAACATATTCAAATGGATCTTTAAAACCTTGGAATAAGTGAAAATTAGTTTAAAATATTCATTCAACATGCTCAACCCCTTTTAGGGAACCTGTAGGTGTCCATCAATGGTGCAGGACTGTATATGGAGTTTGTATTGACTATCACAGTCCATCATATAAAATTTGAGGCTTGGATTGACTTATCATGTCATAATAAGGTGTATAATCTCTTAATAATCTTCATGATATCTTCATGAATGTGCTCAAGACCTTCATACACCATGACTCAATTAACTGTAAGCAAGGAATTGATTGTGTTGTCATGCTTGACTGTAACTCCATTGATGATATCCTTTGAAACTAATATTCACAAGTAAAGGTGGTTGATATTACTTTAAAATAATATAATACATAAATAATTCTCTTATATAAAATAATGTAGGAAATTAAAACCTCTATAGTTGATGGACATGTATGTAACTTCATTAATATACTCAACCTATAACTTAAGAGGTTTGAACTCATCAAACCACCTCCAAACATGAAAAAAAGGATGTAAACCATAAAATAAGGATGTCCACATCCTCTAAAATCAATTTAACCAATTGGATTGTATGGATAATCTCAAATAATAAGAAAACCTGTAGGGTGTGGGGATTAGCAAGCAAAATGAGATAGTCAACTTCTTAAGAATGGTTCATAAAGCATAGGAAACCATTATTAAAAATCCTACCATTAATTTTAATCATACCAAGTGTGTTATCCACCACCAATATAATTTGACCTAGAACCTCTCCTACTGGTCTTACCATCAAAAGACATGTTGACCAGTTTTACATGTCTAATGGAGTGATGGAGGAGTAAAATGGTCTTGGACCATTTTTGGGACTTTAAAATCTGATTAATCATATAAATATATTCAAGGAAGCTAAAGGTTCACTACTTGATATTGACACATGTGACACACTCCTCCATACACCATATAATTACCAAAATCTTCTTGTTTTCACTTATTTTCTTGAATTTAGTTAAAAACCTATAAGTTTTAAATTATAAATGACAAAACTAATAATTTTATAACATATTAGATGTTTAAAGAGAGTTTTTAACAATTTTACATCAAGGGAAACTATACCACCTCCATTAGTGACCCAAACATGACCCTTAACTAACATAGAATGACTTAGGACTAGATTTAACTATAACCAAGGGTAATAACACATTAAATGACATAAAATTGACCATGACACCTCATATAACATGATAATATACCCATATATAAATTTTTTTACTATAGTGGATTGACCTATTTTGACTTGTGGTCAAAATATTCAATAGGGCCATAATACAAGGGAAATGGGCACATGCCACTAAGTCTGGGAAAAATAACACATACAAGGACATGTTCAAATGTCCACATACATAATCATGAAGCATACACAAGGACATGGGCACATTTCTAAATCATAAAATCAATGAAAGGATAATGGCATATTCAAATGCCCTTGAGTAGATGTAGAAGCAAAGAGACACAATCAAATCTAGAATAGTAAATATAGAAATGAAAGTATGCATAAGCATGTGGTACAAAGATATATAAGATAAAATATGTACATAAGCTGAATCTATAGTAGTAGTCAAAAAAATAGTGTAGTATAAGATGATCGATATCAAGATATAATCAATGCTAAATCTATGATATGGAGTATAAAAATATATAACTTGGCAAATCAGAAATTGTGTATGATATCACTAATGGACTAATATATCAATTCAAAATTAGTGTATATGTGCATGTGTCCCCGATGGGTAGATAGTAGAAAATTTGGATCTATGTAGAGGAGTGGAGACATTTAGTAATTTATGATCACTCGAAGGGAACAAGTGAAGTATGTATGTATGATAAAACTAACTACACTAACATAGATAACATATGTAGTACCTAGTAAGTAGAAGGAATGTAAACATGGAAATGCACACAATCTAAAATTTGTATTTTCTAAGTAATAGTTGAATGTTTTTGTATTTTTAAACATATATACATACATACATACATAAATACATACATACATACATGTGTGTGTGTGTGTGTACATATACATATACATATAGATATATGTATGTATGTATGTATGTATGTATGTATGTATATTCTGAGTATAAGCTATGTACAAGCAACATGAAAATGAAACCATGTACAAGGAACAAGATAAAGGAAACTATGTATAAGTAAATTAGAATAATGAAACTATGTAAAAGTAGGTTATGATTTTTTATATATATAGAATCTCTATAGATGCATGATGTTCATTGGATTCTTCATTGCCTTACCATCAAGTGAAGCTAGATGATATACCTTGGGGCTAAGCTTTTCTATGATTAAGTATAGGCCAAGACAATTTGGTTTGAACTATCCTTTTGTCTCTTATTTGACATTAACATTTTTAGGCTCTATTTTAGACTGAGATCATTGACTTTAAATTATCTACTATGAACATGGCTATTTTATGCCTTCTAGATTCATTTTTGGTATGCTCTGAGGTGATCTATGGTTGGATGTGTGTGTGATCTAATAGTTCTAACTCATGAAGATGTCTCTCTATTTATTGGTTATTTTTGGTAATCCCTTTGATGGATACTCATAAGGATGTAATTTTTAATTCCATTGGGATAACTAATTTAGTTCCATACACTAGTAAATAAGTAGTTCTTATCAGTGTGTGAATAGTAGTGTGGTAAGCCCATAGTACATAGATAAGTTGATTATGCTAATCATCACTAAAGTTGGTAACCATTTTTCTTAGGATACTATTAATTATTTTTTTTGCATATTTTTCTTGGTCATTACCCTTTGGGTAGTGTGGAGTAGAGAATGTGTGTCAAATATTATATTTAGCACAAAATTTCTTCACTATTTTGTTCTTAAAAGAGGTTTTGATATCTGTAATGATAGTTGCTAGTAGGCTGAAACAAGAAATGATGTTCACCATGAGAAAGTGGCATATATATTTTCCTATTGTGGATTTTAATGTAGTGGCTTCCACCCACTTAGTAAATTATTATATAGTTGTAATGATGAATTTGTGACCCCCTACTAATTATGGGTTAATTTTACCAATTATATCAAAGCCCCATAGAATGAATGGACATGGGGAGACAATAGGCTATAATTTTTATGAAATAACATGGTGTAGATTGCCATGTCATTGATATTTTTTGAACAACTTATCATATTCTTGACATTATGGTTCCATGGTGGGCTAATAATACCCTTTCCAAAGTAACTTGTGTGAAATTGCTTTTCTAATGAAATGGCCACCACATTCATTATCGTGTACTTGGCTAATGGCCAACTTAGCTTATTTGGATGTAAAACATTATAATAAGTGTCCATCAAAATATTAATTAAATAAATATATACCATAATATAATGGAGTTCATTTCTCTATAAATTATGCTTATCATTCCTCATGAAAGTATCTACCATGATATATTTGTGCAAAAAATTGTAAATATTATAAAACCATTTCGATGCTTTTGTACTACGTTTGGTGGCTTAAAATGATAGGTATATAAAGTTAGCATGGGATATCAATGGTGATTATAATCATTTAATAATGAAGATAGATTATTTATCATTTATGTCAACAGGGATCAATGATGTCACATTTGCCATTGTATCAATGTGATGATTGTCTTTTTGAGGAATATTTTCAATAGAGAAGTATTTGAATTAGAACATAGACATTAAACCATATTTTTTTACTAAATTAAGTATTCTTATTTAGTTTTATAGACATTTGTGACATGATTAATGACCAACTATGAATCACCATAGACCTTAATAGATTTTACTTGAAGAGCCTAAGTTGCATAAAGGCCAAGGATAAGTGCATCATATTCTATGATATTGTTTGTGCATGATAAATTTAATCAATATGAGAGTGGAATTATTTACCCAAGTGGAGTGATGAAGATAATTCTAGTGATGGTGCCTAATTCACATCTAAAAACAATTAAAGAACATCTTCTATGTATCAAAATCAATGTTGTAAGTTATGATATCATCTCCAAAATTATCATTGATAGGATCAGTATCAAATAGTGGTGTTATTTCCAATTGGTCTGGAATTATTTGGCCCTCTATTGGTTTTCATAACATGATTTTTAGATTGAATTATGTGAGTATCATCACCCATTGTCTATATGGATAGAGAGATGTATTTTTTACATATTAATGTAGTTTTAGATCAAATTATTTGGTTTGGTAGACATATGTGACTTTATTAATGACCAATTGTGAATCATCATAGACCTTAATAGATTTTACTTGGAGATCCTGAGTTGCATAGAGGCTAAGGATAAGTACCTCATATTCTATTATATTGTTTATACATTAGAAAATTAATCAATATTCAAGTGGCATTGTTTTCCCAAGTGGAGTGATAAAGATAATTCTATATTTGATGCCTAATGCACATTTAGAACCATCAAATAACATCGTTGATGTGTTAGAAGTAATATTTTAAGTTACAAAAGCATCTAAAAATTTATCATGCATAGGATTGATATCTAATAGTGTCATTGATACCAATTGGTCTATAATTATTTGGCCCTTTATCAAATTTTATAACATTATTTTTAGATCAAATTATATGTGTAACATTACCCACTTGGCTTATGGCCAGAGAGATGTAGTTTTGACATAAGACATTTTAAAATATCTTCTTTTCTAATAAAATGTGTCATTATTGATCATATAGTGTAAGATATTTTGTGTAACAAATACAGGTGCCAAATAAATTTTTTCCATCATAGAATAATTTTGTTCATAATCAAAAAGTGTGTGACTAATGTAGTAAATATATTTCTCTTTATGTTGGTCATCATGTTGTGTCAAGAGTGCACCAAGTGTATGATCAATCATAGAAATGTAAAGGAGAAGTGGCATATCAGGTATTGTTAGTACCAAGATAGGTGGATTTAACAAGTATTGTTTGAGTGCATCAAATATTTTTTGACATGCAATACCCCATTAAAATTTGTTATCTTTCTTAATTAATCTCATGAATCACTGAGTCTTATCTACTAGTTGTGCCATAATCTGACATATTACCTAAATTTTGCCCTGTAAATATCAAAGTTGATTTAAGTTTATAGGAGGAAACATATCCATTATAGCTTTTACTTTATTTGGATATACCTTAATGTCAAATTGGGATATTATAAAGCCCAATAATTTACTGGATGTGACACTAAAGACATATTTCTTGGGATTTAATCATACATTGTATTACCTCAACCTTTCAAACATTTGTTGTAAATCTACTGCATGACATTGTCACTCTTTTGATTTAGTTAGTAAGTCATCAACTTAGTGTCCAACTATTTTATGAATTAGATCAAGAAAAATATGGGTCATAGTTCATTGGTATATTGCTCCAACTTTATTTAATCCAAAAGGCATGACTATATAGCAAAAGGTGCCCCATGGTGTGATAGAATTTTTTTTATTGATCCTTTTTAGTTATATTAATTTGAATATAACTATAAAAAACATCCATGAAATATACCATCTTGTATCCTATTGTGGATTCTACTATCATACCAATGTTAGGTATTGGAAAGTCATCATTAGGACATGCTTTATTTAAATCTATAGAATTAGAGAAACATTAAATTTAGATGTTACGCTTAACAATTGGTATAATGTTGGATACCCATTCAGGGTGAGTAACTAGTTGAATTAAGCCTGCATCAAGGATATCTTGGATCTCATCTTTGACTAAAAGAGTCACCTTAGGATGCATTTTCCAATTTTTTATCTAACTAGTTTTGCATCTAGATATACTATAACCCTGTGTACTAAGATTAAAGTATCGATACCTAACATATCCTAAATAAGACAAAGTAAAAATTTTAGGGAATTCTTTTAAGTTCTATCAAATATCTATATTCTCTTCTTTATGTAGGGCAACACCTAATAGTATTATGTAAATATCAGTGTCTATGCCATAATTGAATTCAATTGTCTCTTATTTGAGTAATGTAGATCGATCAGTGGTGTAAGGTCTTATAGGTAGGGTACAATATGTGTTAGTTGGGATATCATCTTAAATGTTTGAAATCTCACTAAAGTATGCTTGGGAATTTTTGGAATGAGGAAACTTATTCCTATGATATAAGGAAGGGAGATCCTCATATGCCCCTAATAATTGTAAGAGAGATCCGTCATTAGATAATTCATCAAAAGTGAGTAGGTCTAGAGAAATAATATCATCAATAAGGTCAGGGTACATAAATAAGAGTGTGGAGATATAATTTATTATATTATCTATCTTTGGAAGGGATGGATAAAACACCATATGATTAGAATCATGGTGAAAATACTTAGCATTAGATGTGTTATACTTATATCCAAGTCCCTACCTTCCTTTTTGATTAGATGCCTCAACGGGATTAAGAATTCCTTGTTCATGTCTTTTGAGGCATTGTCTTATGTAGCCCATTTTTTGAAATATTTTATTATAATTGGAGAAGTAAATTTATTATCATTTACTCTTGAGGTGTTTATGGGAGTCATATGTGAACTCTGAATAGTAGACTATATAGGTGTTGTAGAAAAATCCATGTGAGGAATATAGTTGTGTGAAGGCTCTATATTTTGACAATATTTGAATGATTCATGATCCATAGGGCATGTGCATATATATAATTTATAACAAAACTTTAAACATGTATTTAAATTTGAGGGGACTACTTACATATTATGAATCCCAAGTCTCCCAAGAAAAATATTATAATTGAGATCATTGGGAATAACTTAACATGTTGTAGGTAGTGTTCAAGGTCCCAATGTAAGATTTATTGTTATTTAACCCAAAAATTTGCATGGAATATTATCAAATACTCAGATGTTCATATTATAATGTTCCCAATCCTTAGCATGTATATTAATAAGTTAGAGAAAAGAGATATTACAAATGTTTATTCCTGATCCATTATAGACTAACATTCACTTGACACCCACATCATTAATTCACAATTGGATGTAAAGAGGTAGATGTTGATCTATGATGTGTTGAGGTGGGAGATCTTATTTTTCAAATTAAATATTCTCTTTAGTTCATTTCATATTATTTATTATAAATAAACATAAGTTGGCTCTTGTACTTGGTACCCTAGTATCACATAGTGTTGCATATAAGACATCTTTGTATGTGTTAGAATGTTGTAGAATAGCAAAAATGGAAATAGTGGCTAGAAGGACACTGATCTAATTGACAAAGCTATATCCACAAGTCTTACTAAGATACCTTGCTTTAAAATCCTTTTGGACATCGTATTATGGATCGTAGGGTCTATTAGATGATTATAAAGTTAATAGTAGGAGCGGGATAGTAGCTATATAGGTAGGGTAAGGAATGAGGAGGGATAATCAAAACCATTGGTATTCTCTTATGTATAGTAGTGATAGTTAAGGATCAAAGTGAACCAAGGATTAAAAGGCATATAAAGGAATTTTTTTAATTTTAAGTGATATGTTTTTTTATCTTATGTATTAAATCATTGATGTGTGTAATGATATACAACTTGATTTAATTCCACATAAGACAAAAATAACATGTTATATAGATTATGATTCTTTTCACAAGAAAGTAATAAATAACATATATCATTATTATCATGACTATAAAAAATAAAAATCTAAAGATATAGGGATCTAAAATCTAAGTATGAGGTTTTAGAAGGCTAGAAACATAAACCCTAAATATAGGCTAGGGTTAGGGACCTATTCGAAGTAAGTTGAGTTCACCAAATGATTTATATTTTTTAGGCTTATGGAATGTAACCCTAGGTTGATAAATAATTGAGTAATAAATCAAGGGATAAAATCCTACAGTATCAATAGCCATTGATTTTCATAACAATCAATTTATTTGAATATTCTATAAATAATAATGAATTATAAAAGGTGTACCTAGCTATAAAATATGACTAATATAGACAAGTGGTGGGTTGAGAAGTGATGTAAGAGTAAGGAAGAGTGTCATCAGTGGAGAATAGGTGTCAGAACCCTCTTTTAATAGTAGTTTAGCCCTCTTTAATAGTAAGACACTACACTATAGACCTTTTGTGTAGTGTTAATGACCTTATGCAGGTGAAGAAGTGAAATTTTGGGTAGACCTTCACTCTATTTTTGGAATCTTGGGCCTTTATGACTGAGACTTGAATCAACATCTATTTTATGCTTTGAATAATTTCACTATAAAACCCTAAGCATTCATGCTTGCTAGGGTTTTGATGAACACAAGTGGAAGGAGAATGGTGTTAGTAGGGTAGGTTGGACATGACCTCAACACCTCATATGCTTAGTGATTACTACATACAAATAACTCAAAAGGGTATCAATCCTAATTTAGTTATCCTAATATAAGTGTTGTTTCAAGTGAGAGTGATGCTTGTATGCCTGAGTATAAATGTCAATTTAAATTCTTTGAGTGTGAACTGAGACTATAAACCTAAGTAAAATTGAGCTCTGGGATTCTATAGATTGATATATTTAGAAATAAGGGTAAAGAGGGATAAATAAATTTAATTTACACAAATTTTTATGAGATTTTTCATGATAATTATCATCTAAGGGATAAATAAATGAGAGTGGTCTATATATAGTGTTTCGATGCTTTTTGAGACATGAAATGAATATAGGTTGACTTAAGATGCTTTAGGAAGTGAAAAGATATCCATTAAGGGAAAGGGAAGATAAGGGTCAATATCACTACCCCCTTTTCCAATAATGCATTGTGTTATAGACTAATGGGGTTACACTATTATTTAGGTGGTTAGCATGCATGAAAAATGATCTAAGATGCCTAGATGATGGCTCAATATGGATCTTGGTATTATAGGCATGGGATAGATATGCATAAAAGTTGGAAAAGGATCAAAATAGGCCCTAATATAGGTCTAAGACTAAGATAAGGATAGGTTTCTCTCAAATGACACTCATTACATTAAAATTAAATTGTATATGAATACAAGTTCTCACTTTCCTAATGGATTGTAATTTTCTTGACCAAGAAGTAATAACACTATGTTCTCTAGTATTCAAAAGAGACATATTAAACCTCTTATAAACCTTGTATATTTTCTATCCCATGAGTTTTATGATGTTGTTTCCGACTGAAATACTATTATTTTACCATCATGATGTTCTAACCATCAATGAAGTCTAATAAAATATGACTATAATATATATATTCCTCTTTATTTGGTTGGATTAATTCTTATATATTATTTTTTCTTATAAAAATGTCTCTATGATCTCATAACCATGCCAGTTGTCATCATGTGGTTCAGATTTTTAAGTTCAATCTTGAAGTGCATTGTAACATGTAAGTATAGTTTTGGATTTGGTCATAAGCTCACCTTGGATGAATTCTATTACTTTTTATGCTTTTAAAGTTATTTTAATCATAACCAAACATTTTTTCATTAAATCATTATTGTTTAATATGATATCTATGTTGTATATGTTTTGATTTTTTAGGGTTGCTCAACATTTTATGACCGTCTAGGTAAGGACTCTAGACTTGTAGTCTTCTATTTGAAAAATGTGTATCTATTTTCAAGATGTGAAGTTTTGTTGATGACCTATTTATTATCCTTTACCTAATGGTTTCCCATATTATATGGTTCTATTTTTTTGTGGCATGACATAATCTTTACCCAATAGAATACAAGGAGGGTGACTCCATTTTTTAATTGTACAACCCTTTTCAAGGACTCGTGAGACCTTTGACCTTCTTGATCTTTCCAATAATGGTTTCACTTAATTGTTCCTATTTTAAAATAAATTCTCTTTCATGGCCTAAGACATATCCTTAAGTGTTTTCTCTTTTGATTGTATCCAAATTCTAATCCTTAAGGTTATGTAATTTATAAAAGAGTCATATAAGAACATGGATTCCTCATTTTACTCTTTGTCTAGGTACTTATTAATAAGATGCCTTAAATGGGTCTTGTCTTAGTGGGCCTATAGACTAATTTAACTAGAAGGTATACCTAAGGTACCCTGACTTACCTTTTGTATGGGCTTGGGGCCAAGACATGTGTATGGTTGAAACTTATCTTATTTTGAGAGAGTTGCATCAAGATTATTACCTTAATTATTATAAAAAAATTGATGTTTTATTAGATTTTTTTATTTTATCCCATTTATATCCTAACATTGAACATTTCTTGTATATTGACAAGCATTTTGATGAAATAATGCTTCATAAATGATCTTTTATTTATGTGAGGTTAATTATACACACAATACAAGAGGAGAGGATGTACTAATTTAATAACTTATAACCAATAAATTAGTAAAATGATAATGAACACCATGTAAGAGGACTCTCAAAAGTATATAGGCTTGCTAAGCAATGTTAGTCTTGAAAAAAAAATGAGATGTGTAACACAACCTTGCTTTTAGATTGGTAAATATTTTTGGGTGTGGAAATTTCCCTAAAAGTAATGAATTGGTACCCATTAATCCTTCCATATAGTAGAGATTAAGGAGCATCTCATCTCTAGATGCACAATTTATCTTGAGATGTTTTTCTTGATCTATATTTTTTAAATAATTAATTAGAAATTATTTCCTTTGTTTATATTCAATTCCATGTATAGAGACATTTTTCCATTTTCAATTTTTTCTTTCATATTATTTGGAGAGTGGGTACTAGGGTGGTACCAAATAAGCATTATCTATTAATGAGCCTATTAGGCACTAAATTTATTCTTGACTATTTAGAAACTTAATTGCATTATGTTTAGGAAGTAAAATAGTGACCAAATAATAAATTCATATCAAACTACATTTATTTTCAGGTATGACAAAGTTCAAATCTCATCTTAGTTAGTTTCACAATAGTAGCCAGCTTGCACAATTAACACAAACCTAGTTTGAGTTAAGTACAATTATTTTCTTATAAATTTACCATTTATAACTCATTTAATTTTATTTTAATTATTGTACTTCACATTTTTATTATGTATATTTTTATTCTAAATAATATTTCAAAAGTTTATTTTTTATTTCATTTAATTATTAAATATAAATAAATAGATTAGTCAATCTGGTGAACTTTTTATTTTTGTTTGAACACTGCTTGTTATTTGCTTGATTTTTATCCTAAGGAAAAAATGTTTTGAATTTTATTTTCTATTGCTTGTTGCATATTTTTAGAAGCTGTGTTGTAAAATATATAAAACTACATAGAGAACTATCATTTTTGGCTAAGAAGTGACCTATTTTAGTAGCACCATAAAGTGAGGGACATTGTCCCAATACTCAATACCTAGAAATTTCTATGCATGGATTTTAATTTCCCCATTACTCATAGTATATTAAAAACACCTAGGGTCCTTTATTTACACCATAAAAAACCTATTTATCCATTTTATTTTTGGTGAACTTGAGATGTACATATCACCTAAGGAAATTACTCTCACCATATCCTTGGATATGGAATAATTGATTACATGCACAATTTAGATTTTTTAATTAGTGTTATGAAACATTGGGCTAACACTAGCCTACAAATAAGTAAGTATATTTTATAGCCCACACAATCACTCAAACCTTTGCCTAGATTACCCTTCATACCTTAATTTTTGATTATATTGTATTCATAATGGGATAAATGAATGAAAGTTTATTTCATATGTTTCATCTTGTATTCCAATTTAACATGCTATTTATTATGTTGTGGCATGGATTAAAATTAAATCTAATTGGGAGGATAAAATTTATAATATAGACCCTCATGCACTTTTCAGTTCTTACTATTTGGATTAAGGTAAAACCACTTTTAACTAGTGTGGAATCTAGCTTAATCACAATAGGTCCCAAAGGAAAAGAGAAAAATAACAAAAGAAAGAGAGAGAGAGAGAGAGAGAGAGAGAGAGAGAGAGAGAGAGAGAGAGAGAGAGAGAGAGAGAGAGAGAGAGAGAGAGAGAGAGGTCCACAAATTATAACCCAAAAAATATCATAATCCAACCATACCCTATAAACATAGGTCCCATAGAGACACAAAAAATCTACTAGAGAAAGATTGACAAGGTCCCAATGGGAACCTAAACATCAACTGAATGAGATCAAAGATTAATAGTTTCAAAGGGTATGTAGGGGAAACTAAAGCATCTTTAACTTGTCCTTGAGAATGTGGTTAAGGATTTTAAATGTGGTGAGGGAGAGCTCCCAACTTCTAAATCCTAAAATCACAAAAGATCCCTAAATTTTCCATCAAATCTGCACAACTATTTCCTTCTCTAAAATATGACTAAGAGAGAATTCTTGGAGAGAGTTCATGAGGATATTAGCATCTAAAATCTCCTTTTTAATGGTATAATAGGTTTTATACCTATTTTTAATACAAATAATTATGTTAAAGGAGTCTCCTTCAATATCCAGCTTCAAAATTCCTTTATCACTCATGATCTTAATACCCTAGATGGCCATCCTAGCCTCTACAACATGATTAGATTATTTACCCATTTTTATAGCATAGATAAATACCAAATTTCCATTGGAGTCTCTAATTATTCCCCCCATAATACCATGGTTACCCTTAGAAGCACCATTAAAATTGATTTTATACCATCCTTCTACTAGAGGGGTCCATTTGGTTAAAGCTCGAGAAGAATCTTTGCTAATGCCCGAGTCCTTAGGGAGATTGAGGTCCCATAGCTTTAAGATACTCAACCCTTAACCTTAAATGGAATCATCCTTTTTAGAGGTAATATAAGTCCAATTTTCATTAATAGCTTTGAAAATATTATATTTGTTGGTTCACCACTCCAAGCCTTTTTTTTGAAAATTTTGTGATTCCTTTATTTCCAGATGCCCTAAAGGAAATGCGGAAGAGTAAGATTCCATAGTAATATTAAAACTTTATGATTCTAAGGTGGGTTTAATTTTAATAAAATATCCAAAATAGACCTAGGCTGGACCTAATAAAATTTTAAAGATCTCAGAAATGAGAACTAAACAGAGGTGGAATACAGGGATTTCAAAAATAGGTGATCGACTAATTTTTATACCTTCAAGTAGAGACATCATTTGTTAGGAATTTAAAATAATCTAATATTCATTTTATCAATGGTGATAATTTTGTTCTAATAATCCAACTAGTAGAAAATACCAATTTTAAGTATCAAGTTATTTTCCCAAAACTTGAACCAAACAAGGTTTTGTTTTGGAAGATCTTGATCCACCATAAAACCTAGCTTTACCTTGTACTCCCCTATAGGGTATGGGTACCAAATGATTTTATCATCCTTGTTAAATATGATAATGTGAAATTTAGAGATTTTTGAGTTTAAAATTTCTATAAATATTGATTGATCCTATGTTACCTCTATAAATGAAAGTTGCTTCTAACTTGGTTTTGAATTATTCCAATACTAATAATCCCTTATTTTGACCCCAATAAGATTTTAAAAGTGGTGAATTAAGGCTTCACAATCCTCTATAACCAAGATATGAAAATTCAAAATCTAAAGGTCCTCTAAAAAATCAATATTTTTTTTATTTCCAAAAATCCATTTGTACCCATTACATATGAGATCTCTTTTTTTTATCACTACTTTCTAAAAATTGGACCCTTGACTAGGAACTTCTTCTTTTATAAAATAGTTAGTAGTTTTTTTTGTGGGATATTTACCTTTGATAAATTCTATTAATCTATCTTATTTTAGGATCATCCAAGCTTGTTTTCCCATAAGATCCTGATTCATACTTTTGATGCATCTTTACCCCAGACCCCCATAAATTTTAGGCTTGAAAACCTTGTCCCAAGCAACAAATGGGATTTTATTTGTTTGATATTTCCCCATTCAAGGGAACATCCATTTAATTTTATCAATTTTATCTAAATTTTTTGATGGTATTGTAAAAATAGACATCCAATATATGGGAATGCTTTGAAGTGTGCTTTTGACCAATAGAATTTTATCATCTTGTGATAGACTATTAGCTTTCCATCCTAATATTTTTTATAAATTTTATTCAACAAGGGATTACAATCCTCCATACTCATCTTATCCTTGGCAAGTGGTATACTAATATATACAACAAGGAGAGGTTGAATATGATAGTTTAAGATATTAGAGAGATAAATATGTAGGTCAGACATGCTTTGAGTGAAAAAAGAGATATTTTTGGTAAAAGTGACACATTATCCAGAAATAGACTCATAATCCTTTAAAATTCTTTTCAAATATTTGGCTTCCCTAATAGAGGAGGCCTTTAGTATAAAAGTATCATCCATAAATTTTTGAAGAATGATTGGGTCAGAGCTAGGCATAATTTGAATTCCTTTAATAATATCATCCTCTCTAGCCTTCAACAGCTTTTGACCAAGGCCTCAACCAGAATGATGAAAATGTAATGGGAAAGGGGATCCCCCTATATTAGGCCCCTTTCCAATTTAAATTAACCTTTAGGGTTAATATTAATGAGAATTAAGAAGTTTAGGGTAGCAATATAGTTGAGAATAAGTTTTCTAAGAAATTGATAAAAACTAAGATTTTTGAGGATGAGCATGAGGAACCTCTAGGAAACTCTATCATAAGCTTTCTAAATATCTAGTTTGATAATCACACCTACTCTTTTATATTTATCCAAGGAATGGATAGCTTTATTAATCAAGATAATATTATCAAATATCTATCTACCAACTATAAAAGTGTTTTGTTGGATCAAAATGATCCTTGGGAGCAAAGGTTGGAGCCTTAACACAAACATCTCAGTACAAATATTATAAAAGGTAGTACATATACTTATCGTTCTAAAGTTTTTTAGATGAAGGGAACATTATTTTATTGAAATAAGGACCAAAAAGGTACTATTGATTTTTTTCAAAATTAAACCTATTCTAAAGAATTATGAAATTGGAGCAACCACATCATGTTGTATAATGTCCTAGAATTATTGAAAATTAAAGGAGGATAGCCATCAAGACTAGGCACTTTATCTCCTTCCATTATGAACACAACCATTTTCACCTCTTCATAACTAGGTTTCTTAAGAATGTTTTTGATGTCTTTAAAATCGAGCACCCTATCAAAAAGTTTGAGAAAACTTTCCTTAGGGATTTGAGATTGAGACAAGCCCCCTGAGAGGATGTTCTAAAATAAATTAATAGTTTTCATTTTTATCTCATCTTTATCACTACATTTGGAACCATTTTCTTTGATCAACTTCACTATTCTAAGGTAATTCCTATTCCTATAAGCCATTTGGAAGAAGAATTTATAATTCCCATCACCTTATTTTAACTAAATTTTTTTGGATCTCTATCTCTAGTACATTTCTTCCCTAGCCTCTAGATTGTGGAAGGTACTCAGGAGTTCTTTTTCCTTATAGTAGGTTTATTAATTCATTCCATTAGCCTATATGTACTACTCTAATTCTATGAGGGACTTAGATGTTTATTTTTTTCTATAAAAAATGTTTCCAAAGACTTCCTTATTCCAAGTCTCTAGATACAGTTTAACCATTTTGAGTTTAGAATCTAGGACAAATATCTCCTGACTTTCAATTTTCATTTCCCACCATTTCTTCATGGTCTCCCAAAACTCTAGGTGATCCAACCACATCTTCTCAAACTTGAAAGGTGATATTTTTGATTTTGGGATTTCTTCCTCAAGGAAAACATTATGGTTGTGATCAAAACATATTTTATGGAGAACATAAAACCTACAACAACATCCCAAATCACAATCAAAATTTAAAATAAATCTATCTAGTAAAACTTGGATATTGCCCTCCCCTATTCTTCTGTTAGACTAGGTGTAGGAAGCTCCATGAATCACCACATCTAGAAGGTTATTACTTGTGATGAAGTCATTAAAATCAGCCATGATATCATTATATTCCATATTACCCCCATTTTTTTCATAAGATATATGGGTGTGTTAAAGTACCCCTTTTTTCAATTTTTATTGTTGCAATACCACATCCCATACTAATTCTCCTAAAACTTTACCATCATTAAAAGATAATTTTTTGAATTTACTATTATTTTTCAAAAAGAATGCATGAAAATTTCACATAATATTGGAAGAATAAGTCTTGGGTATAAAAAAGAGTCTACCTTTTGTGGACATATCCAATCAAATCCATCTCATATGCTCATAGCTACTATGAATACCCATTATTATAACATCCAATCCAAGTTACTTCCTATCACAAGTAGATGTCAAAGAACATGTACACAACCTTTTATAGTTCATATTATTCTCCCTCCTCTTAATTATATTCAATAATATATTACCATTATTTTCCCAAGGTTCATATTAAATTCCCATGTCCATGATGTTAAAAATAGAAGAGGGTAACCACCCTTTCCTACCCAACCCAATAATATTACTCAAAATGATCCTCCTCCTAGGAAGAATTATAAACCTAAGGGGTATGATCTCATTGAATAATTTCATAATACTCTATCCAACATTTTTATTATAGAGATATTAAAGAGAGCACCAACTTAGAAGGATATTTTATAAGCAATGTTTCAAGATTCAACTCTTCCAATGGATACACAACTAGATTTTTTTGTTTCTATAATGAATACATTCAAGAATATTAAAATTAGTATTTATTTTTATAAGGAAGATATACCTCTAAATCATATCATTGATAAAAATCTTCCATTGTTCATTCAAATTCAAATACATGAAAAACTAGTCAAGTGTGCATTGGTCGACAATGGTTCCAATATAAATATTTGTAGCTATGACTTATTACATAATTTGGGATTCAATAAATATAATATTCTAAAATTATAAAAAAAAAATACATGGTTTTGATAACACTCCAAAATAAATATTGTGAGTTACCACATTAGATTTTTTACTATGCCCTAAAATGGTATTTACTATTTTTCATGTCATACCTAATAAATTAGAATATAAACTACTCTTGGGAAAACATTGGATCATGAAATGGATTCTATACCTTTTACATTCCATTTATGCATAAAATTTATACATTATAAATGATTATATAATTATAACTGATGATGCATCTTTTTGATATTATAAAATGACATAATCATAATCTCATAAGGTCCCTATCATATCACCTGAGCAACAAATTCTAATTACACAAATGCATATTTATGAAGTAGATGAATCAAGTAATACACATGATTTTGCATAGGCAACTCAAATTCCTAATAAAATTTAAGAGTATGCTAATTTAAGAGGTTTCTACACAAAAATTACAAATTCTTAAGAAAATAGAAAATCTTATCAAACAATGAAACAAGAAGTGTCAATTCCTACAAAATTAGCAAATCCTCCTATGAAAATACCATTATGGTAAATTTAGATGATTTATTTTATCATATCAAGGACTAATATAGTTTTGATGATTAATATACACAAGATATAACATATGACTACACGATCTATGAAAA
The DNA here is from genome assembly GCA_037957365.1 of Torreya grandis. Taxonomy (NCBI): domain Eukaryota; kingdom Viridiplantae; phylum Streptophyta; class Pinopsida; order Cupressales; family Taxaceae; genus Torreya; species Torreya grandis. Next base: position 2,892,117 of record JARHVA010001695.1, on the reverse strand, counting down.
CTTATCTCATTTTGAATACTTGTCTCATTATCTATTCACATCTGTCAAAGTGGGAGAGCATAGAGATGTTTCACATATACAAAATAAGGGTAAAGCAATCATTTCCAATCAACATGATCTAAAAAACACTCTAAATTTTTTTAATACTATATTACAAGCTATATCACAACCATTTGACTCAAATACTTATATACATACAATGGTCACATCTACCAAAGTAAATGTTTAAAAAGTGAAGTTAATGTCTCAAACAAAGTAACATTTAGAGGTAAAGCTACCAAATAAATATTAAGTTACTTGTAAAAAAGGATTTATTAATAAATTCATTTATATTTAATATGTAATATTTACTATTAATCCTAAAAATATGGCTAAAAAGAGGCAACAAACAAACATTCTTCTTTTTTAGATCCCCTCATTATTAAACCACTTATGAATACACTAATGTTGTGGTTACTTACTTGCACAAATCTAATATATGCATCCTATTGATGTAGTGGATTGCACCTAGGGTAGGAGGCTGAGCTCCTGCCTTCCACACATCAAAATGGAAACCCTCTTCTCACATGTGGGACTGGCGAAGCTAGAGGGGAGAGTCTCTAGGTAAGGACTAGCTCCCTTTGATGCATTTGAGTTGTTCCAATAAGTTCTAATATAGGTAGATAAATATATAATGGGGGGTGAAAAGGGAGAAGGATTACAAGAAAATAAAGCTACTCTAGAAGAGGTGATGCACCAAATGATTCAACCTACTCACACTCACACTTGAAGCTAGACAAACACATACGTACACTTCAAACTGGCAGAAGGACTAGGCTGCAAGAAGCTTAACAAGGAGGCTTTAATGGAACACATAGAGAACAGAGACTCACCATAGGTGCTATGGAAGGGACACACTATATAGTAGATTATTTCTATCTCTGCACTTCTAAGTACAGCTCTTCTTGTCACCTACAGGAATGGCACCTTATAGACACCAGGTGTGTTGGTGTTAAACCTGTGGAAGCATTAAGAAGTAATGACTAAACACAGTACTAACACTCAGACACACACAGAGATATCTAACTAGAATAGAGGTAAAAATGTGTTTATTGATTTTAGGTGAAAATTTTCTAGGGCTTCACTTTACAAATGTGAAAGATCCCTTTTCCAAATGACAAGTCTACAATATATAGAGGAAGGAAGGAGGCCTTTTGGTACCCTTTTTACAAATGACCCATGTGCACTCCAATCATTGGGAAGACCAAGCCACTTAAACATCAATGAGAAATTATGAGCCACATCATTTGTCTACTTGCAAGACCACTCTTTCAAGGAAATTACATGGCTTGTCTGCTCATTAATGCAAAATGAAGAAAAATAGGTCACACTGCTAGCTGTTTGCACCTCCTAATAATCAATTCATAGACACTATATCACTTGCTAGATTAACTTCTTGAATCAGTGCCTCCCTTCACCACTTGGACTATCTACCCATTCCTACACTTGGCACTTTTCTCTCTTTGTTCTCTAGGCTCTTTCTCTTCTTCCTGCTTTATCTTCTTCTGGCTCCTTTGGCCCTTGGGGCTATCTTCTGGTGGGTCACTACGTTCCTTGGGCTCTTTTTTGGTTGTCACTTAGGCAATTTAAAATAAAATAGTTATTTCACCATATTAAATTTGACGTCTGCGCACCCATCATCATTTGAAAAATAATGGCTAATCCATCTTCTTAAAGTTGACAACTTTCAAGACGTCATCGTCCTTGGTGAATTCCTTCGAGCCTTTTTTGTGGGCCTTTTCTTTATTTTGGACACTACTGAAGGGGAAGTGTCCCTTTGGCTTTGGAGAGATGCCCTTCATTTGGCTGACTGAGAGCCCCCCGTAAGGGCACCTACCCTTTGGTGGCCTTTTGTTTCTTCAGCCTTTTCTGTGGGCCTTTCCTGCTAGCTTTTTTCCCACAGACAAAAAGTCAGTGAGAATTGGCTACTTTAACTTCCCCAGGTCCTTTATTCTTGTTGGTGGCCTTCCTCTAAATTCCTTTAGACTTTTTTTCTAAAGGAATTCCTTCAAACAAAAATTTTGAAGGATTCTTTGCTTTAAGATTTTCTGCGCATTTCCTGAAATCCTTCGGCTACCTTCAAAGTGCTCCCTACCCTCCACCAGGGCTTTTGAACCCAGAACTGCCCTCTACAAGGGCACTTCTCCTTTAACCTTTTGGGACACTCCTTTGAATTGCTCAATTGAACTAAGCCATTGAACTGACTGATTGAACCAAAAATGGTTCAACGATTCATTAGTTTAACACTGTGTGCCACTCCTTTGTTGCACCAAGCCTTTGAACCGTTCACTTGAACCAATCCATTGAACCAAGTGATGAACCAAGGCTGATGAACTTGAGTGATTAAACCAAGCATTAAACTCTATTTTTGAACCAAAGCATTGAACTTTGTGTTGAACTTGAGTGATTAAACCAAGTGATTGAACCAAGCAATGAACCAAGGCCGATGAACTTGAGCTTTGAACCAAAGCATTGAACTTGTCGATTGAACCAAGGCATTAAACTAAGGTGTTAAACTAGTTTAATGGTTCAAAGGTGCTAACTCTTTGAAAGATCATGCTATTGAACCACTTTAAGCTCACTTTCCTTATGAATTTCTTTAAACAAGAGTCTAAAGAAGCTTTGTAAAACCTTGTACTCTCTGAACTGGTTCTTCATTTGCCAAAAGATTACACATATAGATTTTGTAGAAAATCTCACTACTGAGTCTGTAGAAACACAAGCCTTACAAAGTCTATAGAAAATCAAGCCCTACAGAGTCTATAGAAATAGACCTGCAGAGTCCATAGAAATAGACCTACAAAGTCTGTAGAAATAGACCTGCAAAGTCTGTAGAAAATTCTTGAACTTGTGCAAAAAAAAATGAATTGGCCTAAAATAGAAAAGGAAGAAGGGGACCAATTTTTGGCTTGTTAGACCAAAAATGGTAAAAAAATTGGTGACTCCCAGGGGAAGCATGCCTGCTATGCTTAAAAGCTAGTTGCCTCAAAATCCATTAGGCACAGGGTCAGACTATAACTTAAAGATCAGCAATAGCTCTGATAAATTCTAGAACCAATCATGAAGATTTACCTCAAAAGGAAATGAAAACACACACAAAGCTAAGAAAACTACTAACATGTGTAGAAAGCACTTAGGGAAAATAAGAGAAAAGCAAGGGAAATATATACATGATGGAGAACGGGCTCAGTGGTAATGCTTAAGATGTATCCCATTAACTGGGATATATAGTTCTTCACCATCCAACTTGGAGAGTTGGAATGCATTATGCTATTTGCACTGAGTGATTACGTATGGGCCACTCCATAGGGTGTCAAACTTTGCATGCTTTCTAGGCTTAGCTCGATCTTCATCCCACTTCAAGACAATGTCTCCTTTAGAGGAACCTTTTGATGAAGATTTCTTGTCAAAGTGTCTCTTCACATGTTATTGGTGGCTGGTCATAGAATCCATAGCCTAGTCCCTTGTCTCTTAAAGTTCCATCGACTCACATAACCTAACCTCCATGCTATTTCCTTCTTCTAATTGTAGCTGGCAAGTGAGGTCCAAGGCTGGCAACTCAAGTGAAATGGGGAGCCTAGCTTCCCTTCCATAGACAAGTGTGTATGGTGAGTTGCCAATTGCCCTCTTTGGGGTGACCCTATCTTCCCACAAGGCTATTTTCAACTTGGCATGCCAAGTCCTCTGATTTTGCTCCATGGTTCACTTGATGATCCTGATAAGGTTCTTATTTGTAGACTCAGCCAGTCTATTCCCCTATGGGTAGTAATTGGATGAAGGGTTGAGATATATACCATATCTCAACACCCATTCACTTGTTTTGGTTCCCAAAAAATCTAATGCATTATCTGATATTATGGTTGCTGGAACCCTGAACCTTACCACCAGGTCCTTATAAAAATCTAGGACCGCACTTTCATTTGCCTCTTTTAGAGCAATAGCCTCTACCCATCTTGTGAAATAATCTATGGCAATTAGGACCCACTTGTGTCCAGTACTGGAGGGAGGGTTAATCATCCCTATGAAGTCCAAGCCCCATTGCATGAATGGATGTTCCACTTGAATAGGCTGTAAAAGCATGGTAGCCAACTGTTGCTTCCCATCAAAAAGTGTGCACTTTTGGCACTTTCATACCTAGGCATGGGTGTCCCTGAAAAGAGTAGGCTAGAAATAGCTAGCTCTCATTATTCTTACTGAAGTAGCCCTAGGAGCAAAATGACCACCAACTAGTCCATCATGGAACTCAAACAACACCCTATTAGCCTGACTTGAGTCTAAGCATCTTAAAAAGACTCCTAAGAGATCCCTTCTGAACAACACTCCATCAATTAGGGCATAAGGGAGACATTGGAGTCTAAAATACCTTCTTGGTCCTGTCAAGTGAGTGTGGGCACTCACCAATGAGAAGGAAATGCCTCACGTCTAATGTCCAATCCTTCATGATAGCTGGTTCTTCTACTATGGCTACATTAAGGATTAGCAAATTGTCCTCCTTTTCTTACTTAAAGTCTACAGTGAGGTGTTCACATAGGCCTCTCCCTCTTACCAGTTTGGTGATCTTGATATCTACATCATATTTCATCACCTTAGTGATCCACCCTACTCTCTTCTCATTTAGGTCCTAGTTGATCAAGAAATATTTGATGCTGGGATGTGGAACCATGAGGTGGATTCTACTATTGGACAACATGTGTCTGAATTTCTTCAGACTCTATATGACCACCAAGACTTGTTTTTCCACATATGTGTATCTGACTTCAAAACCTTCTAGGCCTTGGCTAAAAAATGCAATTGGCTATTCAAGGTTATCATCACTTGCTTGGGTAAGCATGGTGGATATTACCTCTTCATTGTCAAAGGTGTAGAGGTTGAAATCTTTGGTGAAGTCAGGGCTGATCAAAGTAAGAGCTCGGGCTATGGCCTACTTGATTTCTTCAAAACTATATTTTCTCCATGTTGTCCATGTGAACTCCTCACCCTTCCCTAGCATAGAGATAAATGGCTTGACCATCTCTACAAAATTTAGGATAAATCTCTGTATGAAATTTATCTTATCAAAGAAGCTTTGCAGGCCTTTCTTGTGCTTAGGTAAGGACAGCTCCAGGATGGAGTGAACTCTCTCTGAATCAATAGCCAAGCCCTCTGAAGAAATAATGTGACCAAGGAGCTTCCCCTCATGGATAGCAAACACACATTTCTTAGGATTGAGAGAGATACCAAACTCTCTACACCTCTCAAATATTTGCCTTAGGTGTTTCATGTGTTGGCTCGCTTCCTTGGAGAAAATGGTCACATCATCAAGATATACCAGCACAGTCTTATTTATCAGGCCTTAAAAGGCCATATCCATAGCTCATTAGAAGGTGGCACTTGCATTAGATAGTCTAAAAGTCATTTTCCTATAAGCAAATAATCCCCACTTGGTTGTGAAGGCTGTCTTGTGTTGGTCACAGTCTTGCACCAAAATCTAGTTGTATCCTGAATACCCATCTAGGAGGGATAAATGCTTGTTTCCTATCACCATTTGAAGGATCTACTCTATGCTTGGGAGAGGATAATGGTCTTTCAAAGAGATTCTATTGAGGTCTCTAAAATCAACACACAATTTGATCTCCCCTTTCTTTTTTCAAACAGGAACAAGATTGGCCAGCCAAGAAGAGTGTTTGATTGGAAATATTATCTTGGACTCAATCAACTTGGTGAGGTCCTTTTACATGAGAGGTTCAATCATTAGGTTGACAAGCCTCTACCTCTACTTGATTGGCTTGGCACCTTCTTCTATCTCAATGGTATGCTAGGCCAAGCTTGGGTCAAAACCCTTCAAATCACTATACTCCCAAGCAAAGATATCGGCAAATTCTTGGCACAACAAGATGAAGGCCTACCTTTCCTGATCCGTGCACACTTTCCCAAGTGCAAGCAGCTTGTCCTTGAATATTTCCACCTTCTCATTGTGCTCCTCTTTTATTGTAATGCACACCTTGTCACTTCTCAATTGGTCATCTCCATTGAAGATACTCTCTAGAGTGACCAAACCTTTGCAGAGATTATTGTTCTTCAACTGAACAATTTAGTTGCCATATTATTGTTGTAGCTTTGCTTAGTTTTTTACAATGAATTCTATTTATTCTTGCAAGAAGAGTGCTATTTGCTGATCACTATTGAAAACCTGCCAATTGGTGATGTTGTTAGGTACAGAGGGCTGGATCACTACTTTCAAGTGACGTGAGCTGTGGTCTCAACCTATTTCTTGAAGAATATCAAATTGGGCACCAACTACTACCAGCCTATCTACTTGCTTGTTTCATTCTCTAGGAATGGAGGTAATATTGAAAGTGAAGAAATTTTCCACTAAGTCCCATACCCTATGTTTGTAGGACTTCAGTAGAGAATTCTTCATCAAATTTTAGCCTCTTACTTGGTTGACAATCAGCTCACTGTCACCAAACACTTGCAGCTCTTTGATTCCCCTTTTCCTTGCCCACTCCAAACCATGGATGAGGGATTCATATTCTACAATATTGCATGTGCAAGAAAATTGGAACCAGAAGGCTGAAAAATACCTCTCTTTTGAAAGAGAGACCAACACAGCTCCACCCCTAGCTCCCAACTTACTTTTTAAACCATGGAAGAACAGCTGCCATAGACTTGAGCTTTCCTAGCTCGCTTTCATCAGATTTGGTACAAAAGTACCCTCTTCATGCATGAAATAAATTCTAAGGCCTACCTCCTCTATGAATTTGTAAGGATCATGCTCAAATTTGTCACTTCCCCATTCATCTAAGAGTAGGTCTACAACTCCTTCAAGGGTAGAGGATGGAGATTGGTCTACTTAGAACTCTTCCTGGTCAATGATGGCATAGCTGACATTTATTACCTTGAGTGAGTAAGGTTCCAGATGATCTTTATGGAGTGGTTCAAATTCAATCTTGACTTTAGTCACATACTTGGTTCTGAAAACTAGATAAGACCAATTTGTTATTAAGTAGCCACCTATCTTGGATGTAAAATCCTAGGATAAGTAGATGGCAAAGTAGGGAGGGACATGTGCCACTAACACATCATGAGGAACTGAGAAAGTATAGCAAACATGTAGTGTCAAGCTTAGACCTCTTACCACCCCAACTATCTTTATTGGGGTTCCATCCAGCTGTAGGACTCCCTTGGTCATTTCTTTGTATTTCAAGCCCAGCTTGTCAGCTATACATTTGGGCATTATCGAGGTGCTTGCTCCGCTATCAACGATGTAATTGTGCACTAAGAAATATCTTATGACCAAGGACACATAAAAGGGAGGAACCTTTTCTTCTTTTTAGGCCTGACCTAAGGTGGAAGGCTGTCCATTTATCATCAAAACATTATCAGCTTTTGTTAGGACAACTTGTTCATCCAACTCATGTAATTCCTTTTGCAGCATGTCCTTTTACCTTGGTATTGATAGCAAATCCCACAAGGAGATGTTCATGTGTAGCTTCTTCATCTGGTCAACCATGTTGACCTGAGGGTTGCCTTCCTTCAAAAAAAAATTGGAATTATTTATAGCTTGAGGTGCAGGCCAAGGAGCTAAAGGTACAATCAACAGTCTGAAACTTGGGACTTTTTGGTTTATATGTGATGAAGAAGGTGTTGCTGACATTTGAGTAGTATCTTGAGTTTCTTCCATTGCTCTCCTTTTGAATCTTATGTTATCTACAACATAGTTAGCCTGATTATCTGTAGCACCCACATAATTAACTGAATAGAATTCTCCTTCCAGATGATTCATGAGGGTAGAATCAGGCTGAGCCTGATTGTTACTCATGCTGGGTTGCATGGGAGCCTTAAAGACTTGGGAATGGGTAGCTGCCTGATTGTCTTATACGTTTGGGTAATAACCCATCATTTCATTTGTATAAATAGCCTGCTCCTGACCATATCCCATGGTTGAACAACTTGGTTGTTCCTCCACCAGATTGTTTTAAACAGGCACCATGACCGTAGATGATGAAGGGGCAACTAGGTTGTAGCCTTGAAAGGGTCTAGTCTAAGTGATCTGACCCTATCCTTGATTGTAATTTTGGAAAGGGGGTCTAAGAGCTTGACCATACTACTTGTATCCTTTGTTTGGTTGGTTGCTTTGAGCTTGTTGCCTTTTAAGAGCCATAAGTTCATTTGACATACTTTGTAATAGACTCTTAACTTCCTAAAGTTCATTAGATGGAATAGCAGCTAACTTTTCTATGCTAGGTAGAAGTGCTAAGGTGGGATCAGTGGTCTAGATTAGAGGTAGTGTTTTAGGGAAAAGTGGCATATGGGGCCTAGGAGCTATCTTCCCAGCCTACACTAAGCAATTTTCAGCTACTATGGCTATGTCATACGCAGTAGGCAGCACATGTCCTCCCATGGATTGTATCATGACAAAAATATCACTGTTTAATGCTCTTAAGTAATACAAGAAAGCATAGCTAGGAGTAGGTTTTACTAGAATGGGGATTTTATCCCATGTCTTCTAAAATTGAGCATTGAAATCTTGCATGTATTCATGTGGGGCTCTTTTCATGGTAGTTAGCTGCTCAATAAGTGAGAGGTGGTCGCTCTTTTCTCCAAAATGATCTATTAAGTGAGTACCCAATTCATTCTAAGAACTGATTGAATTTATAGTCAAAGTCCCATACCAATCAAGAGCTTTGCCCTTGAGAGACAATGCCAACAATCTGATTGCAATATTTTCCTCAGTGACATTATGGATATTGCAGAGTTTAGCAATATTTTTGATGTGTTTGATAACTGTAATGGGCCCCTCTCCATCAAAGGAAGGCACACTTTTTAGGGCTGCTCTTGGAACTGGGTCATAATGTTGGAGATTCAAGGGGCTCTGATCACAAAAAGTCACAAAGGGTAGTGCCATAGCTATGATGAGATGTAACTGTGCCTTGCTACGTATGTGTTCTTTACAATAGGTTTGGGAAATTGGTTTGTTGAATAAGGATGGGTCCTCTCAAATCTCAATCATTTTGCTGAGTTCAAAGGTAACTCAATGAAGTCAAAAGGAACACACTTAAAAGAAGACTGTGTTGTGACTTTAAGCAGAGGAAGTCAGACTGGTCTTTGATTAAAAAATGAAGTTCTTACTAGTGGAGTTGTTAGATGCTAAAAATAGTTGATTTGTTATAATAGGACTAGCATCAATCCTAAAACTTTACTGAGTGTAAAACTGAGTACCATTGGGCATGCCAAAAACTATTGATGTAGTGGATTACACTCGGGGTAGGAGGTCAAGCTCCTGCCTTCCACATGTCAAAATGGAAACCCCCTCTCACCTGTGGGACTAGTGAAGCTGGAGGGGAGAGTCTTTAGGTAAGGGCTAGCTCCCTTTGATGCATTTGAGTTGTTCCAATAAGTGCTAATATAGGTATATAGATATATAATGGGGGGTGAAAAGGGAGAAGGATTACAAAAAAATAGAGCTACTCTAAAAGAGGTGATGCACCAAATGATTTGACCTACTCACACTCACACTTGAAGCCAAACAAACACATAAGTACACTTCAAACTGGCAAAAGGACTAGGCTGCAGGAAGCTTAATAGGGAGGCTTTAATGGAACACATAGAGAATAGAGACTCACCATAGGTGTTATGGAAGGGACACACTGTATAGTATATTCTTTCTATCTCTATGCTTCTAGGTACATCTCTTCTTGTCACCTATAGGAATGGCACCTTATAGACACTAGGTGTGTTGGTATTAAACCTGTGGAAGCATTAAGAAGTAATGACTAAACACAGAACTAACACTCAGACACACACATAGATATCTAACCAGAATAGAGGTAAAAATGCATTTATTGATTTTAGGTGAAAATTTACCAGGGCTTCACCTTATAAACATGAAAGATCCCTTTCCCAAATGACAAGTCTATAATATATAAAGGAAGGAAGAAGGCCTTTTGGCACCCTTTTTACAAATGACCCATGTGCGCTCTGATCATTGGGAAGAGCAAGCCACTTAAACATCAATGAGAAATTATGAGCCACGCCATTTGTCTACTTGCAAGACCACTCCTTCAAGGCAATTATGTGGCTTGTCTACTCATTAATGTGAAATGAATAAAAATGGGTCACACCACTAGCTTTTTGCACCTCCTAATAATCAATTCATAGACACTGTATCACCTACTAGAGTAACTTCTAAAATGGGCACCTCCCTTTGCCACTTGGACTATCTGCCTATTCCTACACTTGGAAATTTTCTCTCTTTATTCTCTAGGATCTTTGTCTTCTTCCTGCTTTGTCTTCTTCTAGCTCCTTCAGCGCTCGGGGCTATCTTCTAGCAGGTCATTCCATTCCTTGGGCTCTTTTCTAGTTGGCGCTTAGGCAATTTAAAAGCAAACAACTATTTCACCATCTTAAATTTGACGTCTGTGCACCTATCATCATTTGAAAAATAATAACTAATCCATCTTCTTAAATTTGATAGCTTCCAGGACGTCACTGTCCTTAGTAAATTCTTTCGAGCCTTTTTTGTGGGCCTTTTCTTTGTTTTGGACCCTCCCGAAGGGGAAGTGTCCCTTCGGCTCTAGAGAGATGCCCTTCATTTGGTTGACTGAGAGACCCTTGCAAGGGCACCTACCCTTCAATGGCCTTTTTTTTCTTTGGCCTTTTTTGTGGGCCTTTATTGCTAGCTTTTTTCTTGCAGATAAAAAGTTTGCGAGAATTGGCCGCTTTAACTTCCCTGGGTCCTTTCTTCTTGTTGGTGGCCTTCCTCCAAATTCCTTCAGACTTTTTGTCTGAAGGAATTCCTTCAAAAAAAAATTTGAAATATTCTTTGCTTTAAGATTTTCTATGCATTTCCTAAAATCCTTCAGCTGCCTTCGAAGTGCTCCCTACCCTCCGCTAGGGCTTTTGAACCCAAAACTGCCCTCCACAATGGCACTTGTCCTTTAGCCTTTTGGGACTCTCCTTTGAACTACCTGATTAAACTAAGTCATTGAATCGACTGATTGAACCAAAAATGGTTCAATGGTTCATCAGTTCAACACTGTGTGTCACTCCTTTGTTGCACCAAGCCTTTGAACCATTCGCTTGAACCAAGGCATTAAACGAATTCATTAAACCAAGTGATGAACCAAGGATGACAAACTTGAGTGATTAAACCAAGTGTTGAACTCTACTGTTGAACCAAGGCATTGAAATTTGTGTTGAACTTGAGCAATTGAACCAAGTGATTAAACCAAGCAATGAACCAAGGCTGATGAACTTGAGCTTTGAACCAAAGCATTGAACTTGCTGATTGAACTAAGGCATTGAACCAAGGCATTAAACTAGTTCAATGGTTCAAAGGTGCTAATTCTTTGAAAGATCATGCCGTTGAACCACTTTAAGCTCACTTTCCTTATGAATTTATTTAGACAAGAGTTTGAAGAAGCTTTGTAAAACTTTACACTCTCTGAACTAGTTCTTCATCTGCCAAAAGATTACACCTGCAGAGTTCGTAGAAAATCTCATTATTGAGTTCATAGAAACCCAAGCCCTATAGAGTCTATATAAAATCAAGCCCTACAGATTCCATAGAGATAGAAATATAAAGTCCATAGAAATAGACCTGCAGAGTTTGTAGAAATAGACCTGCAGAGTCTGTAGAAAATTCCTAGACTTGTGCAAAAACAAAAATGAATTGGCCTAAAATAGTAGAGGAAGAAAGGGACCGATTTTTTGCTTGTTAGACCAAAAATGGTCAACACATCCTAAATATTATTAGATATGTTGGGTATGATGCATAATATCCTAATAAAGCTATGAGATATAATAATTACATATGATCTATCACATTACCAATCATTCTTGGTCCTAAATCATGTTCGACACTATTTCACATTGATCTTACTTTAGAGAAATACAATTCAATTCTTAGAAGATCATGGAAAATATTAATTAGAGTTATAATCAATACTATTAATTGGATTTATAATTAGTACTATTAGAGTTATAATCACAATTATCACCATTACAAAATATAGCATAATAAGCATGCAAGAGCACAAATCAGGACATACTCTAATAGTACATCTAATGCAATTATGACGGATATGCATCATACAATACATATTATGCAATATAATAGATCCAATAGTTTTACACAAAAACATCCTATTCCAATTAGTGTATTATCATAAAATGAAGCAAGAGGATATACACTTTATGTAGGAACTCCATGGGAATGTTCCTCTAATCAACTTATTGGTTATTTACTTGCATATTTCCTTTTTTACATAGATTCTCTATTTTTAATTCATTGCTACTAATTTTATCCCAAATTCCAAGAATTATTATATCCTTGACTTTATTTTATTTGGGAACTTATACTCTTAATTTTCAAAATTGATTCAAATGATATAAAACAACTATCTTACAATACTTTTCATGTACATTATTTATGGCAGTCCACTTCCTTACTATTGTATATCTATCATACTATGCCTTTTATTGCACTTACATGACCGCATCCATTTACCTATACATACTACATGACCACACATATATCCTTACCCATTGGAGGCATGAACATCATTCTGTACATATTCATTATATGTGACTCATTTACACGTACATTGGAGCCATATTGATTACCTTCATTTTTTACACACTATGTTTTAATACCTTGTTATGGATTATATGAATCCCTCCCATTTCTTCTATTTTTCAATCCTTTCTTCTTATTAATTTAAAAAAAAATCATTTCCAATATTTCAAAAATACAAAATATTTCATATATGTTAAAAACAAAATAAAATCAAAAAAATTTCAAAAAATCCATTATTAAGACCTCAAGGCATTTTATCATGTTGATAATTTAATTCTTTACATATGTTATTTATTTCATGTTAAGTAGATATCATATTCAATTTTTCATACACCTTTATTTTCATGAGGTATGTGAGCATGATATAGGACATATTATTACATGGTTCTTCAATGATGGGCTTCCCTTTTTATCCATCAACCTTGCTAAGTTGTGGCCATCTCCTCATTCTCCATGAACACTTCAATAGGTTGTATCTATCCACAACCTTTATACCATGTTGAAATATATATCATATAAAAAAAATTGTAATCACTCATATTTTACATTATGTTTCATGGATATGTTATTTACTAATAATGACATTGATATATATGGTTAATGCAGATTAGTCTCTTTTTTTTTATGCTTCTTTTCAAATTCTTATTTTACTACATGATAAATCAAGACTTTCCTTCTTATTGTGTGTGTCCCTTGGTGTTTTCTGTTCAACATATACATATTCTTGTTTGTATGACATCATCATTTCATTTGATTATCCCTTGGCCTTTTTTATTTATGTGACATTCACATGTCCCTTGTATATGTCCCTTGACCTTAATTGTTTGTGAAAAATTAATATGTCCCTTGTATTCAACCTTTGTGGCCTTATGTGTGACATTAAATACAATTTGTGTGACATTGTGCAAAATTAATTATGTTCATTTATTTATACTATAGTTTTGTGATACATATCACACAGTGTTTCTATTTCTTATTTTTACTCTTTTACCATGATACATATCAACACATGCTACTTATCTGCATCAAATCTCATATATGACACAATATTCATATAAAATTCAGTGTTATATTCAATACTATGATGCAATATATTTCAAATTTTCATATGCTACTACAAGATTATATCTTTAACATATTCTAGACATATTATTTTGAGATTAGTGACTTGTAGGTTATGTATCTCACCTCAAAAATGAGGCATCACAATGGTATTGTCTTGAGAATTCAATCCTTCATGATCAAGAAATTTCAAATTTATGATAGTATACATATTTTTAGAATTACAATATGGATTAGAAGTTTCATATTATATCAAGGCATGTGACATGTATGTTCACTCATTCTTATAATTACAAGTTATGAGTTTAAAATACTTACAAGCTTGATTGACATTTTAATATAGTACAAGGGGCATGGTATTCATTCATGCTCATGATAATACATTGAAAATTTAAAATATTTCTTTTTCAAAGTTTCAAAGGTATGAAAGTTTCAAAAGAATCTAGATTCCTTTTTAATAGTTTCATTCATATTTATTTTACAAGTGGACCATGTTAAATTCTATTAACACTCAATGTCTATGGCTGAATTTTATCAATCCACATGGTGATTCTACTCCTTTTTAATTATTAAAGTGTCTCATATTAAAGTCTAGTGACACTCAATGTCTATGGTCGTACTGTAGTAAGCCACATTTGGTGGTTTCACCTCTTTTTATTCTACTATAATTATTATACATAGTAATTTTCATATTCATATGAGAGTTGGAGAATACAATCTTTACAACTCGAGGTTTCACTACTTTCCAAATTTAGGCTTGATCAATATAAATTCACCATAGGTTTGACATTTATCCAAATGCCTCAACAATGGGGCATGCACTTTTCCACTTTAAAGTTACAAGGAAATTATATTTTATACTCTTTTAGGTGTATTATTTCATTGCTCACTTTTAAAATTTAAAAATGGAAGTTTTAAAATTTATATTTTTAAATATGGACAATAACTACTTTTGGTGGCATTGTTGCAAGTTTTGCATTGAGGCACCTTGTGCAATCAAGATTCACATAAAAATACAAAGTGTGTATACAAAATTAGGTATAAAATATCCTTCAATTTATAAATTTTATTTCATTGCATCATTAAAATAAAGGGTAAAAATATAGACACTAAAATATAATCATTAAGTACTTGAAAATGTTTTAATTTTACCATCTTTACCTTAACCTATTCGTCATTCTATTAACTCATAATTTTCATGATATCCTTCACTATTATAATCACTATCTTGAAATTACTAAAAACATCATACATAAATGCTTATTCTAATAACAAATTCATGTTAACCAAGTTCTATCAGTCTTTGTCTTTCTATAACAATAACACACTAGGTCAAATAGGGTTGCAATCTAGCCTTATCCACTAGTGTGACTTTCCCCCCGCCTAATTTAAATGATTACTTTTCAAATTATAGACCCTTCATGTCATCCATCCCACACTTTATAAATTTTTGTATATGAAAAGATTTAAATTATACCACTATATAAACACATAATGACTATTTAATATCCATCTAGCAATCACTTAGAAATTCTACTGCATATTGAGCAAAATAAGTAATATTATTCACAATTAAAGTTATGATATGTTATAAAAAATATAGGAAATTTTTGAACCTATTTTATTATAGGTAGGGGTTTTTATTGTCAAGCATTCAATTCAATTCATATAGATCAAACATCAAGATTAAAATGAGGCCCTTTTGGGATATGTAGGAAGCACTAATATTATGAGGGATTTCCTAAGGATATATTATATATTCCCATTGTATGACTCCCCCATTTTAATTTAATACCTATTTTTGTGTGTGTAAGAATTAGGGTTTACTATTATAAGTGCTTCTACATGATAAATCAACATACACAAATGAATAGTAGACCTTCTCAAACAAGCTCAGATATCCATACATGAAAATCAACTACATAATCGACTAAGATGTGGCCATAATCAATAGATAAGTCATAGTGAGCCCATATAATCCCTATTGTGGTCTTATCCTAGTGTAATTAAAACTATTATTTTCATGCATGACATAATTCATAGCTCATCTCAGTCAGTTTCACAATAGCAGTAAGCATGCACAATCAACATAAACCTAGTTTAAACTAAGTACACTTATCTTCTTACAAATTTATTATTTATATCTCATTTCAATTTATATAAATTATTATACTTCATATTCAGATTTTGTATATTCTAAACAATATTTCAATGGTTTATTATTTATTACATTTAATTATTAAATTAAAAAGTAGATTTACAAATATGTAGAATACATTTATGATACAAGACATGAATAAGTAAATAATACTCAATCATTCCCAACTCTGTCACTACCATGTATGAGATAAATTCATATTAGAGCATTGTGACTGAGTGATCACCTCATATTATTTTATTAATAATTATTAACGATTAATAATATTATTTTATTATTCATTATTAAGTATTACTTATTATTAATGAATTATTATTATTTATTTATTTATTCTATATTAAATATTTAAGAAGGGTGTCAAATGGAATGTGGGTTTTGGCAAAAAAATTCTCTTCTAAGAAGATGTTAGGTTATTGAATATTCCCCTAGATTCTATAAAACCTTTAAAATATATGATTACTACCATAAAATTTAATATGGGATCAAATGTAACTAACTACATTGATAGTAGAGACTCAATCATGAACTTAAAATCTATTATCCTAAAAAATGTTAACCACCAAGTTGTACAACATGTAAATTCATTATTAGAGTTATTAAAAGGATTCCACTTTAGGCAATGAGAAAAATATGATGAACCAGTCTAGATTGAAATTATGAAAGGTAGATATATCATTACTTTAGGATACTCCATACTCATTGAAACTTGGCTATATGATTTTATTTAGATGTAGGTATGGAACAATAATCTTATCCCAAAAATTAATTTATTATTTTGGCTATTAATATAAAATAATATTCTTACCAAAGATAATCTAACTAAAATAGGACTTATGATTACATGAATATGTGATTTATGTGAAGGAGACTCTATAACCGAATATCACCTAATGTTAAAATATCCCTTTACCTATAAAATTTGGTGCCTCATTTTAAATAAGTTTTATATCTATTGGATCCAACTGACATTAATAATTGAATTGGTTCTATGATGGGTCTCACCTTTCTTATATATTCAATCAAAGACTCTTTGGAAGCTGACTCTACCACATGTATTATGGGGTATATGGATAGAAATGGACTCTAATTTTTAAGGACATAAAAAGTAGTAAAATAATCAGGAGTAGGATTCTCCATGATAGTAGAGAGAAATTATTGGTGTTAAAACTAAAAAAAATAGTAATATAAATGACAAGACCCTATTGGGAAGAGAAAGGAGGCTAGTGGTTGACTGGGAAGTCAAGGAAGATAAATAAATGAAGATATCAAATAATATAACTAACATAAATACAGTCAAATGGTTTTATCCTCCCCCTAATTAGTGTAAACTAAATTTTGATGGGGCATCAAAAGGGAACCTATGGAAAGATATAGGAGGAGGAATTTTAAGGGATCACAATGGTAAGTTAGTTGGATAATGTGTTTTAGCCTTTAGGACCCAAACCAATCATTATAAATAATATATGGATGCTTATTGGGGTATATACTTGTATAAAGAGTTGAAAATTTATCATATATGGATAATATATAAATATTATAAATTTCCTTAATAAAAATAGAACTCTTAGTTGGACCATCAAAAACATTGTAGATGATGTCACAAAATTGTTATGTTCCTGTTGACCTAATTTGACTTTTAGGTCAAATTGGGGCACCTATAGGTAAAAAATTGAATTTTTAGGTCTATAAGGAGGTAAAATATACTTTCATGAGGTTTTTTATAGGTTAATTGATGTCAAATAATATTATATTAGCTTTTTCAATTAGTTTTTATGTCCTTATATCATTTTTGGGTCATTTGAGGGGTCAAAAAGGTGCATTTAATGCTTTGTATAGGTTTCTTGGAAAATTTGAAAGTTTAAAAACATTATTTCATGCCAAATTTGTCATTATAAGTCCTATAAAATTGACACTGCTAAAAATATAGTAGGTTGTTTAGAGAAAAGGTAATTTTCTTGGTAAAAAGGGAGAAAATGGCACTTGTATAGCCTCCTTGGGAAGTTTTCCACTTGGAAAAGGTTTAAATATGACTCTTCAGCTTCCCCAAACTCAATTCCATGTTTTTTTAATCTATATATGTCATTTATCACTAAAAACCATTTTGCTTCCTTTTCACCTTTCTAGACACATAAAAGTAACTTGTACGTTTGTGCTTGATATGGCCAGTTGAAAGAGTTTAAAGTAGAATGATTTTGGGAGGTTTTTTTACACTAATATACCTTAATTTTAATTTTATTATTTTTGATAATGATTAACTTTACTTTATGAATCTCATCCATGTGCATTTGACAGTGCAAATTTGCTTATCAATTTGTGCACCCTTCAGGTTTTGCTTTAGTATGGAGAGGTACATAAAATGTAGATACTAATATTTATTTAAAAGGATGTATACTAATTTTTATAATTTTATCCATGATTTTTTTCACATTTGGATCTGATTTGATAGTCCAAGTAACTAACTTTGTAAGATGAGGTCACTATGTACAGTTTCAGCCTTTTTCATTGCTTTCAGAAAGTTTTATTCTCTGTATAGGATTCATTTGAATGTTAAATGGTTTATTACATATTTAATTCCATTTTTGACACATAATTATAGTTTTTGGTCTCACATCCCCATAGTTTGAT
The DNA here is from genome assembly GCA_037957365.1 of Torreya grandis. Classification (NCBI taxonomy): domain Eukaryota; kingdom Viridiplantae; phylum Streptophyta; class Pinopsida; order Cupressales; family Taxaceae; genus Torreya; species Torreya grandis. Next base: position 2,873,674 of record JARHVA010001695.1, on the reverse strand, counting down.
CAAAAATCATACCTCTACCATGCTAGACCAGTCATTCAACATTTTGTCTACCCTATTCTATGTGTATGTAAGTTATTTTAAAATGATGAGGATGTGTTTTAAATATTTAAAAGGTTTAATTAGTGTAAATAATTAATTTTAAGAGTTTAATAATGAATTTAAGTTGTTTTGGAGTTATCTATCAACCTATTCTTGCTCCATTTCACACATCCTACCTATATACAATCAACAATCACCAACAGGAGCCATTACTGACATCACAAGGAGAGGTGGGAAAATTGAAATAGTTTTTAACATTCTAAGGATTCTAATATTGAATTAGGATTTTTTAGGAAAGCATCAAGGTTTAAATTCGTGAATAGTTTCCATATTGCTCATACTATAATTCACCGCCTATGCACTAAAATATCAACCTATAAGTGGTTGAGCAAGGGATTAAAGTGATTTTATAGAAAATTTGAAACAATTGGAAAATTCCTTAAGGTGTTATTAATAATTTTATTCCATTAAAATCTCATATAAAGTGTCTAGAGGGTAAGTTTAAGTGTGGAATCATGTTTGAAGACAAACTAATTGAGTTTGAGACACAGTCCCTAAAAAATACAAATAGAGGTCCAAGGGGTTTTTAAAAACCTCTTATTAAATGTATCCTAAGGATTTTAATTCATCCCAATTACCTTTAATTTTACCCTCTAGAATAAAGAAGCACTATGCCAAGTTTGGGAAGAAGTTGACAAGTTGAGGATGGTCACTTGAGGTCTCAAACTTGATAATAAAACACTAATTTCCTTCAGTATCATCTATAGCCCTAAATCAAATAGGGCCCCTTTTTTCCATTAAATTTATAAATAATTAATATGCATATATGAAGATGATTCCAAATGTTTCAAATGAAAATCCATCATAGTAAGATCAGCAAAGAGAAAGAGATACTATTATTTTACCTTCCATATACTTTCCCATTCTATACATTGTGGAAATAAAGACCTATAGTAGTCAAACAGAGGTGTCTCAGCCAACAAGATAATGGGATAATTTGGTGATTTTATGATGCTTAATGGAATAGGGGGTAGGTGAAAAAAAATAGTTATTTTCTTACCTAAGAGGATTCATGAGAGGCCCAAGTCTCAAGGAGCTAACATACTCACCTACAATTGGGTAGACAGGTAGAGTGCCAAGTAAGCTAAGTTATTAGGGTGTCCATAGCTCAAGGATAAAAAAAATAGGTCTAAAGGCATGAATAAATAATCTTAAAAAGTATCAAAGTCTTATATACTTTGTATTAAATTCCTAATCACACAAAATAACCTATAAGTAGGCTCCTAAAGACAAGAAAGATAGTAAAAAATGATGAAACATAGTATGTTGAATTGCAAAGGGTATTAAGGGTACATGAAAGGTTAAGTTGATGAATATAATATGGAAATACCTCCATGAGTACCATGGATGTTTATGGATCCTTATGAACATGTAAAAAAATGAATAAGGAAACCCCAACCATGCATCATATAGTCCACCAAGGAACCCTGTATATAGTTTGTCTTTTTTAAAGGTCTGTCTTGAGTTTTTGGTGAGTTAAAGGGGAAAATGATGTCAAAAAAATACCAAAATGGGTAAAAAATGTATTTAATATTTGGGGAGGCTCCTCAAATATTAAATTAGTCTAATACAATAGGGAAAGTACCCTTTATTTTACCTCAGATAGAGGGTACTTTCCCTAGGCAAAATCCTCCATTTTGAGGAAAGAAAGTGGTAAGGTGAAATAAGAGTTGAGTGAGTATGAAAGGTAGCTCTTATAAGTTGTAATAAATATATTAAATTTTGGATAAAAAATCATATAGGGGTGATACCAATCATGCTATTCCAAACCTACAAGGGTTACAGGCAAAGCCATTAGGCATGGTGAAGCCTAAGTCCAAATGAATAGTCATCTTCATTTATAGCTTGAGATAAGATTTATATATTATTGAAACATGTGTGTGGGATTAATATAGGTGTATTTGAACCATAAAAATTCAAATAAAACCATGAAATGCCATTTTGAGCTTCAAGGGCAACTCAAGCATGTTTGACATGCTTATGCCTAAGGCCAAATGGTAGGTTAATTGCATTTATATACAAGATGATCACTCAAATGATTTGAAATGTGTTTTTTGGGACCATATAAATATTTTAAAATCATATAAACTTGTAGGTGAAGCCATGAGGAACCATTTTGGGTTTTAACCAACTCAGACCTACTAGGCAAGGTCTAGACCTAGTGGCCAAATGAAGAGCCAATCACATTTATGGCATGATCTATGAATTTAAACATGATGAAGTATGCTTTTTAGGATAATATAAACTTTTTAAATATTTTATATATAATATAGGTTGCAAATAGGTCATTTTTTAGCCCAAAACCCATTCAGACATGTAGAAAAGAAGGAAGCAAGCTTGATAAGACAAATTTTGGAGCTCACATCTTATTGGAAGGTTTACATGGGAGAAAAATGATTTAAAAGGAGTTATATGAGGTCCCTATAAACTAATTTGTGGCATTGTTTTGAAACTTGAATGTACAATCTTTATGAATAAATCTTAAGACCCAAAACTGTCTAAAACCCTTCCAAAACTCTTGTAGATACCAGTTTGTGAAAATGGAGTTGGAGATGCACTTTAATGGATAAATTTGACTAGAATAGATATTTTAAATTGTATATTACTTAGTCAAGATACTTCACATGCTTTTGAGTTGTACAGACTTGTACAGATGGGGTGAAAAATAGGATCTTTTTGACTTTTTTTATGTTTTACATGTTTTAGAAGGATTCAAGAGATGACACCAACTTTGGGTGAAATATTAATACTTAAGATAACTCACCATATTTATTTAATATCTTTAATAAACTTATAAGTACCCCAACTAGGTGTTTCAACTTAGCCAATCAAAATTGAATATTGCACAAGCTAAGAAAAAGTGTGAAAACTCCAAGTATATGGATTTGTAGGGTGTCCCTAATGATTCTAGGGCCATGGAGGGTATTTAAAAGTTTAATTCACTCCATACCATGGATTTTCATGGAAAAATTATTCTAATTTTGAGGCCAAGTGTGTAGGGTGCATGAAAGAGCAATTTTTTGGAAAGTAAATGATGATGGTTCAATTTCAGAGGTTTTTAGAAGACCAAGCATGTAACCAATGCATGGAGAGGCATGTCTAAGAGCCTCCCATTCCATCCCAATAATTTCACCTAATATTGATCAATTATGGGATGTTTAAATAGAGGCAATCATGAAGGCATTTTTTCTATACAAAATGAGGAGTTTTGTGCCACTTTGCATGAGTTTGATGACTTATATGCACACTTTTAGATCCTAAACTTGCATGGTTCATCCCATACCCTATCCAAATGCACAAATAACTCCTTGGATTATCTTTAAAAGTGTACTTGTGACCCTTGGACTTTTCTTCTTCTCTCTCTCTCAAGTTATATAAGAACTAGCCATTTTGGCATTATATTAGATGCTCCACTTGAGTATGGAAAAGACCTAATAATTTGTATACCTTTTGATAAATAAAATGATTAAGTGTTACCTTTTCCATGACTATTCATAGTGTGATTTACTTTAATGTTGAATTTTCTTAGTGAAGACTATGGATTCCCTAGCAAGTTGTCGCATTCTCTCACCTATTAATGACTTCTTATAGATTATGTGATGTGTTCCAAGAAATGTCAAAGTTTGATTGAGTTAGTCTCTTCATTAGTGCCACTCAATGCCTCTTTTCTAGTCTTCTTAGGTTTTCACATTCATCCATAACCCCACAATGTAACATTGATGCAAGAAGACATAGATTGGAGAGTGTATGTTTAGTTTGTCTTTTGATTTCAAGTGTAATATGCATATGGTTGGATGTCATCATTCAATTTGGTGTATCACCTCCCTTAGGTTATTAAATTTTTTCTATCTCTCCCTTTTCACCCCCAAACTTAGTTTTAGTTATAATCCTAAGTGGTACATCAAGGGAGCTAACCCTATCTAGAGACTCACCTCATTCCTTCGAATACCCACAAGCCTAGAGGTGATTCCATTATGCCACTTGGATGAGGAGAGCTTTGAATCTCCTCAAAGAGAAAAAATTCAAGTGACAATAGTTCCTTCAATGAAGTAATACTTGGCCATATTTTTAGATAAGGAAATAGAGTGGTAAAATGGTTTTTTAACAAAGGAGTGTCTAATGAGGGAATATAAAATTGATTTGAAGTAAATTCACTACCTCACACAATGACATATTTACTTAATGAATAATTGATGATAAATCATTAGAGATAATTTTAGTATCTATCATGGGTATGTGATAATAACTATGCTAACATCAAAATATAAAAATCATAATGATGTTATCCCATTATAGTCATATAAAATGTGAAATTTGGTTACTTGAGCATGACTAATGACACCCAACCCACAAGTTCCTCTTACTTTCTCTCTTCACCATCTTAGGCTTTTTTTCACTGATTCTTAGACATCTATGGCCTTCCAAACTTAACCCCAACTAACCCAAACTACTTTCCCCATGACAAATTCATCCCCATAGGTCCCATTACTTCCAAACAATAACACCCAACTTGGATTATAGCACTAAACTTTAAGGTGTCCCACTTTCAACACTATTGTCCAAGTACATTTTGAGCCCCAACGGTCAAATTCTTTTGATCCTTATCATTTTCCTTATCAACCTAATGTGAATACATCTGACCCATGATCAATAGTTTCCTATATAAACCCATTCAAATCTCATTTATAAGGGTTGTCACTCATTTACAAGAGAGAATAAAGAATACAAGAAAGTACACTCAAGTACTTTTCACTATTCTCTACATATAGCCTTCCAATATTACACCAAGCTTATTCGAACCTTTGCACCAGTCCCTAGCCATTTGAAGTACACCTAGTTTCATATCTAGTTGTATATTCATGCACAATTGAACCAACCACTTCAATGGCAAAACTACATTATCTTGATCCCTCCTCAAAGTATTGGTATATAGGTAGTGTGCCCACACATGGGGTGTGAAGTGTGTCTAGTGTATCCTTTACATACTAACCCCTTTTCCCTATTTTTCAAAGTTTCTTTCAATTGCATAGAAGATTAAATTACATGAATAATTAGATCTATAGGGAATTATATTGATATCTAAGACCTAAAAATTGGTACACAAGCTCACCTTGAGCAGGTGAACAAAACCCAAAAAGCTTAAACCCTTAGGACAATAGTGCTAGAGAAGGACTATAGTACTAGAACCTAGGGTGTCCATTTCTAGCACTCCTATCCAATCAAAAAATTAAGTCCAAGATCCTATTTATGATAGTTTCCTAGTCCTGCATGCAAATTTACAGGCCCTATCTCAGATTAAACAACTTCGAATAAACTAAGTTACATTTCTCCTTGCTATCTTATAATTTTTAGAAAGTTTAAATTATAGTTCAAATTCACAAATCAGTATCCATAATTAATAATATTATTTAATCATTTTCCCTACTTATACTTGTTTATTAAATAGGAATAAACTCCATTATTCCTAAAAATAACAAAAATTTTGGTGAACTCGACTTACTTCGAAGTTCATATAAAAACCTTAGAAACCCTAGGGTAAATTATATCTAATTTTTTCCATAATTTATTGATTTTTTTGCATTTAAAAATCATAAATCTAAAAATTAATTTCAAAATTTTAATATATTTTTTAAAACCCTAGTTTAATCATACTAGGTCTTTTTTGCATACAAACACATTCCAAACACTAGGAAAAATATATTGCTAATTTTAGAATTATTTTACAATTTTTTATAAATTTTCTAAAAAAAATTATAAAAAATTTCTATAAATTAATATCAAAATTTTAAAATTATTATACTAATTTTAAAAATTCATTTAAAAAATCCTAGTTGTATCAACTAGCTCCCAATTATTTTCTAGTATGTTTCCAAACATTTTCTGAATTTTTAGTTGCATATCAAACTCAAAAAATCAATTTCAAATTCAAAAATTCATAGTATTTTGCATAAATATTTTTTAAAAATATTTATTTTCATATACTAGAACCTATTTGCTTTTTGAGGTATCACCTTACATGTTTAGGAGCTCTGTATCCTTTCTATGCATATTCTAGATCCTTGTTTAGATCAAATTAGATTAATCTTTTCTACTATTATCCAAGTCATTTTCCTTATTCCATATAAGTCCCTTGCATCTCTTCCTTTAATAAAAAATGCAAGACTTAGTGGAAATCCTCTTAAATTCACCCAAATTCTTACAACTCGGCCATATACCATAGATAAACAACCAACTCATGTTCTAGTCACAGATTCTACACATCTAGATTACACTAATTTCAATAAGGATAATTTTGACAAAGATAAGTATGAAAATAATAATGATGATGTACACACTGATGTGCATGCTCCACCACATTAGACTACTGATCCACTTCCACCCATTATTGATAATGAAGTTGTACTCAAAAAATATTTGATTTTAAAAAAAATTAGAGAAAGACTTAAGAAAAAACCTAAATATCATACACTAACTTTTAAATCTATCATATAAATTAAAAAGGCTAATCAAGTTGAGTCTTCCATTCCCATAGAAAAACTAGTTAAAAATGATACTATGGGGGTAACTATGTCTCAACAACCCCTATAGTAGCCCAACCTACCTCTATACCACTAGTTATAGCTAGTACATCCCTTTCTATTAATGTGGTAGCCCTTATGAAATAGATGAGATCTCTTAAATCCAAGGTACTACATCTTGAGCAAGGTACCACTAGACCTACGTAGGTATGGATTATTTTTATTTTTTGCTTACACCATTGGCATGTCATATTAAATCTACACCCTTGCCACAAGGTTTTGTTAAACCCAATCTTACTCTTTATGATGGCAAGGGTAATCTAGAGACAAATTTGAGAGCATTTCATGTAGCATGCTTAGACTATGTATCCAATGATTGGCTACTTACCAAGTTATTTCCATAAAACCTAAAATATTATGCTTTACAATGGTTCTATAGTTTATCAAATTAGTCAGTTCATGCGTTCAATCCTTTAGCTAAAATGTTTTTAGCACACTTTAGCATTAACATTGGTGATAAGGTTTCATTTGCTCAAATTAATCAATAGAAATAATGACCAAATGAGTATCTCATGTATTATGTTCTTCAATATAAGACCATCTTGGCTAAGATGACTAGTCCCATGACAAATCAGGAGTTACAAAACCTCTTCAAATAGAGTATTTTACCAACACTTCATGAATCGATTATGTTTAAGTGATTCTCTTCCTTTAATGAATTATGTCATACACTAAAAGAAAGAGAAGTGAAACTTATTTTAGTGGATAAACTCAAGTATACAAGCATTCTAGACACACCTAATAATAGTAACAACAAAGTCCCATACAAGGTCAAGTTGAATGTTACAAAAGGGCATAATCAACCTATAGTAAATATAGCTTCAGTTCTTCCTTAGTGTATAGTTTTATCTACACCCCCTTAGCATACTTTATCACATCTTCTAATTCCTCCAAATAGGGTTTTACAATAAATTTTAGATTGTAATATCATATCTCTCCCTCCTATTTAGGAAGTTCATCTAACCAAACCTCTTCCCAAAGGATATGATCAACAAGCATCTTGTGATTACCATAGGGCACTAAGCCATACTATAAATAGATGCATCATTTTGAAACATAAGATATAGGACTTAATAGATGACAACCTACTTTATCTTGGCACTTCAGTTGAGCCTCCAAAGGCGAAAACAACATAGGATAAAGATTTGAAAATATTCATAGATATATTTCCATAGCATTTAAAATAGGATACAGGGGACACATCAGGGGTTCACTTTGCATATCATACACATCCACCACCAGTTACATACCAAACACGTTGAGTTGAGTCACATCCTTTGAGTGGTATGATAAGTGTGTATGAGTCCATAGTTCTAGCTAGACCTTTGATATCCTTCTCAGATTAGGATATTGTGGAGGATAATTTAGATTATAATGTACTCTTTTTTAGAGCACATATTCATAATCAACCCATCCATAGTGTTTTCATTGATAATGGTTCTAGTGTCAACATATGAACCATTACATTATTATAGCATTTGAGATATTTAGAGTAGGATATCACCCTAATAGATATAGTTATCAGTGGATTTAGTGGGCACATACAGAGTTCATAAGGTGAGATTGTAATTCCTTTATAGACTAGTCTAACACATGTGACCACACATTTCACAATAGTTCTTAGTGCAAGAGTTTTTGATATGTTACTTGGTCACCCATGGATTCAAAAAATTTAAGAAGTGCCATCTACAGTTCATAGATTCATGAAATTCATTCATGATAACCAAGTTATTATAGTTGGATTTTTATATGAGTTACCACTACGTACTTCAAAGCCATCCACTTTGTAGTCCCCAGTTCCAACTTCTCCACTAGTATTAGTTTCCCCAATAATTATAGTTCTTCCTTTGGTATATATTCAAACTTAATTTACACATCCATCACCAGTATAGAGGATTCATACACCACCATAACTTTGGGATTCTAGATAGTTTCTAGCTATAATTTACACACCCAGATTAATTTCATTGAGATTTCATGGGTCTACACATAAATCACATGTTCAAATAGTATCTCCCACTTCTAGATGGGTCCCTAAGAGACCTAAAATTACATCCACTTCTTATAATTATAGCAAGACCCCATAGTCAATTTCTAATTTAGATATTTTAAAGCATCTACAACATATAAAACTTTTAGAGCCACAGTCTCAACATTTTCATCATGCTTCACATTCATGAATGATTCCACTCCTTGATACAGGACACCATGATAGGGAGTCTTCCATGAGACTCATCAGTTAGTATCATTCTATCCCAACCTACTTGTACATAATCTCTCCTACTTGATTGTATATAGTTCAAATATTTCTAATATATATATGTATATGTGTGTGTGTGTATATACACACACACATAGATATATATATATATATATATATATATACACATATATAAACATACATACATACAAAAACAATACAAAATTCAAAAATACAAAAAAAATATTTTGATTGTATACATCATCCTTGCTTTACATTACTACTATTATGCTAGGACTTACATTCAGTGTTTCATGTTATTATATGTCGATTTATCTACATTACCATCCTTCACTTGATTTTTTCGAGTGTGTGTAGTGATTTTTAGATCCTTGATTACTTCACTCTACCCATTGAGGGGCATTCCTACTTCTACAGTTGAGACACACATCAATATATATATATATATATATATATATATATATATATATATATATATATATATATACCCACTAGAGGAATCTTATACATGACAACACCATCCAGGTTTTGTCAATCCTACACTACACACTATGAGTTATCATACTATTGTACATTACTTACTAGATTACATAGATTACTATATCAGCATTTTAGTAGTATTTATCACTTGTGTATCTCTTAGAATACACCTAGTCTTTTATACTTTCACTCTTGCTTTGATTAGTTAGATGTGATTCTATGTTTCTAGTTTACATGCTTTCCTTTCTTGATTTGTGTAGCTAGATGTGTTTGCATTTCCAGTTCTAGTTTTGTTTCTTATGTGTACCTTAAGAAATTTACCAATGTCCTTTGTTTCTATTTATGTGTGTATATCTTTGGACATTTTCCAATGTCCATTGCTTATACTCTTCTATGTGCCTATGGCTCTCATGTCAATCTTTACTTGTTTTAAATGGAATTTGAACATGCCTTATATGCTTGCTTTATAGTTTGAGTGACATGTGACCATGTCCCTTATTTGTGTGGCCCCTTGGCCAACCTTGTATGCTTATTTCCTCTTCTTGATTTGTCTACTTGTTGCTTGATTACTTATCCTTGTTTGAAATGTCATGATTTATATCATGCATTTAACTTACTTTCCTAGATTCCATGATGGACATCATGCTCCATCCACCTTTGACAACTAAAAACTAACATCTAACATTTCTAGTTCTAGTTTAGTATATTACACATGATTTTATATTGTTATATCTGCCTAGGAATACCCCTATTGATCTAACAAATCTTTCAATACAAACATTATTATATCTAGAGATATCTTATCAAATTTCCTTGCTATATCATGTATCTATGTTGCATAACATGCTTGTAGGACTCTTTGCTTCATAGGGTAGTCATTGTAGGTTCAATCATTCTTACCCTTATAAGAGGGGGAAATAAATAGGGGTTTTATCATAGAGATCAAAGCTCTTAATAGCCAAAATAGAAGCATTTAGATCACCCAATCCATAATCTAAAGGTTAAACTAGTCAAAATAGAGAAAAAAATAGTGACGATTCTAGATCAATAACTAGTTTTAGCATAGGACAACAACACCAAAAATGTATAGTAACACCAAAAATAGGGGTGTCCTAATTTTGGTGCTCTTGTCTAGGCAAAAAAATACCTAGGTTTTCTATTAATAGGAAAAAAGTTTATCTTAGCTATAGTTTTTGCACATCCATATCAGTTTGAGTCAACATTTTAAATATAGTTTTCTCAAGAAATCTAGATATAGGGGTTATCATTCATGACATGATGACTCTCACTTATAGTTTTAGATTAAGTATTTGACATAATTTATAGATCAAAATCCATGTTCTAGACACCAGTGATTGGGGGCAATGTGCATGACAAATTATTTTTCTTTGTTTTTAGTTTATTACCTAGGCATTCTCAGTAGTTGCATGCCTTAGTCCATCTATAGGTGGTTGGTATCATTTATCAATTTGAAATTTCATACAAGTTTAACTTCTTGAGTAATCAAGTTCTTAAGTTGGTTTTTACATAAGCATATTGCATCAATTTTGGAGTGGCTTTCATACAAGCCTAGCCTCCATCTTTCAAAATGGCTAAGAGTGGCCTAGTTTCTAACATATATTCAGCTATCCATGCAACATTGTTAGACTTTTAGATCATCTATGGGCTCCATGATCCATCTCATATGCCATCTATTTTATATTTTTATCACTTCATAGCTTCACTTCATGGGGTAATGATGGAGCCAAAGGTCTAGCTAGCCTTTGTATTCTTGAGCCACCTATTCAGAGGGATTGGACACATAGTCTAAACATTGATTGACACACACATGATTCATTAGCTTCACTCAATAGGTAATGATGGAGCCAAATGGCCTACCTTTGCATTCTTGAGCCACTTTTTAGGGAGTTGAGCATTCAACTCCATTCACGATATAACTTTTAGTGCAACATTATCCAACACAATCCAACATTACTCAACATACTCAAGATCACAATAGGTTTTATATTGATTCATATACTCAGTGAGGTGTATTCATTCCTTTCTCTTCCTTTTCCTTTTACTCAGCTTTTGTATGTTGTTTTATATCACATATAATAAGAATTGATCTACTCTTTGTTCCATTTTGTAGATTTACACTTGCATAATGTGTTCTCTATGCACTATCTATCATTACTCAGCATCACACAAGCTTCATGGGCTTCACCTTTCTAGGTAAGTTTAGGTACACTTTTTATACTTTACTTTATACTAGTATTTAACTTTGTTTCATCACTAGAATAAAAGGTGGGGGGAATGTAGTCATATAAAATGCAAATTTTGGTTACTTGAGCATGGGTAGTGACATCCAAATCACAAGTCCCTCTAACTTTCTCTCTTCACCATCTTAGGCTCCTTTTCACTAATTCCCAAACATCTATGGCCTTCCATACTTAACCTTAGATAACCCATACTATTTTCCCCATGACAAATCCATCCCCTTAGGTCCCATAACATCCAGACAATAGTGCCCAACATGGACTAGAGCACTAAACTCTACGATGTCCCACTGTCAATGTTATTATCGAAGAGTATTTTAAGCCCTAATGATGAAATTATTTTGATCCCTAATCCTTTTCATTATCATCTTAATGTGAATACATCCAACCCATGACCAATAGTTTCCTATATAAACCCATTCAAATCTCATTTAAAAGGGTTGGCACTCATTTATAGGAGAGAATCAAGAATACAAGAAAGTACACTCAATCACTTTTCCTTATTCTTATCATATAGATTTCTAATATTATTCCAAGATTATTCAAAACTTTACACCATTCCCTAGCCATCTGAAGTACACCTAGTTTTGAATTTAGTTGCATATTCATACATAATTGCATCAAGCACTTCAATAGGAGAACTACATTATCTTGATCCCTCCTTAGAGTATTGGTATGTAGGAAGTGTGCCCACACATGGGGTTTGAAGTGTGTCCAACGTATCCTTTACACACTAACCCCTTTTCCCTATTTTCTAAAGTTTCTTTCAATTGAATAGAAGATCTAATTACATGAATAATTAGATCTATAGGGAGTTATGTTAAAAATGAAGACTTGAAAATTGGTACACAAGCTCACCTTGAGTAGGTGAAGAAAACTTAAAAAGCTTAAACCCTCAGGACAATAATTCCAAAGGACTAAAACATCAGATCCTAGGGTGTCTAGTTCTGATACTTCTATCTAATTAGAAAATGAATTCCAAGATCCTATTTTTAATAGTGTCACAGTCTTGCATGCAAATTTATAAACCTTGTCTCAGACTGGACAACTCAGAATAAGCTAAGTTACATTTCTCCTTGCTCTCTTACTATTTTTAGAAAGGTCAAATTATAATTCAAATTCACAAATTTGTAGCCATAATTTGGAATATTATTTACTGATTTTCCCTACTTAGGCTTGTTTATTAAATAGGAATAAAACTCCATTATTCCCAAAAATAACAAAACACCCACATGTCAAATCACCTTACCCCAAGTTATCATGTATAACTTTCAAGGTTAGATATGATGAATATTATATTTTCATTAGTAATACTAATCATTACTATAAAATGAGCATATCAAAACACTTTTCTTGGATCATTAGAATTCCCCAACTAATAATTTTTCATTTTAGGGGTTTCATTATAACAAGGAGAGAGACTAGTTTGGAAATATGATCAATGACAAAGAATATTTTAAGGACTTCAAAAAATTCACTTTAGTTCCCATGGATGGAGAAAAGGTGAGAAAAAAAGCCTCATATTTCAAAGGATTAAAGTGGAATTCTATTGTGTGGCATATGCTTCACAAAGGAAGATGAAAAAACTATATGGAAAAGATTAAGGGTCATAACCCTATTTTGTATGATGTGTGAAGATATGGGGAGCAAGGAAAGTGTCTATCAAAGTTTTGAATTTTAAAGTGATGGAGAAAAGTATTTCCAAGGTAATCGATATGTTTATAGAAGGGTGAAAGGTTTTCAAGGACAAAATATGAAATGAGGAAGATATCAAAAGACAAAGAAGATAGGTAAATTCTAGGATGATTATCTTAGAGAGTCCTTCCCAGACCCTTGGAGTGAAGTTAGTCTCAAATCATTAAGTAAATTAACCCAGAGCAAAGGTATAAAATATTGTTCTCCTATATCTTTACTCTACTAAAACATTTCAAATACAATATGTTGGTAAGTTTCTCATTCTTTTTATTGATGCCTTTGGAAACTTCCATCACTAATGTAAAATTTAGTAAATCAAAGATCCTAATTCACCAAGCCCTTATTTTATGGCTAGTTCAAGAGGATTAGTCTTAGTTAGTTAAGTTGAATATTTGGCCTAATATATATTTATTGGAATCAATTATGCTGAGCAGATTATTGGAGGGGTCAAACAAGGATGAGAGGGCAAATATATTTTTTGACCTTCATAATCAATATAGTAGGTTTAAAGGAGATAAGGAATATTATGGCCCTAGGAATATTACCATTACAACCACCCATGAAAAGATAAATTATTATGATAATTTAATTGAGTGAGAGAGGATTAAAAAAAGGAAGCTAGACAAGCCTAACAAGGACATAAAGAAAGAACAAGCCAGAAGAGTAAAAATGATTTTTGGTAAGATGACTAGGGTTAAGATAGAAAATACCTCATTTGAGGATGGTTTTGGTTATAATTCCCCTAGTAAGGATTTATGTATATATGGTAAATATGAGGTAATTATATTTTTATAAGTTCATAGGTTACTAACTATAAAATGGAAGAAAACATGTAATATTAAGGAGAATTTAGCCTCTAATGGGGACTTGCCGAGTAGGATCAATTCCTTAGAAATATATTACAACCTTACACTTAGCATTGTGGTTTTAGTAATGATAACTAAGAGGTGAAATTCAATGAGTGTCTTAAAAAATTATTTCAATTCCTCCTTAACATATATGAACTATCACATCAACATATAGATCAAGCAATGCATAAGCAATCAACTACATAAGCATGAAACAAGATTACACAAGAAAACACATCATATAGTGGGAAAACCTCAAGGGGAAGAAAAAAAAATAATACCTAAAAATTGATTACAATCCTATAAGATAAAATATCATAATTTAATGAAGCACCAACTCCACATGAAACACTAACCCCAACTAGCTAAGCACCAACTCAAATAGGATTTAGAAAGCACCAACTTGAAAGGAGGCACCAATCCCCTAGATGACTCAGCACTAAATTGGCCACCTGATTGATTTAATCACCTTTACAACACCTTATTTCTCAAACAAGTGATGGTGAACACCTCTTCAGTTCTTCACACTCTTATCCCTCTCAAACTACCTTCTAGGCTTTTTCAGTCAATTAGGTCTCTTCAAGATAGATTAGGTCATATGACCTTGATATTAATATAAAAACATACTATCACATATTAATTATAGATCCTAAACACTTAAATTATGTCCTAAAATACCTCCTTTTTCTCAACAATGTGCTATCTTAGCTGCATATCTTCTCATATTCTTTAACTAGCCAAAATAGGCTTAATTAGCCTTTTTCTTATACTAGACTCTTACTCATACACATATTATTAGGACATACACACTTTCCCACTTATATTTTAAAAATATTAGGCCTTATTTAATTCCATAAACATGAATCAATCATTACATTAGGTCATCCATAGCTCAAATAGACCAAATCCTTCTTTATGGTTTAAGGAGACTTAATTCAATTAGGCCCTCATTAGCACACGTTACCCTTTTATCTCATTGGAACACTTTTAAACTCCAAAAATATTATAAACATATAATATTATTTTTAAAAAAAACCCTTATAAGCTCATGTATGCTCCATAACACGTTTTAGAGCCAGCCACCACCTGAAGCATACCATTTATACTGTTCATAATTAGGCATTCTCATATATGGAAAATTTATCTTGAACTACTGAATATTAAACACAAATTAGATAAACACACATAGAATTAAATAACATTTATAGAATATACATGACCTCATGGTAATCACCATATGATTTATACTTCATAACTCAAGGCAAAAGGACTCAAACTCTTATTTGCAAATAACCCACTTAGAACTGCCAAAACACTCCAAAACTTAGTCATGAACAACTTGATCTTAAACACATGAAGAGAACTTATCATGACCATTTATATATTAAAAATATAATTTTACATATCTATACAAATCTCAAATATAAAAAACATAAGGTCTAATGTCAAATATTAGTCTTGCATACCAATCTTTTAACCTCAGTACACATAGTCAAACCATGACCAGACAAGCCATTTTGGCTTCAACATTTCAACCACTTTCACTGACTTCCAATATTTCCAAAAGAATGATAAATAATTTAAAGTCACAAAAAAAAAACCATAGTCATTATATACTTAAAACTAGTGCATATTGACTCAACAACACCTATAAAACTTACTCAGAGCTGCCAATTTTATTCAAAGACTAGTCATGGTGACTCAAAACTCCAACACCTATGTAGACACATTCAAAGACCCCTAAAACATGTTTTTGATCTTATGATATCATTATAACATTATGATATGTAAATTAAATATGTTGAAATGGTAAATATTTGTCTTGCAGACCAATCTCATGACCTTATATCTCATTGTCTAATCTGAACCAAACAGGTCAACTTATGAGCAAATTTTTCACCATATTCACTTACCTCCAAAACTTATATCCAACATTAAAATGTCTTAAAATTATTGAACAAAATATTAGTACACTTCTATTAATCACTATATTATGATAACACATTCCTAATCATCTTCTCATTATTGTTTGGGTTTATCACTATTTGCATCATTAGGCTTATTAGTGACTGGCTAACTTAGATGACTAGTTTGCACACTTAAGGAATACATTTTGTCTAGAAACCACCATGGACATAAAATATGAGTCTCAATATTCATCATAAATTTATTTATATACTTTTACTTTGTCAAAATTGAGCACTATAATAAATCTCTAAGAAATTAGTACTTTCTTATAAGTTCTACTCACACACCTGATAACTCAATCACACCTAGAGGTGTCTAGGAGAGTTTAATACAACATAAAATAATTTACCTAAGAATACCAATCCATTATAGGCACTTTATGATTAACATCTTCAACATTAGGTCTTTATCAGGGTTCTTAGAGGGTTTACACATGTTTCCATTCTTAACAACCATTTATAAAACATAGCCCCTCTATACAAAAAAATGCCTAAAATTTTGAAATAAGACCATTACCCATATAATATGAATATATTAGGATCACATGCATAGGTTTAAATAGAAAATGAGCATAATAAAATCCTTCTCGAGCTTGCATACCTTCATTCGGTATACTCGAGAGACCTCAAAACCACTTTTCATGCCTTTTCTTAAAAACCATGACCTAAAAATTTATGAAAATGATTTAAACCACATATAATATATATTTAAATTATTATATAATCACATTTTCCTTTAAAACTGATCTTGAGACCCCATTAAGCTTACACTCTCTCTACACCATAGTATTCATACCTTACTAGGCCTTGAACTATCCTTCATGCCTTCTTCCATGCTCTCAACACCTCAATGCATGCTAAAAATATAAATATAAGGCCATAAAACCTATATAATTCTTAAACATAGTCATAAATCCTTCATATGTCTTGACAATATCTCATGATACCTCATTAGGTTAGGCAGGGTCTAGAACTGGTATAGTTGTAGACTTGGACAGAAGGTTCTACCCATGTAGGCTCACCTTGAAACTCTCATAGATGCCTCTACACCTTGATCACATGCCTTAAATTTTCCTTAAATAATTTCATACCTATACACATACATTTGTGCATACATCTTAATGCTCACCATGCACATTTTCATGATATGACTATTCTTGCTATGACTAGGCTTCTCAAGGCACCTTGTACTCAAGAACTAGTACTCAAACATGCTTACCTTAATGATATAAAATAGTATCACTCTTCAAAAAACACTCTTACACCACTGAAACAATATTTTTATGATTAACATACTCTCAATACGTTATGTTGACTTAGAGCTTCATAACCATGCTTTAAAGCTCACTTGACAATCAAACCTCTTTATGACAACTCTAACAACGTCAAGTTGACCTGAACCATGTCATTGACCTATAGACTTCAACCAATGAAAGATATAATAGGTTTTATTCAAATTATCTCTTGTCACATCAAGCACATAGGCTCATACCTCAAGTACCACTCACCATGCATCTTCACTAAATGCAGCTTGACATCAATGACATCAATGATAACACTTATCAATAATTATAAAATCATTATTTAATAAAAATAACATAATTTAAGTTAGGATAAACCTTCCCCATCTATATATTAATGGGGGTTTACCTATGCCTATTATTGAGAAACATTTATATATACATATATATATATGTGTGTGTGTGTGTGTGTGTGTGTGTGTATATATATATATATATAATTGGAATATGTTAAGAGATGTATGTGAATTAAGAGAGAATGTTTCAAAATTAAAGAAGAGAATTAAACAATTCAAAAGAGATAAAATTTTAATTAAGGAATATCTTAATAAGGTACTCCTGGTGAGTAAGACAACCATTAAAAACTATGCTACTATTATTCAATTATTGCAAGAAGGTATGATAAAGAGAAATTAAATATATCTTCAAGTAGTCCCAAGTAAAATAACTAGAAGCCAAATGAATAACAAAATGATTGACATTAAGGAAATAGAAGATAATTTTGTGGAAAAACATGTGAAATTTATAAAATAGGAATGAGAGGAGGTTGAAACTATAAAATATCTTTCATAACCTCATTGGTAATCCTCGTTTTGAATTTTTACTTTTTGTTTGCTTTATTGTTATTTCACTATCAGCTTCCATCCTTTTTAAGCATTGATTTTCTCTCAAATTATTGATTTTTTATGATTGTGTTTTTGGTATAATTGCTTCATTTGTCTTTCTCTATCATAAAAGGGTTTGGGAACTTTTAAAAACCTACCTATTAATCATTTTTTTACAGGGTTTAAAATGGACCCCAGTAATAAAAGTTGATACAAAAAACTAGCCCACATGTAGAAGCATAGCTGAAAACATAAACTGACAAGGCCAAACTAATTGGTGAGCCAAATAGAATTAATATAACCATGGTAAAACCAACTACCAATAAAAAGGGGTCAAAACCCTAATAAGGCCCAGAGGCCACCCAATAGAAAAATGAAAGACAAAATTAAAAAGAGGCATCTAAAACCATAATATGCTTACTTTGGTGTAACCATATCATCTAGATCATTAATAATGATAATCTCCTTGCCTTTGGGTGTTTTGGCAGAATCCTCACCTTTCACAATGTGTTTGAGATACTTAATTTTTAATTTGCACCAACCCAAGTATACTATTGTTTTATTACTATTTAACCTTCCCTACATTGAATTTGATGTGAACCTTCATGGAATTTTTGGAATCTAATATGGAGCTGTAATCTCTCCCCAAACCACCATTTTTACCAATAATTTGACTGCCTCCACCCTTTCTTTATTATGTCTGCACTCCTTCCATTTTGTAATTTACAAGATTAGGCTTTTAATGTGTGTTATGGGTGGAAAGGACACAAAATTCCCCTATGAAGAATTAGAGATATAAACCTTATAATGAAGTTCTTCAATAAAACTTACCAAAATAATGAAACAAGTCTCCAATGCTCAAAAATATAAAACAAGGACCAAACCAAACCCATCCATGCCAGTGAAAGGAAGCTTAGGTAGGGGACACAATTCATATTTTGTAATGTTCTCCAAAATTTCATGTTATTGATCTAATTTGATGAAAAACAAAACCAAATTTAAAACCACCTCTATGTTAGATAGTAGATCCATAATATTTGTGGTGAACATAGTTACCACTTCCAAGATAACGCAACTATGCAGGCCCTATTTTAGGTAGTCATTTCCCAAAACTAATGAAATTTCTTAGAATAGTTCCTCAATTGGTACCCAAAAAATATTCTTAAGTCTTGCTCAGGATATCCATCCATCATAATCTATCTCTTGGATAGTATTTCCTTCATAGATTGTTGGAGTAGCTAAGAAAGTTTGATCCCATGTGTTATGCATAGTCATTGATGTTTGGATGTCATTGATGTCAAAGAGACCATGTGATTTTAGTGCATAAATTACAATAATTTATGCTTGATAGCTTGGATAGATATAACACATTTTTAAGTTTGCAAGGACAAAGAATAAGTTATGAGGCATCTATAGATGTTTTGGTGAAGTTCTAGTGTGTCACTTGATCACTTGGAAAGAGAAAAATACATATTCTAGCTTAAAAGAAGCCAGACCGTCACTACACATCATGAAAATATGAATAAACCAATAAGTTTGTGAATTTAATGTAGGTAATCATAAATTCAATCAAGGTCAAATCATTTTATGGATATGTTATCTATAGTTCCAAGAAGGTACCATAAAGATTTAGACTCTTGAAGTGTTTTCTAGCTCAAGTTATAAACTTTAAAAGTTGATCTTGCATATTATGATGGGTTAGAGGCCATCAAGTTTAATGATGTTGAATTTTGAGGTCAATTAGCCTAGAGATATCTAATGGTGATCATTAATTAGATCAAGATCTAATTGTGAGTGTCTAATCTGACTAGATAAGGATCCAATGGTGCATGTGATCTTGTCAAAAATGATCCAATACTGCATATTTAGTCAATATGTTAAATATTGCTCAAATGATGCATGAATATTCCAAGTGGAAAAATCTCATTCGATCCAATAGGTCAATGTGCACATAAGGCATGCAAGGTTACCAAGTGGCATGATCACATAAAAGAGGATCTTCGATCAATGATGAACATTGAAAGATAAAGACCATGATAATTTGAGGAGATCGACAGAGTGTATTTGTCCAAATTTTTTGGGGAGCATGAGATGAGGTTAAATTTCTTGATGTTTAACATCTTCTTAGTGACCATTAGAATTTGAATATTCAAATTAATAAGGAAAAACTAGTGCTTAGATTTTAAACTATATATTTTGATCCAAGATGAATTCTTGATGAAGTAAAAAATCAAAGTTGTAGAGGACTTCAAGTTGCATCCATAAAATCTAGTTAGAATGTTTGATTATTTATATAGTCAAATTTATGGAGCTTCAAAGTTTATTGTTTGCTCATTCATGGTGTTTCTATGTACATAATAATGTTTGAGCAAATTGTGCTTAAGTAGAAAAGTGTTTTGGTGGGAGTAATCAATTGAATATGTCTTAGAGAACATATAGAGTGGACTTAGGTATTTGAAAGTGATCTTTTGTTCTTAATTTTCTTGATGAAGTGTTAAATGGGTGAATACGTCTCCATGAGACCTATAATAGCTACTAAGGCATAATTGAAAGTTGTAGCTTATTAAGTATGAGCCATAGATGCTATGGTTAACCTATGAGGATGGTATTGAGCTATATGTTACCATGTTATATGTCTTAAGGGCTAAGGAATATCTTATGTCAGACCAAGAAGATAATATTCATGAAGACTCTAGAAAAGTTGGAGATTAAGGCAATGGTTTCTAGACTTGAATGTGCATGTGTTGAGAGAGTAAAAGACAGAGACAAATGAAAGAGATCAGAGTAAGTGTGCTCAGAGGATAGACCAAAGTATAGATTAGATTGAGGATGAGCAAAAAAAATTGGAGAGATCCAAAAGGAGTGTTTGGATACATTGCTTATATGAGCAAGTTTGAGTGAGTGTGATGAGTTGAAAGAAAGGTGTTATACATTATGTCTCCAATAAGATTATTCTATAATTAGTATTCTAGAGTTGTTGATTTAATAAGGTGTTATGTGGGTGCTTAACATCTATAACAAGTTGGTGCTTGTTCATATTTAGGGGTGGGTGATCCTTGTGAAGTGGGTGCTTCACTAAAAGGTCTCATGTTTGTGATCATCTTAAAGGACAAGGAGTCCATGTGTTTGTAGGCTTGAGATTGGATTTTATTTCCTAAGAGGGTTTCCCATTTATATCTTATGTTATGTTTGTGATCTTGATTCATCTTTGTTATTGTTATAAACATCTTGTATGCTTTATGAATGCTTATGGTCATTGATTAAGAGTTTTAAAGGATTGCATTTGAATTTTGAAATGTCTTACATCACTGATTCACCCTCCCTATCAGTGATTATACATCCAATAATTGGTATTAGAGTATGACCTTCATTGCAAGTTTAACCACTTGAAGGTGATCATAGGTATAATAAAAGACAATGAGGCTAAGATTTTTCTTCAAGGTGAACTAATATATGCTTTATCAGAACTCAAATGTTCAAGGGAAGAAAATGAATGTCTAAAAAAAAGTTGGAAAGATTGAATAACATGATAGGGAGTAAAAATTTGGACCTAACTTCCTCTATATGTCATGAAATGCTTGAAAGAATTGATAGTGTGAAGACAAAAAATAAGAATAATAGAAGCAATAGTAAAAAAATTGTAGGTTATGGTTGATACAAATTTGAATCAAAAGATGGATGAATTAGAAGGTAAAGTTATGACTTATATTGATGCACTTTTATCTAAAGACAAGTAGAAATCAAGTTGTACAAAAGAATTTGTGGATAAGATGTCTCGGGGTATTGATGATCAAACAAAAGAGGTGATTAACATGAATAATTATAGTTATGTTTTTAATGAACATTGTTATACTTTGAATTAATATGGTCATAAATATAAAGACTGTACTTACTTTCCAAGTAAAAGAAATGAGGTTCTTTTTTTATAAATGTAATCAATAGGGACATATAACCAAGCATTACAAAAGGTACTTTTGGAAAAAATAATTTCAAGTTATTAACACCATCAAATGGTTTAAGAAAGACAAAACCAAGATTCAAATGAAGAATCTATGTTTGTACAAACTACTTTATATACTCAAGTGGATGAAAATAGGAAATGGTACATAGATAGTGGATTCTCAAGTCATATGATAGGAGACAAGAGTAATTTTATTTCTCTCAAAAAACACAATTTAGGTTCAATAAGGTTTGGTGACAATAACTCTATTAACATAACTGGGAAAGGCTCTATATGTTTGGATAATGGTCATACGTGAGCTGAAAATGTTCTATATGTAAAATTTTTGAAATAAAATCTTCTAAGTGTTAGCCAAATGTGTAAACAAGGAAATGTTGCGACTTTTAATGACAAAGGATGTGAAGTGAGAAGTTCTAAGTTTGAAAAATTAGTTGAAAACATTCACAAGGTAGATAACAACTTGTATGTGTTCCATGAATCCAATAAAGAAAAGTGTTTCATGAATCAATTAGAAGAAATTTGGCTTTGGCATAGAACACTTGAACATATAAACTTTGATAATTTAGTAAGGATTAGTTCAAAAGGATTAGTGAGGCATATGCTTAAAATCACTAAGATTCCTCATACTCTCTACAAATCATGATTTCATGGAAAGTAATTCAAAATAAGATACAAATCTAAGGAGCACTCTACCACAGTACCATTGGAGTTGATCCACACAGATCTTTGTGGACCTTTCAAAACTCAAGGCATTAATTCATCATTATTAAGTAAGTGGATGCCTTGAGTTTTGAAAGGTCCACAAAGATCTATGTGGATCAACTCCAATGGTACTGTGGTAGAGTGCTCCTTAGATTTGTATCTTATTTTGAATTACTTTCCATGAAATCATGATTTGTAGAGAGTATGAGGAATCTTAGTGATTTTAAGCATATTCCTCACTAATCCTTTTGAATTAATCCTTACTAAATTATCAAAGTTTATATGTTCAAGTGTTCTATGCCAAAGCCAAATTTCTTCTAATTGATTCATGAAACACTTTTCTTTATTGGATTCATGGAACACATACAAGTTGTTATCTACCTTGTGAATGTTTTCAACTAATTTTTCAAACTTAGAACTTCTCACTTCACACCCTTTGTCATTAAGAGTCGCAACATTTCCTTGTTTACACATTTGGCTAACACTTAGAAGATTTTATTTCAAACTTTTTACATATAGAACATTTTCAGCTCGAGTATGACCATTGTCCAAACATATAGAGCCTTTCCCAGTTATGTTAATAGAGTTATTGTCACCAAACCTTATTGAACCTAAATTGTGTTTTTTGAGAGAAATAAAATTACTCTTGTCTCCTATCATATGACTTGAGAATCCACTATCTATGTACCATTTCCTATTTTCATCCACTTGAGTATATAAAGTAGTTTGTACAAACATAGATTCTTCATTTGAATCTTGGTTTTGTCTTTCTTAAACAATTTGATGGTGTCAATAACTTGAAATTATTTTTTCCAAAAGTACCTTTTGTAATGCTTGGTTATATGTCCCTATTGATTACATTTATAAAAAAAGAACCTCATTTCTTTTACTTGGAAAGTAAGTACAGTCTTTATATTTATGACCATATTAATTTTAAGAATAACAATGTCCATTGAAAACATAACTATAGTTATTCATGTTAATCACCTCTTTTGTTTGATCATCAATACCCCAAGACATCTTATCCACAAATTCTTTTGTACAACTTGATTTCTACTTGTCTTTAGATAAAAGTGCATCAATATAAGTCATAACTTTACCTTCTAATTCATCCATCTTTTGATTCAAATTTGTATCAACCATAACCTACAAATTTTTTACTATTGCTTCTATTATTCTTATGTGTGTCTTCACACTATCAATTCTTTCAAGCATTTCATGACATATAGAGGAAGTTAGGTCTAAATTTTTACTCCCTGTCATGTTATTCAATCTTTCCAACTTTTTTTTTAGACATTCATTTTCTTCCCTTGAACATTTGAGTTCTGATAAAGCACATATTAGTTCACCTTGAAGAAAAATCTTAGCCTCATTGTCTTTTATTATACCTATGATCACCTTCAAGTGGTTAAACTTGCAATGAAGGTCCTACTCTAATACCAATTATTGGAGGTATAATCACTAATAGGGAGGGTGAATCAGTGATGTAAGACATTTCAAAATTCAAATGCAATCCTTTAAAACTCTTAATCAATGACCATAAGCATTCATAAAGCATACAAGATTTTTATAACAATAACAAAGATGAATCAAGATCACACACATAACATAAGATCTAAATGGGAAACCCTCTTAGGAAATAAAATCCACTCTCAAGCCTACAAACACATGGACTCCTTGTCCTTTAAGATGATCACAAACATGAGACCTTTTAGTGAAGCACCCACTTCACAAGGATCACCCAACCCTAAATATGAAAAAGCACCAACTTGTTATAGATGTTAAGCACCCACATAATACCTTATTAAATCAACAACTCTAGAATACTAATTATAGAATAATCTTATTGGAGACACAATGTATAACACCTTTCTTTCAACTCATCACACTCACTCAAACTTGCTCATATAAGCAATGCATACAAACACTCCTTTTGGATCTCTCCAGTTTTTTTTGCTCATCCTCAATATACTCTATACTTTAGTCTATCCTCTGAGCACACTTACTCTAATCTCTTTCATTTGTCTCAGTCTTTTACTCTCTCAACACATGCACATTCAAGTCTAGAAACCATTGCCTTAGTCTCCAAATTTTATAGAGTCTTCATGAATATTATCTTCTTGGTCCGACATTAGATATTCCTTAGCCCTTAAGACATATAACATGGTAACATATAGCTCAATACCATCCTCATATGTTGACCATAACATCTATGGCTCATACTTAAGAAGCTACACCTTTCAATTAGGCCTTAGTAGCTATTATAGTTCTCATGGAGACGTATTCACCCATTTAACACTTCATCAAGAAAATTAAGAACAAAAGATCACTTTCAAATACCTAAGTCCACTCCATATGTTCTCTAAGACATATTCAATTGATTACTCCCACCAAAACACTCTTCTATTTAAGCACAATTTGCTCAAACATTATTATGTACATAGAAACACAATGAATGAGCAAATAATAAACTTTGAAGCTCCATAAATTTGACTGTATAAATAATCAAACATTCTAACTAGATTTTATGGATGCACCTTGAAGTCCTCTACAGCTTTGATTTTTTACTTCATCAAGAATTCATCTTGGATCAAAATATATAGTTTAAAAATTGAGCACTACATTTTCCTTATTAATTTGAATATTCAAATTCTAATGGTCACTAAGAAGATGTTAAACATCAATAAATTTAACCTCATCTCATGCTCCCTAGAAAATTTGGACAAATATAGTCTGTCAATCTCCTCAGATTATCATGGTCTTTATCTTTCAATATTCATCATTGATCTAAGATCCTCTTTTCTGTGATCATGCCACTTGGTAACCTTGCATGCCTTATGTGCACATTGACCTATTGGCTCCAATGAGATTTTTCCACTTGGAATATTCATGCATCATTTGAGCAATATTTAACATATTGACTAAATATGCAGTATTGGATCATTTCTGACAAGATCACATGCACTATTGGATCCTTATCTAGTCAAATTAGACACTCACCATTAGATCTTGATCTAATTAATGCTCACCATTAGATCTATCTAGGCTAATTGACCTCAAAATTCAACATCATTAAACTTGATGGCCTCTAACCCATCACAGTATGCAAGATCAACTTTGAAAGTTTATAACTTGAGCTAGAAAACACTTCAAGAGTCTAAATCTTTAGGGTACCTTCTTGGCATTATAGATAACATATCCATGAAATAATTTGACCTTGATTGACTTTATGATTACCTACATTAAATTCAAAAACTTATTGGCTTATTCATATTTTCATGATGTGTAGTGACGGTCTAGCTTTTCTTAAGCTATAATATGTATTTTTCTCTTTCCAAGTGATCAAGTGACACACTATAACTTCACCAAGACATCTATAGATGCCTCACAACTTATTATTTTTACTTATAGACTTAAAAATGTGTTATATCTCTCCAAGATATCAAGCACAAATTATTTGTAATTTATGCACTAAAATCACATGGTCTCTTTGACATCAATGACATCTTAACATCAATGACTATGCTTAACACATGGGATCAAAATTTCTTAGCTACTCCAACAATCTATGAAGGCAATACTATCCAAGAGATAGATTATGATGGAGGGATATCCTGAGCAAGACTTAAGAATATTTTTTGGGTACCAATTGAGGAACTATTCTAAGAAATTTTGTTAGTTTTGGGAAATGACTACCTGAAATAGGGCCTGCATAGTTGCGTTAACTTGGAAGTGGTAGCTATGTTCACCACAAATATTATGGATCTACTATCTAAAATATAGGTGGTTTTAAATTTGGTTTTGTTTTTCATCAAATTAGAGCAATAACATGAACTTTTGTAGAACATTACAAAATATGAATTGTTTCCCCTACCTAAGCTTCCTTTCACTGGCATGGATGGGTTTGGTTTGGTCCTTGTTTTATATTTTTGAGCATTGGAGACTTGTTTCATTATTTTGGTAAGTTTTATTGAGGAACTTCATTATAAGGTTTATATCTCTAATTCTTCATAGGGGAATTTTGTGTCCTTTCCACCCATGACACACATTAAAAGCATAATCTTGGAAATTACAAAATGGAAGGAGAGAAGACATAATAAAGAAAGGGTGGAGGCAGTCAAATTATTGGTAAAAATGGTGGTTTGGGGAGAGATTACAGCTCCATACTAGATTCCAAAAATTCCATGAAGGGTCACATCAAATTCAATGTAGGGAAGGTTAAATAGTAATAAACAATAGTATACTTGGGTTGGTGAAAATTAAAAATTAAGGATTTAAAACACACTTTGAAAGGTGAGGATTCTGCCAAAACACCCAAAGGCAAGGAGATTATCATCATTGATGATTTAGATGATATGGTTACACCAAAGTAAGGTGATTATGGTTTTAGATGCCTCTTTTTAATTTTGTCTTTCATTTTTCTATTGGGTGGCCTCTAGGCCTTATTAGGGTTTTGACCCCTTTTATTTGTAGTTGGTTTTACCATGGTTATATGAATTCTATTTGGCTCACCAATTAGTTTGGCCTTGTCAGTTTATGTTTTTAGCTATGCTTCTACATGTGGGCTAGTTTTTTGTATCAACTTTTATTACTGGGGACCATTTTAAACCCTGTAAAAAATGATTAATAAGTAGGTTTTTAAAAGTGCCCAAACCCTTTTATGACAGAGAAAGACAAATGAAGAAATTATCCCAAAAACACAATCATAAAAAATCAATAATTTGAGAGAAAACCAATGCTTAAAAAGGATGGAAGCTGATAGTGAAATAACAATAAAGCAAACAAAAAGTAAAAAATCAAAACAAGGATTACCAATGGGGTTATGAAAGATATTTTATAGTTCCAACCACCTCTCATTCCTATTTTATAAATTTCACATGTTTTTCCACAAAATTCTCTTCTATTTCCTTAATTTCAATCATTTTGTTCTTCATTTGGCTTCTAGTTATTTTACTCGGGACTACTTGAAGATATATTTAATTTCTCTTTATGATACCTTCTTGAAATAATTGAATACTAGTAGCATAGTTTTTAATGGTTGTCTTACTCACCAAGAGTAACTTATTAAGATATTCCTTAATTAAAATTTTATCTCTTTTGAATTTTTTAATTCTCTTCTTTAATTTTGAAACATTCTCTCTTAATTCACATACATCTCTTAACCTTCTGTCCAAGTCTACAAATAGACCAGTTCTAGACCCTGCCTAACCTAATGATGTATCATGAGATATTGTCAAGACATATGAAGGATTTATGACTATTTTTAAGCATTATATAGGTTTTATGGCATGATATTTATATTTTTAGCATGCATTGAGGTGTTGAGAGCATGGAAGAAGGCATGAAGGATAGTTCAAGGCCTAGTGAGGTATGAATACTATGGTGTAGAGAGAGAGTAAGCTTAATGGGGTCTCAAGATAAGTTTTAACTGAAAATGTGAGTATATAATAATTTAAATATATATTATATGTGGTTTCAATCATTTTCATAAATTTTAAGGTCATGGTTTTTAAGAAAAGGCATGAAAAGTGGTTTTGAGGTCTCTCGAGTATACCAAATGAAGGTATGCAAGCTCGAGAAGGATTTTATTATGCTCATTCTCTAGCTAAACCTATGCATTTAAACCTAATATATTCATATTATATGGGTAATGGTCTTATTTAAAAAATTTAGGCATTTTTTTGTATAGAAGGGCTATGTTTTATAAATGGTTGTTAAGAATGGAAACATGTTTTAACCCTCTAAAACCCCTAATAAAGACCTAATGTTGAAGATGTTAATCAAAAAGTGCCTATAATGGATTGGTATTCTTAGGTAAATTATTTTATGTTGTATTAAACTCTCCTAGACACCTCTAGGTGTGATTGAGTTATC
Source organism: Torreya grandis (assembly GCA_037957365.1). NCBI lineage: Eukaryota > Viridiplantae > Streptophyta > Pinopsida > Cupressales > Taxaceae > Torreya > Torreya grandis. Next base: position 2,844,866 of record JARHVA010001695.1, on the reverse strand, counting down.
AGGTGTGTGAGTGGAACTTATAAGAAAGTACTAATTTCTTAGAGATTTATTATAGTGCTCAAATTTGACAAAGTAAAAGTATTAAAATAAATTTATGATGAATATTGAGACTCATATTTTATGTCCATGGTGGTTTCTAGACAAAATATATCCCTCAAGTGTGCAAACTAGTCATCTAAGTTAGCCAGTCACTAATAACCCTAATGATGCAAATAGTGATAAACCCAAACAATAATGAGAAGATGATTAGGAATGTGTTATCATAATATAGTGATGAATAAAAGTGTATAAATATTTTGTTCAATAATTTTAAGGCATTTTAATTTTGGATATGAGTTTTGGAGGTAAGTGAATATGGTGAAAAAGTTGCTCATAAGTTGACCTGTCTGGTTCAGATTAGACAATGAGATATAAGGTCATGCAATTGGTCTGCAAGACCAATATTTTTCATTTCAACATATTTAATTTACATATGATAATTTTATAATGATATCATAAGATAAAACACATGTATTGGGAGTCTTTGAATGTGTCTACATAGGTGTTGGAGTTTTGAGTCACTATGACTGGTCTTTGAATAAAATTGGCAGTTCTGAGTAAGTTTTATAGGTGTTATTGATTCAATATGCACTAGTTTTAAGTATATAATGACTATGGTGTTTTTTTTGTGACTTTAAATTATTTATCATTCTTTTGGAAATATTTGAATTCAGTGAAAGTGGTTGAAATGTTGAAGCCAAAATGGCTTGTCTGGTCATGGTTTGACTATGTGTACTGAGGTTAAAAGATTGGTATGCAAGACTAATATTTGACAGTAGACCTTATGTTTTTTATATTTGAGATTGGTATAGATATGTAAAATGATATTTTTAATATATCAATGGTCATGATAAGTTCTCTTCATGTGTTTAAGATCAAGTTATTCATGACTAAGTTTTGGAGTGTTCTGGCAGTTCTAAGTGGGTTATTTGCAGACAAGAGTTTGAGTCCTTTTGCCTTGAGTTATGAAGTATAAATCATATGGAGATTACCATGAGGTCATGTATATTCTATAAATTTTATTTAATTCTATGTGTGTTTATCTAATTTGTGTTTAATATTTAGTAGTTTAAGATAAATTTTCCATATATGAAAATGCCTAATTATGAACAGTATAAATGGTATGCTTCAGGTGGTGTTTGGCTCTAAAAAGTGTTATGGAGTATAAATGAGCTTATAAGGGTTTTTTTTTATATTATTATATGTTTATACTATTTTTGGAGTTTAAAAGTGTTCCAATGAGATAAAAGGGTAACGTGTGCTAATGAAGGCCTAATTGAATTAAGTCTCCTTAAACCATAAAGAAGGATTTGGTCTATTTGAGCTATGGATGACCTAATGTAATGATTGATTCATGTTTATGGAATTAAATAAGGCCTAATATGTTCAAAATATAAGTGGGAAAGTGTGTATGTCCTAATAATATGTGTATGAGTAAGAGTCTAGTATAAGAAAAAGGCTAATTAAGCCTATTTTGGCTAGTTAGAGAATATGAGAAGATATGCAACTAAGATAGCTCATTTTTGAGAAAAAGGAGGTCTTTTAGGAAATAATAGTAGTGTATAGGATCTATAATTAAGATGTGATAGTGTGTTTTTATATTAATATCAAGGTCATATGACCTAATCTATCTTGAAGAGATCTAATTGACTGAAAAAGCCTAAAAGGTAGTTTGAGAGGGATAAGAGTGTGAAGAACTGAAGAGGTGTTCATCATCACTTGTTTGATAAATAAGGTGTTATAAAGGTGATTAAATCAATCAGGTGGCCAAGTTAGTGCTGAGTCATCTAGAGGGTTGGCGCCTCCTTTCAAGTTGGTGCTTGCTAAATCCTAGTTGAGTTGGTGCTTAGCTAGTTGGGGTTGGTGTTTCATGTGGAGTTGGTGCTTCTTTAAATAATGATGTTTTATATTATAGGATTGTAGTCAGTTTTTAGGTATTAGTGGTTTTTCTTCCCCTTGAGGTTTTCCCACTATATGATGTGTTGTCTTGTGTAATCTTGTTTCATGCTTGTGTAGTCGATTGCTTATGCATTGCTTGATCTCTATGTTGATGTGATAGTTCATATATGTTAAGGAGGAATTGAAAGAAATTTTTAAGACACTAATTTACTTTCCCCTCTTAGTTATCATTACTAAAACAACAATTCTAAGTGTAAGGTTGTAATATATTTCTAAGGAATTCATCCTACTCAACAAGTCCCCATTAGAGGCTAAATTCTCCTTAATATTACATGTTTTCTTCCATTTTATAGTTAGTAACCTATGCCCTTATAAAAATATAATTACCTCATATTTACCATATATACATAAATCCTTACTAGGGGAATTATAACCAAAACCATCCTCAAATGAGGTATTTTCTATCTTAACCCTAGTCATCTTACCATAAATCATTTTTACTCTTCTGGCTTGTTCTTTCTTTATGTCCTTGTTAGGCTTGTCTAGCTTCCTTTTTTTAATCCTCTCTCACTCAATTAAATTATCATAATCATTTATCTTTTCATGAGGGGTTGTAATGGTAATATTCCTAGGGCCATAATATTCCTTATCTCCTTTAAACCTACTATATTGATTATGAAGGTCAAAAAATATATTTCCCCTCTCATCCTTGTTTGACCCCTCCAATAATCTGCTCAGCATAATTGATTCCAATAAATATATATTAGGCCAAATAGTCAATTTAACTAACTAAGACTAATCCTCTTGAACTAGCCATAAAATAAGGGCTTGGTGAATTAGGATCTTTGATTTACTAAATTTGACATTAGTGATGGAATTTTCCAAAGGCATCAATAAAAAGAATGAGAAACTTACCAACATATTGTATTTGAAATGTTTAAGTAGAGTAAAGCTATAGGAGAACAATATTTTATACCTTTGCTCTGGGTTAATTTACTTAATGATTTGAGACTAACTCCACTCCAAGGGTTTGGGAAGGACTCTCTAAGATAATCATCCTAGAATTTACCTATGTTCTTTGTCTTTTGATATCTTCCACCTTTCATATTTTGTCCTTGAAAACCTTTCACCCTTCTATAAACATATCGATTACCTTGGAAATACTTTTCTCCATCACTTTAAAATTCAAAACTTTGATAGACACTTTCCTTGCTCCCCATATCTTCACACATCATACAAAATAGGATTATGACCCTTAATCTTTTCCATATAGTTTTTTCATCTTCCTTTGTGAAGCATATGCCACACAATAGAATTCCACTTTAATCCTTTGAAATATGAGGCTTTTGTTCTCACCTTTTCTCCATCCATGGGAACTAAAGTGAATTTTTTGAAGTCCTTAAAATATTCTTTGTCACTGATCATATTTCCAAACCAGTCTCTCTCCTTGTTTTAGATTATGGTAAAAATAGGTTTTGAAGGGGCCCCAAAACCCTTTACAAATCAAAAAATAAAGCAATAAAAACTGCTTGGACAGGCAAACCCACTGAACAACAATTGAAAAACTAGGTTTTACATGGACTTGAAACCCCCAAGATAAACCAGACAAAGCTCCCCAGGTTTTTCAATAACCTAAAACCTAACCAATAAAACCAGGCTCTACGACTTGAAATAAAACCCAAGTTTTGCAAGGACTTGTAACCTTAAAAAATCCATGCAATAATAGATCTACACATTTTAGAGCCACGTTAACATGAGGAGGGGTATATGGGAGCCATATTAATGTCTACCTTCAGACCCCATCCCCAACTAAACAAACCCCAGAACCAGCACCGCCATCACCCTAGACGTCCATCCGATCATCAGCCCATTCTCCCCCTCTACAAAACACAGAGGCAACACAACCTTGGCAATCAAAATTTCATTGAAAGATGTCTAGAATAACTTTTCCATGAGCTAAGACCACACAGATGGAAGGCAGTGGCAAAAAATTGGCTCTGGCAACCACCCCCAAAAAACACATCTTCAATCGAGCCCCTGGGGTTACAGCAGAGACAGTCTCTCTCCTTGTTATAATGAAACCCCTGAAATGAAAAATTATTAGTTGGGGAATTCTAACGATCCAAACAAAGTGTTTTGATATGCTCATTTTAAAGTAATGATTAATATTACTAATGAAAATATAATATTCATCATATCTAACCTTGAAATTTATACATGCTAAATTGGGGTAAGGTGATTTGACATGTGGGTGTTGTTATTTTTGGGAATAATGGAGTTTTATTCCTATTTAATAAACAAGCCTGAGTAGGGAAAATCAGTAAATAATATTCCAAATTATGGCTACAAATTTGTGAATTTGAATTATAATTTGAACTTTCTAAAAATAGTAAGAGAGTAAGGGGAAATGTAACTTAGCTTATTTTGAGCTTTCTAGTCTGAGACAAGGTTAATAAATTTCCATGCAAGACTGTGACACTATTACAAATAGGATCTTGGACTTCATTCCTAATTAGATAGGAGTATCATAACTAGACACCCTAGGATCTGATGCTTTTGTCCTTTGGAATTATTGTCTTGAGGGTTTAAGCTTTTTGATTTTTTTTCGCCTACTCAAGGTGAGCTTGTGTACCAATTTTCAAGTCTTCATTGTTAACATAACTCCCTATAGATCTAATTCTTCATGTAATTAGATCTTCTATTCAATTGAAAGAAACTTTAGAAAATAGGGAAAAGGGGTTAGTGTGTAAAGGATACGTTGGACACACTTCACACCCCATGTGTGGGCACACTTCCTACATACTAATACTCTAAGGAGGGATCAAGATAATGTAGTTCTCCTATTGAAGTGCTTGATGCAATTATGTATGAATATGTAACTAAATTCAAAACTAAGTGTACTTTAGATGGCTAGGGAATGGTGCAAAGTTTTGAATAATCTTGGAATAATATTAGAAGGCTATATGAAAAGAATAAGGAAAAGTGATTGAGTGTACTTTCTTGTATTCTTGATTCTCTCCTGTAAATGAGTGCCAACCCTTTTAAATGAGATTTGAATGGGTTTATATAGGAAACTATTGGTCATGGGTTGGATGTATTCACATTAAGATGATAATGAAAAGGATTAGGGATCAAAATAATTTGATCATTAGGGCTCAAAATACTCTTCAATAATAACATTGACAGTGGTACATCATAGAGTTTAGTGCTCTAGTCCAAGTTGGGCACTGTTGTATAGAGGTTATGGGACCTGAGGGGATGGATTTGTCATGGGGAAAATAGTATGGTTTATCTAAGTAAGGAAGGCCATAGATGTTTGGGAATTAGTGAAAAGGAGCCTAATATGGTGAAGAGAGCAAGCTAGAGGGACTTGTGATTTGGATGTCGCTACTCATGCTCAAGTAACCAAAATTTGCATTTTATATGACTACATTCCCCCCACCCTTTATTCTAGTGATGAAACAAAGTTAAATACTAGGATAAAGTAAAGTATAAAAAGTGTATCTAAACTTACCTATAAAGGTGAAGCCCATGAATCTTGTGTGATGCTGAGTAATGATAGATAGTGCATAGAGAACACATTATGCAAGTGTAAATCTATAAAATGAAACAAAGAGTAGATCAATTCTTATTATATGTGATATAAAACAACATACAAAATATGAGTAAAAGGAAAAGGAAGAGAAAGGAATGAATACACCTCACTGAGTATATGAATCAATATAAAACCTATTGTGATCTTGAGTATGTTGAGTAATGTTGGATTGTGTTGGATAATGTTGCACCAAAAGTTATATCATGAATGGAGTTGAAAGCTCAATTCCTTAGAAAGTGGCTCAAGAATAAAAAGGTAGGCCCTTTGTCTCCATCATTACCTATTGAGTGAAGCTAATGAATCATGTGTGTGTCAATCAATGTTTAGACTATGTATCCAATCCCTCTGAATAGGTGGCTCAAGAATACAAAGGCTAGCTAGACCTTTGGCTCCATCATTACCCCATGAAGTGAAGCTATGAAGTGATAAAAATATAAAATAAATGGTATATGAGATGGATCATGAAGCCCATAGATGATCTAAAAGTCTAACAATGTGGCATGGATAGCTGAATATATGTTAGAAACTATGCCACTCTTGGCCATTTTGAAAGATGGAGGTTAGGCTTGTATGAAAGCCACTCTAAAATTGATGCAATATGCATATGTAAAAACCAAATTAGGAACTTGAGTACTCAAGAAGTTAAACTTGTATGAAATTTCAAATTGATAAATGATACCAACCACCTATAGATGGACTAAGGCATGCAACTACTGAGAATGCCTAGGTAATAAACTAAAAACAAAGAAAAATAATTTGTCATGCACATTGCCCCCAATCACTGGTGTCTAGAACATGGATTTTGATCTATAAGTTATGCCAACTACTTAATCTAAAACTAGAAGTGAGAGTCATCATGTCGTGAATGATACCCCCTATATCTATATTTCTTGAGAAAACTATATTGAAAATGTTGACTCAAACTGATCTGGATGTGCAAAAACTATAGCTAAGCTAAACTTTTTACCTGTTAATGGAAAACCTAGGTATTTTTTTGCCTAGATAAGAGAACCAAAATGAGGACACCCCTATTTTTGCTGTTACTATACATTTTTGGTATTGTTGTCCTATGCTAAAACTAGCTATTGATCTAGAATCATCACTTTTTTTCTCTATTTTGACTAGTTTAACCTTTGGATTATGGATTGGGTGATCTAAATGCTTCTATTTCAGCTATTAAGATCTTTGATCTCTATGAAAAAACCTTATTTATTTCCCCCTCTTACAAGGGTAAGAATGATTTAACCTACAATGACTACCCTTAGAAGCAAAGAGTCCTACAAGGATGTTATGCTACATAGATACATGATATAGCAAAGAAATTTGACAAGATATCTCTAGATATAACAATGTTTGTATTGAAAGATTTGTTAGATCAACAGGGGTATTCCTAGGTAGATATAACAACATAAAATCATGTGTAATATACTAAACTAGAACTAGAAATGTTAGATGTTAGTTTTTAGTTGTCAAAGATGGATGGAGCATGATGTCCATCATGAAATCTAGGAAAGTAATTTAAATGCATGATATATATCATGATATTTCAAACAAGGATAAGTAATCAAGAAACAAGTAGACAAATCAAGAAGCAAGAGGCAATAAGCATACAAGGTTGGCCAAGGGGCCACACAAATAAGGGACATGGTCACATGTCACTCAAACTATAAAGCAAGCATACAAGGCATGTTCAAATTCCACATACACATACAATTTAAAACAAGCAAAGATTGACACGAGAGCCACAGACACATAGAAGAGTATAAGCAATGGGCATTGGCAAATGTCCAAAGATATACACACATAAATAGAAACAAAGGACATTGGTAAATTTCTTAAGGCACACATAAGAAACAAAACTAGAACTGGAAATGCAAACACATCTAGCTACACAAAGCAAGAAAGGAAAGCATGTAAACTAGAAACGTAGAATCACATCTAAGTAATCAAAGCAAGAGTGAAAGTATAAAAGACTAGGTATATTCTAAGAGATACACAAGTGATAGATACTACTAAAATGTTGATATAGTAATCTATGTAATCTGGTAAGTAATGTACAATAGTATGATAACTCATAGTGTGTAGTGTAGGATTGACACAACCTGGATGGTGTTGTCATGTATAAGATTCACCTAGTGGGTATATATATTGATGTGTGTCTCAACTGTAGAAGTAGGAATGTCCCTCAATGGGTAGAATGAAGTAATCAAGGATCTAAAAATCACTGGACACACTCAAAAAAATCAAGTGAAGGATGGTAATGTAGATAAATTGACATATAATAGCATGAAACACTGAATGCAAGTCCTAGCATAATAGTAGTAATGTAAAGCAAGGATGATGTATACAATCAAAAAAAAAATTGTATTTTTGAATTTTGTATTATTTTTGTATGTATGTATGTATGTATGTATGTATATGTATATGTGTGTGTGTGTGTGTGTGTGTATATATATATATATATATATATATATATATATATATATATATATATATACTTATACTTATACATATATATTAGAAATATTTGAACTATATACAATCAAGTAGGAGAGATTATGTATAAGTAGGTTGGTATAGAATGATACTAACTGATGAGTCTCATGGAAGACTCCCTATCATGGTGTCCTGTATCAAGGAGTGGAATCATTCATGAATGTGAAGCATGATGAAAATGTTGAGACTGTGGCTCTAAAAGTTTTATATGTTGTAGATGCTTTAAAATATCTGAATTAGAAACTGACTGTGGGGTCCTGCTATAATTATAATAAGTGGATGTAATTTTAGGTCTCTTAGGGACCCATCTAGAAGTAGGAGATACTATTTGAACATGTGCTTTATGTGTAGACCCATGAGATCTCAATGAAATTAATTTGGTTGTGTAAATTATAGCTAGAAACTATCTAGAATCCCAAAGTTGTGGTGGTGTATGAACCCTCTATACTAGTGATGGATGTGTAAATTAAGTTTGAATATATACCAAAAGAAGAACTATAATTATTGGGGAAACTAATACTAGTGGATAAGTTGGAATTGGGGACTACAAAGTGGATGGCTTTGAAGTACGGAGTGTTAACTCATATAAAACTCCACCAACTATAATAACTTGATTATCATGAATGAATTTCATGCATCTATGAATTGTAGATGGCACTTCTTAAATTTTTTGAATCCATGGGTGACCAGGTAACATATCAAAAACTCTTGCACTAAGAAATATTGTGAAATGTGTGGTCACATGTGTTGGACCAGTCTATAAAGTAATTACAATCTCACCCAATGAACTCTATATGTGCCCACTGAATCCACTGATCACTATATCTTTCAGGGTGATATCCTACTCTAAATATCTCAAATGCTATAATAATGTAATGGTTCATATGTTGACACTAGAACCATTATCAATGAAAACACTATGAATGGGTTGATTATGAATATGTGCCCTAATAAAGAGTACATTATAATCTAAATTATCCTCCACAATATCCTAATCTGAGAAGGATATCGAAGGTCTAGCTAAAACTATGGACTCATACGCAATTATCATACCACTCAAAGGATGTGACTCAACTCAAGGTGTTTGGTATGTAACTCGTGGTGGATGTGTATGATATGCATAGTGAACCCCTAATGTGTCCAATGTATCCTATTTTAAATGCTATGGAAATAGATCTAAGAATATTTTCAAATATTTATCCTATGTTGGTTTTGCCTTTGAAGGCTCAACTAAATTGCCAATATAAAGTAGGTTGTCATCTATTAAGTCCTATATCTTATGTTTCAAATTGATGCATTTATTTGTAGTATGGCTTGGTGCCCTATGGTAATCACAAGATGCTTGTTGATCATATCCTTTGGGAAGAGATTTGGTTAGATCAACTTCCTCAATAAGAGGGAGAGATATGATATTACAATCTAAAATTTATTGTAAAACCCTATTTGGAGGAATTAGAAGATGTGATAAAGTATGCTAAGGGGGTGTTGATAAAACTATACACTAAGGAGGAACTGAAGCTATATTTACTATAGGTTGATTATGCCCTTTTCTAACATTCAACTTGACCTTGTATGGGACTTTGTTGTTACTATTATTAGGTGTGTCTAGAATGCTTGTATACTTGAGTTTATCCACTAAAATAAGTTTCACTTCTCTTTCTTTTAGTGTATGACATAATTCATTAAAGGAAGAGAATCACTTAAACATAATTGATTCATGAAGTGTTGGTAAAATACTCTATTTGAAGAGGTTTTGTAACTCCTAATCTATCATGGGACTAGTCATCAAGATGGTCTTATATTGAAGAACATAATACATAAGATACTCATTTGGTCATTATTTGTGTTGAGTAATTTGAGCAAATAAAACCTTATCACCAATGTTAATTCTGAAGTGTGCTAAAAACATGTTAGCTAAAGGATTGAATGCATGAACTGACTAATTTGATAAACTATAGAACCATTGTAAATCATAATATTTTAGGTTTCATGGAAATAGTTTGGTAAGTAGCCAATCATTGGATACATAGTCTAAGCATGCTACATGAAGTGCTCTCAAATTTTTCTCTAGATTACCCTTGCCATCATAAAGAGTAAGATTGGGTTGAATAAAACCTTGTGGCAAGAGTGTAGAATTAATATGGCATGCCAATGGTGTAAGCAAAAAAGCAAAATAATCCAAAGCCTACGTAGGTCTAGTGGTACCTTGCTCAAGATGTAGTACCTTGGATTTAAGAGATCTCATCTCTTTCATAAAGGCTACCACATTAAGAGAAAGGGATGTACTAGCTATAACTAGTGGTATAGAGGTAGGTTGGGCTATTATAGGGGTTGTTGAGACATAGTTACCCCCATAGTGTCATTTTCAACTAGTTTCTCTATGGGAATGGAAGACTCAACTTGCTTAGCCTTTTTAATTTCTATGATAGATTTAAAAGTTTGTGTATGATCTTTAGGCTATTTCTTAAGTATTTCTCTAAAATTTTGTAAAATCAAATATTTGTTGAGTACAACATTATCAACAATGGGTGGAAGTGGATCAATAGTCTACTGTGGTAGAGCATGCACATCAGTGTGTACATCATCATTGTTATTTTCATACTTATCTTTTTTAAATTTAGCCTTATTGAAATTAGTGTAATCTAGATGTGTCGAATCTATGACTAGAACCTGAGTTGGTTGTTTATCTATGGTATGTGGCTGAGTTGTAAGAATTTGGGTGAATTTAAGAGGATTGCCACTAAGTATTACATTGTTTATCAAAGGAAGAGATGTAATGAACTTAGATGGAATAAGTAAAACAACTTGGATAATAGTAGAAAATATTAAGCTAATTTTTTCTAAACAAGGATCTAGAATATGCATAGAAAGGATACAGAGCTCCTAAACATGTAAGGTGATACCTCAAAAACAAAATAGGTTATAGTATATGCAACTAAAGATTTTTCAAAAATGTTTATGCAAAATACTATGAATTTTTGAATTTGAAATTGATTTTTTTATTTTGATATGAAACTAAAAATTTAGAAAATGATTAGAAACATACTGGAAAATAACTGGGACCTAGTTGATACAACTAGGGTTTTTTGAATGAATTTTTAAAATTAGTATGATAATTTTAAAATTTTGATATGAATTTATAGAAAATTTGTATAATTTTTCTTATAAAAAAATGTAAAATAATTCTAAAATTAGCAAAATATTTTTCCTAGTGTTTGGAATGTGTTTGTATGCAAAATGGGCCTAGTATGTGTAAACTAGGGTTTTAACAAAATATATTAAAATTTTGAAATTAATTTGTATATTTATGATTTTTAAATACAAAAAAATCAATAAATTATGGGAAAAAATAGAAATAATTTACCCTAGGGCTTACAAGGTTTTTGTATGAACTTCAAAGTAAGTCAGGTTCACCAAATGTTTTGTTATTTTTAGGAATAATGGAGTTTTATTCCTATTTAATAAACAAGTCTAAGTAGGGAAAATTAGTAAATAATATTACTAATTATGGCTATTGATTTGTGAATTTGAAATATAATTTGAACTTTCTAAAAATTATAAGAGAGCAAGGAGAAATGTAACTTAGTTTATTCTAAGTTGTTCAATCTAAGATAGGGTATATAAATTTGCATGCAGGACTAGGACACTATCATAAATAAGATCCTAGACTTCATTTTTTTATTGGATAGGAGTGCTAGAACTGGACACCCTAGGTTCTGGTACTATAGTCCTTCTCTAGCACTATTATCCTGAGGGTTTATGCTTCTGGGTTTTGTTCACCTATTCAAGGTGAGCTTGTGTACCAATTTTTAGGTCTTCGCTATCAATAGAACTCCCTATAGATATAATTCTTCATGTCATTTAATATTTTATGCAATTGAAAGAAACTTTGAAAAATAGGGAAAAGGGGTTAGTGTGCAAAGGATATACTAAACACACTTCACACCCCATGTGTGGGCACACTACCTATATACCAATACTTTGAGGAGGGATAAAGCTAATGTAGTATTTCCATTGACGTGTTTGGTTTAATTGTGTATGAATATACAACTAGATGCAAAACTAGGTGTACTTCAAATGGCTAGTGACTGGTGCAAAGGTTTGAATAAGCTTGGAATAATATTGGAAGGCTATATGTAGATAATAGTGAAAAGTGCTTGAGTGTACTTTCTTGTATTCTTTATTCTCTCTTGTAAATTAGTGCAAACCCTTATAAATGAGATTTGAATGGGTTTATATAGGAAACTATTGATCATGGGTCAGATGTATTCACATTAGGCTGACAAAGAAAAGGATAAGGATCAAAAGAATTTGACCATTGGGGCTCAAAATGTATTTGGACAACAGTGTTGAAAGTGGGACACCTTAGAGTTTAGTGATATAATCCAAGTTGGGTGCTATTGTCTGGAGGTAATGGGACCTAGGGAGATGAATTTGTCATCGGGAAAGTAGTCGGGGTTAGTTGGGGTTAAGTTTGGAAGGCCATAGATGTCTAAGAATTAGTGAAAAAAAGCCTAAGATGGTGAAGAGAGAAAGTAAGAGGAACCTATGGGTTGGGTGTCATTAGTCATGCTCAAGTAATCAAATTTCACATTTTATATGACTATAGTGGGATACCATCATTATGCCTTTTATATTTTAATGTTAGCATAGTTATTATCACATACCCATGATAGATACTAAAATTATCTCTAATGATTTAGCATCACTTATTCATTAATTAAATGTCATTGTGTGAGGTAGTGAACTCACTTCAAATCAATTTTATATTCCCTCATTAGACACTCCTTTGTTAACAAACCATTTTACCACTCTATTTCCTTATCTAAAAATATGGCCGAGTATTACTTCATTTAAGGAACTATTATCACTTGAATTTTCACTATTTGAGGAGATTCAAATATCTCCTCATCCAAGTGGCACAATGGAATCACCTCTAGGCTTGTGGGTATCCTAAGGAATGAGGTGAGTCCCTAGATAGGGTTAGCTCCCTTTATGTACCACTTAGGATTGTAACTAAATATAAGTTTGGGGGTGAAAAGGGAGAGATAAAAAATAAATAAAACTAACCTAAGGGAGGTGATACACCAAATTTAATGATGACATCCCACCGTATGCATATTACACTTGAAATCAAAAGACAAACTAAACATGCACTCTCTAATCTATGTCTTTTTGCATCAATGTTACATTTTAGGTTTATGGATGAATGTGAAAAGCTAAGAGTACTAGACAAGAGGCAAATAGTGGCACTAATGAAGAGACTAACTCACTTAAACTTTGACATTTCTTGGAACACATCACATACTCTATAAGAAGTTGTAAATAGGTGAGAGAATGTGATAACTTGCTAAGGAATCCATAGTCTTCACTAAAAAATTATACATTCAAGTAAATCACACTATAAATAGTCATGGACGAGGTAACACTTAGTCATTTTATTGATCAAAAGGTATATAAATGATTAGGGATTTTCCACACTCAATTGGAGCATCCAATACAATGCCAAAATGGCTAGTTCTTATAAAACTTGAGAGAGAGAGAGAAGAAGAAAAGTCCAAGGGTCACAAGTACACTTTTCAATATAATCCAAGGAGTTACTTGTGCATTTGTATAAGGTATGGGATGAACCATGCAAGGTTAGGATCTAAAAGTGTCCATACAAGTCATCAAACTCATGCAAAGTAGCATAAAACTACTCATTTTGCACACAAAAAATGCCTTCATGATTGCCTCTATTTAAACATCCCATAATTGATCAATATTAGGTAAAATTATTGGGATGGAATGGGATTATCTTATACATGCCTCTCCATGCATTGGTTACATGTTTGGTCCTCTAAAAACCTCTGAAATTGAACCATCATCATTTACTTTCCAAAAAAAAATTATTTCATGAACCCTACACACTTGGCCTCAAAATTGGAATAATTTTTCCATGAAAATCCATGAGAGAGAGTGAATGAAACTTTTAAATACCCTACATGGCCCTAGAAGCATCAAGAACACCCTAAAAATCCATCTACTTAGAGTTTTCACACTTTTTCTTAGCTTATGCAATATGTCAGTTTTGATTGGCTAAGTTGAAACACCTAGTTGGGGTACTTAGAAGTTTATTCAAGGTATGAAATAAATATGGGGAGTTATCTTAAGTCTTAATATTTCACCCAAAGTTGTTTTCATCTTTTGAATCCTTATAAAACCTATAAAACACAAAAAAGGTCAAAAAGATCCTATTTTTCACCCCATCTGTACAAGTCTATACAACTCAAAAGCATGTGAAGTATCCTGACTAAGTCATATACAATGTCCAATATCTATTCTGGTCAAATTTTTCCATTAAAGTGCATCTCCAACTCCATTTTCACAAATTGGTCTCTAAAAGGGTTTTGGAAGTGTTTTAGACAATTTTGGGTCTTAAGATTTGTTCATAAAGATTGTAAATTCAAGTTTCAAACCAATTCCATAAATTATTTTCTAGAGACCTCCTCTAACTCCTTTTAATTCATTTTTCTCCCATGCAAACCTTCCAAGAAGATGTGAGCTCCAAAATTTGTCTTATCAAGCTTGTTTCCTTCTTTTTTACATGTCTGAATGGGTTTTGGGCTTAAAAATGACCTCTTTTCAACCTCTATGATATATAAAAGCTTTAACACCTTTATATTATCCTCAAAAACATACTTCATCATGTTTAATTTCATATATCATGCCATAAATGTGATTGGCTCTTCATTTGGCCACTAGGTCTAGACCTTGCCTAGTAGGTCTAAGTTGGTTAAAACCTAAAATGGTTCCTCATGGATTCCCCTACAATTTTATATGATTTAAAACTATTTATATGGTCCCAAAAAACACATTTAAAACCATTGGAGTGATCATATTGTTTATAAATTCAATTGACCTACCATTTGGCCTTAGGGATAAGCATGTCAAACATGCTTAAGTTGCCTTTGAAGCTCAAAATGTAATTTCATGGTTTTATTTGCATTTTTATGGTTCAAATACACCTATATTAATCCCACACACATGTTTCAAGAATATATAAATCTTATCTCAAGCTATAAATGAAGATGACTATTCATTTGGACTTAGGCTTCACCATGCCTAATGGCATTGTCTATAACCCTTGTAGATTTGGACTACCATGATTAGTCTCACCCATATATGAGGTTTTATCCAAATTTTCCTAGATTTATTACAAATTATCACACCTACCTTTCATTCTCAATCAACTCTTATTTCACCTTACCACTTTCTTTCCTCAAAATGTAGGATTTTGCATAGGGAAAGTGTCCTCTGTCTAAGGAAAAATAGAGGGAAATTTCCCTATTTTATTAGAGTAATTTAATGTTTGAGGATCCTCAAAAAATATTAAAGACATTTTTTATGCATTTTGGTCTTTTTTTGACATCATTTTCCCCTTTAACTCGCCAAAAACTCAAGACAGACCTTTAGAAAAGATAAACTATATACAAGGTTCCTTGGTGGACTATATGATGCATGGTTAGGGTTTAATTCTTCATTATTTTCCATGTTCATACAGATCCATAAACCTCCATGGTACTCATGGAGGTATTTCCATATTCTATTCATCAACCTAACCTTTCATGTACCCTTAATACCCTTTGCAATTCACCATACTATGTTTCATCATTTTTTACTGTGTTTCTTGTCTTTAGGAGCTTGCTTATAGGTTATTTTGTGTTATTAGGAATTAAATACAAAGTATTAAGGCTTTGATACTTTTTAATATTATTTATTCATTAATTTAGACCTATTTTTTTATCCTTGAGCTGTGGACACCCTAATAACTTATCTTACTTGGCACTCTGCCTGTCTACCCAATTATAGGTGAGTATGTTAGCTCCTTGAGACTTAGGCCTCTCATGAATCCTCTTAGGTAAAAAAATACCTATTTGTATTTTCACCTACCCCCTATGCCCTTAATAATCATAAAATCACCAAATTATCCCATTATCTTGTTGACTGAGACACCTCTATTTGACTACTATAGGTCTTTATTTCCATAATGTACAGAATGGGAAAGTATATGGAAGGCAAAATAATAGTATCTCCTTCTCTTTTCTGATCTTACTATGATGGATGTCCATTTGAAACATTTGGACTCATCTTCATATAGGCATATTAGTTATTTACAACTTTAATGGGAAAAAGGGGCCCTATTTGATTTAGGGCTATAGATGATATTGAAGGAAATTAGTGTTTTATTATCAAGTTCGAGACCTCAAGTGACCATCCTCTACTTGTCAAATTCCATCCAAACTTGGCATAGTGATTATTTATTCTATAGGTTAAAAGGAAAGGTAATTGGGATAAATTAAAATTCTTAGGATACATGTAATAAGAGGTTTTCAAAAACCCCCTAGACCTCTATTTGCACTTTTTCAGGACTGTCTCAAACTCAGTCAGTTTGTCTTCAAACATAATTCCACACTTAAAATTTCCCTCTAGACACTTTATATGAGATTTTCATGGCCTAAAATTATTACTAACACCTTAATTAAGTGTCCAATTGTTTCAAATTTTCTATAAAATCACTTTAATCCCTTGCTTAGCCACTTGTAGGTGGATATTTTAGTGCATAGTCAGTGAATTATAGTATGAGAAATATGGAAACTATTCATTAATTTAAACCTTTATTCTTTCCTAAAACATCCTAATTCAATATTATAATCCTTATAAGGTTAAAAACTATTTCAAGTTTCCCACCTCTCCTTGTGATGTCAGTAATGGCTCATGTTGGTGATTGTTGATTGTATATAGGAAGAAGGTGTGAAATGGAGCAAGAATGGGTTGATAGATAACTTGAAAATAGCTTAAATTCATGATTAAAATATTAAAATGAATTATTTACATAGATTAAAATTTTTAACTATTTAAAACACATCCTCATCATTTGAAAATAACTTACATACACATAGATTAGGGTAGACAAAGTGTTGAATGACTGGTCTAGCATGGTGGAGGTATGAGTTTTGATCAAACTATGGGGACGTGAGACCAAAAACTATAACTAGGTGGCCCAAATGGAATTAAATATGTAATAAACCATTTACCATTCAAATGAATCCTGTATAGAGAATAAAACTTTCTGAAAGCAATGAAAAAGGCTGAAACTTCACATAGTGAGCTTATCTTGCAAAGTGAGTTACTTGGACTATCAAATCAGCTCCAAATGTGAAAAAAATCATGGATAAAATTATAAAAATTAGTAAACATCCTTTCAAATAAATATTAGTATCTATATTTTATGGACCTCTCCAAACCAAAGCAAAACCTAAGGGGTGCAGAAATTTATAGGCAGATTTGCACAATCAAATGCAAATGGATGATTCATAAATTAAATTTAATCATTATCAAAAATAATAAATTTAAAATTAAGGTATATGAGTGTACAAAAACCTCCCAAAATCATTCTACTTGAAACTCTTTCTACTGGCCATATCAAGCACAAACATACAAGTTACTTTTATGTGTCTAGAAAGGTGAAAAGGAAGCAAAATGGTTTTGAGAAATAAATGACATATACAGATTAAAAAAACATGTAATTGAATTTGGGGAATCTGAAGAGTCATATTTAAACCTTTTCCAAGTGATAAACTTTCCAAGGAGGCTATACAAGTGCCATTTTCTCTTTTTTTACCAATAAAATTACCTTTTCTCTGAACAACCTACTATATTTTTAGTAGTGTCAATTATATAAGACTTATAATGACAAACTTGGCATGAAATAATGTTTTTACACTTTAAAATTTTCCAAGAAACCTATACAAAGCATTAAATTCACCTTTTTGACCCCTCAAATGAACCAAAAATGAAATAAGGACATAAAAACTAATTGAAAAAATATAATATAACTTTATTTGACATCTATTAACCTATAAAAAACCTCATGAAAATATTTTTTACCTCCTTATAGACCTAAAAAGTCAATTTTTTACCTATAGGTTCTTGAATTTGACCTAAAAGTCAAATTTGGTCAACAGGAACATAACAATTTTGTGACATCATCTACAATGTTTTTGATGGTCCAACTAAGATTTCTATTTTTATTAAACCAATTGATAATATTTAGAGATTATCCATATATGATAATATTATATTTTTTCAATTCTTTATACAATTATATACCCTAATAAGCATCCATATATTATTTATAATGATTGGTTTAAGTCCTCAAGGCTAAAACACATTATCCAACTAACTTACCATTTTGATCCCTTAAAATTCCTCCTCCTATAGCTTTCGCTAGGTTCCCTTTTGATGCCCCATCAAAATTTAGTTTACACTAATTAGGGGGAGGATAACACCATTTGACTATATTCAAGTTAGTTATATTATTTTATATCTTCATTTCTTTATCTTCCTTGACTTCTTAGTCAACCACTAGTCTCCTTTCTCTTCCCAATAGGGTCTTATTATTTTTATTACTATTTTTTTTAGTTTTAACACCAATAATTTCTCTCTACTATCATGGATAATCCTATTCCTGATTATTTTACTACTTTTTATGTCCTTAAAAATTAGAGTCCATTTCTATCCATATACCCCATAATACATGTGGTAGAGTCAGCTTCCAAAGAGTCTTTGATTGAATATATAAGAAAGGTGAGACCCATCATAGAACCAAGACAAATATTGATGTCAGTTGGATCTAATAGACACAAAACTTATTTAAAATGAGGCACCAAATTTTATAGGCAGAGGGATATTTTAACATTAGGTGATATTGGGTTGTAGAGTATCCTTCACATAAATCACATCTTCATGTAATCATAAGTCCTATTTTAGTTAGATTATATTTGGTAAGAATCTTATTTTATATTAATAGCCAAAATAATAAATTATTTTTTGGGATAAGATTCTTGTTCCATACCTACATCTAAACAAAAACATATAGTTGTGTTTCAATGAGTATGGAGTATCCTAAAGTAATGATATATCTACCTTTCATAATTTCAATCTAGACTAGTTCATCATATTTTTCTCATTATCGAAAGTGGAATCTTTTTAATAACTCTGATAATGAATTTACATGTTGTACAACTTGGTGGTTAACATTGTTTAGGATAATAGATTTCCAGTTCATGATTGAGTCTCTACTATCAATGTAGTTAGCTACATTTGATCCCATAATAAATTTGATGGGAGTAATCATAGATTTTCAATGTTATATAGAATCTAGGGGAATATTGAACAACCCAACATCTTCTTAGAAGAGAATTTTTTTGCCAAAACCCACATTCGATTTGATACCCTTCTTAAATATTTAATATAGAATAAATAAATAAATAAATAATAATAAGTAATACTTAATATTGAATAATAAAATAATATTATTAATTGTTAATAATTATTAATAAAATAATATGAGGTGATCACTTAGTCACAATGCTCTAATATGAATTTATCTTATACATGGTAGTGACAGAGTTGGGAATGATTGAGTATTATTTACTTATTCATGTCTTGTATCATAAATGTATTCTACATATTTGTTAATCTACTTTTTAATTTAATAATTAAATGTAATAAATAATAAACCATTGAAATATTTTTTATAATATAAAAAATTTGAATATGAAGTATAATAATTTATAGAAATTGAAATGAGATATAAATAATAAATTTGTAAGAAAATAAGTGTACTTAGTTTAAACTAGGTTTATGTTGATTGTGCATGCTTATTGTTATTGTGAAACTAACTGAGATGAGCTATGAATTATGTCATGCATGAAAATAATATTTTAAATTACACTAGGATAAGACCACACTAGGGAGTATAAGGGCTCGCTATGACTTATCTATTGATTATGGCCACATCTTAGTCGATTATGTAGTTGATTTTCCTGCATGGATATCTGAGCTTGTTCGAGAGGATCTACTATTCATTTGTGTATGTTGATTTATCATGTAGAATAAACTATAATAACAAACCCTAGTTCTTACACACATAAAAATAGGTATTAAATTAAAATGGGGGAGTCATACAAGGGGAATATATAATATATCCTTAGGAAATCCCTCATAATATTAGTGTTTCCCAAAAGGGCCTTATGTTAATCTTGATGTTTGATCTATATGAATTGACTTGAATGCTTGACAATAAAAACCCCTACCTATAATAAAATAGGTTTAAAATTTTCCTATGATTTTTATAACATATCATAACTTGAATTGTGAATAATATTGCTTATTTTGCTCAATATGTAGTAGAATTTCTAAGTGATTGCTAGATGGATATTAAATGGTCATTATGTGTTTATATAGTGGTATAATTTGAATATTTTCATATACAAAAATTTATAAAGTGTGGGAGGGATGACATGAATGGTCTATAATTTGAAAATCAATCATTGAAATGAGGGGGGAAAGTCACACTAGTGGATAAGGCTAGACTGCAACACTATTTGACCTAGTGTGGTATTGTTATAGAAAGACAAAGACTGATAGAACTTGATTAACATGAATTTATGATTAGAATAAGAATTTATTTATAATTTTTTTAGTAATTTCAAGATAGTGATTATAATAGTGAAGGATATCATGAAAATTATGAGTTAATAGTATGACGAATAGGTTAAGGTAAAGATGGTAAAATTAAAACATTTTCAAGTACTTAATGATTATATTTTAGTGTCTACATTTTTACCCTTTATTCTAATGATGAAATGAAATAAATTTATAAAGTGAAGGAGATTTTATACCTAATTTTGTATACACACTTTATATTTTGATGTGAATCTTGATTGCACAAGGTGCCTCAATGCAAAATTTGCAATAATGCCACTGAAAGTAGTTATTATCCGTATTTAAAAATATAAATTTTGAAACTTGAATTTTGAAATTTGAAAAGAGGGAAATGAAATAATACACCTAAAATAGTATAAAATATAATTTCCTTGTAACTTTAAAGTGGAGAAGTGCATGCCCCATTGTTGAGGCATTTGGATAAATATCAGACCTATGGTGAATTGATATTGATCAAGCCTAAATTTGGAAAGTAGTGAAACCTCGAGTTGTAAATATTGTATTCTCCAACTCTCATATGAATATGTAAAGTAATATGTATAATAATTTTAGTAGATTAAGAAGAGGTGAAACCACCAAATGTGGCTTACTACAGTATGATGATAGACATTAAGTATCACTAGACTTTAATATGAGACACTTTAATAATTAAAGAGGGGTAGAATCACCATGTGGATTGATAAAATTCATCCATAGACATTGAGTGTCACTAGACTTTAACATGGCCCACTTGTAAAATAAATATGAATGAAACTATTAAAAATGAATCTAGATTCTTTTGAAACTTTCATACCTTTGAAACTTTTAAACTTTGAAAAATAAATATTTTAAATTTTCAATGTATTATCATGAGCATGAATGAATACCATGCCCCTTGTACTATATTAAAATGTCAATCAAGCTTGTAACTATTTTAAACTTTTAATTTGTAACTATAAGAATGAGTTAACATACATGTCACGTGCCTTGATATAATATGAAACTTCTAATCCATACTATAATTCTAAAAATATGTATACTATCATAAATTTGAAATTTATTGATCATAAAGGATTGAATTCTCAAGACAATACCATTGTGATGCCTTCTTTTTGATATGAGATACATAACCTACAAGTCACTAATCTCAAAATAATATGTTTAGAATATGTTAAAGATATAATCTTGTAGTAGCATTTGAAAATTTGAAATATATTGCATCATAGTATTGAATATAACACTAAATTTTATATGAATATTGTGTCATATATGAGATTTGAAGCACATAAGTAGCATGTGTTGATATGTATCATGGTACAAGGGTAAAAATAAGAAATAGAAGCATTGTGTGATATGTATCAGAACACTATAGTATAAATAAATGAACATAAGTAATTTTGCACAATGTCACAAAATTGCATTTAATGTCACATATAAGGCCACAAAGGTTGAATACAAGTGACATATTAATTTTTCACAAACAATTAAGGTCAAGGGACACATACAAGGGACATATGAATATCACATACATAAAAAAGGCCAAGGGACAACCAAATGGAATGATGATGTCATACAAATAAGAATATGTATATGCTGAACAGACAATGCCAAGGGACACACACAATAAGAAGGAAAGTCTTGATTGATCATGTAGTAAAATAAGAATTTGAAAAGAAGCGAATAATAAATGAGACTAATCTACATTAACCATATATATCAATGTCATTATTAGTAAATAACATATCCATGAAACATAACGTAAAATATGAGTGATTATAATTTTTTTTTTATGATATATATTTCAACATGGTATAAAGGTTGTGGATAGATACAACCTATTGAAGTGTTCATGGATAAAGAGGATATGGCCACAACTTAACAATTTTGATGGATAAAAAGGGAAGCCCATCATTGAAGAACCATGTAATAATATGTCCTATATCATGCTCACATACCTCATGAAAAGAAATGTGTATGAAAAATTGAATATGATATATACTTAACATGAAATAAATAACATATGTAAAGAAGTAAATTATCAACATTATAAAATTCCTTGAGGTGTTGATAATGGATTTTTTGAAATTTTTTTGATTTTTTTGTGATTTTAACATATATGAAATATTTTGTATTTTTTACATATTGGAATTGAATTTTTTTTAAATTAACAAGAAGCAAGGATTGAAAAATATAAGAAATGGGAGGGATTCATACAATCCACAACAAGGTATTAAAACATAGTGTGTAACAAATGAAGGTAATCAATATGCCTCCAATGTACGTGTAAATGAGTCACATATAGTGAAAATGTATAGAATGATGTTCATGCCTCCAATGGGTAAGGATATATGTGTGGTCATGTAGTATGGATAGGTAAATGGATGTGTTCATGTAAGTGCAATAGAAGGCATAGTATGATAGATATACAATAGTAAGGAAGTGGACTGCCATAAATAATGTACATGAAAAGTATTGTAACATTGTTATTTTATATCTTTTGAATCAATTTTTAAAATTAAGAGGATAAGTTCCCAAATAAAATAAAGTAAAGGATATAATAATTCTTGGAATTTTGGATAAAATTAGTAGCAATGAAGTAAAAATAGAGAATCTATGTAAAAAATGAAATATGCAAGTAAATAACCAATAAGTTGATTAGAGGAACATTCCCATGGAGTTCCTACATAAAGTGTATATCCTCTTGCTTCATTTTATGATAATCCACTAATTGGAATAGGATGTTGTTGTGTAAAAATATTGGATCCATTATATTTCATAATATGTATTATATGATGCATATCCATCATAATTACATTGGATGTACTATTGGAGTATGCCCTGATTTGTGCTCTTGCATGGTTATTATGCTATATTTTGAAATGTTGATCATTGTGCTTATAAATACAATAGTACTGATTATAAATCCAATTAATAGTACTGATTATAACTCCAATTAATATTTTCTATGATCTTCTAAGAATTGAATTGTATTTCTCTAAAGTAAGATCAATGTGAAATAGTGTCGAACATGATTTAGGACCAAGAATGATTGGTAATGTGATAGATCATATGCAATTATTTTATCGCATAGATTTATTAGGATATTGTGTATCATACCCAACATATCTAAGAATATTTAGGATGCATATATTAGATTTTTTCAAGTAAGTAACCACAAAAATAGTGTATTCATAAGTGGTTTAATAATGAGGGGATCTAAAAATGAAGAATGTTTGTTTGTTGCCTCTTTTTAGTTATATTTGTAGGATTAATAGTAAATATTACATATTAAATATAAATGCCTTTATTAATAAATCCTTTTTTACAAGTAACTTAATCTTTCTTTGGTAGCTTTACCTCTAAGTGTTACTTTGTTTAAGACTTTAACTTCACTTTTTAAACATTTACTTTGGCAGATGTGACCATTGTATGAAGAGAAGTATTTGAGTCAAATGGTTGTGATATAGCTTGTAATATAAAAAAAATTGGAGTATTTTTTAGATCATGTTGATTGGAAATGATTGATTTACCCTTATTTGGTATATGTGAAACATCTCTATGCTCTCCCACTTTGACAAATGTGAATAGATAATGAGATAAGTATTCAAAATGAGATAAGTTTTCATAGATCATGTAGTCATATGTGATACCTTGTGTATATTAATCATCAAAACTATAGTAGTCCTTGATCTGATAAAATAAATCATCTAAATTTACCATAATGGTATTTTCATAGGAGGATCTGCTAATTTTGTAGGAATTGACACTTCTTGTTTCATTATTTGATAAGATTTTCTATTTTCTTAATAATTTGTATTTTTTGTGTAGAAACCTCTTAAATTAGCATACTCTTAAATTTTATTAGGAATTTGAGTGGCCTATGCAAAATCATGTGTATTACTTGATTCATCTACTTCATAAATATGCATCTGTGTAA
Organism: Torreya grandis; assembly: GCA_037957365.1. Taxonomy (NCBI): domain Eukaryota; kingdom Viridiplantae; phylum Streptophyta; class Pinopsida; order Cupressales; family Taxaceae; genus Torreya; species Torreya grandis. Next base: position 2,820,369 of record JARHVA010001695.1, on the reverse strand, counting down.
TTAGAATTTGTGTCTTAGGTGATATCATAGGGACTTATGAGATTGTGATTATGTCATTTTATAATATCAAAAAGATGCATCATCAGTTATAATTATATACTCATTTATAATGTATAAATTTTATGCATCTATGGAATGTAAAAGGTATAGAATCCATTTCATGATCCAAGGTTGTCCCAAGAGTAGTTTATATTCTAATTTATTAGGTATGACTTGAAAAATAGTAAATACCATTTTAGGGCATAGTAGAAAATCTAATGTGATAACTCACAATATTTATTTTGGAGTGTTATCAAAACCATGTATATTTTTTTCTAAGTTTAGAATATTATATTTATTCAATCCCAAATTATGTAACAAGTCATAGCTACAAATATTTATCTTGGAACCATTGTCGACCAATGCACACTTGATTAGTTTTTCATGTATTTGAATTTCAATCAACAATGGAAGATTTTTATCAATGATATGATTTGGAGGTATATCGTCCTTATAAAAACAAATACTAATATTAATATCCTTGAATGTATTCATTATATAAACAAACAAAACTAGTTGTGTATCCATTGGAAGAGTTGTATATCCACTTAAGAGCACCAAAAGTGGATAGGAGTGGAACTGACACTATAGTCTAAGTGTGGCACTATTATCCTGAGTAGATGAGACTTGGGGGGATGGATTAGTCATGGAAAAAATGGTCTAGCTTAGCTAGGATCAAGTCTAGAAGGCTCCAAGTGACTAGGAATCAGTGAAAAGATTCATATGAGGGTCATGAGAGTAAGCAAGAGGGACCTAAGGGTTAGGTGTCATTGACCATGCTCAAGTTACCAATTTTTGCATTTTATATGACTATAATTTACCTAATGAATCTAAGGGTAAGAGGACTCTTTTCAAGCATCACATCACCCTCTGTATGTATTTTATTGGAAAACTAAAGACCACCTTGATTCTAGAAGGGTTATTATGACTGTAGATAGTGAAAGCATTTGGTCAAAAGAATGTTAATGATTAGGGACACATCTAGTGTATGTTGGAGCCTATTTCTAACCCCTCCCTCATAATAAAATAATCTCATCTATCCATAGTCTACTATAGAGTGTTTAAGGAAGGACAAATGATGAAGGTAGTTTCAAGAAGGTAGCTGAGAGAACTCTATACTGGATTTGAGGAGTTTCATGCCCTTGAGGGGCATTTGTCCAAATAGACCTTACATGGTCTATCTCATACTTCATTCTCCTATAGATGTAACTCCTATCATCTTGAAAAGTGTTCTTATGACTCTTGGACTTCATCCTTCTCTCTCATTCTCTCACATTCTATAAGTACTAGCCATTTTAGTTCTTGTTTCATATTTATACACCATGTATGGTGAAGCGTTACTGGTTTGATGTGGTACTTTGCCTTTTAATAATATAAGCAATCTAGTTTTGATTTCACAAACATCTTGTATGTTAGGAAAATAGAACATTGAATAATATCAATGAATTAAATATGGAAATAAAATGCAAAAAACACAACACAATAGAGACATAAATTAGTGTGGTTCACCCAATATGGGATACATCCACATAGAAATAAAAATTCCTTATTATTTAGTACAACAAATAAAGGGAAAAACCTTCGATACATCCACTACAATATCCTTTTCACTCACACACATTATGACACCATGATTAAAATTCCCTCATATCAAAGGAGGGCTTATATATTTAGGGCAAAAATACACAAACATAATTTTTACTATTAGATATGTGACCTAATAGTGATTGGTGAAGATTTACTATAAAATTATAATATTTTACAATGCATTTTGACTTTGAAACCACACCAAACAATAAATAAAGGACACGCAAAACAAGACACACTAAAGGAAACAAACATGTGTTTTCAAAAACACTCATGGAACACACAAAACTAAAAAAACACACATGCCTAATATAATATTTACAAAACCTCACTCTTGAGGTGAAAAGCATCTTACCATACTTTAACGAGGGTCAAAGATGGTTCTTATTACATCTTTATCATCCATGAAAGTAAACTATCATGTGTGTCATGTTCATCATCATATGCATGGATAGGTGGATGGTGAAATGACTTACCATCCCTATATCTTCTCATGCCTACCAAAAGTGGTTTATTTTTCATACATAGTCTTGACAAGGGGAACTACAAAAAGTGGGTTCTTGTTCATACATCTATAAAAATTAGGTTCTTAATCATACTTAGGGGATAGTGCTCCTTGTGAAATGAGTGTTTCACTCAAAGGTCTGATGTTTGTGATCATCTTATAGGACAAGTAGTCCATGTGTTTGTAGGCTTGAGAGTGGGTTTTATTCCCCAAGAGGGTTTCCCATGTAGATCTTGTGTTATGTGTGTGATCTTGATTATTCTATTTTATTCATTATTATAAACATCTTGTATGCTTTATGAATGCTTATGGCCATTGATTAAGAGTTTGAAAGGATTGCATTTGAAGATTGAAATATCTTGCATCATTGATCTACTCCTCCTAGTGATTATACCTCTAACACCATAATCCGTGGTGAAAGGCCAAAGTCACTATGAAAAAACAACTCGTAGCCAAAAGAGAACCCCAAAATACTAAAATCCACCATTCAACACAAGGAAAATATGCCAAATTATTTGTAAATTAATGCGATTAGGTGCCATCATTGAACAGATGCAAGATATGTATGCCATGACAGCATCATTGGAAAATAAGATTAGTTAAAAGTATTGTAAATAATGGTGGAAGATGTTCTATGGAGATAATTACTTAAAAATATTAAGGCAAGAATTTTAGCAAAATATTTAATCTAACCAATAATTTTATAGGCAAAATCTAGAGAATAATTTAATAGAAAATAGAGATTTTAAAATAGCCAAGACTTCCCCTTTTTTGAATTTGTTTTTTTATTTTTAAAAAACAAAACAAATTAAAAGGAAATATAGATTAAAACCCATATAAATGAAGGCTAAGGATGAAAAGTCTTCCCAAGTGTTGCGTAGATTGTCCATTCTACTTGTTTCAAGTTGGTTAATGCCATAATTAGCCAAGAAATTGGTAGTAGTGTTAGCTTTTTGGTAGTCGTGTTTAGATTCTAGAGAAGCAAAATTATTCAACCTTCTCTAAACACTAAACAAGATATTTTCAAGTTTCCAAGATTTGGTAGCTTTTTTTTTAATAACAGAAATTATAATCTAGGAATCCCCTTTAATGATAAGCTTGTTGATATTGCACTGGATGGAAAGATCAATCTTAGTAACTAAAGCCTATAATTATGATTCATTGTTAGTGCCATATAAAATTTTCTTGGACATTGTCCTAATCAAGAATCCATTATAATATCAAATGATATAACCAGCCCCTAATGCACCTAAATTTCCTATGGAAGCACCATCAAAATTCAACTTTAACCATCCTAATGGTGGAGTCCAAGATCTCTTATCCTTTCTTAATTTTTTACCAGAAACTAATTTTGACTCATTAATAGGTGGAGGGGAAATAAGTCTCCATTTAGCACTCATTCTCATGTCCTAGCTTGAAAAATAACCATTTATCCTTTTGACCTGAGATGAAATTAATTGCAAGAGTGACACCTTAAGGTCTTTTAAAATCACAACAAGGGATTTTTATTTACCTTTAAAAACATGTTGGTTTCTTTCCTTCTAAAGAGTCTAGACAAGGATGGTAAGGTTGATGTGTCAAAGGCCAAAAATAGAGTTTTTGCAATCATCAATTTGATAAGATGAAAATGAAGCATTCAAAGAAGGTGTCCATGCCTAAGACCATTCTAGTTTATAGCATAACCAAACCCAACACCATGATACAAAGGGACAATCATATGAAATATGATTTACAATTTCTTCATTATTTTTAGAAAGGTAACACCATGATGGGCCAATAAACCCAATTTTATTTAGCTTGTCTTGAGTTAAAATGCAATTTTGAAAATCAAGTCATGCAAAGGCACTGAATTTATAAATCTTGATCTTGTCCCATTAGATAAATCTTACTCATGACATCATATCATCTATAGCATCCACCATCTGGTAACCAAGGTTAATTGTATAAACCCTAGATTTAAAACCAATCCAATTGAGAATGTCATCCTTATCATTTAGGAATATTTTCCTATTATTTAAGCACTCAAAAAATCTTGAGCATTTCTCTAGTGGGATGTTCAAAGCATCCAAGATTTTCCACCCCCAATAAGATAAACCATTAATCTATTGAAGTTCCACATAGTTGGTAACTAGGGTGCCCCAAGCTACTGATAAAATACACCTGGCTTCAGCCATATGAGGTAACTCAGCAATTGGCTTGTGATCATTCTAGGATTCCTCCCAACATTTGGTAGTTCTTCCTTTGTTGATTGTCCAAGAGACATGATCCACAATTATAAACTTGCAATTCAATAGAAAATTCAAAAAAGTGTGACCCTTTGTGGGGGTTAGTAATAGAAGTCATATTCCATGGGTTGTCTAATATTAAATATTTACTTCTCAATAATTTAGACCAAAGGGAGTTAGGTTTGGATATCATTCCATAAACCAAATTATCCCCAAGAGATTTATTTTTAAGGATCAAATTCTTGACTCCATCTCATCCCATTTTCTAAATGTTGCATACCCCTTCCCATTGCAATAATGGGATTTTCTTCTAATTCTATAATCCTTGCCATAAAAAATCTTTCATGATCTGATTGAGTTTCTTGATAATATGGATAGGAGGATGAATCATCAAAATATAATAAATAATAAGATAACTCAAGACTGATTTAATGAGTGTGATTCTTCCAACCAGTGTTAGCCAATGTCCTTGCCAAAAAATTAGTCAAGCTTTAAAAGAGTTAACCAATCCATCCTAATGAATTATTTTAATCATCCCAAAAAAAAGAGGAACCCTTAGATATTTAGAAACTATTAGTGTAGGTTTTTATTTTTCCCTATTTATTAATTAGGGAAATTGTATTTCTTGTGCATACATGGGGTTTTCCTACATTTGTGGGATAGGCTAGCTTATATGGAGGTGTGTGTCATAGATGTGTCATAAGTGTCATAAGAATATCATAAGTAACTCCCTTGATGGGAGTTACTTCTCTATTCTTAGCACCTTGTCACCACCTTTTGTGGAGGAGTTATAGTCTATTCTTAGGGTGCCTTGTCCACCTTTTGTGGAGGAGTTACTTACATACTCTCCTATATGTATTCCTCACTTTGGCCATCTCATGTTAATCAAATTTTGATTTTCTCCATTTTGTCTTGTGCAATTTATCTTCTTGTGTAATTTTCAAATTGCTTTAGCATCTATGTGGTGTACACTTGCTTCATCTCATGTGATCACATCTCCATTACACTCATGTTATCTAGATTCTGGCAACAACTCTGATATGGTATCAGAGCAAACCCGATAATCGTGTGTCTGGTTATGCTTTTAGTTTATTTTGAAATCAAGAGGAGTGGAGTTCTCTTTATTTTTTTATATCTAGATCTGATCTAAAATTTAAAAAAAAAACTTTCAATATCATTTTTGGTATCTTTTCCTTGGGATCCTTGGCCTTTGGGTGTCTTGGTTGTCTTCTCTTCAGTCTTTACAGGGCAGTAGCAACTTCAAGTTTTAGTTTTGCAATGGCAGCATCCTTGCAGGCCTTCTAGCAACCTTCTTTATAGTGGCTGGTTTAGTAGTTAGCTTGGGCACCATTGTTGAGTTTAGGGAGCAGAGGGATGAGAAACATCAGTAGCAATGCATTTAGTAACTCCACGCAGTAGTCCTTCCAACAATGCCTTTAGCAACAACCATGCCATCAGGTCGTACGACGTCCAACGTCTATCAAATTTAGGTCTATTTTTTCTAAAATAGGTGCCTTTTTTCTAGTCTTATTCTACCTAGACCTGTTGTGTGTTGAATTCAACATATTCCATCATCTTTTCTTGCCCAACAAATTAGGGCTGCTCCCTTTTTCTTGGAGAGAGAATTCTATCAACTTTTTTCATGTTTGGCATCCCATGTGGATCTTTAGATGCTTGGCCACAGTTCATTCTATCTTCAACTTTATTTTTTTAGTTAAAAAATGACTTGTAAAAAAAAATTAGTGAATTTGACTGAATATTTAGTTTTTTAGATAGTTTGATAATTTGGGGGCTTTCATTTAAAACTTATATCTTCGCCTGTCGAACACGAAGGGTGAGGCCTGAGTTGGCGGGAGGCCAATTCCCCCTCACACAAACCTGCTTTGGATTCCTCATTTCATTCCAAATCCAATGAGTGGTTGGAAGGCCACTTTCTCTCTCAAAATATGCATTTTTTAAAATGTTTTAGTGCTTTTTTTTTGCAAAAACACTAGTTTACAGGAAAATTAAACCTTTAATATCTTGAAAATGATAGCTCAAATTTGGGTGCCATTTTTGCAAAAGTGTTTTAATTAAATTCTCTACAGTTTAGGCTTGTTATTTGTCAAAAATGCACTAGTTTATAAAGTGCTTAAAATTTGGGTCTCTCGGGATGCATTTTCGGCTGAGTCCAACGTCCTATTTGCTTATAGTCTTGCACTGATTACTCTAAGATGCATTCTCGACTGAGCCTAAAATATTTTGAGCATGCACTTGCATATTTGGGGGGGGGGATCAATATTTTAAATGGGTGTGATTGCTTTTCACAACTTGCAAATCTTTACTCTCATTCTCCTTTCTACATAATTTCATAACTTGAAATCAACACAACTTCACCTAAATTCATCTTAAAATGGATTATTTTCAACTTAAACCCCTAACACCATTCAACTATCATGAATGGAAGGTTAAAATTTCAATCATTCTTAGAAGCAAAGGGTTGTATAGGATCACCATGGGTATTGAAGTAAAACCCAACACTGATGTTGAAAAGGTCAAGTGGTACAACCATAGTGATGAAGCCTATGGATTACTGAGCTTGTCTATGTATCTAGAACTTCTCTTCAATTTAAAATCCTCCAAGACTCCCAATGACATATGGGACACCTTAGAAAACTTATTTGGGAAGCTTGATGAGATGAGAGGTCATGAGCTCGAAAATGAACTCATAAGTCTAAGTCCTAGCAACTTTGACACCCTACAAGACTTCTTCACTAAGTTTAAGGCCCTTAGATTGAAATTTAAAGAATGCGGGATAGAGAAGAAAGATGATCAACTCATTCTTTCTATTATCACAAAGTTAGGTCCGAGCTATTCAGTCTTTGTCTCTACTTTCCATGCCACAAAAAGTGTCCTTCGCACTACATGGAAAATGCCTTCTTTGGATTCATTCATTGCCAACTTGACTAAGGAGCAAGATATGATAATTCAAATGGGCACAATGAATTCTACTCAACCCCAAGCTTTGATATCTATAAATGGTAAGGATAAGATTTCAACAAAGGAGAAGAAGAAAAAGAACAAGGACCAGGAGAAGAAGAAAGAAAACAACAATCTTGCCAAAAAATAAATTGAGTCTTCATCCTCCAATGCTAAACCTAAGAAGGAGAAGGTTAAGTGTTCCTATTGTAAAAAGATAGGGCATGATGAACTCAAATGAATGAAGAAACAAATAGATCACCTAACTCATCTTCTAGAGAAGCACAACATAGGTGTTCCTAAGTCCATCAAGCAAAATTCATCTACCCAAGATTCTACCAAGGCAAAAGGCAAGGGTAAGGAGAAAGAAAAGGGCAAGGCCCTTGTAGCTACTACAGCTTCTACATCATCATGGGTCATTGATTCAAGTGATTCTCACCACATGGGCTCTTCACTAGTTGAGTTTTCATCTTTAGGGCCTTGTAGCATGACTTCAATTAGTTTGGGTGATGACACTTTAGTTTCTATTACAGGGAGAGGGTCAGTTGAAATGGAAGGAGAAACATTCAATAATGTTCTAAGTGTTTCTTCTCTTTCAACCAATCTCTTATTAGTGTACCAAATCACTCACATTGGTCAGGGCATGAGAATTGAGTTTTCACCAAATTTAGTGGCTATCAGGGAGTTGCATAGTGATACTATAGTGGTAGTGGGTAGGGCAGATCACCAAGCAAGGTTATACACTTTCTCACATTTTGCACCAAATTCTTCTCCAACAGCATTACTGACTCATTTAGATGGAGTTAGAAAATTGTGGCATGAGTGGTTTGGCCACCTTAACTACTGCTACCTTGAGTAACTTTGTAAAAATGACATGGTCATTGGCTTGCCTTGTGTCCAATTCTCAAAAGGACTTTGTGAGGGGTGCTCCCTTGGGAAGCATCCCGAAGCAAAATTTAACAAAGGCAAAGCTTGGAGGGCTTCACAACCTTTGGAGTTAGTCCACAGTGATGTATCAAGACCCTTTCCCAAACCATCTTTCACAAGGGCCAAGTACATCCTCACTTTCATTGATGATTTCTCTAGGTACACTTGGATATATTTTCTCAAACAAAAGTCTGAAGTGTTTGAAAAATTTCTAGACTTTAAGGCTCTTGTTGAGAAACAAAGTGAGAAATCCATCAAGGTTCTCTAAATTGATAATGGAGGGGAGCATGTCAGCATTAGGTTTGAGTAGTTTTGCACCATAGAGGGGATTGATTTGTAGTGCACAATCACTTAAAGTCCTTCACAGAATGGGGTTGCAAAATGCAAAAATAAGTTCTTGAAAGAGATGGGTAGCTGTATGATTCACTCCAAATCCTTAGCACCACAATACTGGGCTAAAGCCATCAATTGTGCTTGCTACATTCAAAATAGGGTTCCTCACAAAGCTTTGAAATGAATAACACCCTTTGAAGCTTGGCATAAAAGGAAACTTGATATTGAGCACCTCAGGGTTTTCAGATCCCTAGCCATGGCCCAAATTCTGAAGAAGAAATGCAAAGCTATGGAATGTCAGTCCAAGCCTTGCATCTTTATAGGATATCTGGATGGTATTAATGGGTATCACCTTCTAGATCCAATCACTCATGAGTTGTTCATTGAGAGAAGTGTCCATTTTCAGGAAAGTCCTAGGAGACTCAACACTTGACACTTCTCCTTCATCAGATCTACTTCTTCATGATGATTCCTCATCAAATTTAGATTAGCCACAACAGGTTCTTGAGCCAGAGACATCTTCTTCTTCTTCGAGTTTAGATAGCAAGGATAGTGATGTAGAGTCATCCACCTCTAGTCAGTCAGAGGATGAGGAGTTATCACCTGACTCACCCACTTTCAGGCCACTTTGGGCCAGACAAACACTTGAGAGTGTTGGTACTTGGGCAGGAGATCCCACAAATGATAGACGTAATAGGAGAGATTTTTAGAGAGATCCACATGCCTTCTTTTCTTTAGTTTTCAATCCATAGACTTTTTGAGAGGCATCATGGGTACCTGAGTGGGATAATGCTTTGGAGGAAGAATATTCTTCCTTAATCAAAAATCACACTTGGGATTTGACTTCACTTCCTAAGGGAAGAAATATGGTTCGATGTAGGTGGATATATCAGACCAAGTTTGCATTAGATTGGTCAGTTGATAAGTATAAGGCATGATTGGTCACCAAGGGTTTCTCACAGGTGGAAAGCATTGACTACTCAGAGACCTTTACACCCGTTACAAAGATGACTTCTATCTGACTCACCTTGGCTATTACCGCAACACATGGTTGGGATGTGCATCAGATGGATGTGAAGAGTGCCTTTCTTCATGAAGACCTAGAGGAGGAGATCTACATAGAGTAGCCATCAAGATTTGTTCAAGATTCTTCCTTAGTATGTATACTTAGGAAATCTATCGATGGCCTCAAACAAGCCCCTCAGGCTTGGTATGCCAAGATGGATTCCTTCCTTCTCACAGTGGGTTTCACTAGGTGTCATTTTAATCCCAATGTCTACTTCTTGCAGCAAGATGATTCACTCTTGATTTTGGTTATATATATTGATGACCTTTTGATCACCGAGAGTTCTTCATTGGCTATTATAGTGGTCAAGGCATCTCTCTAGGATAGATTTGACATGACAGACTTGGGTTTGTTGCACTACTTCCTTGGCATCAAGATCTCACAGTCAAATTTAGGGATTTCTCTTACACAGTCTAAGTATGCTCTTGACATATTGGCTCGGTTTCACATGGCTAATTGCAAGCCATCTCTGACTCCATTTCTATCAAGAGTCAAGCTTGAGGCTGATTGTTCTTCACCATTGGTTGATGCCACTCAATATCGACAACTTGTTGGTAGTCTCATCTACTTGACTCACACTAGGCCCGACATATCATATATAGTGGAACTTGTCTCCAGATTCATGCAGGAACCTCATGAGCAACATTGGAAAGTAGCTAAGAGGATCTTGCACTACATGCAGGGTTCACATAGATATGGGATTCATTATAGATTTGGCATAGAGGTTGACTTGGTTAGATATACAAATTCAGACTGGGTTAGCAATTCACAAACGCACAAGTCCACTTCTGGTTATAGTTTCTCTCTAGGTTTTAGTCCTATCAGTTGGTCTAGCAAGAAGCAAAATGCTATTTCTATATCATCCATAGAGGCAGAGTACAGGGGAGCTATTAATGCAGCTACTGAGGCTAATTGGCTTTAAGGAATTCTTTTTGAGTTTGGCATTCTTATTAGGCAGCCCACCATCATTTATTGTGACAACCAGATTACCATTCAGATTTGTAGGAATCCAGTTCAGCACCAGTGGACCAAGCACATAGATATTCACATGCATTTCATTTGGGAGCTTATTCATAATCAGGTCATTGACTTGATATTTTGCCAATCTTCAGATCAGGTTGCAAACATCTTCACCAAACCTTTCACTGAGAGCAAGTTCATTCATCTATGAGCTCTTCTTGGGGTGTAATCCACATCTACAGTAGCATCATCTTCTAGGGGGGCCCACTAGCCTCTTCTTTCTTTATTTCTCTCTTTTGGGGGGGGGAGTTTTTTCCCTACGAGTTTTCTCCTTTTCTCTATCTTATGGGAGATTGCATTTGTACATGGGTACCTCATCAAGCCTAGTTGTCGGGACCCATTTTATATTTCCACACTGCCCACCTAAGCTATGCTTATGGGGGAGTATTAGTGTAGGTTTTTATTTTTCCCTATTTATTAATTATGGAAATTGTATTTTTTTTGCATACATGGGGTTTTCCTACATTTTTGGGATAGGCTAGCTTATGTGGAGGTGTGTGTCATAGATGTGTCATAGGTGTCATAAGAATGTCATAATTAACTCCCTTGATGGGAGTTACTTCTCTATTCTTAGCACCTTGTCGCTACCTTTCATGGAAGAGTTATAGTCTATTCTTGGGGTGTCTTGTCCACCTTTTGTGGAAGAGTTACTTATGTACTCTCCTATATGTATTCCTCACTTTGGCCATCTCATGTTAATTAGATTTTGGTTTTCTCCATTTTATCTTGTGCAATTTATCTTCTTGTGTAATTTTCAAATTTCTTTAGCATCTATGTGGTGTGCACTTGCTTCATCTCGTGTGATCACGTCTCCATTGCACTCATGTTATCTGGATTTTGGCAACAACTTTGATAGTAACTTACCAATGTTAACTCCCAAAACTAAATAAATAGCTTGTTATTCATATTCTAAATAGTTTATGAAGAAAATTTTAGACTTTCTAGTGTTCACCATTTATCTAAATGCCGCCTCATAACTATTTAAAATAGCTTTGAAAATTTAAACTTCACCCAATAAAGCTTAGACAAAAAGGAAAGTATCATATATAAATTGTTGGTGGGTAATATTTTCAATACCATAAGTGGCTTGAATGCCATGGAGAAAGGAAGTTTCTTTGGTGAATTTCCTTGCCATTCCCAAATCTTTTGCTAGTAGAATAAAAAGAAAGGGAGAGAGGGGATCACCTTCTCTAATGCCCCTAGAAGTTTCAAAGAAACCTGTTAGACTTCCATTGACTAGGATAGATTATTTAGGGATAGATATGTAGCTAAAAACCCAATTACACCATCTTTTAACAAACCTAATTTTCTCCATATATTTTATCAAGAAGTGCTAGTTAACCCTATCATATGCTTTACTAATGTCAAGTTTGAGAATCATACCCTTTTGTAAAGTAATGGATAGGGAATGAATTATTTCATGGGAAATGATAACTCCTTGAATATTTATTCCAAAGACAAACCCAACCTACTCCTCTGAAATTAGAAAATCAAATATCTACCTAAACCTTGAAACCATTGCTTTAGAGATGATTTTATAGACTATATTACATAAAGAGATAGGCCTAAAATCACTAAAACTTTCTTGTGTGTCCCCTATTGTAAAGAGTGAGATAAAAGTGACATTAAGGTCTATTAAAATTGTATTCCTCCTTCTGGATTCTTCCATCATTTGTAGCACTTTATCCCCCACCACATCCCAAAATGTATGAAAAAAGTCTACTAGAAAACCATCTAGCCCAAGCACTTTGTCCTTTTCCATATCAAAGACCACAATTAAAATTTCTTCCAAGGTAAAGGGAGACATTAATCTCACATTCTACTCAAGGGAGACCAACTAAGGGATGAAACTTAGGTTATGATTTTGATCTTCAAGATTTGAGACTTTAACACTATTAAGAAGATCATTAAAAAATTTGACATCTTCATTCCTAATTTTTGGTTGAGTGACCAATATGTTACTAACAAAGGATCTAATTTGAGAAATGGTATCAAAATTATGCCTGATATTAACTAAATTATGAAAAAAAGCTGAATTTCTATCTCCCTCTTTTAGACAGTTTGTTCTAGATTTTTGTTTCCAAAAAGATTCCTCTCTGGAGCAATTCCTCATATTCTAAAATTAATGACTTTTCTTTACCATATGAAATTTGATCCATTCCAACTTGGTAAATAGTTTTATTGAGGTTTTCCAATTTAGCTTCAACTTTATTTTTCTCTTGGAGGATATTTTTGAAACAATTAATGTTCCACTACTAAAGACAACCCTTGATATATTGAAGTTCTTCCACCATACCTCCATAAATCCTAGAAGAGATCAATACCTAAGACACATTTTCTCAAACTTAAGTGGACAAAGGAGGGTGTATGGTTAATATTAACACTCAGAGCAATAGGCAAATGATCAAATCCAACAAAAGAAAGGATGAAACTTTCATAAGTCTAGCTTTGAGACATCTAGTTATTTGAGACTAGAAATTTATCTAGACACTCCAAGATATTATGCTCACCACATTTTTTGTTACTCTAGGTGAACATCCCCTACTTGGGAGGAATATCTAAGAATTTAATATTTGAAATGAACTAGATACAATCAAGATTACCTAGAGTTCATGTACTTTTGCCACCTTATTTTTTAAAAAGAGATAAAATAGAATTGAAATCCCCACCCATTACAATTTTAAAATTCTCAAAGAATGAAAAAATATTAGTGAATTCAATCAAGAGAAGAGATATACTATTTTAATCATTGGGCCTATAAACATTATAAATAAAGAAACTCAAGTTTGTCCTAGAACAAGTGATTTTGAAAAATTACCAATGGTTACCCATTTTATAATATCCACTTAGACTTTGTAAGGAACCCAAACAATTTCTAAACCTCTTGAATCCCCATTAGCTTCCACAAAGGAACTGTTCCAAATTTTCTAGTTGAGTCACATAAAATTTAAGATGTCCTCTAGATTTAACTTGGTTTCTTAAATCATCAATACATCAAGGTTTTCAATTGAGAGCAAACATTTAACCAAACATCTTTTGTTAGGGGTATTGAGACCCCTAACATTCAAGGATATAATCTTCATGACACCTGAGGAAGGACTTCCACCTCCTACTTCTTAGGTCCAAAGTATTTAGAAAGAGTGCCTTGCTTACCAATAGAGAACTCCCTTGTAGAAAGATCTTAGATAGTTTTTCTCCCATTTTTTTTAGGTTTTCCATAATTCAGTTTCTAAATTGCACTTTGAGTTTGGGAAATAAACAAGCATTCTCTATAATTCAGCTCTTCTTTTGAATCATAATCCTAAATATCCGAATCTTTATTTAGGGCCTCAATCATAGGATTGTCTTATCTTAGATTTTGGTCATCTTTTGAGTTGACATTGTTTACCCCCAAGCTAAGCTCAGAGTGTTGAATGATATTTTTGACAGTTTGTGACTACTCTAAAATAAAATCACACCCTTTGATTATCGTATTAGGGTAAAGTTCATCAAGTTTCCCTAATTTATTCAATAAGGCCTCTATTTTTGAAATTTTAACACCATAATTTTTGGAAAGATTTTGTTTTACATGAGAGCTATCCTAAATTTTTGGAATGTCACTATCTTAGGTCCTCAAAGATAGATTAAAAGCTATGTCAAGATGCTCCTCTAAAATTTGCTTCTTCCCTTTATCCTCTACCAAATTTCTTGCCTAGTTAGACCAAAAATTTCTAGCATTATGAATATGAAAAACCATAAAAGATGTAATAATTGGTTTCTAAATCTTGTGGGTCTTTTCTTTGAAAATCCTAAAAATTGCTCCATTTTCTTACATAATTTCTTGGTATGCCCAGTACCCTTGCATTTGAAAAAATGGAATGGGAGATTTTCAAAATCAACAGATTGATTCCAAAACTACCCCTGAGATTTAATTAGAATATTTTTTAGGATAGCATCATTAAGATCTATCAAAACCCTATTGTTAAGGATGAAATATACTAAGAGAGGGGGTGTGAATTAGTATATTATATATATTTTACTTAATCTGATTTCTTTTCTTTAACCACTTGATCACACATTCAAGATATGCAATAAAACTAAAACAATAACATGCACCAAACAAGAGAGAGAGACACCAAATTTTTACATGGAAACCCAAATTAGGAAAAACCATAGAGAAAAATCTCACATATATGAATGAGCACCATCTCAAATTACAAAGTTCATAATCACCAACTTGTAGGAGCACCAAACCTTTTACCAAGCACCAACACATCAACTATTTATGAACACCAACCCCTTGCAAAGATTTGTGAGCACCAACCCATAGGAGCACCAACCCCTCTTATGTAGAAAACAAAACTATCTTTCCATGTTGCTTACTCAACAAATGATAGAACTCTACAATATCTCTTGATTTTCTCTCCTCTAAAATAAATACAAACAATGCACTCTCTTGTATTTTGAAAATGGCTTCTCAAGCCTTTATTTATAGCTTTCCAAATGATTTTGGCATTCACCCTTTGTGACCCTTCAATCCTCATGGAAAATGGTGCCAAATTTTCATGTCCCTTTGTATCCTTGCATTTGAAAAGTCACATGGTGACCTTTCATAAGTAAATGCATCCTTTCCTCTTTTGTCTTTATCTTGGTGACTTTTCATATTCCTCAAAGTGTCCCTTCATGAAAAAATGTATCATACCCTCTTTTGTCTTCACATGGTGACTCTTTGAATTCCTCAAAATGACTCTTCATGAGAAAATGCATCTGATTCCTCTTTTGTCTTTTTTTCATGACTCTTTGACTTCTCCATGGGCCCTCTTTTGACTTATATGAAACCAAAAATATATTCGTTAATATTAAATAAATATTAACACACATTAACCAAGATATGAATATTAAAAAAAAACCATGAAATTAAATGGGGACTTTATCACCAATGCTAAACCTTTGACATCAATGACAATATTTTGAACAATCTCCCCCTTTGTCATTGATGGCAACCTCAAACTGAAACTACCACATCCTAAAACCTATACTACACATGTCAACCTGCACATAGTGCCATCTAAAAAACATACAATAACTCCTCCTTAATATAGAAACCTATACCTGTTTTTTCACATGTACCTATAACTATACCTATACCTATTTCTATTCTTCTCCCCCTTTAACATCAATAGAAAATCACCTATTATGGAGCTAACACTTAGCTCCCCCTAAACTAATATTGATTGTCATTAATCCTCAATGGTAGAAAGTAAAATAAATTACTCCCAACTTCTCCCATAGATACTCAAATGTGTCTTTTGTAAGTGACTTTATAAAAATATCTACAATCTACTCTGTAGTACTAATATATTCCATATTAACATGTTGATCTATAACCTGCTCTCTCAAGAAGTGATATCTAATGGGAATATGTTTCATTCTTGAATGCATCACTAGATTCTTATAAATATTAATAGAACTTATGTTGTCACAAAAAATAGAAATACATTCATCATATTTTACCTTGATATCTTTCAAAGTTTGCTTAATCTAACTCACTTGAGTACAACACAATATCGCTACAATATATTTTGCTTCAATTGTAGAAAGTGATACTAAGTTTTTCTTTTTGCTTAGCCATGATATTAAGCTATCATTGAGGAAGAAATCTCCTCTACTTGTACTCTTTGTGTCATCCAAGAAACCTACCTAATCTAAATCTGTATAAGCAACCAAAGTGAAATCTCTACCTGTGGGATACCATAATCCATAATCTAATGTCCCCTTGATATATCTGAATATTCTTTTCACTAAATGAACATAAATATCTTTTGGAGTTGACTGATATCTTGTAATCATACCTAATACATGCATGATGTCTAGCCTTGATGTTGTCAAATATAAAAGACTATCAATCATATATCTATACAAAGATCAATCTACAATAGGTGAATATTCATCCTTGCTCACCTTATTTCCTGTACTCATTGGTGTTCCAACTAGTGTACAATCCTCAAAACAAAATTTCTTCAACATTTCTTTAGCATATTTATTTTGAGATATGAAAATTCCTGTATCTGACTGAAATATTTGTAATCTTAAGAAAAATGACATTTCTCCAATCATAGACACCTTAAATTATTTCTGCATATTATCAAAAAAAAAATTGTCATCTTTTCAATGTTTCCTCCTAAAATTATGTCATCAACATATACCACAATAATCAATTGATGCTCACCTCCTATTTTGATGTAGAGATTATTGTCAGCAAATCCTCTCTTGAAACCTTGATCCTACAAGTACTTATCAAGTCTTGCATACCAAGCTTTGGGAGTTTGTTTCAATCCATATAGTGTTTTCTTCAATCTGCATACATGGCTACTAACATTTGAGAGAATAAATCCCTTGGGATGCTCAATGTATACCTCTTCTTCTAGATTCCTATTTAGGAAGGCATATTTGACATCCATATGAAACACTTTGAAAATTTTAAACACTGCATATGCAGGAAACATTCTAATAGCCTCTAGCTTTTCCACTGGTGCAAAAGTTTATTCAAAATCTATTCCCTCAATCTGAGCATATCCTTTACATACTAATCATTCTTTATTCATGGCTACTTCTCTATTTTCATTTAACTTATTTCTATAAACCTATTTTGTTCCTATCACATTGTGATCTTTTGGTCTAGGTACTAATTCCCAAGTATCATTATTTTTTATTTGATTTAATTCTTCATCTATTGCCTTAACCCAATGTTTATCATGTCTAGCTTTAGAAAAAGTTCTAGGCTAAATTTTGGATAACAAAGAGAAATTAACTTGCTTAGATTCACTTACCATCATTATTCTAGTGTGAATTCCTTCATTTATGTCCCTGATGATGTCACTTTCATTATTATTTCTTTAGATATATTTATATGGGGTTTTGGTGTCCTTTTCTTCCTTCTTCTCATCTTCATCTGATTTTTTAAAATCTCTCTTCAATGATTTCAGGAATGTCTATTGGATCACTGATTCTTTGTGTTCCATCTTCTTCTATCTTGACACTTGAACTTTCAACTATTTTCTTGATTCTTTTGTTATAACATTTATAAGCTTTAATTTTTCAAGAATAACCAATAAATATACCTTCATCTGTTGTGGATTCAAACTTACCAAGTTTTTTATTAGTTCTTTTTATGAAGTATTTGTTACCAAAAAATTTAAAATAATCAATTGTTGCTAGTTTGTCTGTTCATAGCTCATAAGGAGTCTTGTCACTGTTGACTCTAAATAATGCTCCATTCAGAATATGCATTGTTATAGAAACTACCTCTCTTCAATATTTATCTAGTATCTTGGATTCATTTAGCATTGTCCTTGCCATCTTCTAAACTATTTTATTTCTCTATTCAACTACTCCATTTTGTTATGGAGTTCTGATTACTGAATAATGTCTCTTTATTTCATGGTCTTCACAATACTCAATAAAATAATATGACATGAATTCTTCTCCTTAATTTGATCTTAGGCACTTAATCTTCAAACTAGTTTCATTCTCAACTAATGTTTTGAATACTTTGAAATGTCTGAAAGCTTCTAATTTTTTCTTTAAAAACATTACCCAAGTCATTCATGAAAAATTATCAATAATCAACATGAAATATTTCTCACCTTGAATACTTTGAGTTTTCATAGGTCCACACAAATTAGTGTGAACAAGCTATAACATTTGAGTGGTTGAGTACTCTTTTGTTTTGAACCACCTTCTAGCCTACTTCCCATGTTGGCAAGGTTCACAAAGTGTGTTAGATGGATTTGTAATCTTTGAAAGATTTTTGACTACTTGTTTCTTGCTAATGTTGACAATATTGTCAAAATTTATTTGTCCCATTCTCCTGTACCATAGCTAATGTTCTTCAATCTGACTCAAACAACATCTTTAACCTTTAATGTTTGATAATATATATAAATTATTGCTTGTTCTCTAAACATCTGCAACTAACACATTTGAATCTTTCCTCCTTATTTCATAACCTTCTAAATAAAAATTTAGTATGTGCCCCTGATCACACATTTGACTCACTCAAAATATTATGTTTAAGACCTTCTACATATAAAACATTTTTAATTTTTATTATACCATTATCCAAACTTAGTGTATCTTTTTTGGCAATTTTGGCAGTAGTATTATCTCTGAATTTCACTATGCCACCATTGATCTTCTTCAAGGTTATGAACTTGCTCTTGTCTCTTTTCATGTGCCTCAAACATCCACTATCAATGAACGATGGTTTTTTCTTCATTTCTTGCATGAAAAGCTATATAGGCCAACATAGACTTTTTAGGTTGTTTCTTCTACCATGAACCTATCTGAACTTTCTTCTTGATGAATGGAGTCTTGAAATTTTGGTCCTTCTTGACTGACTTGAACATGCTTCTACAATACCAAGCTATGTGTCTAAATTTATTTCACTTGTAACATATTATGGCCTCTTCATTAAATCTTGATAGAGGAGCAAAATAGTTGTGGCTTCTACTTGACTCTGCATGACTTTTCTTCTCCTTGTTTCTGAAATTGTTAGCTATTTTTTGACATTCTATTTTCTTATGACCATATCCATTACAATAAAAATAATAATCATAAAAATAGGACCTGTTTGTATATCTATGACCTAATTTCCCTTCATAACTCTATTCCTTCCATCCTTCTTTGTTTGAGATGTCCTCTGTATTCTTAACTTCTTCCATTTTTATTTATTTATTTGTAAGAGCTTCATCATAGCTCTTTCCTTATTTATGTTAACCTTGTCTGTGGCCTCCCCTTTCTCTTTTTCAAATCTAATACCTATCTTATCTGACATTGATCTTTGACTTTCTAATATCTTATTCAACATATTAGTGTTATTTTTAAATTTGGAATCATTGATTGCTCTATGATTGATTTCTTTATTTATTTTCTCAAGATCTACTTTTAAATAAGCAATTACAATAACATACCTTTCACATTCTTCACTTAATTTTTTCAACTATGTCGTTAGATATTTTTCATTCCTCTTGGCTTCTTCAAAGTGGGTTTGTAGATCTTCAATTATTTCCTTTGACTCATTTTCATTTTTCTCAATCTAGAGCTTTAATCTTCAATTCTTTTTCTCAAGAGATTTTAACTCTTCTACGACACAAATGTGTTCTCCTTTTAGATTCACTTTGGCTTCATCATATTTTTCTTCTTGATCATCTATACTTTTTCTTACAGAGACATCTTCATGTATGGCCATGAATATAATCTCTTCTTCTAAATCACTAACTCCACTATCTTCAACTGAGCTAGGATCTTTAGAATACAAACTCTTCTTCTCAAATCCCTTATTGAATTTTCCTTTGAAATTCTTCTTGTATGTAGACTTTCCTTCTTCATTGTCACCATTACCCTTATCTAGGCACTTAACTACAAAATGTCCAATATTTCCATAATTAAAACATTTAAAAGGTAATTTTACTTGATATTTACCTATACCCTTTTTTGGCTTGTGAATGAATAGAGCTTAGTTGTCATCTTCATCATCACTAGAATTATCTCTTGATTCTTGAATCTTAGCCTTCTCTTTCTTTGATGTCTTGAAAGTAGCTTCTCTCTTTGAGGGTTTCTCTTGTTTGATCTGCATGTCATATGTCGCAAGAATACCAAGTACCTCATCCATCTTTAGCTTGTATAAATTCTTCATCTCTTCAATTGTCAAAACTTTTGCATCATATATCAATGGTAGAGATCTCAAAAAAATTTGTACCATAATTTATTCTTCTAACTTTTCTCCAAGACCTTGAATCTGATTAACTATTTGATCAACCCGTAAAAGATAACTTGCTATATTTTCTTGCTCTTCCAACTTCAAACTCTCAAACTATCTTCTAAAATTCTAAAGCTTAGCTTGCTGAACCTTTCCATCACCTTTGTAAATATTCTCAAGTTTTACCCAAGTTTTATGAGAAAATTTACATTGCATAACTTTATAAAATTTTGATTCACATAAAATAGCATTTAAAGCTTTAGCAATATTTTCACTTGCCTTCTTTTCTATTGGAGTAGTTATAAGTGTTTGTGGCTTTTCATATTCCTCCACCACTACTTATTAAATGTTGATTCCAAGGGCCATCAAATAAGTCTTCATCCTTATGCTCCAAAAAATATAATTTTTCCCATCAAACAAAGGTGCCTTATTTGTATAAAAACCTTCATGTGATCTAGCCATCATGCTTTCCTGATCTACCTTCAAGCTATAAATTTTTTTCCAAAGGAACCTACTCTAATACCAATTGTTAAGTATAAAATATACTAAGAGGGAGGTGAATTAATATATTATATAACTTTTACTTAATCTGATTTCTTTTCTTTAACCACTTAATCACACATTCAAGTTATGCCATAAAACTGAAGCAATAACTTGCACCACACAAGAGAGAGAGAGAGAGACCAAATTTTAGATGCAAACCCAAAGTGGGAAAACCACGAATAATAATCTCAAGTATATGAATGAGAACCAACTCAAATTACAAACTTCTCAAGCACCAACTTGCAGAAGCACCAACGCCTTTACTGAGCACCAACACAATAACTGTTTGTGATCACCAACCTATAAGAACACCATCCCCTTGCAAATATTTTTGAGCACCAACCCATATTATGTATAAAGCACAACTATCTATCAATTTTTCTTACTCAACAAATGATATAAATCTACAATATCTCCTACTTTTCTCTCCTTTAAAACAAATACGAACCATGCACTCTCTTGTATTTTGAAAATGGCTTCTCAAACCTTTATTTATAGCTTTCCAAATGACCTTTGGATCTCACCATTTGTGACCCTTTAATCCTTCTTGGAAAAAGGCACCAAACTTGCATGACCCTTCATATCCTTGCATTTGAAAAGTCACATGGTGACCCTTCATAAACAAATTCATCATTTCCTCTTTTGTCTTTATCTTGGTAAATTTTCATAGTCCTCAAAGTGTCCCTTCATATAAAAATGTGCCATACCCTCTTTTGTCTTCACATGGTGACTCTTGGAATTCCTCAAAATAACTCTTCATGAGAAAATGCATCCCATTACTCTTTTTTCTTTTCCCCATGACTCGTTGACTTCTCCATGGGCCCTCTTTTGACTTATATGCTAAAAAGATATATATTTGTTAAGATTAAATAAATATTAACACACATTAGCCAAGATATGAATATTAAAAACACCATTAAATGCAATGGGGCCTTTATCACCAATGCTAGACCTTTGACATTAATGACAATATTTTCAACACCTAGTCCTTGCATAAGAAGCCAAATAACCTTCCTCAGTAGTCATATATAATTCAAAAAAATAACCAAGAAAATTTCCCAAAGTTGAAAGGCATTATTCAAAACTCTAGTATTCCATAAGGAGACCATAAAATATGACCCAGATAGGATAACTACCTAGTTGAGCTGAAATCGCATCAAAATTGGGCTTCCAATGTTGGAGCCAAAGATTGGCTCCACGCAAGGCCCAAAAGGGTTTGTTAAAAACTTGATATTTAAGCTATTTATTAGGGAAAATGGTGATGAAGAAACCCTTTGGTAGGAATTTTATTTCAATATACCTACCCTAATTATCTTCCACCTAGGTTTTGACTTTGCTAATGGATGGCCATTTCCTATAAAATTTGCTTATAAGCATTCTTTCCTCCATGAAAGAGATAGCTTGTGCATGATTCATGGACTCCCAAATGAACTCCTTATCTTTTTTAATATTTAAAACTTCCTATACTTGTGTTTTCAAATCAACAAAACATCCAAAAAACATAGCCACATTTTCCTCTTTAGGATCTTCAACACTAAAACTTGGTGATTTTGGGTTCTTCCCACTACACAAGTTTTCATTTTATTGAAAATAAAAATCCTTTTCTAAACCTTCTAGAGCCTCCCAAGTCCCATTTTTATTTTGTGTTTCTACCTCCTTTGCTCCATTATCCATTACAAAACCAATCCATTTTTCAATCATGTGAATATTCTCCTCTTAAATCTATTGACTAGCCTTTGGGTGTCAATGGTCGAGCCCTACTACAAAGGTTAGGGCTTCTAGATTTTTCTTTTTCCCTTACATATGCACCATCCAATCCCCTCTATTAATCAATATTCACCTCATTTTCAATGAATATTAACTATTAATAATTAATTAATATTATTTAACTAGTAATATTAACATTAATTATTGATATTGATTATTATTATTAATTATTGGTATAATTAAGTAATTATTAATATTTAATTAATTGGTTATAGTCTGACTAATCACCTATATATCATACATCCCATTTATTTTTAATAAGTCCCATTTTTTGTAATGAATCTCATTCATTTGATTTATTTTTTATTTTTTTGGACTTATATAACTCCTATGTTTTTGAAATAATTTTTAATTGTAGAAGATTACTTGTCCCATTGCTTTAAATGGTTTTATGTACTTAAGCCTAGTTGCACAAAAACTAAACATCCACAATAAATTTTTCTTAGTGGTCTCCCAATATATTATCTCAATGTGGGTTTATCTGATAATGTACCAGGTATGCATCCATGTTTCCAATGTTTTGAATAGCATATGTACCCATACCTTGAATCAAAGTAAAAAATTACTAATAAAACATTCTTCCTTGTGTGCTTTTAGCAGTTTGAACAATTTTTATGCTCTAATGAGCTCTTATTTTCATTGCTTCTTTCAAATATTATGTGCAAGGCTTGTTTCACCTTATCTCATGTTAGTTTATTAGGACTTTGTGTTTCAAACGAATGTGAAACTATGTTGATCATTGTGTGAAAAAGTATGGATACCCTATTTATATAATTTGGTAAATAATATTTTAAGTCTTGTCTCATATTCCTTTTCTTATTTCTACCCATCATTCTTTGGATACTAGTTTAACCTTCCTTTCTTGATATAACATATCCTCTTCCATACCTAACATATGCATGAAACCCACTTCAAATTTACCTCTTGAACATGTTGAATTCTTCCTTCATGCACATTACATACTATTAGTCCAATTTTAACTAATTTTATGCATTCCTTCTAAAATCATGTGCACTTTATCCTAGTAACTTATAATATTCTTGGACCCATATTTCATAAGTTATACTTGTTGTGTATGATAATGAAGCTCCATTCTGATAATTTAATCTTTTATCATCTAATGGAACTAGATATTACTTTTCTTATAGTTGCATTATATATGTCATTTAATGTTAACACCTTGTACATAGGTTGGTCTATGTCCATTGTCTAGTAGAATCACCACCCTTTATTCATAAATTTCAAAGCTTATATATCTATTTTAAATTCATATCAACTTGATTTCCATAACACTAAGTTATTACAAGTACAACTAGATATTTATTTTATTATGCCAAATCAATGAGCTTAAAATCTATGATAAACTCTATGCCCATTATATCCAATTCAACACCTTTCAACACCACAATTAGGTTAGAATGTGTCTTGTGTTCCATGGACAAAAAATTAGTATATGGGACCATCTTTGGTATCCCTCTTCTCGTCCATGCATCTTTGGTAAAAATATTAACCTTAGTATATGTATCTCTCAAAATATTATTGAGTTATCAATCATTAACCCTGGCATCAATGACTAACTCCTTATCATAACTTGTACCCATAGCATGATAATATTTCTTTGCTTAATTTTGAACTTCCCTAATACTTAATATAATTCATGCCCTCAATAAAGGTAATACTCCCTCTTATTTTAAAAATATAAATTATTAATTATTTATTTCACTTATTTTGTATTGAGACCTATTTTTTGAATTTATTTGATAATATTATCCATTTTTCGTAGATAATGTGCCTTGCCTTGAAGAATATATATCATATCTTTTGATTTACTTAAGATCAACTTCTAAAATAGTGTGTCTAGGTAATCTAAAACTTTTAACTCTAGTTTTTGCACTATGGTCTCCCTATGCTAAATAGGCATATACCTAGGCTATGTCAATATTTTAATTATAGTAGTGATATTCACATGAGGACAAAATATCCCACTCAAGTGGATTGCTCCTCTATCCTTCTATGTGATCCGTATCATACCTAATAAAGTTTCCTTATCCTTTTTCAATTTATTTTGAGTTAAGTTTGAGAATTCATTTATTATCTTCCACTATTTGCAAGTGCACATGTAAGAAATTTAGAACACTACTTTTTATAATGTTTATTAGTTACACATTTGAAACACACCCCTTGAAACTAATGACCTTTGATAATGGTCAGTGGAACAACATTTTAAATTTCCCCACTATAACAACCTTCTACTTACTCTTATTACAAAGGATTTACCATGATTATAATCACCACAACCTTAGTTATATTAATATTGATTATGATTCTAACCATTATTCTAGGGAAATCTTCCTTGATTTCTTATTATATACCCATTGGTTATGGTTATAAACCTTTTAGTTTCTATTGTAACCCCATTAATTTTGATTTTGGTTATATCTTTAGATGTTTTACAAAGAATATATAATTAATTAACTTTACCCCATTTCCTTATCTTCATGTATCTCATTGATTACCTTGAATTCAACATTTATATGTGTATTGGTTTTTAAAACTTTTCACCAACAAGAGACCTTGATTTCCTTTGAGTATTTAGTGGACAATTGATTCTCTCATGGCCTTCTCTACACACTTCATAACATATGTTAATAAAATGAACTCTTATTTCCATGAAATAATTCTTGGTGTGAGCCTCAATTTTATAGTAATTTCACTAGAGACCTTTGTTCTTATCCCATATATTAGTTTTTGTCATCTTTTGTAACTAGTTCACCATGCTATAAATCTACACTTTAAGAAATGGGTTGATGTCAGTATCCATTCATCCTTGGTTCAAGTAGTAATGTAACCTTTGATGCCTCTCATGTATCTATGAAGGTATTTATTACAATAAGCCTTTTAAATGATGTCAATATTACACCAATAAACTATTGTGCATGTTATAATGTGTGTATTTCAAAGGATATTTTTTATAGAAGAGTCTTGAAGCACACATCATATTCTCATACACTATTTAAATGGATATTTTTTAATATCCTTAAATTTTGAAATGATTTTTTGATAACATTATGGAATATTTAAATATTTTATAAATTAGTCCGTAAACATCCTAAAACCCACTATTGAATATTTATGATCAAACTTCATATACCAAGTGTGTGTTATATCACATAATATTGTTGAAAACTAGCTAGACTTCCTTACAAGGGATATTATTCCTTTTCCTCTCCAGGAAAATTCACACTTGTGGATTTGGTCAGAGGCATCCTCTTTACCTTGGTATTTTATAACCTTAAATGAAATATATTAAATTTATGTTTGGTTTTTGTGCCTAATGAGTTTTTTTTTCTAATTTTGTGTCTAACCACTTATTCTAGAGATTTTCCTCCTCTACCACTCATACCTCCTCCACCAATAGTTTTTTTTTATCTATTGGATCTATATAAATAACCATGGGGTTTAAAATTAAACTAATATTTCTTGTTAAAATACCTTCATCTCATTTTGTTTCCATCTTGATATTCATAGTCCTCACTTGACTTATTCTAGGTACTTTTACATGTGTATCTTGCACAACATCCTTCTTACTACCTACCATATATTATTATGCAAATGGTAATAATTATTTAAATGAACTATATTCACTTTGTAATATCAAAAATATTTTAATTCCTTTAACATCCAAAATGTCTCTTATAATTTCATACAGATGATTGATATAAGTGCAAGTTTTAATTTCAGATGTTTCTAGGACTGAGTGTTCTATAGGTTCCATGCATTCTAACTCCCCTAGTGGATCCCATTCATCTTCCTCTCCTGGATCCTATTTTTTAAGGGACTCATCATTTTTTAGATATAATATTTCATTTTAATACATTTCACCTTTGTGTAATCTAATAAAATATCCTCCTTGTGTTTTATGATTCCTCATGGCATACATCACTTAGTCCACCCTTTCTCCTTGGGTCTTGTGTATATAAATCTTCTCTATACCTTTAATATACTTATGAAAGATGTATTCCCTTTAAATAGAGATTTCCTTTCTACTATATATCTTATTTCCTTAAACTCTTCATGTGTAACCCTCATCTCTCATCTAACTCAAAATTGGGTAGCCAAAGCATAAGGTGATTTAGTTATCCAAGTTCATGAGCTCAATTATACATTTAACAAGTAATGTATCCATAAAAAATGGAATAAGTAAAATATACTATCCTTTATTTTATTTCAAGAATTTAATTTTTTTATCCTTTAAATAATTTTATGTAGACACTAAAAATTCAAAGATGTAGATGTTCAAAGCTCATATTCACCACATGCCTATCATGCATGTCCACACTTCAATTAAGTCTTTGATATTTTGAACCCTTTATTTAGACCATTCATATTTCCTTATAAAATTTATAATATGATCCAATTCATGGATATATATATATATATATATATATATATATATATATATATATCCATGAAAAAATGTGTTATAGATAATCTAAGATGAAAATCTCATACATATCGCTAAACACATCCCTCTAAAACTACATATGTGGACTCAAAACCTTACATCTAGGTTCATAGTTTTCAAACACTAAACCTCTTGAACCATGATTCCACATGATCCTATGTTATGTGTTATTAAATATATACATTTCAACTCCATAACCTTTTCAAATAGGTTCCCGATGACAGAACCAAACTGTTATATTATTTTAGGACACATCTATTTCATATCAGACCCTAGAAAAGAACAACACTTAACAAACTCAAATGTTTTATTGTATCACTTCAACATAATTCTAGGTGATCACTTGAAGCACAAAAGAGACACTCAAAACCTCATCATTAAAAATATTATAGAAACCAAAACTAAACATAATAGAATATGCATAAACCATTCAAACCTTATTATAGAATGTAAATCACATAACATATTATACATAATAAATATTAAAAACTTTATTTTTTCACTTATAAATATCTAATATATAATAAATTATAACACATATACATTTTTTCTACACGTAGAGACACTTTTGTTCATATACTTTTACATATAACATTTATAATTACTTTACTATCTTGATCCAAAATTTTGTAAATAATTATATCAATTTCTAATCAAAAGATCATCAAAAGGTAACTAGTCTGAATGAGATGTCTTATTTATATATTTATCTTTCCAACCTAATAATTATATTTATATCCAATTATATTTATTTTAGAATACTCTAGAATATTATACAAATCTTATAATATATCAACAATATATATTTTCCCTAATGATCCACACACTTGGTATTCCTTATGATTTGACAATTGTTTGCTTGATTTGTGAAATATGATTAATTCTAAGTGGAAATTATATTTCCTTATATTTTAATATATGTATTTTCCATTCTACATATTCTTTATTTAAAATTATGCATTCACTATACAAAACTTATGCACATGTCCAAACCCTGAGCATACTTAGCTAGTATTTTTTCATACTTCATACTTGACTAAATTTGTAGAAATTTATACTTGTTAGTAATTATTAGGGTCAAAAAAAATATATATTTATAATGGTATGACATGATCCATGATAAATACATAAGGTAATGAAGATTGTATTGTGGGTTTGGGATGATATTCGTGAGTATGCAAGGTTTTTAGAAATGGGAGGACTATGATATGGTTGTATCTTGAGATAAATTTCCATGTGTATATTATTTTTTAAAAATTATTGTATTCATAATATTTAAAGGCTTTTATAAGTTAATCTTCTTAAATTGGGTATTAGGGTTCCATTGTAGTCACTATCATGATTGTGAGCATTCAAATATGCATTATGATTAAAATATGCATGACTATCATTCACATCATTTTTAAAATATATATTTTTTAATTTTATATTTTAAAAATAATCCACATCATCTTGAAAATATACGTTTAATTTCAAATTATAATAAACACTTTTAAATTCCATTTTATTTTTCAAGCCTAATCTAAATTTAACCAAGGGTTTTGTAACATTTTGTTTCCTTTTGATTAATAATAAATCTTCTTCTACTTTTAATCTCTTAATTATTCATTTTTTGTGGCATAAAATTAAATGAAACACACTAGAGTTTTAATAAATCATAAAAATTAAATAAAACCCTAGATTTGGGATCAAACACTATTAAGTAAGAAAATTTTAGAAAGAAAAGTGGAGCATACATAAGTCACACTCACTAAAATATGAAATCATATGAGATGTAAGATGGTTACAATTTACTAAAATGTATTCATAAAACATGCCTACATATATTAAACATGAAAAATATATTAAATAATGGTTAATTATTTATACAATCAAACATATAATGAGAAAAGGGCTCTTAGTTTTATAAATGTTATCATTTCAATGAATAAGTGATATAGATTCATTTTCTAAACTTATTTTCACATTTTAACTATTTAATTTGATCTATGAGTGTTTGAAACTATTTTTAAACTAGAAATGAGTCCAATATAGGGTAGTGTTATGACCATAGTGATGTTCTTGGTCATGGTATATAAACCTATAACACATGTCACTAATGTTCACTTTATTTTGATCCTTTGATTTCTATTTTAATTTTAATGTTTTAAATTCTTGACCTCAAAAAATATATTTATCCTACAAGACTAAAAATTATAAGGGCTTGCTTTAGGGGTATACATAGATAGGGTTAGTGCTAACTTGAATCTTGATTTTTAGAACCCCTCAAAGTATATAAAGTAACTATACATTGATTTAAAAAATACATGTGATAGAAAATTGATCCAAGATTATATTAGATAATAATTGATAATTGATTTATTATCAAATTATCATAATCAATTACCAATTTATATATGAATTTTTAAAACTTCAATTAAATTATCACTCAAACCTAACATCCAACGAATAGAGATGGGAAATGTGGAATAGATGAATGCACTTTCTTGTTTTAAAATAGAGTCTAAGCAATTACGCATTCACTGTGTGGAAAATATTGATAGATGTTAGGACCATATGCATGTTTTTTGTATTGTGACATGATAAGTATTATGAAAATGTAGTGGTTACACAAGGATGCATAAAGGTGTTCAAGCTTCAAAATTTCCATAATGGATCAATAACACTAAATTATGACTGTTTACCCATACATATAAAAAAAATCATAAAATGTATAGAATAATTTGAAATAAATACTAAGATTCCATTTTATAATGATGACATTTTAGCCCACTTTGAGGTTCATGTTTAACCATAAATTAGGTGGTGTGAGCACACACTTAAAATTATAATATATTAAAAAACATATAGATGTTGTTAAAAATATGATTATTTGAGTATTGATATGCTAAGTCATGGAACTTAAAAAACTACACTTACCTTTCATACATAAATATGAGTGAGTAAGAAAATTAATTGATAAATACAAATTAATATACCTTATTTATCCTAGGTATGTGATGAGATTCCCATAGGTCTACCATATTATTGAAGGAGATAAAAAGTGGATTGAAGTTGAAACCCTAAGTGTTGTTAAGAAGCAAGCCTCTAAATTTTAAAATTAATATGAGTCATTAAGTCATTGAGAATTAGGAATTAAATATCCAACCCTATGTTTTTTAAGTTTGGGTCCCTTAATCCCATATTATTATGAATAATGTTTTTAATGAGAGGTCTAGAATTACATAGATATTAGAGTCTTTGACCATATTTTGGATTACATGTAGATGATAAAATTGATGAGTAAGTTTACATATAAATTAAAGTGTTCATTCAACTAAGAAACTATGACTAGGGACATCCAATCTATCAATGTCACATAGGAAATGATCCTAGCTCTATTTTTTGACTCTCAATGTTATATATCTAAAGGGATTTGTACCTTAATTGATGTATAGCAAACCATCATCCTCACTAGTTGAACTACAACCCTTTCAAATTTTATGAATAATATGTATGCAATAAGACGTGAATTTTTTTAGAATATCAATAATAATAAATATGAATTATGTTTTTTACCTCAAAATATGAGTGAAGAACATGAAGAAAAATGATTTGTATATCTTAAGACTAAGGAAAATTTACCCTTCAAAGAAATATTGGTCCTAAAACTAATATGTAACATCATCATATATTAAATGCATCATAAGTCATATAATAGTATTCATCAAATAGAGTCATATAGTGAGGAAGGTCCAAGTCAACTTCTACACCTACAAAAATAATTTCTAACTTTAATTACCTACCTCTGATCTTTAATATTTTACCCTAATTTTGCATGCTTTTATTTTTGAGTCTTTGAAATAATTTAATCCTAAAAAAAATTTGAGGAGGGTTCAATTTTGGGTTCTGTATACTAGGGTTAGTGTCATCCCTTTCAATTTTTAATACCCCTGAAAGTGTACACATAATCATTGATTAATAGTATAGAATAATATAATATAACACACATGTATCTAATAAGCTCTTAATGTGTAGATATATTATGGATAATCAAATCAAATAACTTAATTGTTTATTTTATGTAAATTTTTAGAGGCAAATATTCATAAGTGAATATTGGGGATTTTACAAACTTGGGATTGACTCTATGGATGATGTCGTGCAACACAAAATTACATCGAAAAACTCATGCACATTATTGTTTATTTCTCTAATAGCTAAATTATTTCTAATTTCAATGGGTTTTTATTGTTGGATCATTAAAAAATTGATGGTTCAGGATTTTAAATAATGTTTAAATCACCACACATTATAGAGGTTATGGAATCACACTCACCAAAATTTTAGAGGAAATTTTATAAATGTAATTCAATACCCTAGTTATACCCAACCCAAATGTTTTAATTTTACTAATATATACTCAAAATTAAACTATATTACTCCTCCTAATGATTTTTGACCTCATATTGTTTGACAATTGGGTGAGTATAAAAGGATCCAAATAAATTAAGCACTATAAGATGTAAACCAATTAATATATTTATCTAATTCAAAACTCTTCCACTATTGTAGTTTAAAACCTACAAGTAAATCTATTGATTCAATATAAATTAATTTATAATCATTTATTAAAAAATTTATATATTTATCAATTTTAATGAGATAAACATGTTTTTTTAAGTCATGATTTTCCATCATTTTAAACATTTATATACCTGTGATGATTTTACATTGTTGTGATGTTTTTATAAGCATGTGATTCTTTTATGAGTAAATACGATGATTTTATATCTTGTGATGTTTTTATAAGACTACATTAATTTTATAATAATATGATGTGCTTACATCATTGTGATGTTTTTTTAATCATACAATGTATTTAAACCAATGTGATGTTTTTTGTAAGTCTCTAATGTTTTTCTAAGCCTATAATGTTATTCCATCATTTCCATGATTTTCCATCACTACTATGTTTTTCCATCATTATGATTATTTTCCATCATCATGATGTTTTTCCATCATGACAATGTTTTTCCATCACCATGATACTTTTTTCGTCACTGTGAAGTTTTTCTATTACAATAATTATTTTATAAAATTTTAATGCTTATCTAAGTATGTGATTCTTCTCTAAATTCTTGATGTTTTTCCATCAAAAGTGACACTTTTCCAATGTATGCAATGCTTTTTAAATGTATTTCAATGCTTTTTTATAAGAGTGATGGTTTTTTAGGTGCATAATGTTGTTATAGGAAAATGATGATATAACATTTTAGCTATGATTTTACTACATGTGAAGAGTAAAAAATTATGTGATGCTACTCTTAACAATTCAGATTTAATAGTAACTCGAAATATTTCCTTACAGTAAAATGGCAAGTAACTAGGAAACCTCATGAAATAAAACAAGTACAACACCTTCTAGGATACAAAGTGTTGCATATTATTTTGAGAAACTATCTATGTTAGATGATTCATCTCCAATATTGTCAAGGTATGATGATAATGAAACTCAAAATGAGTTAAATTATAATTTGACTAACATTGTCAATGATGATGATAATGAAATGCCTCTATTTAAATACATCTCATTGAAAGACTTTGAATTTGTATCATTGGAAAGATTGGAACTCAACTCTACTTATAGGATGATGACAGGTAACAAATTGACTATTAGAAGTGGAAATTATGAAAGTCAAGGAAATTTCACCACCACAAAGACTCAAGGTGTTGAGGAAAATAATAATGTGAACATATTATTATTAGTTATTTGGTTGTGCAAATCACGTAGCATAAAGTAATATAGGATATTGGTTGTTAGAACAACCAATTCTAAAGTAGTGTTAAGGTTGTTTGTTAGTTATTAGTTGTTAACAACTAAAATATTGTTAGAAATGTTATTAGAAGCATTTTATTATATATTATAATCTCTTGATTAATAATAGGTGTTGGTTGATTGATTGATAAATTGTGTGTATGAGCCTTTGGCTCTTATCGGATAAGGGCTAACTTCATTATCTAGTATCAGAGTAGGCACCTTGATGGGACCTCTATGCACATTCCATTCATTTGTGTTTACACCAAAATGACTTAATGACCAAGTAGTATAGCCCACTTGTAGCATTACTCTATTGTTCACATTCTTACATATTGCCAATGGTTGAACAAGTTTAGACCACTTGTTACCATAATGGCTCCACCATTCCCTTGTATATTTATCTCTATCCATCCTTCCACTCTATTCATAGTGTTTTACACTACATTTTGTTCCCTATTCCATTCAAAAAATTGCTATATATCTTGAAAATAAGAAGAAGATATATATATATATATATATATATATATATATATATATATATATATATATATATATATATATATTCTATTATTGGTTTTAGAGTTTATTTTTTGAAGTTGGATAAGATTATTTTAGTAGGATCATACCAAATATCTTGGAAGATATCACAATCCATAGAAAAAAATTTGTGCATCTTAACCCCTATGCATTGGCTTTCATTGCATTGACCAATAGCCTGCTCAAAGTTTACCTCACTGCTCTCTATTGATGATTATCTAGTCCCATTTGAATGATAAGTTGAATAAAACTCGGCAACATTGACCAAGATCATCACAGAATGCCTCAAAACTATTATAAATATGTTACATCACTATTATTTATGTAGGAGAGAGAAAATAACAAAAATATGCAGGCCCAAGTGGGAAGCAAATAGATAGCACAAGAGTGAAATAGAATAGGGGAGATAATGGATAAATAACCACTAAATTTATAAATATATAAATCTGAAAAAAATATTTGAAAAAGCACAACTACAACTATATGAAACTAAATTACAAATGACCACACAAAAAACTTTCCTTATTTAATTTGGCTGTTGTCAATAAAATACAATTTTCTTGTTTATCCTCTATTTTCCCTTGTTCTTCTACTCTCTCTTAATAGGGTATTGCTAATTCATTTTGTTGTATATGTTATAGACTGTTGGGAATATCCATAGCTCTATTTTCCCCTATTTTCTCTTTATAGGTTGTTGTATATTCTCCTATTGTTACTCTATTTTCTATTGTACATTCCCTTTTGCTCACAAACCCCTATTTTATCTTCTATTTATTTTTTTGTCTCTTCTAACTACATGTTGTTGTTGTGTTGAATATCTCCTGGGGTTACACATTCTCTTACTTTATCTCTTTATGGCAAACTCACCTACCACAATACTTCCCTCCAAAAAGGTTAAATCACTTCGAATTTCAAATTTTAAATGGATGCATTTAATGGTAGCAGCTGTCAAATTTTGGAGCTGATTGAGTAGTAGGTGGGAAGTCAAAAATAAATAATATTTTAACACCCCCCTTATTTTTGACCTTCCTACCATGGTCAGCTGAATTTATATTAGTCTTCAAAACTTCTTTATAGCTTCTATTTAACTTCCAAAATGCTTTTGCATATTTTTTATGCATTTATAGATCTTCATTATTGAAGTCCATAGCTATGTTGATGGATTTCATAGCTATATTATTGAAATTTTTAGGTACCCTACCAAAATCTATAATTGGACTGTAATCTGTAGCTACCCTACTAAAATTCATAGCTAGATTGAAAAAATATGTAGTTGCACTATCAAAATCTATAGTTAGACTGTAATCTATAGATAGCCTATTGAAATCCATAGCTAGACTAACTAAATCCATAGTTGGACTGATGAAATTCATAGATACCCTGATGTAATTCATATCTTTGTTGTAAGAGTTTAGAGCTATATTGTTTGAGTCTATAACTCTATTGTAAGACTCCAAAACTACCATAACACTATGTAGGCCTAATGATACTACATTTATGAACCCTAACCTTCCTCTTAATTTCATGAAAGTATCTTTAGACAAAATATTAGTGAAAATATTAGTTATCTACTGATCAGACTTGCAAAAACTAAGCTCTATGACATGGTTTTCAACTAACTCATGAATAAAGTGATACCTGATTATAATGTGTTTACTCCTGCCATGAAACATGAGGTTTTTTTAAAATGATATGGATGATATATTATCACAATAGACTATATAATATCCTTATTGATCCTCATGAAAATAAAAAAGTATCCTTCTCAACCATATAGCCTGACATGCTACTATATTGGCTACTATGTACTCCAATTCAGCTATAGAAAGTGACACCATGGGTTATTTCTTTGAATCCCAAGATATGGATCCTAACCCAAGATGAAATACATACCTTGAAGTACTCTTTTGGTCATCAAGGCTATCTACCCAATCACTATATATGTAACCAACAAGTTGAAACTCATCTACTGATACATAGAAAACAACATAATCCCTTGTTCCATTCACATACCTCAATATCCTCTTGCCCACTTGCCAATATGTCTCCTTTGGCATCTTCATGAATCTTGATATGAGGCTAAATTCATACATGATATTTGGCCTTGTTGTATTCAAGTACATTAGGCTTCCTACTAGGCTCTTATAGCATGTGAGGTGGACATTACTACTGTAATTATCTTTGCACAACTTAAGGCTTGTCTTGGATAGAGTGAACATAGGCTTGTTGTTCATCATCTTAAACCTCTCCAATATCTCATTTGCATACTTAGTTTGTCATATAAATATGCCTTCATCCATTTTCTTGACCTCTATTCTAAGAAAGTACTTCAAGAAACCCAAATCAGTCATTTCAAACTCATTTTTCATGGTTGTTTTAAACACTTCAATGGATTGATTTGCATTACCTATGAATATAAGATCATCCACATACAATAAAATAATCAAAATACCTTTCTTTTATGCTTTGATGTATGATGTGGGCTCACTTGCACTCTTGCTAAAATCATTGCTCAACAAGTATGAGTCTTTACTGCTTTACCATGCTCTTGGGGCTTGCTTGAGTCCATACAACACCTTTTTCAACCTATATACTCTGTTCTCATGCTTGAAAATCTCATATTTAGGTGGCTATCCCACATAGACATCTTATTTTAACAATCCATTCAAGAATGTTGAATTCACATCCATTTGATGCACCTTCCACTCGTATTGGGCAGCAATGGCTATGATTGTCCTTACCATTTCTAGCTTTACTACAGGTACAAACATTTCATTGTAGTCATTCCCAAGCCTTTTCTTGTATCCTTTCATCACTAAAATTACCTTATTCCTTTCTATCTTGCCTTCAGGAGTAGTTTTTGTCCTATATATCCACTTAAATCTTATGACCTCTTTTCCTTTTGGTAGATCAACTAACTCCTATGTGTCATTTCTCTCTATGGTGTGCATCTCTTCATCCATATCCTCACACCACTTTTTCTCCTTGACTACTACTTCAAAGTAGATAGGATTAGTTGATAAAAAGAGAGCATAATTTATAGTGTCATCTTGATTTTATTCATACCTTGATTGCTCATAGACTTATTGCAAGCTCCTTGTCCTTAGTGTTGATTTGAGTTGGAGGATGATGAACACTTTTGAAAAGCTCCTTAACCTCCATGGTGGTTGTTGTCATTATATGAATTAGCCTTATGTGAAATAGGGGTCCAAATAGGTGCATTAGTGTTTGTACCACCTATTATTTCATATTCAATAAAAGGTCCACCAACCCTTATTTCAATAGTCTCTTCTCCTTGTCTCTCTTCCCAAGCTTCATGATCAATAAATTGAACATCTTAGCTGATTATGAGATCTTTAGTGATGGGATTGTATAGCCAGTATGCCTTTGATTGGTCACTATACCCTATGAAAATAAATCTTTCACCTTTGTCATCTTAATTTCTCCTTATTTACTTAGGCACATCTATATATGCCACACAACTGAACACTCTAAAGTGTTCTACACTTGGCTTCTAGTTGCTCCATGCTTCTTGAGGGATCACATCCCTTAGACTCTTAGTTGGACCTATATTCAAAAAATACATGGTTATTTATATAGCCTCAACCCAAAAAAACAATTAGGCAAACCCTTTGCCTTTAACATGATCCTTCCCATCTCTTAAATGGTCATATTCTTCCTCTCGGCCACATATTTTGCTATGGTGTATACCTAGATGTAAATTTTTATTTATGCCATGATCCTTGTAAAAATTCATGAATTCATTGGAGATATACTCTCCCCCTCTATCCATCCTCAAAATCTTGACATAGTGTCCGCTTTGCTTCTCCACTATAACCCTTAAATGCTTGAAGGTCTCAAATACTTTTGATTTTTTCTTCAAGAAGTACACCCATATCTTCTGGATGAAATCATCTATGAATTTCATGAAATAAACATTATTGGATAGGGAGGGGGTCTTCATTGGACGACACAATGTTGAATGGATTAGTTGTAAAGGAGCTCTAGCTCTCCATGCCTTACCCATGGGAAATGCACTCCTATGTTACTTTCCCAATATGCATCCTTTACACACCTTATTTGGTGATTATATATGGGGAAACCCCTTTATCATGTGCTTCATATGAGGAAGGTTTATCCTTCTAGAGATTAAATGCTTGTACCTAAGGTGCCAAAGAGTACGCTCATCTACCATCACTATTTTATACACTCCTACAAGCTCACTTTAAATTATCAATGGAAACATTCAATTGATTGTCATCTTGACTAGTATTATCTTTCTATTATAGCCACTCCTATCAAATATGATGCACTCACCATTTTAAAATCTAACCTTATACTCCTTTTACACAAGCTACCCAATGTTAATAAGGTTGTGTTTCAAATCAGGTACATAGTAAACATCATGAATTTGTCTTTTGTCACCTTGCTTGGTGCAAATTGAAATGTTGTCCTTGCCCATGATAGTAACCTTATCATTATTTCCCATCTTCACCTCTGATTTTATTATTTCATCTATGTGGTTGAACATCTCTTTGTTCCCACTCATGTGGTTATTACAACCAATATCTAAATACCATGTCTCTTTGCTACTTTGCTCAACAATGTTGCAAGTTATAAACAAGCTTCCACCTTTATCATTCTTATTAGGTTTAGCCTCTTGTGTATGGGTGAAATCATAATTATGCTTATTCATGTCATAATCCTTCTTCCTACACTCACTAGCATAATGTCCATACCTCTTGCAATAATAACATTGGACACTAGATTTATCATACCTTTATGTAGAACCACCTCCAGAAGTGTTGTTACTCCTTCCTCTTCCTCTTCCATGTGACTCTCGATGGCTATGTCTTCCACCTTATTGACTACTACAAGTTCTTCCTCTTCCTCTATTATTTGATCCTCTCCCCCTTCCTTTCACATTCACATTGGTCTTGAATGCATGCTCATGGGAGGAGGTGGTTGACCTATTCAACTTTTATTCATGGGTTTGCAAAGAACCCATTAACTCATCCACTATTATTTACTTCAAATCCTTTGATTCTTCAATATAAACCATTATGGGGTCAAATCTAATTGGAAGGCTCCTCAACACCTTTTCAATGATCTTATGATCTTTAAGGGTATCACCACATGTCTTCATTTGAATGACAATGTTAATTGTCCTTATGAAAAAGTCATTGATAGACTCATTCTCCTTAATTTTTAGGGCCTCAAAGTCCCTCCTTAAGAGATAAAAATTGACAAGCTTCACCTTATCATTCCTTTGATATGTATTTTTTAAGATATCCCATGCTTTCTTGGAATGGGTAGTTGTTGCTATCCTAGGAAAAATTGCATCAACCAATGCCATTTGTATATAGCTGAGTACTTTAAGATCTTTCCTCCTATTCTCCTTCAACACATTCTTTTGTGCTTGAGTTAATGCATTGAAGGCTACCATGTCTGTAACCTCATTGTACCCATCTTCAAACAACTCCTATAGCTCTTGAAATTTAATTATAGTTTTCATCTTGATGCTCCACACATCATAATTTTTGCCATCAAACATAGGGGCTGATGTCAAGACCCTAAAATCCTTGTTGCCATGTCTGATTGAACTCACAACCTAGATTACCTCCATCAACATCTCTAATACTAGTTATTGGAAAGTTATATCACTATTGGCTATGTAAGAGAGAGAAAATAACAAAAATCTACAGGCCTATGTGGGAACCAAATAGATAGCACAAGAGTGAAATAGAACAAGGGACAAAATGGAGAAATAACCAACAAATTTATAAATATATAAATCTAATAAAATTCTTCTACAAAGCATAGCTATAGCTATATGAAACTAACTTACAAATGACCCAAAAAAATTCCTTATTTCATTTTACTGTTGTCAATAAAATACAATTCTCTTATTGTTTCTCCTCTATTTTCCTTTATTCTACTACTCTCTCCTAATAGGTTGATGCTAATTCACTTTACTGTATATGTTATAGACTACTGGGAATATCCATAACTTTATTTTCCCCTATTTTCTCTCTATAGGCTACTATTGTATATTCTCCTATTGCTACTCTATTTTTTGCTACACA
Source organism: Torreya grandis (assembly GCA_037957365.1). Taxonomy (NCBI): domain Eukaryota; kingdom Viridiplantae; phylum Streptophyta; class Pinopsida; order Cupressales; family Taxaceae; genus Torreya; species Torreya grandis. Next base: position 2,780,772 of record JARHVA010001695.1, on the reverse strand, counting down.
TGCCCTTCTACTCACAAACCCCTATTTTGTCTTCTATTTCTTTTTTTGTCTCTTCTAAAGGTTGTTTTTTCATTGAATATCTCCTGGGCCTGCACATTATCTTATTTTGTCTCTTTATGGAAAACTCACCTACCATAAGACTTCCCTTCAAAAATGTTAAACCACTCCAAATTTCAAATTTTAAATGGATGTATTTAGTGGTAGCATCTATCAAATTATGGAGCTAATTGAGTAGTAGGTGGGAAGTCAAAAATAAATAATATTTTAACCCTGATTGGATTCAAGTTATTTTACCATGCTGATAGTTGTTTATGCCTAGTCCTCCCAAACATTTCTATGATAGGTCCTCAGGCTTCCCTATAATTCTAAAAAACTCTAGCATCATTTTTTCTTAACAGTTTTGGTATGGCACAAAGATTTCATTCAAAATCCTCAACCATAAATTTAGTGAGGCATGAAACTCTCTACATTAGTGTCCTCAGCAGTAATTCCATCTTCAAAATTGATAATCCATATGGCATCCACAACTTCATCCACTCTCAACCTCAGTGTAGTCTATAGTGTATTGTCATGCTACCCATGCTACTCTAGTTTGAAAATGATGAGCTTTCCCAAAACTAGTGGCTTCCACTTTTATCCTCCTCACATGGCAAGGGCCTTTACATATTAGTGAACATAATAGCCACATTGTTCACCCTTCTTTACATTGAACCTACCTTTCCACCATCAATATTTGCAACAAAAGATAATGATAGAGGTTTGAAAGGTTTTTTTAGGGTTCATTTAATGTTTTTGGTTTATTTAGGTCTTATTTTATTTTTTAGGTATTTAATGTATTATGTTTGATATTTTATTATGCTTTTAGTTTGGTATTTGTTTATAATTTTAAAATAGTGGTTTTTAATTTTGTAAAAGTCCTGCTTAAGAGTCTTATGAGGTATATAATTTAGTGTGTAGTTTTTAGTGAATGGTTTATATTTAGGTCTTATAATAGTTTTTAAATTTCTAAGTCATTTATATTTAAAACATTTAGTTAAGCCTATAATTTTTAAGTCATGTATATTTTATTTTAGGTTTATTGTGTTTATGTTAAATTCCATCATATTTAGTTAATATAAGCTTAGTTTTTGTGTTTTAATTTAATAGTGTTTATCTGTCAAATCAAAATTCTATAGTTTTTTAATTTTTGAGTCATTTTTTAATTTATGAGTTAATGTAGATAAGTGTCTTTTATTCGGCAAATCCAATATTAGATTTCAAAAGTTGTAGTCACTTTTTATAAAGAGAGTCATTATATATTCATAGTCTTTAGTCTTATGATTCAAGTCATTTTTAAATTGTGAGCTTTGAATAAGCTATGAAAGGCAAATTTTAATAAAATTAGATTTTTTGTAATGGATGTATTATTGATTGAAATCGACGTTCATGAGTTCACATTAGGAGAGGGAATTTTGAGGAAAATAATAATGTGAACATATTATTAGTGATTTGAATTTATGAACATATTATTATTAGTGATTTGGTTGTGAAAATCACGTAGCATAAAATAATATAGGATATAAATTGTTAGAATAACCAATCCTAAATTAGTGTTAAGGTCATTTATTAGTTGTTAGTTGTTAACAACTAACCTATTGTTAGAAATGTTTTTAAAATAATTTTATTATATATTATAAAATCTTGATTAATAATAGGTGTTGGTTGATTGACTGATAAATTATGTGCACAATCTTTCATCTCTTGCCTGATAAGGGCCAACTTCATTACAAGGGACATTGAGTTATACCAAAAAAATAAAGCAAGTAAAATGGGATTTGGGAAGGAATTTTAGGTTAGAGTGGGTGGTCAAGTTTCCATTGATTTAACCTATTGAAAATGAAAATAAAAATGAATCTTCCAAGGAATGCAAATGAAAAAATTATATCTAGAAACTTGGGAAACATAAGTAAATGCAATTGAAATTGGATACTATTAAGAAACATGTATGAAATATATATGAAAAGAAAAAAAATATATTAGATAGGGTAAATGATTTTGAATCTAGAGCTATGAACCAATCAAGTGATCATTTTGATAATTGGACCCACATCTAAAGATAGAATTTTGAAATATTGACCCATAACCAAGAGGTTTTGGAGGATCTCACAACCTTTACAATGCACAATAAGAGGGTTTTGAGGATCCCACAACTATAACAAGAATAGCTAGAGGGTTTGGAGGATCCAATAACCTTTACATATCATACAACAAGAGGGTTTTAATGATCCCACAACCTAAGTACAATCAATTACATGATCAAAGAACCTCAAAGATCGAATGAACTTTAGTAGAACTTCCATTTCATAATAGAATAAGAGCCCATCAAGAATAGAAGGTCTTATTTAATCCTTATGCCTCCTATGACTTCCACACATCCTCCATGCATATAAAGAATAACAAGTGGGATTATCCTCCTATTGAATCCAATAACTGTTAAATCAGATTAAGAAACTATCTAGTTCATCTTTGGCAGTCTGATTGCATATTGAAACAAAATAGGTTTTTTAACCAAAAATGAAATATATGGTTAAAATCTAGGGCCAATATTGGAACCCAAAATGGGCAAGGGTGGAATCCTCTATCATTTAATTTGATAAGACAAGTTTTGATTTGGTTTTCTCTATCTACCATAATCAAAATTGGAGACTGAACACATCCCCTCGTAGGTCTAGTCTTCAACAATTTTTTTGCCCATCTTCCATAGGCCTTGAAAACAACAAGTGAGTATGCATACACACCAACTAAGCCAAATCCAAAAACCCAAAAAAATCTAGGGTGGATTCCTCTACCATCCACTATAATAAGACCAATTATGGTTTGGTTTCCTTTATCCACCACAAATAAAATTGATCAAAACTAGATAGGTCCTCCACAAATATAGTCCTTGGAAAAAAAATTGCACATCCTTCACAAAATCTAAGAGTAGAAAGTGAGAAAATGTACTCACTGAATGGATCCACAACCCATAAATAGGGCTCAATAATGTCATAATAGATTCCATATAATCTTGTGAGGATTTCTCTATCATCCCCATTATCCTGGAATCCTGAGACTATTTTGGAAAAAATAAAGTAGATTCCTCAAGTACCATTAAGATCTAATCCTCCCAATTCTAAAACATTTTTTACCCCAATAACCTTCAAGTTAAACCTTGAACAACCCCATAAAAGTGAATGCTCAAACCAGAACCAACTAGAAAAATGACCATTTAGGCTCTATATCTAGAGAGGTCAGAATAGATCCAAAGCCTAATAGAAAAGGTGACCTTAGCCCAGGTAAGGTCATCTAGGAAGGATATTATATGACTTAAAATTAGTATATAACCCAACATGTAAAAAATCATTGTCTTACTATGAATCTTGAAGTGGCTTTTCTTCATATTCACGTTCAGGGCCTCAGAGTGCTAAAACCAACTAAGGCCCTTCCAAAATATTATTGAATCAAATGGAAACTAGCTCATATAAAAAGGTTTTGGATTTTGTCAAAGGTGACACATCATGCCATGAAAATATAACTAGAATATTAGCCCATGACAAGCCACTGCATTTCTGAACCCGCAACTAGTCCACAGCTTGAGAAGATAGAAACCTGAGATTCTCCTCATATTCTTCACCATCATTTACAGCCTCTTCTTATTATTCCCCTATCTTAGAAATTAAACATCCTCATCTACTCCCATTCCCACTCTTTTCCATTTAAAATATTTAATATGTTCAAACTCATTACAACTTTAAAATGAAATTTGAAAATGGAGTTGTGAAGAATGTTGCAAGATGGAAAATTGTAGATGAATTTTTTCATATAATGAATTCAAGATAATATGAAAATCACATGATAACTCAAATAATAATTTCTAAAAATGGATTGATAATTACATATCAATTTGAAAAGATAATTAAAAATAGTGATTCAGGTAAAATAGTTTAGCTAGTCATTATTTTTCACACTCTAAAAGGAGATCATCCTATAACATATTTTCATAGATATAAGACCATGATTAATTTTATTGGTGTCCCACACTTTCGTAATTTTAATTGGTATAAAATAAATGGTTGATATTGGTTTAAATTCCTAGCTAAGTTGAGAAAGAAGACTTGAAATAAAACATTAATCATGCATGATGTGTCACTTTGTATTAATGAGGTTACAATAGTATAAAATATATATTGGGTATTTATGCATGATTTTATTGTTGATAATCATGCGAGATAGCCTCATTTACTCACTCTTCATAAGATGAAATAAAATTACAATGTTGAAAACCTTTGTGAACTAGTAATATGCAATTTGAAGGAGATTGGTGGTGTTGTAGCTAATTTCAATACCCCATCCTTTTTTTTAAAAACTCAGAATCATATTATTCTTGTATATGATGGATTAAGCCATGATATTTAAACTACTAATGGGGGCCAACTTATTTTCATTCATTTAGTAATTATTTTTTTTGCATATGATTGAATATTATATCATGTTGTGTTGGTTGTTTTAAATATTTTTAACATTATTAAAGGAGTTATATATAGAATAAATTGATCAAATTATCATGAAAACATTTTATGCATTCAAAAATTGTAATGTGTTTGATATTTGTCATATAAGTTCTCATTAGTATGTAGTTACAAATCATGATGCTCAATTTCAAAAATGTTGATATATAGCTTGTCTACTAACATGACTATCTATGACAAAAGTTTCCTATCTTGATGAGAGATTTGCATCTCTTGTATTATGTCACTTAATTTTAAAACTTTATGACTCAAATATTGTGTGCTCATATTTTTTTAAAATGTGGAAAACATAATGAAATTGTATAGGCATGATTAATTTTGTGATTTTGTGGCATCATTCATTGATAGTGACTTAATAAAATATTTGAACAAATTTGATATAAGATAATGTTGTCACATGTCTTGGTAATTCATAACTTGAAACATTATCATTGTTTATTCTGGTATTATTAATCATAGATAACTAAGGTCATGTTTTAATGTTTGGAATCATATAAATTTAATAAAGTGGTAATTTCACTATTGGGATTTGAAATATTTGAATGTAACTTAACATGTCTTTGTAACAAGGGTGGTGTTGGTCATTGTGCATTAGAACAAAGTCACCTTGGCATATTAAAATACCAATATATTTTAATATCTCAAATCATGTAGCATATTGCATAAGTCTTTGGATGTTTAAAGATATTTTATTTGGATTTGTTTTAGTTAATGTTAAATTGGTGGGGATTTTGTTAGAGTATGTGATAATCTTGGTTTTTAATGTGGTGTCCCTACCTTGTTTTGAGCTCTCAATAGTTTCATTAGTGGTAAAGTTGGTAAGTCATTTGGTTTAGTTCTAAATGTGCCTCTAAACATTTGATGGTGGATTTATCATATGTTTTGGTAGGCAAGTGTTTGTTAGAATCCACCATCCACTATATTGGTAGACATGGCAAATAACCACATTAATTGTTGTTTTTTGGTAATCGTTTCATAATAAAATGCTTGGTTTTTATCATTTGATCCTCATTTTGTCAAGATTTTTATAGAAAGGAAACTCTGTAAGTTTGGATTTCAAGTAGAATGAGGATACTATAAAACTATAGGCATCTCAATTTTTCACATAGTGGTAGCAGATATGTAGACCAGTTTCTCGTTGGTTGTTTGTTGTCTTTCAATGCATTATTAGTAAGCATAGGCCATGGTTTGATATTCATTTTCTTCAAGAGAGCATATTTATTTTTACTATATTTGAGTTTTTTGGTTGAATTTTATGAAATTATTTAGGTGCATATAATAAATGAGTAGTTTACTTATAAATAAGTTTATTTGTAGACAAATTTTTTGCATGCATGTATTCTTGTGGCTGATTTGTGAAAGAAATAGGTTGGTTGTTTGTATTTTATTTAGATATATTCATTTATTTTTTCATTTTTTTTTTTTTTTAATTCCTCTCATGAAATGATATCTATAAATGATGGAAATGGTTTTCTTGAAAAATTCTTGCAAAATATGACCATATATAATCACTCTATATCTTATTTGAAGTCATGGGTTTGAATTTTGTGTTTGATATTGTAGTATTGATAAGTAATTTTCATTAAAAATATGAGTATTTGCTTTGTTTCAGCTTTTACATAATATAAAGTCATGAATATTGAATAAATATGTGCATGCATACATATTTTGCTTTTAAATTTTTTAAATATATATGTGCACATAATATCAAGTTCAATGTTTTCTTATTTAAACTATTAATTGAAGGAAGTTGTATGTTTTGAGTTCATGTTTTATTAAAACCCTACTACATGAGAGTTTATACATAAATGAAAAAGTTGTATGTTTTAATTTTAACAATAAACAATGGTTATAGGTTGCAAAGCCAAGAAAGTTTTATTTAATTTACTTGGCACAAAATAATTGTTTAAGTTTCAAAATTAGTAATTTGTTACATTTGGTATTCTTGGTTGAATCAGTATAACATAATGTGAATAGGATTTTCAGGATATATGGTGTTGTTTCTTAATTAAGATAAATAAATGACAATTTTGGTTATTTTTGGATTGCTTACAATGTAGAAAGATATATGTAAGGTTATTAAATTTTGATATGTTGTTTCTTATCTAATTATTTTCATGGAGTTTACATGAAAATATTGGTAAACTCAGTCATGAATTTGTTTATGTTGCTTGTATTTACATTTTGAAAGATTGTTAACTTATAAGAAAAAGATATTTCTTGAGTGTTTATTTTGAAGTGTTGAAGTCATTTAGTAATGGATTGTTTAAATGAGTTGATAGTATTGGATATTTGCATACTTGAAAATATGAACATTAAAAGAAGTGATATATGTATAAATCATTTCATTTAGTTGACAAAATTTAGTAGTATTTGATCATTGATTCACTATTGTTAGTGTAGGTTTTTATTTAATTAAATGGTTTTTCCCTACACATATTATTTGTCTACTTAGGTGTTATTAGGTCATTATGGAAGATAATCCCACATCCATGAGGATGTTGTTTCATTCCTATCTTCCACACACACACACACACACACACACACACACACACACATATAGTAAAGGTGTGTGTGTGTGTGTGTGTGTGTGTGTGTGTGTGTGTGCACACACACCTTTACTAAATATATTGCTAAGTAATTTTGAATACAAGATTATCTAGTTCTACTTTTTCTTGATTTCATTCTCAATAATGGATCTCTATTTCTCTTTACTTCTATATTCATAATATTTTTTATCATATGTTCGATTATCTCCAATCAAATCTTAGTTAATTATATCATGGTATTAGAGTAATACTGGTAAAACAAACATCGGTTTGTTGTTTTATTGAAATTATGAGTATATTTTTTATCTGTATTCTAACATAAATTGTTAAGAAGAAAATTTTTTGTAGATATGTGTGTTCATCTAAAGTCTTATTCTCTTATTCACATTATCATATATCTTCATGCTTCTTTATTGGTAGTACGAGGTATTTTCTATATCTTAGGGTTTGAATCCTTTGTCTCAGGTTATACAATTTTTTAGTTAGCTTGATCTTGGTGAGCCATTTGGGAACCTCTATGGCACCAATTTTGGTTATGCTTTTGTGAATAAGCTACATATATCCGTGGATTATCAATGCAAAATCAACAAGCTATGATCTCCTTGATCATTTTTTATGGTCTATTTTATACTTTATTTTGAATTCATGATGTTTTAACCTCCATTTGATGACCTTGCACCCTCATGGCTATGTTCTAAGCATGTTGGTCCAAATCTGGTAAATTATCATCCTTTCACTAGGTATTTTCTACTAGGGATCTACTTAGATTTTATCTCGTGGCCTGTGTAAAAATCTAGTCTGAATCTTCCCATCCCTTTTTTTTTCCTAAATTTTTTTAGTAAAAAAAGAGCATTTAAATTTTTAGTGCAAAATTAATTCAAAATAGGCTATTAATGGTGTAAAATAGAAACTATTGTAAATTTTGATAGGAAACTTACATTGGAGTGCCATTTTTTTTTAAATGATCATTTTTGTGTTCATTCCATTAGTTACATTTTGTTTTAGGGTAAATATACAAATTTGGGGGACAAAAAGTGGCCTATCAATGGACATGATTTTCTTAAAATTTTAGAAATCTGAACTTTTGTAGATAATTTGATATATCTACACTCTTAATTTGAAGATAGTGTAAGAAAATGAAATGTAGAATTTCCAACATATAAAATTTTAAGAGGAACTCGTATTTTTTAGAAAAAATAGTAGATATATTGTTGTACTGCACACTATTTTTTTAGCACCGTTTAATATTATTTGAAACCATTTGGGGAAAATTTAGATAATATCTTCTAATTTGTGACATATATTTTTTAATGAATACATGTATATGAATTTTTCAATTAAATAGATCCTAAAAACTAACAAAAAAATGGATAGTCATCCATGTATCATGCCTAACTAACTCAAAAAAAATGAAAATCAATTTTTTATGAATGTGTGTATAATTAGCCCTAGATTTTTACCATATAACTTGTTTTTAACTTGGATCAATGAAATAAAAATTACATGAACATGTATAGGCAAATATGTTTGTGGCATGTAGTGGCTTAAAAAAGGCATAGTTTGAAACCTTAAATTAGTACAAAAATTATAAAAATCATATTTTTGGAAAGAGAAGAGCATGCTCGTCATGACGGTATTAAGTTTTTGAATTTTCACATTGAAATTCTTAGTGTATTTGGAAATCAAAGTTAAAATTTGTTGTTTTTTATCATACCTTTCAAAAATTAGTAGTACATTGATAGTCCAAGCCTTTGGCTTGAGAATCCAAGACATTCTCAAGCCAAAAGGCATGGGAATTGAATTCAAATTCAAATACCATGATCACGTTAATAATGTGATTGTGTTATTAACATGATCATGTTATTAATTTCTTTATCAATGTGATCATGTTACTTAATAATGTGATTGAATTATATATTCTCAACACCCTAAAACTTGAATAGGAGCCATTAGGCCTAGTAGTCTTAAGATCAAATATTGGTTGATTAATATTGTTATTTGGGACCAATGTACTTGTCAAGAATTGATAGCATTGAATGATAATTTGAGATATATTCACCTATGAATCAATTTATTATTCTTTAAATCCCAATATGGTGTGTAATCAGGCCAATAGATCCCAAATTGACATTAGATGGACATATTTCCTTGGATGGATCTTGGTTGGTCCCAATTACATATGAAACTAAATTAAATACTTGGTTTTTATAATATGGTGTGAAATTAGAGACCCAATTGACATCACATGGACATAATTCCTTTTTTAGGGCTCATTTAACCCCAATTATGTATTAAATTAAACTAAATATTTAATTATTTTAATATGGTGTGTTATCAAAACCCTAATTTATATTATATTGAAGAAATTCCTTGCACAGGGACCAATTACTCTTAATTAAAAATTATATTGAAGAAAATGATTGATTATCATTGGTTAAATATGATGGCTAATTAGGGGAAAATATTCACAATGAACATTATATGGGCACAATTCCTTGCATGGGGTGAAAACTGACTCAATTGATATTAGGTGGAAGTAGTTAATTACATAGGACTTGGTTGTCCCCAATTGTGTATAGTATTGAAAAAATATCAATTTATTTAACATGGTGTAATTATATCCCCAAATTACATTAAATGGATGTAATTCCTTGCTTAAGGATTGAGTGGCCCCAATTGCTTATCATATTGAACCTAAATACTCAATTGGTTTAATATGGTATGCAATTAGGGATAATAAATCCCATCCAACATTATATGGACAAAATTACTTTCATGTGGCTTTATTGGCCCCAATTATGTATAAGATAAAACCAAATACATGATTAGTTGAACATAGTTTACAATCGAGGCCAATGAAGTCATAATTGACATTAGGTGTATCCAGTTACTTGCATGAGCCTTGGTTGGCCATAATTGCATATTCAATTGAATTAAATACTTGTTTGATTAAATATGTTATGTATTTGGGACCAAAAAATCCCCTTGTTGATAGTATAAGGATGAAATTTCTTACACAAGGCTTGTTTGGACTAAATTTCATATCATATTGAACCAAATATTCTTTTAATTAAATTTGGTGCATAATCAAAATCCCAATTGTTATTAGATGGATGTAATTCCTTATAGAGGGTTTAATTGGCCTTGATTTAATATCATATTTAATCAAACACTCAATTATTTAAATAAGTTATCTAATTAGGGCCCTAATTAAAACTATGTTGACATAATTCCTTGGGCATGCCTCGATTGGCCCTAATTATGTATCATCTAGAATAGAATACTATATTGGTTCAATATGGTTTGCAATAAGGGCCAAGTAAGCCCCAATTTATAGTATATATGAATGAAATTCCTTGCATAGGATCCTTTGGACTAAATTTCATATCAAATTGAAAAAATACTTATTTGTTTAATATGGTGAGCACTTGGATCCCCAATTGATATCATATGGATGAAATTCCTTACATTGAGGCTCAATATGACCATAATATCAATTTATCCCAAATTAAAATCCTTTATATATAATAATAATTAGGTTCACAAGGATTAACTTGGTTAAAATTATATCACTTATTATCATAATTGAGTTTGTAGGCTCAATGTGTGATGATGTGGGGAATAATTGATCCAAAATTCACATTATTTACTCATATATCTAGGTTCAAGGAGATCAAATTTTCCCTAATAACCATCATGATTGTACCTTATATACCCTAAAACCTATACCATAATACATAATCCCTAAAGTTCCTAATCCCTAAACTCTAAACCATAAATATAAACTCTTTAAACCTTAAACAAAACATTTTAGCCAAAATTAACATCATTTTTCATATGGATCTATTTGGCTTAAATCACAAGACTGATTACCCCATTTGACTAATTCACTCAATCTACATGATGATATCCATGGTATAATTACAACTCAAAAACACATTCTATAGTCACAAATGGGTCCAAGTGATTAAAATTGTCCTCAATTATCTTTTTAATTAACCATGTGTACCCTAAACCATATATACATTAAAACCTAAGTCATAAACCATAAACCCTAAATAATATACCCTAAATTGTAAACCATAAACATTCCCTATTTACCAATTTCAATTTAGTCCCAGTTAACATCTTTTGTAATAATGATTAGTTTTGAACATGGAATAGAGTGATTAGACATTAATATACATGTCCTTAAACCTAAACCCTATGCCCTAATAAATAATCCCAAAAAAATAAATTGTAAGCCCTATATCCTAATGCCCACTACATGCCACAAACATACATGCCTTATGATATAACTTATTTTATCATGAGATGACATAAAATTCACTTTTAAACCTATGAACAAAACTTAACCTTTGGAGTACCAATGTAGTTGTGCATTTGAAATAAATTAGGGTTATTTTGAGCCCCTTCAACATAATTAACTAAATAAGATGAGTTAGTTGATTATTTTAATCATGGAGGTATTTGAGGCCAATTTAAACACCTTAAATATAAAGATATGATTTGGAGCAAAATCAAAAGATCTATCTTCTATCATGAATTGATCTAACTAGTCAATTTATGCAACTCCCTACATGATCTAATCAAAATTGAGCCCCTAAAACAAATTTATGGCTCAATCAATTGTATAACATGTATGTAACATGTACATGGCATAATTGACCCTAATTTTATCATAAATGCAAGGATGAAGGTAATCAAGTCATAAATAGGTGAACAAGTAGCTCAAATGTTCTTCAATTACCTTAGTGATTAGACCCTATATCTGATATCTTAAACCCTAAACCTTGTACCATTTAAATTTAACCCTAAACTAATAAATTTAGCTCCAATTAACATCCTTTATATATTATAAGAATAATTAGGTTCATAGGGATGAACTTGGTCAAAATTGCATCACTCATTAAACCATAATTGACTTAATTAGCTCAATCTCTAATGATGTGGGGGATAATTGAGCTCAAAATCACATTTTTTACTCACATATATAGGTTTAAGGAGATCAAATTTACCCAAATTACCTTCACGATTGTACCTTATATACCCTAAAACCTATACCCTAAGCCCTAATCCTTAAAGTTCATAATCCCTAAACTCTAAAACATAAAAAAAAAATCTTTAAACCTTGAACTGATCATTTTAGCCTAAATTAACATCATTTAGACTAAGAATTAAGTTCACAAATGCTTAGTTTTCCCTAAATCACATGAGTTATTACCCTATTTGACTAATTCACTCAATCTACACGATGACATGTAGGGTAAAATTACAACCCAAAAACACATTCTATAGTCACAAATGGGTCCAAGTGATTCAAATTATCCTAAATTATCTTTGTGATTGATCTTGTGTACCCTAAACCATTTATACATTAAAACCTAAGCCCTAAATCATAAACCCTAAATAATATACCCTAAATTATAAACCATAAACTTTTACTAATTACCAATCTATTTAGACCCAATTAACATCCTTTGTAGTAAGAACTAGGTTCACATGGTATAGAGTGATTACAAAAATTATATACAGGTCCTTAAACCTAAACCTCATGCCCTAATCCTTAATCACTAAAACAAAACTTTTAATCCCTATGACCTAATACCCACTACATGCCACAAATAGACATGCCTTATGATATAATTGATTTTATCATGATATGTCATAAAATACATTTTTTAAACATATGGCCAAAACTAAGCCTTTGGAGTACCAATCTAGCTATGCATCTAAAGTAAATTGGGGATATTTAAATCCACTTCAACCAAATTTCATAACTATAAAATGTGATTTTGGGGTTTATTAGCTCCAATTTGCCCCAATCATCATTAGGATTATACCTTATATACCTTAAAACTTATACCCCAAGCCCTAATTCTTAAAGATCCTAATCCATAAACTCTAAACCATAAATATAAACTCTTTAAATGTTGAACCAGTCATTTGATCCCAAATTAAAATCACTTATAATAAGAATAATCTTTAGGATTGACCCTGTGTACCCTAAACCTAAGCCCTAAACACTATATCCTAAATTGCAAACCAAAAACTTTCCCTATTTACCAATTGATTTAGCCCCAATTAACATATTTTTTAGTAAAAATTAGGTTCACACATGGCATAGAGTAATAAGACCTTATATACACCTTTAAAACCAAACCCTACATTCCCTAATCCCTAATCTATAAACCCTAAACCATAAATTGTAATCCCTAATCCATTATCCATAAACCCTATTAATTAATGCCTTAATTCCTAATCCATAATCCTTTATCTATATTAAGTATAACATAGTTGCATTATTTAGTAATTTGATCATGTTATTATTAATATGGGCAAAAATCAATTCTCATTGCCAATTACTGTTGATAATTTTGCCCCATAGGCCAAATTGTCACCCCTACTATTTGAAACTCTAGATATGGTGCAAGTTTATCTTGTAAATCCATTTTGGGTCCTGAATAATGAAAAGAAAAAGGGTTTTGTGAAGTTTAGTGAGGCTTGGGGTCTTTAAATGCATACCGACATCCACCCAAGGAGCTATCTACAACCAAATAAAAGCTAAGGAAAGACACCTATATCAATTTCAAAGGCCATATCTCCTATTCAAAATGTCACATACAGTCTTAAAGCTCAAGGCCTATAGAAGGAATGACTTTGTAAGGTGTATAAGAGATAATGAAGAATTAATAGCAATTCAAATATTTTTTGGAAGAAGGGTCCATAAGGAAAAGCTTCAAAGACACAAAAGCCCATGGGAAAGTGAGAAGGCATAAGTTGAGACAATTGCATGAAGAAAGACAAGCCCGTGGGAATAAACCCAAGAGCAACACATGTATAGAAATAAAAAATAGATAGCTAGGAAATAAATTCAACCTAAATTTATCTATCACTTAGCAAGATAGTTTTCCATGCATGCACTTCATCCATCTCAAGATTGTAACAATCCACCAGTTCAACTAGAGTTCCAAATTTAGATGTTAAGTTGACTATTCTAAATTTAGAATTGACTAATTGTTAAACACCACATATACTAGGATATTTCCATGCAAAGGAGAATAATCTCTTCATCTAGCTTAGCTTCAAATAGCTCAAGAAGAGTTCTATTTTTCGAGGTGGGAATGCATTTCATGCATGTGAAAGAGTAGCCCAAGATAAGCCCACCATTCACTTTCTAATGCCAAAGAGATTTCATGTAATCACAAGATGAGGAGATTTTATTTTTAGATCTTTGGATAGTTTTAGTTTGACTTGGGCTAATGAAAGGTTGACTCCCTCTCTATTTTTAGTGTCAAACTCTTTTGACTTATTGTATTTCTTCTATATAAGCTGGATTTAGCCTTAAATTTAAGAATCCCTCTTTTGTCAAGACAATTTTCTGCCAAATTTTGTGTTTTAACCTTTTTTAAAATCAATAAGAAGAGGACTATGTTTTTTCAATTTTTGGTAGTTGGTATAGTGTAATTTTTTTATTGATTTGCCTAAGTGATATATTTTCCTTCTTCCTTGTCAAATATGGATTCATACCTAAAACTACCAGGTCATTTATGTAGGTCACATTCTATGTTTGAACATCTTTTACTGAGTTTATACTAGATATTAGTGGCTATTTAGTGCCTTTCATCAGGCCTATTTTTCCATATCCCTCAAGATTATATCATTAGATTAATTCCTTTCATGAAAAATTTATGTGTATTGATCAATTGGAGTTGAATTTCTACCCTTGTTTGAATCAGTGTTCTTAGAAGCTTGATTTGAGTGGATCAAATAAATTAGGTTTATCACCATTTTAGCTAGGATTTCCTTTAAAGTTATTTCTTCCCTTTTCCATGGGTAGTTTGTAGAATAGAATTATATATCCTCATAGATACATCTTATAGGAACCAACAATATTTTGAGGTTCTTCTCATCATTGAGGCACCCACCCTCATGAGAAGATCCCATTGTTTCAACTAGAGTAATGATTAGCCATTTCAGCACATCTTCGATCAGGGTGAAACTCTATGTTGAAAATAGTTTTTGACATGCTTGATGGGACCCATTGGATCTAGTCTTGATTAAATTTCATTTTTAGTAGTTTTCTTCAAGAAAACTATTTGGTGATTCCAAGCTCAAGAAATTACTTCTAATGATCTAGGCATAGTTTCCATGTAAGTCTATTCTTATTGCATTAACATGAATGAGTTTTGATGGTTGTGTATGAAGAGAATTCCTATGATATGTTTCCTTATCATCCCTATGATGAATCATACCAACCTTATTATGATACCTATGAGCCTCTTTATGAGCCTAATCAGCCTTATCAGGCATATTATCAAATCTATGTTGAACCTTATCAAGCTTCTTATAATCCTTATTATCAAAAGCATGATTATTACCTTCTTTGTGAGCCATATCAATCTAAGGACTATATTTCATATTTCCCATATGGATATGATGTTGCATAGAAGTATCCTTGCCCTCAAGAAAGACTGAATGAAATAGAGCTTAGGCATATGCAAGAAAATTTTATTCTAATTCTCAGTATGAGGAAGTGAATGGTCTATTTTAAAATGTGTCTAATGATCCAAAAGATATAAATGGATTATGAATTCTTATATTGGATAAGATGGAGGCTCGGGAGAGGCAAAAAATTGAGTTGAATCACTTGTCTACAAAGGTTTCTTGTGTTATGTATTCTCATGAAGTTCTTAATCATGCCTAGTATATGCCAAGGGAGCTTCCTAATTGTATTCAAGAGCCTATTCAAGAGATTATTTAGGACACTAAACCTTATTATAGTCCCATTTCTTCACCACTCATCTCTCAAGCGCAATTTATTCATGAAGACAAGGAGATTTCAAACTTTGATGAGGTAATGGCCAAGTGGAAGGAGCAGAATGTAGAGATCTTTAATATTTTCTCTTTTCCTCCTCTCTAAAACTCCCTAGATAATTCCATTATCTTCAATATTTTAAAACTTGATCATGATCAACCTTTCATGCTTCATTTTCCCTCTCAAACAAATGAGTTTCATCACCCTCCTACCATCTCCCTTGTTTAGGAGGAGCCTGTTCTTTGGAGAATTGAGAAAGAGGTTGTAGCTATAGTTCAAGTTCTTTTAAAGTTTGTGGAGGATGATTCAAATGTGTTTAAGGAAGAATTTCCTATTGATACTTCACTTAAGGTTGTAGTTGAGCATCTAATTATAGTTGAGATTGAGAAGACTGATCATGATGTAGAGGAACTTTGAGAGGAGCTAGTACAAATCAAAGTCATACATGACTTACAGGTATCTCCTATTGAGAAGGATATAGATAGCTTTCAATCTAATTCTATAGATCAAAATGAGGAACAAAAGGATAATTGTTAGTTGTACCTTGAATCTCTACATGAAATTCAAGAACTTTTTATGGATATGTTGTCTATTAAAGAGTATTTTTATGAGAAATATGATTAATAATCAACTATCCAATATCATAATACAAATTGGTTTGCATATTCAAAGCTCCTTGAAGAGCTAGATGAACTTGTAGCAGCTAATAAGAAGGATGAGGTCACTAAAGAATAGTGCATAGATAAGATATCACTTTACAAGGTGGTAGATGATAAGCAATATGAAAAGGATCAGGAAGTACCTGATGAGTTTATATTTATTTGTAACGATCTTGATATTTAATATATGCAAAAATACCCTTAAGGTAGTGAAACACCATATAATACTCCTTTAGGAAGGAATAACTCCATAATGTCTCTTCAAGGGGACAACCTCTAATATCCTCTTATAATAGAAGACTCAATGCTTACTTGATATCTTTACCATGATAATCATCTCCTATATATATACATCTATCTAACCCATGGATGGATAACCTCCTAATCCCAATGTAGGCTGACCATTACCCAATATACTACTTCCACAAGTTACTCTATTATCCTAATATATTGTACCCATATAACTAACTAAGGGGATGTGTGCCACATGTCAGCATCTCCATTAACCCATATACATCAATATATCATATCCCTAGGTACATAGCATTACTTCCCTCTTTGACATGTTTCATCCCCGAAACATAGGAAGAAACCAAATAATGAGTGTGCTTCAAATCATTGCACACTTGTCTCCAATCTTGATCATCTAACCATCCATATGTGATCTTGGCAGGTGACATCTCTCCAAGCTTGTTTCCAAATTTTATTGTGCTCCTCTGATTTTGTTCATGATCATAATTATACTACTTTGGTGTCTAAGCATAATTATTCCTCTTTTTATTCCATGTACCATATTCTACTACGCTACTTTGATTTCAACCATGACCATAGTAGGTATTCTTCCATGCATAATCATAGTGATTTCCCCATTCATTCCATGTGCCATAGTATTTTTTTTTTTGGATTCCATGCATATCCATAATGATTGGAAATTTTATTTCCTGTATAGATTAAATGATTGTTGTTATGACACTTCCTCACCTGGTTCCATGATTGTTTCCTCTCATGATGATGTGGGTGTCTATATACCTCAACCTTTTCCAATACTTTGACCTTATCCAACTTTGCTTCTACCTCTTCCACCTTTTCCTTCTTTGTCTCTTGAGTAGATGAAGTGCTCATTTTTAGTATGTCTTTATCTATATCATCTAAATCTTCATCATGTTCTTCATCACCTGTTTCCATCTCATCCTCATGATCTACCTAGATTGTTATTGGTGCCTTTTTCACTATGATATCTTGTAAATTTATCTTCTTTTTCTTATACCAAAACTTCATGAACTTTTTCTGAACATTAATATTCATTGTTCCTAAAGTCTCTAACCATGGATATCCAAGAACTATATCCACATCATCCATATCCACAGTATAAAAATTTGAATGCAAAACATATTTTTCCATAATGAGATTTAGATCTTCAAACATTGAAATATTCTTACCATCTACTTGAACCTCTTTGATATTCTTTGCTTGAACATGTAGATGTTTGGACACATTCATGTTGATGAAGTTATACTTACTGGTAGGGTTTATGGACACAATAACCCTTTTCTTTTGAATGCATCCATGAAATTGAAAAATTGACTTAGATTTCTTTGGAGCCAAATAATTTGAACCTTTATCATCCAATTCTTCTTCTTCTTTTTCTTCTTCTTCTTCTTCTTCTTCTTCTTCTTCTTCTTCTTCTTCTTCTTATTCTATTGCTTCTTCTACTTCTTGTTCTTCTGATGATTCTTCTATTTCTTCTTCTTTTTCTACTTCTTGTTTTATAGCCCATCGATCTAAAAAAATATGTTCCATTTCTTTCCATGAAGAAAACCTTTCTGTATAGCTCAACTGATTAAACCAATCTAGTGCAGGCCCAGACAAAAAAGGAGTTAATTGTCTTTGCCCAAAAGTTTTTTTAAAATGATTTTCCCAAAGGAGCCACCATTCTCTAGCATCAATATCATCTTCCCCTGAAAATATTTGCAACTCCATGATCCACAAAAAAAATTAAGGTTCATGAAACCCTAAAATGTCAAAACTGATCCATAAAATAGCAAAAAATCACTCCAAACAACTCAAAAAATCTGAATTTTTTATTGTACTTTTTTTATATCTACTTACATCTCCAAAAAAAATTGAATAAAAATTCCTTATATTTTGAATAAAAATTCCTTATATTTCGGAAGATATAGTGAAATTATTATAAACCCTAAAATAGCAATAACTCCCTCAAAATGAATTAAAAAATCTCTATTTTTTTATTGTGACTTATTTGAAATATTATCCATATCCAGTAAAAAAATTGTGAAAATTTTTGTAGCCAATCAAAAGTTATTGACAATTCAAAAAAAACAAGGGTTTCGCTCCACAATTGCCCAAATCAAAGCTCTGATACCACTTGTAATGATCTTGATATTCAATATATGCAAAAATACCCTTAAGGTAGGGAAACACCATATAATACTCCTTTAGGAAGGAATAACTCCACAATGTCTCTTTGAGGGGACAACCTCCAATATCCTCTTATAATAGAAGACTCAATGCTTACTTGATATCTTTACCATGATAATCATCTCCTATATATATATACATCTATCTAACCCATGGATGGATAACCTCCTAATCCCAATTTAGGCCAACCATTACCTAATATACTACTTCCACAAGTTACTCTATTATCCTAATATATTGTACCCATATAACTAACTAAGGGGATATGTGCCACATGTCGGCATCTCCATTAACCCATATACATCAATATATCATATCCCTAGGTACATAGCATTGTTGGTGACTATTTTTCTATTGATGACTCATTTGAGAATATGCTAATATAGTTGGTGGATAAGGAGAGTGCCTCATCAGAGGTCATGTTCAATACACATCCTAATTTGTAACTTATACCATCTCTTGGAAGGAGTGAGTTCATGAATTTCCCATTTGATCTAGGTGGATCATGCTTTGTCATGATTAGCTAGGTTCCTTATTTTTTTGTTTTCCTCTAAGTGTTGTTCAAGCATAGTAGTTTCATTCAATTTTGTTCCAATAAGTGCTTGTTTGCACATTTATTTCTTAGTTAGTTTTCCTACTTTTTTGTGTTTCCCTTCTTATTTTGGAGGAAGGTTACTTCAGCCATGATCAAAGGAGATTTGTAGGCATAGGCCAAGTTTATTTGCAGTCATGGGCTAGGTTTATAATTCTTTTTTGTGAGTTATATATCATGTATATGGTCAAGTTCTCAAGCATGGTAGGCATGTTTCCTAGTTGAGTCACCAAAAATGTTGACAATTTTTTCCCTTAGGCCAAATTGTCACCCCTACTATTCAAAACTCTACATATGGTGTCAGTTTGTCTTGTAAATCCATTTTGGGCCCTTAATAATGAAAATAAAAAGGGTTTTATGAATTTCAGTGAGGATTGGGGTCTTTAAATGCATACCTACAACCACCCAAGGAGCCATCTACAGCCAGGTATAAGCCAAGGAAAGACACCTATAGCAAGGTCAAAGGCCATATCTCATGTTCAAAATGTCACATACAATCTTAAATCTCTAGGCCTATATAAGGAATGACTTTGTAAGGTGTATAAGAGATAATGAAAAATTAATAGCTATAATTATCCTTGAAGTTAACCTATAGGCTTGTAGGTTCATTTACAGATGAAAGCAAGTGATCATAAACATGAGCATAAGTTTATGTCTTCAGATTCTTTAGTAAGAGTTTTATTTCCTCAAGTGTTGTCTTTTCATATTTATTTTGGACTAAACATGGAAGCAATTTCCTTGGACTTTTTGTTTGAGGATAAAAGTCTAAGGGATAGAAGATTTTAAGGGATTTATAAAAACCTTAGGTACCCTCCAAAAAACTTGGGTGCCTTACAAAAAATCTAATAAAATAAAAAAGGGACAGTTCTTTAGTGAAGAAAATGACTTTTACAAAAATATGTAAGGGAACTTAAAGTTCGAGAAGGTCCATTGCAAAAGTCTAGGTTCCCTTCAAAAAACCTAGGTGCCTTTTTATTAAGGGTTATTCACTTCAGAAGGGGCTATTTGAAAAGTTCCAAGGTCTATTTAAAAACCTGAAGGGCAAGGTACCCTTTGAAAGGGTCATTGACAAAAACTTGAAGGGTAGGTACCCTTTGGGAAGGCTCATTTCAAGATCAGGAAAGTTGTTTGTAAGAAACTTGAAGGGCATGTGCCCTTTGGGAAGGTCCATCTCATGAGTTTAAGGGATTTATAAAAAGCCTAAAGGGCACCTACCCTTCAATAAAATATCATGATAGAAATCCCAAAGATATATTCTTTTGAAGGCCAAGGGACAATTCTTATGGACTTTTTACTCATGAAGAGTTGAAAGAAAAAAAAGCCCAAGAGAATAGGAAAGAAAGCCAAAGGAAATCCAAGATAACCAAGGGGAAAAGAAAAATCTACATGAAATGATTTAGACATTTTGTCTGAGGAAAGGAATTCTGAAGACCTAATTCCTTCAGAGTTTCTCTAAATAAATGGTCCATGACAAAGCATAGGTAAAAGAGAGGGGCAAAGACAAAAATTCAAAGGATTCATTTGGACATTTTGTCCAAAGGATTCCTTCAGACATTTTGTCTGAAGGAATTCCTTTAGAAAAATTTCCATGGGGAAATGAGAAGACACAAGTCGAGGTAGAAAAAAAAATCAGGCCTGAGGCAAAAACATAAAGTTTGAAAGAATGTACATGAGGTAATAGGGTCCATAGGAAAAAATATAAACAAGTCCCACAGACTTTTTATTCATAGGAAATTGACTATGTAGAAAATTCAAGACCAAGGAGATATCTGAAGGGAATAGACAAAGGAAATGGACTAAGAGAAAATTTTGAAGGGCTTGGAAGGAACAAATTTGAGAGGATAATTTCATAAAGTCTAAAATAAATCTACTAGAATGGACCTTCGTAAAAATACAAAAAAGGGACTTGGAAGGACACATGCACTTCAAATATTTTTTGGAAGAAGCGTACATAAGGAAAATCTTTGAAGACATAAAATCTTGTGGGAAAGTGAGAAGGCATAAGTTGAGACAATTGTATGAAGAAAAATAAGTCTATGGGAATAAACCCAAGAGTAACGCATGCACAAAAATAGAAAATAAATAGTTAGGAAATATATTCAACCTAAATTTATCTCTCCCATAGTAAGATAGTTTTTCATGCATGCACTTTCATTAATCTCAATATTGTAACATTTCAACAATTTAACTAGAGTTCCAAATTTAGATGTAGATTTGACTTTTCTAAATTTAGAATTGACTAATTATTAAACGTCACATCTACTAGGATATTTCCATGCAAAGGAGAATAAACTCTTTATCTAGCTTAACTTTTAAACAACTCAAGAAGATTTCTATTTTTGGAGGTGGGCATGGATTTCATGCATGTGAGAGAGCAACCCAAGATGAGCCCACCATCCAATTTCTAATGCTAAAGAGCTTTCATGTAAGCACAAGACAAATAGATTTTATTTTTAGATCTTTAGACAGTTGTAGTTTAACTTGGACTAATGAATGGTTGACTCCCTCTCTATTTTCAATGCCAAAATCTTTTGGTTTATTGTCCTTCTATATAATTTGGCTTTAGCCTTGAATTTAAGAATCCCTCTTTTGGTAAGAGAATCTTCTACCAAAGTTTATGTTATAACCTTTTTCAAAATCAATAAGAGGACTATGTTTTTTCAATTTCTAATAGCTGGTATAGTGTAATTTTGTTATTGATTTGCCTAAGTGAAAGATTTTCCTTCTTCCTTGTCAAATCTAGATTCATACCTAGTTACTAGTTGGTCATTTATGCAGGTCACATTCTATGTTTGAATGTCTTTTATTGAGTTTATATTGGATATTAGTGGTTGTTTAGTGCCTATCATCAGGGCTATTTTTCCATTTCCCTCAAGCTTAGATCATTAGATTAAATATTTTCATGAAATACTTATGTGTATTGATCAATTGGAGTTGAAGTTATGCCTCTTCCTTGTCTAAATCAGTGTTCTTAGATGAGTGGATCAAGAAAATTAGGTGTATCACCATTTTAGCTAGGATTTCAATTAGTTCTTTCTTCCCTTTTCCCTAGGTAGTTTGTATCATATAATTTGATATCCTCATAGATACATCTTACAAGGACCAGCCTTCTCTAGAGGTTCTTCTCATCATTAAGGCACCCACTCTCATGAGAAGATCCCATTATTTTAATTGGAGTGAGGATTAGCCATTTCAGCATATTTTGATTAGGGTGCAATTCCAGGTTGACAAAAATCACTAACCCCAAAACTTATATTAAAAATAACATAATCACATTATGTAATAACATGATTGTGTTATATAATGTGATCACATTATGATTATTTTAGACTAAGCTCAATTCTTAATGACTATTTTTAACCCAAATTGATAATTTTGTCTCGAAAAACATTCTCTAAGTGAGATTTGGAAACTTGTGTACTTGATGACCCCACCTTTAAAAAGTTGTCAATTATCCCTTTTGATGGGTGATGGATCATGTTTGAAGAATAAGAGAAAGATGTTCAAGAACAAAACACCAAAGTAATTATAATATTTGAGAGAGAAACACAAGATATGAATGTAAAAACTTCATGGTAGACAAAGTACAAACCCTAATCCTGATGAACCAAATGCCATAGATAATGATCCAATTAACAACAATGAATTAAAAAATGATGAAATTGACCATAATCAATTGAATAATGTTGAAATTGACCATAATTAAATGAATAATAATGAAATTGAAAATAATGAATTATTTAATGTTGGAAGTTTACATTCAAAGTTTGAAGTTTTTTATTTTGTTGATGATGAGTCTATGTATAATGCTTCACCCCCCATGAATGAAGTAAATTTGATGGAAACAAATAATGATGAAATTAACCATCAAGAAAATTTCATGGAAACATATAATGAAGAAATTAACAATGAATAAAATGTCATTCCACCTCTAACCAATGAAAGTAATAATGATTTTGAAACACCCTCTCAACAAATTCCACCATTACCAATGTTGGGTGCATATTTTGTCACCAGCTAACTGATGGGAAAAATAGGTTATTTCAACCATAGCATAAAGAGATTAATCAGCCAAATGTGCAGGTCTACCACATCAAAAGGGGACAAATCTCTCCTCTCATCAAGGGGAGGTCCCCTATAAATATGAGGTGTTATATACTATATATATAAGTAGAAAATAACACACTCAAGGGTAGGACAACACCATCCATCTCTCTTTTTTTAGAGATGATGTTCACAGATCAAAGGAGAATTCTGGTGAAAACACTAAAGGCACTTCTCTTATTTCATAAGTGGTCTACAACAAACAACAGGAATTCTTTTTGGTAATGATAAGTAACAGCGCACAGTAACACAACATGATGAAGCGTAGCACAAAGTCTCCACCTCAACTGCCAAAGAGTGAAATATGAAGGACAGTGGGGGCACAAAGTCATCCCAAGATCCTTTACATAGAAACAAACTAAAAACACACACACTAAAGACAATTGTGGCAGCTCAAAGTCTTCCCACAGTTGGCTTCTGGACACCTTCCAAGTTACTTCCACTAGTTCTACTTATTTAATTAAATGGACAAGAATGCATTCAAGAAATAGACATAAGAATAATTTTCTCAACAACACAAGATATTCCAGCACAAAGTTTGAAAAGTCACTTGCTTTCCCATTCAAATAATGAAATGTGATCAACAATCTAAGCTCAAAGTCTTAGTAATGCCTTTCAATTTGGGTAGAGTTTTGCTTTTGATAACAAAAAGATATCTTTTGCATAAAATAAGAGATTATAATATATAGTAGCCAAGAAAGACTTGGCACTTTGTTTCATGGAATGGCCCATGTTACATTCAATGCCTTGAATGCATTTCAGTTTTGTCAAGGGGCCATGCTGGAACAGGGCATCGGCCTTAAATATGGCATGCCAATTCATCTCAAATGTCTCCTCCAAAGTATAGGTTGCCTAGTCCTCTTCCTGATATTTGTGCAGCTGTCCACTTCACCTTTACTCGATGGAGAAAAATAGGTCACGTCTTTGAGTGCTCACACTCTCTGATGTCCACCTGGTGGACTATTTCACCAACTAGAAATAACTTTTGCATAGATATTTTTGGTTTTTCCCTCTTGTTCCCTCTTCTCTTAACATATTTTATTTCTTCCTCATGATCTGAGCTCTCAGGGTATCTCTTCCCTTTCTATTGGCTCTTTTGGCTTCTTCTTCAACTGGTCGCTGAGTTTGTTTTAAGGTTTCACACCATATTTAAAAATAAATGGGCATTTCATTACCTTGAATTTAACATCTATAGGGACGTCACTAATTGTTGGTCACTTGAACCCTATTGAACCTTGAACATTTGAACCATGAGAGTGCATTGGTTCAATGGTTTAATGTTTTGGGTGGTCCTATTAGTGCCTTGGTTTAATCACTTCCTTGGTTCAATCACTTTCTTTCCTCTTTGATTGAACCATCTCTTCAAACTTGTCTTTGGAATCTTTCGCTTCCTTCCCTTGCTCAAATTTCCCTTGAACCTTTAAACCTTTGAACTTTGAACCATTTTAGTTTAAAGTTCAACGGTTCATTCTCTTTCTCAAAATCCTTTGGTCCTTTGAAGTTTCTGGATCCTTTTCTTTTCTATTGAACTTGTTGAACCTTTGAACTTTGAACTCTTGTAGTTCAAGGTTCAATGGTTCAATGGTTCATTCTTTGTTCTTTGAATCCTTTGTTCTTCTAAGTCTTTCAAACTTTATTGAACTCATTGAACCTTGAACCTTTAAACCATTTTGGTTCAAGGTTCAATGGTTTAATGATTCAATCTTTCTTCTTCAAAGTCTTCTTTCTTTTAAGTCTTTTGATCTTATTGAACTCATTAAACCTTTGAACTCATTAAACTATTTTGGTTCAAGGTTCAACCATTCAACCATTCAACCTTTACTCTTCAAAGTCTTCTTTTATTTAAGTCCTTTGAAGCCATTGAACTTTGAACTTGCCAAAGCACTTAATTCTTTTAAGTCTACCAATGTTGTTGAACCTTTGAACCTGTTAAACCTTTGAACCTTTGGAGGTGGGGTTCAATGGTTCAATATTTTGTTTGAAGCCTGCCGATGGACCTTTTGGTTGAACTTTGGCATTGAACTAGCCTTGAAATTCCGAAGTGTTGGGAACTTGTTTTTTTGTGAGATCTCGCCTGTTGAAGTTGTTGAACCCATTAAACATGTGAGTTCCTTAGCTAAAAAAGCTTGAATAATTAAATAATTGGAATACTCAAAACATTTTTTGAGAAGGGAAGAGAGAATTTTGGTCTGCAAGACCAAAATAGTTGATAGGTTGTCCCCAAAAACAAGTGAAGGATTTTGGGAACAATAGCTGGCTCCAGTTGCAGAACTTCCTTCAGTCAAATTTTTGAAATAGCTGAGGGGAGTAGAAACAAGAATCTCCAGTGCCTTCAATTATGCCATTGGGTTATGGAGTCATGCTACCTAGAAATAAAGGTGTTAAAAAGAAATGAAAATAAATAGCATAAAATAGAACAAAAGACTATACAAATATACAAATGTATAATCAAACTTATCTGATACTTCAAGAGTTGAAGTGCTTTAGATGATACCCACTATGAGGCAGTGAAAATGGTGTTCCATCTTGATACTTCAACAAGAAACTATTTTCACCATTGAGTTGATGAATAGCAAACAGGCCTCTCCATAAGGAATCAAATTTCCCATGCATTCCCTTTAGTTCTCTTTTCTTGTCCCATAATAGGACTTGGTCTCCAATCTAGAAATCACAAGTTTTTTATTTTTAGTCGAAGAGCTTCTTCACCAGGGTTTGATGCAAAGTGATTCGGTCCACCACCATAGTTCACTGCTCATCTAGCTCAGTCAAGCACATGATCCTTTTGTTAATGGAGCTTTCATATGTCTGATCTTTGACTGCCTTTGCCAATTTTAGTGTTAGAAATTCTAAGGTGATTGGTATCTCTGCATTGAGACCATACAAAATTTGGAATGGTGACATACCTATCACCCTCTTGGGTGTAATTTTGTCTGCCCATAAAGCATCAACCAATGCTTTATGCCAAGTTCGTTGGTTGTCATCCACTAGCTTTCTGATGACGGTCTCCAAGTTTTTGTTGCTCGATTCTGCTTGGCCATTCCCTTATGAAAAATAATTAAAAGAGTGGGAGAGGGTAATCCCATAATAAAAATAGAATTGAGTAATCTCATGGGAAGAGAAATAGGTTGCATTATCTGTCACAATCTTGGTTGGGACCCCAAACTTGGAAATGATGTTCTCCTTAAGGAAATTACATACTACTTTTGAAGTAGCATGCTTGGTTGGAATAGCTTCCACCCATTTGGTGAAGTAATATGTGGCTGTGAGAACATAATCATGTCTAGCACTTGAAGATGGGTTTACAGCACCAATGAAATCAATTTCCCATTGCTAAAATGGCTCTTCTATTACCACTGTCTTAAGAGGTAGAGCAACTAGCTTGGGTCTTTCAATGAACTGCTAACATAGCTCACATCTTCGTACCCATTTATATGCATCTTGAAATAGAGTATGCCAGTAATACCTGGCTCACAAAATATTAGATCAGTTGCAGGTGCATAAAAATGTCCTCCATAGGCTAGATTATTGAAGGACTCCAAAAGTTGATTCTGTTGCTCTTTATCCATGCAGCAAAGTAACACTCCATCAAGGTTCCTCTTATACAGGGCATTGTCCCACAGGACAAAATTGGAATATTTTAAAATAACAATCCACTTTTCTTTATGAGATAGGTGAGTAGGACACTCACCATAAGTAATAAAATAGGCAATGCTTGAATACCACTCATTTGTGGTGGAGAGAAAGAGGACTATTGGTGTGTCTTCAATTTTTGCTTCTTCATGCCCTGTTTCTCCTGGTCTGTTATCAACAATCAATTGGCAGAGACCCCTTCCCCATACAAGATTCATTGGTTTGATAACAAGATCAAACTCTTGGATTTTAGCAATCCAATTTCCCCTTTTGGTTTCAAACTCCTACTGAGTTAATATGGATTTGACTTTGGTATCAAGAACCAGGGCAATAGTGTGTGAATTCAAGATGTAAAAATGGAAGTGATTTACTACCTTTACCATGGCATAATCATGTTTCTCCAGATTTGAATATTTTATTTCATGAGATTTGAGAGGACAACTCATGAAGGATATGGGAGATTCCACACCTTTTTTGTTCTGTTGAACCAGATTTGTTGAAAATGTGTGCTTAGAAGCATAACTATACATTGTGAAATATTTGGTATAATCTAGACAAACCAAAATTGGGGCATGGGCGATAGCTATCTTGATGTCTAGAAATGCCAATTTGCCTTCTTCAATCTAGCTAAAAGTGGCCCTTCCCTTCATCATGTTCACAATGTGGCAAGTTTTCTCAATGAACTCAGGAATGAACCTTCATAAAAAATTCACTTTTTTGAAGAAAGAGTGAACTGTAGTCTTGTGGGTAGAGTAAGCTCCTGTATGGATTTGACTCTTTTTGAGTCAATATTTATTTCTTCTCAAGATATAATGTGTTTAAAAAGTTTCCCTTCTATTACCCCAAAAATAGACTTCCTAGGATTTAGAGAAATGCCATTCTGGTGACATCATTCCATTTCATCTTTGAAATCAAGATCCATTGCTCTCTAAAAAGTGTCACCAGTATTTATCAGGCCAAATGGCATTCTTCGATATGTAAAGGTACCCCAAGGTGTGGTGAAGGTAGTCTTAAATTGGTCTGCTTCACCAACTTCCACTTGATTGTACCCTGAGAAGCCATCCAGCATTGATAACATCTTTGAACTAGTCACCGTCTGAAGAACTTGGTCCATGATGGGCAGAGGGTAATTATCCTTTAAGGATGACTCATTCAAAATTATGAAGTCCATGCAGAGGTGAATTTTTCCATTCTTTTTTTCTCATAGGAACTATGTTTGCAATCCATGTGGAATGATGGATTGGAAAAATTATTCTAGCGTTCAGCATTTATCATATTTTAGATAGAATAGTACTTGATATCTTTGGATTATACTGCCAGGATTTCTGCTTGAAAGGCATTGAATCACTCTTGAGAGGAATTTCATGGTTAATTTCTTCAGGCCTGAGCAACTTTAGATCATCATAGGAGTATGCCAAAACATCTATGTAATGGCAAAGTAGGGCAGTAAATTTGAGCTTCTCCTCAGGAGTGCAGCACTTCCCAATGTTCACCATCTTGGGATTTTCCTTGGTACCCAAATTTATTTGATCAAACTCCTAGGAGGATATTGAATCCATTTGTTGTTATTTGATGAACCTATCATGCTTGTCAAATAGCTTCTCAAGGGAAACCAATCCTTTGGGAATTTTATTCCCTTTTAGTTGTTGGAATTCTTTCCCTATGTCTGAACTTGTTTCAAGGGTTGATTCAAGTTTTTGAGGCTCACTGCCTTTGAAGTGAAGCTATTCAAAGCTGTATTTTTATTCCAAAAAGGTGATGATTTGGTTGTCACCATTGAACACTTGTCAATGATTGGCATTGTCAGGCACACTTGGTTAAAAGACCAGTTTGATAGTGTACTTGTCTCCCTTAAAATCTAGGTGAGAAACCAAGAGAGTTGCAGAAATAGATAATGCATTAGCTCGGTCATTAAATTATTTGGGTACTATAAAGATACTGAAAGCATCGAAGCTTTCAATTTGATCTCAAACTAAATTGTGGTAATGGCACAATCTCTCATTTTTGGTTCGGTATAGGGTCTTGACCTAGCAAACCATCAGCTCAACATCTCCTATAGTGTGAAGGAGTTTGACACCCCTACCTTGAACAGCCTTTAATCTAAGTAGTAGCAATTCATATTCAGTAGTATTATTGGTATTATTGAACAACAATTTGTATAAAGAAGGAAAAATATCTCATTGAGGAGATATCAATACAATCCCAGCTCCTGAGTTGGTAGAAGAATAGTTGCCATCAAATTCTAGAATCTAGACATCATCATAAACTAATTTTTTCTTAAATTTATCTTTAATTGGAGGGGAGGATTCTTTTGCACTTACAATGTGTCTTATCAATTTTTTTATTGTTTTGTCTGAATTGATTTTCAAGCTATCACATTCAAGAATTTCATCAGATGCCACATGAACCTCCTCTATGGATAAGAAGTAATTACCCACGCTTGAAGACTCAAATAGAATTTGAGCTTCAGGGGCTGATGTTTGAGTGACAACATATTTTGACTCCTCAGGGAGCAATCTCTGCATGACACCTTTGATCGGGATCCTTGCTTTAGACAGGTCCATACTTAACTCACCACCAACATCCTTACAAAAAATTTACCCAAGAAGAATGTTGTAGAGGCTGAGACGTTAGCCACTAGGACTGTCATCTTAATTCTCTTATCCAAGAATGCCACAAATGCAAATTGGGCATCTTTGATTTGTCCCAGTAGTGGCACTTGTTTGTTCTCCATGGAGAAACATCTCCCAAAGGTCTTAGTTAGTGTGATTCCAAGAGATTACTCCACTTTGGCAGACATGACATTGTCATACGCACCTAAGTCTATGATACAATTGTTCAACTAGTGTCTATTTATCAGTAGGGAGGCATAAAATGGTTATGTCCTCCTGAGAGCAGTAGGAGTAATGACAAGGTTATTTTGGGTGGATGTGGGAGTCACCTTTGGAACAGTTGGTCCTATAAGGACAGTTTTATTCTTTACACTGAACCAACTTATTCAACTGCTTAGGGTTGGATTGCAAAAATTTAAATTTAGACATTTGAATTTTGGTTTTCTTGACATGGTCTATTATATCGAATGTTTGAAATGAATTAGGAATAAGGGAAGGTAGTTCATTCTTCTAGTTTTTAGGAGGGGTGGTACTAGTCTATGAATTTGAAGTTGAAGATGAAGGAAATCTTGATGTACTTACCTTTTTAGTGATCACTGGGTCCTTCGATTGAAAAGGAAAATTGGTTCCCCACTTATCAATTGAAATTGCTGGTTGAGATCGCTCCTCTATTTTTTTCTTATCAGCTTGTTGGGCTGATTGGTTCTAGGACTAGGTGAATACAATGTATGATCCATCAAACACCTCACCTTTACTTTTGGATTCATCTTAGTAATTCAAGAAACCAATGTTGGAGTCTCCAGCTAATTCTTCTTCTCCCTCTATGAAGAGATTAGCATCATCTTTTAGGTTCAACTCAGGCTAGATGGAGAAATCAGATTCTATTTTGAGATATCCAACTATTGAGTTGGTTGGTGCTACTTTAATGGCAAGCTTCCCCTATGGGGAAGGAAGATGATTTGGTTACCCTTGATTTTTGGTAGCATTGCCTTAATATGACTTATTAGAGAATGTCCTCCTTGGTATATCTCGGTATAAGGTAGAAGACATCCCTTACACCATTTGCTTTTTGAGAGCTGGCAACTCATTTGTCAGCTTTTGCACCATTAAATTAGTGGTGCCTGTAGATGGATAATCAGAAGATGAAGAAGATTTACCTCTATTAGGATCTCTTCTTATCCTTCTTACCAAGATGAGATCATCTTCCACTTCAGTATCTAAATAATGCACTGCATCAAGGTCTATGTGGCCAGCACGTCTCAGTAGAAAACTTACTTCAGGTAACTGAGAATTTATGAAGAAGCATTTGAGATTCTCAGTTTTTGGCTGAGCAATGGTAGGAATCCTATTCCTCAACTTGTCAAACTTAGCTATGAAGTCCCTCATAGGTTCATGAAGTTCTTTTTTCATTTGTGTGAGCTGGGCCAGTAGGGCATGTGCATCTTCTACAGGCTTGAATCTGGCTTCAAACTTGGCTTTGAGGGTGTTCCAATCAGTCACCATCTGGGCCTACAGATGATAGAACCAATCTACAGTTACACCTTATAATTTTTTTACAAATAGCTTGACTTCTACATCCTCATACTCCACACTTATCACACCACAGGCTATGTTGAAGGCTACAATATGTTCATCAGGATGAACTCTCCCATCACCATAGAACTTGGGAAAATTCTTCCTAAAATTGTGAGGTAGCTCATGTAGAGGTGGAGTTAGATTGAATGGACCAAAAGAGTTACCCCAAGGGCCTTGGACTACCATGATTTAACTACTAAAGGGAGGGATAACAAATTTTTGAGGGGTATGTATTGGCAAAGCTCTGCTAATAGTAGAAATGGATGCTTTGCCTGGTAATGGAGACCTAAGTTTTGTAAGAGGAAAACTCCTGGTTCACTAAAGATGAGATGGTGAAGGGAAAGGATCAAAATCACTTTGTTGTACCAACTCAAATATAAGTTCAATGATACCTTTAGATCTCTGGCTTCTTATAAACTATGGATCTGCCAGAGTGTAAATTTGAAATGGATAAGGATAAGGACTGCTTCAATTTGAAGCTTAAAGCTTCAAACTGCACAAAACATCCCCAATAGAGTCTTCAAAAACTATTGGGTGAATATTTTGTCACCAGCTAATTGATGGGTAAAATAGGTTATTTCAACCATAGCATAAGGAGATTGATCAGCCAAATGTGCAGGTCTACCACATCAAAAGGGGACAAATCTCTCCTCTCATCAAGGAGAGGTTCCCTATAAATATGAGATGTTATATATATTATATATAAGGAAAAAATAACACTCAAGGGTAGGACAACACCATCCATCTCTCTTTTTTTAGAGATGATGTTCATAGATCAAAGGATAATTTTGGTGAAAACACTCAAGGCACTTCTCTTCTTTCAGAAGTGGTCTGAAGCAAATAGCAAGAATTCTTTCTGGTAATGATAAGTAACAGGATATAGTAACATAGTAGGATGAAGTGTAGCACAAAGTCTCCACCTCAACTACCAAAGAGTGAAATATGAAGGACAATGGGGGCACAAATTCATCCCAAGATCCTTTACACAGAAACAAACTAAAAACACACACACTAAAGACAATTGTGGTAGCTCAAAGTCTTCCCACAGTTGGCTTCAGGACACCTTCTAGGTTACTTCCACTAGTTCTATTTATTTAATTAAATGGATAAAAATGCATTCAGGAAATCGACATAAGAACAATTTCCTCAACAAAACAAGCTCTTCTAACACAAAGTCTGAAAAGTCACTTACTTTCCCATTCAAATAATGAAATATGATCAACAATCTGAGCTCAAAGTCTCAATAATGCCTTTTAATTTGGACAAAGTTTTGCTTCTAATAACAAAAAGATATCTTTTGCATAAAATAAGAGATTACAATATATAGTAGCCAAGAAAGACTTGGCACTTTGTTTCATGGAATGGCCCATGCTGCATTCAATGCCTTGAATACATTTATAGTTCTATCAAGGGGCCATGCTAGAATAGGGCATCGACCTTAACTATGGCATGTCAATTCATCTCAAATGTCTCCTCCAAAGTATAGGCCACCTAGTCCTCTTCTTGATATTTACGCAGCTGTCCACTTCACCTTTACTCGATGGAAAAAAATAGGTCGCATCCTTGAGTGCTCGTGCTCTCTGATGTCCACTTGGTGGACTGTTTCACCAACTAGAAATAACTTCTGCATAGATATTTCTAGTTTTTCCCTCTTATTCCCTCTTCTCTTAACACATTTTATTTCTTCCTCATGATCTGAGCTCTTAGGCTATCTCTTCCCTTTCTATTGGCTCTTTCAGCTTTTTTTTTAGCTGGTCATTAAGTTTGTTTTAAGGTTCCACACAATATTTGAAAATAAACAGGCATTTCATTACCTTGAATTTGATGTCCATGGGGATGTCACTGGTTGCTAGTCACTTAAACCCTATTGAACCTTGAACCTTTAAACCATGAGAGTGCATTGGTTCAATGGTTTAGGTGGTCCTATTGGCTCCTTGGTTCAATCACTTCCTTGGTTTAATCACTTTCTTTCCTCTTTAGCTGAACCATCTCTTCGAACTTGTCTCTAGAATCTTCCACTTCCTTCCTTCACTCGAAGCTCCCTTGAACCTTTGAAATTCCTTGAACCTTTGAACCTTTGAACTTTGAACCATTTTGGTTCAAAGTTCAACAATTCATTCTCTTTCTCAGAATCCTTTGGTCCTTCAAAGTTTTTGGATCCTTTTATTTTCTTTTGAACTCATTAAACCTTTGAACTTTGAATTCTTTTGGTTCAAGGTTCAATGGTTCAATGTTTCATTCTTTGTTCTTTGAATCCTTTATTCTTTTAAGTCTTTTAAACTTTATTGAACTCATTGAACCTTGAACCTTTGAACCATTTTGGTTCAAGGTTCAACAGTTCAATGGTTCAATCTTTCTTCTTCAAAGTCTTCTTTCATTTAAGTCTTTTGATCTTATTGAACTTGTTGAACCTTTGAACTCATTGAACCATTTTGGTTGAAGGTTCAACTGTTTAACCGTTCAACCTTTACTCTTTAAAGCCTTCTTTTCTTTAAGTCCTTTAAAGCTATTAGACTTTAAACTTTCCGAAGCGCTTAAATCTTTTAAGTCTACCGATGTCATTGAACCTTTGAACCTATTGAACATTTGAACCTTTGGAGGCAGGGTTCAATGATTCAATGGTGCAATGGTTCAATATTTTGTTTGAAGCCTGTCGATGGACCTTTTGGTTGAACTTCGGTGTTGAACTAGCCTTGAAATGCATAAGTGTTGGGTACTTATTTCTTTGTGAGAACTCGCCTGTTGAAGTTGTTAAACTCGTTGAACCTGTGAGTCCCTTAATTGAAAAAGCTTGAATAATTGAAGAATTGGAATACTCAGAACATTTTTTGAAAAGGGAAGAGAGAATTTTGGTCCACAGGACCAAAATAGTTGATAGGTTGTCCCCAAAAAAAAGTGACAAATTTTGGGAACAACAACCAACACCTCCAAGAATTATGTGTAGAAAAGACAAGTACTTAATTAAAGTCAATGAAAATATTTTAGAACCAATGCATAAAAAAATATCTGATCTCCATTCAAGAAGACTGGCTCAACAAATTTGAGATACTTTCTTTCCTAATTTGGAGTATGATAATCAAAGATGTCAATTATTTATTTCATTGATAAAATTGATTAAGATGAGACCTATAATGTACACATTAAGACTAATAACATCTAACATGGATGATGAAAATAATAAAATTATAAAAAATCTACATGATGCATATCATACTATAGGCCCAAAATCATGCACCAAAGATTGTAATGTTGCCCAACGTATACTTACAAGTTGTGAAGTAAGTGACAAAACAAGAAAAAATGAATAATTTCAAAAATAAGACAAACACTTAATTTAAATATAAAAAATAATAATAAAATCAATTAAAATATGTTACGAACTTAATGAACCTAATACCAATGAGCTCTGGGCATTCTTTGGTAGACTTCTATGAAAGGACAAGGCTATAACTGATACTCCCAAAGAGTTACTTGCTTAATTTTGGAAAGACAATACAAGAGTTTTTCCCAATACAAGAGATGTTATGAAAAGAAGAGTTGGTTCTTGTAACCATGAACCACATCCAAAACATTTATTGGATATGACTCAAACATAATTGTGCTCTAAAATTTTCAAAAAAAATCCATAATTTTATATTTGTCAAAGATATTTGGAGATGGCAAAACCTTTTTATGTTAAAATAAATCACACACACACTCCTTGTTGTTGTAGGCAACATGCTTAATTTTCAATGCACTAAGACGTTTTTTGCCATATTTATTGTACTTTGTTTACTAAATTTTTATTTAAGAGTGTGGCATTGAATTGCCACCAAAATCATCCAGGGAATTTATTCCAACTATCTTTTAAAAAAGAATAAATGGAAAATTATCTTATAAAAAAATCATATTTAAATGGAAATTATAACATTTGTGGTGGATTTCCAAAATTAGAAACATGTATCCATGAGGAGATTACAAGTGAAATTGGATAGGAATTAGTTGGTTTAAGCAAATATAAATTAGTGACTTATCAAGTAAAATATGTCAAAGAATCTAAAACGTATGATCTTACAAAAAAGATACTTGTTTCTAAATTTTTGGTCAAATTTAAGGAGAATATTATTTATAAATATGAAAGGCACACACACATGGCTAGATGGTTAGATGAACATTTCAAGATAAGCATGGATACATTCCCACTTGATTCAATTGGTTCAGTAGTTGATTTTTATAAAAATTACACATTCAAACCCCAAATAGAAGTTCAATATCAGTATTACAACTCATCACAAGTTTCCATATTCATGCATATAGCATTCATGCATGCACATGATAGTATAAAAACAACAACAAAATATATCAAGGGAGTACCATTTCTATATCAATGATGATAAATCACATTGTTTAGAGTATGTACAAGGTTTATTTTAGAAGTTATGTGAATAGTTGAGTCAGAGTAACATTACTTTCAATCAACATTACATTTGGTCAAACAATTTCACATCATAGTTCAAAAATGCATGGATATTTCATTGGTTGAGTAGGATGCATGTTAACACTAGTATAAAACACATTTGGAGTTTCACTAAGGTTATTCATGGAAAAAGGGAGCATGATGGTACTAGATCACATGTAAAAAGAGCTATTGAAAGAGAGGAGTTGAAATTTGAAGAGGGTGTTCATTTGATAAATGCAAAAATTGTGGTTGAATGGTGTAATGAGAACATGTGTCATGGTACTCAACCAAATTTTAATAATCATAGACATTTTTGGTTAATGGAGGAAGAACACTTGGTAAATTATGAGGATTGTATGACTCTAATGGGTTTAAGTGATCTCCACTCATTTTGTAGCTCAAATTCAAGTTCTTGGGCTAGTCATATGAGACACTTGGCATGTTTTTATTTTACATACATGGACTCTATTTGGAATGAGTGTGAGTCATAAGAGTGGGTGGATGATTGGATTTCAAAACCTCTATTTCCAATCAATACATATTAGGTTCCAACACCATTATAACTTATAAATATGACATCATCAGATGACTTGTTAACCAAATTTCACCTCAGTACAATTTGTTCAACCATTTTCATGGAGAACCAAATAGAAGTTGCAAGATCAAGTCATTTTAGAGATCCAAAATTGCAAGTCAAGGAAGCTAAAGTATTTTGGCTTCATTTTAGTGTATGTCGGGTTCTCCACAAGTCAAGTCTTGGCCTCTCGTAAACCTAAGTTACTCCTCAAGATCAAGTTAGGTTCTCTAAATAAATTGACTTATAAAAGTTTCATAAGTAGAAATAATCCAAGTTTATGAACCCAAATTACTCCTTCCAATGATTTTTGGGTGTTCAACGAGGCATGATTTCAAGTTTTCCAAGGAGCAAGTCTTATGACTTTTATAAGCAAAAGCATTTAGAAAACCTGAAATGGTCTTGATTCTTGCCTCTCGAAAGTGGCCCTTCAAAACTTTTTCGAAGGGCCTTTCTTGCCTTGTTCCCCCCCAAATGTCCCTTTAAATTTTTTTGAAGGGCACTTTATTTTCCCGAGTGTCCCTTCATATTTTTTTGAAGGGCACTTTTATTTCCAAGTGTCCCTTCAGACTTTTTCGAAGGGCTCTTTTCTTCCAGGTGACCCTTTGGAAAAGTTCTGAAGGGAACTTTTTAGGCCAAATGTTCTTTTAGACTTTTCCAAAGGGCACTTTTCTTCTAAGTGACCCTTTGTAAAAGTTTTTAATGGAAATTTTTAGTTGAAATGTTCGTTTGGACTTTTTTGAAGGCACTTTATTGTCTAAGTGACCCTTTGGAAAAGTTCCAAAGGGCACTTTTCTTCGCAAGTGACCCTTTAGACTTTTTTGAAGGGCACTTTGCCTTTGGAAATGCCCTTTGAAAATTTTCTAAAGGGCCATTTCCTTTTAAAATGCCCTTCAAAATTTTTTGAAGGGACCCTGTGCCTTCCCCAAGTGTCCTTCAAGACTTTTCCTAAGGACACTTTCCCAAGTGTCCTAGAAAAGTTCTCGAAGGAACTAGCCATTGCCTTTTAGGTAAAATTCTTAAAAGAATTCCTTTGAATAAATTTTCTAAAGCAATTACTTCATTAAAATTGCCCAAAATAATAAACCTGACTCGATGGATCCCCATGATGTGTCGCATGACGTCAAGTTTAATACAACCAACTAGCCATTGGGGTGAAAAGATGACGTGCTACAGGATGTCAAATTTAGGGTGGCCAACTAGTCATTGAGATTCAAATATGATGTGTCTTAAGACATCAAATTCATACCTAAAGTCTTCAAGTAAGGAGTAAATCCATTTAGAGAACCCGACAGGGTCTTAAGCAAAAATAATACAAATTGGGTTTCCCAAAGAGCTTTACTTATGACTTTTACAAGTAAAATTAATAAAAAATCATAAAAAAGAAGAGAAAATGATTTATAGGTTTTAAACATATATTTAATAATGAATTTTACAAATATAAGTAATTAAAGAACTCGAAGAAGCAAGTAAAAGTAAAGTCACTTGGAAAACCTGAATGGGTCTGCAGTGCAAAACATGGGAGCTCTCAAGAAGAATCTAAGGTTCATAGTAGTGATCTAAGCCATTTATTATGGAGGGCCATCTCACCATTGATTTTTTAGTGATCTTGGTCATTTCAAGAGGGTGAATCAAAGAGAAGGACAAACTCCAACTGAATGAGAGAATAATTAGAATCAGTTTCACCAAGATGGTGACTATAAACTATTTTAAAGGATTCTATTTTGGTTCTTAAGATCTCTCTCTTCTCTCCCTCTTTTTCTATAAATATGACCCTTAGGATCTTATTTTATCATCTATAGATAGTAAGACAAAGCCCTACTAGAATGTTTTTCCATTTTCTTGCCTTTGAGATAATAAGCATAAGTCTATTTTCTTTCTAAGTTCTAGACATTGGCCTGGGCATGAAAGAGACATAGAGTGACAAGTGATGTTTTATACTTATATTCTATATCCTTCATGTTTTTGAGCAAAGAGTTGATCCAACAGGTCATGTAGAGTGCATTCTAGCTATATGAGATTTTACACATGTGTAGCCTTTTTTTTGGATTATATAGGTCATCTTTTCTAGTTATTTACCTTGTGTGATCTCATTCATTTTGTCTCCACATTGAAATACTTATGTTGGAATCTTCTAGAGCTTTCTTTGTATATTATATTCTATTGTATTATGCATAAGTATAGGGCATACATGTGGATACTAATTCTTGGTGTATCACCATCTTAGACTAGGATTTTCATTTATGCAAATTTATAACTCTTTTCACTTATATAAACTAGTTCAGTAGCCTTATTTCACAAAAAGCTAATACAAAGAGCTAGCCCTTTCAACCTAGAGGTTCATTTCCACTTATAAGCACACCCATAGGCCTAAAAATGTCCCAACATTGCCCAAATCTAGAGGAGGCCTAAACAACCCTCTTCTAGGGTGTTTCCAAGATTTGGAGACAACATGACTTTTACCATGTATCTGATATAGCATAACCAGGTAGAATATTTCTCATTATGTATAATTTATTCTTATTATATATCTTTATATTGTTGCTAAAAATGATTTTTTGTGATACAGGTCATGTTTTTATAGTTATTACAGATGAGGATAATGAAGAAGGCATTGATTAATACTTGTGTCAATGTGTAGAGAGAAATAAAAAATTGACTTCCCTAGTTATATATGGAGAAAACATTGATTATCCCACTAGGTCAGTAGTAGTCACTATAACTTGGTTTCAATGATATCCTATAAAATATTTAGATCAATGGTTATTTGAAGAATTTGAAATGCATAGGAATATATTTCACTATTCAAATTTGATTCTTGAAATGAATATTCAATTCCAAAAATATAATGAGAGGCCATTAAACAGGAAATTATGGAAAGTTTAGGAGTCAGACCATGGAGTTATTATTAATACTATCAAGGTTAGAGTAGATCCTAGTGGTTCATTGGATTGAAATATAGTGGTATATTGACTTTTCAAATGTATATTTAATCAATTTTACCAAATTATTTTTATTTTCTAAGTAATACATATAAATTTCATTTTAATTTACTTACTAATAATTTTTTGTAGGTTAGTAGTGCCAGATAAGCTTCCACCTTCATGTGGTTGGCACTATCAGTAAAGATTTATATATTATTGAAGTTAAGAGAATCTTAGGTTTGATGTGATCAAATATCAGGTTGGACGTGATCTAATCTTGAGAAATGACTCACAACTTTTATTTTATGGGTATTTGAACTTAGGCTAAAAATGCATTTTTCTTGTATTGGGAAGGGTGCTCTTGAGGTCAAAATGGGTGGTGGGTTTGTCAATTGGGCCTAATGAGAGGCCAAGAACCTAGTCCTATATTTTATTTACCCATCTTGAATGTGATGTCAATGTCAATTTTTACTCAGGAAGCATCAGAACTAGAGTTTTGCAACCACAACTTAAACTTGACAACATTTATTATCAGTGTTTTCACTCTCCAGAATGGTGGTGAAAATACACTTTCAGGTGGATTTGAACACATTGGTGGTGTGATAACATGTAATTTTTCTATATTTACATGATTAAAGTGATATATTCATAGGTGGAGGTCCCAGAGGTAGAAATTCCAATTAGAGCTCAAGAAGTTATTTGTTCACTGATAAAAAGTTGCATTTTTAGACACGTCACTATAACTTGTCTAATAGATTGATCTCAAAGCTTCCACCTAAGTGAAAATTATAGGGATTAGATAGGTAGGGGAAGGATTTGATGGTTCACAAAAATGACTTACAAGTTTTATTTTATGGGTATTTGAACTTAGGCTAAAAAATGCATTTTTTATATTGGGAAGGGTGTTTTTGAGGCAAAAATGGGTGGTGGGTTTGTCAATCAGGCCTAATGGGAGGCTAATAACCTAATCCTAGATGTTATCCACCCCCTTGGATGTGTTTTTAGTGTCATTTTTCACTTAGAAAGCATCAAAACTAGAGTTTTACAACCATAACTTAAACTTTGACAACATTTGTTGTCAGTGTTTTTGCTCTCTAAAATAGTAGTGAAAATGCACTTTCAGGTGGATTTGAATGTTTTGAATGTGTGATAACATGTAATTTACCTATATATATTTTATCAAAGAGATACATTCATAGGTGGAGGTTTCAGAGGTATAAATGCTAGTTGGAGCTCAAGAAGTTACTTTTTCACTAATAAAAAGTTGCATTTTTTGACCCATCACTATAACTTATTTAATGAATTGATCTAAAATATTACACCTAATTTATTTGGGGTGTTATTAGAGGGATTAAATAGGTATGGGATGTATTTTAAGTTTCACAAAAATGACTTAAAATTTTCATTTTATGCATGTTTGAACTTAGGCTAAAAATAGACATTTTTCTTGTATTGGGAGGGGTGTTCTTGAGGCTAAAATGGGTGGTGGATTTATCTATTAGGCCTGATGGGAGGTAAATAACCTATTCCTAGATTTTATCCCCCCCTAAATTTATTTGTATTATCATTTTTCACTCAAGAAGCATCAGAATGGGTTGTGTGGTAGATTTAAGTAAAGCTTTGTTGAAATTGTGTTGAATGAAATGCAGGATTTCATCCCAAGTGTGTTGCTTATAATAGGTTTACACTCTCATATGGTGCATTATAATATTATTTACCACTTTTTTTATCCATAGATATGGGTATTAAATGTGGTCTATATATTCAACTTTATGTCTATCATAGACCAAAGCGCATTCTAAAAATGGATACAAAATATTGTATTCTTATTAGACATGATATTTTTTGGGATTTCAAAGTGGATATAAGCATATTTAAAGTATAATTTAGTTTTTTATAGAGATGATATTACTTTTTTACATGGTATGATAATCACTATCTTTAAGAAACTATCA
This sequence comes from Torreya grandis, assembly GCA_037957365.1. Taxonomy (NCBI): domain Eukaryota; kingdom Viridiplantae; phylum Streptophyta; class Pinopsida; order Cupressales; family Taxaceae; genus Torreya; species Torreya grandis. The sequence goes on along the minus strand of JARHVA010001695.1, from coordinate 2,739,356 downwards.
ACTACTACATAAAAATAATCATTACCAGGTTTATTAGTAGGGTAGTCTAAGATAAAATCCATGGAAATAGATTCCCATTGTCTAGATACAATTAACATATGTGTGTAAAAACCTTGGTTCTTGTTGATTAGTTGGGAAATTTATCATGTATCATAATACTTGATATATTTGGATACATCAAACTTGAGATATGGCCAAAATAAGTACTTTTACAAAATTGCAAGAGTATTTTCAACCCCAAAGTATGTTAAAATGAGCCTCCCATATTAGTTTCTATCTTTCTACCTCATGTGGAATGCACAAGTGCCCAAGGTGATATATAAGTCTATAATACAAATAGAAATACGTAATAGAATTACTGTAATTAAAATTTTGATAGATATCTATAGAATCCATGTTAAATGGATACAATTTTGACCATGTGATAACTTTATGTCCACATGCATCAAGTAAATAAAGGAGAGTTTAAAACTAGTGGATGGCTTAGATAATTTTTTATTGGATTGGAACTTCCATTTTGATTCTTGGTGTTCATATTTAATTATTTAAGTTAAGAAGACCATTTTTTATGCCACTCTTATTGCAACTTATTTTGAATCTGTAAGAACTAAATAGGCTTGTGATATATGTGAACATAGTCTCTTTGCTCCTAATATAATTCATTCAATTCTTACATGCTTAAAAATTATCATAAATCTTAAAATCATAGGTTGGGTAGTTTTTTATCAATATAGTGAAATTTTCACTTTAGTAAGGAACTAGATAACCATGTTAAATGAGTACTACTCCAATTTTGAAATTAGATGCATTTGTCTCAAGTTCAAGTGGTTGTTGAATATATGTTAACACAAGTATTGGTGTAAAATAGAGTATTAATTTCAATTCTTTGAATTATTTATATTGTGTGTCTTATTAGAAGAGATTTTATCTAGTGCCACATTTAGCAACTTAGTTCAAAATCCAAGACACATGAGAAAAACCAAGTAAAAATATCTTATGGAAAATTTCCAATCTCAAGAAGTGTGAATATCTATGAGATTATTTGGTTGTGACAATTATTGGATAACTTGAATCTTGGTTAGGTCTAAATCCACTCCTTGTGTGTATATTATGTATCACAGATACTTTATCTCCCACATAGCAAATGAAAATTTCTCTATGTTTACATAGAACTTTTGTTTCAACAAAGTGTCAATAACTTACTCTACATGGTTTAAATGTCCATCCCATGTTTTTGAAGATCAAGATGTCATTAAGGTAGAATACAAAAAATTATGTAGTGAATGGCCTAAGAATGTCATTTATCATCCATTGAATGTAGTTAATGTGTTTTTCAAACCGAATGGCATGACTAATCATTCAAATAAACCTTATTTGGCCTTGAAGGTTATCTTCCATACAAAAAGGAGGTTCAAAAATAATCTAATGATACCCAAACTTAAGATCAATTTTGGTGAAGTATTTTTCACCATGGAGTTGATCCAAGAAACCCTCAATCCTTAGAAGAGGATATTGGTTCTTCATTATGATCTTCTTTAGAGCTGTGTAATTGATGCACAACTTCCATGTTCCATATTTCCTTAGCACAAATATAATTAAGTTGTTGAAAGGTGATGAGATGGGCCTGATTTTTACTTTGTCCACAAGTTCATGGATCTATCACTTGATTTCCTCATTCTTCATAACTAATATGTGGTATAAAGAGGCATTAGGTAGAGGTAATAAAGGGATCAAATCAATTGTGTGTTTCATCATAGAATGTGTAAGTACTTCCTTTATTATTTAAAAATATCTTTGTATTCTTTCAATTTGTGATTTAAATATGATGTTTCTATTGCTACTATTAGATGAACTATGGTATGGATTGATGCCCCAAGGATATTCCTACACTCAGATCTTACCATCAAAAGCACAAAATACTTACTAGATGTGACTAGCTTCTTACACTACTTAGTGATAAGGAGTGATGGCTTATGGACTAATTATAGTATATGATATCTCTTATCACCAACATATGTGATAATATTTCTTGGATTTGCCTCATAGACTACATGTCAATGGTAAATATATGGTTAACCAAGTAAAATAACACATACCTCTAACGAAGTGACATCATAAAGGATTGTATCTTGAAAAGGTTTGATGTTTTACACCAATTGGAATTGTTGAGTGATGTGTTTCTTAAATCCTACACTAAACCATTCAATAGAGTTTGGTTTTGGTGAAGGCATTAGTGGCAAGTTTCCTATAAAAACTACTTAGAGAAAAATCATTTAATTTTTGTTTCTATTGTCAACAATGAAGTGTACTAGTTGAGCATTGATCCACATTTAAGAATGGAATGAATTTTTAATTCTTTTATTTTTTCAGGGGTAACAGAGATGTTTTTGGTACCCATCATAGTGCTAGGTTTAGAATCCATGATTTTCTTAACTTTCTCCAATGATGTTGGGTTTTTACTTTTTGTTTTAATTTATGCAAGTAGAGTATTCCTAGTGTATCATTATTCATTGGAATGACTGTTAGAGATGAGAACTAAACACCAATTGCTAGTGTTGGACTACCTGTTATGGCCATTTGATGATTTTTGCTTATTTTTTGGAGGGTATTTGGCACTATCCCCTAATTTAAAATTCATTTTAGAATATTTAGAGAATTAATTGGTCAAAAACTTAGAATACTTTGTCTTATTTTTGGCCTTAGCCTTTCCTTCAAACTTGAAAGCAAATATTTAGGATTTTATGATTGAAGACATTTATAATAAATCCATAAATGATTGGATATGTGGTCTTAATCTTGACCTATATTTCAAAATAAGGTTTTGATTTGAATCTTGAATCCTAAGTTTAGATACCAAAGTATGAAAGGAATTTGTGTATTGTTGCATAGACTGATCCTTACCTTGATGAAATTGAGGTAACTTTATGTATTAATCATCATAGTTTATAATAGGATAAAAAATTTCTTTGAGTACTTCTATGAAACTATTCCATGTGTATATAGATGTGTTTAAGTTAAATTCATCTTCACAATTCTCATGTAAAATGAAGTAGTTTTCCCACCATTTCTTTATTGATAAATAAATTTTTATAAGAACAAATGTAAAATTTTCTCTATTAGAAAATTCATTAACCATGTAACATGAATAGATAAGGTTAATCTAGTTATATAGTGCATATGCATATATTTTGCCTTTAAACATATGGATGTCTAGATTGATTTGTACCTTATATAGAGTATGACCACCAAATGACTAGTGGGAATGAGAGGTTCTAGAATGAATCTATTTTTTGATAAGTAACGAGAAGAGATCAATAATACTTTCTCATTAATATGCATGACATTATTCCAAATCTTCCCATTATCTTTGAAATACAGTCTCTATCATTTTTTGGAACAATTTTGAAGTTGGTGATATTTAGGATTTATCTTCTATTTGAGGACATGAAGGAAGCTATGATGAAGGGTCATGAATCTTGAGTCCCAACTTATAATAATCAGACCTCGTATGAGTGGGAATATAAATATACATGGAGTTAATATACACCACAATACCACCTGAAAATGATATGAAGTGTGTATACTCAAATAACATTGATTTGGGGCCAAGGAGGAGACCTGATGGAAAACTTAATTAAACAGATTTAAGAGAGTTCTAAACACAAGATAATTTATGAATAAAAAATAATATTAAAATGTAATGCATTAAAACAATAAGGAAAATAATAAAGAGATAATAACCAATGCATCATTGTAATAGTTATATTTTATTATATTATGTACTTGATATCTAAGAGTTTAAATGTTTGGTGTCTATGTGATTCCTAACTTCATTATTCTATATATCTATTTCTTAAAAATAATGGAAGTGTACATTATTATACAATGAAGTAAAATGAAGTGTCAATTGAATAGTTACAAAATTTGGTAACAAATTATTCATATCTAAGAGTGTGATGGCATCACTGACTTCCATTACTAATGATTTAGGTGTTATAACAATGACATTATAAGAGTTATGAGGTAACGTATTAGTGGAATTGGATTTTTAAAAATTTCACATAGGTGTGGAACCTACTTCCTAAGTTAACCTTAGTGTAATATTGGATATACAACACATTAATCTTTTGTGAGATCTAGTGACCCAAATCCTCCCGAATCACCCTATGATAAAAAATTTCTTGAGTCAGAATTGTGCATGTGAGAATATTTTTATCAATAAAAATGATGGAAAGCACAAGGATAGAGATCAAAAAAATTGATGCCAACATTTTGAGTTATTGAAGCTCAAGATGGGATATCTTCTTGTAGGCATGCACCAATTGGTTATTAGGTTAGTAAGTGTACATATGGGGATGAAGGTAGAAGAATGAGAGAAGATGGATTGAAAGGTGAAGAATTCAATAATTTTTTATATTTTAGATTCAGTGTTGTTGATATAGAGAAAACCACAAAGTTACTTTGGAATAAGTTAGGGACTTGTATCAAACATTGACATTTCTTATGAACGAGATTTTTCTTTGAAATAAGTTATACTCTCTAAGAATGAATGATGATAAATATATCATAAAGTATCTAATTATGTTTAACACTATGGTAATTTAGTTGATTTAGTTGAGATTAAAATTAAGGAAGAAGATCAATGTATTAATCTATTATGTCATTTGCCTAATTCATGGGATAACCTTGTTATGACCATTAATAATACTTCAAATACATTAAGTCTAGAGTATGTAGTTACAATTATAAGGAAATAAGATGAAAATCCATGGATGATTATCAAATGATTACTTGTTTTTGAGAGGTTTCTCCTAGGACATTAAAATAAATCATGGGACAAGAAACCAAAATCTCAAGGTAAATCTAAGACTCTCAGGAAAAAAATAAAAGGAAATGTGGCAAAATTAAGAATTTTAAAAGAATTATAGACATATAAAGGTTTAAAATGGTATGTCATTAGATGATTCCCATTAAATAGAATTTAAGACCTTGAATGAAGACTCAGTGGATCTATTCTTGACATATTCAAGTACACATGCATGTGATGGTGCATGGTTGATTGACAAGGGTACCTCATTTCATATTACTTCCCATAGGGAGTGGTTATGTGAGTATAAAAATATCAATGGAGGTGATGTATTCTTGAAATACAACTCAACATACAAGATCATATGTTGAATAATATTCAAGTTGATGTTTAAAGATACAAGGCTTAGAACCCTCCCTAGTGTTCTGCATGTTCTAGGTTTGGCTAGATATTTTATTTTTGTAAGTGTTGACGTAGTGGATTGTACCCTTGACATGAGGCTGAGATCTTTCCTTCCACATGCAATAATGGAAACTCCCCTCTTGCCTTTGGGCCTGGCAAAATTGGGGGGAGAGTCTCTAGATAAGGGCTAGCTCCCTTTGATGTATCTTTTAGGCCCTAGATTCCCTAATGCTAACAAATAAATGAAAAAGTGGGGGTGAAAAGGGAGAAGGATGTTGAAAATAGAACCTAAACCTAAACTAAAAGGTGATACACCAAAAAATTTAATCTACTCAGCTCAAACATACACTTTTCACCAAGAAGAAGCTGTCATACACTTCATCTGATGTGGGAAACTCTTCTGTATCAGTGAGTCAGGGGTTCGTAGAGATACAGGGAGGAAGAACTATCAAAGGTGTTCTGAGACACACTTTGGTAGCCTATTCATATGCACCTATATTCTTGCTATAGACACTTCTAGCAGACTTGTAGAAGAAGAAACTTCATAATGCACTAGACATGTTGAAATCATCCTGCGAAAGCATAAAGGAAAATGACTTAACATAAAACAAAGGCATAGACACATATGAAAGTGCAAACTCAGAATGGAGGTAACAATTGCTAAGTCTTGATTCAAGGTAAAATCTAATAGATTTCTACCTTAAAAACCCAAGAGATTTTTTGGGCAGAGCTTTGCCTTATGGGCTAAGAGATCCTTTTTTCAAATGAGAAGTTTACAATATATATAGAGAGAGAGAAGAAGTAAAGGTGCCCCTTGAAAATTTGGCCCTTGTGCATTGAGATCATTGGGAAGAGGAAGCCACTTAAACATCATATGTGAAATTATGGGCCACGTCATTTGTCTACAAATGAGACCTCTCGTTCAAGGCAATTACGTGGCTTGTCTGCTCATCAATACAAAGTGAAGAAAATGGGTCACATCATTCGCCATTTGCATCTCTTGATGATCAATTCATAGACACTGTGTCAACCACCAGAGTAACTCCTTGAGTCAACACCTTCCTTCACCACTTGGACTATTTTGTCTATTTTTACACTTAGTTCTTTTGGCCCTTCCTGGCTTTGTCTTTGTTCTAGCCTTAAGCCTTTCAATTCCTTTGGGTTCATGTTTAAGTCTACAAAGATCAACAGCTACTTCATTACCACAAATTTTACATCCTCAGGTCCATCATCCTCCTTATTAATTCATTCGTGTCTTTCCCGCTTGCTTTGGCCACTTTCCACTAATTTCAATAAGTGACACATGGCGTGTTCCATTGTGAAACAAGTGAGGACACGTGGCATCATATGCTTAACTTATAAAAGCTTTAGGAACCTTTTGAGAGTCCTACAAAAGATGACATGTGGTGGCTTCTACTGACCTTTAGAAATAATACAGAAACATTCGAGACTCATTCAGATTCACATAGATGATGACACTTGGCAACTTCCACACTCTTTAGCAATATGTCTAAGGTCCACCACAATCTTTATTGAATAAAAAGGAGAGACTACAGATGTTGACACTTGTTAGCTTCTGCTAAGATTTGTAAGGGACACATGGCATGTTCCACTACTCTTAGAAAAACATGTCAAAACCTTCCACAGTTGCCACTTGGAGCCCTCTGCAGAACTCTGAAGGAAACCTATTGAAAGGAGATTTAGAACTCGGATGAAGACACTTGTCGTGCTCTGCCAAATTTTTTTGCAAGGGACACATGGCACATTCCGCTGCTTGGGTTTTTTCTTGGTTGATGCTCAAGAATTTAAAGGTCAACTAGTTATTTCCTTGTTGTAAAATTGACATTCGCAGGCCTACCATTGTTTGAAAACCAACGGCTAGTCTATTTCCCTAAAATTAATAGCTTCAGAGATGTCACCGTCCTTGGCAAATCCTTCAGTTCTTTTCCTTTGTTTCAACTCTTTTTTGCTCTGATTGGGATTTTGTCTTGGCCAATGTTCCCGCACACAAAAATTTTGTAAGAATTCTTTTGATCATTGCTTCCCTTTGCTTGACCTTCAAATTTTCTTCAAGTTTTTTCTCCTACGGCCCTTTTCTAAATTTCTTCAGGCTTTTTGTCTAAAGGAATTCCTTCAAACAAAAGTCTAAAAGAAATCAATTTATGCCTTTGCCTTGTCTTTTCTATGGCGGGATTTTCTTCTAAAGAATTTATTCAAACAAAATGTCTGAAGCAATTCCTATGGACATTTTGTTTGAATAAATTCTCTTCTTTGCCTTAAACAAATTTCTGAAGGAAACTTACCTTTTTGGCTTTCTCTGTGGCCTCTTTGCAAATGTTCCCTATGCTCCGCAAGGGAACTTGAGTCCAAAACTGCCCTCTACAAGGGCACTTGGAATGGTCCATTTTGTGCCTAAATGGGAACTTTCCTCTTCCTATAGAGTCCATAGAAATTCCTATAGAGTTCATAGAAACTCTTTGTAGAGTCCGTAGAAATGCCTGTAGTGTCCGTAGAAAACTTCCTTACAGAGTCTATAAAAATACCTGTAGAGTCCATAGAAATGCCTGTAGAGTCCATAGAATTTTTTAGACTTGTGCAAAATCAAAAAATGAACTAGCTCAAAATAGCAAGAAATAAAGGGGGGACCAATTTTGGCCTGTAGGACCAAAATAGTCAACAAATTGGTGACTCCTAGGGGAAGCATGCCTACTATGCTTAGAAACTAGTTGCCTTCTAATCCATTGGGCATGGAGTTAGAATGTAGCTTTGAAAGATAGGTTAACAACAACCTTGATAGATCCAAGAATCAATCATGATATTTTTACCCCAAACACAAAGGAAAACACACACAATGCTAAAAACACTACTTGTGCAAACTGCACTTAGGGAAAGAAGGAAAGAAAACTAAAAGTAAACTACTATATATAGCTAACTAGGTATATTTTATTCCCTCCTAGATCAAAGGGAAAACTTATTAAGTCCCCTCCCTAGCTAGGAAACTTATGGTGTCAGACAAGTGGCTGAATGGAATGAAGACTTGGTGACCTACTCCTGTTGCCTGCCACCTTGATTGGCTTACATCTGAGTGGATCAGAGTCAAACGTACTTCCAACATATATGTACTCTTCTTGTTCTTAGAAACTTGTTGAATGCTGGTCCTTCATGCTGGTGCATTTCACCAAGAAATCAATGGCTATTGGCTCATCACCATAGGCCCTTTAATTTGCATAATCCCCTTGCAATGCATCATGGTTTGACTTGTTCCCTTCTGCTTCATTGAAGACCCTATCAAACTCATCCTCTACTCCCTCATGGCCTTCTTAAAGAAGGGTGATTATTGTGATGTCTGAAATGGAATCACAAACTGATTGTTCATCCCATAGAACATCACCTTCTTGTTCAAATCTCTCTTCTTCAAAGCTATCCTCAAGATGGACATGCCTCTCCTTTTCCTGCTCAAGGATTAGAGTCTTTAGTTGTTCAAATACATCCATCTGATCTTCCTCCAACTGTGGCTCCATGGTATAGTCATCCTCCTCATTAAAGAAATAAGGAAGTTCATCAAACAAGGGGGGAGAGAGCTCACCATGCTTACATTCCTCCTCATATTGCTGGAACATCTGCATGTATGCATGACCTACGTCTTCTCCATTGCTGATGATGTCTTCAAAAGGAGAATCGATGATGATTTATTCTTCATTTTCACTCATGATATCCTCTTGTGAAGCTATAGATTGGATCTTTTCTTCCTCACTCACCTCCTACAAAATAGGTTCCTCCTTGAGAAGGGGTGAAGTGGAAAAACCATGTGGAAGAGGAGGCAGTCCTTGAGCTAGAATTGAATGATTCTCCTCTTTCCATTTGGCCAACACTTCATCTATATTAGGTGTGGCCTGATATCTCTCTTGTAGGTTTGTAGATGGGGCATGTTTAGACATGTCCATCACATGTTGCTTGAGGAATCTCACTCTAGACTCCAACTCTATAATTCTCCTAGTTATATTTTCTTGGAAGAGCCTTTCCTGGAGGTCACAATCATCATCATGAATAGGAGCAGCTTTTCCTTCTTTGAGGTTTTGAGAAAAACATTTCTCCTCCTCTTTCCTACCCCATGATTCCATTTTTTGCTTCCAACTCATGACCTTGGGATTGGAACTTTTCCCTTGGGAAGAAGCAACAAATTTGTCTTCTTCAAGGTCGCGAGTTGGTTCATGATTTTCCTTCTTCCAACTTGGAATTTGGAGATCATGTTGAAAGACTTGAGGAGGTTGGGGAAGATTTGGGAGGGTCTACTCATGTATAATAAGAGCTACCTAAAGAGAGGTGTGCTTGAAGGCTAGGTGCATGATATTAAGAGTAGGATTGATTGATGCATTAGATGAGCTAGAATGAGCAAGTGTCATATGATAGAAAGGATTTGGTGCACAAGAGGGGGATTTTTTTAGAATAAGAGGGGGTGTGCAAGGCTGACTACCTTACATGAATGGATTCTTCCATTTTTTTTACCTCTTCCTCCATGGATTGCAAGGCCTGAGCTTGCCTGAACAAACACTCCTCTTTATACATCAGCCCCTGTTGATATCTATACTGCTCATCTAGTCTATCGATCTCCATTACCTACTTCTTAAACTCTAGCTCTACTTCCCTTATTGTTTAAGGGCAACTAGGAGAGCTATTTAAGGGGATTGCATGAATGTTTTGAGTTTGATCAAAGTTATACAAAGGAAAATAAAGTCCATGATTCTTACCAATGGGATTATACATACAAAAATAAGATTTCTTGATGGCACCAGAACTGCTTAACCAACTGATTCAACTCAGAGTCACCATTAGTGTTGATGTAAAAACCTCCAAAGGATAGTTGGTTGAAGAACACACCAAAAAAATTTCAACTCTTTAGACAAAACTTGTCCTAGTTTGTCCCACTAGGTGTGCCAAAAATTGTTGACACAGTGGATTACACCCTTGACAGGAGGCTGAGCTCCTGCCTTCCACACGTAACAATAGAAACTCCCCTCTTGCCTGTGGGCCTAGCAAAACTGGGGGGAGAGTATCTAGATAAGGGCTAGCTCCCTTCGATGTATCTTTTAGGCCCTGGATTCCCTACTGTTAAAAAATAAATGAAAAAAGGGGAGGATGAAAAGGGAGAAGGATGCTGAAAACATAACCTAAACCTAAACTAAAAGGTGATACACCAAAAAAGTTAATCTACTTAACCTGAACATACACTTTTCACCAAGAAAAAGCTATTATACACTTCATCTGATGTGGGAAACTCTTCTGTATCAGTGAGTTAGGGGTCCATAGAGATATAGGGAGGGAGAACTATCAAAGGTGTTCTAAGACACACTTTGATAGCCTATTCACATGCGCCTATATTCCTATTGTAGACACTTCTGCCAGACCTACAGAAGAAGAAACTTCACAATGCACTAGACATGCTAAAATCATCTTGTGAAAGCATAAAGGAAAATGACTTAACATATAACAAAGGCATAGACAGATACGAAAGTGAAAACTTAGAATGGAGGTAAAAATTGCTAAGTCTTGATTCAAGGTAAAATTTGGCAGAGTTCTGCCTTACAAACCCAAGATATTTTTTGGGCAAAGCTTTGCCTTATAGGCTAAGAGATCCTTTTTTAAAATGAGAAGTTTACAATATATAGAGAGAAGAATTAAAGGCACCCCTTGACAAGTTAGCCCATGTGCATTGAGATCATTGGGAAGAAGAAGCCACTTAAAAATCATATGTGAAATTATGGGCCACACCGTTTGTCTGCAAACAAGACTGCTCCTTCAAAGAAATTACGTGGCTTGTTTGCTCATCAATGCAAAGTGAAAAAAATAGGTCACGTCATTCACTGTTCATGCCTCTTGATGATCAATTCATAGACACTGTGTCAACCACCAGAGTAACTCCTTGAGTCGACACCTTCCTTCGCCACTTGGACCATTTTGTCTATTTTTGCACTTGGTTCTTTTGCCCCTTCCTAGATTTGTCTTTATTCTAGCCTTAAGCCTTTGAATTCCTTTGGGTTCGTACTTAAGTCTATGAAGATCAATAGCTACTTCATTGCCACAAATTTGGCATCCTTGGGTCCGTCATCCTCTTTAGCAATTTGTTCATGTCTTTCCTGCTTGTTTTGGCCACTTTCCACTGATTTCAATAAGTGACACATGGTGTGTTCTACTATGAAATAGGTGAGGACACATGGTATAATCCACTTAACTTATAGAATCTTTAGGCACCTTTTGAGAGTCCTATGGAAGATGGCATGTGGTAGCTTCCACTAAGCTTTATAAACAATACAAAAACATTCAGGACTCATTCAGATTCACATGGATGATGACACTTGGCAGCTTCTGCTCTCTTTAGTAATACATCTAGGGCCCACCAAAGTCTTTACTAAAAAAAATGGAGAGACCATGGATGTTGACACTTATCATGGCACATTCTGCTGCTCTTAAAAAAACATGTCAAAACCTTTCGTAGTTGCCACTTGGTGCCCTCCGTAGAACTCTAAAGGAAACCTATTGAAAGGAGCTTTAAAACTCAGATGCAGACACTTGTCATGCTCTACTACTAAGGTTTTTTCCTAGTTGGCACTCAAGAATTTAAAGGTCAAACAACTATTTCCTTGTTGTAAATTGACGTTCATGGGCCTGTCACTATTTGAAAACCAACAGCTAGTCTATTTCCCTAAAATTGATGGCTTCAAAGACATCACCATCCTTGGAAATTCCTTCAATTATTTTCCTTTGTTTCATCCCTTTTTTCTTTGGTTAGGCTTTTGTCTAAGCCAATTTTCTTGCAGACAAAAAGTCTACATGAATTCTTTTGATCGTTGCTTCCCTTTGCTTGACCTTCAAAATTTCTTTGTGTTTTTTCTCCCACAGCCCTTTTCCAAATTTCTTCAGGCTTTTTGTCTAAAGGAATTCCTTCAGACAAAATTTTGAAAGAAATCAATTTATGCCTTTTCCTTGTCTTTTCCACGATGGGATTTTCTTCCAAAAAAATTCTCTTCTTTGCCTTCAACAAATTTCTGATGGAAACTTACCTTTTCGGCTTTCTCTGTGGCCTCTTTGCAAATGTTCCCTACCCTCCGCAAAGGTACTTGAGTCTAGAACTACCCTCCACAAGGGCACTTGGAATGGTCCATTTTTTGCCTAAGTGGGAACTTGCCTCTTCCTGTAGAGTCCATAGAAATTCTTACAGAGTTCATAAAAACTCTCTGTAGAGTCTGTAGAAATGCCTACAAAGTCCACAAAAAACTTCATTGTAGAGTTTGTAGAAATAACTATAGAGTCTGTATAAATGCCTGCAGATTCTATAGAAATTTATAGACTTGTGCAAAATCAAAAAATGAATTGGCTCAAAATAGCAAGAAAAAAAAGGGGGGACTAATTTTGGCCTGCGGGACCAAAATGGTCAATAGTAAGCAAGAAGAATGATATGGATGTGCAAGTGATATTTGATAAGGAAAATCATAAGATGGATTTTGGATCCATGGTACTAGAAATGGGATTCCACATTGTAACATTTTTCAAGCTTGAGGCAAACACTATAAGTGATGTGTGTAATATGTATATTATTCCTAAGGTTAAAAATGAATCAAAATAGAATCATACATTCCTTGTATAAAATAAAATGCTTTAAAATAAAAATATATCTCATATTTGAGAGAAAGGTCTTTGATTACTAAAAACTAAAGGTATGGCTAAAAGAATTTCTTATTAGCCTTTAGATTTTTATGTGTGAACATTGTGTATATGGGAAGAAGACTCGAGTAAATTTTATCAATAGTGTTAATAGATTATATGAGATTTTATATTTAATAAATATAGATGTGTTTGGAGCTATAAAATTTCTATCACTATGAAAATATTTGTATTATGTTTCATTTATAGATGACTATTTGAGAAAAAATTGGGTCTACTATGAATAAGTCTAGATTTTTCAGTAAGTTCAAAGAACTTCAGACTCTTGTTGGAAACTAGACATAGAATAATATTAAGGTCTTGAGAAGTGATAATGGTGATGAATATAAATGATGATTTGTAATTTATTCATTATTTTTTCAAAGACAACACCATGATGGGTTAATAAACCCAATTTTATTTAGCCTGCCTTGAGCTAAAATGCAATTTTTAAAATCAATTCATGCAAAGGCACCAGCTTTCTAAATCTAGATCTTGTCCCAGTGGAGAAATATTGTCCATGATGTCATATCATATGGTAACCAAGGTTGACTATGTAAACCCTATATTTAGGACTAATCTAATTTAGAGTGTCCTCCTTATCATTTAGGAAGATTTTCCTATTATTTAAGCATTGAACCAATCTTGAGCATTGATCCAATGGGATGTCCAAAGCATCCAATATTTTCCACCCCCAATAATACAAACCATTAATCTACTAAAGTTCCACATAGTCGGTAACCAAGGTGCTCCAAGTTACTAATAAAATACACCTAGCTTCAGCCATATGAGGTAACTCAACAATTAGTTTGTGACCATTCCAAGAGTCCTCCCAAATTTTGGTGGTTCTTCCATTGTTGATTATCTAAGAGACATGATCCATAATTATATACTTGTAATTCAATAGAAAATTCAAAAAAGTGTGACTCTTGGGGGGGGGTCAGTAATAGAAATCATATTCCATGGGTTGTCTAATATTATATATTTACTTCTCATCGATTTAGACCAAAGGGAACTGGGTTTAGATATCATTCCCTAAACTAACTTGGCCCCAAGATCTTTATTTTTAAGGTTAAAATTCTTGACTCCAGCTCCTCCCCTTTTCTTAATTTCGCATACCCTTTCCCATTTCAATAATGGGATTTTCTTTTAATTATATGATCCTTTCCATAAAAAATATTTCATGATCTAATTGAGTTTCTTGATAATATGGTAAGGAGGATGAATCATAGAAAGAAAATAAATAAGAAGGGAACTCAAGACCTATTTAATGAGTATCATTCATCTAACTAATGTCATCCAATGTCCTTGCCAAGAAGTCAGTCGAGCTTTAAAAGAGTTAACCAATCCATCCTAATGAATTATTTTAATCATCCTAGAAAAAAGAGTAACCCCTAGATGTTTAGAAGGCAAATTACCAATGTTAAATCCCAAAACTAAATAAATAACTTGTTGTTCTTATTTTGAACAATTTATGAAGAAAATTTCAAACTTTCTAGTGTTCACCATTTGTCAAAACACCACTTCATATATGTTCAAAATAGCTTTGAATATTTGAACTTCACCCATTGAAGCTTTGCCAAAAAGGAAAGTATCATCTACAAATTTTTGGCGGGTAAGATTTTTAATACCTTAGGTGGCTTGAATGCTATGGAGCAAATAAGTTTCCTTATCAAGTTTCCCTACCATTCCCAAATATTATACAAGAAAAATAAAAATAAAGGGAGAGAGGGGATCACCTTTATTATTATCCCACATAGTAGCTATTGTCATAATTTTTAACTGGTTCACCATGTTATAAATTTTCACTTTAAGAAATGGGTTGATGTCAGTATCCATTCATCCTTGGTTTGAGTATTAATGTAGCCTTCGATGCCTCTCATGTATCCATGAAGGTATTTATTACAATATGCCTTTGAAATGATGTCAATATTACACCAATAAATTATTGTGCATGTTTTAATGTGTGTATTTCATAGGATATTTTGTATAGAAGAGTTTTGAAGCACACATCATATTCTCATAAACTATTTAAATGGATATTTTTTAATATCCTTAAAATTTGAAATGATTTGTTGATAAAATTATGGAATATTTAACTCTTTTATAGATTATTCCTTCAACACGCTAAAATCCACTATTGAATAGTTATGATCAAACTTCATATACCAAGTGTGTGTTATATCATACAATATTATTGAAAACTGGCTCGACTTCCTTACAAGGGATGTTATTCCTTTTTCTCTCTAGGAAATTTCACAATTTTGAATTTGGTATGAGGCATCCTCTTTACCTTGGTGTTGTGGAACCTTAAATGACATATATTAAATTTATGTTTGATTTTTGTGCCTAATGAGTTTTTTTTTTTTTTGCTAATTTTATGTCTGACCACTTGTTCTAGAGATTATCCTCTACCACTCATGCCTACACCAATAGTTTTTGTTTTATCTATTAGATCTATAGAAATAACCATAGGATTTAAAATTGGACTAATATTTCTTGTTAAAATACCTCTAGATCCTTTTTTTTCCATCTTGATATTCATAGTACTCACTTGACTTATTTAGGTACTTTTACATGTGTATCTTGCATAACATCCTTCTTACTTCCTACCATATATTATTATGCAAATGGTAACAATTGTTTCAATGAACTATATTCACTTTGTATTATAAAAAATATTTTAATTCCTTTAAAACCTAAAATGTCTCTAATAATTTCATACAGATGATTGATATAAGTGCAAGTTTTAATTTTAGATGATTCTAGGACTGAGTGTTCTATTGGTTCCATGCATTCTAACTCCCCTAGTGGATCCCATTCATCTTCATCTCCTATATCCTATTTTTTAATTGAATAATCATTTCTTAGATATCATATTTCATTGGAATACATTTCACCTTTTTGTAATCTAATCAGATATCCTCATGTTTTATGAATCCTCGTGGCATACATCACTCAGTCCACCCTTTCTCCTCGAGTCTTGGGTATATAAATATTCTCTCTACCTGTAATATACTTATGAAATATTTATTCCCTTTCAATAGATATTTCTTTTATGCTAGATATCTTATTTCCTTCAACTCTTCATGTGCAACCCTCTTCTCTCATCTAACTCAAAATTGGGTAGCCAAAGCATAAGGTGATTTAGTTATCCAAGTTCATGAGCTTAATTATACATTTGATAAGTAACGTATCAATACAAAATGGAATAATTACAATATATTATCCTTTAGTTTATTTCAATAATTTAATTTTTTTATCCTTTAAATAAATTTATGTAGACACTAAAAATTCAAAGATGTAAATGTTTAAAGCTCATATTCACCACATGCCTATCGTGCATGTCCACACTTCAACTAAGTATTTAATATTTTAAACCCTTTATTTTGACCATTCACATTTCCTTGTAAAATTTATAATATGATCCAATTCATATATAGATAGCCATGTAAAAACATGTTCTAGATAATCTAAGATGAAAATATCATACATATCACTAAACACATCTCTCTGAAACTACATATGTGGACTCAAAACCTTACATCTAGGCATATATTTTTCAAACACCAAACCTCTTGAATAAAACCATGCTCCTATGTGATGTGTTATTACATACATACCTCTAAACTCCATAACCTTTTCAAATAGGTTCCCAATGATAGAACCAAAATGTTATGTTGTTTTATGATACATTTATTTCATATCAAACCCTAATTAAGAACAACACAACAAACTAAAATGTTCTATTGTGTCACTTCAACATAATTCCAAGTGTTCACTTAAAGCATAAAAGATACACTCAAAACCTCATCATTAAAAATATTATAGAAACCAAAACTAAACATAATAGAATATGCATAAACCATTCAAACCTTATTATGAAATTTAAATCACATAAAATATTATCCATTATAAATCTTAAAAAAATTATTTTTTTACTTATAAATATCTCATCTACAATAAATTATAATACATATACATTTGTTCTACACATAGAGACACTTTTATTCATATACTTTTACATATAACACTTACAATTGCTTTACTAGCTTGATCCAAAATTTTGTAAATAATTATATCAATTTCTAATCAAAAGATCATCAAAAGGTAACTAGTCTGAATGAGATGTCTTATTTATATATTTATCTCACCAACCTACTAATTATATCAATATACAAGTATATTTATTCTAGAATACTCTAGAATATTATACAAATCTTATAATATATCAACAATATATATTTTCCTTAATGATCCACTATTCTGTATTATTTGACACTTGTTTGCTTGATTTGTGCAATAGGATTCATTATAAGTGGACATTCTCTTTCCTTCTATTTGATTCTATGCATTTTCCATTCTACATATTCTTTATTTAAAATTATGTATTCGTTATATAAAACTTGTGCGCATGTCCAAAACCTGAGCATACTTAGCCGATATTTTTTCATACTTCATACTTGACTAAATTTGAAGTAATTTATAATTTTTATAAATTATTATGGTCAACAAAAAGGAATATTTTTAGTGGTATGACATGAGACATGATAAATACGTAAGTTAATGAATCTTGTATTGTGGGTTTGGGATGATATTCATGAGTATGCAAGGTTTTTAGAAATGGGAGGACTATGATATGGTTGTATCTTGAGATAAATTTCCATGTGTATATTATTTTTAAAAAAAAATTGTATTCATAACATTTTAAGGGTTTTAAAAGTGGATCTTCTAAAATTGGGTCTTAGGGTTCCATTTTACTCACTATCATGAACCTGAGCATTCAAATATGCATTATGATTAAAATATTTATGACTATCATTCACATAATTTTTTAAAAATATATTTTTTAATTTTATATTTAAAAAATAAGCCACATCATCTTGAAAATATGAATTTAATTTCAAAGGATAATAAACACTTTTAAATTTCATTTTATTTTTCAAGCCTAATCTAAATTTAACTAAGGGGTTTGTAACATTTTGTTTCCTTTTGATTAGGAATAACTCTTCTACTTTGAATCTCATATTTATTCATTTTTGTGGCATAAAATTAAATGAAACATACCCCCATAAATATAAACACACTAGGGTTTTAATAAACCACAAAAATTAAATAAACCCCTAGATTTGGGATCAAGCACTATTAAGTAAGAAAATATTCAAAAAGAAAGGTAGAGCTTTATTTATATAATCATGCATAAGTCATGTTCACTAAAATATGAAATCATATGAGGTGTAAGATGGTTATGGTTCACTAAAATGTATGCATGAAAACATGCCTACATATATTAAACATGAAAAATATATTAAACAATGGCTAATTATTTATACAATCAAACATATAATGAGAAAAGGACTCTTAGTTTTATATATGTTGTTTTAGTGAATAAGGGATTTTGATTCATTTTCTAAACTTATTTTCACATTTTAACTTTTCATGTTGATCTATGAGTGTTTGAACCTATTTTTAAACTAGATATGAGTCTAATATAGGGTAGTGTTATGACCATAGTGATGGTCTTGGTCATGGTATATAAACCTATAACACATGTCACTAATGTTGTTCACTTTATTTTGATCTTTTGATTTCTCTTTTAATTTTAATTTTTTAAATTCTTGACCTCAAAAATAGATTTATCCTACAAGATTAGAAAGGATAAGGGCTTGGTTTAGGGGTCTACATAGATAGGGTTAGTGCTAGCTTGAATCTTGATTTTTTAGACCCCTCAAAGTATATAAAGTAATTACACATTGATTAAAAAAATGCATGTGATAACAAATTGATCTAAAAGTATATTAGATAATAATTGATAATCAATTTATTATCAAATTAACATAATCACTTGCCTATTTATATATTAATTTTTAAAACCTCAATTAAATTGGCACTCAAACCTAACATCCAATGAATAGAGATGGGAAATGTGGGATATATGGATGCACTTGTTTTAAAATAGAGTCTAAGTAATTATGCATTCACTATGTGGACAATATTGACATATGTTAGGACCATATACATGTTTTTGGTATTAGGCCATGATAAGTATTAGGAAAATGTAATGGCTACACAAGGATGCATGCAGATGGTCAAGCTTCAAAATTTTCCATAATGGATCAATAACACTAAATTATGACCTTTCACCCATACATATAAAAAAATTCATAAAATGTAAAGAATAATTTGAAATAATTACCAAGTGTCCTTTTTATAGTGATGATAGTTTAGCCCACTTTAAGGTTCATGTTTAACCATAAATTAGGTGGTGTGAGCACACACTTAAAATTATAATATATTAAAAAACATATAGATGTTGTTAAAAATATGAGTCTTTGAGTATTGATATGCAAATTCATGGAACTTGAAAAACCACACTTACCTTTCCTACATAAATATGAGTGAGTAAGAAAATTAATTGATAAATACAAATTAATATACCTTATTTATCCTAGGTATGTGATGAGAGTCCCATAGGTCTACCATATTATTGAAGGATATAAAAAGTGGATTGAATTTGAAACCCTAAGTGTTGTTAGGAAGAAAGCCTCTAAATTTTAAAATGAATATGAGTCATTAAGTCTTTGAGAATTATGAGTTAAATATCCAACCCTATGTTTTCTAAGAGTGGGGACCTTAATCCCATATCATTATGAATAATGTTTTTAATGAGAAGTCTAGAACTACATATATATTGGAGTCTTTTCCCATATTTTGTATTACATATAGATGATAAAATTGATGAGTAAGTGTACATCTAAATTAAAGTGTTCATTTAACTAAAAAAACCATGACTATGGCTGTCCAATCTATCAACATCACATAGAGAATGATCCTAGCCTTATTTTTTGACTCTCCATGTTATATATCTATAGGTATTTGTACCTTAGCTAATGTTAGAACAAACCATCATCCTCACTAGTCAAACTACAACCCTTTCAAATTTTATGAATAATATGTATGCAATGAGACATTAAAAAAAAATTAGAATATCAATAGTAATAAACATGAATTATGTTATTTCCCCTCAAAATATTAGTGAAGCACATGAAGAAAAATGATTTGTATATCTTGAGACTAAGGAAAATTTACCCTTCAAAGAAATATTGGTCCTAAAACTAATATATAACATCATCATATATAAAATGCATCATCAGTCATATAATATTACTCATAAAATAGAATCATATAATGAGGAAGGTCCAAGTCAACTTCTACACCTACAAAAATAATTTATAGCTTCAATTACCTACCTCTAATCTTTCATATTTTACCCTAATTTTGCAAGATTTTATTTTTGACTCTTTGAAATAATTTAATCCTAAAAAAATTGATTGTGGTTTAATTTTGGGTTCTATATAGTAGGGTTAGTGTCATCCATTTAAATTTTTAATACCCTTAAAAGTGTACACATAATCATTTATTTATAATATATAATAATATAATATAACACACGTGTATCTAATAAGCTCTCAATGTGTAGATATATTATGGATAATCAAATCGATTAACTTAATTATTTATTTTATGGAAATTTTTAGAGGAAAATATTCATAAGTGAATATTGGGGATTTTACAAACTTGGGATAAACTCTATGGATGATGTCGAGCCACATAGATACCAAAAAACTCATGCACATTATTGTTTATTTCTCTAATAGCTAAATTAATTCTAATTTCAATGGGTTTTTATTCTTGGATCATTAAAAAGTTGATGGTTCAAGATTTTAAACAATGTTTAAATCACAACACATTATAGATGATGTGGATTCATACTCACCAAAATTTTAGAGGAAAATTTTTAAATTTAATTTAATTCACCAGTTATACCCAACCCAAATGTTTCAATTCTACTAACATATACTCAAAATTAAACTATATTACTCCTCCTATCGATATTTGACCTCATATTGTTTGACAATTAAGTGAGTATAAAAGGATCCAAATAAATTAAGCACTAGAAGATGCAAACCAATAAATATATTTATCTAATTCAAAACTCTTCCACTATTGTAGTCTAGAACCTACAAGTAAATCTATTGATTCAATATAAATTAATTTGTAATCATTTATAAAAATGTATACATTTATCAACTTTAATGAGATAAACATGTTTTTCTAAGTCATGATGATTTTCCATCACTTCAAACATTTATATACCTGTGATGATTTTCCATTGTTGTGATTTTTCTATAAGCATGTGATTCTTTTCTGAGTAAATGCAAAGATTTTATATCTTGTGATATTTTTATAAGACAACATTAATTTTATAATAATATGATGCACTTATATCAGTGTGATGTTTTTTTAATCATACAATGTATTTAAACCAATGTGATGTTTTTTGTAAGTCTCTAATGTTTTTCTAAGCGTATAATGTTATTCCATCATTTCCATGATTTTCCATCACAACTATGTTTTTCCATCATTATGATTATTTTCCATCATCATCATGTTTTTCCATCATGACAATGCTTTTCCATCACCATGATACTTTTTTCATCACTGTGAAGCTTTTCTATTACAATAATTATTTTATAAAATTTTAATGCTTATCTAAGTATGTGATTCTTCTCTAAATTCTTGATGTTTTTCCATCAAAAGTGACACTTTTCCAATGTATGCAACGCTTTTTAAATGCATTTCACTATTTTTTAAGAAGAGTGATGGTTTTTTAGGTGCATAATGTTGTAATAGGAAAATGATGATTTAACATTTTACCTATGATTTTACTAGCATGTGAAGAGTAAAAAAATATGTGATGCTACTCTTCACAATTCAGATTTAATAGTAGCACAAAATATTTGCTTATAGTGAAATGGTAAGTAACTAGGAAACCTCATGAAATAAAACAAGTACAATACCTTATAGGATACAAAGTGTTGTATATTATTTTGAGAAACTATCTATGTTAGATTATTCATCTCCAATATTGTCAAGGTATGATGATAAAAATCAAAATGAAATTAAAAATTAGTTAAATGATAATTTGACTAACATTGTCAATGATGATGATAATGAAATGCCTCTATTTAATACATCTCATTAAAAGACTTTGAATGTGTTTCATTGGAAAGATTAGAACTCAACTCTACTTATAGGATGCTGACATGTAACAAATTGACTATTAGAAGTGGAAATTATGAAAGTCAAGGAAATTTCACCACCACAAAGACTCAAGGTGTTGAGGAAAATAATAATGTGAACATATTATTATTAGTGATTTGGTTGTGCAAATCACGTATCATAAAATAATATAAGATATTGGTTGTTAGAATAACCAATCCTAAATTAGTGTTAAGGTTGTTTGTTAGTTGTTATTGTTAATAACTAACCTATTATTAGAAATGTTATTATAAGCATTTTCTTATATATTATAACCTCTTTATTAATAGTAGTTGGTGGTTGATTGACTGATAAATTGTGTGTATGAGCCTTTGGTTCTTACCCAATAAGGTCTAACTTCATTATCTAGGATCAGAGTAGGCACCTTGATGGGACCTCTCTATACATTCCATTCATTTATGTTTACACCAAAATGACTCAATGACCAAGCAGTGCAGCCCACTTGCAGCAATCATTACTTTAATGTTCACATTATTACATATTGCCAATGGTTGAACAAGTATAGGCCACCTATGACCCCAATGGCTCCACCATTCCCCTGTATATTTATCTCTATCCATCCTTCCACTCTGTTCATAGTGTTTTACACTACATTTTGTTCCCTGTTGCATTCAAAATATTAAAAAAGAAAAAAAATTGATATATATCTTGAAAAGAAGATATATATATATATATATATATATATAAAATACATCTTTATATATTTGTTTACAATATTTTTTATCTTTGAGTTTTTTATTTTCCAAATATTTGTAAAATCAAAAATATTATATATATTCTATACACTGTGAAACAAGGCCCTACTATTTTTTGTATGAAGCATTAAAGATTGTACCAAACCATTTGTCTAAGGATTTATATTTTGAAAAGATCTTGGATTGAGATCTTATGTTTTATCACATCTACCTCATCAACATTTTTTGATAAATATTCATGGCACATTTGCTTATCTAAATATGTCTCCTAAACTATACATGCATATATGATGATTAAAGGAGTGAAATAGGTGTTTAAGGAGGATTTATTTTTTAAAAAAAAAATTTATATATATATATATATATATATATATATATATATATATATATATATATATATATATATATATATAATTGGCTATAGAATTTTTTTTATAAAGTTGGCTTTGATTGTTGTAGTAGGATCATAACAAAGATCTTGGAAGAGATCACAATCTATATAGAAAAATATGTGCATCTCGACCCCTATGTTGCTCTATATTGATGATTATGTAGTCCCATTCAAATGACAAGTTGAATTATACTCGAAAACATTGATCGAGCTCATCACACGGTGCCTCAAAACTCACTCTTTCAACCCTGATTAGATCCGAGTTATTTTACCATGCTAATAGTTTTTTGTGCCTGGTCCTCCCAAACATTTCTATGATAGGTCCTCGAGATTCCCTACCATTATAAAAAATTCTATCTCTTTTTCTTAATATTTTTTTGTATGGCACAAAGAATGTGTTCAAAATCCTCAACCATCAATTCAACAAGGCATGAAACTCTATGCATCAATGTCCTCGATAGTAATTCCATCCTTAGAATTGACAATCCACGTGGCATCCACAACTTCATCCAATCTCAACCTTAGTGTAGTTTATAATGTATTATCATGTTACACATGCTAATCTAGTTTGAAAATGATGATCTTTCTCCACACCAGTGGCTTTCGCTTCTATCCTCATCACATGGTGAGCACCTTTGCATCTTGGTGAACATAATAGCCACATTGTTTACCCTTGTTTCAATTGAAACTTCCTTTCCTCCATCAATATTTTCAAAAAAAGATAAATATAGATGTTTGAAAGTTTTTTTTAGGGTTCATTTAATGTTTTTAGTTTTTTTTGGGTCTTGTTTTATTTTTTTTAGGTATTTAGTGTATTATGTTTGATTGTTTATTATGCTTTTAGTTTGGTATTTGTTTATAATTTTAAAATAGTGCTTTTGTTTTTTTTAATTAATGGTTTTAAATTTTGTAAAAGTCATGTTTAAGAGTCTTATGAGGTATATTATTTAGTGTGTAGTTTTTGGTGAATGGTTTATATTC
The DNA here is from genome assembly GCA_037957365.1 of Torreya grandis. Taxonomy (NCBI): domain Eukaryota; kingdom Viridiplantae; phylum Streptophyta; class Pinopsida; order Cupressales; family Taxaceae; genus Torreya; species Torreya grandis. The sequence goes on along the minus strand of JARHVA010001695.1, from coordinate 2,715,259 downwards.
AGGGCTTAGAATAGTTTTTAAATTTCTAAGTCATTTATATTTGAAGCACTTAGTTAAGCTTATAGTTTTTAATTCATGTATATTTTCTTTTAGGTTTATTGTGTTTATGTTAAATTCCATCATATTTAGTTGATATAAGATTATTTTTTGCGTTTCAGTTTAATAGTGTTTATTTGTCAAATCAAAAGTCTGTAGTTTTTTTTTTTGAATCATTTTTTTATAGATGAGTTAAAATAGGTTAGGTGTCTTTTATTTGGTAAATCTAATATTGGATATAAAAAGTTATAGTAACTTTTTTATAAAGAGAGTCATTATATATTCATAGTGTTTAGTCTTATGAGTCAAGTCATTTTTAAATTGTGAGCTTCAAATAAGCCATGAAAGGCAAATTTCAATAAAATGGGATTTTTTGTAATGGATGCATTATCGATTGAAATTGATGTCTGTGAGTTCACATTAGGAGAGGGAATGTTGATAATAATTTGAATTTATCATGTGAACATATTATTATTAGTGATTTGGTTGTGCAAATCATGTATCATAGAATAATATAGGATATTGGTTGTTAGAACAACCAATCCTAAATTGGTGTTAAGGTCATTTGTTAGTTGTTAGTTGTTAACAACTAACCTATTGTTAGAAATGTTGTTAGAAGCATTTTATTATATAGTTTAACCTCTTGATTAATAATAGGTGTTGGTTGATTGACTGATAAATTATGTGCACAAGCCTTCATCTCTTGCCCGATAAGGCCTAACTTCATTACAAGGGACATCGAGTTCTACCAAAAAAAAAAGCAATTAAAATGGGATTTGGGAAGGAATTTTTTGTTAGAGTGGGTGGCCAAGTTTCCAATTGAACCTATTGAAAATGAAAATCAAAATGAAGCTTCTAAGGAATGTAAATGAAAAAATTGTATCTAGAAACTTGGGAGAGATAAGCTAATGCAATTGAAATTGGTTACTATTGAGAAACATGTATGAAATATATATGAAAATAAAAAAAAATTATTAGATAGGGTAAATTATTTTGAATCCAAAGCTATGAACCAATTAAATGAGCATTTTGATAATTGGGCACACATCTAAAGAGAGGCTTTTGAAATATAGACCCACAACCAAGAGGTTTTAGAGGATCCCACAACCTTTACAGTGCACAATAAGAGGGTTTTGAGGATCTCACAACCATAACAAGAATTGCTAGAGGGTTTTGAGGATCCCATAACCTTTACATAACACACAACAAGAGGGTTTTGAGGATCCCAAAACCATACCACCAAGAGTATTTGAATGATCCCACAACCTAAGTACAATCAATTACATGATCAAGGAACCTCAAAGACCAAACATCTTTTAGTAGGACTCCCCTTTTGTAATAAAACAAGATCCCATCATGAATATAAGTTCTTATTTAAGCCTTATGCCTCATAGGACTTTCACACATCCTCCATGCATTTGAATAACAACAAGTGGGATTATCCTCCCATTGAATCCAATAATTGCTAAATCAAATCAAGAAACTATCTAGCTCATCCTTGGTAGTCTAGTCACATCTTGAAACAAAATAAGTTTTTCCAACCAAAAATGAAATATATGGTAAAAATATAGGACCAATCTTGGGACCCAAAATTGGCAAGGGTGGAACCCTCTATCATTGATTCTGATAAGACAAGTTTTGATTTGGTTTCCTCTATCTACCATAATCAAAATTGATGGAGACTAAAAATAGCCCCTCATAGATTTGGTCTTCAACAAAAAAATTCCCATCTTCCATAGACCTTGAAAACAACAAGTGAGTATGCATACCCACTAACTAAGTCAAATCCCAAAACCTAGAAAAATCTAGGGTGGATTCCTCAATCATCCACTCTAATAAGACCAATTATGATTTGGTTTTCTCTATCCACCACAAACAAAACTAATCAAAACTAGACAGGTCCTCCACAAATATGGTCTTCAAAAAAAAATTATACATCCTTTGTAAACCCTAAGAGTAGAAATTAAGAAAACATACCTACTAAATAGATCCACAACCCACAAATACGGGTCAATAATGTCAGAATAGACTCCATATAATCTTGTGAGGATTTCTCTATCATCCCCATTATCTTGGAATCCTAAGACTATTTTGGAAAAAACAAAGTAGATTCCTCTGGTACCATTAAGCTCCAATCCTACTAGGTCTACAACATCACTTAATCCAATAACCTTCAATTTAAACACTGAACAACCCAATACAAGTGAATGCTCAAACTAGAATCAACTAGAAAAATGACCATATAGGCCATATATCTAGAGAGGTCAAAATAGATCCAAATCCCAAAAAAAAAGGACGCCTCATCCTAGGTAGGGTCATCTAGGAAGGAAAGGTTATGACTTAAAATTAGTGTAGAACCCAACATATAAAAAACCATTATCTTACTATGAATCTTAAAATGGCTCTTCTTGGTATTCTCATTTAGGGCCTCAAAGTGTTCAAACAAACCAAGGCCCTTCCAAAATATTATTAAATCAAATGGAAACTAGTTCATATAAAGATGTTTTAGAGTTTGGCAAAGGTGACACCTCCTACCATGAAAATAAAACTAGAATATTAGCTTGTGATAAGCCACTACATTTCCAAACCTGTAGCTAGTCCATAACTTGAGAGGATAAAATCCCAAGATTCTCCTCATATTCTTCAACATTGTCTACACCCTCTTCTTCCTATATGCCTATCTTATAAATTTAACTTCCTCACATACTCTCATTTCGACTCTTTTCCATTTAAAATATTGAATGTGTTCAAACTCATTACAACTTTAAAATAAAAATTAAAAATGGAGTTGTGAAGAATGTTGCAAGATGGAAAATTGTAGATGAATTTTTTCATATAATGAATTCAAGAGAATATTAAAAACACATGACAACTCAAATAATACTTTCTTAAAATGGATTTATAATTACATCTCAATTTGAAAAAATAATTCAAAATAGTGATTTAGGTAAAATAGTTTAGCCAGTCATTATTTTTCACATTCCAAAAGGAGGTCATCCTATAATATATTTTCATGAATATAAGACCATTCTTAATTTTATTGGTGTCCCACAATTTCCTAATTTTAATTGGTATAAAATAAATGGTTGAGATTGGGTGAAATTCCTAGCTAAGTTGAGAAAGAAGACTTGAAATAAAACATTAATCATGAACGATGTGTCACTTTCTATTAATGAGGTTACAATAGTATAAAATATATATTGGGTATTTATGCATGATTCTATTGTTGAAAATCATGTGATACAACCTCATTTACTCACTCTTCATAAGATGAAATAAAATTTCAATGTTGAAAACCTTTGTGAACTAGTAATAAGTAATTTGAATAACTTCAATATAAAAAAAAGTAATTTGAAGGAGATGGTGGTGTTATAGCTAATTTCAATACCCCATCCTTTTTAAAAAAAACTTGGAATCATATTATTATCACATATGATGGATTAATCCATGATATTTAAACTATTGATGGGAGTCAACTTATTTTCATTTATTTAGCAATTATTATGTGTGCATATGATTGAATATTATATCATGTTGTGTTTGTTGTATTGAATATTATTAACATTATTAAAGGAGTTATATATAGAATAGAGTGATAAAATTCTCATGAAAACATTTTATACATTCAAAATTTATAATGTGTTTGATATTTGTCTTAGTCATCGGTGTGGCATGCATAACTACCTCAAAAAAAAAAGAAAATCAATTTTCTTTTGAATGTGTGTATAATTAGGCCTAGTTTTTTACCATATAACTTATTTTTCACTTGGATAAATGAAATAAAAATTACATGAATATGCATAAGCATGTATATTTGTGTCATGTAGCGGCCTAAAAAAGGCATAGTTAGAAATCAACATAGTTTGAAACCTTAAATTAGTCCAAAAATTATAAAAAATCATATTTTTGGAAAGAGGAGAGCATGTTCATCATGATGGTATTAATTTTTTGAATTTTAACATTTAAATTCTTAGTGTATTTGGAAATCAAAGTTGATTTTTTTTGTTTTTTATCATACCTTTCAAAAATCAGCATACATTAACAGTCCAAGTCTTTGGCTTGGGAATCCAAGCCATTCCTGAGCCAAAAGGCATAGGAATTGAATTCAAATTTAAATACCGTGATCACTTTAATAATGTGATTGTGTTATTAACATGATCATGTTACTAATTATGTTATCAATATGATTACTTTACTTAATAATGTGATCGCATTATATATTCTCAACACCCTAAAATCCAAATAGGAGTCATTAGGCGTAATAGTCTTAAGATCAAACATTGGTTGATTAAGATTTTTATTTAGGACCAATGTTCTTGTAAATAATGATATAATTGAATGATAATTGGATATGTATTAACCTATGAATCAATTTATTGCTCCTTTGATCCTAATATGGTGTGTAATCGGGCCAATAGATCCCAAATTGACATTAGATGGACATATTTCCTTAGATGGAGCTTGGTTGGTCACAATTATGTATCAAACTAAACTAAATACTTGGATTTTTATAATATGGTGTGGAATTAGAGAGCTAATTGACATCACATGGACATAATTCCTTTCTCAGGGCTCATTTAACCCTGATTGTGTATTAAATTAAACTAAATATTCAATTAGTTTAATATGGTGTGCTATTAAAGCCCTAATTGACATTATATTGAAGGAATTCCTTACAGAAGGAAAAATTTACTCTTAATTAAAAATTATATTAAATAAAATACTCTATTGATTAAATATGATGTGCAATTAGGGAAAATATTCATAATGAACATTATATGGACACAATTCCGTACATGGGGTGAAAACTACCTCAATTGATATTAGGTGGAAGTAGTTAATTACATAGGACTTGGTTATCACTAATTATGTATAGTATTAAAAAAAAATCAATTGATTTAACATGGTGTAATTATATCCACAAATAATTTTAAATGGATGCAATTCTTTGCTTGGGGATTGAGTGTCCCCAATTGCATATCATATTGAACCTAAATACTCAATTAGTTCAATATGGTGTGAAATTGGGGATAATGGAACCCAACCAACATTATATGGAAAAAATTACTTTCATGGGGCTTAATTTTCCCCAATTATGTATAAGATAAAACCAAATACATGATTAGTTGAATATAGTTTACAATCAGGGCCAATGAAGTCGTAATTGACATTAGATGTATTAAATTACTTGCATGAGCCTTGGTTAGCCATAATTTCATATTAAATTGAACCAAATACTTGGTTTATTCCATATTTTATGTGTTTGGGACCAAAAAATCCCCTTGTTGATAGTATAAGGATTAAATTTCTTACACAAGGCTTGTTTGGACTAAATTTCATATCATATTAAACCAAATATTCTTTCAGTTGAATTTAGTGCACAATGAGAATCCCATTTGTTATTATATGGATCTAATTCCTTAAAAAGGGTTTAATTGGTCCTATTTTAATATCAAATTAAATCAAAAACTCAATTATTTGAATAATGTGTGTAATTAGGTCCCTAATTAAAATTATGTTGACACAATTCCTTGGGTAGGCCTCGATTGGCCCTAATTATGTATCATCTCAAACCAAATACTAGATTTATTAAATATGGTATGCAATCAAGGCCAAGTAAGCCCCAATTTCCATTATATATTAATGTAATTCCTTGTACATGATCATTTGGACCGAATTGCATATCAAATTGAAAAAATACTTATTTTTTTAATATGAAGAGTACTTGGATCCCCAATTGATATCATATGGATGAAATTACTTACATTGAGGCTCAATATGCCCCTAAGATCAATTTATCCCAAATTAACATCCTTTATATATTAAGAATTAGGTTCACAGGGATGAACTTGGTTAAAACTTCATCACTCATTACTACAATTAACTTTGTAGGCTAAATATGTGATGATGTGGGGATAATTGATACCAAATTCACATTCTTTACTCAAAGATCTCAGTTTAAGGAGATCAAATTTACCCTAATCACCATCATGATCATTCCTTATATACCCTAAAACCTATACCCTAAGCCCTAATCCCTAAAGTTCCTAATCCCTAAACTCTAAACCATAAATATAAACTCTTTAAACCTTAAACCAATCATTTTATCCCAAATTAACATTATTTAGACTAGGAATTAAGTTCACATGGCTCTAGTTGGCCTAAATCACAAGACTAATGGCCTCATTTGACTAATTCACTCAATCTGCATGATGATATCCATGGTATAATGATAATTCAAAAAAACATTCTATAGTCACAAATGGGTCCAAGTGATTCAAATTGTCCTCAACTATCTTTGTGATTGACCTTGTTTGTCCTAAACCATATATACATTAAAACCTAAGTCATAAACCATAAAACCTAAAAAATATACCCTAAATTGTAAACCATAAACTTTCCCTATTTACCAATTTCAATTTAGTCTAAATTAATATCTTTTGTAGTAATAATTAGGTTTAAACATGGCATAGAGTGATTAAAAATTAATATACAGGTCCTTAAACCTAAACCCTATGCCTTAATCCCGAAAACATAAATTATAAGCCCTATGCCCTAATGGCAACTACATGTTGCAAATATACATGCCTTATGATATAACTAATTTTATCATGAAATGTCATAAAATACACTTTTTAAACCTATGGCCAAAACTTAGCCTTTGGAGTACCAATCTAGTTGTGCATTTGAAGTAAATTGGGGTTATTTCGAGCCCCTTTAACCTAATTAACCAAAGAGGATGAACTAGTTGATTATCTTAATTGAGAAGGCATTTGAGGCCAATTTGAACCCCTTAAATAGTAAGCTATGATTTGGGGCAAAATCAAAAGATCTATCTTCTATCATGAATTGATCCAACTAGTCAATTTGTGCAATTCCCTACTTGATCTGGGCAAAATTGATCCCCTAAACTAAATTTATGGCTCAATCAATTGTATAACATGTACATGTCATAATTGAACCTAATTTTATAATAAATGCAAACATGAAGGTAATCAAGTCATAAATAGGTGAAAAAGTAGCTCAAATGTTCCTCAATTACCTTAATGGTTGGGCCCTATATCTGATATCTTAAACCCTAAACCTTGTACCATTTAAATTTAACCATAAACCATGTACCATTTACATTAAAACCTGATCCATAATCCCTAAACCCTAAACCCTTTAAGTTATAGACCCTAAACCCTAAACCAATAAATTTAGCCTCAATTAACATCCTTTATATATAGTAAGAATTAGGTTCACAGGGATGAACTTGGTCAAAATTGCATCACTCATTAAACCACAATTGACTTAATTGGATCAATCTATGATATTGTGGGGGCTAATTGAGCTCAAAATCACATTCTTTACTCATAGATATAGGGTCAAGGAGCTCAATTTACCCTAATTTCCTTCATGATTGTACCTTATATACCCTAAGCCCTAATCCTTAAAGTTCCTAATCCCTATACTCTAAAACATAACTATAAACTCTTTAAACCTTAAACCAGTAATTTTAGCCTAAATTAACATCATTAAGACTAAAAATTAAGTTCATAGGGCTTAGTTTGGCCTAAATCACATGACTGATTACCTTATTTGACTAATTCACTCAATTTACATGATGACATTTAGGGTATAATGACAACCCAAAAACACATTATATAGTCACAAATACGTCCAAGTGATTCAAATTGTCCTCAATTATGTACCCTAAACCATATATACATTAAAACCTAAGACCCAAACCCTAAACACTATACCCTAAATTGTAAACCATAAGCTTTCCCTATTTACCAATTGATTTAGTCCCAATTAACATGCTTTGTAGTAAGAATTAGGTTTACACGGCATAGAGTGATTAGACAAACTATATACAGGTTCTTAAACTTAAACCCCATGCCCTAATCCCTAATCTCTAAAACATAAATTGTAAGCATTATGCCCTAATACCCACTATATGCCACAAACATACATGCCTTATGATATAACTAATTTTATCATGAGATGTCATAAAATGCATTTTTTTAAATTATGTCCAAAACTTAGCCTTTGGACTACCAATCTAGCTATGCATCTGAAGTAAATCGAGCCTATTTAGAGCCCCTTAAACCTAATTACATGACTATAAAATGTGATTTTGGGTTTTATTAACTCCTATTTTCCCCAATCTCCATCATGATTGTACCTTATATACCCTAAAACTTATACACCAAGCCCTAATGCTTAAAGTTATTAATCCTTAAACTCTAAACCATAAATATACTCTTTAAACATCAAACCAATCATTTTATCCCAAATTAACATCATTTATACTAAGAATTATCTTTGTGATTGACCCTGTATACCCTAAACCTAAGCCCTAAACACTATACCATAAATTTTAAACCAAAAACTTTCCCTATTTACCAATTGATTTAGTCCCAATTAACATCCTTTGTATTAAACATTAGGTTCACACATGGCATAGAGTGATTAGACCTTATATACACCTTCAAACCCAAACCCTACATGCCTTAATCCATAAACCCTAAAACATTAATTTTAATCCCTAAAACATAAATTGTAATCCCTAATCCATAATCCATAAACCCTATGCACTAATGCCTTAATCCCTAATCCATAATACCTTATCTATATTAAGTATAACAAAGTCATGTTATTTAATAACGTAATCACGTTATTCTTAATATAGGTAAAACTTGATTCTCATTACCAATTACTAACCCCAAAGCTTATATGTACAATAACACAATTGCATTATGTAATAACATGATTGTGTTATATAATTTGATCACGTTATGATTGTTTTAGTCTAAGCTCACTTCTCAATGACTATTTTTAACCCAAATCGGTAATTTTGTCCCCACAAACATTCTCTACATACTTCTATGAGATATGTAGTACTTATGTACTTTACCCTACCTTTGAAAAGTTGTCAATTATCCCTTATAATGGCTGATGGATCACATTTGAAGAGGAAGAGGAAAATTTTGAAGAACAAAACATCAAATTAATTAGAATATTTGAGAGAGAAACATAAGATACAAATGTAAAAACTTTGGTATACGAGGTACAAACCCTAATATTGATAAACTAAATACCATAGATAATGAGCCAATTGACAATAATGAATTAAATAATGATGAAATTGACCATAATCAATTGAATAATGTTGAAATTTACCATAATTAAATAAATAATAATGAAATTGAAAATAATGAATTAGTTAATGTTGGAAGTTCACATTCAAAATTTTAAATTTTTTATTTTGTTGATGATGAGTCTATGTATGATGCTTCATCCCCCATGAATGAACAAAATTTGATGGAAACTAATAATGATGAAATTAACCATCAAGAAAATTTCATGGAAATAAATAATGAAGAAATTAACAATGAATAAAATGTCATTACACCTCTAAATAATGAAAGTAATAATGATTTTGAAACACCCTCTCAACGAATTCCACCATTACCAACACCACTAAGAATTGTGCATAGAAAAGACAAGTATTTAATTCAAGTTAATGAAAATATTTTAGAACTAATACATAACAAAATGTCTGATCACCATTCAAGAAGACTGGATCAACAAATTTGGGACACTTTCTTTCATAATTTAGACTATGATAGTCAAAGATGTCAATTATTTGTTTAATTGATAAATTTGATTAAGATGAGACCTATAATGTACATATTAAAACTAATAACATCTAACATGGATGATGAAAACTATTAGGAATTAAAAAAATTAAATCATATTTAATATAATCACAAATCAGATCTAAATTGTGTAATAGCATGCATCACGAAAACATTCTTCAAATCATAGATATAATGAAAGCATTAAAATGGATAGAACAAGAATTAATCGCACAACATAGATCTAATATGGTTCACCCAATGTGGGCTACATCCACCAATAAAGTCCTTAATATAAATTGTTGGCCAATTTTGGCCCATATACCAAGCTACACCTAGGTGGATCAAGTTACTAATGGATGAGAAAATGAACAGATGTTCTAGATGAAATGAGTGGACCAGAGAGATCTTATAGTTCTTACAAAGATTTTGAAACACTTTAAGATTGCTTAAAGTGTATTTTGTCAAATTCTAAAAGACATGTCTGCAAATAAAAAAAAGGTTCTTGAGCAGTTTTCATGGTGAAACCAAGTAGTTCAAGCATTTCAAGCAAGATTTTAGAAGATCTATAGACTCTATCAGAACTACAAACTCCATCAGATCTATGAAATCCATCAAAACTATAGACTCCATCAGATCTATGGACTCCAACAAAATATCTATGGACTCCATTTATAGAGCTACTTTACTAAATTGCCTTGTAATTCTTTTAGGACTCTCGAGACTCTCTTTTTCTTCACCAAGTGCTTTCTTTTGGATTTTTTGTTCGAGATAAGGAAAGGAATTTCTTAGGACATTTTGTCTTAAAAAAAGGTTCCAAAGGATAAGTGTTTGTTCAAAACGTTGGGAATTGTTTTGGACATTTTGTCTAAAATGATTTTCTAAAGGGTGCTTTTCATTTTCTCTAAAGGAAAGTGCCCAAGTTCAAAATAAAGGGACCTTTTCAATTTTTTCAAAGGGTAGGTTCCTTTCAGAAAGGCCCATTATCAGAAAGCTAAAGGGTCACTTTCTTTTCAAAGTGGACCATTGCAGATTTTTTTAAGGTATTTTTCTAAAGGAAAAGGTCATTTGAAAATGCCAAAGGACTATTTCAATTTTGTTGAAGGGTCACTTTCCCTTAGGAAAAGTTCATTTGTAAAAATGTCGTAGGATTATTTTAGAATTTTTGAAGGGTTCTTTCCCTTTTATAAAGTTCATTATAAAAATTCCAAAGAGACACTTTAAAAACCCAAAGGGTACCTTCCCTTTAGAAAGGGACCATTTTCAAAATGCCAAAGGGCACTTTCTCAACATCAATAAGTAACTTAGCAGATACCCAAATGAATTGTCCTAATGAGTGATGGCTATATGGATGTTAATTTCATGATTGAGGACTAGCCATTGAGATTCAAATGTCTAATGACAGGCCCATGAACATCAAACTTTGAGGTGATAAACTAGTCATTGGGAAGTAATCAAGCTAGAAAAGCCTGAAGTAAATGAGCTCTAAAAATCTACAATAATCCAACATGAAGGCTCTGAAGTAAGTAAGCTTGGAGAACCCAAACTATTCTTCATAGTGTGATTTGAGATTCTTCAAGTACTTTACATAAAAATACTTTATAAATGAAGCAGCTGGGAGAGTCTAAAGTTGAAGAGCTCAGAGACCCCAAATTACTCTATAATGAGTAAATTAGGATTCTTCAAGGACTTAGCTTATAAGTTTATAATTTAAGTAGCTTATAAAACCAAAATTACACTACAAAGATTAAATTGGGTTTCCAAGGCTACTTAGCTTAATAAGCTTGGTCCAACATCATGGTTCTAAGGATCGATGGTGCATGAGAGGCATGCTCAGATGAATGAGAGGCTACCACATGGCATAGGTGAATCTAATTGGTAGGGAGATCGATGACTCATAGGCATCCATGTTAGGAATATCTACAATGTGATTCAAGGATCTGAGGTAACTTCCAATGACCAATCAGATCAAAAGAGAGACAAAAAGACTGGTAGGAACTAGTAGGTGGAAATTTATAAAGGTTTTTGTTCTTCGACATGGCTCTTGCTCTTAATGAATAGCCACATGATTAAAAGCAGTATGGTTCAACCTAAGTAAAAAGGGCATGGAGACTTCATCCTTCTTAAAATAGGACACATGAAGGAGAAGATTTCCATAATGATTTTAATGTAGAGATCAACTTGATCATGCCAAGAGGAGACATTCAACCACTCACAACATGGCTCCCTCAAAATCCACCCAAGGGTGACTTGAATGTAGGATGGGCTCAAGGGGATTGGGATGACCTTGGATGACTCATTTTCATGGTCAAAAGAGGATGATGGTTGTGGTTTTAAAAAATTTATGACTTCCCTCCCTGTTTCTCATGAGTCCCTTTCTTCCCTCAGCCTCTTCTATTATAAATAGGGGCCTTAGAGCCAAGAAACCATCCCTTAATTGGTGATAAAGTGACTCTACCAAACTTGCTTTGTAAAAAAAATCTTTTGGAGTAATATAAGGAAAGATTTTTTATTCTAGTTAAGGTCTAGTGTGCATATTTAGATTTTATTTATAGAATGTATGTTTTTTTTCATCATCTATAACTTTTCCAAGCATCTTGCTTCAATTTTTCTTGATTCTATGTAGGTTGTGTGAAGTGTCCAGACATCAATCCCTCCTTGGAATGTTATGGACTCATATTGTCTCACACAAACCTATCCCTTTTCATCCTTCAAAATGTAGGGCTCCCCTTCAACCTTCACATAAATTTTCATGCCCATGGCATTGAGGTAGAATCAAAATAGTTTGCATCCTAGTTGGGTTCATTAGTAGTGACTAGATTCTCAGATTGAAGTGGATCATTTATTTTTGGTGCATCAACTCCCTTAGCTTATATTTCCTTTTTATGTTATCCTCCTATCCCTTTTTCTTATTCAGTAGTAGATTTTATAATGGGAAATGAAAGCTAAAGTGAAGAATCTAAAGAATTAGCCTCATTAAAAATCCTAGAGGTTTAACCTCACTATAGGATATCTACATCCTAAGGTTATCCCAACACTTGTAGCTAGGAGTGAGAGAGCTTGATAAAATCTCCCACAAATGGTGAAATTCTAGCCTACAACATAAACTATAATCAAAACACAAGATTACAATGAACTCTCATAGAGATATAAAAATATCTTATAGAAATTGTTGCACAAAAAGCTGTACTTTCACTTGCACCTACACAATTATATATCTCACAAGCTACTAAACCACACCCTACAATAAACATCTACACTTTACAAAAATAGCTACACTTTGACTCTGATCTTCAAAGCCACACCTTGCAAACAAACCATCAACCTCTAAAGACCACACCATACCCTGTATATATAGCAAATGAAGGAAAATTAATAAAAAGATATGAAATGTGCAATGATTGTCCAAGATAAGCATTATCCAACATGTGACAACCCTATTCCACCTAAGCAAGCTCATCTAAAAGCTCATCCATGAAGAAACACACTAAGATTGGGTATCCACCTTTTAAGGGCACATTTACCAAAACCATGTGATCAAAACTAACTCTTTGTAACAAGGAAAGCATCCCCTTTTCTAAAAAATAACTAGCTCCCTAAAATCAAGGAAGTCAACATGGGAAAATGCATCTAACAACTAACTCCATAAAATATGGAAACATGTGGAGCAAGGTCCCACAAAAGGTGGAGTAAGGAAAACTATGCTCCCCACATCCTTGGATCTCTCTAAGCCCCCAAAATATTCTCCTAAGGTCATGTGATAGCCCCAAAGGGCTCCACACTCAATAATCTCCCACTTGGAGATAATTTATTTTGAACAAAATATATCATTGCTCCATGACCACTAAGGCCAACTAAATCTAAACATATTCTCAACTTATTCAATATGACCACCATGGTCATCATATCCATAGGATTTTGACTAGTATGAATATTCTTCAGCTTGACCAAGTTATCCTCCAAATCTATCTTGATGAAGTGATAACATAACTAAATTTATTTCATCCTCAAGTGGAAATTAGAGTTATTTACCAAATGAATATCACTCTGACTATCATTGTGTAGTCTCCTAACTTCCTTTTCATGCCCCAACTCTTGAAACAACTCCTATAACCAAATCATCTCCTTGCTAGCCTCTATGGTAGAAACATACTCTACCTCTATGGTTAATAAATCCATAACCTTCTATATCCTATAAATCCAACTAACCATTGTATCTCCAATAGTAAATATATAACCTATCATACTTCTCCTACTATCAATATCCCTTGCCATATCCAAGTCCACATAGCCACACAAAGTGGTATCTAATCCACCATAACATAATGCAAAATCCATGGTTCCTCTCAAATACTGAAGAATCCATTTCACTACTTGCCAATGATCATAACCTGGATCACTCATATACCTACTCAAAACTCCCACTACTTGGGTAATATCCAACCTAGTACAAACTATGGCAAACATCAAGCTGCCAACTATCTATGAGTAGGGTAGCTTGGACATCTTAAGCTTTTTAGCTTCCATCTTGGGATACTACTCCTTTGATAATCTAAAGTGGCCTACCAAAGGAGTACCAATAGATTTATCATCCAACATGATAAACCTCTCCAAGACTTTCTTCACATACTCTGATTGGGAAAATATCACCTTCCTCTCTTTCCTATCACAAGAAATCTTCATACCAAGGATTTACTTTGTAGCACCTAAATCCTTCATAGAAAAGGAGTCACTAAGTTATTTCTTAAGCATATGAATATGTTATTTGTTCTTTCCTGTAACTAACATCTCATCAACATACAAGAATAAAATAATAAAGGAACCATCATCAAAATGTTTGTTGTACATGCAATGGTCAGAATGACACATTTGATATTCTTGTTCTAACATAAACAATCAAATTTATTATACCATTGCCATGGAGTTTATTTTGGGCCATAAAAGCCAGACTTCTTTAGTATTCATACAAATTTCTCCTTCCCTTTGATCGCTTATTCCTATGGCTACTTCATATACAACTTTTCATCCAAATCACCATGAAGAAAATCAGTTTTCACATATAGCTCTTCTAAGTGCGAATCCTCAACTACATATAAACCAAAAATAGTCCTAATAGAAGTCATTTTCATAATAGGAGAGAAATTTTCATCAAAATCAATACCTAATTTTTGTGTAAACCCCTTGACCACCATCCTATCCTTATACCTTTTTTTCCCTTCATCCTCTTCTTTTATCCTGAAGATTCACTTGTTTGGAAATGCACTCTTGCCTTTGGGTAGCCTTACCAAATCCCACATTTGGTTCTCTATGAGAGATCTATGCTCCTCATCCATTTCTTTCTCCCACTTAAACTTGGCATCTACCTACATTGCTTCCTCATAAAACTCTAGTTCTTCAATGTCAGTGAGCAATAAATAATTTAGAGGAGAAAAATGTCTTAGTGCTCTTCTTACCCTAGAAGATCTTCTTACCATAGGAGTTTGGGGTCATTGTGTAGAAGGTTCCTAAACTAAATCATTAGATACTTTTCCATCTATAATGTCATCCAATACTATGTACTCTTTCTATTCCTATTCTTGTTACTAAAATTAATACTTGTACATGACTTTTTCATTAAAGATTACATCTCTAGACCAAAATATTTTTTTATCTTTAATTCTCCATAAATAGAAATCAAAGTCATCCTCACCATAACCAACAAATGTGCATTTTTCTAATTTAGCCTCTAGCTTGGTCTTATTCTCTTTCTTAATGAGATTAAAAGCCTCACATACAAAGACTCTAAGAAAAGAATAATCAACATTCTTACCAGACCAAGCTTGTTTAGGAATGCCTTCATCCAAAGGCATAGAAGGTCCTCTTGTAATCAAATATACTATCATGTAAACTTCTACCCAAAATTGTAAATAAAACCTTGCATGTAACCTCATGCTCCTAGCACATTACATTATTTTTATATTCATCCTTTTAGATACCCCATTCTGCTATGGAGTTCCTGGAATCATCCTTTACCTATAGATTCCATTGTTATAACAATAATCAAAGAAAGCATTACTATAATACTCACCTCCATTATCTCATATGAGACATTTCAACTTGAGACCTATTTCATTCTCAACCAAGGCTTTCCACTTCTTAAAAGTTTTAAATACATCAAATTTCTTTTTAATGCAATAAACCCAAAATTTTCTAGTTGCATCATCAATAAAAGTAACATAATAATTGGATCCACCAATAAAAGATACCTAAGTTAGTCCCCATACATTTGAGTGTACTAGATCTAACTTGTACTATTTATTTATGGGTCTAACCTTCAATAACTTAACCTACTTCTATTTCCCATACACATAATTCTCACAGAAGTCTAGATCTAGATCTTTCAATCTAGGCAACTTATCTTGTAAGATATGCATGCCCTTATGGCTCATATGACTGACCTATAGTGTGATATTGTTGTATCTCCATCTACAAGATCTAAATCAATATAATCAACACTACTAGTCAAATATAAAGTACCAACTTTTTTACCTCTCGAGATCACAAGAGCACCTTTGGTAACTTTCCAAGAATTTGTAGTAAATAATACTAAACATCCCTCACTACCTAATTACCCCACTAAAACCAAATTTCATCTCAACATAGGCATGTGTATGACATCCTTAAGGATCTATGTGTTCCCATTTTGAATCTTAACCTAAACACAACCTTTCCTTATTGTCTCACATGGTTCATCATCACCAATAAATACATGTCCTAAATTTTCTTGAATATAATCAGTAAAATAATACCTATGTAGGGTGGCATGAAAAGAATCCCCTGAATCTAAAACCCAAGACTTATAAAAATTATCCATATAAAAAATTAAAGCATATTGACATGATTTACCTAATGCCACATTTATCTCATTCATTTCTTCTTTATTGGCATTCTTATCCTGAAGTGACCAAAAATTCTTATTTGAGTTTCCACTCTTCCCACAATGACAACCTATCATCTTGGATCTAGATCTAGACTTAGATCTACTTTTTGACTTTCCTTGGTTGCCTTTGTTATTATCCTTTTATCTCCCTCTAGTATCAATAGATAAAGCATTTCCTGAACATGATTCACCAGTGATTTTCCTTCTCATCTCCTTGTTAAAAATCACACCTACAACATCCTCAAAATTCAAGCTTTCCTTAGTAGGGACTGCATTACTCACAACCATAACCAAACTATCCCAACTATCAGGCAAAGAACATAAGATTAACAAATCTCTAACTTCATCATCAAACTTAATTCCAATTAAAGTGAGCATACTTACAACCGTATTAAAATCATTTAGATGATTAGCTATTGAATCATTCTTAGACATTTTCATGTTAAGCAATCTTTTCATAAGAAAATTTTTATTAGAAATAAATGGTTTCTCATATAAATTTCCAATTTATCCATGAGATCTTTTGTGGTTTTCCCATAAAAAATATTAAATGTAATAGAAGATGCAAGGCATAACTGAATGGCTCCCAATGTCTTCCTATCAAGTAATGACCAATCTGTATCACTCATACTTACAGGTTGTTCTATTTTCCACTCCAATGGGAGATGTAGCTCCTTCTGATATAGTTAATCTTCCATTTACATTTTATATAAACCAAAATGTTTACCATCAAACTTCTCAACTTTAAATATAATCTCTTCTCTCATAGCTCCCACTCAAGCTAATAACCTTCATGTGACTTACCACTTTAGAAAAACACAACACCATGGCTCTGATACCAATTGTTAGGAATTAAAAAACTTTTAAATCAAATTTAATATAACCATAAATCATATCTAACTTATACAATATCATGCATCATGGAAACATTCCTCAAATCATAGATATAATGAAAGCATTGAAATGGAGAGAATAAGAATCAATCACAAAACACATATCTAATGTGGTTCACCTAATGTGGGCTACATCCACCAAGAAAGTTCTCAATATAAAATATAATCAAAACACAATACCATAATGAACTCTCACAAATATAGAAAAATATCTTATAGAAAATGTTGCACAAAAATTTATACTTTCACCTGCACCTACACAATGCTATATTTCACAAGTTTCTAAACCACACCATACAATAAACACCTACACTTTACAAAAAATTCTGCACTTTGACTTTGATCCTCAAGGCCACACCCTGTAAATAAACCATCAACCTCTAAAGGCCACACTATACCCTGTATATATAAAAAATGAAGGAAAATCCACATAAAGAGGGAAAATGTGCAATGCTTATCCAAGATAAGATTATCCAACATGTGACAACCCTCCTCCACCTAAGCAAACTCATCCAACATGCCAAGATTGGATCTCCACCTTTCAAGGGCGCATTTACCAACACCATGTGATCATAACCAACTCCTTGTAACAAGGAAGGCATCCCCTTTTCCAAAAAATAACTAGCTCCCTAAGATCAAGGAAGTCAACATGGGAAAAGGCATCTAACAACTAACTCTACAAAATATGGAAACATATAAATTAGAAAATATAAAGAATATTCCACTCACATGTGGAGCAAGGTTCTACGAAAGGTAGATTAGGGAAAACTATTCTCCCTACATCCTTGGAGCTCCCTAGGCCCCCAAAATATTCTCCTCAGGTCATGTCATAGCCCCAAAGGGCTCCACACTCAATAGAAAACAATAAAATTATTGAAAATATACATGATGCATATCATACTATAGGCCCAAAATCATGCACCAAAGATTTTAATATTGCTCAGTATATACTTACAACTTGTGAAGTGACAAAATAGGGAAAAATGAATGGTTTCAAAAATAATCCAAACACTTAATATAAATAGAAAAATAATAATGAAAGTAATTGAAATACGTGAAACACTTAATGAACCTAATACCAATGAGTTTTAGGCATTCTCTACTAGACTTCCACAAAAGGATAAGGCTATAGCTGATACTCTCAAAGAGTTACTTGCTCACTTTTGGAATGACAATACAAGAGTTTTGCCCAATACAAGAGATGTTGTGAAAAGAAGAGTTGGTTCTTGTAATCATGAACCACATCCAAAACATTTATTGGATATGACTCAAACATAATTGTGCTCTAATTTTTTGGAAAAACATCAATAAATTCATATTTGTCAAAGATATTTTAAGATGGCAAAACATTTTTTATGTTAAAATAAATCACACGTGCACCACTTGTTTTTTATAAGTTTAGTATAAAAAAGGGTCCTAATATTATAAAAAATATCCCTCAGGGAAAAAAGGCCTCAAACAAGCCATAAATAGTACATAACTACCACTTGAATAGTAGACAAAAAATGAAAAAACACTAAAGCATGAAAGACAACAAGACATTTAGGGACTATCAACAGTCCCATAATTAGCCAAAAACTTGACCATATCCTTGTAATCATCAAGTATTTCCACCCCCACATCCTTGACCTTGTCATCAAAGTCTTTGACATCAGAAAACATTGAAGCCACACGGTGAAGAGCCTTGGCAGCAAATTCTACCATCACCCACCATTTCTTCTATATCTTATCCATCTTATCTTTAAAATCCATAATTTCATTAGTAGTCTTAACATACAATGAGCATTTTATCTTCTTAATTTTTCCATGAGATTCAACAATAGCCTCCTCCATCTTCTTTGAGATAGATTTATTTAGTTTAGTAAAATATCTTTCTCCTTCCTCCTCATGAATAGATTCAGTCGGTGTTTCATCATATCCCTCCCCTATGGAATCCTCAAAAGACTTAAGAGTCATAAAAAAATTCAATTCCCTTAGGGTGAATGGATGGGATTCTATAAATACAGTTAGATCTATGAACTCTTGCTCCACCAGAATTCTTAGCACCACCCCCATAATCACTCCCCTCCCATTTAGGACTAGGGTCCAAATCTTTGACTAGCTCCTCAACCTAGCTAGAGCCCTCCTTCTCAGTTCTAGCCTTCTTAGACATGTTGCCCTCATCCTCCCCAACCCTCCATTTCCTTTTATTGGGCACCACCATATCCACCTCAGTCTCCTAAATAGGGGTCACAAGTTTTCCACTAGCTTTCTTCAGAGATTTAAGTTTGGAATCAGATGTTGGGATCCCAATAGGACTATTACATTCCTCAATCTTGAGGCCCCCTTCAGGTTTTTAGAGGATATTTTGGGAGTTCCAATGGATTTCCCATCTTTACCTTTGATAGTAGGAGATAGATTTGATGGGTTATCCTCCATCAAATAGACTTTAATAGGTTTCAGTGGGCACAAGGCCAAATAGAAGTGGTATAACCTTTAAATGAGGCATTCGTGAATGGAAATGAGAGGGTAAGTTTTAGTGCAGGATTCCTTAGCATGATTAGTATATTTTTCTAGAGAGGACAATAGGAAGAAGGAAAAATTGATCTCCATTCTATTCCTAAAATGATTGACCAAGGCAAAATGGTAATGATAAAATACCTTAAATCTACCCTCAAGCATGAAGTATTTCATAATCATGAGGTAGATTTGCCCCCATGACTCCAACAGCTTCTCCCTTTCAAACCCCCCATGAGGCTTCACAACAAATTCTCTTTCTATGAAGAAAATCACCATATTTTCTTGGTATAACACCCTATTATGCTAGCAATGCTTTCTACCTTTTATGGGGATCCCTATGGCTTGCCCAATCACTTCATATGAGACATTGAAATCAATGCCCCCCAAATGGACCTATCTAGAATCTTCTTCCCAAGACTCCACAAACTGGCAAGATAGATTCTCATCATGTCCATTCATAACCTCAAAGAAAGAAGCCATATTTATCTCTTATATAATGTGCCAGATAGTAGGATCTTAGTAGAATTCCTTAGGGGAGGTCGGCTCAATATTAATAATGTTACCACCCATTTTCAAACCCTAAAAAATATGTATCCAAAGAAAAGATTAAAGGGATCGAGGGATCATTTATCAATATACCTTATAGTATTAATAGGCCCCTCAAAATACTTCCACTGGCTCCCATGCCACAAAAATCCAAAAATGATGGAGTAATAATTTTGGAGATTGGCATTACATTTTCCACACTGGTTATCATCCTTAAAGAAGACCCACACTCACCATTTTAAGCAAAAATGATGATCACATGAGATGGGGATTGTGTGGAAATGATTATTATCATGCCATCATATCCTTTGATCATCATGCCCAACCATCATGTACCATCTCATCCTCTTCTTTGGCCAACCTATCCACTTATTATCCTGATCAATTGTATTTTACCTCCTCAACATTCTTTTAAGCTAGGCTATCATCTAATCTATCCATCTACCAATGTCTTATCTACTCAGCTTTCTAATAAGCCCTTCATTTATATGAGCCTTTCTCACATCACTCCCATACCTTGTTGGCATCTTAATGAGTCTCCTAGTTATTTCCCCTCTTTTCTTATCCTTAGTCCCACTCCAATGAATTTAAAAAATGAAAATCCTATTCTCACCATTCTGAGTTTGAAATCCAAAAATTCTAGACTCCTCAACAAACTTATTGCCTTGCCATAATAAATAGCCACCTCCACTAATCCAAAGAGTGCAAATAACAAGGATCATGTAACATATAATTTGTGCATGTGTTTCCATTCTTATTAATAAGATTCTAAATCCTAAGAGGTAACCTAGACATAAGCCTCCAACATGACCAACCACTACTATTATTTCCCAAATTCAACATAGTATCTATGATAGTATTACCTTCTTTATATATGTGAAAAATATTATAATCCTCTAAATCATTGAGAAACAACTAGATATCACCAATAATATCTATCAAAGTCCAACCTATACTTGTGGATCCTGAGGTAATATTCAATATAAGCTATGAATCCCCCTCCACATGAAGATGTTGAATGTTTAAGGAGATAGCAAGTTTAATACCCCACAACATGGCTAAAGATTCAACCTCATTATTACTTTTAATTCCAATTCCCCGAGTATAAGTAACCACAAACATTCTTGAATCTGATCTAATTATGCCTCCTCCACTAGCCACCCCTGGCTTCCCTTTTGCTTCCCCATCAAGTTGAGCTTGAACCAATGTTTTTGAGGCATAGTATATTTAGTTATAGTCATAGATATCTTTTTTGAATTATCAACTTGATTTATATTTGGATTAATAGTCCTTTATTTCATAAGTCTTTGATCTTCCTCTCCAGGTGGGTTTTCAATAGCTTTAAATTTATAAGAATTGATATTCTCTGCCAGCAATTTAGAGAAAGTCTGGAATACCTTGAAGGGGGTTTTATAATTTTCCATAAAATTTATGTTATTCCACTCTTTCCATAAATTCTAGGCTAAGTGAGGAATAATTTATATACATAGTTCTTTAATAATCAAAGAAGTAGGTTGGAAAGGGGGTCTCTAATCTCTTACCAAATCCATTACCCTATCATTAAAAACCTATCTCAAATTCAATCTCTACATAATAAGATTCCAAATATCCTAAGTAAATTTACATTATAGAAGGAGGTGGATGATGATTACTTTTTCTTCACCATAAAGAATACACCTGTTCAAAATTTGAAACCCTCTCTTATTTAAATTATCAAGAGTCAGTATTTTATTGTGAACTACGGCCCATCAAAAGAAGTTGATTTTAGGTAAAATTTTAAGCAACCAAAATTTTCCCCACAACCTATCTTCTTCAAGTTATAATAGTATTCCATAGGCACTTTCCACACTAAACAGGCCTTTGTCATCCTTATCCCAAATCATCTAGTATTTTTTAGGAAAGAGGGATAGTCTATAGTCAATCAAATCCTTTTATAGCTAAAGATCCATCTCTTTATCCTCATCTTGATCATTTACATAATCCATGATACTCTTCCAATTCCTAATACCCTCATTCCTACTAATATAATTGATCACTATATCACCAAATAATTTGTAGGATCTATCCATTAATCTACCATAACCCATATCTTTGAGGGGAAGGTCCTTTAACCATCTATCCTCCCAGAAGTTAACATTCCTACCATCCCCAATATTCTATTTGACACCTATATGAATAAGGCCCTAAGTTTTTAGAGTTTCATTCCAAATTATAGAACCTTTAGGAAGTACATTATCAGTTAGTAGCTTGTAACTTGTATCCCCAATAAGATATTTGGCATTCACAATATCACCCCAATCCTTATTACATTGAATCAAGTTCCACCCTATCTTTGTCATGAGGGACTTATTCATGAGATGAATCCTTCTTAAAACCAAACCCCCTAGCATTTAGGAGTCAAAACCTTCTACTAACCAACTAATTCTCCTCTTTTCCTCCACCCTAGACTAGAGAATTTTTTTTTGAATCTGCTCAATCTTCTCAGCTACATATCTCAAGATTTTGAAAAGACTTAGGAAGTAATTAGGTATACCTTATAAGGATGCTTTTAGGAATTGAAATTCCCCCACTTGACTCAGCAAAGCTCCATTCCATCTAGCCAAATTTTTCTACATTCTCTCAATAATCATATTCCAATAGTCAGATATGACTTTAGTGACTATGAATGGAAGGCCAAGGTAGGTAGCAGGAATCTCACACTAGAGCATGCCAAAGCTATGGTAATTTTTTGTTGTAAATCCTCTTATGTGTTTATAAAATATATGTAGCTTTTCTCAAATTTAATACTCTACCCAGAGGCTTCTTCATAAACATTGAGTAGTCTTTTCCATGTACTAGCCTCAACCACTAAAGCAATACCAAACAAAATAGTATCATCAACAAACTATTGGATGACAAACAACTAGATAGTAGAAGTAGGATTAATACCCCTAAGGCATCCTTGTGCCAACAATTTATAGTCATTTATACCTATCACCTATGCCATTAAAATGAATAGATAAGGGTAAATAGGGTCTCCCTATTTGAGGCCTCTCCCTGAAGGGAAAAAACTGTTGGGGAAACCATTAACCAACATAGAGAATATAATTGAGGAAATTCACTCCCTCACTAAGTTGATCATTTAGTCCTTAAAACCAAATTATCTAAGCACACTAATCAATAAATCCCAATTAACTCTATCATATACTTCAGAAATCTACAATTTAAATATCATACCTAGGGTTCTACTTTTGGAGATAGAATGAATGATCTCATGAGTAGTGATAGCTGCATTAAGAATTTACCTACCCATAATAAAGATATTTTGGTTGGAAGCAATGATTTTAGCCAAGAGTGATTTTAAATGATAGACCAAAATCTTGGTGAAGATTTTATACATCGTATTACAAAAACTATTTGGTCTGAAGTCCATCATAAATGTAGATTCCATCTTCTTTAGAATCATGGCTATAAAACTATTGTTTAACTACCGCAAGATTTTACTAGTCTAAAAGAATTCCTTGGTAGAATTAGTGACATCCTTCCCTATGATATCCTAAAAGGTTTGGAAGAAATATAGGGGGAACCCATCTAGGTCTAGAGATTTGAATGCTCCCATAGAAAAAACAACCACAGTAACTTCCTCTTTTGCAACTAGTTTAGTCAGAAGGTTGTTATCTTCATTAGACAATACAATAGGAATGGAATCTAGAAGGGACCCATCTCCCATTGTAACATTAACATGATTAGCAGCTAAGAGAGACTCAAATTAGTTGGAAGCTAACCTCCCAATTTCCTTATCATCCTCTACCACATTCCCATTCTCATCCTTAAGTCTACTAATAGAGTTTCTTTTCCTATGACTTAGAGTAGAATAATGGAAAAAAGACATATTCCTATCCCCCTCTTTTAGCCATTGGACCATGGACTTTTGTTTCCAATAAATCTCTTCCTCCTTTAAAGTCATTATCTAATCTTCAAAGATAGAGTTGTCTAAAGCTTGAATTTCCTTTAATAAATCCCCTTGCTCCATTCTAGATTGAAATTATAAAGTTGACTCATAATGTTTTGATACCTGATTAGTACATTTTCAAAATTATACTTATTCCAACCCTTAACCTTATTTCTAACATTAGCTAATTTTTATACCAATCTAAACATTACTGACCCCTAGATAGGGATATTCCACCATCCAGCTAGACAATCTCTAAAATCTAGATAGAGATCCCACATCATTTAAAAATGAAAGGGGAAATGTCCTTTAGCATTCCTTTATTGCCAATTTAGCATTAGAAGGTTGTGATCAGAACCCACCTAGGGAAGAGCTACTAGATTAGCAAGGTTGGTGATGGTCCTATTGGAAAATATTAAGAATCTATCAAGCTTAACCCAAATAAGACTACTTCCTTATCTTTTATTAGACTAGGTAAAATAATGTCCCTCCAGATCAATATCCATAAGGCTAGTATTGGTTAAGAACTTCACTAGATCTCTCATGATCTCAGAGTAATTTATCTGACTCCCCATTTTCTTAGATAGATAAAGGGGGGAGTTTAGATCCCCCACCACCATCTAAGTGGTTATTTTGGCACTTTTAATCCTATCTGATAGATTATCCCATACCTCCTTTCTTCTAATGCATGTATTCAAGGCATAAACATTGACCAAGGACCACTAGATAAAATTTAATTAAAAGGATATTTTCATATAATTCTTGGAGCAAAACACCACCTTCCCTTGAAAATTATGACTCCATATAGCGGTTATACCTCTTGAAGCTCCTTGAGCTCCACTAATGACATAATTGACATTGGGTTAGATGTTTTTAATTTCTAATTTTAAGTTCTCCTTAGTCATATTGACTTCTTGGAGTAGTATAATATCCACCTTATTGTCAAAAATTTAGTTCCTAACAAGCAACTACTTATGAGGGATGTTAAGCCCTCAGATATTCCATGAGACTATCTTCATTTTTTGGTTCTCCCAGGGAGAACCACCAAGGTGGTTTTCCTTCCCCTAAAAATTTCCTTCTTCATTTTTCCTTGTCTTGTTTACATGAGTGAGGGTCTTCCCCTACTATTATCTCCACCCACATCTTCTATCTTTCTACTATTGCCCTTCCCTTTCTTCTTTGCAATGGACCAACCCTCTAGGTCCTCTATACTCTTGTTAGTGTCTACACTTGGGGACGGGGATAAAATTTTATCCAAAGTGTTTGTTCCCAATTTGAAACCTCTCCTTATCACTTCAGGGTTTCAAACATCTGAGGTAGTTCTCATCTAAGTTTTCTCCATAATTTGAGATTTTAAAGACTAGACTAGTTCACCCTCTTCCTTTTCTTCAATTTTTCCATTCAGGTCTTCCACCTGATTGATAAAGCCTTCTTTAATCATTCTTTCCTTTGAGCCTTGATTCTCCACACTAGAGGTCATTCCCTAAAAATCTCCTAAAGTCATGACTTCCTCCTTCTCCTTTAACCTCTAGTGAGTTTCTTCCACCAATTCAGCCACCTTAGGATTTTTTTCTAGAGAAATTGGAGGGGAATCCATAATTTTAAGGATATCTTCCTTAAAAGGATAGTCCTCTAAATCCTCTACCAGATCCTCTTGCATCTCCTTCTAAGGTGGGGGATGTTTTGGGGCCCTAACTGGGTGAATACATGACCCAATTTCATATAGTTCTGACAAAAGACTCTAGAATTCTCATAAAGAATACTCTAGTTCCACTTCCCATATTTGGATTCTAGAATGATGGAGGTGGGGAGTGTTTTGATAATGTCTACATTAAAATAGAATTTAGCATAGACTAATCTTTCCTTTTATTTAGTGAATTTTTCAATAGTCACATAATCTCTAAAGGAGTTACCTATCCAATAAAATATTTCCTCATCCCAAAACTCTAATGGGAGGCTTGGGAGCCTGACCCAGATAAGAGTCGATTTATTAAGGTCTGATTTCAAATCAAAACTAGGGTTCTATTTGTAAATAGATAGAGAATGCTTCTTGTATAACCATGGGCCTCAAGCTAGGATTGACAATAGATCCTCTTTAACAATAAACTTAAATAGAAACAATCCACCCACCATAGCATTAGTTGAGATGCTTCCCTTTAGAGCCCATTTGGTAGCCACCCATCTTCTCACCAAGGAAATATTGGGTATAAAATAAAAGAATCTCTCAATGAGTGTGTTATCTATGGATGAAACCATCCTTAAAATGGTTTGATATGGTAGTTTAAGAGCATTAATTCCCTCATAGTTAGATAGTATTAGGGCACTCATCAAACAAAAACCACCACTATGAGCGACATCCTTAAGAGCCTCATTTTATCACCTAGATCGAAGATCTAAGGGTAGAGTCACATGCTTAACATTATTACCAATGTTAGGAATAAAATATCCATGTATAGGAGGGGGTCTAGTTCATGGGGCCCCCATCAAACTATCTTCATCCATTCTCACCCAAAACTAGATTCAAAAAAGCCAAAAATTTACAGAGCTTAGAGCCTAATACTTGTTATAGGCAACATGTTAAATTTTCAACGCACTATGATGTTTTTTACCATATTCATTTTAATTTACATACTAACAAATTTTTTAGGAGTGTGGCATTGAATTACCACCAAAATCATCTAGGTAATTTATTCTAACTATCTTTTACAAAAGACCAAATGGACAATTATTTTATAACAAATCATATTTAAATTTAAATTGCAACATTTGTGGTGGATTTCCAAAATTAGAAAAATGTATCCATGAGGAGATTAAAATTTAAACTGGATAGGAATTATTTGGTTTAAAAAAATATAAATCAGTGACTTATCAAGTAAAAGATGACAAAGAATCTAAAAGGTGTGAGCTTGTTACAAAAAAGATACTTGATTCTAAATTTTTGGTCAAATTTAGGGAGAAGTTTATTTATGAGCATGCAAGGCACACACATAGGGCTAGATGGTTGGATGAACATTTCAATATAAGCAAGGATACATTCTCACTTGATTCAATTGGTTCATTATTTGTTATTTTTTTTTAAATTACACATTCAAACCCCAAATGGAAGTTCAATATCAATATTACAACTCATTATAAGTTGCCATATTCATGAATATAACATTCATGCATGCACCTAATAGTAAAAAAAATAATGAAAAATATTAAGGGAGTACCATTTCTATATCAGTGATGATAGATCACATTGTTCAAAGTATGTGTAAGGTTGTTTTAGAAGTTCTATGAATAGTTGAGTCAGAGTAACATTACTTTCAATCAACATTACATTTGGTCAAACAATTTCACATTGTAATTCAAAAATGCATAGATATTTTATTGGTTGAGTAGGATGCACATTTAACACTAGTATAGAATATATTTGGATTTTCACCAAGGATGTCCATGGAAAAAGGGAGCATGATAGTGTTGGAACATGTGTAAAAAGAGATATTGAAAGAGAGGAGTTAAAATTTAAAGAAGGTGTTCATTTGATAGATGCAAAAATTATGGTTTAATGATGTAATGAGAACATGGGTCATGGTGTTCAACTAAATTATACAATTCATACACATTTTTGGTTAATGAAGGAAGAACACTTGGAAAATTATGAGGATTGTATGACTCTAATGGGTTCAAGTGACCTCCACTCATTTCATAGCTCAAATACAAGTTCTTGGGCTATTCATATGAGACACTTGGCATGTTTATGTTTTGCATGCATGGACTCTATTTGGAATGAGTGTGGTCATAAGAGTGGGTGCATGATTAAAGTTCAAAACCTCTAATTCCAATCAACACATATCAGGTTCCAATAGCATTATAACTTAAAAATATGATATCATCAGATGACTTTTACCATGTATCTGATCTAGTGTAGCTAGGTAGAATATTTTTCATTATGTATAATTTATTCTCATTATATATCTTCATATTGTCACTAAAAATGATTTTTTGTGATATAGGGCATGTTTTTATAGTTATTATAGATGAGGATAATGAATAAAAACACTAATTAATACTTACGTTAGTGTGTAGAAAGAGAAAAAAATTAACTTCCCCAGTTATAGATGGAAAAAACATTGATTATCTCACTAAGTCAATGGTAGTCATTGGAACTTGGTTTTAATGATATCCTATAAAATATTCAGATCAATGGTTGTTTGAAGAGTTTGAAATGCACAAGAATAAACTACACTATTCAAATTTGTTTCTTATAATGAATATTCAATTACAAAAATATCATGGGAGGCCATTAAATAGGAAACTATGGAAAGTTTAGGAGTCAAACATGAAGCTATTCTTAATACTATCAAGGTTAGAGCAGATCCTAGTGGTTTAATGGATTGAAATATAGAAGTTTTTTGACTTTTCAAATGTATATGTAATCAATTTTATAAAAAAAAATTAATTTTCTAGGTAATACATATAAATTTTATTTTTAACTACTTACTAACAATTTTTTGTAGGTTAGTGGTGTCAGATAAGCTTCCACCTTCACATGGTTGTCACTATAAGTAAAAAATTATATATTCTTGAATTTAAGAGAATATTAGGTTTGATGTGATCAAATATCAGGTTGGACATGATCAAATATTGAGAAATGACTTACAAGTTTTATTTTATGGGTATTTAAACTTAGGCTAAAAATGCATTTTTCTTGCATTGGGAAGGGTGTTCTTGAGGCCAAAACTGGTAGTGGGTTTATCAATCAAGCCTAATGGGAGGCTAATAACCTAGTCTTAGATGTTATCCTCCCCTCTTGTATGTTTTTTTAGTGTCAATTTTCACTCAAGAAGCATCGGAACTAGAGTTCTGCAACCATAACTTAAACTTTGACAACACTTATTGTCAATGTTTTCACTCTCTAGAATGGTAGTGAAAATTCACTTTTAGGTGGATTTGAACATCATGGTTGTGTGATAAAATGTAATTTTCTTATATGGACATGATTAAAGTTATATATTCATATGTGGAGATACCATAGGTAGAAATGCAAGTTGAAGCTCAAGAAGTTGTTTGTTCACTGATAAAGAGTTGCATTTTTAGACCCATCACTATAGGTTATCTAATGGATTGGTCTCAAAGATTATAAATGATTGATCTAGGGTATAATTATAGGAATTAAATATGTAGGGGAGGTATCTTAATGTTCAAAAAAATGACTTACAGGTTTCATTTTATGGGTATGTAAACTTAGGCTAAAAAATGTATTTTCATATATTTGGAAGGGTGTTTTTGAGGTCAGAATGGGTGGTGGGTTTGTCTATTGGGCCTAATGAGAGGCCAATAACCTAATCCTAGAATTTATCCACCCCATTGGATGTGTTTATAGTGTCATTTTTCACTCAAGAAGAATTAGAATTAGAGTTTTGTAACTATAACTTAAACTTTGACAACATTTATTGTCAGTGATTTCACTCTCTAGAACGATAGTGAAAATATACTTCCAAGTGGATTTGAACGTTATGGTAGTGTGATAATTATTGACCAATTTTTGGTCCTACAAGATAAAATTGGGCACCCCCTCCTTTTTCTTTTCAAAATTCATCCAATCCATGTTTTGTCTAGATCACCCCTCTGTTGCCTTGTGCAAAAATGTTCTCTGCTAGACCTTTCTCATGAAAAAGCTAGGTGTTTCCCTCTTTCTACTTTTCCAAGTGCAAATTAGGTTTGTGAAAGTGAATTAATTTTATAATTTTCTAATTATAAGTGATTGAATATCTCAAAATATTCTAAAGTATTTCATTAAAGGCAATGGATTTCTTTCAAAGGGAATTTTGATAGCTTGAAGGATGTTTACAAAAAGTCTAAAGGGTATGTTCCCTTGTGGAGGGTACCTTGGTCGGTGGTAGGACCAAATCAAAAGTTTTGAAGGGGAATTTCAAGGTCTAAATTTCCCTTGTGGAGGGTACCTTGAGAAAGTGAAGAACAAAGACAAAAGGCTCGAGGGGCATGTGCCCTTCGAGAAAAGAAGCAATCAAAAGAAAGAATTCCTTTAGATATTTTGTCCTAAGGAAAGTGTGGAAAAAATCTTGAGACAAGGAGGGCCTGATAAGTCAAAGATAAATCAAATAAAAGGCCAAGGCAAAGTATAATTCAAAGTAAGGAGACAAGACACAAGTAAGGACAAAGTAGAAAAAACAAAATAAGGAACAGTCTAGCTATTGAAAAAGATAAAGGATAGAATCAATGACCACTCAAACCAAGACAAGTGGCATAGATGACTCAATTAGGAGAATTCATACATTTGGTGAAATATATCTACTGAAAACCAATAAAATACATTAGTTTTTTATTTATAGAGACCAACATCCTATGTTTTCATGCTTCACTATTAATGTGCATCCAAGTCACATCTAGGTATTGAAGAGAGCATAGTTAGTCATAACAACTCGAAATGGCCTTATCAATTGCTAGGTATGGTCTCCCATGTTTTCGTAGGCCTAAGATAGCAAGGGTAATGACTCAGACATCTACAACATGGCACTCCCATATGTAGTTGGAAGAATATAAAAGCAACATGGTCTCTTATCTCAGAAGTGTTTGACTCTAGCATGGGTCTCCTTTCCTTGTTTTGTCAACATCTTTCTTTATATAATTATAACTTCTCATTTTGAGAGGATATATCTCAGCTTGTATGGTGAATCCTTGAAGGAATTTACCTTGAATCAGAAGAAGTATTTTTACCTCTATTTAAGCTTGCACTTTTTCATATGTCTATGGTTTTATCTTATGTTAAGTCATTTTCTTTTCATACTTTCATAAGTTTATTTCAACATATCTAGTGTATTGTGAGTTATTCTCTTATAGGTCAATAAGAAATGTCTAGCTTAGAGTATAGGCACATGTGAATAGGTTTTCCATAGTGTGTCTTAGAATACCTCTGGTAGTTATTCCTCCCTATATATCCATATTATCCCCTATTGAAACACTAATGTAGGAAAGTTTCTCATTTAAATGAAGTGTATGCTTGCTTCTCTCTAGTGTAAAGTGTATGTTAAAGCTGAGTAAAAGAACTATTTTGGTGCATCGTCACTTTAGTTTAAGTTATAATTTTAGTATTTATATCCCTTTTCATCCCCCCCATTATTAGCAGTAGGAAATCTAGGGCCTCAAGGTGCATCAAGGGGAGCTATCCCCTAATCTATAAATTCATTCCTCACATTTGTCACCTATAACAAGATGAATGTCTCTATTTTACTAGATGGAGGAAGAGAGTTGAGCCTCCCTTTAGAGGGTGAAATCCACTGCATCAATAGTTTTTGGTATGCCTGATGGGACAATTTCTATGTCTTGCAAGTTTTAGGATTGGTGTTGGTCTTGATATTGTTAAAAAATACAAAAGAAGGAGCTATATTCTGCACCTAGTGACTCCATTTAGGAACCAAGTCTTTAGTTAATGACTAGCCTGACATCCCATGCCAAAGGTCATTACAAGATCTTCTTCTAGGGGTGTCCATTCTGAATTTGTTGAGTTACCTTTGAACTCAACAAAAATTTTGAGGTTTCCAAATACCCACCCTTATGTAGCACGCCATTTTCCTAAACCAACCATAAAAAATACCTATTCAAGGAGACCCCTATTGAATCTTTTCATAGCCATGGTAGCCCTTAAGGCTTTCCCTTTTTTGGCCTTCAATGGTTAAAGTCCTTTGAACCTTCAGTAGTATGACCCAATTCTAGGGAAAACTCTCAAAAATGTTCCTCCCTTTAGTGGAGAAGGCCCAATCACTATTGTTGACCATATTAAAAACATAGTAAACCTTTGCAACATCCATAATATCACTGAAGAAAATGTAGACATTAGATTTCTAGCCTTGTCATTTAAAGGGAAAATTTTGGACTAGTATGGGACCTTGCCTATGAACTTTGTTGGCTCGTGGAATGAGTTAGGAACCCTCTTGACCAATAATTTTGGGGGAAAAAGTGACCATTTGTCTCTAGCTGAGTAGTTAACCACCATGAAGAGAGCCCCACATGAGTTTATGTAAGATTTTAACACTAGGTTCCAAAAGACTTGGGATAGAATCCTAATTCTTGTGAGGCCAACCCCAAGCTATGCTTTCCTTTACTACTTTAAGGCCCTAAATAGTGACATTGTTGTCATGATATAGTCTATGGATAGAAACACTATGCCCACTACTTATGAGATAGCCATAGCTACTAAAAATTGCCTTGTTCAAGCAAGAAAGATAACTCCTAGACCTCTCATACCACTCTTTTCTAATTTATAGCCCTCAGTCCATCTTGCTTTGCCCACTTTATCTCCTCTACCTAATCAAGAGAAGTTAGCTACAACCCATATAAATGACATCCATGAAGTTAAGAGCCTATTGTAGAGTGTTAACAATGAGGTATTTTCCCTCAAAAGACAACAAGCTAAGAGTTATAGGCCAAATCAAGGATACCAGTAGTTTGGGCAAGTGAATGGGCCTCCCTTCTAGAATTATAATCAAGGGCAAGGTTAAATTACACATGTCAAGTCTTATCAAAGATATAATCCAAATACCCCTTCATCTTCCAAGGCTCTTCTCCCCACTCAAAATAATTTGGTGTAGGAGCAGCCCAACTATCCACCCTTGGAGCATGGCTAAAAATAGGTTGTTTATACCAGTGAGATACCAAATCAAAGCATGACTGCACAAGGTGATCAAATAGCCCAATTCACAAATTTTGAGATGTCAACACAATTTGAGATAGATAGTAGGTAGGCTCAATTTGATTCCACTCTTATGAATCACTTAGAAGGAGAGTTCTATGCAGTCAACTATGTGGGGAGCAAAAGTAATCAAAATGTTGGTGTTACATCCAACATTAGGTCCAAAAGGAGAGCCATTGATGAATATCAAGCAGCCATTGAAGCACCTATAGCATCTCCTTCACCCAATAAATTAGGAAGTGTACCTAAAGTAGCCCCAAGACCATAAGCAAATCAAAAGTTTCCCAATTACATGCCAATGGTTATAGCTTTAGCTCCTTAGGTTTCACCATAGGTTATGAATGTTCCCAAAGAGAACTTTAAAGAGGGAAATCCTTCAATAAATATAGTGGACCAAATGAAGAAGATACACATAAACATCTCATTGTGGGATCCTTTAGCACTACCAAGACAAAAGCATATACTCCAAAAGGAATTATACGGGCTAGGTGAGCAAGTTGTCCCAGCAAGAAATGAGAATGTGTTGGTAGCAAATGAGGCTCCTCCCATGGTTGGTCAACCACATAAAGATGAGAAGGCCCCTCCCTTTTATTTATCCCTAATTATTGGTTTTTATCCATAATTGCATCATTGATAGTGGATCAAGCACCTTAGTTATGCCCAAATGCATAGTTGATAAGTTAGGCCTCAAGTATGAGCAAATGACCAAAGGAGTTCTACAGTTGGATGGATCACCTACTAAGACCTTGGTAGTGGAAAGAGGCTTGAATATGACTCTCCATGCGTATCCAACCATCTTAATTCCCCATGATGTGGTAGTGGTAGATAATCTTCCTTACTTCACTCTTTGCTTGTCAAGGGATTTCACATCTAATATAAGTGGATACTTGGTAGCCAACTAGTCTTATATGGTTTTTAGGACAAATTATGGAACTAAAGTGAATATTGAGTCAGATCCCATCCAAAAATATCACCTAGATCCATACTCACCCAAAGTGATGAATGTGAACTATGAAATCATTGATGAATAAGAGCTCCAGGTGGATCAATCTCCATCATCTTCCCTTGTAGGAGTTGTTGACCTGCTCTTAGATGAATAGGCAAATGACAACTTTGAGCATGATCCTTACAAGTTCATTGAATAATCTAATTTTTAAGTCTACTACATGCATGAGAATGATGATTTCATGACAAAATTGATGAAGATAGACCAAGAGGACTGTGGTTTGTGGCAGTTATTCTTTGATGGATCTAGAAGCAAGTTGGGAGCTGGTGGTGGGGTAATGTTGGTTTCACCTTCAAAGGATAAATACTTATAAACTTTTAAGTTTTAGCTCTCTTGCACATACAATTTAGTAGAGTATGAGGCCCTTTTTCATGGCCTATAATGGGCAAGGAAGAGAAGAATTAAATAATTACAAGTGTTTGGGGATATTGAGTTGAGTATGGACCAAGTGAGAGGTCAAAGCTTGACCAAGAACTCCTCACTCAAGGATTATAAGCATAGAGTGTGGGACCTTGTAGAGAATCTTATTTATTTAAACATCACTTCCATTCTAAGAGAGGATAAAAATCATGTGGATAGACTAGCAGTAGTTAGTGCTCAGTTTGACATCCCAAAGGGGATGAGACAAAGCAAGAATCAGCATCATTTAAAGGTGATTGTGAGGCCCTCCATACTAGACAATGTCACCATTTGTTAGGTGTTTTAAAGTGACCAAAAAATAACACTTTTCTTATAGGAAGAAGTTTATTTTGCTTCCAAAAATTAGTCTAAGCTATAGTAGCAGTATGATGGGCAAATTGTTCAACTAAAGACCACCAGGATTCCCAAAGGTTTGGTAATTCTTGAGAGCATTTTCAACAAAGATGACCAACTCAATAGAGACAAAGAAAGCATGTCAACCAATAAGTAGAATTATGAAAGGGTAGATATCTACAAGGATAAGTTTTTTTCACTTGGTAAGGTGTGTACCAATGAGGAAAAGCATGCTTTTATTATGTTATGTCAAGAGTCTGTTGATATCTTCACTTGGGAGTATGGCAATTTGATGGGCTTTAATCCAAGATTATCCTAACACACCATTAATCTAGAGGAAGGTGCCAAACTCATCAAGAAAAATTAAAGGCCAATCAATCCAAATATTGAGCCTTTCATGAGGAAGGAACTCACCAAACTGATCGACTCCAAGATCATTTTCCCTATCAAACACTCTTCTTGGCTAGTCAATTTGGTCCCTGTTAAGAAGAAGAAAGGTGAAGTTAGTTTGTGTGTGGATTTTAGAGACATGAATAGAGTCTCACTAAGAGATCAATATCCCCTTCTAAGTATAGAGCAAATTCTTTAAATGGTGATAGGTAGTAAAATATTCTCTCTTAGATGGCTACTCTGAGTACAATCAAATCTTGGTACAAGAATGTGACCAATACAAGACAACCTTCACCACCAAGTGGGGAACATATGCCTACAAGAAGATTTCATTTAGATTGTAAAATTTTGGAGCTCCCTTCCAATGTGTTATGGATATGGCTTTCCAAGTTTTGATTAATGATATTATGCAGGTTTATCTTGATGATGTGATAGTCTTCTCCAAGGAGGAAAATGAACACTTAAAGCACCTAAGGAAAATATTTGAAAGGTGTAGAGAGTTTTGCATCTCTCTCAAACCAAATAAATGTGTGTTTTCCATCCATAAAGGAAATCTCTTAGGCCATGCCATTTTAAAGGAAGGCCTATCTATTGATCTAGAGAGGGTACACACCATTTAGCATTATCCTTGCCTAAGCACAAGAAGGGCCTACACAGTTTATTTGGTAAGATACATTTCATTAGGAGATTCATTCCTAACTTTGTTGAGCTTATCAAACCACTAAATTCCATGCTAAGGAAGGATGAGACATTCATGTGGATGGCAAGAAGAAGAGAAAGCTTTGAATGCATCAAGCAAGCTATCATCCAATCTCCTACCCTAGCTAGTCCAAACTTCTCCAAGCACTTCAATATAGACACCTTTGGGAATGAAGAGGTAATCTCTGCTATGCTCACTCAAGTAAATGGTGAGAATTTATAATATCCTCTTGCTTCTTTCATCCAAGGTTTAGAAGGCTATCAGGTTAAATACATGTATGTTAAGAAGCAAGTGCTTATAGTCATATGAATTTTGAAGAAGTTTAGAGATATGTTTTCTAGAAAAAAAATCCATATCATGGTGCCACATCCTAGTGTAAAAGACTTCTTATTGAATTGAGACTTGAATGAGAAAAAAGTAGGTTGAATCACCAAAGTAATGAAGTATGACATAGAGATCAAGACCACCAAGATAGTGAGAGGAAGAGGGCTATGTGAACAGCTTGCTAATGACTTGACAGAGATAAAGGAGGACATTTTAGTACTCCATGATGAACCTAAAATAGTTTTACCTATAGTCATGAAGATTTGGGCATAAGAGATGGTTCATTTCCTTCAAACTCGTGAGTATCCACAAGGTCTTGATAGGACCAAGAGGAGGTATTTTAGACTCCACTCTCTTCCTTATGTCCTAGTTGATGGAGTGTTATTCAAAAAAGACTTTTCAAGGGTGCTCTTGAGATGCATTGATTCAAACCAAGTTGATAAGGTAATGTCTGAGTTCTATGATGGACCAACTGGTGGCCACTTTTCTCCCAAGGCCACAGATGTAAGAATTATGAGCATTGGTTACATTTAGCCTAGTTGGTTTAAAGACACTCATGTTTGGGTGAGAAATGTAAAAAATGTGCCTTCTTTGATGGGAAGTAATGGTTGGCTACCATGCTTCTTCATCCTATTCAGGTGGAACAACCATTCATGTAATGGGGATTGGACTTTATGGGGTTGATCAATCCTCCTTCTAGTACTAGCCATAAGTGGGTTTTGAATACCATGAATTATTTGAAAATGTGGGTAGAGGTCATAGATTTGAAAGACGCCAATGAGAGTGCAGTCCTAGACTTTTGTGAAGGCATACTGATAAGATTTGGGGCCCCATCCATAATCATTTTAGACAATGCATTAGATTTCTTGAAAACAAAGACAAGTGAGTGGGCACTGAAGTATGGCATCTATCTGAGCACTTCTTCCAACTACTATCCACAAGTAAATGGGTTAGTTGAGTCCATAAACAAGAATTTTATTAGGATAATAAAGAGGATAATGGAGGAAAATCAAAGGACTTAGCATGCCAAGTTGAAGATAGCTCTTTGGGCAGATAGGATCACTCCAAAGAGGGCAATCGATAATTCACCATACACACTTGTGTATGGAAGGGAAGCTAGAATTACTATCTCACTTGAGTTACTAGCCTTGGATCATACCCATCAACTATAATTGATGGAGAGTGATATCCTAGAAGTCAGGTATTATGAGCTAATGGAGCTTTAAGAAGCAAGATACCAAGCCATGGATTCCATGACCAGCCACCAACAACAAACAAAGAAGCATTTTGAAAAAAGTTCTACACCAAGGAGATTCTCAGAATGTGACATTTTCTTGAAGTGGGATGAGGACTGAGCCAAGCCTAGAATGCACACAAAGTTTGGTGGTTTATGGAGTGGCCCATATGTCATCACCCAATACAAGTAACACAATTATTTCTACCTCTCCAAGTTAGATGGTGAAGAGCTGCATATCCCACTCAATGGGATATATCTTAAGCATTGTTATTAAGTTTATTTTGTCATGTATATAGTTTTCCATATTTTTTTCATTTTCCCTAAGTGTTTTTATGCATGTGTGTAGTGTTTTAGCTTTTGTGTGTGTTTTTTCATTATTGTATGGGCTAAGATATTTGTTTGTTCATAGGTACTTAAAAATCTAATATTGACTTCTCCAAGATACACCCTGACTCCATGCCTAATGGACTTTGTGGCTACTAGTCTTCCCAAGCATAGCATGTATGCTTCCCCTATGAGTCACCAATTGTGTTGACCAATTTTTAGTCCTGAAAGCTAGAATTGGGTACCCCCTCCTTTTTCTTTACAAAAGTCATCCAATCCATGTTTTGAATAGATCATCCCTTTTTTGCCTTGTGAAAAAATGTTCTTTGTCAAACCTTTCTCATGAAAAAGCTAGGTGTTTCCCTCTTTCTATTTTGCCAAGTGCAAATCAAGTTTATGCAGGTGCATTACTTATCTAATTTTATAAGTAGAAGTGATTGAAGAACCCAAAATATTCTAAAGTTGTTCACAAAAGTCAATAGATTTCCTTAAGAGGGCATTTTGATGGCTTGAAGGATGCTTGCAAAATTTTGAAGGGTATCTGCCCTTGCAGAGGGTACCTTGGTTTGTGGTAGGACCAAATCACAAGTTTTGAAGGGGAATTTTGAGGTACAAAGTGCCCTTATACAGGGCACCTTGAGAAAGTGAAGAACAAATACATAAGTCCTGAGGGGCATGTGGCCTTCAGGAAAAGAAGCAATCAAAAGAAAGAATTCCTTTGGTTAAAATGTCTAAAAGAAAGTGTGGAAAAAATCCTAAGACAAAGAAGGCCCAATAAGTCAAAGAGAAAGCAAATAAAAGGCCAAGACAAAGGAGAAGTCAAAATAAGGAGATAAGATAGGCAAAGATAAAGTAGAAAAGACAAAGCAAGAAATAGTCTAGTTGTTGACAAAGACAAAGGACAAAATCAATGACCACTCAGACCAAGATAAGTGGCATAAATAACTCAGCAAGGAGAATTAATACATTTGGTGAAATATATCTACCAAAAACCAATAAAATAGATTGGTTTTAAAATTATAGAGACTAGCATCCTAGGTTTTCATGCTTCACCATTAATGTGCATCCAAGTCATGTCCAGGTATTGAAGAGAGAATAGTCAGTCACAATAACTTGAAATGGCCTTGTCAATTGTTGGGGATGGTATCTCATGCTTTTCCAAGCCTAGGATAGAAAGGGTGATGACTTGGACATCTACAACATGGCTCTCTCATGTGTAGTTGGAAGAATATGATAGAAATATGGTCTCTTGTCTCAGAAGTGTTTGAATCCATCATGGGTCTCCTTTCCTTGTTATGTTAGCATCTTGCTCTATGTAATTATAACTTCTCATTTTGAGAGGAAATATGGTCTCTTGTCTCAGAAGTGTTTGAATCCATCATGGGTCTCCTTTCCTTGTTATGTTAGCATCTTGCTCTATGTAATTATAACTTCTCATTTTGAGAGGATATCTCTTAGCTTATATGGTGAAGCCCTGAAGGAATTTACCTTGACTTAGAAGAAGCATTTTTACCTCCATTTGAGCTTTCAATTTTGCATATGTCTATGGTTTTATCTAGTGTTAAGTCATTTTATTTTCATGATTTCATAATTTTATTCTAACATATCTACTGTATTGTGAGTTCTTCTCTTGCAGATCAACAAGAAGTGTCCTGCTCAGAGTATAGGCACATGTGAATAGGCTATCCATAGTATGTCTTAGAAAAACTATGGTAGTTATTCCTCCCTTTATCTCCATAGGATCCCCTATTGAAACACTGATGTAGGAAAGGTTCTCATTTGAATGAAGTGTATGCTTATTTCTCTTTGGTGTAAAGTGTATGTCAAAGCTGAGTAGACCAACCATTTTGGTGCATCACCACTTTAGTTTTGGTTCTAATTTCAATATTTATCTCCCTTTTTATCCCCCCCATCATTATTAGTAAGAAATATAGGGCCTCAAGGTGCATCAAGGGGAGCTAGCACCTAATCTAGAGATTCATCCCTCACATTTGCCACCCACAGTAAGAGAAATCTCCCCATTGTGTCGCATGTAGGAAGAGAGTTGAGCCTCCCTTCAGAGGGTACAATCCACTACATCAATAATAACATGTAATTTGCCTATCTAGATGTGATAAAAGTTTTAGATTCATAGGTGGAGGTCTCAGAGTCAGAGGCATAAATGTTAGTTGGAGCTCAAGAAGTTTCTTGTTCACTGACAAAAAGTTGCATTTTTAGACCTATCACTATAACTTATCTAATGAAGTGACCTCAAATATTCCACCTAATTTATTTGGGGTGGGATTAGAGGGCTCAAATAAGTAGGGGAATGATTTGAAGGTTCACAAAAATGACATTCTATTTTTATTTTATGCATGTTTGAACTTAAGGTTAAAAATTGCATTTTTATTGTATTGGGAAGGGTGTTCTTGAGGCTAGAATGGGTGGTTGTTTTATCAATCAAGCATTATGGGAGTCAAATAATATATTCCTATATTTTATCCCCCATAAATGTGTTGGTAGTGTCATTTTTCATTTAAGAAGCTTTAGAATGGGTTGTGTGGTAGAGTTATGTAGAGCTTTGTTGAAGTTTTGTTAAATGAAATGCAGGATTTCATCCCAAGTGTGTTGCTTCTAATATTTGTACACTCTCATAAGTTGCATTATCATCTTATTTACCACTTTTTTAATCCATAAATATTTGGGTGAAAGGTGGTGTATTTATTTAATTTTGTGTCTAGCATAGACCAAAACACATTCTAAAAATGGCTCAAAAATATTGTATTCCTATTAG
This sequence comes from Torreya grandis, assembly GCA_037957365.1. Classification (NCBI taxonomy): domain Eukaryota; kingdom Viridiplantae; phylum Streptophyta; class Pinopsida; order Cupressales; family Taxaceae; genus Torreya; species Torreya grandis. The sequence continues at coordinate 2,674,607 of JARHVA010001695.1, read as the reverse complement.
ACATGATATTTTTTGGGATTTAAAAGTGGATAAAAACATATTTAAAGTAAAATATTTTTTTTTAGAGATTAGTTAATATTTTACATGGTATTATAATTGTCATCTTTAATAAACTATCAACTATTACACAAAAACAATCATTACCATGTTTAGTAGTAGGGTAGTCTAAGATAAAATCCATGGAAATAGATTCCTATAGTCTTGCTACAATTAACATATGTGTTTAAAAACCTAGGTTCTTATTAACCAATTGGGAAATTTCTCATGTAGCATAAGTCTTGTTATATTTGGATACATTAGACTTGAGATGTGGCCAAAATAAGTACTTCTACAAAATTGCAAGAGTATTATCAACCCCAAAGTATCTTAAAATTTTGTTAAAATGAACCTTCCATATTAGTTTCTATCTTTCTACCTCATGTGGAATGCACAAGTTCCCAAGGTGATATAGAAGTATATACTACAAATATAAATATGTAATATAATTATTGTAATGAAACTTTTGATAGATATCTATAAATTTTATGTTAAATGGATACAATTTTGACCATGTGCTAACTTTGTGTCCATGTGCATCAAGTAAATAAAGGAGAGTTTAAACTAGTGGATGGCTTAGTTAATTTTTTATTGGGTTGGCACTTCCATTATAATGCTCGATGTTCATATTTAATTGTTTAAGTTTAGAAGACCATTTATTATGCCACTCTTATTGCAACTTGTTTTGAGTCTATCAAAATTAAATAGACTTATGATCTATGTGATCATAGTCTCTTTACCCCTAATATAATGATTTCAATGCTTACATACTTTTAAAATAGCATAAATCTTGAAATCATTGGTTGGGTATTTTTTTACCGATATAGTGAAAATTTCACTTTGGTAAGGAACCAGATAACCATGTTAAATGAGTACTACTCCAATTGTGAAATCAGATGCATTTGTCTCAAGTTCAAATTATTGTTGAATATATGTTAACACAATTATTCATCCAAAATAGAGTATAAATTTCAATTCTTTGAATAATTTCTATTGTGCAGCTTCCTAGAAGAGATTTTATTTAGTGCCACATTTAGGAACATGGTTTAAAATCCAAGACACATGAGAAATCTCTTGTGGAAAATTTCCAATCCCAAGAAATTATAAAGATCTATGAGATTATTTGGGTGTGTCCATTCTTAGATAAATTTAATCTTTGTTAGGACTAAATTCACTCCTTGTGTGTATACTATGTATCCCAGATACTTTATCTCCCACATAGCAAATGAATATTTCTCTATGTTTACATAGAAATTTTGTTTCAACAAAGTGTCAAGCACTTACTCTACATGGTGTAGATGTCCATCCCATGTTTTTTGAAGATCAGGATGTCATTAAGGTAGACTAAAAAAATTATGTAGTGAATGGCCTAAGAATGTCATTTATCATCCATTGAATGTAGTTAATGTGTTTTTCAAACTGAATGGCATGACTAATCATTCAAATAAACCTTCTTTGGCCTTGAAGTTTGTCTTCCTTACAAAAATGAGGTTCAAAAAGAATCTAATGATACCCAAACATAAGATCAATTTTGGTGAATTATTTTTCACCATGGATCTGATCCAACAAATCCTCAATCCTTGGAAGAGGATATTGGTTCTTCATTATGATCTTCTTCAGAGCTGTGTAATTGATGCATAGCTTCCATGTTCCATATTTATTTAGCACAAATATAATTAAGTTGTTGTAAGGTGATGAGATGGGCCTGATTTTTACTTTGTCCATAAGTTCATGGATCTATCACTCGATTTCCTCATTCTCCATAGCTAATATACGGTATAAAGAGGCATTAGGTAGAGGTAATACAGGGATCAAATCAATAGTGTGTTTCATCATAAAATGTGTAAGTACTTATTTTATTAGTTAAAAATATCTTTTTGGTATTCTAATTTTTTATTCAACTATGATGTTTCTATTTCTACTACTAAAGGAACTATGGTATAGATTGATGCCGTAAGTATTTTCCTACACTCAAATCTTACCATCAAAAACACAAAATTCTTACTAGATGTGACTAGCTTCTTACACTAGTTAGAGATAAGGAGTGATGGCTTATGGAATAATTATAGTATTTGATATCTCTTATCACCAATATATGAGACAACATTTCTTGGATATGCCTCATAGACTACATGTCAATGGTAAATATATGGTTGACCAGGTAAAATATTATATACCTCTAGTGAAGTGACATCACAAAGGACTGTATCTTGAAAAGGTTTGATATTTTACACCAATAGACATTATTGAGTGATGTTTTACTTATATCCTACACTAAACCATCCAATGGAGTTTATTTTTGGGTGAGCTATAAGTGGAAAGTTTAGTGTAAAAAATACTCAGAGAAATCATTTAATTCTTACTTCCATTATCAACAATGAAGTGTGCTAGTTGAACATTAATCCACATTTAAGAATGGAATGAATTTTTGCTTCCTTTATTTCTACAAGGGTAGTAAATATGTTTTTGGTACCCACCATGGTGCTAGGTTTAAAATCCATGATCTGCTTACCTTTCTCCAATGATGTTGGGTTTTTACTTGTTGCTTTAATTTGTGCAAGTAGAGTATTCCTAGTGTGGCATTATTCATTAGAATTATTATTAGAGATGAGAACTAAACACCACTTGCTAGTCTTGGACTACTTTTTATGGCCATTTGATGATTTTTTCTTTTTTCTTTTTTTTGGGTGATGGGGTGGGGGGGGTGGTTGGCACTATCCCCTAATTTAGAATTCATGTTTAAATATTTAGAGTCTTTATTAGTAAAAAACTTAGAATACTTTGTCTTATTTTTGGCCTTGGCCTTTCCTTCAAACTTGAAAGCAAATATTTAGGCTTCTATGATTAAAGACATATATAATAAATCCATATATGATTATTTGTGTGGTCTTAATCGTTATATTTCAAAATAAGGTTTTATCATTAATCTTGAATCCTAAGTTTAGACACCAAAGTATGAAAGGTATTTGTGTATTGTTGCATAGATTGCTCCTTACCTTGATGAAACTGAGATAACTTAATGTATTAATCATCATAGTTTCCAATAGGATAAAATGTTCTTTGAGTACTTCTACGAAATTATTCCATGTGTATATATATGTGTCTCAGTTAAATTCATCTTCACAATTCTTATGTAAAAATGTAGAAGTTTTCCCACCATTTCCTTACTAATAAATAAAATTTCATAAGAATGAATGTAAAATTTTCTCTATTATAAAATTCATTAACCATGTAACATGAATAGATCGGGTTAATCTAGTTATATAGTACATATGCATATATTTTTTCTTAAAACATAGGGATGTATAGATTGACTTATACCTTGTATGGAGTTTGACCACCAAATTATTGGTTGGAATGAGAGGTTTTGAAAGGATTCTATTTCTTGATAAGTGACGAGAAGAGATCAAAAATACTCTCTCATTCATGTGCATGACATTATTTCAAATCTTCCCATTATCTTTGCAATGCATTCTCTATCATTTTCTTAAAGAATTCTAAAGTTGGTATCATTAATGATTTATCCTCCATTCAAGGACATGTAGGAAGGTATGATGAAGGGTCATGAATCTAGAGTCCTAACTTAAAATAATCAGGCCTCATATGAGTGGGAAGATAAATAGACATGGAGTTAATATACACCATAATACCATCTAAAAATGATATGAATTATGTGTTGGTTGAATATTTTGTCTATCAGCATACTGGTAAACAAAATAGGTCTTATCAGCCAAAGCAAGAAAATTAGTCATCCTAATGTGTAAATTTATCACATCAAAAGGAGATTGATCTCTCCTCTCATCAAGGGTAGGTTCCCTGTGGATATGTTATGTATATGTATAAACAAAAAATAATACTCAAGGATAGGACCAGACATTCATCTCTCTTTATTCAGAGATGATGTATACAAAACAAAGGAAAAACTCAAGGGAATGACAGACAGCTCTCCTCTTCTTTCAGAAGAACTATTTAGCTAGCCACAAGAATACTCTTGGAAATAAAATTAGAATGTAATTGAGAGTATGGTAACCAGCAAATCGAGCCAGAGCACAAAGTCTCTACCTGAAAATCTTAAGAGTAATATACGAAGGGCAATGAAAGCTCAAAGTCTTTTTGAAGTCCTTTACATAGAAATAAAAATAAAACACACTGAAGGTAGCAATGGGGGCACAAAGTCTCTCCATAGTTGATTCTTCAGGATACCTTCCTGACTAATTTTACTAATCCTGCTTGTTAAATTAATGAAATAGAAAAGATATCATAGCAAAAAGTTTGAAAAAATCCCTTGCTTTCATAACAGAATATGATCAACAGATTGAGCACAAAGTCTCAATGATGCCTCTCAATTTGGGTAGAGTTTCATTCAGATTGTCAAAAAGAAGAAATAATTACAATGAAAGAAAGTCCCTTATATAGCCACTTGAAGAAGGGCTCGGGAACAGTAATACATCATGATGCATTGGGAAATGTTAGGAAGATAGGCTGAAACTTTGGGGCATTTTACCCATTTGATCTTTTCAATGTAGATAAACAAGTCGTGCAATTGAAAGATTACAACTTTCAATGTCCACCTGGCGGTCTAATCTTGTCTTCATCGTTCCTCCTTTCCAGATTAATTGAATCGGGCCCTGGATTCATTCATTATTTTTTCTTTCCTCACTTTCAACTAGTTTTTGTCTTAAATTTTGGGAATGCATTTGGTTCTGTAAATCCAAAGGATCAATGGCTATTTCACTGTCTTTAAAATTGACGTTTACATGCTCATCAATGTGATCTCAACGGCTAGTTCACTATCATAAATTTGACATCTTTGGGGGCGTCACCCCTTGGTCTTCTTTTGGCTTTTGACTTTACCCTTCTAGATTGGACTTTCCCTTTTGGGCCTTGAGAAATGGCCTGTGTCAAGTCAGAATGATCCTTCACTTTAGCTACTGAGAGTCCCCCGTAAGGGTATCTGCCCCTCAGGGTCCTTTGGTAACCCTTTGCTTTGTCAATCCCCATGTACAAATCCCCAGGCTTTCTTCCTTGAAAGTTCCCCACGGATAAAAGTTTCCTATAGACATTTTCCTAGGGAAAATTCCCATGAACAAAAAGTCTGGGGAAAATTCTCGCGGATAAAAAGTCTGTAGAAATTTGTCCTGCCAATTTGCTCCTTTGAAAATGTCTTCAGGTTTTTGCCTTCGCAGTCACTTGGAATTCTTTTGTACTTTTTGTCCGAAGGAATTCCTTCAAACAAATTTTTGAAAGAGTTAAATGTTAAGCCAATTTTAAAATGCCTTAAACAAATCCAAAAGAATTACCTTTTGGCTTCCTTGAAAAATGACCCTTCAAAAGGGTGCTTTTATTGATTAAGTGTCCTCCGCAAGGGCACTTATCCTTTGATAATTTTCCTTTTGCATTGAACCATCCCTTTAAACTTTGATGTTGAACTAATTAGTTAAACCAATCGGTTGAACTAAAAATGGTTCAATCTGATGGTTTAATGAATTAAATAAGCTGAAGAATTAAACTGCCTTTGAACCAACAGGAACTTTGACGTTGAACCAATCGATTAAACCAAGGCTTTGAACCAATCTGTTGAACTGATTCAACAATTCAACAAAGTGCACCAAGCCCCTTTGAACCAAAGGCCGATGAACCATCCAATGAGCCAAGTGGTTGAACCAAGTGAATGAACCTGATGTTGAACCTATTCGTTGAACCTGTTCATTGAACCAAGACGTTGAACCAAGTTTTGGTTCAACGGTTCAAACAAAGCTTTGAAAAATGTCTTCGAACCTACTATTGAACCTATAGATGTTGAACCAAAGGATGAACTGAAAGAATGAACCAACTAAGTGAAAATAAAGAGTTGAACCACTTAGTTGAACCGAGCCATTGAACTGTCCCTTTAGTTGAACCTACCATTGAACCTTGAACTCATTGAACCTTTGAACCAAAATGGTTCAATGGTTTAAGCCACCTTATTTTGGCCAAGTGTCTTGAAGCCGATGAACTAATTGAAGTGATTGAAATTTGAACCTTGATGAAGTGCTTAACTCTTGCCAAAGATGTTGAAGTTGTTACACTTTGAACCTGTATAAATGAACCTGCTTGTAGAATCTGAAGATACAAAGTTCGTAGAAATCAACATGTAAAATCCATTGAACTTGACTTGCAAAGTCTTTAGATTTTCTAAGAAGCTTTGAAAATGAGAAATCTGAATGTCTAAGACAAATTTTTGAAAATGGAACATACAATTTTGATCTGTAAGACCAAAATAGTTCAAATGTTGTCCCAAAAATGACTGCTACTTTTGGGAGACAACATTGTGTATACTCAAATAACATTGATTTGGGGCTAAAGAGGAGACTTGATGGAAAACATAAACAAATTTAAGAGAGTTATGAAAAGAAGATAATTTATGAATTACAAATACTATTAAAATGTAATGCATTCAAATAACAAGTAAAATAATAAAGAGATGACAACCAATGCATAATTGTAATAGTTATATTTTATTATGTTATGTACATGATATCTAAGAGTTTAAATATTTGGTGTCTATGTGCTTCCTAACTTCATTATTATATATATATATATATATATATATATATATATATATATATATATATATATATATATATATATATATATCATAAAAATAATGGAAGTGTACATTATTATATAATGAAGTAAAATGAAGCATCAATTGAATAGTTACAAAAGTTGGTAACAAATTATTCATATCTAAAGAGTGTGATGATATTACTGACTTCCATTACTGATGATCTAGGTGCTATTATAATGACATTGCAAGAGTTATGAGGTAACATATAAGTGGAATTATATTTTAAAAATTTGCACATAGGTGTGAAACCTACTTCTTGAGTAACCTTAGTGTAATATTGGATGTACAACATAGTAATCTTCTATGAGATCTAGTAACCTAGATCATCACTTTTCTATGAGATCTAGTGACCCATATCCTCACTCTTCTATGAGATCTAGTGACCTATATCCTCATGAATCACCCTATGATAAAAAAAATTATTGAATGGGAATTGTGCATGTGAGAATATTTATATTAATAAAATTATGTAAATCACAAGGATAGAGATCAAAAAAATTGATTCCAACATTTTGAGTTATGGAAGCTCAAGATGGGATATCTTCTTGTGGACATGCAGCAATTGGTTATTAGGTTAAAAAGTGTGCCTATGGTAATGAAGGTATATGAATGAGAGAAGATAGATCAAAAGGTGAAGAATTCAATCAATTTTATTTTATTTTAGATTTAGTGTTGTTGAATGTCTCTACAGAGAAAACCACAAAGTTACTTTGGAATAAGTTAGGGACTTGTATCAAACATTGACATTTCTTATGAACAAGATTTTTCTTTGAAATAAGTTGTACTCTCTAAGGATTAATTATGATGACTCTATAATAGAGTATTTTAATGTGTTTAACACTATGGTAATTTAGTTTATTTAGTTCAGATTAAAATGGAGGAAGAAGATCATGAGATCTAGTGACCCAGATCCTCACGAATCACCCTATGGTAAAAAATTTCTTGAGTGGGAATTGTTCATGTGAGAATATTTATATCAATAAAAATTATGGAAAGCACAAGGATATAGATAAGAAAATTGATGCCAACATTTTGAGTTATGGAAGCTCAAGAAGGGATATCTTCTTGTAGACATGCACCAATTGGTTATTAGGTTAGGAAGTGTACCTATGGAGATGAAGGTAGATGAATGAGAGAAGATGGATTGAAAGGTGAAGAATTAAATAAAAAAATTTATTTTAGATTCAATGTTTTTGAATGTCTCAATAGAGAAAACCACAAAGTTACTTTGGAATAATTTAGGGACTTATATCAAGCATTGACATTTCTTATGAACAAGATTTTTCTTTAAAATAAGTTTTACTCTCTAAGGATGAATGATGATGACTCTATCATCAAGTATATGAAAGTGTTTAACACTATGGTAATTTAGTTGATTTATTTGATATTAAAATGGAGGAAGAAGATCAGTGTATTAATCTATTATGTCATTTGTTTGATTCATGGGATAACCTTGTTATGACCATTAATAATACTTCAAACATATTAAATCTAGAGGATGTAGTTTCAATTATAATGACATAATATGAAAATACATGGATGATTTTCAAAGGATTCCTTGTTTTTTATAGCTTTCTCCTAGGACATTAAAATAAATCATGGGAAAAGCAACCAAAGTCTCAAGGTAAATCTAAGACTCTCAGAAAAAATCAAAGGAAATGTGGCAAATCTAGGCATTTTAGAAGAATTATAAACATAAAAAAGTTTTAAATGGTATGTCATTAGATGATTCCCATTAAATAAAAGTGAATACCTTGAATGAAGAATCATTTGATCTATTCTTGACATATTCAATTACAAATGCATGTGATGGTGCATGGTTGATTACCAAGGGTACCTCATTTCATATGACTTCCCATAGGGAGTGGTTATGTGAGTATAAAAATATTAATGGAGGTTATGTCTTATTATGATACAACTCAACATACAATATCATAGGTTGAAGAATATTCAAGTTGATGTTTAAATACGGAAGGCTTAAAACCCTCCCTAGTGTTTTGCATGTTCTAGGTTTGGCTAGAGATTTTATTTTTGTAAGAAAGATGAATGATGTGGGTATGAAAGTGATATTTGATAAGGATAGTCATAAGATGTCTTGTGGAGCCATGGTATTGGAAATGGTATTCCTCATCATAACATTTTTCAAGCTTGAGGCAAACACTATAAGCAATGTGTGTAATATGTATATTGTTCCTAAGGTTAAAAAGAATCAAAATAGAATCTTATGTTGCCTATAGAAAATACAATATTTTATCATCAAAATATAGGTCATATATGAGATAAATGTCTTCAATCACTAAAAACTAAAGGTATGGCTCAAATAATTTCTTATTAGCCTTTAAATTTTTATGTGTGAACATTGTGTATATGAGAAGAAGACTTGAGTAAACTTTCTCAATAGTGCTATTAGAGTAGATGAGAGTTTTGATTTAATACATACAGATGTGTTTGGAGTCGTGAAAGTTCTATCACTATGAAATTATTTTATTATGTTACTTTTATAGATGACTATTTGAGGGAAACTTGGTTAAACTAAGAATAAGTCTAAAGTTTTCTGTAAGTTTAAAGAACTTAAGGCTTTTGTAGGAAACCAAACATAGAATAAGATTAAGGTCTTGAAAAGTAATAATGGTGATGAATACTACTCAAATTCATTCTAGTATTTTTTTAAGGAATGTATAATATAAATGAAAAAAACTAATCCATATACACCACAACAGAATGGAGTTGTAAAAATCATTAATATGACTGTAATGGATAAGGTAGGAAATATGTTTAGTGATGTAAGCTTAAAAAGGAAAATCTAGATAGAAGTAATCACAACTACTTGTTAGATGATTAATAGATCACCCACATCACCCATGGTCAATAAAACTCCATATAAAACATAAACTAGTAAGAAACATTCCCTCAAACATCTTCGGGTATTTGGTTGTGATATTTATATGCATATTTTTGAAAGAAAAAAGAACTAAGCTAGATTATAAATTATCTAAGTGTATCTTTATTGGATACATTTTTGGTGTAAAAAAATATAAACTTTGGAACCTAGAAACAAATAAGACTATTTCCATTTGTAATGTAATCTTTAGAGAATGTAAAGGAGTTCTAAAATAGGAAGGATAATCAAAGAAAGACCCTAAAAAGGTGCATATTGAATTAAGAGGGATAATTTATGTTTTAACATGAAGGAACTAAAGAAGATGAACCAGAAGAAGAAGAATCTCAAACTCTAATCTTACGATGTCCAAATTGAATTAGAAGAATACCATAAAGGTATTTCCCACTTGATTTTGTTATATAATTCTCTTAGCACATGTATCAATTATTGATGAAGACTTCAAGACTGTGAAAGAGGCACTTGGATCAAATGAAAATAAGTCATAGAAGATGTTAGGTTGAGTTTAGGGGTGATTAATTAATTATAGTCAAAATAAGTGTAAATGAATAAAAAGTTATTACTCACAATAGTTAGTTTGTTGTTAGAATATTACTAATATCTTCTAAATCTCTTAAATTTGATTTAGAGTGAGATATTGTCCTATTTTGTAACTCTTGTATGTTATTTTATAGGTATTAATTTGGATCCTACTTTGTAAGGATGCTATATAATTTATATCTCTATCACATAGGGCCTATTACGAGTATCTCTCTATATAAACTCAACAGTGTATTAGTTGATTAGATTAGCTAAATTAATAAACAATAATTTATTACTTTCATTTATTATTTTAGCTTGTCTCTAACCTAAGAGTACAAGGGATATAGGACGAGGTTTAAGGAAGATTAAAATAGAGGTGGATCCCCAAGGAACCCCCTCTCTCTAAGTCATTATCATGTTGTTACATAACCCCTAACATAAGTTGTACTAGGCCATACATCTGTATACATTGTATGTTGCATTAGCATTATACTAGGATCCTTTTTAGTCTCGAGTACTACCTCATCCTTTGAAGGGCAAGTAAATATCTATTTTTTTCAAGAGGGCCAATAGATCACTCTATAGAACACATTATTCACCTATGTTATGTATGAGGGATCAAATGTTAAGTTCAAAAACACCATCTATGTAATATTTGAAGGCACATTGAAGTTGATGCTACTCAATTACTATCAATTTACCTCATTTTAACCCTTCATTGACTCAATATATCTTGGCCCTGCTCAGCCTTCAAGCTCCAACAATAAGTTTCCCAAGATCCCAAAACTAGTAAAACATTCATGTTTTCCAATTGATGGCATGACCTGATTGTTTTTTAAAAAATTATGTTGAAGCATGCTTCCATTTATTCACCTTTCATTAGCATTCCATCAATATTTTTTTCATCACCTATACAAGTTCATTTTTTGACCCAAGAATGAATAACTTATTTTAGTTTATTCTTCTCTCCCTATTGCTTTGAATTCTCTCTTTCCCCAATTGAATAAATATCCCCCTTTGTAAAAATTCCTTAGGTCATAATATGTCTGCCACATGGACATTCATACAAATATTTTTCATGTCATTACATGCATGCCACATGTACAATCATAAAAATATGCAAACATAAAACTACACAAAATTTGTATCCTTGCACTAATTAACCCATAAATAAATGTATTCAAGATCATGTAAACCTCATGAAATTAAATGGTCATTTTTTAACCATGAAAAAACAACAAATAAATGAAATAAATCACACAAACACTCAGTTTTTGGTGGATGCAAGATTGCATAAACCGTTAGATGTTCTTGCATTAAACACTTAAACTTTTTCAAATGTGATCTCCTACTCACATAGATGGATAAGTGATAAAATCACTCTTTTTACCTTGAATCATAATGACCATGGTGTTCCCTTTTTAAAAACCAAGTACTTTAGTGAATTTTCACTCTTTTTCTTCCATTCCCAGTTCCCTCTTGCTAGTTTAAATATGTCCGCTTCTTGTCTTCTTTGCTCTTTATTTCCCTCTTTGTGTGATTATACCCAATACAAATTTTCCTCCTCCACTAAATTTTTATCTCCTCACCTCTCCATCTTATTATAGGTTGAAACTCACCTTTGTTCAACCACCTCCACCAAAGTGTTTTTTCTTGCATCTTACTTTCTCTTATGGGATTAAATTCATTGTTGACTGACCACCTCCTCCTAGAGCCTTCACCATCATTATTTCTCTAGCCTTCATTGGATTTGAACTAATCACATAAATCTAGGATCGAATCTTATTTCATAAATACCATAACTTTCACTAATTTTCTCCTTTCCACTACCACCTAATTTGTGGATTTTCCATTCATAAGAGTCTTAAAAGACCCTTCTTCTCTTTTTGTTTCTTCATATGCTTCAGTTGATATGCGAATCAATTTACCTTCTTTAGATACTTACCAAAGGGTCCAAATTAATCATTTTTAATCTCCCTCATCACATATGGGGCCTCCAAATAAATCCATGTTAGTTTTTCCTCTTACACTCATGTGGACTATTTCCACATATGCTACATCTTGGGCAACTCAAAAAAATTGGCTAAAATATTTTTCTATTATTTGGCTAGCCTTGGTTGGTCTTTTCTCTAAATCCTTCAATTTAACCTTATCTTCATCTTATTCACTTATAATGGCTAATTTAAAAACTAGTTTCTCTTTATTATCATATTCATTTATTATCTTCTTCATATCAACTCTAGGCTAGTTGCTTTCTCCTTCTTTCCCCTCTTTGGTTGATGTATCTTCAGCTCTTTAAAACTAAACAAATTTAATTTATTCTTATTCATTTTTATTTATTATTTCCTTCATAGAAACTTACAACTCATCATGGTTTTCCTCAACCTTTCTTCCCTCTACATCCTTTTCCTTGAGTATTTCTTCCTCTATGGGTTGTTCCCAACTATCTTTCTCCTTATTTTTGAAAATAAACTTTGGTTTCTCATGTGGAAACCTCACCTTCCTATTTATTTTCAAGTAAATATTCTCCTTTATATTTACTTATTTAATCTATTCACCTAAAAACTTCCTTCTCATATTTCCTTTCATGATAATCTTCTTTTCCTCTTCATACTCAAGCCCTAATGCCTTGAGATTATTCAACCATTTTCTATACAATTATGGGTACACAAAATGACCCACCAACTTGGAAACCATATGTTCCCAACCACTCACTTTATTATTTAATTTCTCTTTTATCCTCTCTTTGAGAAATTTTGGGTGCTCAGTTGCACTTCCACATAACTTATTGCATGCAATCTTGACCCTTATGGAATCCAAAACACTTTCCTCTTCAAAGGAATTATGTAACTCAACAATCCATTTCATGAGCTTATCTGAGCTCCCTTTTCCAAAAAATAAATATATATATTACAAGGAGACTTACTTCTCACCTTCACCTTGACCTCTGTTGGTCTATTTTATTTTCCATCTTTTCCTCTCTCCAAGACATCAAACTTTCCTTGGACTTCCCTCAACATCTTTGCCAAGTTTGCAACTTATTATGCTCTTAATCCTTTGTGTGCCACATCTCCTCAACTATTAGGATTCTCTTTCACAACTTTTAATAGACTCAAAAAATATCCTCTCACACTTACTCAAGACTTATAGGACTTATCTCATACCTAAAACAAACTCATCCTCACTACTATGTAAGCTTATTTTTCACAAATTGTAGCTTATTCAGTAGATTTTGTTTTCATAACTTGAAATTAACTAATGAAATATCCTTACACACTCAACTTGAAATAAAACCACCTCACTCTAATACCAAATGGTGAAAGCATAATGAGGGGATCCACTTCATGACTACCTTTACCTTTGTGATGCTTGGTTAAACACTCACTCTCCCTTATAACAAACTCTTTCTCATTGATTCAACACCACACATTTAAAATAATTGATACACACTCTCTCACACATACACACTTGCTTCTATGGTGTTCCATAGAGATCACTCATACTCTCATACATTCCATTAATAACTCTATATTTTTCCATTCATTCTATTTTAAACTTTCCTATAAAATTGTTCAACTTCTGCATATTCACCTTCCATCAGTGTTTCATCTACCTTCTATTCACCCCCTATAGATGTTCATTTTTATAACTCAATAATTAATATCTTGTTTCATATATTGTATTCTCTCCATGTCTCTTTGAATTATCTCTTTCCATAACTAAATAAAAAACCCCTTGTAAAAATGCCTTGGTTATAAAATGTTCACCACATGGAAATTCATACAAATATTTCTCATGGCATAACATGCATGCCACATGGATAGTCATAAAAATATGTAAACATAACCTTGAACAAAATTTGTACCTTATGTATACACACAATATTTTTAAACTTTATCAATTAGTAATGCTTTCTCTCTTGCATGAACCCATCGAGTCTTAATCTCTTTAAGTGCATGAATTATAGCATGCACCAAGAAAGGGGTGGGCAGACCATTGGTGATTTACAAAATTATTGTTCCTTATATGACCATTTAAAACCTACAAAACTCTTCTATACATTTCCCTAAGCTTTGACACCTCCCTTATACACTCCTCCAAGCAATTAACCACCTCAAATAGCCCCTACCTCATCCAAAACATCTTTCTTCCATTTTCCAAACAAATCTAGCCTAGGTCGACCCTATTCTCAAAATATAAGCACATTATGGGATTAGGTCAGCCTCGACCAACCTAGTCTGGGACCTAATTTCTTTATTTATTAAAGAACAAGGTCAATTGGGCCAACTCTATCAATTAAAACTTTAGAAGCATTTAGGGTTAGATCTAGATATATAAACACATTTGTTTTACCATTTTATTGAGAGAGATATATATATGATCATTTATTTATGCATCTACTTATCCATTATTCTACTTGAGGAGGCATTTCTTAATATTTCATACTTTATTTAGAGAGTATAATCTTGTCTTAGGGAGGTGTATTTTAGATACATATGAGAAGTTGTGTAGCTTAGATCTAACCTATATTTAGTATCCTTACAAACCATAACAACCTCTTCTAGATCACCTTGGTTAAGGGAGATATTGAGGCTCAATGGGTTCATCTTCAAGGTAAGTATTCCTAACTCTTGTTCCTCTTTATTGAAGTAGATAGATTTACACTTGTTAGCTTATGAATATGTTTCTCTCTCCATTCATTATGGTTACCTCTACATTGACTTGAGTAGAGTTATTTTCAAGTTTAATTTTATGTTTATTACCCCCATTTTGTGCCACATGCTTTGGTGACCACTAGATTAGATTTAATTTTACTTTGTCACTTACTTTCATAAGAATACAAAGGGCCTATCTAGGGTTATTTTGTGTTATTGTTTGACTAAAGGATTTAGAACCCTCTCTAGTGATATTGTGTGGTAAGGGACCCCTTAGTTAGGTCTAACAGATCCATATTAGTCATTAACCTAATTATCTAAATGTACCAACAAGTGAGAGAGCTAGTATGATATATATTCCCTGATCTAGGATTGTTTCGTAGATCAGCTTCACTTTCCTTTATAAAAATTATAGTGAACTTGATGTGAACTAACCCTTGCAATTTTTATTTCATGTCTTAATTTATTATCATTTATTATTTATTTCATTTTTAGAGTACTAGATCGAACCTATTGATTTAGTCTAACATTTTGTGCACAATTTTAACACATAATCACTTTGATTGACTTTGTATTTCTTTATGCAAGTCATCTTCAACCACATGTAATTGGATATATCATTTTGACTCAATTCACTACTCTACATATAAGTTTTCAAACTTAGTCGACCTAGTCAACTCTATTAGTAGGCTAAAAATCATCATTTAAACAATACAGTATAAAAATAATAACTTCATCATATTCAAAATTATTGAGTTTATTCTAACCATCTTAGTCATTTCTATCCTTCATTTACAATCCTATTTTACATTGTTTTAAGTCTATAAAATTGTAAAACTACATTAAACTAGGTTTACTAGATAGACAGTTTTGTAACTTACTTTCTTGACTAGAAGACTCATTCAACTTGTTCAACTTGTTCAACTTGTTCAACTATGTTATTTTGGTTGTCAATTTAATATATATAACTAACCCAGTCAAATTTTTATGTGTTATTTGTATACTTGGTCATCTAAACTAACCCTATACTCTTAAAGCAAAGGAATGAACTCATCTTGTTAGTAATTAATTCACTTTTCATTTTTTTGCTTTCTTACTTAGAGTAGCACACATAGATTAAATAGTAAGTTTTAATTTATCAATTTAGTCACATTATTTTTCTTTTTCACACACTTCCAAATTACATAACATCAAAAGGCATTAAACAAATTCTACTTGAATATACCTACTTGAATTTCATCACCAAGGGGGAAGCCAACTCAATTTTCTAGTTGAGTATAAATACATGGTTGATGGTATGTATTTCAAAAACACCTGACACCCTTATCATTATAAAATTATGAAGGGAGGGGGTAGGCCCCAATACCAAGCTAGTACCATCACCAATATAAATCCCTTTCAACCTTAACAACCTAAAACCATCTATAGATTGCCTTTCTAGTTACTTATTCTATCCAACTCTCTATCACACATATTTTTAAAATTTATAATTTAAAACATTTAAGAATGACCACATAGATTAACATTTCTATTATTGTTGCTTGCTCTCTGATAATTGTATGTTGTATTGCAAAACTTGTATCAACCAATGTTAGTGCAAGGTTTGTGATGTGTGCCACAAATAGATCAACTAGATTGATATAGTTGTATTTGTATTTATTTAAAATATAATAAAAAATAACACTAAATCATCTATATTCATAATTGTCAAAACATGTCTCTACCTTTATAACACATTCAATCTGCTTGATTGTGTATCATATAGTCTCTATTTTCTTATAGACAAAAATTGCTCTATTCAACCTAGTTTCTTATAGACTACTTGTTTTATTTACCTTCAACACATAGTTGACCATTCCAACTGTGTGTCTTTTAGACTTTCTCAGTTTCACCATCTATAGAACATAGTCAAATAGTTTGACTATCTTTGGTAACTTGTTCTATCTGCTATCCTACAAGATAGTATCGACTGGTTTAACCCAGTATCCTACCATTTAACCTTCATTTTTTCCAAGTTTTTATTTTTCATCCTTCATCATGAATTTCTTGTTTGAGGATAATATATATTTAAATCAAATAAACATGATGAGTTTTATCAATCCCAATAGGTTCCCTAAGACACATCTCATACCACCCACAATGGATCAAAATAATGTCCATGTTACGACCCACACTACCAACTATGGGACTCCTCTCCATTCTAGTTTGACACTAAACCCATTATTTTCTTTAGAATATGAGTGTGATCTTGAATACACAAATTAAATTCTCTTTTTCATCAATGAAGACCCTCAACATAGAGGAAAAGATCCTACAACCATCTATAATCTCATGATGGAACCTCATATAAGATAACCCCATTCATCTTCCCCTACCTTTTCCCAATGATTTTTGGGAAGCCCTTTCTTTACATCCCAATATTTCCCCTCTATAATGTTTCATTCCCACACCATGACATCATCTTCTATGTCTTCTTCAACCTCCATGCCAAGTATTTTTACCAACATGGTAGGTTTAACTTCTAGTTGGGCTCTTCAAAATACCCACATCACGACTAATGCTTCTTTTGATACCAATGATTTTTTTCTACCAATGTTACTCATGTCACTAATGTAGCACATATTACTACCTCATCAAACACTCATAGTGCATCTCAAGATCCTAGCACCTCACATATTACTAAGGTATCACATGTTGCATCCACTAGATAAAATACTTCTCAAACTAATCAACTTCTCTTAAAAATGCTTAAACAAATGTATAAATTTTAAAACAATAATTCAAATTAGATGATTTGAATGCAAAACCACCTCATATATATCTAAAACCAACCTTACCATGTTCTATGGGGAGCAAAAAATCCTAATGCCCCCTGATTCCCCCTTAGGTATTCCTATGGTAACCTCATACCGCATCCTCTACTTATCAATAAAACCATAAAACATTTACAAAATGAACATATAGTACCTCAAATCACCAACATTGACATAGGAGGTATCACTCCTACCATCACTTGTAATGGATCTACATATCCTACCTTGAACCTAAAAACATTTAGAAACATTTACAAAGATTGGGTTAAGCTTAATAATTTTATTGCTACCAAACTCTTGTCTAAACCACTCTTAAGAGATGATTTATATTGGTATAATCAATTAAAACCCCACTCTATCACTAGCCTATAAGACTTGGTCAACTCACTGGTCTAAGAATTACAAACTTATTCTTGGTCCTAACTTTGACCATATATTCCTTATTCAAAAATGTCAACAAACTTATGACATAGTGCTTAAATATCATAAAATTCAAAATAAAAATCAAGATTTAAACCAAGCTAATGCTCATTTATCTATCTATAAGGATCTCCTTCCTAACCACCAAGATAGCATTGAACAACCTACTCCTACTACTAATAACATTAAAAGTATTGTAAACCTTAACACCAATGATGAAAATGTGGTTAATATAACTAATATGAGATTATTAGTTAATTTTATTGACTCAAATCTAACACATACACATCCAACCTCTCAACCATTTCACATCATTCAAGACACTTCCCCATTCCATCTCATGGAATTAGGGCAAGAGGAACCAATACTCATACAAGCACCACTTCCAGCCACACAAATTGAACATACCTCTCAAACCATTGATATAACTTCTAATTTTCCCCTAACTTTTATACCAAAATAAAACACACCTCAAACTTTAAATAGTATTTATTTTACTCAACCACATTAAATACCTCAACCAACCATCACATTATCTAAAATAACTCCACCCATTAGCAACCAACCTAAACCAAACATACCCTATAAACATAAGTTTAATTTTATCTCAAATCCTCCTTTCCAGGAACTCTTGAAACAATATGCCCCTATATCTAACAATCCTCTCATGAGCTATGATGAATGGGATACTTTTGCAGCTCTTTCCCATCTCCCATCTCAAATCCCCTTCTTAGAGATAATGATAACTTCTCCCCATCATCAAAACTACCTAATGCACTTATTATTCAAAATTAATATCCATCATCCTCCTCTTGTAGGGAAATAAGCTACCTTATTTAAATATGAAGATAGCATACTTAAACAATGTGAAGTGATATCCATCCATGTTGATGAACTTATGACACTTCCCTCTCACTTAAGTTCCCTATCTCTTTTATGATTCCCTACAATATATTACTTCATATGGATGATCCTCCTTTACTTATTAGTGTCAAAATTGGTGACATCCAAGTTAATAATGCTTTAATTGATAAAGGTTCAATCATTAACTTTACCTCACTTGAATTTATTAAAATCCTTAGATATTTTGAATGCAACCTCAAATACACACATAGTACATGTCAAGTCTATGATAGAAGATAAATGATACCTCTAGGTTGTGTTTGGATTTCCATTACCTTTCCTCCCATTATCATCCATGTGAAATTGATGATATCTAACTTTCCACTTTCTTACAATATATTAATCCATTGACCTGGGACTTATTGTATGAGAACAGTCACTTCATCTACATGCCAATGTTTCAAATTTCCTCACAATGGATATATCTACAAGATTCAAGGGGGGCATGAATCCTTGTAATTTTTAATAATTATATAAATTATGTCTTTAAAACACCCACCCTTGAACCCTTACTTAGTGTTCCATTTCAAGAATCCCAACACTTCAACTATCCAGTTAACTCTACTCAAGGTTATAATGGTCATTTAGATTGATTGGGAATATTCCACCTAATCTAAAAGACTCTGATGATTAGGAGATGGATGAGATGAGCCTAAATTTCAAAAAAATTGATCTTTACCCTCACATCATGCCCAACTTCCTCCTTCTCTTCAACCTTGATCCTATCAACTACCTTCTTCTAACATACTAGTTACCTTAACCCAATCTCAACACTCCATTCACCATGCTTCCTTAGATGATAAAATAATTCTTAAATGTAGTATTTATTTGCATACAACCAATTATGATTTAGACAACCCATTTTTAGTTGGATTCATCTAAGATAAAAATGTTTAAATTATTAGATATTATTCTTCTTTATTTGAGTCTTTTCATTATTCTTATAGCATTACTTATTTTATAATACCTAATATTAGTTTTTCCACTACTATTAATAGGGTAGAGATGAATAACTCACATGGTACACCTATATTCATAGTAGATCCTCTCAAGAGTATGCTTATGCATCATGCCATGATAGGACCTTATCATTTTTCCATATATCATGACCTTTATAATCGGTTTCCTCCATAGATGTTAACGATTATGCTTAGACCATTCCACAGCTAACCTTACCTATAGATGATCATATCCTAGTTTATAATCCATATCCCCCTTTCCTTTTTGATGGTATTCTTCCCTTACCACATCTTTTTCCCTTACCCACATAATGGGTAGATCAACCTTATTGTGATATTCATAGGGTTTTTGGTCATTGGACCAAAGATTTACAACTACATTAATAGCCCCAGGATCCTTCTTCTACCCCTTTAGTTAGTAAACCCCCAAAGTCTAATAAAAGATGTATTTATTGATTATATGGAACAAATAACCATTATTCTACCCATTACTAAAGACTTAGGTAGTACATTGACACATTATGACCAGCCACTGCCCATCCCAAAGATAATACCATACCTCCTCCCAATCTACTACCAGAGTACATCCCTGTATACATGGAAGTATATAATCTTTGGCACCAATGTGTTATCCATCATATTTATTGATTTTGAGTGCTCCAACAACATCTTCATGATTTCCCATAGTCAACACCAATACTTTTTAATCTTCCTTTTACAGGTCACCCACACAAGAAAACTCCTCCTTTTTTATTAGTTTCACCTTATCCTTGTTCTACATATATCATTCCCATTGAGACATCCATTCCTTTCATTAAGTATCACACTAATGAGATACCACATGAGCATTACTTTTCTTCTACACCTACCTTTTTTAGTTGAGATGATACAAAAGGAAGTATTTGCATAACTTTCTGCAAATATTGATGAGACTTAGGCTAATGTCAAAATTCAGATACATAAAGATTTTTTAGATGTTATGGATAACATTTGTGGTCAAATCTATCAATATTTATGATCATAGCATGATGTTCTTTCACATTATTATATTTTATGATTTGGATTGGATTTATGATCCATTTATACCTCTTATATCTTTGAATATGTGTCAAACATGATTCACTTATCTATTTTGCATGGACCATTATATCATGCTTTATGTGTTTTACATGGTTTGATTCTCTTTCACTTTTTCTTATAAT
Organism: Torreya grandis; assembly: GCA_037957365.1. Classification (NCBI taxonomy): domain Eukaryota; kingdom Viridiplantae; phylum Streptophyta; class Pinopsida; order Cupressales; family Taxaceae; genus Torreya; species Torreya grandis. Next base: position 2,653,588 of record JARHVA010001695.1, on the reverse strand, counting down.
TTATTCTCATTCTTTTCCTGAATTCAAACTTATGTTTATAATTTCACTTCTTTCATGGATTCTTTTATTTTATCTATAATGATTGTTTGTTATCTTTTACATTCAAATAAAGATAATTATTATTGTGACTTGGTTATACAACTTTGATTCCTTTAGTATTTTATCCTTACCATATGATTAGTTAGTAAACAAGACTTTTCATTGTACTACTAATATACATTGATCTATTTGGATGTCCTTTCTTCCCTTATTTCCCTTTCACATACTAAGAATACATATGGTTGAAACTTGAGATTACATATTGGTTCATAGGTAAGCCTAAGTTTTTTAGTCAGTCATATCTATGGTTACTTAGTCTCCTTTAAATAAATTCTAAATCTCATTTGTGTGTATCAATTTTATCACTCATGTTGGTTATTCCAAATCTATATGGAGGAGGAATCACAAAAGCCATAAAAATGTTAAAATATCAATCATTTAAACAAAAGGAAATGATTCAAAAGGCAAAATACAAATAAAAAGTCTAATCACAAAAAAAGACATGATTTACTATCTTTAGCACATCTCCTATTTTCTAATCGAAGCTCAAACTCCCTAGTTGGCTTCATGATAGATCCATTGAGGTGTGGTAGGTTAATAGATTAGGATAGGAGAACAAAAAAAAATCTATGGTGCTACCTAATTTCTCCTACAAGTACCCAATCTTCATAGTAAACTGATGTATCTATAAGAGGTCCTAAGGAACGGGGAATATGTTGTGATAAGGTAGGTCCATTTTACTTGTTCATATAACCTTAATGATTTGTTCTTAGTATCTCACCTATTTACCTATACAACTTTGTGTTTATTGTGAGAAGCTATACTTTATATTTTGATGGTCACTAGAGTCTTAGTGTATTTCCACCTTACCTTGTATGCCTCATGTTTACTAATGTTTTCTCATAAATGCCTATGTCATGATTTTTACAATCCCTATTTCATTACAATAATACTATTATTTCCTCTTGAGCAATATTGTTTTGTTAACTGATCATACCCCTAGGGTTTTCATTTTTGAGTTACATTATAAGATGTTGCATAGGACCAATCATTCCTCAAAAAACATTTATTTATATTTCCCATTATTAACATGCACCTCATTGGTTTTTACCCTGTGATTTATAGTGTAAGACCATGGATAGGACCAATCTCTCCTCACAAATTACCACATTAAAATATTTTTAGAATTATTCCCACATTTTTCTCCACCTCATTAGTTTTCCATTTGTGAGTTGTAGTGTAATACCTTGGATAGGACTAGGCCCTCCTCATAAAATATTCCAATAAAAAGTTCATACTATAACCAAGACACAATAAATTTACATGATTCAAATTTGACATAATTTGTGTTACATTGTGATTTAGACACCATTTACATACTTCCCATCTTGATTTAGTATGTTTTATGATTACTTCATAAACACTTCACTTCTATTTTCTTATTTTATGACTTTGTATGTTTACAACCATTTTATTAAATTACTCATACATACCATCTTGATTTAGTATGATTGATTTGATTTATAGTTACATTTTATTTTTATTTTCATACTTCCTATCTTGATTTATTTTGATTGATTAAATTTATCATTCATTTGTTTTTATACCATTGGTTTTTACATGTTTTTCATTTTATTACAAAATTTCATACTTCCCAACTTGATATAGTATTAATTTTATTTGTTTTATTTTAGTGCAATTTTTTTACATGGCTTGAAAATACTTAATACTTATTAATTTACCATTTTTGGTTTCTTATATTTATTCATATTTTGTTTTTACACATTTTCCATCGTGATATAGTGTGTATTACATTTTATGATTATTTATACTTTTCCAAATCATTTCACTTTTATTTTTAACCATGCATGTATATCACACAATGATAGAAAATAAAACATACATCACATATTTCCCATAGCATATACAATAAAAGTTATATACATATTCTAGAAAATAAATATATCCATACATCCATCCATAGACAAATACAAATCACAGACCAATAAATGTCCATATCAATATATATACCATGAGTTTGATACAATACAATAGCTACAGCTCTAAGGCTGAGCTCCATTATGTCTATCATGTAGTTGATCAACACTACCCATAGATGCTTGTGATTGACCCCTCTAAATGTTACACTGTAATTAGGTATCTCATGATCTCAGGCCATCAATCTATCCCTATAGATTGGCCACTTGGGCCTACACACATCCAAGTGCTATAGCAGCTATCATTTGAGTGGCTTGTTCTTGTGTCAATGCCTACCATGCTCGAGCCTCTCACTCTCATACTCTTATATGTGGATGTGAACCATCTCCTTTTTATTATATCTATCAATTGGCCTCCCCCACTAATCTAAACCAACTAGCATAAGTTAGGGTAGATGGTGCCATGGGGTCTACCAAGGTGGATGGCTCATAATGAGACATCACTCCATCCAAAATGTCATGGTGTGCATTCACAATCATGGCTCCCCATCTAATCTCCTCCATTATAATACCTAAAAAATAAAAAATAAATATACATCAGACCTCATGTGTGTGTGTGTGTATCAAACCATTTATATATCACTAAATACATAAACAATAATGCAACTAGTAATTTATGTTAAAAATTTAATAAATCAAATGCACCTCCTATATCAAATGCCTTTGTAAAAGTGAAAAACTAAGAGTTACCACCCGATCCCATCATGATCCCCTCCTTAGTGGCTTCTCTATTGACCAGTTGTGCCTTACATCTATCATTGGATCACCATGTATAACTACTCATGCTTGTGTCCCCTCTTGCTTATGGTGCTTCTATATCCTATGAACTCAAGGTAGTCATTATCATCCCTATTTTGTCTCTAATCTTACATCCTCAACTATAGGATCCATAACCATAACATCCTATACACTAGGCCTCACCACTTATTATTATTATACCTACCTTGTCTATGGTCTTGCCTACTGAGGTCTAATAATAGGTATGTCTACAAGCACCCTTATTCCTCCTTTACCTCTCAACTCTATAGCATGTCATACCCAATAACAAGGCACTACTAGATGGATCATTGGATGCATTAAGCATATATACCTAGGTACATGAGCTATTATATGTGTATCAACCCATGAATTATAGTGATTAATGATCTAAAATTGTGCTAAATGAGTCACAATAGTTACCCAAGAAGGCCATATGGTAGAAATATTAGTGTAAGGCTACCACACTATTCTCCCTCATGTCATAGTTTGTAAATTTAGGACATGGGGCATGACATGCACTACATGATCTTTCCTCCATCATATCACCCAAAGTAACCTATCACCGATTGCATAGGGCAACCTAGCCAACTAATACATAGGGAATCTCTCATATATTCATGCACTCAATCAAATTATAGGGCCCATCATTTTTTCCCCTAGGTTAGTATCTCATACATATTGTGCATGAGTTGTACCCAAATTGTAGAGCCTAAATCATATAATGCACCCTGCTCTAGGATGGACTAACATAATGCTACCACATATAATGGTACCTTCCTATCTAACTTGTGACATAACACACATGTTGTCATAAGTCCTATCAAGGCCTTCTAGATATCAAAAATGGTCAAGATATACACATCAAAGAAACTCATCCTCAACCAAAATAAATACTATCTGAGCTTATTTCCCAATGGGATAAGGATTTCCTCTCATCCTCTATCTCTAATGCATCACATATAATTAGAGTCGTAATAATGGGGATTCCAAGGAAGTCATGTACATCCTCTAAGGTGATTCCCACCTCTATGGTATCCCCCTCCACCTCCCATCAAAAAGTTTTGGTAAATCACTCTTATGCTTCTAGGAAAATGATAACTAAAACAACACTAAGTTGGATATTTTTCATCTCCATGATGCCTCCAAATCCCAAGGCAACTAGCTTAGCTCAATCTACATCTAAAAATCACTCTAACAAGTTTGATAGCTAGGATGCATCAACCGGGTGCTAAAATCTTTGTTGACTCCACAAAATATTAAATAAAATAAAATGTATTAGATCTCAATATCATAATAACAAAATAAATTCTTAAATTTTCTAAAAATACAAAAAAAAGACTACTTCATCAGCCTATTTTCTTATGTTTCCTTTTTCTTAAATAAATAACCCTTTTAATATTAAATTGGCCCTATCACCTCTTTGCCATACTAAATCAGCCCTCTACTATATAGTCAGCCCATTCCTATAGACACAATCAACCTTTTTATACTAAATTATCCCTTTCCTATCATTTTCATAATATATCATCTCTCTACCTTACATTCAACTTCCTTTAACAAACTTGATCACCCACCTTTTATATACTACATCGACCAAAAGGTACTTTATCAACCATATCTATTTTTCTAATTTGATTAACCCTATGTTATGTAGTCAACCACCCCTAATAATATCAAATGGCCCTTTGTTATATAGTCAACCACCTTGAATTTTCTCTCCTTTTACAACTAAATTGGCAAGGTTGACTCTATTCTTAGCTTATGGTGAATTTTCAACCATTTACCATAAATGCCTTAGGTATTTATTAGTCTGATTCTTTTCTACCCATTATCCCAATTTATCCCTATTTTACCTAAAATTTTATTAAGGTCATTTTTAGTATCAACATCTTTCTTAATAACTATTTTTATATATCTAGCTTAATTTCTAATAAAATTACCAAAAAAAATAAAATTAATGCATCACCTACCTAAACTGCACTAGCTACGGCCGCTAGGTTTCTTAGAGCAATATTTTCAAAGAATAGTAAAAATAAAAAATAATAATAAATTTCACCCTATTTATATTTACTATTCAAAATTATTTACCTATCAATTATTTAGACATAGATTCCATTTTTTTGCTTATAACTTTATTTTTACTAGTTTTTTTTCCAAGCCAAAAGATGTTCTAGAATCCTGACATCGTAGAGAATTTTTCCACATACTACATGTATATTTTGCAAAAAAAATGATTTTTTACTTATTTTATAGGTTCACCTAATGTTTCCTACATTGGACACCTTCACATTTTTCTCATTTTCTTCCTCTTATATAGCACTAAAATAAGTAAAGATATGTATTTTTCAATTCCATCCTTTCATTTATCTTGTTCACTTATTATTACAATCTACTTATCTTTAGCATTGTGTATTGTTATGTTCTTTTTCTAGAAGCACCATCCCATATTACAACTGCATGACATATGGTGAACTTTGAGTGGGGTATATGTATACACACAATATTTTTTAAATTTATCAATGAATGATTCTCTCTCTTATAATAACTCATTGAGTCTTAATCTCTCTAAGTGCATGCCTTAAAGGGTGCACTGGGAAAGGGGTGGGTAGATCATTGGTGCCTTGAAATATTATTGTTCCCTATACCACCACTTAAAACCTATACAAACCTCTCCTATACATTTCCCTAAGCTTTGACACACCCCTTACACACTATTCCAAGAAATTCACCACCTCAAATAGCCCCTACCTAAGCCAAAACCTCCTTCCATTTATCGAATAAAATCAACCTAGGTTGACCTATTCTTAACATATAAGCACATTATGGTATTAGGTCAACCTTAGATAACCTAGTCCAGGACCTAACTACTTTATTAAATAAATAACAGGGTCGATTGGGCTAACTCTGTCAGCTAAAACTTTAGAAGAGTTAAGGGTTAGATCTAGCTATATAAACACATCCTTTTTTCCATTTCAATGAGAGAGAGATAGAGATAATCATTTATTTTTACATCTGCTTATCCATCATTCTAATTGAGGAGACATTGATTAGGGTTTCATACTTCCTTTGAAGAGAAGAATCTTGTCTTTTGGGAAAATTCTTTTGGATGCATAGGAGAAGTCATGTAGCCTAGATTTGACCTATCTTTGTTATTCTTACAAACCACAACAACCTCTTGCAAAGCTCCTTAGCCAAGGAAGAGATTGAGGCTCGATGGATTCATATTCAAGGTAAATATTTATAACTCTTTCTCCTCTTTATTTAATTATATAGATTTTCATTTTTTGGCTTATAAATATGTTTCTCTCTCCATGCATTAGTATTACCTCTACATTGAATTGAGTAGAGTTCTTCTTTGCATGTTTACTTTTATGTTTATTACTACCATTTTATGCCACATGTTTTGGTGAGCACTAGATTAGATTTAATTTTACTTTGCCATTTATTATAATAAGAAAACATAGGGCCTAACTATGGTTATTGTGTGATATTTCTTGACTAAAGGATTTAGAACCCTCTCTAGTGATATTGTGTGGCAAAGGACCCTTTAGTTAGATCTAACAGATCCATATTGGTCATGACCTCGATTATATAAATGTACCAATAAGTGGAAGGGCTAGTGTGATTTATCTTCTTTGAATTAGGATTGATTTTTATATTAGATTCACTTCCCTTGTATACACCTTGCACCAACACACCCACAAATAAATATGTGCAAGCTCATGTAAACATCACAAACTAAACTGATCATTTTTTAACCATGCCAAAACAAGAAACAAATGAAATAAATCACACAAACACAGAAGCACTTTATTTTTTTTTCATGCAAGTTTTCACAAACCCTTTTATGTTCTTGAATCAAACATATAAGGTTTTTAAAATGTGAGATCCTACTCACATAGATGGGATAAGTGGTAAATCCCCTATTTCGACCATAAAACATAATGGCCATGGCATTCCCTTCTAACAAACCAAGTAATTCAGTTAATTTTCAATCTTTTTCTTCTATTTATAGTTCCCTCTTGTTGGTTTCATTTATGTCATCTTCTTATCTTCTCTTCTCTATTTTTTCCTCTTTGTGGGATTAGACCCACCACAAACTACCCTCTTCTACCAAAGTCTTATCTTCTCCTCTCTCCATCTTATTATGGGTTGAAACTGACCTTCATTCAACCACCTCCACCAACATGTTTTTTATTGCATCTTACTTTCTCTTATGGGTTTAAACCCATTTTTAACCAACCACATCCTCCTAGAGCCTTGACCATCATTTTTGCTCCATCCATCATTATATTTGAGCCAATAAATCCATCTAGGATCAACTCTTCTCTCATGGCATCCATTTCTTTCTCTAATTTATTCCTTGTCACTACCACCTCAATTTTGGATTCTTCATTCATAAGATTCTTAAAAGACTCTTCTTCCCTTTATGTATTTTCACATGATCCAATTGATATGCAAATTAGTTTCCCCTCTTTATCTACTTATCAAAGAGTCCAAATGATAAAATTTTCATCTCCCTTATCACATATGGTATCTCCAAAGACCTCCATTTTAGTTGGTGTTCATCTTACACTCATGTGTATTTTATCCACATATGCTACATCTTGGGTAATCCAAAATGATTGACTGCAATATTTTTTTGTTACTTGGTTTGCCTCGACTAGTATTTTCTTCAACTCCTTCACTTCAAATTTATCATCATCTTATTCGATTATATTTACTAATTCAGAAACCAAATAATCTTTCTCATCTTCTTCATTTATTATCCTCTTCATATATTCTCCAAGCTAATTTTTTCTCCTTTTTTATCCTCTCTAGTTAGTGTGTCTTCAGCTATTTAAAACTCTATAGATACAATTTCTTCTTCTTCATTTTTATCTATTTTTTTCATGAAAACCTAAAACTCGTCATATTTTTCCTCATCCTTTCTTCATTCTATATCCTCTTCCTTGAGTATTTATTCTTATATGGGTTGATCATAACTTTATTTCTCCTCATTTTTTAAATCAGACTTTGGTTTCTCACCTTTTTATTTCCAATTCAATATTATCCTCTACATTACTTGTTTAAGTTAATCACCTAGAAACTTCCTTTGCATAGTGCCTTTCATGGTAATCTTCTTCTACTCTTCATGCTTAAGCCTCAATGCCTCGATATTCTTCAAACATTTTCTATGTAATTGTGGGTGCATAAAGTGACCCACCAACTTGGAAACCATATGTTCCCAACTACTCACTTTCTTATTTCCTTTATCTTTTCTCCTATCTTAGAGAAATTTCCATTACTCAATTGAACTTTCACATAGCTTAGTGCATGCAATTTTAACCCTTATGGGATACAAAATACTTTCCTCTTCAAAGGAATTATCCAACTCAATAATCCATTTCATGAGCTTATCTGAGCTCTTTTTTCCACAAAAAAAATCAATATCATAAGGAAACTTACCTCTCTCCTCCACCTTGACCTATGTTGGTCTCTTTCATCTTACAACTTGTCCTCTCTCTAATACATTCAACTTTTCTTGGACTTCCATCAACATCTTTTCCATTATAGGTAATGTAGTAAAAACTCATGTGGTTAAAGTAGATTAGTTGAGGTCTATCCAACCCAAAATGATAACCATTTTTTAGGGTTTATCAATAAAAAGATAAACAAGGTCCCATTATCCATATGTTTTTATTACCAACTCCAATAAATTTGAGATATCCCAAGACATTCCTCAAAATAAACCAATGGTCATTCTAGATTCTATGTAATGTATCATTATGAGAAGATGTTATTATAGTTCACATTTTACAAGGATCAATATTTCCCATAATTTTATATCATTGAACCAATGCTCATTCGAGCCCTTGTTAGAGTTGAATTTATGGAAGGCATTGTTGTAAATGAAAATAAATAATGCAACACAAGTACAATTGGATTTCATAAGGATTTGGGATATAGTGACCAAGATTTATAACATACAAATACTTACTATTGACATGGTGGATTTCACCCTCTAAAGGGAGGCTCGAATCTCTTCCTCCATGTGACACAATAGAGACACCCCTCTTACTGTGGGTTACAAATGTGAGGGTTGAATCTCTAAATTAGGGGATAACTCCCCTTGATGCACCTTAAGTCCCTATATTTCCTACTGCTAACAATGAGGGGGATGAAAAGGGAGAGAAATACTGAAATTAAAACCTAAACTAATGCAGTGATGCACCAAAATGGTTGGTCTACTTAGATTTGACATACACTTTACACCAAAGAGAAGAAAGCATACACATCATTCAAATGAGAACCTTTCCTACATAAATGTTTTAATAGGGGGTCCTATGGAGATATAGGGAGGAATAACTACTAGAGGTGTTCTAAGACACACTATGGACAACTTGTTCACATGCGCATATACTCTGAGTTGGACACTTTTTGTTGACTTACAAGAGAACTCATAATACACTAGATATTTTGGCATAAACTTCTGAAAGCATGTAAAGGAAATGACTTGACATAAGATAAAACCATAGACATATACAAAAGTGCAAGCTCAAATAGAGGTAAAATGCTTCTTTTGATTCAAGGTAAATTCCTTCAGGGCTTCACCATACAATGGTGAGAGATCTTTCTCAAATGAAAAGTTACAAATATATAGATAACTTGGAAATAAATAGCTGACAAATCAAGGGATGAAGACCCATGCTAAGTTAAACACTTCTACAGAGACCAGAGGTCCATGCTACTACCATATTCTTCCAATTGCATATGGGAGAGCCATGTTGTAGATGTCCAAGTCACTACCCCTATTGTCTTGGGCCTGTAAAAGCATGGGATACACCTTTTAGCAACTGATAAAGCCATACCCAAGTTGTGTTGACTGTACCATGCTCTCTTTGATGTTGGGCACAACTGGTTATGCATTAATGGTGAAGTATGAAAACATAGGCTATTCTCCTCTATAGTTTAAAAACCAATCTATTTTATTGGTTTCTAGTAGATATATCTCTCCAAATGTATTAATTCTCCTTGCTGAGTCATCTATGCCACTTGTCTTGGTATGAGTGGTCTTTGATTTTATCCTTTATCTTTATTAGTAGCTAGAAGTGTTCCTTATTTTGTCTTCTCAACTTTGTCTTTGCCTATTTTGTCTCCTTCCTTCAGCTTCTTCTTTGCCTTTAACCATTCAAACTCATTTCATTCATGCTTGGCTTTTTTTCTCTCGAGTTCCTTTTCTTGCTTGCTCATTCATTTGTTCTTCAAGCTTTCAGGCCTTTGTTTCCAAATTCCTTTGGGAAAAATGTTTGAAAGAATTCCTTCAGAAATTTTGTTGGAAGGAATTTTCCATTGATATCTCTTTTGTTTTGGCCCTTTTTTCTTGAGCTTTCCTTCAAACAAAATGTCTGAAAGAATTCTTTATTTTGGTGCTAGCCTTTCCTGAAGGGCAAGTTCCCTTCAGGCTTTTTTCCTCATCCCTTGATTTCTTAAAGTTCCCTTCACAAGGGCCATTTAATCTTAGAAGTACCCTTCAGAAAAAAAAAGAAAAGGTCCACTTTCTTGACCAAGTTCCCTTTGTAAGGAAACTTACCCTTTGGACCTTTTATCTTTGTTGAATTTCTTTGAACAAAAATGTATGAAGGAACTCCTTCAGACATTTTGTCCAAAAGAATTCGACCCTGGCTTGCCTTCCTTGGTTTTCCTTTAGAAAAAATGTCTAAAGGAATTCTCCTTCTACTTGTCACTTTTCATGAAGGGCAAGTTTCCTTCGGGCTTCTTGTCCTTGCCCCTTTGCTTCAACTGACTACCCTCTACAAGGGCATTTCGAGCCAAAAGTGCCCTTTGGAACTTTTTTATTGGTCCTTACACCACTAAAAATCCCTCTGTAAAGTCCATTATTCCTTTAAACATACCCTTTAAAAGTTTTTTAAAGGTCCATTTCATCTTTAAAGTTCCTCCTGCACGGGCACATACCCTTTGGGGAAATTACAAATGACCCTAAAGAATGCCTAGGTGCCCTCCATGGAAAAATACTTGCCTTAAGAAGCATCTAAGACTAATTAGGTGTCATTAAAAGGTCTTACTCAAAAATCTTTGAAGTAAATGCGTCTCAAACCTTGTTTTATTCTTCCTTACCCTCTCGAGTTTGTGAATGACCTTAACTCATGAAAATTGGAAAGTAAAGTACTTTGTAAAACCTGACCTGCACTATAACTTGGCCATAGACCCTTTTTTGTTTGTTAAGTGATCATACTTATTAATTTTAAAGATTACAAGTAATGTTATTCTAAGAACCCAATTTGATCTGTGAGTTTTGGAAAAGGCCAATGCTTGATGAGATAACACTTGCACCTACACAAAAGTAATTTTTTCCTTGATTTTTACAGGGTTAAGACCTAGTTTTAGGGTTAAAGGTCATGAAGAACAAGGTTTCAAGGGAAAAAATAGGGGTGGTACCCATTTTGGCATGTAAGATTCACAAAATGGTCAACAAATTAGTGACTCACAAGGGAAGCATGCCTGTTATGCTTGAGAAGACTAGTGGCCTAAAATTACATTGGGTATGGAGTCAAGATGCATCTTGGGGAAGTCAATAATAGGGTTGTAAGGAACTAAGAACCAATAAATATTTTACCCCAAACAACAAGGAAAAACACACAAAAGGCTAAAAACACTACACACATTCATGAAAGCACTTAGGGAAAATGAGGAAAAATAAAAAAACCATGTACATGACAAAAGAAACCTAGTAATAATGATTAAGATATATCCCATTGACTGGGATATATAGCTCTTCACCATCCAACTTGGAGAGTTGGAAAGCATTGTGTTGCTTGCATTGGGTGATGACATATGGGCCACTCCATAGAGCATCAAATTTTGTATGCCTTCCAGGATTGGCTCAATCTTCATTCCACTTCAAGACAATGTCACCTTTTGAGAAGCTCCTTAGCATAGACCTTTTATTAAAATTCTTCTTTATTTGTTGTTGATGGCTGGACATGGCATCCATGGCTTGGTCTCTTACTTCTTGAAGCTCCATTAGCTCATAATACCTAACTTATAGGCTATCACTTTCCACCAATTATAATTGATGGGCAAGATCCAAGGCTAGTAACTTAAGTGAAATAGGAAGTCTAGCTTTCCTTCCATACACAAGTGTGTATGGTGAATTCTCAATCGCCCTCTTTAGAGTGATCATATCTGCCCAAAGAGCTATATTCAACTTGGCATGCCAAGCCCTTTGATTTTCCTCTATTGTCCTTTTTATGATCTTAATTAAAGTCTTGTTTGTGGAATTAGCCATCCCATTCCCTTGTGGATAGTATTTTGAAGAATTGTTGAGATAGATGCCATACTTTAATGCCCACTCACTTGTCTTCATTCATAAGAAAGCTAATGTATTGTCTAAAATGATTATGGTTAGGACCCCAAATCTTATCATTATGCCTTCATAGAAGTCTAAGACTGCACTCTCATTGGCCTCTTACAAAGCTACAGCCTCTACCCATATTATGAAATAATTTGTGGTAGTCAAAACCCACTTATGGCCATCACTAGAAGGAGGATTGATCAACCCTATGAAGTCCAACCCCCATTGCATGAATGGTTATTCCACCTGAATAAGATAAAGAGGCATGGTAGCTAGCCATTGCTTCCCATCAAAGAAGGCATATTATTTGAAATTTCCTCACCCAAGCATGAGTGTCTTTAAACAAATTGGGCCAAAATTAACTAGCCCTCATAATCCTTGTAGTTGTGGCCTTAAGAGCAAAGTGGCCACCAGCTGGTCTATAATGGAACTTGGATAGTACCTTATCAACTTGGTATGAATCAATGCATCTTAAGATCACCCCTAAAAATTCTTTCCTAAATATCACTCCATCAACTAGGACATAAAAAAAAGATTGGAGTCTAAAATACCTCCTCTTGGTCTCATCAAGACCTTGTGGACACTCACTAATGCAAAGGAAATGAACCATGTCTTGTGCCTAGTTCTTCATGATTGTAGGTTCATCATGGAGTACCAAAACATCCTCATTTAGCACTTTCAAGTCTATAGTGAGGTTTTCACATAGTCCCCTTACTCTTACCAGCTTGGTGGTCTTGATCTTTACATCATACTCCATTACTTTGGTGATCCAACCTTCCCTTTTCTCATTTAAGTCTCAATTCAACAAGAAGTCTTTTACACTAGGATGTGGCACCATGATGTGAATCTTGATGTTAGACAACATATGTCTAAACTTATTTAGACTTCATATGACTACAAGTACTTGCTTCTCAACATACGTGTATCTAGCCTCATAGCCTTCTAAACCTTGGTTGAAAAAAACAAGAGGTTGCTCTAAATTCTCATCATTTACTTGAGTAACCATAATAAAGATTACCTCTTCATTCCCAAAGGTGTATATATTAAATTCCTTGGAGAATTTTTGAATAGCCAAGGTAGGATCTTGGGTGATAGTTTGCTTGATACCTTCAAAGCTTTCCCTTCTTCTTATTGTCCATATGAACGTCTCATCCTTCCTTAGCATGGAAGTTAGTGGCTTGACAAGCTCAACAAGGTTAGGAATGAATCTCCTAATGAAATTTATTTTACCAAAGAAACTTTATAGGCCCTTCTTGTGCTTAGGCAAAGACAATGCTAAGATGGTGTACACCCTCTCTAAATCAATGGATAGGCCTTCCTTTTAAATGACATGGCCTAAGAGCTTGCCTTCGTAGATGTAAAACATGAATTTTTTTGGGTTGAGAGAGATTCCAAACTCTCTACACTTTTCAAATATTTAACTTAGGTGATTCAAATGTTCACTTTCCTCTTTAGAGAAGGTTGTCACATCATTAAGATAAACCAGCACAATGTCATTGATCAACCCTTGGAAAGTTATATCCATATCACATTGGAAGGTAGCTCTAACATTTGACAATCCAAATGGCATCTTTATGTAGGCGTATGTTCCCCACTTGGTGGTGAAGGATATCTTTTATTAGTCACATTCTTATACCAAGATTTGATTGTACCTAGAGTAGCCATCTAGGACAGAGAATCTTTTACTACATGTCACCATCTGAAGAAATTACTCATTACTTAGAAGGGGATAGTGATCTCTCAGTAAGACTCTATTTAGGTCTTTAAAATCCACACACAATCTGACCTCTCCATTCTTCTTCCTAATAGGGACCAAATTGGCCAGCCAAGAAGAGTGTTTGATAGGGGAAATGATCCTAAACTCAATAAATTTGGTGATTTCCTTCCTCATGAGAGGCTCAATATTTGGATTGATTAGCCTTTACTTTTGCTTGATGGGTTTGGCACCTTCCTCCATATTAATTGTGTGTTGGGCCAAGCTTGGATCAAATCACCAACTCCCAAGTGAAGACATTAGCAAATTCTTGACATAACATAATGAAAGCATGCTTTTTCCTCATTGGTACACACCTTCCTAAGTACAAGAAACTTATCCTTGTAAATCTCTACCCTTTCATAATTTTCCTTCTTGGTTGACATGCTTGATTTGTCCATCTTGAGTTGGTCATCTTTGTTGAAAATGCTCTCAAGAGTTACTAAATCTTTAGGAAGCCTGTTGGTCTTTAGTTGAACAATCTACCCATCATACTATTTCTATAGCTTAGACTAATTTTTAGAAGCAAACTCAGCTTCTTCCTGTAACAAAAGTATTATTTGTTGGTCACTTTCAAACACCTACCAATTGGTGACATTGTCTAGTATGGAAGGCCTCAAAATCACCTTTAAGTGATGTTGATTCTTGCTTTATCTCACCCCCTTTGGGATATCAAAATAAGCACCAACTACTACTATTCTATCTGCATGCTTGTTCTCCTCTCTTGGAATGGAAGTGTTATTGAAAGTATTGAAGTTGTCCATAAGGTCCCAAACTCTATGCTTGTAAGAATTGAGTAGGGATTTCTTGGTCAAGCTTTGAACTCTCACTTGGTTCACAATCAATTCAATATCTCCAAACACTTAAAATTATTTGATTCCTCTCTTCCTTGCCCATTATAGGTCATGAACAAGGGAATCATACTCTACTATGTTGTAATTGTAGGAAAATTTAAACCTAAAAGTTGAAAATTATTTATCTTTTGAAGGTGAAACCAGCATTTCCCCACCACTAGCTCCTAACTTGCTTTTAGATCCATCAAAGAATAGATGTCATAACCATAGTCATTTTGATTTTTCTTCATCAATTTTAGCATGAAATCATCTTTCTCATGCATGTAGTAGACTCTAAGACTAGCTTCTTCAATGAACTTGTAAGGATCATGCTCAAATTTGTCATTTCCTCATTCATCTAGGAGCAAGTCAGCAACTCCTACAAGGGAAGATGATGGAGATTGGTCCACTTAGAGATCTTTGGGTGAGTATGTCTCCAAGTGATCCTTGTGGATGGGCTCTGACTTAATCTTCACTTTAGTTCCATACTTTATCCTAAAAACCATGTAAGACCAATTGGCTACCAAGTATCCACCTATCTTAGATCTGAAATCCCTTGACAAGAAAAGAGTGAAGTAAGGAGGAATATCTACCACTACCACATCATGGGGAATTAATAAGGTTGGATAGGCATGGAGAGTTAGATTCAAGCCTCTTGACACTCCCAAGGTCTTAGCTAGTGATCCATCCAACTATAGAACTCCTTTGGTCATTTGCTCATACTTGAGGCCTAACTTATCAGCTATGCATTTGAACATAATAGAGGTGATTTATCCACTATCAATGATGTAATTTTGGACCAATAAATCACCAATAATCATGGACAAATAGAATGGACCTTCTCATCTTTCTTTTCTTGACCTCCCATGGGAGGAACCCCATTTACTATCAACATATTATCATTTCTTGTTGGGACAGCTTGCTCCCCTAGCCCATACAATTCCTTTTGGAGTATATCCTTTTGTCTTGGTAGTGATAAATAATCCCATAATGATATGTTAATGTGTATCTTCTTCATTTGGTTTACTATATTGATTGAAGGATTGCCCCCTTTAGAGTTCTCCTTCGAAATATTTATAACCTGTGGTGCAACCTGAGGAGCTAAAGCTACAACTAATGGCCTATAATTGGGAAACCTTTAATTTGATTATGGTGAAGGATATGTTTTAAGTACTTGAGTGGCTACTTGAGCTTCATCAATGACTCTCCTTTTGGACCTGGTGTTGGCTACAACACCAACATTCTGATTACTTATGCCCCCCACATAGCTGATTTTGTAGAACTCTCCTTTCAAGTGATTCATAAGAGTGGAATCAGATTGAGCCTACCTACTATCCATCCCAAGTTGTGTTGATATCTTAAAATTTGAGAATTGGGCTGCCTGATCACCTTGTGTAGCCATGTTTTAATTTGGTTGTTCACTAGCATAAGCAACCTATTCTTGGCCATGCTTTAAGGGTGGATAATTGGGTTGCTCTTGCACCAAATTATTTTCAGTGGGGACAAGAGCCTTGGAAGATGAAGTGGAATTTAGATTATAGCTTTGATAATGCTTGACGTGTGTAATTTCACCTTGCCCTTGATTATAATTCTATAAGGGAGGCCTATTTGCTTGCCCAAACTATTGGTAGCCTTAATTTGGCCTATAACTCTGAGATTGTTGTCTCTTGAGGACAACTAACTCATTGGTAACACTCTGTAGCAGGCTCTTAACTTCATGGAGATCATTTACAAGGGTATTATCTAGCTTCTCTTGATTAGGTAGAGGAACTATATTAGGCATAGTAGGCTAGACTGAGGGTTATAAATTAGGAAAGAGTGCTTATGAGTTTTAGGAGTTATCTTTCCTACTTGAATAAGGCAATTTTCAGTATCTATGGCTATCTCATAAGCAATGAGTAGAATATTCCCACCCATGGACTGTATCATGATAGTAATGTCACTATTCAAGGCCTTTAAGTAGTAAAGGAAAGCATAGATTGAAGTTGGCCTCACAAGAATTGGGATTCTGTCCCATGTCTTTTGGAACCTAGTGTTAAAATCTTGCATAAACTCATTTGTGGTGGTTAATTACTTGACCAGAGACAAATGTTCACTTTTTTCCCCAAACCTATTGGTCAAGAGGGTCCCTAACTCATTCCATGAGCCAACTAAGTTCACAGGTAAGGTCCCATACTAGTCCAAAACTTTCCCTTTGAAGGATAAGGCTAGCAATCTAATGGCTATATTTTCCTTAGTGATATTACGGATGTTATAGAGGTTGGCTATGTTTTTGATATTCTTGATTGCAGTGATTGGGCTCTCTCCACTAAAGGGAGGAACACTTTTGAGAGTTGTCCCTAGAATTGGGTCATATTGTTGAAGGTTCAAGGGACTTGACCATTGAAGGCCACAAAAAGGAAAGCCATGACTGTGAAAGGATTCAACTAGGGTCTCTATGAGTAGGTATATTTTATGGCTAGTTTAGGAAAGTGGCTTGCTACGTAAGGGTGGGTATTCACAAACCTCAGTATTTTCATTAAGTTCAAAGGTAACTCAATAAATTCAAAAGGGACACCCCTAAAATAATATCTTGTAGTGACCTTTGGCATGGGATGCCAGGATGATCATTAACTAGAGACTGAGTTCTTGAATGGACTCACTAGGTGATGAATATAGCTTCTTCCTTTGGATCTTTTAACAATATCAAGACCATCACCAATCTTGAAACTTGTAGGACATAGAAATTTTGTCCCATTAGGCATGCCAAAAACTATTGACATGGTGGATTGCACCCTCCGAAGGGAGGCTCAGCTCTCTTCCTCCATGTGACACAATGGAGACACCCCTCTTACTATGGGTTGCAAATGTGAGGGGTAAATCTTGAGATTAGAGGATAGCTCCCCTTGATGCACCTTAAGGCCCTACATTTCCTACTGCTAATAATGGGGGGATGAAAAGGGAGAGAAATATTGAAATTACAACCTAAACTAATGTGGTGATGCACCAAAATGGTTGGTCTACTCAGATTTGGCATACACTTTACACCAAAGAGAAGCAAGCATACACTTCATTCAAATGAGAACCTTTCTTACATCAGTGTTTCAATAGGGGGTCCTATGAAGATACAGGGAGGAATAACTACCAGAGGTGATTTAAGACACAATATGGACAACCTATTCACAGGCACCTATACTCTAAGATGGACACTTCTTGTTGACCTACAAGAGAAGAACTCATAATACACTAGATATGTTGGCATAAACTTATGAAAGAATGTAAATGAAATGACTTTACATAATATAAAACCATAGACATTTACAAAAGTGCAAGCTCAAATGGAGGTAAAATACTTATTTTGATTCAGGGTAAATTCCTTCAGAGCTTTACCATATAATGCTGAGAGATCTTTCTCAAATGAGAAGTTACAAATATATAGATAACTTAAAAATAGATAGCTGAGAAATTAATGGATGGAGTCCCATGCTGAGTTAAACACTTATACAAAGGCCACAAGCCTATGTTGCTACTATATTCTTCCAATTTCATATGAGAGATCCATGTTATAGATGTCCAAGTTCATGCCCCTATTGTCCTAGGCCTATAAAAGCATGGGATATTCCTTCTATAAATTGATAAAGCCATCCCCAAGTTGTGTTGACTAGACCATGCTCTCTTTGATGTTGGGTGAAACTGGCTATGCATTAATGGTGAAGCATGAAAACATGATCTTCTTTCCTCTATAGTTTGAAAACCAATCTATTTTATTGGTTTCTAGTAGATATATCTCACCATATGTATTAATTCTCCTTATTGAGTCATCTATGCCACTTGTCTTGGTCTGAGTGGTCTTTGATTTCATCCTTTATCTTTGTCAGTAGATGGAAATGTTCTTTGTTTTGTATTCTCCACTTTGTCTTTGCCTATTTTTTCTCCTTCCTTCGGCTTCTCCTTTGCCTTTAACCATTCAGGCTCATTTCATTCGGGCTTGGCTTTTCTTTTCTCCTAGGTTCCTTTTCTTACTTTCTCATTCATTTGTTCTTTGGGCTTTCAGGCCTTTGTTTCCAAATTCCTTTGGGAAAAATTTCTGAAGGAATTCCTTTGAACACTTTTTTTGAAGGAATTGGCCATTGATCTCTCTTTTGTTTTGGCCCTTTTTTCTCAAGCTTTCCTTCAAAGAAAATGTTTGAAGGAATTCATTCTTTTAGCGTTAGCTTTTCTCGAAGGGCAAGTGCCCTTCAAGATTTTTTCCTTGTCCCTTGCTTTCTTAAAGTACCCTCTGAAAGGGCCATTTGATCTCAGAATTACCCTTCAGAAAAAATGAAATGGTCTACTTTCTTGACCCAGTACCCTCTGCAAGGACACTTACCCTTTAGACCTTTTGTCTTAATTGAATTTCTTTGGACAAAAATGTCTAAAGGAATTCCTTTAGAAATTTTTTTGAAGTAATTTGACCTTGGCTTGCCTTCTTTAGTTTTCCTTCTAACAAAATGTCTGAAATAATTCTCCTCCTACTTGTCACTTTTCTCAAAGGGCAAGTTTCCTTTGGGCTTCTTGTCCTTGCCCCTTTGCTTCAACCGGTTGCCCTCCACAAGGGAATTTCAAGCCAAAAGTTCCCTTCAAAACTTTTGTATTGGTCCTCACATTGGCAAAAATCCCTTTTCAAGGTCCATTCTTCCTTCAAACATACCCTTCACAATTTTTTTAAATGTCTGTTTCATCTTTGAAGTGCCTCCCACAAGGGCACATACCCTTCGTGGAAATTGTAAATGACCCTACAGAATACCCAGGTGCCCTCCATGGAAAAACACTTGCCTTTAGAAGTGTTTAATACCAATTTGGGCTCATTCAAAGGACTTACTCAAAGAGCCTTAAAGTAAAGACATCTCAAAATCTGATTGCTTCTTCCTTACCCTCTTAGGTTTGTGAATGACCCCAACTCATGAAAATTTGCAAGTAAAGTACTTTGTAAAACCTGACCAGCATTGGAACTTGGCCATTGACCCTTTTATGTTTGTCAAGTGCTCATGCTTATTACTTTTAAAGCTTATAAGTAATGTTGTTCTGAGAACTCAGTTTGCTTTGTGAGTGCTGGAAAAGACTAATGCTTGATGAGACAACACCTACACCTACATAAAATCAATATTTTCCTTGATTTTTAAAGGGTTAAGACCTAGTTTCAGGGCAAAAGGTCATGAAGAACAAGGTTTTAAGGGAAAAAAGAGGGGAGGTGCCCATTTTGGCATGCAGGATTCACAAAATGGTCAATACTTTCAATAATGTCATTGGTCATGTTACTATACCAATTTATATTAGGATTAATAAATGTATATAAGTATATTCCACAAGTTAATGTCACATTAGGATAATCAAGGTTACAAAAATGGGAATATTTTTGATAGAAATAATATGACGATCTGATTTACTTTTGAAGATGTTTTACTTGCATATCATAGATATAGAAAAAGTAAAAAGATTAATACAGTTTCATCATATTCAACATAAGTGTGGATGCCAAATATAAATCAAGTAGTTAAATATCAACACAAGTGTGGATGCCAAAAATAAATCAAGTAGTTAAAGATCAGGGAAGGAAACATGTAAACACCATTACATAATAAGAGCATGAAAAGTAACCATCCAAAATTGCAATAGGATAGATACATCATCCAACTTAAAATATTTCATCAAATAATTATTGTGTATTTTTTTTATTTTTGAGTTGGTTAGATAATTTTTACACACCCCATATGACTTTTTGTTAATTATTATACACATATGCATTGTGCTTAAATTCCATATCCTTTTACACATTTCAATACAAAAACTAAGTAATAAAAACTAAAATACATTAAGTAATTTAATACATATGACATCTTATAAATTAAATGTGCAAGTATAGCATGGAATGTGAGAAGATAAATAACATATATATCTCAAATAATCATTTAAAATAACAAGTATAAATCAATTAGGGCATGATTCCCTTGTTCTTTAACATCATCTACATCATCTCTATACTTTGACAATGACACACCACCATCTACATGAAAACTTGGGGAATAAGACTTACTAGAAATTTTCTAATCCTCATAGGTGGCTCATCTAGTCTACAACCACCATTGGGTGTGCTCTACATTATAACATGCATCATCAGTATCATCTATGACCATTGGGGTATCCAAATTTATGGTAAGATTTGGTGTTATATTTACATCACTACTATGATCCATATCTCCTCAATGTCAGGCAGTCATATGGGTCAATGTGCATGGCTATGATACCAAGGGAACCAATTATCTAATTCCAAACTATCAAGTCACCTATTCATACTAGAATCTCTCAAAAACATAAATAAATTATTCATGTAACTACACACTAAACATAATATTCCAAAATTATGTGTTATCCTCAAAACAGCCATAAAAACCTTGACAAGGTCTCCACATTATCATATCAAGAGCTAACTGGTCAATCATGATGTGATAATACAAAATGCTCTGACCATTATAAGTCCTACCAAACCAATGCTTAACATATGTCTATGGATGTACCCAATTAGAATGAGGACCTATAATAGGTTGTGTAATAGTAATATTCTCATTATCCCATATGTGTAATAAGGTATCTTAGCCTAAACCTAAATCACAATCCTCTCTATTAAATCTATACAAGTCTTTATATAAGTTGAATAACATAGCACACCAAAAACCATATCTCATGTCATGGTCCTCAATGTATCAAACTATATGGTGAATTTTATAAGATATCACCATTCTACCTCCATCAATTACTATAAAATATGCCAAGATAACACTCAAGTATTTATGTAATCACATATTGATAGATAACACAATCTCTAACAATAAAATAATAGTATCATTAAATCTATAATGATCTCCTATAACCTGACCAATCATATATCGATGTTCACACCTACTATGGAGCAACCTCTCTACATTGTGTACCATTGCATAGGGACCTACCATTGGAAATATCAAAATATGCTAGACATTCTACAAATTAATTGTGATCTCCCCATGGGAAGCCAAAAGGTACATGTTTCTACATTAAACCTCTCAAAAACATAGTCATTAAATGCATATCATATTGTATACGAGTGATATGGTAAACATATCCTAATTTGATATATTCAATATCTTATAATGGAAATATGAGAGATATAACCCCCACACTATCTCCATATATTTATCATGATGTAACTCTCTAACACGCATGTATCTCTACAAAAAAATGTAAAAATATAACATCAAATTCAACATGATTCAAACATGTAAGTCAAATATAAATGTTTCAACATAATACACTAGATATTTATTATCCCTATACACTTGTGTCATAATTTATACCCTTACGTATGGTGAGTATTAAAAAATCCTAGACAAATTTGGCATAACTCAAATTTTATTATCAAACAAATAAAACATTTTGAAATCACCTAAACTACATAGATATACCTAAAATATATATGAATTTCAAAATTTTAAAAAATGATGAAAATAGATCAAACATGTGAAATTTTATAACATACTAGGTCCAACAACTAATTGGTATTTAAGGTGCTCTAAATATTATCAAATTGAGTCAACGTCACATCTCATGATATAGGTATTTTTTATGCTCAAAGTACAAATTACAATCAAGTACTATTAAAATGATTTGTACAAACTAAAAAGGTAAACCTATTTATATGTGCTTAATTTATGCTATAAGTTTCAAAAATCCAATTTTCCAAGTAATACTTACCAAAATTGTATATTTGAAATCTTCAAATCCATATAATCATATTCATTCCCCATTAGTTATGTTGGAACAAACATAAAAAGTTATTACACAAGGAATTATTTACAATATCATTAATGATAATTTATAAACACATTATTTGTGAATATACTCCTTATACAAACTTTTCCCCTAATCGTATTGAATAGAGGAAATATTCATACTTTTATTACAATATAATTAATATTTCCATTGGCATTTATTAATATTTTTCGATGAGAAAATCAATCATGCCAAATATTTATTGTCAAATTTACATATCTAATAGAATAAATTAATCTTAAGTTAAAACTACAAAAATATAATTCAAATAACATATATTTCAAATAAAATTACCAATAATTATTAACTCCTAAATTTAAAAATATTCAAACTCAAATAACAAGTTTATCATGTTCAATAAAAATATTAATTCATCAGTTAACATTAGTCTTGTGGTATTATATACCCTTTTCCAATGATCATAACTATATATACATATACATATTTTGACATGATCAATGTG
Organism: Torreya grandis; assembly: GCA_037957365.1. NCBI lineage: Eukaryota > Viridiplantae > Streptophyta > Pinopsida > Cupressales > Taxaceae > Torreya > Torreya grandis. The sequence goes on along the minus strand of JARHVA010001695.1, from coordinate 2,630,565 downwards.
ATAACATCATCCCTCAAATAAAAAGGGGCATCTAATGTGATTTCCTAATTTCACACAAAGTTTTAGTTTGGTACAGTTGTTAAAATTAGTATATTTATTTAGATTGGTATAGATATTAAAATTGGTACATTTATTTAGATTGGTACAATTTTTTTTTTTGGGTTAGATTATGACAATATGATAATATTTATTATATATTTATATATATTGGGTCATATACAATATATTTGTCTTTGCCATTACATATCTCAAGATTTTCCATAGTATCGAATTGACTAGATTGAATGATAAAAGATGTCATTCCATATCATATTTTGGCACTGATTGGATCATATTTGGGGCATGAATATAATTCATGCTTCCATTTTTTAAATTTTACTATATTGGTATTGATTAGATCAAATTGGGTGTATGAACATTCTTCATGCACACACACAATTATAAATTTTCTACTTAATTACATGGTATTGATGGTACTAAAGGTTATGTAATGAATCCAAAAGTATTTATATAATGGTTAATTTGCCCTGCATGATCCTAGCATAAGTTCCCCCTTTCATTTCTAGTTTCAATATTAATTAAATAAGTAAATTTGTTTGAGGTTCAGTATTACTCAACTACCTAACACTTCTCCCTAAGCCTCTTGGAAGCTTTTCCATTTCCCAGGACAAGAAGTGAGAAATATTTAAATCACATTTCTCCACATGGATTGGGTCACTTGATGACCCATAACATTTCCTATTCTATCCACTTGGAATTGGTCAATTGATGATACATGGCATCTCCATTCTTTACAACCTAATCATATTGCATAAATGGCATAGTACCACATCTATATAGGTTTAGTTTTTATTTAAATATATTTTTATTTATTATTATGAATATAATTTTTTTTGGTATAGTAATCTATCTAATTGCATACATTATTCCTTGCAGTAACACATGCACACTATGGAACATTAGGGTAATTAAAAGTTCAAGTTCAAAATTTACAATGCAAGTTTTCATTCTCTTTATCCCTTTAAACTTGTATTTTTATAGATCCTGAGTTTGAAATAGGGAACTTATTGGTACATTCATCTTGGTCTTTTGTGATATTCTTTATTTTGTTTGACTACACATAACTCTATTTTATTATGTCTAGCTTCATTTACTATGTCATATAGATCCTTGGTCCTATTTTAATTACAATGGATTTTAATTTATATTTCATACGAATCCATAATTTATTCATGCTATCATCATATGTAAGTGTTTTAATCTTTTTTAAATGTCTTGAAGTCTTTTTGAAGTTTTTTTTTACACATTTTATTTTAGGACCATTTATTTTATATGTATGATTACTATTTGGTCAAATTTTGTGAGCCACTTATTTCCAAAATTAAAATCTAAGAACTCTATATATACAAATCCCCTTCAAGTAATTTATGGACAAGAATTTACTTTTTCAAAAAGTTACATACAAAATGTACAGTGCTCTTAGCTCATTGTTCATTGAAAAATATGAATTCTCTAAGGTCAATGTCTATTATATGTGTTTCTATCAAAGGAGGGCCTAGCAAAAATATCATCAAGACTTGCATCCACATGACTTGGCACACACTCATATTGAAGGTAGAACTACATGTTTTTTGACCCCTTTTAAAATTGTTATAAATGTAGGAAATACTTAGTTGGTTGGCGGGTATTGGATAAGGTCATTCTAACCCCAAATACTAACCCATTTGAGTATTTATCAATCAAAAGTATAAAATATAGGGTTATAAAAAATGAGAGATAATAGAGGATTATTTACATAGGTTTTAAGGTGATTAAACACAAAAAAATATAATTACATATGCAAACACAAAGACTTGATAAAAAATAGTATGATTCTACCTACTTGGAGGAGTTTATTAGAAGTAGAAGATAACATAATTCCACATGTTTGATAATTTTGGAGGTGTCCTACAAGTTGTCATAGTTATTTCCTTATACAAACACACAAAGAGATATTGTAGATTACATCTAACAATTATCAAATAATATAAAGACTAAAACTTTGACATATCAAGCTAAGTAATTTTAATCCCTTAGATTCTTGAAAATATATATATTTAACATGTACAACAAATGATAGGTAACATTTAATTGTGTATGATTGTTAAAGAACATTGTTTAATATGAATATTCAAATTTTAATGCTTGTTCAAATAACTAAATAAAAAATACAATAAAATATTTTTTTATTTTTTAAATATTCAATTTAATTAAAAAAATGAATATTGAACAAATTCTTAGGACCAAGTAAGAAGAGAAACCAAGAGGTGAGAAGATGAAATAATGTCAACTTTATAAGTATTCGACACTTGTATATAAGTCTAAACTAGTTTTGGAGTTAATATATTCATTATATTCTTATTATTATTCCAATGTATTGAGTTACTGAATTAGTCTCTGATGCAAACAAATGTATCCTAAGACTTAACACTTTGTTGTAAATAAAATATGAATAATATTCCTTGCATTTCTAAGTTATACATGGTTTTGTGTGAGATTATTATTTATGTTTGAATTTCCATCACACTCCTTAATATCTAAATGTAATTATTATGCATTTTAGATTAATTAACCATCAATATACTATGTATGAACCAATTCCCTATCATGAAATTCTCATTGCAACTTGTAGACTATAACACTAACATGTGTTATTGTGGATTTCTATAGGCTACTACTAATAGGTATGCATAACTATTTTCCATTAAACAATAACCCATATCATAGGAAATAATGCATCCATAGATTTATAAACATGCTTTTTGTATTGATGTGTGCTTCTCATGAATCTCAAAAATCTAATTTATTTTCATATAAATCCTTTATTAAGCCAAAACCAATGGCTTATACTATCATTTCATTCACTACAAGATATCTTATACTCAAAACATTTACTTCTTATTTGATTTTCCACTCATATGCTTCAAAATAATTGAATAATTTAACCCACTTCATGGGTTTTTTATTTAACTTACCTTGGATGTTTTTGAACTACAATGCTTGATAATACATTTACAACATGATGCCTTGGTAATTAATAATTCCTTGACATATTGATATTTTGTATCAATGTGTATAAATATTGATCATAAAATAAATACTTTATTTTGGCTTCATTCAACTTCTCACTCAAGTAGAAAATGGGATTGCATCCATGAGTCAATATTTTCTCCTCTTATTGTATCACTAGCTCTTACTCCTTTGTGTGCCATCTCTCCTCAATAATCAGGAATCTCCTTCAAAACCTACAATAAACTCAAAAAAGATCCTCTCACACTTTCTCAACACTTTCAGGACTTCACTCACACTTGTAACAAACTCATCTTCACTACTATGCAAGCTTATTTTTCACAACTTGCAGCTCACTCAATGGAATTCATTTACATAACCAACAAGTGACTCATAAAATATCCGTACACATTCAACCCACAAAAATAGAGCCTTTTTATTATACCAAATGGTGCAAGAACAAATAAGGGGTCTACTTTAGGACTAACTTTAAATTTGTGATGCTTGATTAGAATCTCACTCTCCCTTGGCACATGCATGAGCACATATTTATAAATTGAGACACAACACACTCTTTCTCATTGATTTAACACCACACACATAAAATAATTGATGCACATAATCATGCACTCTCTCACACATACACACTTACCTCTATGGTATTCCATGGAGATCACTCAATATCCCATATAGTCCATTAATAGTTTTGTATTTTTCCCTTCATTTTATTTTGAATTCTACCCAAAAAATTGTTTAACTTACACATTATTGCCTTCCATCATTGTTCTATCTCCTTTTTTTTCACCACCTTTAGAGGTTCATTTTTCTGACCCAAAAATGAATATTTTACTTCATTTGTTTTCTTATCTCATTGTCTCTTTGAATTCTCTCCTTCCCCAATTGAGTACACATTATTGCCTTCCATCATTGTTCTATCTCCTTTGTTTTCACATGTAAATTCATACAATTAGTATTCATGTCACAACATACATTCTACATTAATACTCATAAAAATCTTCAAACATGAACCTGAACAAAATTTGTATCCTTACACTAATGTGCCTAGAAATAAATGTGTGAAAACTCATAAAAACCTCATGAACTAAATTGGTCATTGTGTAACCATGCCAAAACAAAAAAAATCACACAAAACACACAAACACTCTATTTTTAGTTGATGTAAGATTACATAGACCCTTGGATGCTTTTTCATCATTATAGGGAAGCTATACCCACATATGCAAAATTATGTCTAAGTAGGTGTCATTCATTAAACAAATTATTTTCATGTATTGTCTTTATACCATATACAAATATTCTCCCATGTACATTAACATCTATTTCATGTATATTCAAGTATATATAAAGGATGATCTTCTACCATTTACTAATGAGTATATAGGAAGGGCACGTATATGAGAGGTTTGGCATATCAAACTAATAGTATATAGAAAGGGAAAATGTTGGAGTAATAATTAACTCATTCATCTCCCAAACTTTTTTCAAATGGCCACCAACAACCTAAAATGTTTTATGATATAATATTAGCTTATACATGGTGACAACTATGTTGCATGGAAAAATAAATTAAAATCACAAATGGAATTTCAAAAAATTTGGCTTGTTGTTAATGGCACATACACCTAGCATGCCTCTTACAATGACCAAAAATGTAAGTTTGATAAGGCAAACCAAAATGAAAGGTTTATTATTATGTTTGGGGTATCAAATTAGGTACAACCTCATATCCATGAGGTTATAATAGCTAAAGAATCTTGGGATAAGCTCCAAGCAGTGTATAAGGAAAAAAAAGAGAATAAAAGTCTCCACATATAGAGTAAACTTCACTCTTTCAAATTTAAGATAAGTGAAAAATTAGAGACTTTTCTAAGACATGTTGTAACTTCGAGGGCCTCGCTCCAATAATTAGGCAAGAAAGTGACATAAGTCTCTCTTGTGCCAATTTCTTGAAAGCACCACCACCCACCTATAGAATATTTGTGACTACATTGAATGTAACAACTCAAAACTCATGTTTGAAAAGTTGTTCAACATGTTACAATAGGAAGAGTCCATACATGTAGAAGAAGAAGAACATGTTCTTGCTTATCATCAACAGAATTGGAAGAGGCCCATAAAACCTTCTAAACAACCCTAGAAGTAAGGTCATTATTAAAATCCACAAGGGAAATTTTTCCTCATTTGTTGTAGAAAAGGACATGAAATGCAAGATTTTTGGTATAATGCATACACAGAGGACTTATCTAGCAAGAAAAATCCCAATAACCAATAATTATCACAATAGAACAAAGGAAAAGGTTAGAATAAAGGAAACTAGAGAAATAAACAACATCAACAAGGTAACATTGTCCAACAGGAGGAAAAACACTCAGATGAGGACTTCCTATATGCTACACAATCTCATGAGGAATCAACTTCACAATGTTCTATCTAGTATGTTGACTTTGGTGCAACTTGACACATGAACGGATTAAAATATTAGTTCTATAGTTTGAATGTGACACCTCATAGAAGTCATGCCTCTTTGGGTGATGATACATCCTATCATGTCTAAGGCATTGATAACATCTCCTTACCACTTAGACAACATAATTTCTAAATCTTTGATGTTATGTATGTTTAAGACTCACTAAAAACTTTTTTATTTATTATTCAATCACTTTGGTATAACATAAAGGTTTATTTTTACTAAAAAAGTGATAAAAATATGTCCCTCATAAAAGATAAGTTGAAAAGATCAAAAATTATTTCACAAGCATCTTGATTTGGGAGAAAGTTCCAACTTAACTTTATTTAGTAGAACAGTCAAGCACTTAGTGTCAAGGATTTAGACTCAACTAATTTTTGGCATCGAATATATGAGAATGTGAGTTTTAGATACCTAGTTTCATTAAGACCTGATTATATTGTGAGAGGAATTACTCTACTAAAAAATAATACAAATATATGCCCTAGTTGTTTAGTAGGCAAACAACATACAACATCATTTAGAAAAGTTCCTTTAGATCTTTAGGAAAATTACATCAATTGCATACCAATTGATGTGGAGCCATGAGAGCTAGTCATAATGGGTTTCAATATTTATAGCTCTTTTTTTACTAGTTCCATAAAATGTGGGTATAATACTTAAATACATTGGACCAAGCGTTCAACATTTTCAAAGAATTTAAAGCCTTTGTGGAAATAATAATTGATCATAAAATCAAATCTCTCTACTCAAATTGAGGGGGGGAATACACCAGTAAAAAAATTAGATTATTTTAATTTACATGGTATTCATTGACAAATGACTCCACCTGATACTCCATAGTATAATGGTGTTATAAAAATTCTAATCACACTATCATGGAAATGGTGTGTTGCATGATTGAGGATTCTAGTTTGGCATGTACATATTGAGTAGAAGTAGTATACACAACAATATATTTATTAATCATGTCACCTATTACAACTCTTGATGGGGTGACTCCACAAGAAGCATGGATAAGGCATAAACCCTCAACAACTCATGTTTAGGTTTTTGGATGTAAGCCATACATGCATGTTCTTAAAAATAATAGAAATAAAGTAGATAAAAAAAATCAATGACATACATATTTTTAAGTTATAGTGAAGAATCAATGACTTAAAAAATTATTAATCTAAAAATAAGGAAAATATACATAAGTAGGGATGTTGAGTTTGATGATAAAATAAATTCCAATCTGCCTTCCACACAGTCACCTGATAAAAAAATTAGACTTGTAGATAGTTCAGAAGATGATAAATCATTGATGGTGACAAAGATGATGGGGATGATGGTGATGATTATTCAAATATTATATTTCCACCACCCATAAGAATAATTAAACATATGCCTAAAAGGTATATGAGTATGATACAAGATGCTAAATTGGATAGAGTTCTAGACACATCCACCACTAGATCAAGGACTTGTAACATGGTGCAAGAAGAGGTCAATTTGGCCCTAGAAAGCACCATTATCTTAATCAATTGAGCCATATATAATTTAGGAAGCCTTAGAGTCAAAACCTTATAAATACACCATGGATGTAGAGTATTAGTCAATTATGAATAATTATACATGTTAGCTTGTAGATCTTCTACCAGGGAAGAATCCAATTAGTTGTAAATGGGTTTAAAAATAAATACAAATTAGATGGAAGTATAGACAAGCACAAGTCAAGACTTATAACAAAAAGGTATGCTAAAAAAGAATCCATTGACTATAAGGATACTTTTGCTCCCATATCCAAGATGAATACTATCATAATGGTATTTTCTCTAGCTACATAGTTTAGATGGAAAGTTAACCAAAATGATGTGAAATTTTCCTTTTTAAATGGAGATCTACATGATTCAACCTGAAGGTTTTATTACACCTAATAAAGAAGAAAAAGTGTGTAGACTCATCAAATCAATGTATGGTCTAAGACAAGGTCCCTGAACTTGGTATATAAAAATTGATGATCATCTTGTTCAATATAGATTCCAAAGGAGTCCTTATAATCCAAATCTCTACCTCAAAAAACAAGGGGGGATATTATGATTTTTGTTATATATGTCGATGATCTAATCATCACTGGAAGTATAGTGAAAATTTTTGATGCAATGAAGAAAGATCTCATATAATCATTCATCATGAAATATCTTAGGCTATTATATTATTATCTTGGACTAGAATCATTGAAAAAGCAGATTCACATATTTGTGTCCTAAATGAAATATGCCAAGACAATGTTCAATAAACTTTAGATGATGGATTGTAAACCTATTACTACACCTATGGAGACAAGGCTTAAATTTTCTTATATATATCCATCACCATAAGTAAATACAACTCTCTATTAATAGTTAATTGGGAGTCTCATTTACTTCACCTGCACTATGTTAGATATCAACTATCTCTCATGGTTTTTGTAAAATTTGGATATGTCTCATTAGAAAACAACAAAGTGGATACTAATATATATAAATGGTACAATGGACTATGGCCTAGAATACAAGAATAATTATCATTTTTTCTTGACAAGATATTCAGACTCGGATTATACATGTAATATTGATGACAAAAATTCCACTTCTAGATCAATGTTATTTTTGGTATTTGGTCTTATATCATGGGTGAGTAAGAAACAAAACTTTTTTTCATGATCTTCCATTGAAGTATAATATCTTACAAAAATAGGAGCTATCTACGAAGTGATATGGTTACATCACATACATGAAGGATTGGGAGTACCATAAAAATAACCTACCATCCTACAATGTGATAATGAAGGTGTTCTTAAACTTGTTCAAAATATTGTGTTTCATGAGCACACAAATCACATCAAGGTTCAAGTAAATTTCATATTCTAACATGTTAAAAAATATAAAATCCATCTCCAATTTCTCTTGATAGAAAAACAACATGTAGATATCTTCACCAAGTCACTTGCATGGGACAAATCTGAGGCATTCATAGAATCTCTCTTTTATTCACTTTATACCATGCTTAAATAATGGGAGGGATGTTATGTTTATCCTAGGATTGATTAATTCACCATATCCAAAATAAATCTAAGTGGCTAAAAAGTTATTACTCACAATAGTTATCTTGTTTTTAAAATATTACTATATCTCCTAAATCTCTTAAATTTGATTTAGGTTGAGATATTTTCTTATTTTTGTAACTCACATATGTTATTTTAGAGGTATTAATTGGGACCCTACTTTGTAAAAATACTTGGACATTCCTCTTCCTATTGCATAGGCTTATTACAATCATATCTCTTTATAAATTAAATTATGTATTCACTGTTTAGATTAGATGAATTAATAAATAATAATTTATAGCTTCCAGAATAAGGCCATGGAGAAATAAAAGGATTCTTTGGATAAAAATAAGACATGGTACTTGGTAAATTACCTTTTTTGTAGAAAACCTATCTACAAATTAGTGTTTAATAAGTACAACACATAAGGAAAAATGGAGAAGTGTAAATCCTACTTGGTTGCAAAGGGATTTTGGTAGGTAGAGGGAATTGATTTTGGTAAGGTTTTTTCTCATGTTTCTAAGCTAAATTCAATTAGATGTTTTTGAATATTGATGTTGCTTTCGGTATTGAAATATAATAGATGGATGTAAAGACAAAATTTACTCATGGGGAGCTTTTGGAAGATATATATATGGTGTACCTTAAAATTTTTAAGGTGATAGGAAAGAACTTGGTGTGTAGGTTGAATAATTTTCTTTACAACCTAAAGTAATCACCAAGGATGTGGAATCAAAATTTTGACATGTATGTTTTGGGACTTATGTTGTGTAAATAAAATTTTATCCCTTTGTATTTTAAATGGGAAGTCAGTATGTTTTGTTATCATATTTTTGTATTTGGATGACATGTTATTAATTGGTAATAAGAATATTATGATAAAGTAGATTAAATCTTGAATATAATCTTAGTTTGATATGAATAATCAAGGTGTTATAAAGCTTATTTGGACATGGTAATTAATAAGAATGAATCAAATAGGAAACTATGGTTGAGTCAAAGTAAATATGTTGAGATGATATTTTAGAGGCTTATAACAGAGGAGTGTAAACCTGTAAGTACTCCCTTTCATGTTGGTCAAAAATTATATGCTAAAAAATATCCCAAGACACAAGAGAAAATTTATGACATTTCTCAAATTACTTATGATACTAGTTTTGGAAGCTTGATGTATGTAATGGTCTACACTAGACCTAGCATTACCCATGTAATGTAAGTTATGAGTAGATTTATATCCAACCCTAAGAAAAAACATTGGATTATTGTGAAAATGATTTTTAGATATCTATGTGGCACTTTAGGTTTTCAATCTTCTACCAAGGAAGACTTGGTGAAAGTAAAAGGTGAATATTTACATGTCTTGGTGGATTTTGACTAGGCTAGAGATCTTGACTATCGAACATCAATAAATGCCTACGTGTTTAACTTTTTTGGCAGAGAAGTGAGCTAAATGAGCAAAATATAGGTAGTTGTTTCAATATCAATTACAAAGTCAAGGTACATGATAACCATTCATGTCATAAGTACGTAATATGATTACAAAGGCTATGTTCAACTATTAGTTTCTTATAAAAATTTGTAAGGATACATTGTGAGCATCAAAGAGCAATATGTTTGGCAAATAACCCAACTTATCATTCTCAGGCAAGGCGTATTGACATACAACATCACTTTGTTATATAAATGGTTCAAGATAGGAAGGCACTGTTGGAAAAGGTTGATACAAATGAGAATATCGATGATTCATTGACAAAGGTTGTGAGTAATATGAAGTTTTTTGGTGTAAAATATCAATGGGCATGGCTTCCCTTAGCTATAGAAAGTCTAACCCTATGGTCCCCAATGGAAATTATTCAATAAGTTATAAAATGTTGGAATATGTTGTATACTTTTCATGATTTACATTCTACATGATTTACACTCATATATATTGTACATGTGAAATGGGTAGACCACCTTCTTGATGGAATGGAGCAATAGGACCTCCATCTATGGATCAAGGGGGAAACAAGCATAACTATTTTGGGGACCTTATGTGTGTGATTTGGGAATTTTTAACTTGTGTTTTATATATCCCATGGTTTTAATTGTTTTTATGATTTCCTATTGATGTGCCTACAAATTCTTGCATATTCATTAGTTAAAATAGAACTTGGAAGTATATTATTGTATTATAAGTAATTGAATTAATATAATAAATAAGTTATGTTGGGTTTTTTCCAAAAAGTGTTTTTCCATGTAAAAATATTATGTCATGTGTGTGTACACACACCATTCATATTTTTGTTATAGATTTGATATTATTAGCATCGATTCTCTTGTGTTACTTTATCAATTCATTTCTCTTTCATATAGTTTCCCTATTAAGAAAAGAAGAAATTTTTTTTACGATTTATCAAATATAAAATGCAAAAATCTAAATCAAGGTTTTGGGAGATTAGGACCAGGTGAGCATAGATTTTAAATGAATTTTGACATGTCTATATTTCATCTAGATCATCCCCAACACTCCAACCATTAGAAGAGGAGAGGTCATTGATGGGATACTATTCAATACCAAATTTCTAGGTCAAGTTATTTTTGTGCATGCATTTCCATTGTTACATCTTGACGATTATGACCAAATCATGAAATAGAGTTAGATAAGCCTAAACCTTGTGTGTTTGCACTATTTCTAGAATTAAAATTATAAAATTAAGTTTAATCAATGTTTTGTACATATAATTTGACTTAATTAATTAGTTGGGTATTTGTGTTAGAATCTATTGAGAATCAGTTTATCCATATTACAATTGTATATAAACATAAATTTTATTTTTGATATTAGATGTATTAAATTCATGTAGAGAATTTATTCATGTCTACATGTATTATGATCTTATATAATAATTTATAATGTATATTTAGTCATACAAATAACTAAATTAAGAATGTGTACTTATTCTTTTAAAAAAGCAAAATAATTTGATTGACAAAATTTACTACAACTAATATTAATTAATTTAATACTTTTAATAATTGTAATTTACATCATTTGTTAATTTGGAATGTATGGATGAAATATAAATATAGTTTACTTAATTTTTTATTCACAATGAATCAATTTGTAAGTCCTCTAAGTATAATTGTGTGGGATTTGAATTTGAATATTATTTAACATTTAAATATTTCTTAAAGTTCGCAAGAAAAATAATGCATAATTAATCATCTAAATAAGGTTGTTCAGAATAACATATTTAATACCAAACACCAAAACCTTAACATCTAATTCAATTACTATATCATTGTGTGAATATACATCCATATGTAAATATGCATGAAAATTTACATTTTCTTGAGGAGTTATTGTTCAACATATATATTTCCATACTTCTCAAATAATGTGGATATTCCAACATCTGTATTGGATGTACCCCTTAAATACCCTAGATATATGGCATATAATGGCACCAATTAAATAAAATTATTATTGTAAAATAATTAATTAAGTCAACTTATCAATTTTGAAATAGATGCACAAAAAATAAACTCAAATATTAACACCATTAGAATATTTACAAGAATACAAGTTTTATCAAACCACGAGTACTAAAATTTTATGATTACATCCATTATCAAAATTTAAGATTTATTTTTTTTGTTATTTTGCATGATAGCACATATACCATTTGAATGGAATATTACAACAGTATTCATATGACACAAGTATTTATCAAGTCAAATAAGTTATTTACAAATATATAAGCACTTACTTCTATTTTCAATTTTTCAAATTTATTTCTCATTTTTGTACATAATAGTCAGTACACTAATCAATGTGGTGTCCCTCTTTTTGTCATAGCTTACTTGTAGGCCCTTAAGTTGGTTTTGTTCCCACAAGGCTAAGGGAAAGAAAGAAAGGGGAATGATGGAGAGGCCATTCAAAGAGTAAAATGGTGAAAATGTACTTTAAGTGTTCTAATTTTCAATTGAGCTATACAAAAGTGCTTTTGGTCTATTTTCACTTAAGTGGGGAACCTTTAAGGTCATGGGATCCCAACCCCCTTAAAAAGGTATTTCAAAAATCAAGTTTTCTTATGATTCAAAAAGTCATCTCCCTCTAATTTGGGCATTGCCTTGGAGGATGGATATAAGAGGGAGTTGAAGGTTCATTTGAGGTGTTATGCATTTTGGAATATTGAATTGTTGATCAAGTATGTCAAGCTTGTTCACCATGACTTGAAAATGAAAACCTTTAAGTATACTAGGGTTTGGAGATGAAAACCTCCATTCCTTATTTATGGGCAGCTCTATTCAAGTGCTGTAATTATGTTTCAAATTTTCATAGTTGCATGTAATTGGTCTTATAAAGGTGTTTTAGAACACCACCTTAATTCAAAGGTTGAGAAAAATCCTTAAAGAGATATAAAAACACAAATTATAGGTCAAGGAAGGTGGGCAATTTTTATGCTTAAATGTGTACCATAGGTGCCTAGAGTGTTTAGGAAACACTTCTCATTTTAGAATTCTAAAAATTCATTGCATGAGTTTCAGGTTGTAATAATCATATTATCCATTGGTGGAATAGAGGTAGAACAAGTGAGTGTTTCATAATATTTATATTAAGTGGTGTTGGGGAGCCACCATGGCTAAATAGTAGATCTACATTAAATATGTAGTATACTAAGCTAAGGATGATGAATTATGATCAAGAACTAATCCAAGAACTGATCTAAGATGGATATTTACAATGACAATTAAACTAAGGTGACTTGGTTTAAAAAAGAGAAAATGAAAGGGTAGGGTAGAAAGAAAGATGTTGTTGGTCTTGTTTCAAACATTATGACAAAGTTTAGATTTCATATAGATATGTACTTAGCTAATGTGTAACATGAAATAACTTAAGCCCAAATCAAATCATGCATTAGGTAGACTTCTAAAGACTGTGAGAAATAATGCAAATCAGATCTAAGCTTACTTTAAATATTTACTCCTATAAGTAGATAACTAATGCACATCAACAAATTTAGGGAAAATAAAATGAAGCAAATGAAGGAACCGTCAATTAACCTAGAATTATCATAAGTTAACAACTCTGTAATCAAATGCACACACCAAAAATTCATAAGAACCATTCAAATCTGAAAGTGAAACCAGAGAATTAAGAGAGAAACCATATAGCACTTCACACAAGCAAATACTGGACAATCTTTTCATAATTATTTGCTTATATTAAGTACTCAAATTTTAGAAAGTAATTTGGTTCAGAGGACTCCCTCTCTTTTGACCATGGATAATGCTCCTTTTATAAGATTCAAGGTAGCATGTCAGTCAATCTCATCCAATTACATTTGTACAAGTATATAGGATAGGTGTCCTTTTGTTCTATTTTGGAATAGATTATTTTTTAATGGATTGACTTATACACAATGTGCTCTTACAAATTACACATGTCTATACAAAAGGAATATCCTAATTTAAAATATTATACAATGCTAGTTACAAAGAGAACATTCTTATTTCATCTAACTTTGGCACCCATTGGTTGATTATAGGTCAGATCATCTTCATGCAAGTGATAATTTAGTTCTTTGTACTTGATTATGGTGAATATAGGGTCAATTTGGGGCTTACCTAAGGGTTTCATAGTGCTCAAATGGCAACAACATTTGGATTTTTCCTTTCATGGGTCTATTAGATCTTTAGTTCTTATTGTTTATCTACTTATGTGGCATTGTCCTAACACTTTCATGGAATCCTTGTGGCACTTTCATGATAGTTTACTCATCAATGTTTAAAAACAAGACCATTTCCATTTAAAATCCTCCCTTCATCTCACACTATCTAATTGATTTGTATGGATCAATGCTACTCATTGATCTCGATCCTAATATTTGAATGGAATTAGTTACCTCTCCTATATTTTAGATGTTTATTACATGTGTTAGTGTCATGTTTTCTCTAAGCTACGTTGAAAATTCCTCTTTGATCATGCATTGTCCCATCTTATGGGTATGAACCAGTGTAGGTTGTTGATCTTCAAAAGGTGCTCGATCTTTAATGTATACTAATCCTTGAGGTTGTACCACTTATTAGTCCCATGGGCCTTATGAACTCTACATCTATTAGTTCTATCAACTCATGTACTTATACCACATGGTAGTCTCATGTTAACTTAGAACTTCATTTGAAAATTCTTCATTTATCTCACTTCATTTGATCAGATGTGTATGTTGTAATGTGTACTATCAATCATCTAAACTTAATCAGGCTTTAAGCTAGGGACCACTACTTGTCCTTTCAATAATGAACTCACTACATTGGATCTATTCCATTCGAGTGAATACAAGTCATTTGATCAGAATCCACGGGACAGACCACCATTGGTTATTCATGGTTCTTTGGTTACAACCATGAAACTTGTCACCTTATCATTGTCTCAATGGCTTTGTTGAAACTTTGATTGTATATGCTCTATTAGATCAGGATCTTCTTCATAAACATGGGCCATTGATCTTGCATAGAAGAAAAAAAGTTAAGCTTGAACTTGGGATAAAAAATTAAGCTAAATTTTGAACATAATATACAAGACCCCATGAATTTAAAAGGACTCAGCATAAAGACTTTGGACCATGGTTAGGAACATAATAAAAAGGACCCCACAAAAATAAAAATATGTAGCCTAAATTCATAGCCTAAGGTTTTCATCATATTGATAAATATGATGAACCTTAGGGTAAGGCTTTAGGCTAAACTTTATAACAAATAGACCAAGCAATTATTTAGACCAAGCTAGGATTTTTAGCTTAAGGTTTGGTTATGTTGAAAAACATGACCAAGCCTTAGGATAAAAATTAAACTAAGTCCATGGTATGATGATTGTCCCCTTACAATTTTGAATTCAATTCAAAAGGGGACCTAGGTTAAAAAATTAGGCATGGCTTAAACATAAATCTAATTAATCTTGAACCAATGGAAAATAAAGATCATCTTAAACATTAAACATGTTTATTCCTAAATGATATTCTTTTGATCTTGCAACATAAGCAACAAGCTTTAGTGACATTGGAAGGGGGTGAAGCCATAATCATCCCAAAAACATGTCCATTAATCCAAGTGAGATTGGTTCCTTTAGAAAATAGGAAATATTGAATTTAGGGCATAGGAATAATAATAATTTAATTAAAAATTCCCAGATTAATGTTCGTATTCACATTAATAAATGAGTCTTTAATCCAAAATCTTAGGCAAACATGTTTAAATTATCATGGCACAAACACTTGATAGGGTATTTGCCTAAGATAAAGGTCCCGAAGGGCACTTCTCATGAGGGAAAGGGTATTTTCAAAAGGCTAAAAGGTAATTCGTATGGTAAAGGACCATTTCAAAAAGTTTGAAGGGTAATCTCAGAGGGCAAATCTCCATTTTGAAACTTTTGAAGGGTAATTTACATAAAGCCCAAAGGGCACTTTCAATAATCTGAAGGATAACTGAGGAAGGTAAAGGACCATTTCAAGAAGTCTGAAGGATAAGTCTAAAGCTAAGGTGCCCCTTACAAAAATCTTGAAGGATATATTCAAAAAAATGAAGGACATTTAAAAAAACCTAAAGGGTATGTGCCCTTCACAAAAATCCTAAAGGATAATTTGGTTAAGGCAAAGGTCACTTTAAAAAGAATTTTAGACAATTTGTTTCGAGCCTTTTGCATCAGACAAAATGTCTGAAACAAAAAACCTGAAGGATCACTTCAAAACAATAAGTTTAAACTAAATATGTCGAAGGGTCACTTCAAAAAATAATAAGTCCAAAACAAATATATCAAAGGGCAAGTACAAAGAGGCCAAAGGGAAATTTCATCAAACAAAATGCCCAATAGAATAGGTTCATTGGGAAATTGTTTCAAACAAAATATGAAAAATAATTTTCCTAACATAGATAAGTCTGAAGGAATAGACCAATTGCATAAGTCCTAAAGGAATTCTTGACTAAAAACTTGAAAGGACATGTACAAAAGGTAGAAACATATAACAAAAGGACCTTTTAAATAATATAAAGACCAAAAAGGGGGACTCAAGACATAAAAGGGACTAAGCATGGATGTTATACTAAGGTTTGGTTGAAAAATATGATTGATCCTTAGCAAATAAAAAGAGACTAGGCCCATAACATTATTAATTTGTTCCTGCTTAATTTTAAATAAAAAGCTCTCACCAAATTCAAATTTGAATTAAAAGGTCCAGTTAAAACATTAAGTTAGGGTTTCATCAATTCAAATATGAATTTAATTAATCAATTATAAACCAAGGTTAGTAAAAGATCAATTTAACATTGAAGCACAAAAACCCTAAACATGTTCATTCCCAGATGGTCTCCATTAAACTTGTAGCCTAAAACACAAATATCTATTGTCATCACTTTAGATAAAATTAAGCTAGAACTATGAACAAATAATTTATATAGACCATGGTGTGGATGATCTTCAAATAAAAATAATATGAAAACATGCTAATGACACTCTGATTACGTGAATTTTCAATTTTAAGGCATAAATTTTCATAATTTGGCATATGGGTCCCCATTTTTTAGAAATGGGGGGTATGTTGACCTTAATAGGCAAATACCCTAGGGAAATAAGGATGTTCCCTAGGCTTGGAAACTTCCCTTGAGGGTTGGGTGATTGCCTTAGAGCATTCTTGAGCTTTCTCCAATGGAGGAAACATGTCAAATTTTGATAATAATATTTATAATATTATTATTATATTTTTACAATAATTTTGCATGCTGAATTTGGGTTATTTGAGGACTAAATATAAGGAAAATAATTCAAGATTATTAATATTATTTTTCCTAGTAGATCGATTCACCTAGGAGAGGTTTTAGGATGCTTTTGGGCTCTAAACTTGGAAGGAATAAATATATTTTTTTAATTTATATATTGATGGAAATTTTAGAAGCTTGCTAAATTTTTGTGAGTTAAATTGCAAGGTTTGAGGGTCATTCAATGCCCTAAGATATTCTAAAAAATTGTTATATTAATTTTCCAGTATTGGCAACTTTCTTTGGGAGACTTGGAGGGCTTATTGAAGGACAAGTTTAAGGATTTAATATTCAAATTACATTCTTTATTTTTTTCCAAGTGTGAAACTTCCCTTGGAGGGGTTAGTTTGACAATTTGAAGCCCTAAATGTGTTCTTTGGTGGTTCTAATATTTTACATGATTTTTGCATATTTTTTTAGAAGTTTTGCAAGGGTTTCAAGGTAGATTTGAAGGAGAAAATGCAACTATATTGGTAAATAAAAATCAAAATTATTTTAGGTATAATTTTTAGTCATATCACCATTTCCACCTTACCAAAAAGAGGTATTTTATTTTAGTTTCATAATCAACAATTTTGGGGTTATATTGGAGTGTGTGTTACTTGGAATTTGGTCATTCTTTCGAGTTAGGGTTTGCTAGTTTTTGGGTTCATATTTTAGATTATTTTCAATTTTACATAAGTGTTTGTTAAAAAACCCCTACTTTAATTATTTATCCTATTTGGGGACATTACAGGGGTATCAAATCTATATTTTGGCTATAATTTCGGTGTGAGAGTTTTTGATACATGAGTGGAAATATGGAGGTTAAGTATCACCTAAGGAGTAATAGGAGGGGAGCAGGACTTCCACCAGTTGGGCCATTAGAGTAGGAAAAGGTAATGGGTGATATGGATCACTAGGAGATAGAGAAAAAAGAGGGATAGGATAGCTAAAGAGAGGTTTGAGAGATATTCTTAGTCTCAAAAATGGATGACAACCATGATGGATGGGTTCCTTCACACCCTTAGTGATATGAGTGGCTTAAATCCACTCAATGGAGATAGTGGTTCTTCAAGGAGCATGTTGAATAGACATATACCCCCCTTGGAAAATGGAGTATCCATACATAGCCTACATTTTTTTAGAAGGAGGAGCCCATGAGGGGGGGTCACCTAACCCAAATGAGGAGTTGGAGAGGGAGATAGATGAGTATGTTAATTTATTTGATATAGTGAGAGTGGCTATGATTTTTTTCAAATATTCAGCTTAGAAATAGGGTCATAGTGGGCTCAATATCAGTCAGAGTCACAAGGGTAGCTAAGGAGATCTCCAACATGCATTGGGGAAGTTATCCCTTTCCACTTTTGATGGGTCACAGAAGAGCTCGATGAGGGCTTGGATTCAAAAGGTGGAAACCTTATTTTCACTTTGACCTATGGTAGAGGAAGAAGCCATTCAATTTTCCACATTGCATTTAGAGGGAACATCCCATGAATGATGGTACCATGGTTTGATCACACAGGGACATCAACACATACACTCCTCTAAGAAGTTTAGTAGGAGATTGATAGAGAGATTTGATAGGGTAAATCTGGAACTTCATTTATATGATTTAACTCAATTAAGGAAAAAGGCCTCAGTGGATGATTATGTTTTAGAGTTTTAGAAACTTTTAGTCATGGTGACTGATATATCGAATAGGAGATTGGTGGTGTTGTTCATTAAGGGTTTAGTTGATTCCTTACAGGGATTGTTTAAGGCATTTGACCCACCTTTGAGAGAGGTCATCCAAAAGGCCTATGATTTGGAGTCTTCTACTCCATGGGGTAGATTCACACCTTTAGGGCATCCAAGGGTACCTTTTTTCCACCTTTAGGGCAATCTAGAGGTGGTAGTTTGGGATAAAGAAGGGGTAACTACACAAGGCCTCTAAAGGCCACTTAGGAGGGCCCATTGATTAGACTAAACCAACTATATTTGGGGCAATAGGAGCTACCACATAGTAGCTATGAGGTGAGAAATGAATTAAGGATGAAGGGTCTTTGTTTCACATGTAAATATCCTTGGGAAAAGGGCCACAATTTCCATGGTAAGGGGCAAGTACACTACATTGAGGTAATTCCCAAAAAAGAGAATGAGGATGAGGAATTTCGGACAACCACCTATGAGTAGGGAACATTGGAGATAAAAGGAGAGGAGTTGAGTGGCACTTTGGCATCACTTTTAGGAGCATCTAGGTACTATCCCTTTAGATTGAATGGATCATTGAAGGGTATATCGGTCACTATACTCATTAATAGTGGGGAAAGTAACAACTTTATTGATATAAAGCTTGTGAAATAATATGCCCTACAACCCATAGATTTAAAAGGGTTTAGAATCCTAGTATCAAATAGGTTCACCATCCCTTGTACTACCAAGGTTCTAAAGCTTAGTCTCACTTTGGAGAGGCATGTGGTAGAGGATTATTTTTATATGGTTGACATTAGGGAGACCAATATGGTCCTTAGTATTCAATGGTTTCACTCTCTTGGTGAGTACACTCAAAACTACCAAACCATAGAGTTTAAATTCAAAGTGGTTAGTAATGAGATCAATTTGCATGGTTTAAGTGATAAAGAGTCTACTTCATCTTCATCAAGTAGCATGATAGGAGGATGTTTCATGAACATGAAGATAGATAAAATGAAGATTAAAGATAAGGTTGCCACAAGACATCAAATACAACCCCTTAATTCCAATATAGAACATTATACAAGGAAATTGGTAAGCTTGATAAATTTTAATTTTTGTCATACATGTTTTGGGAAGGTTAAAATGAAACTTGATTTCCAAGGGCAATCCCAAAATTACATGGGGCATCACCCTGTTCCATTTTTCAAGAATAATAATGCGGGTATTGTGAAGAGCATGATACCCCTCTTGATTTTAGAGAGGGATCAAGTTGCAAGTAGATGTTCACAAAGCCTAAGTTTCAAGAAAGGATGATCCTTTTACTTCCCAAAAAAAATTAGAATCAACTTTGCCTATGTATGGACCTTTTCTAGCATCAAAGGTAACTTAATTTACATATGACATCCAAGGGGAAGAGCTAGAAAATTTGGCTTGAATTTTGAATTTTGTTACTCAGAAATTTTTGAGATAACAAGACAATTCCAACCACCAAAAATGATCATAAAATTGCACTTTCGGGGCATGCTAAAGATCATGATAGGAAAGATATATGCTGTAGTAAATTTTGAATTTGATTACTTAGAAAATTCCAATTTAGAGTGGTAGGTACAATAACATTATGAAGGTAAGAAGTCTAATTTTTTAATGAATTCTAGCCCATAGTATGTTCTAAAAATACTCATGATAGATCACACTCTTTTCTTGACAAAGAATGGGAAGGCATGAGGAAATTACAACCCTATCTTGTATGTGGATCGAGGATTTTATTTGATTCCTATAATGTTCCTCATATGTATGAACGGTTGGATATAGGGAAGTCAAGGGGAGGTTATGTGCCACATGTATTGAGACATGCCTAAGGGAAATTGCATCTCTATGTTACTTTTGCTCAAAATATGTTTCATGGTGAGTTTATTGTTGTTATTCCTTTTCAAGATTTGGAAACACTTTTTAAGGTCACATTGATACCCATTGGAGGCACAAACATGAGGGGTTTCATTAAAGATAAATTAGCATGTCATATATATTTTTTTGGGACATGAGTAGTCTTTGAAAGGTAGTCATGTCACCTTTAGCTCGTGAGAGAAGCCTCCAAAGTATAGGTATAGCAAGATGGGAATTCAATTAGGGTTTCTTTTCAGTAGGAAGCAATTTTAGGTGGTGATTGTATTATGAAGAACATGGGGTGTAATGTCCTCCTTTTTGGCATAGCTCACTTTTGGGTCCTTAGCTTGGTTGTTCCCATAAATCTAAGGAAAGGGAAGAAAAATAGAACATAGAGGAGGCTTCTATGAGAAAAAAATAAAAATTACTTAAGATATGCTAATTTTTAATTGAGTTTGAAAAAAGGTACTTTTAATCTTGTGTTCACTTAAGTTGTGGTTATCAAAGCCTTAACCCTCAAAAAAGGAGTTTTAAAAGAATCAGTGCTTATGTTTTAAATGGTTACAGCCCTCCAACTTGGGCACCACCCTTGGATGTTGGATATAAAATCAATAGAGGAATCTTGTTATGCTTATGCTGAATATTGAATTGAAAAATTTGATCAAGTATGTCAAGCTTGATTACCACATATTGAGGATGAAAACCTTCAAGAAGTGTCAAGGGTTTGGGGACAAAAGCCTCCATTCCTTATACTTGGATATCTCTATTCAAGGGTTGTAAGTGAGCTTAAAAATTACATGTTTACATGCAAATGGATTTATAAAAAAAAAATTGGACACCACCTATATTGAATAAATAATGTAAACCCCATCGGAAGATGGTTTGGTGATTTTACAGGTCTTGGAGAGGGGTGAATTACCTTGGGAGTTTATTCATGGCATTGAAGACCATTCTAGGGTGTGGCATCTTGCCTAGAGAGTTAGTTAAGCCATTTGGAGGGGTTTGTTGAAGTCAAATAAGGTTGCATAATATTCTATTTAATTTTTTAGCTATGGTAACTCGATTGTAAGATTGATCTTGAGGATTTTGTGGCTGATTTAGAGTGTTCACAAAGTCAAAAATATTAAAAATATTTTATACTAATTTTCCATTTTGGGTAGCTTGCCCTGTGAGCCTTTTATAGGTGATTTTGAATATTTTTGGTAAGTAAAAATAATTTGATTTATTTCCTATATTTTTTGAGGTAGGGCAAATTAGTTAGAGGAGGTTTTGGGCATCTTCAGAGGGTTTTTAGACTCTGCTTTGAAAAGGTAGAATTGTTATATTATTTCTAATTTTTATGGTGATAAATCATAAGGGTTTGAAGGAATTTTGGAGGGTTAAGGTGAGGGTTTAATTCTAAAACTTTTTCCCTTCTTTTCTAAGTTAGGTTAATCACTTGATAAGGGTTTGCAAGGATTTAAGGTGCCTTGTTTGGCCCTAAATAATAGGCCATTAATTATTGATAATATTAGTGAATTTTATAACCTTTTTCCAATGGTTTTGGCATGAATACCAGTCTGATTTTATAAATTTATTACATGCTATTAATTTCTATTTTTGGTGACTTGGTTTAGGGGAAAATTGATCATGTTTTACGCTCTAAGATTGGTCAATTTTTACATGATATGTATGCCAAAATTTGTCTACAATTTATCTTCAGTGTAAAGATTTTTTAGAGTGGATTTGGTGATAGGAAGAGGGAATTTAAATAAATTTGGTGGTGTTGAGGGTTTAGAGTGGAAAATACATTAATTTAGCTCTCTTTATTCAATCGATGTGAACCATAGTTGGTTAAATCTCATAAGGTATTTTTTATTTATTTTTGAATATTGGGAAGTGTGAGATTTTTAGTTTGGTGATGCATATACATCCTTAGGGTTGACTGGTATTAAATTTTAGAAGTCAATTTTTGATTGGGATTGTTAAGGGTTTGTTGGAAAATCCTATTTTTCATCATTGTTCTGATTTGGGGACATTACAGTAGTATCAGATCCATATATTAGATATTATGTGGGTTGAATATTTTGATACATGAGTGGAAAAAAGGAGGTGAAGTATTACTTGAGGAGTAGCAAGAGGGAAGTAGGGATTCAACTAGTTGGTTTGTTTGATCAAGATCAAGTTATGGGTGACATGGATCATTAAGAGATATAAGGTGAGAGGAGAGATGGGTTGGCTAAGGAGAGGTTTGATAAGTATTCTCAAACTTAGAAGAGGAGATAGCAATGATGGAGGGGTTTCTTCATTCCTTCAATGAGATGGGTGGATTAAATCCACTCAATGGAGATAGTGGTACCTCAAGGAGCAGGCCAAATACACATACACCCACTATAGAGAATGAGGCATCCACATGTAGGTCCACACAACCTATATTTTTTCAGAGAGAAGAGCCCACACTAGTGAGGGAGGGGTTACCCATCCCATGCAAGGAGTTAAAAAGAGAGATGGATGAGTATTTTGCCCTGCCTATGATAGTTAGGGAGGCTATGACTTTTTTTGAGTTTTTAGCTTGGAAATAAGGAAAGAGTGGGCCTAGGATTAGTTTTAAGTAAAGGGGCAGCCAGGGATACCTCCAACATACATTACAAAAGTTACCTCTCTCCACATTTGTATTGACAAATTTTTGGTCCTGTATGCCAAAATTGGGCACCCCCTCCCTTTCTTTTCAAAAGTAATTGAATCCATGTTTTGGCTAGATCATCCCTCTGCTACCTTGTTCAAAATTTTCTCTTGCATACCTTTCATAAGAAAAATACAAGTGTTTTCTATATATGCTTAGCCAAGTACATTTTGGGTTTGTTAAGAGTAGTTACTTCACCTACAACAAACCAAATTGGGTTTTCCAAATGACTTTACTTATGAAATTTTCATAAGTCAAGTTACTTGATAAACCTGATTTGGTCCTTATAGTGTAATTTGAACTTTGCAAATGTCTTTATTTATAAAGGTTTATAAGTAAAGACACTTGTAAAAACTGATTTGGTCTTGGCAGACCAAATCAGATTTTCCAAGTGTCTTTACTTATTTGTTTTATGAGTTGAAGTTGACACTAAACCTAAAGTAAGAGCTCATGAGAATTCTAAAATGGTCTATCTAGTGTAATTTAGGTTTGTGCAAGTGTATTACTTGTCAAATTTTATAATTAAAAGCAAGTTCAAGACCTAATTTGGTCTATACAGCTTGCCAAAGGCACAAATTTTCTTTAAAGGGCACATAAGCAAAGAAAGTGGACTTTTCACTTTTCTGAAGGACAATTGAAGAAAGGCCAAAGGGTAGGTCTGAAAGCAAGTGCCCTTATGGAGGGTTTTTTTTGGCAAGGGGACCTCATCACTTCTTCTAAAGGGTCATTTTTAGGAGTTTTGAAGGGTAAGTGCCCTTGTACAAGGCACCTAAGTAGGAAAAAGGACCCTTACATTTTCCATGAAGGGAAATTTTGGGAGCCAATGGCCCTTGCAAAGGGAACTCAAGTGACGAAGTGGACCTTCTTCAAAATCTTGAAGGGTATCTTTAGAGCTCAGATTGTCCTTATGGAGGGCACCAGGAAGAAGCAAGGGATGAAAAAAAAAGTTGAAGGGCACTTGCCCCTCAGGAAAAGCCAATGCCAAGAGAGAATTTCCTTTGGATAAAAATTTTGAAGGAATTCCTTCAAAAATTTTGTTTGAAGGAAAGAGATGCTAAAGCCTGAAGTTAGAAGAAAGACACAAAAATTTCCTTCAAACATTCCTTCAAGATTTTTGTTTGAAGGAAATCACCCAAATAAAAACCTGAAGGTTGATGAAGCATAATGTAAAGGGTGAGCAAATGAAAGGAAATCCTTTAGACAAAAGGAAAATCCCATGGGAGAGTAAAAGAAGAAGGCAAGGAAGAGACAAAACATGGGAAAAGTAAAGAGTGGAAAAGGACAAAAAAGCAAAATAGTTCCATCAGCTAATGAAGTCAAAGGTCAGAATCAGAGACCACTCAGACCAAGACAAGTGGCATAAATAACTCAGCCAAGGGAGTTAATACATTTAGGTAGAATATATCTATCAAAAAGCAACAAAATATATTAGTTTTTAAATTATAGAGAGACATAGCCCATGTTTTCATGTTAAGCCATTACTGCACAACCAGTTGCAGCCAAACATTAAAGAGGGCTTAGTCAGTCACAACAACTTGGAATGACTTTGTTAATTGATGGGAATAGGTATCCCATGATTTTTTATGCCTAAGATAGCAAGGGTGGTGGCTTGGACATCTACAGCATGGCTCTCCTATACGTAGTTTGAATAATATGGCAGCAACATGGTCTCTTGTCTCAGAAGTGTTTGATTCCAGTATGGGTCTCCTTTTCTTGTTCTGTCAGCATCTTACTCTATATAATTGTAACTTCTCATTTTGAAAAAAAAAATCTTTCAACTTGTATGGTGAAGCCATACAAGAACTTACCTTGAATCAAGACATATGCATTTTACCTCCATTTGGGTTTACACTTTTGCATATGTCTATGGTTTTGATCTTGTGTCAAGTTATTTTATTTCATGATTTCACATTTTGAATCTAGCATATCTAGTGTATTTTGAACTCTTTCTTGTAGGTCAACAAGAAGTGTCCATAGTAGTGTATAGGTACATGTGAATAGGCTACCATAGTGTGTCTTTAAACACCTCTGGTAGTTCTTCTTCCCTGTATCTCCATAGGGCCCCCTATTGAAATACTGATTTAGGATAGTTTCTCATCTTGAATGATAGTGTATGTCAACTTGTCTTAGTGTAAGGTGTATGTCATAGCTAATAAAACCAACCATTTTGGTGCATCACCACTTTAGTTTAGGTTCTGATTTCTAGTATTCTCTCCCTTTTCATCCCCCCCCATTGTTATCAGTAGGGAATCTAGGGCCTCAAGGTGCATCAAGGGGAGCTAGCCTTTAATCTAGAAATTCATCCCTCACATTTACCACCCACATCAAGAGGGATGTCTCCATTATGTCACATGGATGAAGACAGTTGAGCCTCCCTTTAGATGGTGTAATCCAGTATGTCAACAATTTTATGGGTCAAAGAGGAGATTAGTGAGGGCATGGATTCAGAAGGTGGATACCTTATTTTCACTTTGACTTATGGTAAAGGGAGAGGCCATTCAATTCACTACTTTGCATTTATAGTTTGCATCTCATGATTAGTGGTATCATGGTTTGATCATGCAAGGGCATTATCACATATACTCCTATGAGGAGTTCAATAGGAGGTTGATTGAGAATTTTGATAGAGCAGATCCATAGCTTCATTTCTATGATTTAGCTCAATTGAGGTAGAGGGCCTCAGTACATGATTACATCACCTAGTTTTAGATACTTTCAATCATGGTGACTAATATTTTACATCAAATATTGGTGGTTCTATTCACAGATGGCTTGGTTGACTGCTAAAGGGAATTGGTTAAGGCTTTTGATCCACCTTCACTTATAGAGGCCATTCATAAGGCTTATGATTTAGAGTCTTCAAGTCCAAGGGGTAGATTTCCACCTTTGGGTCAGCAAAAGAGTTTTTTTTTCCACCTACTAGGGAAAAAAGAGGTGGCATGTTGGGGCACCCCAAGATTAGCTTCATATGGCCACCTAAGGCCAATCATGTGGGTCTTTTGATTAGACCAAACCAACTGGGTTTGGGGTAGAAGAAGAAACTACCACGTAGTACCTTTGATGTGAGAAATGGGCTAACAAGGAAAGGTTTTTGCTTCACATGCAAGGACCCTTGGGACAAAGGCCACAATTATCATGTCAAGGGATAGGGTCACTACATCTAAGTGGTTCTCAAAGAGTAAAATGAAGAGGAGGAAGTTGGGACAGAAAACTATGAGGAGAACACTTTGGACATTGAGGGAGAAGAGGAGTTGAGTGGCACCTTGACATCACTTTCAAGGGCTCCTAGATATTATCCATTCAAAGTTAAGGGATCTTTGAAGGGTACACATATTACCATACTTATTGATAGTGGGGAAACTCACAATTTCATTGATAAAGGATTGGTAACCTTATATGGACTATAATCGATGGAGTTCAAGGGATTTAGATTCACAGTAGCAGATGGATTCACCATCCCTTATAAAACTAATATTCCAAAGCTTATCCTCACTTTGTAAAACCATGTTATTGAGGATAATTTTTATGTGGTGGGTATAGGAGATACCATAATGGTCCTTGGTATTTAATGGTTTCACTCACTTGGTGAGTATACACAAAACTACCAAACCATGGAACTTAAATTCAAGATAGCATGTAAGGAGGTTATTTTTCATGGTTTGAGTGATGAAGAGGCCCCTTATTCTAATTCCAATAATATGTTGGAATGATGTCTCATGATCATGAGGAAAGTTGAAAAGAAGGTTGTCCCTAGACATAAAATTCAACCCTTTCATCCCAATTTGGAGCCTTCTATAAGGCATTTGGTAAGCATTAAAAATTCTAATTTTTGTCATACTTATTTTTATGGCATAGAATTTCATCATGTGATAGATTTATTCATTCTCTCTCACTTATAGGTACATAATAGGATCATCCCTAGGCTATGGTTATCCTATGGTGGGGTTGAACCTCCAAAGAAGGATGGTTCCTTTTGGTAGATCACCTAAACTATTAATTTTGCTTGGGAAAGGGGTAGAAAGGTTGCATGAAATGATTGAATCATAAAATGGGTGATACACCAGAATAAATGACACTCCTAATTTCTCAAAAAAAAAACACAAATGCATCTCAAAGATCCCTCACTCACACAATCTCTAACACTAGCTGGTTTGCATGAATAATTTTAAATAAGGCCTTCTAGATAAGGGATAGAGCATAGAGGAATGGTAAAATTCACACTATACTTTCACCTATGACTAAAAAAACACAACATCATAATATTAAACACCTTAAACCACTTTCAAAAAGGGCAAGGAAGAGAGGAAAATCACCAAGAAAGAAAACTTCTTCTTAAGGCAAATATACACAAGCTACCTAGAACACAAAGTGCAAATAGAGAGATAGGTGAAATAGGTAATCTTATTTCTTCAAAGTTTTTTCTTTACAAAATTTGATAGGGTTTACCCCTATCAAATGATATTATATCTTATAATGAGAATAAAAGAGATATATATAGAATAAGATAAGAGAAATGGGAGGAAAAATATTTCAATCCTCCATAAATGTGCTTAAACCACCACCTTTGGCCATCCAATGTAGAAGAGGATTAAATTTTTTTCAACAACCTTCCATGTCTCTTAGGGACCGATCATGCTTTGCTTTATAATCTTCTTTGATCAAAAGGGGCTTCAAGATCTTTGATTGGCCTAAAAAGGCACTTGAGGACAAAAAGTGCTTTATAACTACTAATGTCATCATCCATTATTTTGAGGAAAGGTATTCCTCTTATATAAGCCTCATTAAATTCCTTGATATTCTTTATCAAACCTCCTCAACTCCTCTTAACTTCTCCCACTTTCCTTCTACACCATTTTTACCATTTGATCTTCTAGAAGCCACCTTGACACTTGACAGTTAGTCATACTAGCATTTGATGTTTGATAGAGCTTGAACATGGATTTTAATGTCTCTTTTTATTCCAATATATTATTTTATCCTTTAACCTGAAATAATACCATGAAACTTGTAACTCCTTTGGACTCCATTAGACCTGCAAAACACCATTAAACTTGTACGCTCAAGTTTTGTTCATGCTTAGCCACAAAAGGATTTTTAAAGGTCAATTAACCACCATGATAGTAATTTTTTGGGCTTGAAAATATTCTTATAGGTATTTATATATTCCTTAAAGGTCTTCTTTCACGTTTATAGGACCATCCCATGGCCATTCTTAAACCTACAATTTCTTGACTCTATTAATGAATGACTACAAATCTTGACTTGATTTCACCAAGATTGTATAGAACTCATCCTAGGTCATCAAAACACCATTATTACCCACCTCAATACCTTTTTTAATCTTCTAAGGCCTCAAAACCATTTATAGAATGATGAACATGAATATTTAAGTCTCTCTAGATTTGTAATTTTGCCATTTAGTCACTGTTTAGACTTGTAAATTTTGAAAAGAAACCTCCATGTTTAGTTATTTGTATTGGAACATTAAAAAACACATTTAATGTCCTTGGATAAGGTATAATAATATCATATAACACTTATTTTAGTCCTACAATTTTTTATTTCATTCATTTAGGATCTTTTCCACACAAAGAACATTCATTCTTGACCTGCAACTAGCCATTTTAAGCTCAAATCAAACCCACACATGTCAAATATATATTTTAAAGAGGTTTAAATTTGTCTAAGATATTAAAATGAAGTTTTCATATGTTTATATGACCATTTTAGGTAATTTGAGGAGGTTCCAATAAGTTTTGGGATAAACTAGTCTTTTGAGAGGTTTAGGCAAGATAAAAACCTATAATTAAATTTGATGATGGTTCTTGGAGTTAAAGGATGGGAAATGGAAAATAATTATTTTAAAAACTTAATAAATAAATCCCCCAACTATACCCAAAATATTTTTTTTGAGCACGCCAAGCAAAAGAAAAAGCATATCGGGTTTTGAAAAAGCACAGTTTTAAAGTTCTAGAGTACTTGATGGTCTTAAGGATTATTCATAAAATTATGGGCCTATTTGGCTTACTAAATGCATGTAAATTGAATTTAAAAAACTTTAAAAATCCATCCTATAATATATATCCCCCATTTAACATGTCCTTGATGTACTAAGCAGGTAAAAACTCACTTTGAATGTGTAATTGCAAACTTGGCCAAGAGAGTGCAATTTTAAGCCAAAAGCTAAAATTCAATTTGAAAGGTATTGAAACCATCATTAAATTTTTTAAACATACTTATAATTATTTTAATAAATCACTTCATGGTCATATATCCTCTATCATGGTCAAAACCTTTTAGACCACCTATAGGTGGTGATAGGCTTCTTAAGGCTTGAGATAGGTTTCTTGATCTTCGTCTTGATTGAGGCCTCTAATGGTCATTCCAACTGATCAAAACTCTTGGTATGATATATTTACTTATTTTTTTACCCCTCTCCACATCTATATCACAAAAACTCTCCTTGAATTAGCTTTGGAAGACCTGTAATTTCTAGGCATGAAGGTGTGCATGGTGGTCTCAAGCTAGATTAGGCTCCTCAAGATCCTTTCGGACTCCTTATGTGCTGCCATGATGTCATGTTTATCCTCATAAAATAATTATATTTTAGGGTGATCAATAAAATATTAGTCCAATTTTTCAAGGCATTTAAACCTATAATTTTTATTAAACTCCATTAATGGAGGCTGCCAAAAAAACTTCTTGAGTATGGTGACTCTTTTATCATCTTTGGTCTTTCCACCTCATTTATCTAAGGTTAATTGACCTTTTATATGTGTTTAACATTCCTTCCATGCCATAAAATCATGCATTTTGTTTCCACTGTTTGCTATACACCTATAGGTGGTCATTTTCTCTCAATTTGAGGCTTAAGTCTCTCCACTCAAAGCCTTAAATCTTGCTTTGACCATCAATCATACAAATTTATTTACTTAATTTCCTTTATAATATAATAATTTAACTTTTTCCAACTCTCATTGGCACCTCAATTTATCTCTAACACCTAGTTTCATGCTTGAGGCTCATACAAGCTCGTGTCTCTTTGTATTCCTAAAAACATGCAAAGATCCTTGTCGAGAGCGATACAAAGGTGATATTAACAAAAAATATATATATTACCCATTTGTCCCCTCCTATTGTGTGAGTCATTTAATTTTCATAAACCAAAGGTAAGCATATTTACTCCACCCTTCTCTCTCTAACTAGGCATGTTTTAGGCCTCCAACTCTCAAGACTAAATTTTGGCCCTTTTTGAATGCTCACACATGGTAAACATCCTAAAATTTCTTGATTAACTTATAGGGTGCTATTTTTATTCCACATGCCAAATTTGAAGGTCTGAGTATTTATGCTCATGTGCAAACCAAGAAATGTTTAGACTCTAAGCATGGCAAATACATATGCCTGAGAGGGTGATGAACTAGAGCACCTCTGATAATGTCTTAGAAACTCTTGGGTAGGTTGTGTGATTATTTAAGGGACTTTAAAAATCCATATAAACATCCCATATACTTTCAGGGGAGTTGAACTAAGCATAAACCTCATTGAAGGCCCTCTTTCAAGCTTGGGCTTCATAGGCTAAGGGCCTAAAAACTTCAAAGATAATGAAATAATGATATAAGGATAATTTTAACATGTCATTATGCCTCTTCCTTCACCCCATGATCACTCACATTATTATTTTATACTCTGAAAGGTCATAACCGAGAAATACCTGCCTCTTGGATCATGAAGACGATTAAGAGCTAGTTTACAGTTTTCTCCCAGTATGAAGAATGAGAATATTGTTCCCTAAATACAAAATTTGGAAAAAATTTACCATGATAATAAGGAACTTTCCTTATTTTTATAAAACTTTTTATGTGTGGTATGCTTTTATAATGGCAGAAAACCTTCTTGGTCACCACCCTAAAGCTACAAGGCTTTTTGCATCTCTAATTATCTTCACACTTATAACTAATTGCAGAGGCCTTAGGTAAGCCATTAGAGACACCTTATATGCTTTAAAAAGATAATAAATCTATTATACTGAGTAAAACCCACAAAATTATATTCAACCATGCCTCCAAGAAGGCCAAAACTACATCCTTCTTCACTCAAATATCTCACCTTTGCTCCAAATGACTTAAAATGGTCTCAAACATGTTTAAAGGGGTTTTTACAAAATTAGGTGGATTAAGTCAAAACCCATTTGAATTATTCAAAAATCCCAACTTTCACTTAAAAATTTCTATTTGAAGGCTCTTAAAGTCATCTAATGCACTTTTGGTGTATTTTGAGCAATATGGCTCCATAAGACCTCATTTTTTACTTTTTGAAAGCTTTGACTGGGTGATTACCTTTTATTATCTCTCATGTATGGAATTATATTCTTAAATACATTTTAAACCAATTATATCCTTCACTTAGATCCTAAAAACCCATTTCTAGGCCTTTACCTTAAAGTCTCCAAATTTACCTTAAACCTTGCTAAAGTGTTTCAAAAGAGTGCAAGAAAACTAATGTATGCCAAGAAAATGTTCATATTTATTCATCATTTTATCACCCACTACAATAGGATCTTGAGATGGTTTATAAAAATATTCTAAGGCCCTCCAATATCGTACACTACATCATCAATTCATGACTAGAAAGATACTAGTCATCAAGGCAAAAAGGGGTCACTAAATAGCTTGGGAGAATGGTAAAGTCCTCTTAGGCAAAAATTTTGTATGTAGGCCAATTTTTCCCAACACTTACATTAAAATGGATGAGGATAGAATTAAATTCCAAGTTCAACCTAAAATATGCTTGGGGTAGCACCCTATTCCTTCTTGCAAAAGGGGAATTAGTGATCTTTTATAGAAAAGAGGGGACCCTCAAATTTTGAAGGGATGAAAGTGACTAGAAATTGTTCAAAGGGTCCAAATGACATTAAATGAAGGTCTTTCTACTTGAAAAATAATGATAAGCATATTTGGGATAACCTATGGATCCTTGGGGGAATCAAAAATGATTTATTTGGCACATGGTGACCAAGAGAAAGAGCGGGAAAAAAATGGTAAGAAGTCTGAAATTTATTGTTTCAAATTTCCTGAGTTAAAAAAACAAGTTTAGCCACATGAAAGAGGGAAACTTTGGAATTTTTATGGCATATTATATCCCACATTGGGGAAATTTAGTGCCAAGATGCATTCTAAAAATGATCAGATAGTAAAATATCATTTTGAGGGTCAAGTACATCAGTGTATAGGAAGCCAAAAATTTGATTTTATTGGTAAATTTTAGCTAAGGGTGTATTCTAGAAATGTATATAAAAAAATCATGCTTTTGGTTTAATCAAATTTGGAAGGTACAAATCTATGTTGGGAGTTGGCATAGCCTTTCATTTGATCAATTTTACATCTTTCCTATGCTCAAAGAGAATGGTAGAAGACACACTCAAGGAAGATTGTACCTATGTGCTTTTATCACTCAAGGTATGTTTTATAATGAGGTCTTAGTGATTAATTACAAAATTATGAATGCACATTATTCACCTTGAGATACTATATCAAAAGTAATCAAGCATGGCATGTATTAGTTCTTTTAGGTTATGAGGAATTCTTGGGAAATGATTATGACATCTTGAACCTATGGAGACAACCAAAAAGGTATGTGTTTAGCAAATGGGAAGTTAAAATTAAAGGTTGTTTTTAGTTGGAAGTCATTGTAGTGAGAAGATTCATTATGAAGAATGTCAAGACAACCCCATGGCTTTTGTAATTGCTTGAGGACAAGCAATTTTGGGTGGAGAGGACTATAATGTCCCTTTTTTGGCACAGCTCACTTTTGGGTCCTTAACTTGGTTGTTCCTATATACACATAATATTTTCAAACTTTTATCACTTACTGACACTTTGTATCTTGTAGGAACCCATCGAGTCTTAATCTCTCTGAGTACATACCTTAAGGGGTGCACTGGGAAAGGGGTGGGAAAACCATTGGTGTTTTGCAAGATTGTTGTCCCTTTTACCACTTTTTATCTACACACTTGTCTCCTAAAAACCATTATCCCTAAGCTTGTTTTTCTATATTGTACCCTTTCCAATCATTTTCCCACATTTTATCCTACTTTTCCTCACCTTAATCCCCTTTTTTCAGTTGGTTGTATTAGGTTGACTAGGTCGACCCTATATAGTTTTGGGTAATTTTTATTTAAGAACTAGTTTAGCCTTTGGTCAACCTATCTCATGACCTACTTAAGGATTCAGACTTTCTTTGGAGATATAGACCTTATATTATGGAGAATTATTTTGGATACATTGATAGGTTGTGTAGCCTAGAGATGATTTGTCCTTATCATCCTTACATACCACAACAACCTCTTCTGAAGCACCTTGGCCAAGGGAGATATTAAAGCTCGACACGTTCATCTTCAAAGGTAATTATTTCAAATTTTATTCCTCATTTGTAAGAGTAGATAGATATGAATTTTTACTTCTCTTCCATGTATTAGGATTATGTATACATTGATGTGAGTATATGTCTCTTATGCATGTTTAATTTTATTATTTTTAACCCCCACTTTGTGCCACAAGTTTTGGTGAGCACTAGATTAGATTTGTTTTACTTGTTATTATTTTAGTGAAATATCAAAACTCAGGACTCCCGTAGGGTTATTTCATGATTATTCTTGACTGGAAGCTTTGGAACCCTCCCTAGCATGGTGTATTTCGGTAAGATATCCTCTAATCTGATCTAGTGGATCCCCATATTGGTCATGTTCCTGCTTAATAAATGTATCTCCAAATGGAAGTTTATGGTATAATATATCTTCTTTGAGTTACAATTGATTTATATACATGATGCATTTTTTATTTCATACATTCTAGTGAATCCAACATGATTCTAATCCTTGCAGGTTTTTATTCACTTATTTCATCATTTTATCATTTTATTTTTCATATATTTATAATGTTGGGTCAACTGTATCGACACAGTACTAACTTTTATGCATAGGTTTAACACATAGTCGCACTAAAATGACTATATTTTGTTTGTGTAGGTTTTCCATAATTCTAGTTTAGACTACTAGGTCGACCCAATCAACCTTTTACATTTTTAG
The DNA here is from genome assembly GCA_037957365.1 of Torreya grandis. Classification (NCBI taxonomy): domain Eukaryota; kingdom Viridiplantae; phylum Streptophyta; class Pinopsida; order Cupressales; family Taxaceae; genus Torreya; species Torreya grandis. Next base: position 2,595,875 of record JARHVA010001695.1, on the reverse strand, counting down.
GCATTAGATTCAACATACTAGGTCAACCTAGTCGACCTTGTACATTTTTAGGCTATCAGCAACAAGTCTCTACAAAGCTAGGTCAACACAATCAATAGAATTTATAATTACAAATCAAGGTTTTTTAATATCAATCTTATTCTTCTCTACATCCTCCAACCCTCCAAGGTTCATTTCTATCCTTCTCTATCATTTGTAACAGTTCTATTTTTCATAGTTTGTAGCCTTTAAAATTGCCCCTGTATAGTCAACTAGGTTGACCCTATCACCGTAATTTTGTATTCTATGTGTAGTCTAAAAAGCTACGTCGACTCTATTGATGTAATTCACTTTTAGACTTTTTGCTTTCGTAATATAGAGGTAACACTATCAACCCTATTATATATTCTCTATATACGCTATCGACTAAATTGACATTATATTGTGTTTCAAAGTTAGAATTAACACTTATATGCTAGTAATTAGCTTACACTTTCATTTTTTGTTGTTTGTATTCTTAGAATATATCACATAATCTAAGTAGATGGTTTTCAGTATACCATTTAGTTTCACTATTTTCTCTTTTATGCACACACTACCAAATCACAAAATCTCAAAAAACATTTTAATAATTGTCCACCCAAGGCCAACCTACTTAGACTTCATCACCAAGGGGGGAGGCCAACTTGGTTTTCTAGCCAAGTATAAACACATGGTTAATGTTATATTTTGGCTAACCACTTGATACCCTTATCATTGTGATGTGTGAAGTGAGGGGGTAGGCCCTAATTCAAATCCAGTACCATTGCCAATACATATCCCTTTCATCCCAAACATCCTAAAACCATCCTTAGATTTCTTTCTAGTCCCTTTCTTATAACCAAATTATTATCACATATAAAATTATACTCTAATAATCTAACAACATTTAGGTTGACCACTTAGTTAGCTTTTACTTTCCAAGTTGATTTCTTACTCTTTGCTCAATTATATGTTGTATTGCCAAAACTTGCATTAGCCAGCATTGGTAAAAGGTTTTGTATTGTGTACCTCAATTAGATCAACCTCATTTATCCAATTGATTGTGTGTTTCCTTTCATTTCTTTCTTTCCTAAATACTTGTAAAAAACATTGTCTCAGTACACAGTCATTTTTATCGACACAATCTCTTATAAATTGTCTATTTTTTCCTATCTGTTATGTTAGGTCAACCCAATCGACTCTATACACTTTTTAATCCTCTGTTTATTATGCTAGATCAACCCAGTTACCTCTATACACTTTTTCATCCTTTTGTTTTTTGTGCTAGGTCGACCTAGTCGACTCTATATAGTTTTTAAGACCTATTTTCTATACTAATTGACCTAGTTGACTTTGTATTATTTATGTCACTTCATATCTCCTTGATTTTTTCATCTTTATTACCTTGTTTATTCATTCTCCTTCATTATGAACTTTTTATTTGAAGATAATACTGAGTTGAATTCAATAGACATGATGAGTTTCACCAACCCTCATAAGGTCTCTCATAAGTAGAGTAGGGCTCCTCTCTTAGATGAGAGTACTGTTCATATAGCCATTCACATAATGAACTATGGGATCCCTCCTCATTCCTCTTTATAGCATAATCCTCTCTTCTCACTTGAAGATCAACTTGAATTAGAGTATACCCCTAAAATTCTCTTCTTTATCTCTAAATTTCCTCAACATCGAGGAAAGGATCCCTCTACCATTTACCATCTCATGATTAGTGGTCAAATTGAAGATCCTTATTCACCTTATCCCACATTATCACATGGATTTTTGGGTACTACTTCCTTTTATTCTCATCCTCTTCCCTCTATTATGACCGCTTCTCATACCATGACTTCTTCCTCTTTGACTTCTTCTACCTCCATGCCTAGTATATCCACTAATATGGTAGATTCTACATCTAGTGGGGCTTTCCCAAGATTCACTCTCCTTAATCCTTCCACTAGTGCATCGTTTACTATCCAAGGTAATCATGCTTTTAGTGCTTCCTTTTTTCATCCCTTCACTATTCCATCTTTTGCTACACAAGAAAATTTTACCACTAGTGCCTCACATTCTCATAGTTCCTCATAAGCTCCTATCAACATCAATAGTGGTACCCAAGACACTCCTTCCAATGCTAATGCTTTAAGTAATACTAACAACATCAATAAAATTAACCAAATCTTGTTACAAACACTTAATCAAATGAATACTTTTCAAGCTCATAATACAAATAAAATTATGAGAACGCAAACTCACCTTCTCCATCTTCAAACCCATCCTCAACCAATGTCTTGGGGCATGCATAATAAAAAATTTACCCCACCTCATCTTTGAGATTCCCAAGGAAATATCATCCCTTAACCTCCTTTGGTCAACAAGACAATTAAACATCTTCAAAATGAGCCACTTACAACTCAAAATGCCAATATTGATATAGGAGGTATCACCTCTACCATTTCTTACAATGGATCAACTGATCCTACCCTTCATCTAAAAACATTCAAAAATCTTTATAAGGATTGGGTCAAATTGAACACCTTTGCCTATACCAAGCTCTTAGCCAAAACCCTCATGGGTGATGCTTTAGATTGGTACAACCAACTTAAAACTCATTATATTACTAGTTTGGAAGATTTAGTGAATGCTTTAGTTCAAGAGTTACAAACTAGTGATCTTCTTAAAAATAATTTGGCCAACTTTATATATTGTAAACAACTTGAAAATGAAACTACCCAAGATTTTGTTATAAGTTGAAAAACATTGTCCAACAAATGTGAACATAACATGACCAATGATAACCTTTTCCATCTCTTTACTAATGCTCTTTTTCCCAAGTTAAAATATTGAGTTTGCACTCTCTCTCCAAGATAAACATCAAGATTTCCTTATGTGTCAATTCAAGCCACCCCAAAATTATTTTGGTACTCACATCTTAATTAAGGACAAAAATCGTAATGCTATTAATGATGGTGTCATGGACTCTTATGACACCATTCACACTATTCAAGTTGTTGTTCCTAACCAATCTTTAGAACTAGATCCTCCTTCTCAACAATACACTAATCCTCATTTATATTCACCTAATAACATTAATGTCCACAAACCCCTATCTTTAGTTGAATTACTAAATCATCTACCTAGGCTTCTTCCATGAAAACTTGATCCCACTCATCCTATGAAATCTTGGTATGATCCCAATATTTTTTGTTGGTTTCATGCTAGTTGGGGTCATTCTCATGAGACATGTAGGCAAATTCATAATTTAACTATGTATTTTCTTCTTGGTCCTAAGTTTGATCATGATTTTATCATTTGAAAGTGTCAACAAGCCTATGACATTGATTTTAAGGCTCATAAAACTAATACTAAATCTTAAGCCTTGAATCAAGATAATGCTCATTTGGCTATCTATAAAGACCCTCCTCCTAATGACCAACCTAATCAAGATACCCAAGATAATCCCACCCCTTCCACCAATAATGTAGAAAGTCTTATTGACCCAACTGCTAAAAAGAATGTGGTTAATATGATTAATATGCAAAGGTGTTTGATTTCATTGATCCTCACCATATCTATACCCCTCCATTATGTCAAACATTTTGTGTTATCTAATATTCTTCTCCAAATCACTTAAATGAGTTGGGGAAAGATGACCATATAGCTTTTGATGACCAAATTCCCACTCCTCCCTTGGATAACACTTCCCATTCTATTTTTACCATCCCTCCATCTTTTTTACCTAACACTAATGGCAATCAAGCTTATCTCAACACTTCCTTTACCAAATCTCAACCTACACTTGAACCAACTACTTAACCTTCTCAACATAGTTTACCACCTTATTCTAAACCTTCTCCTTCTTATCAACACAAATTCTAATGCACTTCAGCTCCTCTTTTTTAGGACCTCCTTCAACACTATGCACCTATTTCAAAAAATCTTCTTATGGGTTATGATGAGTGGGATCCCATCCTAGAACTCACTAATCTCCCATCCCAAATTCCATTTTTTGAGCTTATGAGGACTTCTCCACATCATCAAAACCATCTTATATAACTCTTATTCAAAATGAATATCCCTTGTCCTCCTCTAGCAGGATGTGAATCAATTTTATCTTGATCTAAAGATAGCATATTAAAATAATTTGAAGAGATGTCCATCCATGTTGATGAAATAATGGACACTTATCTTTCCTTAAAATTTCCCACTACTTCCATGATTCTCGATGAGATTCTACTTCATGCAGATGATCTTCCTCTATTTATTAGCATCTAAATAGGCAATATACAAGTCAAATGTGCATTGATTGATGACAATTTAGGGACTTGTGTTACCTCTCTTTATTTTATCAAAACCCTTAGGTATTATGAATTTAATATAAAATACGCATGCAACACATGTCAAGGATATGATTGAAGTAAAATGCCTCTATTAGGTTATGTGTGGCTCCCTATTACCATCCCAACTATCACCATTCATATGAAGGTGATGATATTTAACTTTCTGCTATCTTATAACATCTTGATTGGTAGGCCATGGAATAACCATATGAGACCATTTACTTATTTTTCCTACCAATGCATTAAATTCCCTCACAATATATCCATCAATAGGATTCAAGGTGACACTAACCCTTGGAAATTCAAACAATTCCAAGACCATGGTGTCTTCAAGATTCCCACTCTTGAACCATTTCCCAATGTTCTATTCAATGAGACTCAATGATTTAAATTTTCCATCAATTCAACTCAAGGTTACAATAGGCATATCAAGATCATTGGGAATATTCCCCCTAACCTCTTAGATTTTGATGATGATGAGCCTGATGAGATCAACCTAAATATTAAAACTTTTGATCTCTCACCTCATCTCATCTCTCAGTGTCCTTCATTACAGCCTCATTCTCACAAACCTCCTTGTGATGATATCCCCATTGTCTTCATTAAGAATTGACATTCCATTCATCACACCTCATCATATGATAATGTCATCCCTATGTGTGTCATTGATCTTCACACACCTGATTACAATGATGGTTACACCTTAGATGATCCATTCCTAGGTAGTCTTATTTAGGCTAGTGATAGGAAGATTATACATTAGTGTTCCTCTTTGATTCTATCTTTTCTTGCTTCTTCCCATATTCCATCATTTATAGTTCATAATTTTAGCATTTTGCCTCTTTTTCGTAAGGTAAAGATGGTGCCGACACCTCTAATTTTTTAATAACTTCATAGGAGTATGCTTATGGATCATGTTGTGATTAGGCCTTAACACTTTATTAGGTACCCTAACCCTTATCCCTGAGATGTGTATAACCCTTCTTTGACCTTCTATAGACCCCACCCCTCCCTTAGTAAATCTTGTATCAGAGCCTATTCCTACTCCTACTATTATTGGGCCTATTCCTACTTCTAATCTCATTACACCTTTTATTGAGCCTAGTCCAATCTCTTCCCCACCATCACCTTCTCTCAGTGATGGTTTACTTCCTTTACCTCAAATGGCTCTATTTTCCACCAAATGGGCTAAAGAGCCTTCTCACACTTCTTATGATTTTGTTACACCTCTTCCTGTGAGTGCCTCTACCAAGCCTACTCACATGTGTATTTGTTGCTTCCATGACATAGATAATCATGCATCTACACATTGTCACAAGTTAAGATAATATATTGATACTTTGCATCCTTCTACCCCTCAGCCTTTAGACAAAGACATATCTCCCTCAAAGGTATTCCCTGAATATATTTATAAGTATAGAGAGGTGTATTATCTTTAGCACCAATGTGGCACCCATCACACTAATTGCTACCATATCCTTTAACAACACCTTAAAGATCACCTTATAGTTATTCCTAGACCTTCTACTATTCCTCCCATAGTTCATTCCCATAATAATTCTCCCCATTATTCTCCCATGGTTCCACCTCTACTGGTTCCATCCCATCTTGTGGTCCCTTTGTCACCTTATATTTCTCCACCTATGAATCCTTCACTCGTAGACCTTACCTTACCCATAGGTCCTTCTCAACCTATGATTCCCTTACATGTGGATCCTTCCCCATCGGTGATTCTTGAATCTCCCATAGATTTCACTCCCATGCATCCTTTTGAGAATCACTTACCTGATATCCCTCCTCAGCATGATCCATCAAGAATTCCTACCTTTTCTATTGAGAAGATTAGATGTGAAGTATTTTTCTAGTTTTTACTAAAAATAGATGAGACATTAGCAGTAGTTTGTGTCTAGCTTCATAGAGACTTACCAAATGTTCTACATAATATGTGTGGGAAAATCTATCAGTATTTATGAACACATGCATGGTATCCTTACATTTTCATTTTGGATTAGACATGTGTTCCAATCTTATTTTTATCTATTTTTTATATCATTTAACATTGTGTCAAATTCTTATTTATCTTACATGGTGACTTTACTTTTTGCACTTTATATATTGCTTATACTATCATTTATGTTTTCTTATGGATGTCTTCTTTATCATTGCTTTATTTTCCTTCTTTGAGTTTATTTCTTAAAACTCCCTTGTTTTTCTTTTCCTTATTATTTTCTTTCTTATCTCTATTTTTCATGGATAATTCTCATTGTGACTTGGTTATACAAACCTAGTTCCTTTTAGTTATTCCCTCTTTGCCATGTGATCAGTTAGTAAAAAATTAATCTCATTATATTCTCCTTTCACCAGTCCACTTTGGATCTCCTTTATTCCCTTTATTTTCTTTTCATAAACTAAGCATATACATAGTTGAGACTTGAGATAACATGATGGTTCATTGTTTAGTCTGAGTGTTCTAGTCAGTCTTGTCTTTGGTCACTTAGCTTCCTTTAGCCTAAGCCTACAGCTCATTTGTGTGTATCAATTTATCTCTCATGATTGGTCATTCCAAGTTTGTATGGAGGAATATTAAAAAAGCCTTAAAAACATTCAAAATCCAAATTATTTAATAAAAGATAATGATATAATAGGAAAAACATTTCAAAATTCTTATAAGTTAAATCACACTAAAATGTGTGATTCAAAGTACATCTTCTTCTTCTAATCAAATCTCAAACTCCATAGTTGGCCTCATGATAGAGTCGATGTCCGTTAGGGTATGGTAGGCTAGTAGATTAGAAAAGGAGAATCAAAAAAATCTTTTAGTGCTACCTATTTTTTCATGCAAGTACCCAATATTCATAGTAGACTGATGGCTTTGTAAGGGGTCTTGAGTAATGAGAAACATGTCATGGGAAGGTAGGTCCATTTTAATTTTATTGTATCAATCTACCTTCATGAGTTGATCTTAATAGCACATTTATTTGCCTACAAATATTTGTGTCTATAGCAAATAGGTTTTCTTTGTATATTGATGGTCACTAGTTGCTTAGTGTCTTTTCATGTCCTTAGTATGCCTCTTGTCTCCTAAGGTCTTTTGATAATATGCCTTAGTTATGATTTTACATTCCCTACATTCCTCATATTTCCTCTTGATAAATATTGTTTTGTTCATTAATCACTCCCCTAGGGATTCAATTTATGAATTACATTATAAGACCATGGATAGGACCTAACCTTCCAAATAATTACCACAATTTCACATTCTTATTACCAACATCTTTTATTTATTGATTTTCACATTTATTCCACCTCATTGGTGTTCCCTTTGTGAGTTACAGTGTAAAACCATGGATAGGACCTGGCCTTGCTCACAAAAAATTTCTATAATCCAATTCACAATCAAAATTACATGTGTCAAATATGAGATAAGATGTGATCAATCATGAAGTTACACGTTATTGACATGCTTCTTAGCTTGATTTAGTATGTTTTATGCTTACTCTATTTTTCTTTCACTTTTATCTTCTTATTTTTCAATTGCATGTAAGAATCCAACTATTTTTTGAATTTTTCATACTTCCCAATTGACTTAATGTGATAAATTTAAGACCAATTTTTCTAATTTTGTTTTTATCTTATACTTCCCAACATGATTTGGTATGATTAAATGAATTAATTGATTTATTTTTATACCATTTATCCTTTTATAGATTTTTCACTTTATTACATTATTTTCATACTTTCCAATGTGATTTAGTGTGATTTTACTTCTTGTAATTTGGTTCCAATAGTTCATTTGGTTTTTAAAAAAACTCTTTATGACCATCCTATTTTACCACTCTCTGGTTGTGTATACTTAGTCATTTTTTGTTATTACACATTTCCCAATAAGAAATAGTGTGTAGTACCTTTTTTTGATTGATTATATTTTACTAAGTATTTTTTGCTTGTTTATTTTTAACCATCAATGTGTCCTACATAATGATAGAAAAGAAACCATAACTCATATATTTCCCATAGTATATACAACAAACAACTAAATACATGTGCTAGAAAGAAATATATCAAAGCATCAATAACCACAACCATAATACAAACACATACAATCAGAATCCAAATACAAAAATGAGATATCTCTATATATATCATGAGTTTTAAATACAACAATATAACCATATACAAAGCTCTAGCTCTATGGTTGGGCCCCATCATGCCTATCTTGTGGCCTAACCACACTGCCTGTAGATGCCTCAGTATGACACCTCTGAATAGAATGTTATAAAGAGGTTGTCCAAGATTTCAATATTTATACCTACCCCTATAGATGTGTCACCTGAGCCTACACCTATGCCAATTGGGCCAAAGTTTCTATATGTGTCACTCTCTCCTACTCTTGTACCTGTGTCATATGGGTAAAGGCCGCTACAGGTGTCACTCTTTCTTGGGTTTGTGCTTGTCCCTTATGTGTCATGATCACTAAATGTGTGGCTCTCTCCTCAACTAGGGCCTAACATACACATGACTCTCTTGTACCCTCCTTTATTGGTGGCTACATCCCCTCTTTGTGAACTCACAACTACCTCACGGCCTCTCTAGCTAGTCTAAACCAGCTAACCTAAGCTAGGGTAGATGGTACCCTGGGATCCTCCAGTGTGGCTAGGTTATATGGCATCAGTTCCTCATCTAAGATATCATGGAGTGATTCCCTCACTAGGTACCCCCATCTGGTCTCCTCATCCTCAACCAAACTTATAAAGACCAAACCAGATAGATATTAGATCATTGATATATCTCAGAATCTATCTATCTCTAGTCTATCTCAAAATAACTTAAAGAAAAATTTAACAATATTTTATTACCTATTTGTGTCTTGACCACTACTATCTCACCATTTGAATGACCATCAAACACAGTCTCCCCATCTAAATGACCTCTAAAAACCTCATTTGTAGGTCACTCCCCAAAAACAAATCCTAAAGTCACAACTTGTGCTCATCTCAGCCTATGACATGATGGTTTTTCTATCATCCAACTCTACTTTGGCCCACCTAATAAGTCATCTGAGATGGTGACATTCTCTACTCTCTCCTACTCCTACTACCTCTATTTATGTTGTGTCCATGGTGGTCATTACTCCTATTGTGGAGCTAGTGGTGGTACCTCTAGTACTCCTACCTCTACATCCATCCCCTCCTGCTCTACTACATGTTGTGCTCAACTAGTTCATAGTTTATCATGATGTGGCTTGAGCATCAACCTAGCAATTGGTGGCCCTATTCCTCCCCTCCCTCATGGCTCTCACAAATGATAGGCCCAAAATGTGGGCATCATTATACATTCTATTGTGTGAGGCAATCCCATCTATCTTGGTAATCATGCCAATAGAGTAGATCTATCTACTAGGTATAGTTCCCTATCACCTCTATCTATGCCAAAGCTGGTGTAATTATCTTCTAGTTAGGCCATATCATAGTGATGTGCCCATAAAGTTTCCATATAATATCCACCCATCTCACCATCTATAGTGATGGCATGTGGGGCATGGCTCACATTACCTGGTCTTGTCTCCATCTCTGAACCTGAGATAACCTATCATCAATTACATGGGGAATCTTAACCATCCAATACATGGGGAACCTCTCATATATCCATTTCATCAATAATATAATTAGTCCCACTAACGTTTTCCCTCTGGAAAACACTCCATACATATCATGCATGAGATGTTACCAGATGACAGATCCCAAGTCATATAACACACTCTATTCTAATATGGTCTGGTTCAAGGCTATCTCAAATAGTGTTACCTTACCCTCTGACTTGTGACACAACACCCATGTTGTCACAAGTATTATCGCATTATTTTAGATATCCAAAATCTGTGATGTATATACATCAAACATATTCACCCTCAATCTAAGGTGTACCAACTCCAAGTCCATCACCCATATGGCTAAGGCTCTCCTCTACTCCTCACTATAAGGTACTCCTATGACTATAGGTGTCCTTATTATGGGTAGTCATAGGATGGCATGCACATCCTCTAAGGTGACACCCACCTCTATGGTATCCCCCTCCACCTCCCACCTAAATGTGTTAGTCAATCATTCCCAAGCTCCCAGATGCATGACTAACAAATATGAACTAAGTGGTTTCCTACACATGTCTATTATGCCTCTTAAACCTAATGAGATCAATCTAGCTCTATCCTCTATATAAAAGTGCTCCAATAAGTTTGGAAGCCATGATGTGTCCACCAAGTGCTAGAATCTCATATGCCCCTACAACTAGTAAGCAAAAAAAGATGTATTAGATCATCCATGTCATTTATAATCAAAATACATTCTTTTTTAAATTTTAATCAAAAACAAGCTTAATTGTTTTAATTTATTCATTTTTAATTAATTAGACCTATTTTTAGCTTACTTGGCCCCTCCTATGCCTTGGTCATTTTGGTCCCTTCTAGCACTCGTTTGGCCTATTTCATGTTACAGATTGATTGTTAGTAACATTATTATTAGGGTGAGTTTTGATATTTACCGAGAGGTATATATATTTACTAATAGTTAGTTTGGTAGTCATAATATTGTTACAACAATTTTATGAGCATAGTTTATTTGTTATTATATATTATCCATAGCGATTTGGGTGAGAGATTAATGGAGAGAATCTCCATGATTATAGGAATGATATTCCTATAAAGTTGTAAGGTCTTTAAAGAATAAAATATAGAGTGTCAAATAATATTATATTATCTTTAAACTTTTATCTATGTGTCTGGTTTTATAATACAGTATATGAGATAGATTTTTTGTAGACTCTGATTTACTCCAATATGTGGTATCAGAGTGGGAAACTTCAGTGAGAATGGTCTGTTAGTCCATAGATGGGAAAGCTCTTAGCATTTATTAGTATCAACAATAAGAGAGAATCATTTCATTAAAGAATGTTAAGAGTTGATTTATCAGGCACCTATCAACCATGTGTTGATAATTTATTATTGGATATTATATTATATCTATGAGTTATTATGTTATGCCTGCTAACTCATCCACCCATGACCATCATATCAATTCTCAGCTATCAACTCCATTGATAGATCTCATCATGTTTTTTGTTCTTTAAATGTCTATAGATCGCCATCCATCTACTAAATACTACATGTGGATCGATTTGTTCTCTATCATTTAGCATTTTCTAGATTGTGTTTATTTTTGGCACCTTTTAAAGGCATTATGCCATGTGGTCGCACATCAATACCTCCAAACGTGGTGACCTATGAATGAGATAGTGTATTAGATAAATTTAATATTAAAATTATTGAATCATGTCCCATTTCCACTGATCTTCTTCCTCCACACCACGTCATGAGCAGTTGCCAATTTAGTCATCCACCTCTCACTCCATCAACATAGTGTCCACCTCATACAACCATTCCACATACCTACACCATTATTCTATAAAGTGGTTAGATTCAACTACTTGACCTAATATTGAGTTTTTTTTAATTTTAGGTTCATGCTAGTTTATGAATAAGATTGGTTAGATGTCTAATCCATTGATATTAGCATATTTTTGAAACTATAATGATTTCTATATATATTTAAAAATTAATCTGCCATATTATTTTTTAAATAAAGTTTAGTATAAATTTAAAGGGTGCATTATCGATGGAGTTGGACACTCATACTATAAATCCCATTAGATAAGTTCAATGGATTAAATTTTCACTCATGGAAGGTGAAAATACAAATGCAACTAATGAATAAGAACCTATGGGGGATTGTGAGCGGAAAAGACCCAGAACCAATAGATGTTGTAAAATTACTTGAATGGAAAACTAGGGATGATAAGGGAAAGTCCATCATTAGACTTTCTTTAGAAGATACTGAATTGAACTATGTAGATTTTGAAAATAAAGCTGAAGTAATCTAGGATTCACTAACATAGACATTTGGGGCTAAAATGATGAATGTCAAATTCATTCTTAAGTTGCAATTATTTAAATTAAAAATGGATGAAAAAGTTGGGTATGCTTCTAAATACTTCTTATACTAAGCAACATTGAATTGGAGGATGGAGGATGCATAGAGGATGGAGGTTATGCAAGCCTCTCGTAAGTCATCAGTGATGGGGCCCCAAATGTTTTGATGATGTATATAGTATGGTGTGTTTTTTATATATTTATATTGTGTGTGCTTGAATAAGAAAAAAATTACAATTCATGTTTGAGTAATCTCTTTTGATATTTTCCTTTTGTAATCCCTCTCAATTAGAAAATGATGGGAATTAAATATGTACTTGCATATATGACATGGTTTGTGGTAAACCAGCAAAACCACTTGGTTGATGGTAAGCCATGGGATAAACCATCATTGTTTGTAGGTTAGCTATGGGATAAATCTTCATTGGTTTTTGGTCAGCCATGGAAAAACTATTTTTTTTTAGGTTTGTAATCTTTGGAAAAATCACAGCCATATTCAGATGTAGTACGGGATGATATTATCCCCATGTTCAGATTAAGGGGGTGCGACTAGGAATAATAATGTTAAAGGGGTGAATGATATAGATTAATTGTTAGTAACAGTATTATTAGGGTGATTTTTGATATTTATCGAAAGGTAAATATATTTAATTAATAGTTAGTTCGGTAGTTGTAATATTGTTACAATAATATTACAAACATAGTTTGTTTGTCAGTATATATTATTCATAGGGCTTTGGGTGAGAGATTGATGGAGAGATAATCTCCATGATTATAGGAATTATATTCCTATAAATTTTTAATGTCTTGGATGAATAAAATATAGAGTGTGAAATAATATTATATTATATTTAAACTTTTATCTCTGTGTTTGGTTTTATTATACAATATATGAGATAGATTTTCTGTAGACACTGATTTACTCCAATATTTCATGCATTTATATATTATTTTGGTCCTTTGGTTAAACAATGGTCTGACCAAAATTTCACTATTTTGACTTGGTTGACTTAACATCTAAGTCAACCCTTCTATTTTTCCCTTTTTAGTGTTGAGTTGTCACAATGACTTTCTATACTAGGTCAGTAGCAATGTACTAGGCCAACAGTCTGGAAAACATACTAAGTCAAAAAATACCTAATAGGTTGACAATGTGGATTTTGATAATTTTTAACCTACTAGGTTGATTGGGTTGACCTAGTTGTTTTTCCCTGTCGACCCCTTACATTTTGCAAAATAAATGCCTTTTGGTAGTTATTTCTCCAAACCCTTCAAACCCATTTCCCTAAATGGTTTTTTCTACCCTTAAAATCTAATTTGGGTTCATTTTAATGTCTATAAATTTTTTAAATTACAAATTTCTAAAATACACTTAAAATCATTAAAATATTCAAAAACTAGCTTGAGATTCTTAGTTATTTACATGTAGTGTACCTGTTGTTGCCGTTGGGGGTCCCTCTTATCTAGCCTGTCGTCTCCTCACCATCGTATCTCATTTAGTTTTTTAGAGATATTTTTATCTCCTTAAGAAGTCCAAAATAACAAATGACTTTCATTTCACCCTATTTAAAATCACTTTTCAAAAATCTTAATCTTTCCAATCTTTTCCATCAGATTCCTTGTTTTGTCTATATCTTTGTTTCTACTCATCCATTTTTTGAACTTTAAAATGTTTTAGAATCATGATGATTTAAAGAATATTTTCCATTACTATGTGTCTATCTTCCAAAAATTTTGATTTTTAACTATTTTTTGCACTAACTTCTATAGGTTCGCCTAATGTTCTTCATATTGGACAACTTCACTTCTCTTGCAATTTACTTTTTTATCTATAGCACTAAGGTAAGTAACAGTATATATTTTTCAATTTTATCCTTTCATTTATCTTATTTTCTCCTTACTACACTTTACTTAGCATCAAAATTATGTGTTATCATGTTTTTTTTCTTGAAGTACCATCCCATGTTGCACTCACATGACACATGATAAGCTTTGAGTGGGACATATGTATACACATGATATTTTCAAACTTTTATCACATACTGACACTTTGTATTTTGTAATAACTCATTGAGTCTCAATCTCTTTGATTTTACACCTTAAGGATTGTAGAAAGAAAGGGGTGGGCAGACCATTGGTACTTAGTAGGATTGTTGTCCCTTTTGCCACTTGTTATCTACACACGTGTCTCCTAAAAGCCATCATCCCTAAGCTTGTTCTTCTCTATTATACCCTCTCTAGTCATTTTCTCACATTTTATCCTCCTTTTCCTCACCTTAATCCCCTTTTGTCAATTATTTGTACTAGGTTGACCCTATACAAATTTGGGTAATTTTCATGTAGGAACTAGTTTGGCCTTTGGCTGGCCTAGCTCATGACCTACTGAATAATTATCCAAAATTATGCTAGGTCAACTGGGTTAAACTTGTAGATCAAGATTTTTGGAAGGGTTAAGATTAAAATAAACCTATATATAAGTTCATTTCACCATTATTTATATAAGAGAAGAAGAAGTAAGAGGGAACATGCATCTACTTATTAACCATTCTACTCGAGGAGCAAGCTTAGGGTTTTAAACTTTATTTAGAGATACAAATCTTGTCTTATGGATAATTTTTTTGGATGCATTGATAGGTTGTGTATCCTAGATCTAATTTGTCCTTTTCATCCTTAAATACCACAACAACCTCTTGTGAAGCACCTTGGCCAAGGGAGAGATTCAAGCTCTGCAAGTTCATCTTCAAAGGTAAGTATTCTTAACTTTATTTTTCCTTTATAAGAGTAGATATATATGCATTTGTACTTCTCTTCCATGCATTAAGATTCTTTATACATTGACATTAGTATATGTCTCTTATGCATGTTTACTTTTATTATTTCTAACACCCATTTTGTGCTATAAGCTTTGGTGAGCACTAGATTAGATGTGTTTTACTTATTAATCAAAACTCAAGAATCCCTTAGGGTTATTGGGTGATTATGCTTGACTGGAGGATTTGTAACCCTCCCTAACATGGTGTATTATGGTAAGAGTTCCCCTAATCAGGTCTAACGGATCTCCATATTGGTCATGTTCCTACTTAACAAATGTGTCCCTAATCAGAAGTGAATGTTATGATTTATCTTCTCTGAGTTAGGATTGATTTATAGACATGAAGCATTTTTTATTACATACAATTCCCACAAAGCTAATAGAAGAGAAGAAAAAGGGAACATGGAGGGGGGCTTATATGAGCAAAAAGATAAAAAGTACTTAAGATATTCTAATTTTCATTTGAGTTTATAATAAATACTTTTAATCTTATGTTCACTTAAGTTGTGGTTATGGGAGCCTTAACACTTAAAAAGGGAGTTTCAAAATAAAGAGTGCTTATGTTTTAAAGGGTTACAACCCTACAACTTGGGCCCCACCATTGGAGTCTGGATATAAAATCAATTGAGGAATCTTTTTATGCTTATGTAGAATATTGAATTGGAAACTTTGATCAAGTATGTCAATCTTGATTACCACATCTTGAAGGAAAAAACCTTCAAAAAGTGTCAAGGGTTTGGGGACAAAAACCTTCATTCCTTATACTTGGGTATCTCTATTCAAGGGTTATTAGTGAGCTTCAAAATTACATGTTTAAATGCAAGTGGATCTACAAAATAATTTTTGAACACCATACATATTGAGAAAATATTGAAAACCCTATCGGAAGTTGGTTTGGTGATTTTATAGGTCTTTGAGAGTGGTGAATTACCTTTGGAGCTTGTTTGTGGCATTGATGACCATTCTAGGATGTGGTGACTTCCTTAGAGTGTTGGGTGATCCATTTGGAGGGGTTCGTTGAAGTCAAATAAGGTTTCATAATATTTTATTTAATTTTCTAGCTATGGTGACTCGACTAGAGTGTTGATCTCGAGGATTTTAGGGATGATTTAGAGTTTCTGTGAAGTATAAAATATTACAAATATTTTATAATAATTTTCCATCTTGGGTGACTCACCCTAGGAGCCTTTTGGAGGCCATTTTAAAGATTTTTGGTAAGTGAAAATAATCTAATTTATTTCTTATATTTTTTTGAGGTAAGGCAGATGAGTTAGAGGAGGCTTTTGAAATCTTCGAAGGGTTTTTAGACTCCGATTTGACAAGGTATAGTTGTTATATTATTTTTATTTTTTTTTATAATAAATCATAAGGTTTGAAGTAATTTTGGAGGGTTAAGGCAAAGATATAATTCTAAAAATTCTACTCTTATTTTTTAAGTTGGACGATTCACTTGAGAAGCATGTGCAAGGATTTATGGTGCCTTGTTTGGCCCTAAACAATATGCCATTAATTATTGCTAATATTGGTGAATTTTATAACCTATTTCAAATAGGTTTGGCATGAATACAAGTTTTATTTTCAAAATTTATTCCATACTATTTATTCCTATTTGTGGCGACTTGGTTTGGAGGAAAATTAATCATGTTTTAAGCCCTAACATTGGCCAATTTTTACATGGTATGTATGTTGGTATTTGTATGTAATTTATCTTCAGTGTACAAAGTTTTTAGAGTGGATTTAGTTACAGGAAGAGGCAATTAAAATTATCTTGGTGGTGTTGAGGGTTTGGAGTGGAAAATACATCAATTTAGCTCTCTTTCTTCAATCGGTGTGAGCCATAGTTGGATAAATCTCATAGGTATTTTTTTATTTATTTTTAAATAGTTGGAAGTTTGAGATTTTTAGTTTTGTAATTCATATATAGCCCTAGGGTTGACTAGTTTTATATTTTAGAATTTAGTTTTTGATTGGGATTTTTATGGGTTTGTTGGAAAACCCTCTTTTTCATCACTATCCCAATTTGAGGATATTACATTGGACAACCCTATGGCTTCTACAATTTCCTGAGGTGATCCATAAATAGGTATATTTACTACTATAAAAAAATTACTTATTGGATCCTTATAGGCAGATTAGTTTTAATTCCAAAATTCAACTCTAGAATAATAATCAACTGAAAAGAATGCAATGCAAGTAATAATGAATATTGCACACAAGTTGATATTGAAGTTTGGTAGATTCCTACATCTTTAGGTTCTCTAAATGATAAACCAATTCATTATAAAAATATGTTTTCAAGTACAAATTTAGAACTTACAAAACTATGTTGAATCCATCATGAACTCGAGTGCCAATCGATCTTGTAGAGACCCAAACTGGTCTTGAAAGGCTTGCACAATGTTTTGGCATGACCTCCCTACTTCACACCTTCCTATTGACTTCTCCTCTGCTATACAACCTCCAAGAGCCTCTACACAAAGCTAAGTTAGAATAGACATCAGTCATTAGCTCCATAAAATGATCCTCCTCCATGAGTTCAAAGTAGTGCTAACTCCTCTAATAGAGTTATTATTACAATACTCAAATTAATAATAGCCTATGAATAATAGAGAATTAGAGCTTCCATAGTCTAAGAATGCAATGCAAGTGAGAGCGTACTTCTCAAATACTTGTAATGAGAGCTTGGAGTGATCTTGGTATTCTATTAGAATTCTCTTAAAATGAGTTTATAAATGAGGTTTATGGGTTTATATATTTTTTCAAAACCCACCAATCATGGATTTCTGCATTATCCATTCCCAAGGACAAGCCTTTATTTAAGCTTCTTAGCCGTATCTCCCAGAATGGGCCGTGGCAAGCTGATGAGGGTCAATGGGTTGAACCATCCTTCATATCTTTCTCTTTGGATAAAACTCTCATGCATTTCTTTGGGAGAGATCCTAATTTGTATGGGAAATATCCCACATTTTTGGGGAAAGAGATATTCATGGACTTAATCCCATTTCTCAAGCCTTAGGAAGTATGATTTGTCTAAAATATTAGGAAAATATTTTAGAGCTATTGTGGAGACTCCAAATGTGAGGATTTCATTGGTCCATGTGTCAATAATCTATTGGACCACATGCATGTCCAGTCACTGTACCTTTACATTTTTTACATGTTGCCTAAAAACTTTAACATGCCATAAATTCTACATACAAAGCCTATTTTTCAAACCGTAAAATGCATTGAAAATCTCTTGATGAGCTCTAAACTATAGAACTAGTTCAAAAATGTTCTAAGACCATAAATTTTTTTATTTTGACCAAATTTGACCACTTGTTAACCAAACTTTGACTAGTAATAATTGGAGCATACAATGTCCCTTTTTTTCATTCCAAGTTGTCAAAAAGCTCTTGATGATCTCTACACAATGGACCACATCTAAATAAAACTAGGAAAATTTTGACAATATCCTTTGGATCATACCTTTCCACTAAGAAGGCTTTTGTTCCACCAAAAGCTGAAACATTCATTTTACTGATACTAGATTTGGTTCTTTGCAATGCCTTATTGAGATCTCTACATTGGACTATGTGGCCTTTGAAACTACTATTCTGATATGGGCAGGCTATGTCATTCCTTTCCTATATAAAATCATCAATTTCCTATAAGCAACATCACATAAAATGATCAGTTTGAAAAAGACATCTCAATGTCAAAGAGACAAGTGTCTAATTGATTCGATGATCTACTAGTGAATAAGTTATCATATATAGCATGGGCATAGCAGAATTTATCTGTGCCACTAGTAGTATTCCAAAAATGGTGAACTATTTGTAACTACAAAATATCACTTGGTATAATTGTAGACAAAATGTTGCCCATGTATGGGTCTTGAACTGCATCCTACACATTGTATCATCACATGCAATTTCATAATAATAGTTACTTCAATTGCAAGTATCAAGTAGGTACACTGAACATATCCAAAACAACCTATGTATACTATTGTCAACTTTATAATGGAGTTAATTAAAATGTGAGAAAAACCAAGCATGATAAACATGTCACAATATTCTCCTCATCTAGTTACTCTAAAAATATTCAAAGCTGAAACATTGGCTAATTTTCCTTTCATCAATCATCGAAAATCCAGATGCTTTGAAAAATGTGCATGCTAATCTATAATTCCAGCTATGTAAACATAAAACTAAGGAACTTCTTCTAACCTATTTTATCAGATTATCTTATTTAGGTGGTTTTATTTCCTCAGTAAATACTTGGGTTGACTCATCAATCGATGGTGGATTACAAACTTCATTTACCTTTGCAACAAGTCTATATTCCATCTTCATCTTTTTGTTTTTAGATGGATGAAGTCTCCAACACTACTCAACCCAATTCTCATTCACATGATAATGAGCACAAAATTTCCTCTTGGCCTCCTTCTTGGATGAGGAAGCACATTTTCCATTTATTGCCTCTGAATGACAAGATTGGTCTTTAGCACCTGCCTTATATCTGATGAAAGGCATCAACTTCTTTAGAAATGACTTTCTCTTCCAATAAATGGCAACAGAATGGTTAATTACCCCAAAAAAAGTGAAAGGAAAATCATGTCATATTTTATGTATATCATAGCCATATTTTTTATATTGAAAGAGAGGATTAGAAGTTTCAAAATTTACACAATTTTATTTAGTGATATGTTGAGTGTAAGAATGAGGAGGTGGAATTTCATTACCTCTTATAGTTTTTCATTTACGCCTTTCATCATCCTGATATGATGACTTGTTCATCTACACAGAGGAATTATAATATACTAGTGACATAAGCACTTGGATGTTGAAATCTTGTCTTCCTTCAATAGATTTGAAACTCTCTCCAATTTCCATTCACTCACTAGCATAACCCAAACTTGTAAAATGAGGATGATCCTCAACTTGTATTGGGTTAGTAACACCTTGGCTATTCTTACCAAGACATCTTCAAAACCCATTTTAAACAACATTTTTGAGCCAATACCTCTGGTGTGTTTCTCAAAATCACTCAAAACTACATTAAAAACTTATTGGGAGGAAGTGTTACATGGTGAACTTACAGTGCAATCATTTGTCATGGTCTTTGCATCTATGGTGGAAGGTAACTCCTTCTATTCACAACTCTGTAACTATGCCAAGAGCTCATCTTTGGTTTATAATTCAACTTTCAAGCATTCAACCTCCTCTTCTAAGGAGTGAAACTTGGATTTAATGAAAGTATTCTCATCCTAGATCTACCAATTGAACACTTTGAGATATTCAAGCCTTTCACATTTCAAAGCTTTGCCTATAGTTTCTTACTCTTGCAAACAACTTGTATCTCCAACAACTACACACTACACTAGAAGACTAAACAAGTCTAAAATGTTTATGTTTATTTTTTAAGTCATTCCTTGGTTGGCACAGGGCCTTTTAAGGCTTACAGAAAGAATTGTGCACCTATGAGGTCCCATACACTTCAAGAAAAATGTTCATAGGTGTTTCTCATCTGCATCAAAGCCCAAGATAGAGGTACAAGTCTATCTAAGAGTAAAAAGATGGTTCACACTCAATGAAGGTTATTGATGTGTACTTGAGCATAGGATTCTATGGCATGTAACTCAAGAGGTGTAGAGGCACAATACTCCAAGATTCTAGATGGTCAATCAAAGGAAGTGCACAGGGAGTAATTATCAAATCATGAGGAGTATGCCTAAGACTTCCAATATTCATGTGCACTCTTATTCAGAGGATTCTTCATGCTTATCTAATGGAGTTCTACATCAGTTCATAGAGTCACACATCTATGCCCTATCATTACGTAGAAGCACAATTTAAAGTCATATGCCACCTTAACCTCAAGCATAGTGACTCTCATATGCACTTTAATGTAAGAGTCCCCCTAGGTCAAAAGTTTGTGCATAATCCAATACACACATAGCATATAAATAAAGAAGCATGAAATCTTCCTTTCATTATTACCACATGGCATCCTGGTGCTTGTTCCACACAAAGGAATTCTTGGTTCACCCAAGATCAGTGCCAACCATCCACATGCCACGTCCATGCTACTCCTACCCAACAACCCAAAAAAATCCTTTGAGAGCCTACCAAAGTGACATGTTTCCATGTAGTGCCATATCTAAGACCAATCAAAAGTATCAAGTAGTAGCATGATTGAAGGACATTGGAATAAGTTGAGAGGAACTTGAGGAATTGTCAAAATTATTACATGCATAAGCGGTCACTAAATATCAAGACTTGAGTACACATCACCCTCTAACCTTGTTAAACAGATCTTTTATTCCTTTATGCACACGTGTATCTAGAGATGATCCTAACACCAACTTTCGATCCAATCATTAGGCATATTTTAAGAATTATGACCACAATGATGAAAAGGATTAAATGTTTCATCTACCACCCCCAAGTGGCACATTAATTGTAAAACTAACTTGCTCACTATAAAAGCTTGGTTCTTTCATTAAAAAAGGGTCGACACATTTTAGCAACCTTATGCTATTGCAGTTTCCATCCATGAGTATTTGTATTGACTAAACCTTGTAAATTAATGAGAGTTAAGTTCACATCTTTCTATTATTATGATGATTTGTGTGTTTTTTGTATTTGTTGATCTTTGATTGTGGGTAATGTTTGCCCCTATCTTTGTCATTTATTCCATGCACCCCTCCATCGAACTTGAAACTAATTTACAAGTCATATCCTTTGTGCACTAGGGTCTAAATAGGTCATGACTTTGGATAACCTTCATCCCTCTCAATGTTGTGTTGTGTTCCCATAGCTCTATGTGAAACACTCATGCATTTGGAGTCACTTGGTAGAAACTGTGTGATATTGTCTTGTTCTTAAAGGTTTACACTGTGTTTATGGTAGTAGGAGTGCTCACTCTATTTTGGGTGGATTGCATTTTATGTTTTAGTAGTCTCTAACCTTCTCTTTCCCTTTTCCCTCAAGATCCTAGGTTTAGATTAGCAATAGTTTACCTTTCTACTCTTTAGGCTTGCCTTCTAGTCTTAAACCAAGTGTGCTTAGAATAGAAGGAATCTAGCCTACTCCATAGACTCATCCTAAGGAATGAAAGGGTCCCACAACCTTGGGGATGTTCTCATTATCTCATTGAATTAATTCTTCCAATTTAATGGGTGCATGGTTTGAGTGATAACAATTTATAGCATGCCCAGTGGGACCAAGTTCAAATAAAATCTAAGTGATCAGTGCTACCCTTAGCTATCAAAGGTTTACCCTTAGCTATTTTAGTGCTTAATAGTATGACTTTCCACCCCCGCATTTCATGTAAATTTTGCATTCATTCCTTCCCATTTCTCATATCAAGCTCATGTGAGCACCTGTAGCCTTTCCCCAATCCAGCCCCTATGGCAACTTGCTTATGTTCCTAATCAACCATGCATAAGCTACCTTGCTCCTAATAAATATTATTATCTTCCTAATCTTCCTCAAAAGAGCCTCAATGATATACACCTTGATTTTTAGAGAAAGTTGAGGGAGATCAAAAGAGAGCAGAGGTATGGTAGTAACAAGAAGAGCTTGTTCATCAAGTTTACACATGCTAGCAGGAGATGATAGAGAAACACAGAGTAGAAGAGGAATGATTAGTTAGGTAGATCATATACAAGGAAGAGAAAATGCATTATTTGCTTATGTAGATGCATAGAATTGAATCGCAACCAACCACCTCTGCTCCTTCCTTTCCTAGCTTCAAATAAGCTCCCCCTATGCTTGTAATCCAACCCATGGGACATAAAATTTTTGCACCCAAATTCCCTAGCTTTAGGCAAGGTAAACCCCCTTTATCTTCCAACAAATCTTTCAAATTTAAAGTACCAAGATTTAGAGGCCCCCTCCTATATGAGAGCCTATGCCCATGCCAATTTAAGAACACATCCTTCCTTAGGAGCCTCAAGTGCAGTCATGCTAACCTTCTTAGACCATGCATCCTAACTTCATAGTGTCTAACCTTGTATAATCCCCTTCTTCCATGCCATTTTAAACCTCTTTCCCTCCCACCATCTCCCTTTTTATAAGAGAACCAATTGTATGGAAAGTATGTGAAGATCATTCCAATGAGGAGGAGGATAGTTTGAGTGAATATGATGAGGAGATCATCATTGGCAGCCCTCCTTGCACCACAAAGTTAGAAGTCTTAGAGCTACTACAGGAAGAGGATGAAAAAAATAAGCCTACACTATAGGGTAGTGCACAAGCACGAGATGATGAGGTACTCTCTGAGATAGATAAACTTTCATTTAAAATGGAATAAAATGCTTACAATGATGAGGTGTCAATTTTCACTGTTCTAGAATGCACTCAGGAGTCTGAGCTATATCTCTCTTGGGTAGATGGGCTACCATTTAATATTATGAAGGAAAAGCTCAAGGATGAGAAAAGACTTCAAGTGGAATACATGTTTTAAGGAGGAACACCCCGACCAACTTAAAAACAATGTGCAGACACTAACAAGCGATGAGGAGATGCAAGATTGTTCAAAATCCTATATGTAGGTTATGCTCCTCTACAAGTACATTGTGATCTAGCCAAGATCGAGGACTATATCTTTATTAGAAAGGCTAGGGTACAAGAGGGAGGCATCTTATTAGTTCAACCTTCTCAATAACTAAGTACTAATCTATTTGACATACTCAATGATGGTTATCAACTCTTTAATGACTTTACATTTGCTTGCACACCCCTCAAGAACATTGTAGATAGGCTTTGGCCTCAACCTCCCAATAAGTGGTTTAAAGATGAGAGGGAGGTTACAGTAGCAAATGAACTTTAGGTCCATTATCTTGAGCACATTACAAGGGAGTTTACAGAAGATATAATGGGTTCACAAGGATAACCTGATGAGTTCATGAGCTACCCGAGCATCATGCACAAGCTTCTTGAGATCCATAAGAGTCAATTTGATAAAAAAAAAAAGTGTAGCCATACATTGAGAGATATAGGAATAATTATTTTGCCATCAAGGACATCAGCCAATCAAGGGAAAGACATATGCATAACATGGTGGAGTTATTCATCAAAATGGATCCTGGTCAAATAAACTTCCTTGAGTGATCTTCAGAAGTAATCAGGGCATGCCTCGTTTACATCAAATAGATGTTACCTTGCCTCCCTCCATAACATGCCAAAAATAGGGAGGTGCACAATGCAAAGGACCTAATAGGTTTCCTTTTTCACCCAGGAGGGTGACGACCCATGTTTGTAGCTATATATAGTAGATTAGAGTAGCTCGCATTTTATTTCCCTAAGTGCGTACATGCAAATTGTATAGTCTTAGTGTAGTTTTGTTTCCTCCAAATTTACTTCTCACATTTGTTGCTTGCTCTTTTTCTTTTTCTTTATTGGGGGTAAACCCAATTCAATTTATTTAGGTGCAATTCTAAGTAGGTTATAGTTTTAATGATTTTGTGCCCAATAGATCACTTCAAAGGCTAATATATTCCTACTTAGTAGGCAAGCAACCCATAGAGGTTACCAAAAGTGTTGATTTCTTAAGTCACACCTTAGTTGGCATAGGGCCTCCTAAGGCTTATAGATTAAATTTCATACCTTTGAGGTCCTCTACACTTCAAGAAAAATTTGTGCAGGTGTTTCTCACCTACACCCAATCCCAAGATAGAGGTGCAAGTTTGCATAAGAGTAAGAGGATGGTTAATGCTCATTTAAGTTTCCTGATGTGTGCTTGTACATAGGATTTTGTGGCATGTAACTCAAGAGGCATAGAGGTACAAGACTTCAGTATTTCAAATGGTCAAGAAAATTAAGTGCACAGGGAGCAATTACCAAATCATGAGGAGTGTGCCAAAGACTTCTAGTATTTATGCACACTCTTATTCAAATGCTTCCCCATACTTATCTAATGGATTTTCATGCTAGTTTGCAGAGTCACACATCTTTTCCCTATCACTGCACAAGAGCACAATCAAAAGACACACTCCACCTTAACCTCAAGCATAGTGACTCTCGTATGCACTTTGGTGCAAGAGTCCTCCCAAGTCAAAAGCATGTGCATAGTCCAACATGCACATAACATATAAATAAAGAATCATGCAATCTTCTTTCCACTGTTGCCACGTGGTAGCCTGATGCTTGTTCTACACAAAGGAATTCTCAGTTCACCTAAGAGCAATGTTATCCCTCCACATGTCATGCCCATACTACCCCTACCCAATAACCCAAAAAATTCCTCTAAGATCCCACCAACGTGACACACATCCCCATAATGCCACATTCAAGACTGGTCAAGAAGCACCACATGTCGAGTAGAGCACAATATGAAGGACATTCGAGGTAGTTGAGAGGAACTTGAGGCATTGTCAGAATGATTAATGTTAAGCATGAAATTTATTGAGGGGAGGGTGAATCAGTATATTAAATATCTTTACTTAATCTGATTTATTTTTTTTAACCACTTAATCAAACATTCAAGATATGCAATAAAACTGAAACAATAACATGCACCACACAAGAGAGAGAGACACACACACACAAAAAAAATTATGTGGAAACCCAAAGTGGGAAAAAATATGGAGAACAATCTCAAGTATATGAATGAGCACCAACTCAAATTACAAAGTTTACAAGCACCAACTTGTAGGAACACCAACCCCTTTGTTGAGCATCAATACATCAACTATTTGTGAGCACCAACCCCTCTTGTGTATAAAACACAACTATCTCTCAATGTTGCTTACTCAACAAATGATAGAATTCTACAATATCTCCTACTTTTCTCTCATCTTTTCTTATATAAAAACAATTAAAAAACCATGCACTCTCTTGCATATTACAAATGGCTTCTCAAGCCTTTATTTATAGCTTTCTAAATGACCTTTGGCATTCACTTTTTATGACCCTTCAATCTTCATGGAAAATGGCACCAAACTTGCATGACCCTTTATATCCTTGCATTTGAAAAGTCACATGGTGACCTTTCATAAGAAAATGCATCCTTTCCTCTTTTGTCTTTATCTTCATGACCTTTCAAATTATTTAAAATAACTCTTCATGGGAAAATGTGTCATACCTTTTTTTGTCTTCACTTGGTGACTCTTGAAATTCCTCAAGATGACTCTTCATGAGAAAATGCATCCCATTCCTTTTTTGTCTTTACTCCATGACTCTTTGACTTCTCCATGGGCCCTTTTTTGACTTTTATACAACCAAAAATATATTCATTAATATTAAATAAATATCAACACACATTAGCCATGATATGAATATTAAAAACACCATTAAATGTTATGGGGCCTTTATCACCAATAATATAAGCTCTTTGACATCAATGACAATATTTTCAACAATCTCCCCCATTGATGGCAACCTCAAACTGACACTGCCACATCCTGAAACCTGCACATACTATCATCTGAAAAACATATAGTAACTCTCTCTTATTATAGCAACCTATACCTACTCCTTGTACCTATTTATACACCTATTTTTACACTTGTACCTATTTTTATACCTATTTATATTTATGCACCTGTACCTATTTTTGTACTTATTTCTATTCTTCTCCCCCTTTGACATCAGTGGCAAATGGATTATCTTGGAGCTAACACTTAGCTCCCCCTCAATTGATAATGATCTTTAATGGCAGGAAGTAAAAGAAATTACTTCCAACTTCTCCTGCATATACTCAAATATGTCTTTTGGTAGTGTCTTTATGAAAATATCTACAATCTGCTCTGTAATACTGATATATTTCATCTTAACTTGTTGATCTACAACTTACTCTCTCAAAAAGTGATATCTGATATGAATATATTTTATTCTTGAATGCATCACTAGATTCTTAAAAATATTAATAGCACTTGTGTTGTCACAAAAAATAGAAATAGGTTCATCATATTTTACCTTGATATCTTCTAAAGTTTACTTCATCTAAAGCACTTGAGTATAACACAATATCATTGCAATATATTCTACTTCAGTTGTAAAAAGTGATACTAAATTCTACTTTTTGCTTAGCCATGATACTAAGCTATCACCAAGAAAGAAATATCCTCCACTTGTACTCTCCCTATCATCCAAGCAACCTGCCCAATCTGAATTTGTATAAGCAACCAAAGTGAAAATCTCTATCTTTAGAATACCACAACCCATAATCTAATGTCCCCTTGATATATCTAAATATTCTCTTCACTAACTAAACATGACTCTCCTTTGAGACTATCTGATATCTTGTAACCATGCCTACTGCATGCATGATGTCTAACCTCGATGCTTTCAAATATAAAAGACTACCAATCATATATATATACAAATATTGATCTATAATAGGTGAATCTTCATCCTTACTCACCTTGTTCTCTATACCCAGCAATGTACCAACTGGTGCACAATCCTCAAAACCAAACTTTTTTAACATTTCTTTGGCATATTTACTTTGAGATATGAAAATTTCTTTATCTAACTGAAAAATTTGCAACCCTAAGAAAAATGGCAATTTTCCAAGCATAGACATCTCAAAATCTTTTTGCATATTATCAAAAAAATCTTTTATCATCTTTTCAATGTTACCTATAAATATGATATCATCAACATATACCATAAAAATCAAATGATGTTCACGTTCTATTTTGATGTAGAGATTACTATCAGTAAATTTTCTTTTAAAATTTTGATCTTATAGGTATTTATCAAGTCTTGCATAACAAGCTCTAGGAGCTTGTTTCAACCCATATAGTGCTTTCTTCAATCTGCATACATGGTTATTATCATTTGAGAGAAGAAATCCCTCTAGTTTTTCAATGTAAATATCTTCTTCTAGATTTCCATTCAAAAAAGCAGACTTGACATCTATCTAAAATATTTTGAAATTTTTAAACACTATATATGCAAAAAAACATTCTAATAGTCTCTAGCCTTGCTATTGGTGAAATTTTTTTATCAAAATATATTCTCTCAATCTGAGCATATCCTTTACATGCTAATCTTTTTTTATTCCTAGTTACTTCTCCATTTTCATTCAACTTATTTTTATAAACCTATTTTATTCCTATCATATTGTGATCTTTTGGTCTAGGCACTAATTACCAAGTATCATTATTTTATATCTGATTTAATTCTTCATCTATTGCTTTAACCTAATGTTTATCATGTCTAGCTTTTAAAAAAAAATTAGGCTAAATTTTGGATAATAAAGAGAAATTAACTTAATTAGATTCAATTACCATCATTCTTCTAGTGCAAATTTTTTCATTTATGTTTCTGATGATGTCACTTTAATTATGATTTCTTTAGACATATTTGGATGGGGTCTTGGTGTCTTTTTTCTCCTTCTTCTCATCTTCATCTAATTCTTCAAAATCTTCATCTTCAATGATTTCATTAATGTCTATTAGATCACTGATTCTTTGTGCTCTATATTCTTCTATCCTGACACTTACACTTTCAACTATTTTTTAGTTATTTTATTATAACATTTATAAGATTTACTTTTGCAAGAATAACCAAGAAATATACCTTCATCTGCTCTAGATTCAAACTTACTCAAATTTTTATCAGTTTTCTTTGTAAAACATCTACCATCAAAAACTTTGAAATAATCAATTGTAGCTAGTTTGTCTTTTCATAGCTCATAAAGAGTCTTATCATTGTTGAATCTTAATAATGATTTATTTTGGATATGCATTATTGTACCAACTATCTCTCTCCAATATTTATCTGGTATCTTGGATTCATTTAGCATTGTCTTCATCATCTCCTAAATAATTATGTTTCTCTGTTTAACTACTCTATTTTGTTGTAGAGTTCTAACTACTAAATAATGTCTATTTATTCCATGGTCTTCACAAAACTCAATAAACTAATTTGAAATGAATTATCCTCCTCGATCTGATCTTAGGCACTTAATCTTTAAACTAGTTTCATTTTCAACTAATGCTTTGAATGATTTGAAATGTTTGAAAGCTTCTGATTTTTTCTTTAAAAATATTACCCAAGTCATACATGAAAAATCATCAATAATCAACATAAAATATTTCTCACTTTGAGTACTTTGAGTTCTCATAAGTCCACACAAATCAGTGTAAATAAGCTCTAACATCTGAGTGATCGAGTATTCTTTTATTTTGAACTGCTTTATGGCCTACTTTCTATGCTGACAAGGTTCACAAAGCATGTTAGATGGCTTTTTAATCTTTAAAATATTTATGACTACTTGCTTCTTATTGATGTTGATAAAATTATCAAAATTTATGTTCCATTCTTCTGTGCCATAGCCAAAAAAATTTAATCTGACTCAAACAACATCTTTGACCTTTGATGTCTGGTAACATATATAAATTATTGTCTGTTTTGTGAGCATCTGCAACCAACACATCTGAATATTTTCTCCTAATTAAAAAAAAAATTGCATAAAATTTTAATGGGTGCCACTTATCACATAGTTGACTTGAACTCAAAATATTATGCTTAAGACCTTATACATACAAAATATTTTTAATTTTAGTTCTACCAATATCTAAACTTAGTGTACCTTTCTTGGCAATTTTAGTAGTAGTAGTATCTCCAAATTTCACCATGCCACCATTTATCTTCTTCAAAGTTATTAATTTTATTTTATCTCCTATCATGTGCCTCGAACATTTATTGTCAATGAACCATGGCTTTTCTTTGTTTCTTGCATGCAAAGCTTTCTAGACCAATATAGACTTGTCAAGTTATTTCTTTTGCCATGAACCTGTTTGAACTTTCTTCTTGATGAATGTATCTTTGAAACTTTGATCCTTTTTTACTGACTCAAATATGCTTCTACAATACTAGGACATGTGTCCAAAGTTATTGCACTTGTAACATATTATGGCCTCTTCATTAAATCTTGATAGAAGAGCAAAAGAGTTGTGGCTTCTGCTTGACTCTACATGAGTTTCTTTCTCCTTATTTATGAAATTGTTAGTCCTTTTTCAATATTCTATTTTCTTATGACCATATCTATTACAATAAAAATAGTAACCATAAAAATAAGACCTATTTGTGTATCTCTAATCTAATTACCTTGTGTATCTTTGTTCCTTTCATCCTTCTTTGTTTGAGATGTCCTCTATATTCGTAACTTCTTCCCTGTTTATTTCTTCTTTTGTAAGAGCTTCAACATAGATCTTTTCTTTTTTATGTTAACCTTGTCTATGAAAGTAGTGGCCTCCCATTTTTTTTCTAAATTTTATACTTATCTTATCTGACATTAATCTTTAACTTTCTAATATCTTATTCAACATATTAGTGTTATTCTCAAATTTTGAATCATTGACTTCTCTATCATTGATTATTTGTTTTCTCAAGATCTGATTTTTTTTTAAAAAAACTATAACATACATTTCACATTTTTTACTTACTTTTTACAACTATGTCATTAGATCTTTTGCATTCTTCTTGGTTTCTTTAAAGTGTGTTTGTAGATATTCAATTATTTCTTTTGACTCTTTTTCATTTTTTTGATCTGGAGCTTCAATCTTTGATTCTTATTTTCAAGAGCTTTTAACTCTTCTAAGGCACAAACAAGTTCTTCTAGATTCACTTCAGCTTCATCCTATTCTTCTTTTTGATTATCTATAATTTTGCTTACGAAGGTATCTTCATGTATGGCCATGAATAGAATCTCTTCTTTTTCTAAATCAATGACTCTACTATTTTCAACTGAGCTAAGATCTTTAGAATACAAACTCTTCTTTTCAAATCTCTTCTTAAATTTTTTTGAAATTTTTCTTGTATGTATAATTTCCTTATTCATTTTCACCATTACCCTTATTTGAGCACTTAGCTACAAAATGTCCAATCTTTTCACAATTAAAACATTTAAAAGGTAATTTTCTTTGATATTTATCTGTGCCCTTTTTTGACTTGCAAATAAATAGACCTATGTTCTCATCTTCATCATTGCTAGAACTATCACTTGATTCTTGAATATTAGCCTTCTCTTTTGTTGATGTCTTGAAAGTGTCTTCTATCTTTGAGGGTTTCTCTTATTCGGTCCGCATCTCATATGCCGTAAGAATACCATGTAGCTCATTCATCTTTAGCTTGGCTAAATTCTTCATCTCTTCAATTGCCGAAACTTTTGCATCATATCTCAATGATAGAGATCTCAAAACTTTTTGTACCACGATTGATTTTTTTTTTTTAAATTCAAGACCTTGAATCTGATTTACTATTTGATCAACCCACAAAAGGTAAATTGCTATATTTTCTTCCTCTTTCATCTTCAGAATCTCAAACTGTCTTCTACAAATCTGAAGCTTAGCTTGTTGAACCTTTCCATCACCTTTATAAATATTCTCAAGCTTTATCCAAGTTTCATAAGCAAATTTATATAGCATAACTTTAACAAATTTTGATTCACATAAAATAGCATTTAAAGCTTTAGCATTATTTTCACTTACCTTCTTTTTCATCGAAGTAGTTATAAGTGTTTATAGCTCTTCATATTCCTCCACCACTTCTTACCAAATGTTGAATCTAAGAGCCATCAAATAAGTCCTCATCATTATGCTCCAAAAAGTATAATTTTCTCCATGAAACAAATGTACCTTTTTGTAGAAAAATATTCATGTGATCTAGCCATTGTGCTTTTCCCGATCTATCTTCAAGTTATAAATTTTTTTAAAAAGAATCTGCTTTGATACTAATTATTAAGCATGAAATATACTGAGAGAGGGGAGTGAATAAGTATATTATATATCTTTTACTTAATCTATTTTTTTTAACCACTTAATCACACATTCAAGTTATGCAATACAACTAAAATAATAACATGCACCACACAAGAGAGAGAGAGACACCAAATTTTTATGTGAAAAACTAAAATGGAAAAAATCACAGATAAAATCTCAAGTATATGAATGAACACCAACTCAAATTACAAAGTTCGTAAGCATCAACTTGCAAGATCACCAACTTCTTTGTTGAGCACCAACACAATAACTATTTATGAGCACCAACCCATAGGAGCACCAACCCCTTTTGTGTATAAAACACAATTATCTCTCAATGTTGTTTACTTAATAAATGATAGAATTCTATAATATCTCTTATTTTTCTCTCCATTTTTCTTATATAAAAAAATTAAAAAACCATGCACTCTTTTGCATACTACAAATGGCTTCACAAGCCTTTATTTACAGCTTTCCAAATGACCTTTGGCATTCACCATTTGTGACCTTTCAATCTTCATGGAAAATGGTGTCAAATTTGCATGACCCTTCATATCCTTACATTTGAAAAGTCACATTGTGACCCTTCATAAGCAAATATGTCATTTTCTCTTTTATTTTTATCTTCGTGACCTTTCAAATTTCTTAAAATGAATATTTATGGAAAAATATGTCATATCCTCTTTTGTCTTCACTTAGAAAATGCATCCCATTCCTCTTTTGTCTTTACCCCGTGACTCTTTGACTTATCCATGGGACCTCTTTTGACTTTTATATAACCAAAAATATATTCATTAATATTAAATAAATATCAACACACATTAGCTAAGATATAAATATTAAAAACAACATTAAATTGTTGTAAATATTGTCATTGATGCCAAAGGTCTAACATTATTGGTGATAAAGGCCCCATTTCATTTAATGGTGTTTTCAATATTCATATCTTAGCTAACATGTGTTAATATTTATTTAATATTATTGAATATATTTTTTGTTGCATATAAGTCAAAAGAGGGCCCATGGAGAAGTCAAAGAGTCACGAGGTAAAAGATGAAAGAGGAATGGGATGCATTTTTTTGTGAAGAGTTATCTTGAAGAATTCCAAGAGTCACCATATGAAGACAAAAGAGGTATCATGCATTTTTCCATGAAGGGACACTTTGAAGAATAGAAAAAGTCACCAAAATAAAGACAAAAGAGGAAAATGATGCTTTTGCTTATGAAGGGTCACCATATGACTTTTTAAATGCAAGGATACGAAGGGTCATGCAAGTTTGGCACCAAATTTTATGAAGATTGAAGGGTCACAAAAGGTGAATGCCAAAGGTCATTTGGAAATCTATAAATAAAGGCTTGAGAAGCCATTTGTAATATGCAAAAGTGTGCATGGTTTGTATTTATTTTCAAGGAGAGAAAAGCAAGAGATATTGTAGAGTTCTATCATTTATTGAGTAAGCAACATTGAGAGATAGTTGTGTTTTATACATAAGAGAGGTTGGTGCTCCTATGGGTTGGTGCTCACAAATCTTTAT
Organism: Torreya grandis; assembly: GCA_037957365.1. Lineage (NCBI taxonomy): Eukaryota > Viridiplantae > Streptophyta > Pinopsida > Cupressales > Taxaceae > Torreya > Torreya grandis. Next base: position 2,562,508 of record JARHVA010001695.1, on the reverse strand, counting down.
AAGGGGTTGGTGCTCATCTGGGTTGATGATCACAAATAGTTGTGTTCGTGCTTAGCAAAGGGGTTGGTGCTCCTACAAGTTGGTGCTTGTAAACTTTATGTTTTAAGTCGATGCTCATTCATATGCTTGAGATTATTCTCTATGGTTTTTTCCACTTTGAGTTTTCACGTAAAAATATGCTCTCTCTCTCTCTCTCTCTCTCTCTCTCTCTCTCTCTCTCTCTCTCTCTCTCTCTCTCTCTCTCTCTCTCTCTCTCTCATGTGATGCAAATTATTATTTCAATTTTATTGTATATCTTGAATGTATGATTGAGTGGTTAAAGAAAATAAATCAGATTAAATAAAAGATATATAATATACTGATTCACCCCCCCTCTCAATATATTTCATGCTTAACATAAATGCTATGGGGCCTTTATCATCAATAATGCAAGACCTTTGACATCAATGACAATATTTCCAACAATTAAATGCAAAAGCAACCACTAGTTATCAAAACTTGAGTACACACTACCCTCTGACCTTGTTAGATATATCTTCTATTCTTTTATGCACATGCATATCCAAAGATGATCCTGCCACCAACTTCAAATCCAATCATCAGGCAGATTTCAAGAAGTATGACTGCAGTGCCACAAAGGATTAAATGTTGTATATATTACCATAAAGTAGCATATTAATTATAAAATTAGCTTGTTCACCATAAAATCTTGGTTCTTTCATTGAAAAAGGGTCAACACATTTTAGAAAACTTATGCTGCCAAAGTTACCCTCCATGAGCACTTGTATTGACTAAACCTTGTAAATTAATGAGAATTAAGTTCACCTCTTTCTATTATTATGATGATATGTGTGTTGTTTGTGTTTTTTGATCTTTGACAATGAGTAATGTTTGCCCCTCTCTCTGTCGTCCATTCCCTACACCTCTCCATCAAACTTGAAACTCATTTGTAGGTCATATATTGTGCGCACCAAGGTCTGCATAGGATATGAGTATGGATAACCTTCATCCCTCCTAACATTGTAATGTGTTCTCGTGCCTCTATGTGAAACACTCATGCATTTGGAGTGACTTGGTGGAAATTTTATGATATTATCTTATTCTAAAAGGTTTACATTGTGTTTATGGCAGTAGGAGTGCTCACTCTATTCTGGGTGCATCGTCTTTTATGTTTAACCATTCTCTTACCTTCTCTCTCCTTTTTCCCTCAAGATCTTAGGTTTTGATTAGCGGTAGTTTAATTTTTTGATCTTTAGGCCTACGTACTAGTCTTAGACCAAGTGCACTTAGAATAGAAGGAATTTGACCTACTCTGAAGGCTTTTTCCAAGGAGCACAAGGGTCCCACAACCTTGGGGATTTTCCCATTGTCTCACTGAACCAATTCTTCCAATTTAGTGGGTACATGGTTCAAGTGGTAACAGTCTACAAGTAATTGAAATTGATATCAATAGGCTATGAAATTAGAAGCAAATCATGCATTCAACCTAGATCTGATACTAAAATGATTTGTAAACACGTAGATTTTCTACTTTGGAAATTTTACTTATTGGATCCTTATAGGCGGATTAGTTTTAATGCCAAAATTCAACTCTAAAAATATAATCAACTAAAAATAATGCAATGTAAGTAATAATAAACACTACACACAAGTTGATAATGGAGTTCGACAAAAACCTATGTCTCTGAGTTCTCTAAATGATGAACCGATTCATTATAAAAATATATTTACAAGTAAAAATTTAAAACTTACAAAACTATAAAGAATCTGGCATAAACTCAAGTGTCAATCAGTCTTGTAGAGTCCTAGATTGGTCTTGTAAGGCTTGTATAATGTTTCAGCCTGGCCTCCCTACTTCACACCTTCTTGTTGACTTCTCCTCTATTGCACGACCTCTAAGAGCCTCTACATAGAGTTAAGTCAGAATAGGCGTCAGTCATCAGCTCCATAAAATGATCCTCCTTTGTGGCCTCTGATTAGTGGTAACTCCTCCAATAGAGATATTATTACAATATTTAGATCAATAACACCCTACGAATAATAGAGAATCGGAGCTTCCATAGTCCAAGAATGCAATGCAAGTGAGAGCTTGCTTCTCAAATACTTGCAATGAGATTTTGGAGTGCTCTTGGAATCCCCTTGGAATGAGTTTTATGGGTTTATATAGTTTTTCAAAACCCATCAAACATGGATTTCTTCATTATCCATCCCCATGTACAAGCCTTTATTTAAGCTTCTTAGTCTTATATCCCAAAATGGGGCATGGCAAGTTGATGAGGGTCAATGTGTCAAATGATCCTTTATATCATGCTCTTTGAATAAACCTCCCATGCATTTCCATGGAATATATACCAATTTATATGAGAAATATCCCACATTTGTGGGGAAAGAGATATTCATGGAGTTAATCCCATTTCTCAAGCCTTAGGAAGTGGGATTTATATAAAATATTTAGAGAATATTTTAGATCTATTGTGGACACTCCAAATGTGAGGATTTCACTATTCCATGTGTCAAAAATATATTGAACCACGTGCATGTCTAGTCATCATACCTACACATTTTTTCCCTATTGCCTAAAAACTTCAAGCCATAACTTATGCATACAGAATATGTTTTTCAAACTATAAAATGCATTGGAAATATATTGATGAGCTCTACTCTATAGAACTAGCTTAAAAATGTTTCAAGACCATCAATTTTTCTATTTGACCAGATTTGACCACTTGTTGACTAAACTTTGACCAATGATAACTAGATCATATGATGTCCTTTTTTCGCATTCCAATAATTGTCAAAAAGCTCTTGATGATCTCTACACAATGGACCATGTTTAAATAAAACTAGGGAACATCTAAAAATATCCTCTAGATCATGAGGATAAATAATTTGGGGTAGGGAGGACTATAATGTCCCCCTTTTTGGCATAACTTGCTTGTAGACCCTTAGCTTGGTTTTGTTCCCACAAGGCTAAGGGAAAGAAAGAAAAAGGAATGATGGGGAGGCCATTCAAAGAGTAAAAATGTGAAACTATACTTTAAGTATTCTAATTTTTAGTTGAGTTGTGCAAAAGTGCTTTTGGTCTATTTTCACTTAAGTGAGGAACCTTTAATGGTCATGGAAGCCCAACCCCCTTAAAAATGTTATTATAACATGTAATTTTCCTTATGATTCAAAAATTCATCTCCCTCCAATTTTAGTGCTACTTTGGAGGATGGATATACGAGGGAGTTGAAGGTTCATGTGGATCGTAATCCATGTTTTGAAGTTTTGGGGTAGTTAGCATTTTCTCATGGATGTGCTTGGAAAATTCAACAGATGATAGATTGTCCTCCTCTTCTTCAATTTCCCTTTACTTATTTTTGGCTAAGTCTCGTCTCTTTATAATATTGCCACATGGCATCCCAACACTCATTTTTTATGAAAGATTTTTAGCTCACCCAGGAGTAGTGCCATCTCAACACGTGGTGTCATGATACTTGTTCAAGATGGGCTTCTTTTGTCAGATCTTCAAGTAGTGACATTGGCTGAAGGGAGTGGGTCCCCATTCCCAATAAAATTTTAAAGCACTTTCAGAGGTAGACACATGGTACCATGGTGTTTCTTTTAAGTATCATGGGGATCATGAGGAATCAATAATTGTGCCATAGCTAGGATTTTTAAGACCAACTATACTCATGAGCTGAAACTCTCCATTCGATTACAATGGCCTCATGATGAGTGCAAGTCCCAGTTTCCAGATGTCATTTCCTCATGAGGCCTCTATGCCTATTTATTCAAGGCTCTTTTCTTTTGTTCGAGGTTGGTAGTTGAATAATTATTTTACCATTATCAAGAGCAACTATTGTAATAGCATAGTTTTTGAATAGAAATAGCAGCAGTCTTGGTTTTTCCATTCTAGGACCTTAGCAGGTGCCCCTCACGGGTAGGATTGAATATTGTATAATGTGCCTTTGAGGCCTTTTGTATTTCATTCTCCACATAACAATGAAGAGGATGTGTGTTCTGTGTCAAATTGAATGGAATTTATTGCTATATGTTGTTTCTTTCCTCTGCTTATATAACATTGGATTTTGTTATATTGTAAGCTTTAAATCATGCACATGTTCTTTTAAATTATTTGTAATGTTTAAAGGTTAAATATATGTTATACAATTTTAGGGACAAATACATTAAAACTTCTGGCAGATCACCTTAGCTTATTTCAATTTTATTCACACTTTCTTCTTCCTTTTTTCACCCCAACCGATTTGAAGAGCCGAATTCTAAAATCTTGGAGGTTGCTTTATAGACTAAAAATTCATCCCACATCTATGAAGCTTCCCATAATAAGTTGTTCACCAAGAGTGAGATTTTTAGGCATCAACAGTTCCTTTTCTAGCATGACCAATGGGACCCAAACTACTAGTCTACCTGACTAAGAGCCAGAGTTTATGAGCCATAGGCCCATTACAAGGTCACAAACAACCGAGAATCCAAGCTTGTTACTACCACCTATGGTAGTTGTAACTCACCAAAGAGCCACAAGTTCTAGTGCAACATAACAACAACATCAAATGATGATCCAAGGACCACTAAAAAACTTCATAGCATGGAACAGTGGTAGCCCACTCATCCCTCTAGTGGCCCCAGCTACATGGTAACTTATTCTTGCTAATTCTATGAAGGCACTCTCTAAATTTACAGGAGAGGATTTCAAAATTGCAACTGAGCATCTTGAAGATGTTTTCAATGTCTACACTATACATTATGTCACACAGTAGAACGTAGCCTTGAGGCTACTAGCAGCCTCTTTCAAAGGATGAGCTTTTCACTGGTATCAGTCCTTGCCACTTAACTCTATCACAACCTGGGATGATTTGGGTGATATATTCTTTGAATGATTTAATGAGAAGGTAGAATGGCCATCCCTCATGCAGCAACTTCTCACCGTTAAAAAGGCCACGTAAGAGGCTATTATTGATTTTAATACTAAGTTTCATAAAACTTGGAAAAGGATCCTAGTAGCAGCTCGACCACCTGTAGGTATGGCCATTCTCTTCTACTTCAAGGCCTTTAACTCAAACATCATGATCATGATTCAGTCTCTTAGAGGATAGACATTTCCAGATGCGTATGACTTGGCAGTCGGAGTAGAGAATAATTTGATAGATGTCAGGAAACTTCCCTCGTAATCGTCGATGCCCATGTTCCCATAGATATCCATGTTGTTGTAAGAGGAAGCCCCGAGCACCTCGCAAGCATCTCCATCTATGTATGTATATCTGCCTACTCAGACAAGCACATCCTCTTCATACACACTAGCTACGAATATGAATGACATGAAAAGCATCTTGCAAAACTTCTCCAATGAGATTATAAATCTCAAAAGATAGTAGGCCATGTCCCTGAAGCCCTCTTACCAAAATTTCCAAAACAAAAGGGCATCATATCAACATAATCAATGTCAAAAAAGGTAGAGGTCGAATCATCAAGCACCAAACCATCAAGTATGACCTACAAATCAAATCATCCTAGTACCTGATCCCTTACAAATGGTCCCACTAAGTTCGATTAGAAAATTAGTCAATGGTTAAAATAACTTGGCAGATGGCTCAAATTCATGGTGCTTTCCATGTAACGACACACACACACACACCCTAGAACTACCCAAGGGGTAATCTATAGTAAAAGGTTTCCAAACAATGAAGGCAAGGAAATGCCTCTGATTCAGCTTCCTACGGATATCAATCCTTGGGGGTTAAAAATGTCATCCTAATGTCCCAAATGCAAGGGATGCCCTTAGAACAAGAAGAGGAAATATCCCTAGAACATGCGCTTTTCTCTTGGGTAGAGGGAGAAGACACCATCTATGCCTAGATCAAAAGCAAAGTGAAATAGCTTAGATCAAAATAAAGAACCCTGAAATCTAACCTCAAGGGTCATTTAATGTAGTAGAGCAACTGAAGAAGACTCCAGCCAATGTATCTCTTTGGTATTCCTTGTCTATCCCTAAGCATAAGTATCTACTACAAGAGGCATTGGAAGACTAGGAGAAACCTGCACAAGCTATCCCAGCTGTGGAGCTAGTTCAAAACAAGGGAAAGAGAGCCATCAATAGTGTGCAACCTCATGTACCATCTACGTTCATCAATTCATAGGTGAGGATAATTAAAATAAATCCTACCCCATTCTACTTAACTCTCATTATGGGAAACAAGTTCTTGAATAATTCCATGATTGATTTTGATGCCAGCACCACATTGATACCTAAGAAAATTACGGATGCACTACAACTTCAGTACAAACCCTTGAATAAAGGGGTAATGCAATTGGATGGGAAGAAATTTCAAATTGTGGGTATCATCAATGCTCTTCCCCTAACCTTGTACTCTTGTCCCAATATCATGATCACCCAAGAAGTTATAGTAATATACAGCCCACCAATCTTTGGGTTATGTCTATCAAGAGACTTCACCACTAAGATAGGTAGATACCTATCTTTGGATTGGTCTCACTTGATCCGAAGGACCAAATATGGCTCAAAATTGAAGGTATTGTCTGAAACATTGCACTCGAAGCACATAGTTTATGATGTTATGATGAACTTTGAAGTGATGTACACTCTTTCTCCAAAAAAGAGATGTATTGCATGGAAATGCTCAAGAAAAAAAAGAGAAACAAACAACCGAAGCTCGAAAGAAGAGATCCTCGTAAATGAGTTTATTGAGAATGATCCATTCACAAACTTTGATGCCACCAACCTCATGACTTATGTGATCCATGATGAAAATTAGGGCATCCCCGAGGTCATGAAGAAGAAGGAGGATCAAAACAAATAACCCAAAAATGAGTTTGAATTTTGGACTCTACACTTTGATGGTGTGAAATGCAAGTCTAGCTCCAGAGTTGGTATTTGATTGACATCTCCATCTAGAGAAGAGACCCTCAGAGCCTTCCACTTCTAGTTTTCCTATACAAACAATGGCGTTGAATATGAAACCCTAGTCCATGGCCTTAGCCTTGTAGATCAAATGGATGTAAAGCAGTTAAAAGTGTTCAAAGGTTTTGAATTAGTGCTGAGGCAAGTGAGAGAAGATGAAACTACAAAAATGTCCACATGAGGTCCTACCGCCATCAAATATGGAATTTGATTGAAGCTTTTAAAGCCTTCAACATTCAGATCATCCATAGGACCATGAATGCAAAAGCGAATAGAATTGTAGTGATCGGCTCTTAGTTTGATCTGATAATTGATTTACTGGCCAATAAGCAAGTAGTGCAGTTAATTATTAGACCTACCATCTTGTATAATGACCAAAACTGGGAAGGGTTTGAAAGTAATTCCCAAATCATTATGTTTCTCTAGTAGAGGTGAATTCATGGCACAGTTGCAATCAAAGATCAAAGAAACTTACAAAGATTAGATTATGCAACTAAACTCCAACAGGATCCCAAAAGGGCTGATCACCCTAGAGATTATTTTTGATTTGGATGATGCAAGAAATGAAAAATGAAAGTTTGTCAGAGATGGAAGGAAGCTGAAAGTGGGGAAAGAAGTTTCCCAAAAGGATAAGGAGAAATTGATCTCCTTCTGTAGTAAATATGAAGGGGTTATGGTTTGGACTTATGATGATTTAAAGGGGAATGACCATGTGGTCATCCAACACACCTTAGACTTAATTGAGGGATCCAAGCCAGTCTGACAAAAGCAAAGGCTGGTAAACCCAAAAATTGAGTCTCTTATGGCTCAAGAATTGAGGAAATTGATTGACTCAAGGATCATATACCTGATCAAACCTAGTTTCGATAAGGAAAAAGAATGGAGAAATTAGGTTGTGCATGGACTTCAGGGACTTGAATAAGGCATCCCTAAAAAATCATTACCCCCTTCCTTCAATTAAACAGATCCTCAAGATAGTAGTGGGTGCGGAAATGTTATATCTGTTGGATGGATTATCAGGGTATAACTAGCTATGGGTCAATGAAGAGGACCAACATAAGACCACCTTCACCACAAAGTGAGGAACCTTCACATATGTGAAGATGCCTTTCAACCTTTTTAATGCAGGGGATACCTTCCAATGATCCATGGACATAGCCTTTCAAGGCCTAATCAACAAAATCATCCTCATTTACCTAGATGATTTGACCATATTCTCCAAAAAAAGGGAAGATCACTTCGATCATTTGGAAAAAAAATTCAAAAGTACCAAGAGTTCAAGGTATCTCTTAACCCTAAACAGTGTGTGTTTGACGTCCAGCAAGGCAAGTTACTAGGATACGTAACATCCAAAGGAGGCATCTCTTTTGCCCCAAATAGAGTGAAGGCCATCAAGGATCTAACTTTACCAGTCAACAAGAAGGAATCCCATTCTTTCCTAGGAAAGATTAATTTCATCAACCGATTCATATATGACTTCACAGGGCTAGTAAGGTCAATCACGCTGATGCTGAAGGAAGATCAACCTTTCAAATGGAACCCCAAAGGAAGGGTAACATTTGATAAAATTAAGGATGTGATATCCACTGCCCCTATGCTGGTCAATCTTGACTTCTTCAAAGACTTTGTCACATATGTTTATGGGAGTGAGCATAGCTTAGCAGCTGTGTTAACGTAGAAGGAAGATGAAGGGAAAGGTGAACACCCAATTGATTTCTTTTCAAGAACCTTGCATGGGTATGAAACCAAGTACAATTTCATCAAGAAATATGCTTTCTCCATCATCAAGGGTCTCCGAAAGTTAGACACCTGGTGGTAGGAAGTAAAATTATGGTATATGTAGTGCATTCCAACGTCAAAGAGTACATAATGGAAAGAGAGATTACCAAAAAGAGGGCCAATTAGATCACCAAGATCTTAGAATATGACGTTGAAGTTGGGCCAACCAAGGTGATCCAAGTAAGAGGGATTTATGAGTATCTAGTCCAATGCACAGATATCCCGATAGAGGAGCAAGATGCACCAGAAGCGGTTTTAATGAATCAATATGAAATTGGTGGATCTTGGGTTGATGAAAGAATCTGCTTCATACAAACATGTCGATATCTGGATGACCTCCCCATGTATAAAAGAAGGATTTATTAGGTTGTAAGGGGGAAACTACATGATGGTATAGGGAGTCATTTTCAAAAGGAACTTCGATGAGGACCTGCTCTAATGTGTTGATAATCAACAAGCTGACAAGATTCTGCAAGATATGCATTTCACCACTCTGAGTGGGCATTTCTCAGCAAAGACAATTGTGACCAAGATAATGCATGCGAAATGTTATTAGTCAACCATGTTTTCTGACTACCATAAGGCAGTCAAAAATGCTAGGAATGTCAATTCTTTGCAAGCAAATGGGAGAATTCGACCATGCCGATAAACTCGATTGTGTCTGATGAACCTTTTGCACAATGGGGCTTAGATTTTAATGGGATGATAAATCCTACATCTAGCACAAGAAACAAATGGATACTTACAGACACTGATTACTTTATAAGGTGGACTGAAACAACCCTGATGAAGGAGGCGGATGAGAATATGATCATCAACTTCCTAGAGGAACTTGTAGCAAGATTCAGACCCCCCAAAATGATCATGTCTAACAATGTGAAGGCCTTCCTTGGCTCTAATATTTTAGAATTTGCACTTAGGAATGACATTTTCCTGAAGATGTCATCTAATTAATACCCACAAGGGAATGGGTTAGCCAAATCAACTAATAAGAATCTCATAAGGTTGATCAAGAGGATGGGTGCCGACCGATAATAGGAGTGGCATATACATCTCAAGATGACTTTGTGGGCCAATCAAATTACTCCCAATCATATTCTAAAGACATCCCTGTATAAACTAGTATACGAGAAAGAAGTGGTCATGCCCATATCAAAAGAGATTCCCACTTTACAACTTTTGAAAGTTGTTGAGATAGTGGAGAATGGAGCAATGGAGGTTAGGGTGGAAAATTTTCTTAGCCTCCAAGAGGCGAGAAAACAAGCCAGTGATGTTAAGATCACCTGACAACAAGTAGTCAAATGATGGTTCAACAAGAAGGCTTCTGACCTAGGCTTCAAGCAAGGAGACTTGGTTTTAAAGTATGACGAAAGGGCTACAAAGTCAGGCCAACATGAAAAATTTGATTCCCTATGGAGGAGATCCTTCTACATCATCAGTAATAGGAAAGGTAATGCATTCAAATTGGAGGATGAAGAAGGCAATGCCTTAGAGATTTTGGTTAATAAAATCCACTTTAAAAACTTCAACTAAATTATCAGTTCCCTTTGTACATAGTTTCCCTTCTGTTAGTTTGTTTCCCTTTTTTTTGTTGTTGTTTCCCTCAAAAATAAGTGTCGTTGGAACATGTTGCTGTCATTCCATGCCAGGTATATGACCTTAGCTCTCCTTTATTTTGAATTGTCTACTAATAGATGGTTATCTACCACACTCCCCTTGCAATTAATGTCTAGGCGCTCCATATTACATAATCTCCAATAAGGATTGCCACAAATCTCTAGTGAGCCACCCCTTAAGCATGTGAGTTGCCTTTGACATTTATGGGTGCCCTATTTCAAAAGGGTTGAATGATGATTGTGCTAGAAGTATGGGCCTATAAATACCACTCTCCTAAATGAACCAAACACTTGAATGCCTTAAGAATTCCAAGAGCATTGAGCTAAGCTGAGTGAAGAGTCTTGGGTGAAAAATTTGTGTGCGGTATGAAATTGTAAGCAAAAAATTGATATTCAGCATTTCCCTATTTCAAGTAAGGAGGAGGCGATCAGTTGAAATTGGGTGTAGAATAATGGACCTAAAGACTGATAGGTACTCGAAATTGGGTGCAGAATATTGGACCTCAAAACTAATAAACTTCAATGATTTAACAGAGAATAATATGGAGGGATTATGTATTTACAAGAGTAGAAGATAGAACAGACAATAGAGTAGATGACAGAGCATGAACGGGCATGAACAATAGACATACGGAAGGCAGTTCGTAGGTAGAGAACGAGCAGACAAACACAAAGTAGAGCGTTCGCAGGGCAGAACAGGGAAACATAATTAGCATCAGCATCTTAGGTGAGCCCCACACCTTTTTCAAGAAAGAGCCCTCCACCTTTTGTGTTTTCTAGGTGAGTTGGAGAATAGGAATAGGAGAACAGATCCTTCTTGGAATTCTTCTCAAAGGAAACTGTGAAATTTGGGCTCTCTCTTGGCGGGCCCTATTGGCCGATGCCTGGGGATCAGGTTAGTCCAACAACAATTGGTTTTCCCAAAGCCTCTGCAATATTTGTCTTTTATCTTTTTTTTTAATCCTCTCTCATCGGGTATCACAAAATAAAGCAAGCCATCGTAAACAAAAATAAATGGTTAAAAGACAACCTCTAGTTGGTCACACAAGGTTATATGGCAGAGAAAACACGGTTTTCACCAGGGGTCAAAAATTTGCAAACTCTTGGACCATTGAAGTTTTCTACATTTCTTATAGGGGATCCATCTGGCCCCCAAGAGCAGTTAACGGGGTTTGTGGTTAGGGTACTTTACCAAGAAGGGTTAAGCACTCCTTGGAACCAAACTCTCTAGTTAACAAACGGACCTATTGATCCAAGCACTCATGGTTAGAATATAAAGGAGATAGGAGACCCTTTCTCATTATTACACCCTCATGATAACGCTATCAAAATGGAGGGAAAGTTAATTTTTTTGAATGCAAAGCAATACAAGAGGATAATAAGACGCAAACAAATATGTAAAGTGGCAAAAACATAGTAAACACTGCAAACACCACGATCAAAATGAATCACCCGGAAGGAGAACCTATAGGACTAGATGAAGACAGTAGGAAAGAGAGTGAGAATCGTCTGCATCACAAAGAACTTGAGGCAGACTGGGGTAAAATAGAAACTATTCTAATAAGCAAAGACGGAGGGGAAGATGGATCACAAGACCATGCAAGACCATACAGCCCTACAACTACACTGTTGATGTGGTCATCAGAACTGAACGTTAATGAGCTTATGAACTTGAAACAAAGGCTGGAGAAGATAGAAGAGAAAGGGCAACATGAAAGCACTAAAATTAAAGAAATTTTGGAAACCAACTCAAACCTTGAAAGAGAAAACAAGTTGCTCAAAGAGCAAGTTTTAACCCTGCAAAGCAACATGATAAGGGGTTAGCAGGAGCTGGTCTATCTAAAACTGGAGTTAGAGAAAACAAAATCAACAAAATATACATTAGAAACATTGATAAAAATTGACATTTTATAGCTAGAAAAGATCCAAATAGTGGCAAGCATGGAACTAAGGGGAAATAAGCTAAGAGACCAATTAGAAGAAGCAAAATCCTAGGCCTAGGTTTTTAGAGAACCAATTCATGAGGAAAAAGAAACCATCGAGAAACAAATCAAGAGACACATAAAAGAAGAAAAAGACAAACAAGACAAGGAGGTTAATATTATCATCAAAGGTTTGAGGGATTTTGGCGAACTGACATCTTAGCAAGAGACTTTCTTAAAGAAGAATTGAAATGGACAGGTGTTATCAAGCAGGCAAACAAGATTGGAAAGAAAATAGAAGGAAGGAATAGGCACGTAAGAGTCATCTTGATAAACATAGAGGATAAGAGCACAATCCTAAAGAATAAGGGGCTACTCAGAAGCACTCACATTTTCCTTGATGAGGACTTAACATTTTCACAACAAGAAGAACGAAGAAAGGAGTGGGAAAAAGTGAAAAAAGCAAGGGAGGATGGAAAATGGGCATGGCTGAAAAATGGAAAAGCTCAAATCAGCGAGCGTTCTTTCCACAAAAAATAGGAATTTGGGGCCCACAAGAATCTCTGCACATGATAAGTTGGAATTGCAGAGGATACCCTTAGAGAAGAGGACCGGGTTGGGGCACATAGCAGAAGGGAAAGACATTATTATTTTAGCCGAAACACATGAGCATGATGGATGCAAAGTCCCAGACTTTGTAGGGTACAAGAAAATCTCAGTATGGAACAAAGGGACGGAGACAGGTAAGGGTCATGGGGGGGTCACCATGCTAATAAAAAAAGTGTGGGCTGAAACAGTGGAAATAGAGAAAGAGGATCCCAATAAACAATACATTTGGCTGAAAATAACAAATAATAAAGACATAATCAGGTTGGTTGCTTGCTACTTTGCTCCAAAAGGGTCAACATTCTACAAAAAGAGAAACTTGGACAGGGAAGACCCGTATGCAGCACTAAAGAAAGATATCTCTATTTTTAGCACATCAGGGGAAATTGTTTTAATATGAGACTTCAATGCTAGAACCGCCAACAATCAATCTCTTCAAATGGGAGGAGAAAATAGAGAGGATAGCAATCCCTTATGGCTATAAGAGGGTGGGGACCAACTTTGGGAAATAATGTCACAAGATGGAAAAGGCAGTGTGACACACTTTGGTGCCAAACTTTGGGGACTTTGTAGTTTGTATGACATGGTTATATGTAACGGTACAAGAGCTTGGCCAAGATATGGGGGTATTACATGCAAAACCTACAATGGTCAAAGTATGGTTGATTATGTCATCTGCGTTAAAAATTTGACTGCTAGGTTATTGGAGTTTGTTATAGGGGAATGCCCTATGGAGATGAAGTCTGACCATATGCCCCTCTTGGTTAAGTTTGGCTTTCTCACAAACAAGCAAAGTGAAAGGCAAACTCAACACAAGGTTAGGACAACTAATCCGCATGGTAAAATCATTTTGAATTAAAAAACTAGGAACTCTTTACTGCTGCCCTTGGGCAACACATTGAGATGACCAAAAACAATGTTGGGCTTAAGGAAAACAATATTACGAGGAAACACATTGACAACAGTTTGTTGGTCCCTTTGATTCACAAGGCTCTAAATGTTTGCAAGAAATCTAGGCCTCGGAAAGGAGTCTCTAACACTTTCCCGGCTAACCCCTGGTATGATGAAGAGTGCAAAACAACAAAAAGATCCTACAAAGAGAGAGAGCCAAACAAAGAAAACAAGAAAAACTATGCGAAGTTGTTAAAAGCCAAGAAAGAAAAATTTGTTATACTAAGAAGGAAGGAGCTAATAGGGTTAGGTAAGCACAATCCCAAATGTTTTTGGAGGGAGCTACAACAAGAGAAGAAACATACAAAAAATAATATCATAGAATCTCAATGGTTAGAGTATGCAAAACTGCTTTATGAATGTGAGCATGAGGAAGCCCTCCCTCCCAATGTTAGCACGTCAACCGAGCTCTTCTTGGATGAGGAGATCAAACAGGGTATAAATAAATTAGCAAATGGTAAAGCATAGGACATTGATGGGCTGCAAGCTGAATTTTTAAAGTGTGGAGCTGAACACCTTGCTCCGCGGATCAAAATAATTTTAAATGAGGTCACGCAATGGGATTTCTAGTGGAGTGGATGACTAGTATCGTTATCCCTCTCTTCAAGAGTGGGGATATCAATAATCCCTCTAACTATCGTACTATCATGGTCAACCCTCTTCTTGGAAAGTTATTTGGGAGCTTGATCGAATGTAGAATCAGCAGTTGGGTAGAAAAAGAAGAGAAAAGAGCAAAGGGACAGGCTGGTTTTAGACCAAGGCACTCTACCATTGATCACTACATTACTCTTAGGCATTTGATTGAAAAAGCTTAGAACAACCAAGGTGGGGAAGCTTACTGTTGTTTTGTGGATTTTAAAAAAGCTTTTGACACAGTTCCCAGAGACAAACTCTGTAAAAAGATGGAAGAATTGGGGGTCCCTGATGAGTTTAGAGCAGTTGTTCACAAACTTTATGAGCATGTTAGAGCAAAAATCAGAACTAGAGAAGGCATGTCTGAATGCTTCGGCAACAACACCGGGGTCAAGTAGGGGTGCCCACTCTCCCCCACTTTGTTTGGTCTTTACATTGACAAACTTGAGGAATGGATAAATAAAACCGAAGGAGGTGGCATCTCGTTGGCCAGTTTTGTAGTAAAGCTACTTTTATATGCAAATGATCTTATTCTTATAATAAAAACTACCCATGGTTTGAGGGGTCATTTGAAGGCTTTAGAGCTATTTTGCCAAGATGTCGGGATGCAAGTGAACATTAGCAAGACTAAAGTAATGATCTTCTCTCTAAAAAGGAAACAACAACAAACTAATTTTATGTTCGAAGGTAGCCCGTTGGAAATCATCAAAGAATACAAGTATCTTGGCATTGTTTTTCATAACAAGCTCAGTTGGGAAACTTGCAGGGCGAAAAAGATTCAAGGAGGTTGGAGAGCTTCTTACCTTCTCCAGAACAGGTGTATGAAAGCGAAACTTTGGGACTGGAAAACCAAGAAAACCCTTTTTGGTTTGTTGGTCACACTAGTTGTCCTCTACGGTTGTGAGGTTTGGGGAAGCAGCATGTCAAATCACAGATGGAGACAGTTGGAAAGAATTCAAAAACATCTTATCACCAGTAGTCTTAAAGTTAAAGCAACTATTCCATATGAGATCCTCTTGGCAGAAGCCAGTACTTTCCTAATGGAAGCTGCGGCGATTTCACGGTTACTAAGCTACCTAAAAAAGGTTGAAAACATGGGGAATCCCCAGTGGCCGAAAATGGTGGTGAACAAGGTGTTAGATCAGAGGAAGAAGACGTGGATGAAGCAAAACATCAAGTGGTTGGGAAAATCGGACATTCAGTTACATGAGTGCCCTAACACCAAAGAGGAAATAAAAAAGTTTGTGTTAGAAAAATTCAGGACTGCCATGTGGACAAATCAAATTGGGCATAAAAAAATGCATTATATTAAAGAGTTCAATCCCACTTGGGAACATGGGGATAAAGCATACCTAAGTGCCGATCTTAAAGGTAAAGCTAGGCTCCTAGTGGCACAATTGAGGACCAATTCACATCATCTTAGGTGTGAAATTGGTAGATGGATGGTTCCCAAGGAAAGATGGGAAGATAGGACTTGCATTTTCTACAGTGATAGAGTGGTTGAAACTGAACGACACTTCATTAGGGAGTGCGATGCGTACAAGGATATCTGTATGCAGCAGGATAATAACATGAATATGGGCAATTTATTGAGTTATTTGAGGAAGAGAGGCTACACAACACGGCTCGACTATTGGTAAAGATTCATAGGAGGCGAGATGACATCGAAAGGAGTCTAAAGAACTCCTAATGGTCTTGACACTTGGTCCCATAAACTGTTTGGTCTCATGGACGTTATTAAAAATCATTCATTCATTCAATGAAGAAAATATTATTGCAAGGGGCTATAAGATGGAAACTTTTGGATCCTCATTCAGTAGTGGACATCCTAGAAAATAAAGAACTTAAGGATTAGGTGGTCACAAAGACCATCCATCACCATCTACTGGGAGCAAATCGTATGCTTCCACCCCCGCACAACTGGAACTTGTAGTATCGAACATCAAAAGTGTCATGAAGCGATGTTGTAGGTACCCCACATTAGTCTTAGACTTTGCAAATGGGATTTTTGATCCCAAATTGGCCAAGAACCAAAATATCCTAAGGGAGGGCACCCACAATCGAATGCTCAAAAAGGTTCAAAGCAACAACTTTGATTCATTTGGCTATAGAATCTCGAGCTCCACACTAGCTCAATACATGGTGCATCTTGTGCACCCGTGCCTAGAGATCATTGCCTCATGTGCAAACAGGTATGATGCCAACACCAAAATTATTTCAGGCAACCACCTAAAAGTGAACATCAATGCCAATGCAGTGAGGGAGATGCTTTGACTCCCAAGCGACCCCAATGCAAGCATCTGTAACATGGAGAGATTATAGAATGTATGGGACACTCACGTCATAAAGCAAAAGTTCATCAACACAACTCTCCACAACAATTACATGGAGGTTCCTCCTCTGCCCATCGCTCTCAGAAGCTGTGTGGCATAGGACATGAAAGACACCCTTTCCATGTTGGCGTTTATTTTTGAGATAAACTCAGACACCACTGTCCATGACTTCCAGTTGGGTACATCCTTCCTTTTGAAGATAATAAGTAAGAAAAATTCTTTTAAGATAGACTTTGTGGATGCCATTGCCAATGTTATTCATAATCAGTTGGAGAATTTCTCAGTGCAGGATACCTTTAGATATTCCTCCTTCCTCCTCCACCTCATCCTATATCAAAGTTCCCAGTTCTTTTCACCCTAATTTACTATCAATTCAATTGAAACGGGCTCACACCCCTACAGGGTGATCCCCATATCCGTGTGGACACACATCCTAGCGACCACACAAGATTATTATGAGTTTTAAGAATGCTTCTTGTCCTCAATCTTGATTGACCTCAACAAAGAGGCCATCACTTTCAAAATGATAGACAACCAGAGATCATGGCTCGTTGGTTGTAGAATTCTAGTCAACTAGGTCTTTGGGGCCCATTTCACGTTCATCCGAGTTCACGGATTTAAGGAGGAGCCATTTCGGCTCTCGCACTTGCTCATAGATAGGACCCTGGCCTTGGAGCTTGCTCACCAACTCGATGTGGTAGACTCAGTCTATGGAGTGGGCTGCAAGAAGAAGGCCATTTGTGATACCCCCTTCTCAAGAGGGGGCATCACAATGGTAAAGAGGTCGCAAGAGCACTTGCTTGCACTAAAAGTGACAGAACTTGCCTTGAACTAGATCAACAACCAGTGGAACTACAACTCGAATAGCCACATAGCCACTCTGAAGATCATCGCCCCATTCATCCACGAGCCCTGACCATACTTCTAGCAGTGAAGGTCACTGACGATGGACGACATCAAGTATTATGTGGATCTATCCAAGATCCCTTCCAACCCCTACAAGCCATGGGAGTCATTTTATAAAGTAGTCTGGGAGTTCGATCCCGCAAAGAAAATGATAAAGGGACTGAGAGTGAAACTCATTCAGAGGGGCTAGGGCAACAAGAAGATAGATGCCTATTAGAAATATAGGCAAGAAATTGGGTAGTGAGAGTGCAATTTGAGGACTTAGATTTCGACGAGACATCTGAGAACCTCTGGGATGAGCACCATGAGGAAGAGGCTCTTGCAGAAGAAGTCTCGATCAAAAAAGAAGAGGACACCCCTTTGGAAGAAGAAAAAGATGCCCCTCCGACAAAGGAGGAAGACTCTTCAGTAATACAGAGGCCTATGACCTAGCCACCTCCTTTGTATCCACGTCCAACTACCCAACAACAATAGTAGGCCTCTTCAGGGCAACCCAAAACAAAGCCATTTCAATCTGACTCTAAATCACAAGCTTTTAGCCCTCCACCAAAGCCCTCGCAAAAGAAGGTGCACTTTTCTCACCCCATTCTTTCCACTTCTACTGCATTATTCACTCTATTTTCACCCTCCATAGTTTCCACCAAGCTTGCACCACTTTCCCCCGCCTAGCCAACCACCTCCCTTGCACCGCTTTTCACTCCCTCACCTTCATCCACCACAAGCACATCTATTGTGGTGAAATCGCCCGCCACCTCTCTCCACAGCCTCCCACCTTTTTCACCTTCCATCTTAACCCTTCACCCACTTGTCTCCAAGGGAACAACATCTGCTGCTCCACAACAAGTAACCATTCCTTTTGGCCTACCACAAGCATCCCCCTTCACGAGGGAATTAATTCAGTCTCAAGAGCAGTTCCACCAACAGTTGGAAATTGCTAAAAAACCCCAAGAGGTCCAGGTAGAGAAGAGGAGAAGAAAATTGGCCCAAGGCCCCGACGATGCCTCACATGCGGTCTTTCTTTGACCTGGTACAATAATCTCTAATGATTGCACACATGACGGCACAAGTAATCAAGCCCCGAGAACAGATGCAACTGGGGGATTACTCGATACATGCCATCGGCCTCAACCTCAGCCAAGATAGACCAAGCGATAAGGTTGAGTTGATGGAAGGAACTCAAAAGTCTGTCACCACAAACTATATCAAGGCTAGCCGACAACTGGAGAAGAGCTAGTACTCACAAGGGTGAAAGTTATAGACAACTGCTTGAACACGGAGGCCAAGGCAAAAGACATGGAGCTCACCAAAATGAGGTCCAACCTCCAAATCTGTGTCACCACCAAGAGCTTCCAGATGGAGGCTAGTCAAAGGGCCCAGCTACAAAATCAAGTCACTGAACTAGAGACCGAGATAGATGGCATGAAGAAAGAGAAGTAGGCCGCAGAGAATAAGCTGCATGAGAAAGAATTAGAGCTCGTGTAGACCCACAAGAGTCTCTTAGACTCTAAAAGTGCGTAGCTATGATTACAATAGTAGTTGCAGCAGGAGTCCTCAATTAAGGACCAAGAAATCCTGCAACTAAAGAATGACCTAGCCGCTCATTCTCGGACCGTAGGTATCCTCCCTATGGTCCAACAATTGTATGTATCCTGTTGGGAGAGGATCAAGAATGCGACTACAAACTTGAAGCCAACGTTTGAGTTCATCGTGGACTCATAGCCGCTGAGCTCACAAGTGAGTGCATCTGTAGACCAAGTTCTCACCTTTGTGTCCCCAAAGGTTCAAGATGTGCAGCTCCTTATCCAGAAGTTTTATAACATGACAAACGAGACATGTCAAGCAATAGGGGTGTCCGACCGAAAGCCGGCGACAATGAAAGTGAATGAGTCCCTGAGCTGCAACAAGGCAACATAAAAATGCAAGGCATTTCTAGATGTCTTAGATAAAGTGGTCCAGGATATGAAGGGGCACATCAATTAACTAGTCCAATTGGGACTCCCTTCCCCATTCCTTGCAGACAACATAGTCCTCTCGGAGGACAAAATAAAAGAGTTGCTTGAAAATAAGCAAAATGACCAAACCACCTTTACAGCTCTCGATCAAGCACCAAGTGTCTCCGAGGTGGAGACCATTTTATAACGTCTTGCCCAACTGGTATTTCAAATATTGGTAGTAGTATAGGGTTTGAGTAGCATCTCCTTCAAGGAGATCATTGACTTGGACAGAGCCTTCGAGGCTCTGAAGAAAAAGACTCAACCCAAGGAAGAAGAGTGGACATCTTTGAACGCTGCTCTTCAGAAGTTGTAAGTTTGGCGGGCCTCATCCCTTTTGCATTTTTACCTCAACTGGTCCAAGAAACCATACATTTTGGGTTCTTCCACCCGCAGGGGGATTCTCCTGCAAGTCGTCGGGAACTATGGATCGTAATCCACGTTTTGAAGTTTTGGGGTAGTTAGCTTTTTCTTATGGACGTGCTTGATGAGTTCGATGGATGGTATATTGGCCTCCTCTTCCCCGGGTTCCCTTTGTTTATTTTTGGCTGTCTCTGCTCTTTTCGTTGCTGCCACGTGGCATCCTGATGCTCATTCTTTACGAAAGATTCTTAGCTCGCCCAAGAGTAGCACCAGCTTGACATGTGGCATCACGACGCTTGTCCAACACAGGTCTTTTGTCAGAGCTTCAAGTAGCGCCATTGGCTAAAATGAGTGGGTCGTTATTCCTAACAAAATTCCAGAGGTAGTTTCAGAGGTAGACGCGTGGCACCACAATGCTTCCTCTAAGCATCATGGGGATCATGAGGCATCAACAGTTGCACCATATCTAGGATTTTGAAGACCAACTGCACTCATGAGCCAAAACTCCCCATTCGGTTGCAATGACCTCATTATGAGTGCGAGTGACAACTTCCAGGTGTCATTTCCTCGTGAGGCCTTTGTGCCTATTTATTCAGAGCTCTTTTCATTTGTCTAGAGCTGGTAGTTGATTAATTGTTTTACTGTTATCAAAAGCAACCATTATAATAGTTTAGTTTTTGAATAGAAATAGTAGCAGTCTTGGTTTTTTCCATTCTAGGACCTTAGCAGGTGTCCCTCACGAGTAAGATTGAATATTGTATTGTGCCTTTGAGGCCTTTTGTATTTCGCTCTCCACCTAACAATGAAAAGGATGTAGTGTTCTGTATCAAAGTGAATGGAATTTATTGTTGTTTGTTGTTTCTTTCCTATACTTCCACAGCATTGGCTTTTGTTATATTGTGGGCTTTAAATCATGCACATGCTCTTTTAAATTGTTTTAATGTTTAAAAGTTAAAGTTATTTTACGCAATTTTAGGGATAAATACATTACAACTTCTGACACATCACCTTAGCTTATTTTAGTTTTATTCACACTTTCTTTCTTCCCTTTTTCACCCCAACCGATTTGAAGAACCAGCTTCTAAAATCTTGGAGGTTGCTTTACAGACCGCAAATTCGTTCCACATTTGTAAAGCTTCCCATAAGAAGTTGTTCACCGAGAGTGAGAGTTTTATGCATCAACAATTCATTTGATGGGTTATGTATTTTTTGATATTGAATTGTTGATCAAATATGTCAAGCTTGTTCACCTTGACTTGAAGACAAAAACCTTAGAGTGTCTTAAGGTTTGGAGACGAAAACCTTCATTCTTTCTTTGTATGCAACTCTATTCAAAGGGTATAATTATGCCTCATATTTACAAGGTTGCATGCAATTGATTTTATAAAGGTGTTTTGAAACACCACATTCATTTAAAGGTTGAGAGAACCCCTTAAAGAGCTATAAAAACACAAATTGCAAATCAAAAAAGGTGAGTGAATACCCTGGGGTAGCAAGGAGGTTCCTTAGGCTTGGCGACTTCCCTTAAAAGTTGGATGAGTGCCTTGGGGCATTCTTGAGCTTGCTCCGGTGGTAAAAAATAAATCAAAAATTAATAATAATATTTCTAATATTATTATTATATTTTTTTAATAATTTTGCCGCTGAATTTGGGTTATTCGAGGGTTGGATACAAAGAAAATAATTCATAATTATTAATATTATTTTTCTTAGAGGAGCGATTCACCTATGAGTTTTTAAGATGCTTTGGGCTCTAAACTTGGAAGGAATATATATATATTGCTATAAAATTTAGAAGCTTGACGAATTGTTTGTGAGATAACTTGCAAGGTTTGAAGGTCATTCAATGCCCTAAGATATTCTGAAAATTATTATATTAATTTTTCAATATTGGCACCCTACTTTGGGAGACTTGGGGGGCTTGTTGAAGGGCAACTTGAAGGATTTAATATTCAAATTTAATTCTTTATTTTTCCCTAAGTGCGATGACTTCCCTTGGAGGGGCTAGTTTGACAAATTGAAACCCTAAATGTGTTCCTTGGAGGTTCTAATATTTTGCATAATTATTTGAGAGTTTTGCAAAGGTTTCAAAGCAAATTTGAAAGAGAAAACGCCATTGTACCAACAAACAAAAATCATAATTATTATGGAGATAATTTTCAATCATATCGTCATTTCCACTTTGTCAAAAAGAGGTATTTTATTTTAATTTCATATTCAACAATTTTGAAGGTTATATTGGAGTATGTTGCTTGGAATTTGGTCATTCTTTCTAACTAGGGTTTGTTGGTTTTTGATCTCAGAGTTTAGATTGTTTTTAGTTTTACATAAAGGTTTGATGAAAAACCCCTATTTTGCTTATTTGTTTTATTTGGGAACATTACAATCAAAGATAACAATATAATATTATCCATACGACACCATTCTCACTTATCAAGAGTGTTGGGAGTTTTATTAAACCATACATGTTGAAATTTTACTATAAAATATATTATCAAATTTACAAATTCGCTCCTCATTTTTGTGTATAAGAATAAATATATCAGTCCAATCTTGAAAAGAAAATTGCAACGTTATCCATAGAACACTTGATGATTACAAGATTAGAGCTTTATCAAACCATAGGTATTGAAATTTCATAATTATATCCATTATCAACGTTTGAAATTTGTTTTTCTCATTTCTATACATAACAGCAAGTGCATTAGTCCAATCTCAAAGACAATATTGCAGCATCAACCATCCTACCACCATAGTCACGTAAACATCACAAATTCTCATTAAAATAAAAACTTCACATTGTTTAGGTACCTCCATCTGCTAATCCTCCTAGCTACTTCTCAAAATCCCATTTTTCAAACTTTCAGACAAATGTTTTATATGATTTGATCCACAAGTTTAATGCTTTGATATTATTCTCAAATTTTTAATGACAGCTCTTAAAGTATTTTTGTGATGTTAAGTATTTTTAAACCCTGGAAGGTGTGAATTACTTGAGTTGTAACTAAACAAACACTACTTAAATCAAAGCATTGCTTATATACTACCATATCTGCTAGAAATAGTTGCTTACTCCTCATTGAATCTCCAAAGTGATGGGTTCAATCACTTAATTGTTCTCTTAGAACACTCTCAACTTAATCTAAATGATCCTGTAGACGAATACAAAATATATATTTATATAAACAAGAAAAACACGAGAGTTATAAAGTCGGGGCATATACAATTCTGTATAAAACAGCACACAGAATCATAAATTATAATTTGTTTTGCTATAATACAACAATAATAATAGCACAAAAACCTGCAAATTCTAGACAAGGCTCTAGGAATTTGACATTTTAAAAAACCATAGTACAACAGAAATGAATCAGTATGCAATGTTAAGTATTCGCATTCAATTCTGAGTGAATAATGACCGTATGTATATACCACACGTATACCTCAATAAGTTGCCTTAGCGGGGTGCAATATCGGGAATAGTCCCACTCAGAAGGTCACTTCCCAGAATATTGGAAGACACATATGGATTTTGACTAGCCATCTCAACTGAGAATGGCTTTTTCTCCGATACAGCATCCATTTCAACAGACTGCATAGGTGTGGTGTCCACTCCTGGTGTAAACTGCAAGATCTTCGCAAGTTCGTGCACAACCTCAGCCATCGAAGGGCGTGCATCTGTTTCATCCTTGCAACAAGACAATGCCAAATTGGCAAATGGTTCCAAGCATTCTGAAGGATATGAACCCATCTTTGAATCAATCATAGATAGCATCATTCCAGACTCATATGCCATATTCACCTGAGCATGTAAGTATACTGATTAGAAATTAAATTAAAAAAATCACTTCCTACCTCAGAAAGCAATATCAAAGTGCCCTTCTCGCTCCTTTGATGTCAAAATTTGTCAAAGATCAAACATACCTCCCTAACAATGTTCTTTCCATGTGAAATGGGTTGCATGCCTGTTAAAAGCTCAAGGAGAACCACACCAAAACTATAAACATCACTCTTATCGGTAAGCTTGTGAGTCAAGAAGTATTCTGGATCAAGGTAACCCTGCAAATGTCAATGGTACATAATGTTACATTTCCAATAATCAGTTAAGGTCACAAAATTTCTTAATAGCATAAATATACCCTTTCAAAGCCTGTGTCTTACCGGAGTTCCTTTCACAACAGTTGATACATGGCCTGGAGCTGAACCTTCAAGATCAGGTACTGGTGCGAGCCTTGACAGACCAAAATCTGCAACCCTCGCATTAAATCTATCATCCAATAATATGTTGCTTGCCTTTATGTCGCGATGGAAGATGGGAGGGTTGGCCTCATTATGGAGATACAGAATCCCTCTAGCTGCTCCCAAAGCAATGCGAAGGCGCTGGGCAAAGTTTATAGGCTTTTTGGAGCTTGCTGTTGATGAACAAAAATGATCCTTTAATATTGGCCCAAATCATGTAAAGCTAAAGCATGTTAATAGAAAATATGATAATGGTAGGAGATGGTGGGGCAGCAATTACCAGAGAGATGATCCCGTACAGTTCCATTTGACATGTATTCATAAACCAACATCTGTGCATAGAACAAATTGACACCTTTGATATTAAATTCTATTCATTGAAGTCCATGTCAACTTTAAATAGCTAAATTAAAGATTAAGTGCATTTTTTCTTGAAAGGAAGAGGTTCCTCAATAACATGTCTAGCATATAGACAGTACAGCAACAAAAGAAATACCTGGCTCATTCTTGGAGAAAAAAAATAGTTCAAAGAGGTTCTAATATACAATGAACCCAAGCTCTACCATTGCCTCCTATATCACTTATAGTAATCATGCTTGTCGCATTTAGAAGAGAGAATACTATTTAATGTGTTGTGAAGATTTATCCATTCATCCATTCTATCTATTTTTGTATGCATCTATCTATCTACCACCTATAGATTCAAAATGAGAATTTATATAATTGTGAGTTTTTTTTGTAATCTTTGGGTTGGAACTAGGGCAATTTCATATATGCACATTTTTAATCAAAAACAATCACAAGGAAAGAGATCACCCTGTTTTAGGGAATATGAAAAAAATGCTAGAATTTCTCTAAAATAAATTCAGATATACCAGAACTGATGTCGCCACCTATCGGTCGCATTCCATTTTACAGTTTATTGAACATCCTTTTCACCCAAACATCCCATTTGTGAACACGGGCAGACAAGCGTGCCTAAATCTGTTTGGCATTCATAGATTGGGTGAAGTGCTTATTTCACTACTTAAATAAGCCCTGTGCAGGCTCTAGTAAGCTCAACAGTTAGATGAACACAACTCTTATTACACCGGCCTATTACTTAGGCTTGACAACCTAAGCACTCACCCAAGACGTAGAAAGAAACAATAAGACCCCGTTGTGAGAATCGAGTATAAAGATACACACATACAACATCTTACAATACAAAACAAAGGTAAAAGACATCATTCATGTACACAAAGATCAACACGAACATTCACAACATATACAAAATTCATCCTTTCATTTATGTATTCACATCTTCATACAATCAAAGTACAACATACTTCTGTTACACAGCATACATTCATCATCTAATAATGATCTTTACAGCATAACATTCTTCAAGTACTAAACCAGTGCTTCTCCACAAGCACTCTAAATCAGCTCCTTCAAAGCATCCAAGCATCCAACCTGTAACCTAACTCTGATCCTCTGAAATGAGAACCCAAGGCCTCTATTTATACTTTTCCAGCACCCCTTGGTCCCTTTCCAGTTGTTTCATTATCCAGCTGTCATGCTAACTTTCTGGACGTCTTGGGAATATTTTGTTTTGGATTCCTTCCACCTGTCCGCACAATGGCAAAGTCTTTAGCCCTCACGGCATATGCTTATCCAACTTGGATCAATCCCTTGCCATCCACATCCTTCCTATTTCACTATGTGCCACTTGTCAACATCTTCTTCATTCATCTCCTTCCCCAAGTGTGCTTCTTTCATCTAATATGTACATTATGTGACTCTGCACATTGCACATCATGCATCCTGCGCTAACCCTTTCTTTATGCACATGTGATCTTGTGAAGAACTTACTTTTGCAAGTCTGCAAGACTCTTCAATGCATCTCACTCGTATGTCAAGTCCAAAAGTAAACTTGTACAATTGCCTTAAGTACAATTGTAGGGTCAACATTCCCCCACACTACACTTCTTGTCTGTCCTCAAACAAGTTATTACTAGATTCTTTAAATGATGGATCGCTCTCCTGCACAACCAACACTTTGTGCACTATTTCTTGTAATTCCTTCAAAATTTGATCGCAATGATCAGATGTCGACTGCACTTCAAGAACTAGATCTTGCACTGCATCCCACAAATTTATCAATATATCTTCATTATCTTGGCTAACTTTATATGTGGCAATGATGGGATTTGCAGAATTATTTTGCCTTTGGTAGTCTATGTGCATGGTAGCTTCTTGTATCAAAACCTTCTCTTGAAGTTCCGTCAATACTACTCCAATTTCTCACACATCTTGTCTTTGTTTTCAATGTTTGCACTTGTCTAAATTTCTTTAGTCTCTCTGTTAGATCTGTTGCTTCTCACAGACACTTCATTATGTCCGCATGTTTCCTCCTTCAGCGTTTCTTTCACAAACTCATCTGCATAATTAAACCTGTTAACTATTAAACATGTTTTCGGCCTCCTTCAAAATAAGTTGATTAATGGCCATTGTCGTTGTTTCAGCAACATCTTCAAATTCAATTTTGAGTTCTTTGATTTTCTCCAAATGGAGTCTTTCTTGCTCAACAAGTTGCCCTGGTTTCAGTGTTGTTATTTCACTGCCATTCATAACTTCTCTGGAGGTGATTCCCACATAACATCAACCTCCCCAAAGAATTGTAGGCCCTTTGCTTCCACCAACGTGACCGACTTCTGAACTTCATCTTTGTATTCCCCTATGTCATCCTAATCTTTCTTATCTCTTCTTTCAAATCCTCTACGCTTCAATCTTCGAGCAAATCTCTTTTGATTATCTCTAGGGATATCTTTGCCAATGCTAATCCCATCACTTTCGTCATCATTCCTCTAGGACTAACCACCTTGACCTCCTCATCCTCCTTATCATCAAGTTTGTCTTCTCCCTTCATCTTCACAAATGTTTTCATTGAGAGTTCAAACTCTAGCAACTCCATGTGGCTATCCAAAATAGCCTCTAGCTTCTTTAGGGCTCATGTTGATACATTTTTGTGTTGAATAATACCCCACGACATTCTGGACAACCCGATCTTTATCCCAGAGCTCACTTCTCGCACAAATTGTACTCTATCAATTTCCATCACATCGTCTGACTCCTACGGTTCTTCCTGCACAATTGTTTTTGCATTCTGCATTTCTTCATGTGCATCCTTTGTCACTTCAATCCAATGTTTTTTCTATTTATTTTTTTGTTCTTGGAGCCTCCTGTCTTGGTTCAGTGCTTACCCGTCATTCAGTTTGTTGTGCACCTAATTCTCTATGCGGCATCTCCTCAGTGTTTAGTCATTTTGATGCATCGACTACTACAACTCCCATTTGTGCACTTGCCTCTTCAGTTTCTTTTTGCACTTTTTTTTTTTAGATTAACCTTATTTGGGTGCACTTATAAGCTCTGATACCATATTAGGAAATTAACTTAGATCACATTTGCTCTATGTTTTCAACGTTATTAATAAGGTACGATGTGTTGAATATCTTTTGCAAGCAACAAATCTTTTTTGTCTCATTTTTGATAATCTCAATCTTTTTATGCACTCCTTGTTTTTACAAGGTAATATGTTTTGATTGGAGCTCTCTATTTTGACTAACTTCCTTGTTCGTGCAGGGTTTCACACTTTGTGATGGAAGTTATCTTTTGCTCCTTTTGCGTTGTTCTACATCTACTTTTATTACATTGTGTATGTAGATCGTGTTTTTATGGGATATTGATTACTTAACTTGAAATATTGATGTTAGCTTGTTTGTTTTGCAAGTTTTAGCGAATCATTTCTCCTTTTTGTTGGCCTTTGTTCCATTGCGGATTGACAACCTTATCTGAAGAGGATTCTTGGAGATTATTGATGATCACACCTTCATTCTGCGACTTTTGGCAACACCTTATCTTCTTTCTTTCTCAAACTATTATAATTCTTCTTCAAGAAAGTTTCTATTAAGGGGGAATATCATGTAGATTCAACTCTCTTCCTTATTTGTAAAAGGTTTTCTACACTTTTGTAACCCCAAATTAAGCTTAAGGGGGCGTGTTGGAGATTAACCTTATTTGGGCGCACTTATAAGCTCATACTATATTAGGAAATTAACCAAGATCACATTTGCTCTATGTTTTCAACGTTATTAATGTGATCTTGGTTAACTTCCTAATACTTTTGTTTCAACAATTGTCTACAAAGCATCCACCTCCTAAGGGTTTTGAACACTTGTTGGAAAACTTGCGCACAGAGTGATCTAGTAGCTAGCTAATTGAACCAATTGGACTAGATCCCTGGGTGCTTCCACTAGTCAAAACTTATTGTGGTTGACTAACTCCTCCTGCTTCCTTGCATTGTTTGCGTTAAACAATAGTTCCCCCTAAATTTGTTTGATTTGGGATTTTCGTCCTTGTTTCCTTATGAATTGGAATCCCAGTATCAGTCTACCTTCATGTTGGACTTTGGGTACCACTTGGTCCTAATGGTTGAAACAAGGTCCTTCGTTTATAGATGTGTGACTTTGTGTCCTCTTTTGTCACTTTCCCTTTTCCCTTTGCTTGAAACACCTGATCTTGTTGGAGTTTCTTCTTTTTTTCTTCCTCTATCCTTCTATGTGTAGCACCTTCCTCAATCACCACTGGTCTTTCTAGTTGTCTATTTTGTACTAGCTTCTTTGGTGTTAACTAGAAATCTTTTTGGGTCACCAAACACGTGACATTATATTTGTGCTCCCCTACTTTTGCAAACAATGGTGGTTTGATTTGCAAACTTTGGTTATCTGAATCTTCATCCTCGGACCCAGTTGGTGGCCCTGGTCTCTTGTACTTCAATCACATCGTGTATGTTAGTGCATCAATAACTGAAATCATATTGTGATTTACTGGTGGTCTTGGCAAAACCTTCACTTAAACTAGTGTGCATTCTAAATAGAGTGCACTTACCACATATGGCAATTTGGCCCAACTTGACCAATCCCTTTCTTCCTTCTCTTTGAATGTGGTCAATGTGTAGTGTACCATTACACAAAACTAAATAAAATACTCATAGTGTAATGGCATCTCTTGTATCATGTATTCTTCCGTGGACACTTCTTGCATCCGTTCATACCACCTTAACATTATCTTCCTATACTACTCATTCATCTAGTGTTTACAGGGGTACTTCGCATTTTTTTTGCACACAAATCATCCCCATTCATTGGAGTAAACCCAAATTTCCTTTTCGGTACGCCAATCTCCTCAATCATCATTAGAATCATGATGCTTCCCCACTAGAATTCTTCACCTCTCATGCGCGCATCATTTTACACCATCACCACTTCCTCAACAATATACTTGGCATAGTTTAACTTTACTCCGAAACAAGCAACTTGATACACCAAATAAATGACTTCTTTTGTGACAACTGACCATTGTGTCTTGGAGTGATCATTTTTTAACTAATTAACCACACACTCATGGTTAGTGTTGGCAACTGATCTACCTTGATTGTTGAACTTAAACCTATTGCTGGTATCGCTAAGGCCTTTGCCACAATTTTGATATCAATCCTCTTTTTAAACACCCTGTGCACATCTATACCATTGTTTTGGAGAGTTGATATCCTACTAATCCATGTAGGTGATATCTTTATTTGGCGCCCTACAATATTCAACCTCCCCTCATGAGTGTGTCAACAGAAACTTAACCAATTCTTATTGTTGACAATTTTGACCTACAGGTCAAATTGTCACCCCTACAGTGCTAATCGGGTTTTGCAAAGTGCTTTACTTATGCGGCTTTAGCAATAACAACAGTTGAGTTTCCTAGGTCCGAATTGCTCTTCCTAGTGCTTATCGGGTTTTCAGTTGTGCTTTACTTCCAAGTGTTTTACAAGTAAGAGCAAGTGGGTTTTCCGAACCCGACTTACTCTTGTTAGATCAAATCGGGTTTTGGGAGGTGCACGACTTCTCTCTTTTAGAAGTCTCGAGTCATGGAAAGCTCGAAATTAAGGCCCTTAGATTGTCTAAGGCAGTTCAGGCAGAAGGAATGTCTGAGGAAATAACTTGGCGCAGGGTCCCAAAGCGAAGGACAAGATCACAATTCCCGCAAACATTTTGTCCGCGGGAAAGTAACAGGACTCTACAAAAAGTCCGAAGGATTCCTTCGGAGGACAGCACAAGGGACAAAATCAAAATCCCGAAGGGCACTTGCCCTTTAGGAAGATACATTTCAAAGGCCGAAGGGACAAAATCAAAATTCCCGAAAGGTATGCACCCTTCGGGAAAGTTTAAAGGATCAAAGTTCGAGAAGTTTCAAAAGTCGAAGGGGCAGATACAAAATCCCGAAGGGCACTTGCCCTTCGGGAAGGATCAAGACAAAAATCTTGAAGGGTAGGTGCCCTTCAGGAAGGATCGGTGCAAAGCTCGAAGGGCACTTGCACTTCGAGAAAGTTCAAATGCAAAAGACAGGGACAAATTCAAAAAACCCGAAGGGCACCTACCCTTCGGAAGGTGCAAACAAAAGTCCTGAAGGGTAAGTACCCTTTGGGAAAGACCATTTCAGAGATTTCGAGGGGCACCTGCCCTTCGAAAGGAGGCAAAAGAGGTGCCCTTCGGGAAGACTTCGAAAAGGCTTTGGGAGGACTTAAACAAAAGCTCGGGTAATTCCCGTGGACATTTTGTCTGCGGGAATGGAAAAGAAATGACCTAGGAAAATTGTCCCGAAAAAATTAAACTTGGGAAAATTGAACCCAGGAAAATTGTCAGAGACAAATTCCCGCAAACAATTTGTCCACGGGAAAAGGAAAAACAAAAAGCCCAAGGAAGCCAGGGACCCGGAAATTTGTCCAGAACAAATTCCCACGGACATTTTGTCCACAGGAATAAAGAAAGTAAAAGGCCCGACACACAGGGAACCCGTGGAAAGAATGAAACAAAAAATTCCGACAGGGAATAAAGGCTAAGGGCAGGAAATAAAGAATCCCGAGAAAAGTAAGGCAATAGTAAAGCCAAAATTCCGAAAGAATCAAACCACGGGAAGTTGACCTCAGTTTAAGCGACATGAAGTTGAAACTAGTCAAACGGAGGAAATATAGACTAGATAATCCAAAAATAGGAGTCCGCAAAAAATAGACATGATCAGGCATACCAAAATAAGAGTAGGTACATGCGAACAAGGGCTATTTTTGGCAGATTGCATTTGAAGGTCCAACTCAGCGTCAAAATGAGCTCTCAATCCAAGTTTGGTGTCGTTTTCATGCAAACGAGAACAGCTCAAGGGGAGTCTATTTTGGAAACTTGGCGTAATCTCCCATGCAAAGATAGATTCGACTTTCAACAGTTCCACCGTCCATTTTTCAATGCCAAAGATTCTTCATGCAAGACAAAAGACAAGTAAAGATAAATTTGAAAGACTCATGCAACGCAATTTGGACTTGGGCTAATGAAGTGTTAACTTCTATTTTCTACGCCAATCTTGACTGTTGTAATTTTCTATATTAACGGCTTTCAACCTTGTGTAAAATCATCCCTCTTTTGGCAAGAAAATTTCTTTCAAAGATTGTGCTGTAACTTTTTTCAAAATCAATGAGAAGAGGACTGTGTTTTTTCAATTTCCAGCAACTGGTATAGTGTACTATTGTTATAGATTTGCCTAAGTAATAGATTTTCTTTCTTCCTTGTCAAAGTTGGATTTGTACCTAGTTACTAGCCGATCATTTGTGCAAGTCACGTTCTGTGTTTGAATGTCTTTTGTTGAGTTTACAGTGGATATTGGTGGTTGTTTAGTGCCTTTCATCATTAGACAACCTTTTCGTGAAATACTTGTGTATTGATCAATTGGAGTTGAAGTTCTACTTCTTTCCTTGTCTGAATCAGTGTTCTTAGAAGCTCGATTTGAGTGGATCAAACAAATTAGGTGTATCACCGTTTTAGCTAAGATTTTCTTTCAAGTTCTTTTTCCCCTTTTCCCCAGGCAGTTTGTAGCGTAGAAGTTGAGATCTTCATTGATACATCTTATAGGAACCAGCCTTCTCTGGAGGTTCTCACCATTGAGGCACCCACCCTCGTGATAAGATCTCATTGTTTCAACTGGGGTGAGGATTAACCATTTCAGCACGTCTTCGATCAGGGTGCAACTGCAGGTTGACAACACTTACTTCTTTTCGAAGAATGGTAAGTCATACAACTTGAGCACTCTTGTCAATCTCGATTATTTTCTTTGTTGGTTCCTTGCTTTTCCCCATCTTGGCTTACAACTTACCTTCAATCAAATATGGATATTCCTTCTTGCGGTGGTTGAATTCTTTGGTAATGCAAGATCTTGAACAAGTCCTCATGTTTTCCCTCCCTGCATTGCCTCTAGGAACGCCATGGTGGTGCCATGAATGAAGGTTTGTTCTCCGTCTTCCTTCGCTTTGATGGTGGTGGTCTTTCTAGTATTTGCATCCTTATTGGTGGCTCCTCTTCCTCTTCTGAGTTGTGTTCCATTATAAGAGCTCCATTCCTAAAATCCAAAATTGTTGACATTGCAAGCCCTCAAACCTCCCCTTCTTGGCTCCTTGCAGAATGCTCTAGTCTTGCAGACAAACCCTCAACTAAAAATCCCCTTCTTTCCTACAATCTACCACACTCAACCTTCTCCTCAGCGCTCCCTAGCCATGTAACCTGCAATCCAAGATATCTTCCTCGACACTGTCGTGTACCTGCTCTAAAAATATCCCTCTTTCGATGCCCTTCACTCTTTCACTATGTTTTCATCCCACTCGGCTCTCTCTTCCGCTTATTTGGCTCTTTTACCATTTAATTTGCAAATGACCATTTTAAAATGCATTGTTGGCCTTTTATACCTCATGCATTCAATTCCTCGCCTAACCATGTTGGCAATTTGAGTGTCATGGTGTACAAGGAGATTGTTGTCTGTAATATTGTCATTGATGTCAAATGATGAATGTTCTATCAAGCATTAATGACAAAGGTGTTGAGCTGTGTTGAGTTGAACATATTAGTTGTAGAGTCCTCATGGAGATTGTATGTGCACCTTGAATTCCCAGAATAGTCATTTGAATGCCTCTACTAGTTTGTTGAATAGGGCTTAGTACATAGTTTGTTGGTGACTACATTTGCATTTATGGTAGCATCTGGAGGAAACAATTACACTAGGCTACTCAGGTTAGTGCCTATTCCTTGTGGTCCAAGTTCCGAGTCATGCGGATGGAAGGAGCAAAAGTTATGCAGGTGAAAAAGTAGGGCTCCCAGGTAGTTGAACAGTATTTGAACACGTAGTCGATTTTACAAGCTTGGTCTATTCTTTCGAAAAAGTGTCTTGGTCATTTCTTTCGGAAATATTGGTTGAGTCATTTCTTTCGGAAATATTGGTTGAGTCAATTCTTTCGGAAAAATGGTTAAATTCTCGTCGAACAAAAAGTTCGAAGGAAATAGGTCCCGAACAAAGCTTCCGAAGTGGACCTTTACAAAAGGCCGAAGGGTATGTGAACCTGTTATAGCTTGGAATTGCACCCTTGTGGGAGAGTTTTTTAGGCTCTCCCACTTCTAGCAATAAGCATGGGAACAACCTCAAGATGTGGGTGTCCTATGGTGAGGTTGAGCCTCTAGGATTTTTAAAGAGGCTAGTTCCTCTCGATGGATCACTTAAACTACTGCTGAAATAAAACTTTCACGGGGAAAAGGGTTAGAAGGGGGAAAAGGGCTCTTAAGAAGGCTAACCAGGCAATGCACCAATTTAAAATGAGAAACTCCCATAAGCCTGAACCCACACCAATTCTGCAGAGGACAATACTGGATTACACAACCTCAAGATCAAGTTGGTTGCATAAATATTTCATGGAGGAGGTTCAGAGAAGTGATGAATGCAAATGGAGAGGAGTTCGAAGACTCACTGGAAGTTCACATTAATGGCGGAAAAAACACTCAACCAGACATGCAAACAACATCAAAAAATCCTTAAACAAGGTCAGAAAGGAGGACCATGGACAAGGAACTCTCCTTCACGCGATGCATAGTACGCAGCTCAATAGACACAAGTCCAAGGCAAGAGACAGGCAAAGAAAAATTCTTTATTGCATAAGAGGTGGTTCTTACAAATGCTTGGCAGGGTCGAGCCTAACTAGCTGAGCATATCTTGCGATATCTCTACGAGTGTCCTGTCTCTCAAGAAGATAAAAAATGTCTAAAAACTGGGAACCCTTTACAAAATGGAAGACGTGAGATATATAGAAAGAGGGAGAGAGAAAAGGAAGAGCTTTGCGTGGAGAGAAGGGAGAGCGGAAGTCATCAATGACCGGCACTGATGCTTATTCTACTCGAGCTCTTTGCATTCAAAGCATGCAACTACTTTGACCACTGGATGAACCGTCTAGAATCGCCAT
This sequence comes from Torreya grandis, assembly GCA_037957365.1. Taxonomy (NCBI): domain Eukaryota; kingdom Viridiplantae; phylum Streptophyta; class Pinopsida; order Cupressales; family Taxaceae; genus Torreya; species Torreya grandis. The sequence goes on along the minus strand of JARHVA010001695.1, from coordinate 2,527,893 downwards.
CCATCTCCTTGAGCTCCTCAAGCATTCAATTCCCATGTTTGGAATTGAGTGAGCCATACCGGAGGTCGCTGCATGTTCCTGCCAAGCGTGGGCGATTTGTCCTTGTATTTAAAACTCGATGCATTCTTTACTGCAATCTGGACTATCCTGATTGATCTTTGCATGTTCACTGCTCCACTTGGATGCGTCTAATCCTTGTTTGACCACTTTGCATGTTCTGGAAGTGAGCTGTATGTACTCATCCCACTTGTCCTTGATTGATTGGCTCTTTGGATTTCCTAACCATTGACCTTAATGTTCCATGGCCGTTTGCTTTCCGTGGACTATTTTCCATAATTTTCCTTTCGAAACTTTTCATTTTACTCATCGTTCGGGCTTTTGACTCCTTGCAACTTACTTCTTGCTTCCTTCGGGGTTTCCACTACTTATGACTTATAAAATAATTTAAGTCTTTCACCTCGGAAAACTTGAAGACTTGCTTCTTGAAGAACCCGCGAACCACTACCCAAGACCAACTTGGGTTTGTCACGTCCCTTTACTTATTTCGAGTTTTTGACTGCTTGCAACTTCACCTTTTAAGCAAGGCAACCCCACAAACCCGAAGTCTTCCTGCTTGACAAACCCGAGGTCTTCTGAGAGAAAGCTCGAAGTCTTTTACTTGTTAAAGCCCGAAGCCTTCTCCTTCCAAGAACCTGAAGCTGTCTACTATCTGCTCCTAGAAGCCCGAAGTTGTTTTGAACTTGCCGCTTTTGCTTGAATGTCCACCTTCTCACACTTAGGCAAATTTTTGGTATGTTGGCCAAAAATGGCCAACAGGACCCTTACAGAAAAGCCGAAGGGTATGTGGACCTTTCCAGAAATGCTGAAAGGTATTTTGCAAAAGGCCAAAGGGTATGTGGACCCTTACAGAAAGGCCGAAGGGTATATGGACCCTTACAAAAAAACCTAAGGGTATGTGGACGTTTCCAAAAATGTCGAAGGGTACTTTACAAAAAACCTGAAGGGTATGTGTCCTAAACAAATGTGCCAAAAGATATAAGCGAAGAATTGAAGGACTCGGACAAAAAATCCGCGGAAACTGTCCCAAAGGGGACTCGGACAAAAAGCCCGCGAAAATTGTCTCAAAGGGGACTCGGACAAAAAAACTCGCAAAAATTGTCCCGAAGGGGACTCAGACAAAAAACCCGCAACATTTTGTCCAAAGGATAGTTTGAAGAAACACTGGACACTTGCAAAAATCCGAAGGATAGTTTGAAGAAAGAGAGGACACTTGCAAAAACCCGAAGGGTAGTTCAAATGGAAGGAAAGGACACTTGAGCATTTGCCGAAAGACATAGGGCACTTCCACAAGTGTCGAAGGACAATTGCGAAGGACACAAGGACCATTACAAAGCTTCCAAAGGATCACTTGGATTGTTTCGAGAAGAATCTAGGGCAAGTGGACGCTTAAAAGGTTTCCGAAGGATATTTCAGTTGAAGTATAAGACACTTGGAATATTGCCAAAGGATCAAGGCGAGATTAAAGATTGAGCATATCGAATATAATCGAAGGGAGCGAAAGCGAACCAATCATATAAAAATATCGAGATGCGAGAAAGTGCTCGACGGTTAATGCAAGAGAGATCGACGGTTCTGTTTCAAAAGTGGAAATATCTGACGGTTCAAGATAGACAGTGAATGGTGCCAATGACAAGATGAATAATCCTCGTTTAGAGACATGACCAGACAAACGGTGAGCTCGAAAAGTCTACATGGAGCTCGAGATTGATCGATCCAACCGATCAATCATCGATTAAGGAAACGGTGCAATAATGCCTTGAATCTGGCAGTTGCCAAACATAGTAAAGAGACTTGACCATTGCAATGTGATGCATGAACTAAGACATGGGAAAACGCATAAGGCAATCGCTTTTAATGAGAACCAGTTAAGTGTAGTTGGAGTGTGAATGCAATTGAAGACATGAAACCCTAAGATTCAACGTATATACATCACTTCAAAACATTATTGTTGCTATTGCTGCCGTTGCAATTTCAAGAGAGAGTAAAAGGTTGTCGATGAGAGAAATATGTAGAGTAAAACGTTGTCATTTTGCGATTGCTCAGACTATCGTTGAACCTAAGCATGTGAGCAATACAAAGTGTGTCTAATAGAATATACAGACACAGACCATGATAACATAGAGGCAAGAAGAGGATGTTGATGTGTCAAACAAAGAATATATAAAAGACACAATGGAAGAGAGGCTGAAGCAGCTGGTGTAAATGGACTGTGTCAAACAAAAGTTATAATGACATAGAACTAGTAAGGCAGAGAGGAAAAGAAAAGGTTGTCTATCCAAACGAATACAGACAGAGTAAAAGACAAAAAAGGGAATGAAGTGTGTTTGAATAGAATATATCCAGACGTATGCAGACACAGAGTAAAAGTCAGAGGAATAGAGATTGAGCAGACTGGAAGAAAGGGCACACAGAGAATGTGCAGAGTTTGAGCAGAGAAGGAGAATAGGCATACACAGAATAAGTCAAGAGTGAGAAGTTCCAGACTTAGACTTGTAACAAAGAAACTGAACTGGATTCATTTGTGAATCTGTCTTGTACACTGGAGTTGTAGCTCCATAGTTTTTATTGGTAGGTGCCTTCAGAAAAACTGAGTTGGTGCTCAATTAGGAGATTGGTGTCTCCTAAGGATAGGTGTCCTTGAATGTAACCAGTGTGGTTTTTTCAGTGAGGTGATTTAACTGTGAGGTTGGATTAAATCAGTAGATTCTAGCAGCTATTCTCACCGTGGTTTTTCTCTTTGGGTTTTCCACGCATAAATCTGGTGTACTGTGCTTTTGTGTGTGTGTGCTCTCTACATGTTTTGTGATATGCATATGAATTGATATCTCCTCAAAGTTTTAATCAACTAGTTTTAGCTTATCTACTGATTCACTCCCCCCTTAGTAGATAGTTGTGTTCAACAACCCCTTCATCTGCTTAAGTGTGTTATTGCTCCCTTTTGTGACATCAACTATTTTTTTCCTTTTCTTCCTTACACATTCCTAGGTCATGCACACTGCCATTGCCCTCCTATGCATCATGGTTTTTAGATCGAACATGTTCCTATGCATCATCTCTCGCGCTTCATCCATGTTACAAAACTAATGTGTTATCCTGACCAATAGTACTTCAAGCACCACTTTTTCACACTCTTGAGCCTTCTTGAGCCATTCTAATTTGCTTACTTTCCCACTATGTTTTTACCAAGTAGACTCTCGACTTTCCATTCTCTTTCCCCACACTTATCATGCACAAAGTCCTCTTTTCATGCAATTTTTTTTCCACATAATCGTATTATACCATCCTAGCCAACATTCATCAATCCATTGGATAAGCTTTCATATCTCAACTTCACTCTTCTATTATATGCTTTGTAAACCATCCTATACGATGGGGTTTTACCTCCCTTGTTACATACATGCCCTGACAATCCCTCCCAAAGATACTTAGACATCTAGCATAAGAATCCCGATAGATTCCTTGCTCGACATGCCAAGCTGGATTTACTAGATCATCTCTGCTTATTAACATAAAGCAAAGAACATGCTAAACAAACAAACTAAAATGCATGAAATATTTGTGTTACAATTTTTTCTTGGCATCAAAGCTGCCTTATTTATGGCTCGCCCCCACACATCATTTGAAGAATAGTTGGAGCCTATTCCTGACAATTTTTCTATGGAAAAGCTCTCCGACGTGCTGCACATATGTCACTTTCTCTTGTGCACTGATCAAGTTGACCTTACTAGGCGGTTTGTTGTCAACCCAAGTCATCTGTTTGTCCTTTTCCATGCACTGTAACTTCCCTAATGAAGTTTCATTATTGACTTCCTTTTGGGCCATATGTCCTTAATCTGCGTTATGCTCTTTGTATTCTTCTTCAGTGGTACCATATGTGTTTTCGCTTCACACTTTGTGTGGAAATATTTATTTTCTTTGTATGCCACTTTCTTCAGTACCCTAAACTCATTCTTTGGTCCACGTAATGTCACACTAGATTTCTGCGTACTACGATTCATTTCTGCCTTTTTGTGCTCACCAACCTTCACCTCAATAACCTTCTGCACTTGAGGTTGTTTTATTTCTTCCTTTACAAGGTTTCTTTGTTGGCTGTTTTGGTGTGCATAGGACCCATTGTAACACCATTTTTGGGCCCTTCTCTCATCCTTTATCTTGTGGCTTCTTAGCCATCCGCTCTTCACAGAAGACGAACTAGCACCATTCACCTTTGCACATTTCCTTCCCATTATCTTGAAAGTATTTCACACCCAATGTGTGCATGCTTAGCTAGAAGTGTCTGACACTTCTTCATTGTTCTAGCTCAAGACTTTCTTCTTTTGTAAACTCCCCATTTGCTTTCATTGTGCAAAAACATTGAAGAGGTTACTTTCTCCCTCATTTGAGTCCACATCCTCCACGTATGCTACTCCATGATCATTATCAAGGGGAGTGAAAACCCTATGTTCCCCATTTTCAAAGCTCTTGTAGTGTTTTTTGAAGCACATATCAGCTTGGTTGATGTAGCCCATGGTCTTCCCAACAATGCAGGATAGTTATTCTCCTCATCCATCTCTTACTTCAAAATTTGCAGAGAAATATATTCCCATTATCTCCAGATCTGCATTGCACAAGACCCCAATAGGTCTTGACTTCATCTTGTTTGCCATAAATAACATGTTTCTTAAAGGATGTACGGTTGGCTTCCCCATGTGCTTCCTAGCTCCTTCGTCAAGACTCAATATATTTACTAGAGCTCCCATATCAATCAAAATGCTATTCATTTCCTAATTATTGATCTTGGCATCAATGATCAACTCTTGATCATACGGTGCATTCTTTGTAATGCATGCTCCCCTTGGTCCTTCTTGGATAGACTCTTGGTCATCCCCCACACTTTGTTGAAGCTGTGATTTCAACAAAGGCATTACCCCTTCTGTTTTAGGCAGCAAAAGAAGCTTTGTGATTTTGCTTATACCATTATGATGAAGAATCCTATGCATGCCTTCCTTGGCTTTCTCCCTCATCTCACATGCAACTTGCACTTATCCTTGCAGAGTTTTGATCATTTCCTATGCTTTTCTAAGGATGTCTGTTCGTACATGCACATTAGAATACCCATTTTTCCCATCATCCTGTTTGCATTGCACATGCTCTCTCATAGGTAGTGGGTTGACCAATCCTACGCCTTGTGCTTGCATCCCACTTCTTGTCATAATGTTTACCTTGAGACATCCACCATTCCTATCATTTGCACGTCTCTTGATGAATGTTGACCATACTCGCACCCTTCAGCGCTTGCTCCTTTTGGAGAATCTTCACTTGTAAATCTATGCAATATTTCATCTTGTGGTCCTTCCGACAATATCCACAAATCGGGTATTTGGTACAATTTTCATGATAATGACCCTCACCACACTTGTAACAAATTATTGAGCCACAACCCTTGCCTCTACCACCTTGTCCTCCACGTCCCGAGGTTCCTCCACCTTGATTGAATTCTCATATTTAATTGAATCCACCATTCTGATTACAAGTTCCCCCTAGGTTTTGGGTGTTTCCTTTACATCGCTGTTGGTAAAAACCCCAACCTTGCTTTTGGTTATACCCACCAGCTTGAGGTTGATTGTAGCCTCCTTGATTTTGATAACCACCTTGATATTGTGGTTGTGGTATGGTAGTCACTTAGCACAATCCCATCTCCTTTGCTTCTTTGATCTCATTTATCAATCTGCAATTCTTTGTGTCATGAGTGTTTGTATCACAGATATTGCAGTAACAAGTGACATTGATTTGTTTTGCATGCTACAACAAGCAGTTGTGTGCTTCATGATCTCCCTTACAAACCTCACAAGACATTCTCACTACATGCACCTTTTTCTTTGTGCAATTTTCCCTGGTGTGGCCCTTTACTTCACACATGATACACCATACTGGCTTCGACACATCCCATGTAGAACTTGTAGAAAGATTTTGCAATTGTGTTTACATATTTGAAATATGGGCCTCAAGAAATGGTTTTATCCCTGTATTGAAGTTCCCAACAACTTTGATTCTGAGCGAACATCCAATGCTTTCCATGCATCAACGAAATTATTCATTGCCAACTGTCTTTTGAATGCTGGCAACAAACCATTGTGCATGTTGCATCGGGTGGATCCCATAGACCAACTTTGAAAAAGCGTCTTAAAATGCATAGCATATCTTTCAACAAGAAGATGCTCTCTTTCGCAAACTCAAGAATGTGGAAATCCCTCAAAAAGGCCTTCAATTCTTCAAAGTCGACCACCATCTAATTTGGATCGTACTTTTTGTACCAAGTATATGCATGATCTAACAAATTAATTACAATTTGTATATAAACCATCTCTTGCATGTTGACTCCCTTCACGTGCCACATGATTTCACATTTATGAATGTGATTCGCAGCATCTTCAATTCCCTAATACTATGGCAATTTCATCGACATTTCATACACAAATGTTGGAAGAGCTACCACTTGTCATTGTTGTTGTTGTGGTTGCATATTGCTCCCATATGCAATACCTCCTCCAGATCCACTAGGATTCCATCTTCTTGCAGCTGTAGTCGGAAATACGCTCCCTTACATGGCGCCTCCCTAACTCACAATTGTGGGGTTCACTGATGGACTAATTACTTCGACCAACAGACCTTGCGTACCAACCCCTCTTGTTGGTGTAAAAAATGTAATCTTTACTCTTTCTTGCACGAGCTCTTCTTCTACACACGTCTTACCTCTTTTCATCGGACTTTGAAACACAATTTGTTCCAAAATTAAATCCTCATCTCTCATTAGTGTAGACCTCTTTACCTCAAACACCACCAAATTAATTACTTCCACTAAATCCACATGCATGTGGGTTTCAGCAACTAGTGAATCAAATTCAAAGTAGACTTCATTTTTCACGCTTCCCACAACTTCATCATCTTGTGAGATCTAGTCGTTATCTTCCCATGGATCATCCTCAAATGGGGAACCTTCCATGTGCACATCAACATACCTAAAGGAGCATCTCTCATCTTTATGTGAATCCGCCATATGCCTTCTCCATCTTCTATAGATTACAATAGCATCTCCTTGACTAGGTCCTCATGTCCTCCTAGGATACTCGGAAGCAATTACCTTATTTGCCTTAATTATACTTGCACATTCTTTCTTCCCACTCATCACTAGGCTCCATGTGTATACACACAATATTTTTAAACTTGATTATTTACTGACACTTTCTCTCTTACAAGAACTTGCCGAATTTCAAATCTTTCTGAGTGCATGTCTTATGTCATGTCCCCTTTTTTGACATGAGCCACTTAGAGTTCTTCGCCTTAAAGTTGTTCCCAAAATGCTGAGGGAAAAGAAGGGGAACGTTGGGGGTCCACTTGAAGAGCAATTAATAAAAAAGGTATATCATGAATTCTAATTTGCACTTAAGTTATGAAAAGTACCTTTTATCCTAATTTCACTTAAGTTGGGGCCTTATTGGGGGTCATGGGCACCGATAGGCTAAAAAACAAATAATAAGTATGTTTTGTTATATTTGAAAAAGAGTTTTCCCCCTTTTACTTGGGCGCTCATTTTGGGGCATTGGCGATTAAAGGAAAGTGTGGATTCCATTGGAAGGTTATGCATTTTATGATATTGAACTTATTGCTCAAATATGTCAAGCTTGGCCATAGTATCTTGACGACGAAAACCTTCAAGTGCTTGAAGGTGTGAAGACGAAAATTTTAACATCCTCATTATGAGTAGCTCTATATCAAGGGCTGAAAATTGTGCTTCAACAGATGAATTTCAGATTGGGAGGTTGGCGACTTGCTTCTAGAGGTTGCTTACATGTATGAGAGGCCATTTCTAGAGAGGTGACTTGCATTGAGAGGTTGAAGACCCCTCTCGGAGGGTTGTGTTACATAGAAAACCCTCTTCTAGGGTTTGATTAATTATTTCTGATTTATTTCAGCTTGGATGACTGAAATTGGGAGATTAATTGAGGCCTTTGAGTGGCCAATTGGTGCCCTATTTGACAATAATAACTTTGAATATTATTATTGTAATTTTTTGGTAATTATCATATTTATTGGCAACCTATTTGAAGGCCATTGGTGACCAAACATAATATCATAATTTTGATTTTATTTGCAATTCAATTCTGCCTTTGGGCAATTCACTTGGAGGCATTTTTGCAGGGTTTGTAGGGTGCTTTTAGGCCCTAAATGTTGGACAAATAATGCTATAATTATTTATGAATTTTTTATAATTATTTACAACAATTTTGGCATTGCTTGGAGGGTGAAACAAGGTCTAAATTCCGATTTAATTAATACAGTGATACTCTGAATATTGGTGACTTGGTTTGACTAGGGTTTGATCACTTTGGAGCCCTAATCCATGATGGTTCATTGATGATATGATTGTTGTGATTTGGTATGATTTTTGTCTACAATCTTTGAGGGTTTGAGCAGGTTTGGGTTGTGGAAAAGGACATCACCATTTACCTTGTGTGGTGCTAGGGTTTGAATGTTGAAGCCCTCATTTTCAGCTTCTTCCTTCCTAGTGGTGATAGCCATTAGTGGCTAAAATCATACGGTATTTATTTGCTATTTTTCACGGTGATTTGAAGTATTCATTTTCAATTTTGTTGTTCAATTACAACTAGGATTGTTAGTTCATATTTAGTATTTTTTAGAATTTATTTCATATTTGTGTAAAAGTTTATTGCAAACCCCAATTTTGTTGAATTGTTCCATTTGGAGACATTCTACCTTAAAAGGTGCACCAAAAAAGAGGTGGGCAGACCATTGGTGCTTCGCAAGATCGTTGATCAACTATATCAGTAACTAAACTCATTACAAATCCTCTTATCCAACTCCCCAAGCAATCCAAACCCTGTTTACACATTTCCCTAAGCATTTCTCCTTTCAAATAGCCCCTAACTAAGCAAACACCTTTTCCTATTACATCGGCCAGGCCGACCCTGTTATAAAATATTAAATGCATATTACAAAACTAAGTCAGCCTAGTTGACTTAGTTCAAGGCCTAACTATAACTTTTTCTAACAAACTGAATCGTGTTGGTCGCCCTGGCCAACTTAGTTCAAGGACTAACTATAAATTTTTCTAACAAACTGGATCGTGTTGGCCAATCTCATCAGCGAAATTTTTGAACGGGTTAAGTCTTATACAATGCTATAAATACAAGGCTCGTTAAAATCCAAGAGAGAGAAACATTCATTTTTGCATCAGTACAGTTCGCAATTTTGCTAAATCTGCGTTTGAAGGAGTCATTGCTTAGGGTTTGTCTTGGAGAGAATAATTTGTCTTGTAAAGTCTAGGATGCAAAGTAGAAGTTTTTTTGCCTAGCGCTAATTTTATAGTGTGATCCTTACAAAGCCACAACAAACTCTTGCAAAACACCATTGGCCAAGGGAGAGATTGAGACTCAACAGGTTTGCCCAAGGTAAATATTTCTAACTCTTGCTATTTCATTTGATAGATATTGCATAAATAATATGTGTTGAATGTATAATTCATTTCTTAAATTATCTTTATGCTTAAACTTAGTGTAGATATAGGGTTTTTTTTGCTTGTCATCTTCAAATTTAGGTGATCTAGGCCCCCATTTGCCTACCATGATCCCTTGATTGTTTGTTTGTGTTTAACCATCCCTCCTTTGTGCCACAAGCTTTGGTGAGCACTCGATTGATTTTATTTTATGTACTTAGGTCTTGCTAGGTTATTACATAGTGTGATTTGCCTAAAGGCTTTGGAACCCTCTCTTTTGATGTTGTGTGGTAAGAGATCCCTTGGGTAGGTTTAGCAGATCCAAATTATTCATGATCCCAATAAAAATAGTATTGCAATGGAAGTTGGTTGATTACATTATCCGATCTTGGATTTACTAAGTAAGGTAAGCTATAAATCTATCTTAATTTGTTGCATACACCATGTTCCTAGAATTTATCTTCACCAATCTTGCACAACACTCGCTCTACCCTTCTCCACACTTCTGACTAGCCCAAGCGCGATCACATTTAGCATAATAATAAAAAATGAGCATCTTGATGCACACTGTAATTTGAGCAATAAATGAGCATCTAGGCTCCCCTAGAAATTTTAATTCCACCTCCTCTAGGCATAAGTTAGTCGAAACCAAAACCTACAAGTAGTTGTTGGAATGCACATCCACCAAACATCCATTGCTCTTCTCCACTCATTCAATTCTTTCAACTAATTGACTAGCTCTTCAATTCAACCATGCTTATGTAATGTCCCCTTCTCTTTGAAGAAGCATTGAAGACCCTTTGCCAAATTCTTGGATGTTTCTCGTCGGCTAAGGGAAGGTAAAATTAAAAAGGAAGCTTTGGTTCTATTTTTAATTTATAAAAAGATGCCTCTTGATATATCTTTTTTATAAATAACTTAAAAGTGACTTGTAGAGCAAGGGTTAGCTTAACCCTTAATGAAGAAAAATGATGATATATTTTAAACCACTCTAACTCTCCCTCCAGGTGGAGCGCCCCTTTTTAAGAAAAACTTGTGGCAAATAATGATATAAAAAGTGGTAGGATGATCATTTGAGAGGTTACCATGAATTTTGATAATTGAATTTCTGAGTGAAACATGCAAAAGCTTGAGTTATTGCTTTGAAGACGAAAACCTTCAAAGTGGCTGTAATTGAGGATAAAAACCCTTGATATCTAGTTTGGACAACTTTGTGAGGAGGTTGTATTGAGCGAATTTGGCATCCAAGGGTGTTTTGAACACCATTTTGTCTTCTATAGGTGTAGCGACTAGGTTTGAGGGCTTGGAGAGCTGGTTAGGAGCTTCACAAAGGGCAACGAATTGCCTAAAGTTGCAGTGATCCACCTTGAGGACCTAGTGAACCCTTCCTAGGGTTGGGCGAAGGATTTTCAAGACCTATTTTGGCAAATTCTTGGGTATGGAACAGCCACACATTCCTAATATGTTTTTTTGATAATTTTCAGCCATTAAACAATGAAAAAATTAGGTTTTTGGATGATTCTTGTTGGCTATAATTTTGAATAATTTTCTATAATTTTTGGAGCAATTGAATATTATTGTTGTACCATAATTGGACACCTACAATAGTCTACAATTAATTCCATATATCTAGGGTTTAAATAAATTCATAAAAAAATTGCATATTTAAATAGGGTTTGTTGGAAAACCCCTTGTTTTAGTTTTCAACCCTAAAGGGGATACTACAGTGGTATCAAAGCCATAATTTTGGCCAGTTGTGGGGTTTGAGTAATCTTCATGCCTAGCAGTGATAGGGAGGTTATGTACTATGAAAGAGAAAAGAAAAAAGGGCCAAAGCAGCGAGAGGAACAACAAATGGAAGAGGAAAGATTCACATAACAAACAAGGCATAGAGACAGGGAAGACATGGACAATGACAAGTTCGAAAGATTCACTCAAAGTCAAGAGCATTTGACAAATATGATGGTTGAATTCATACAAACTATGAGGGACATGAGTGGAAAACAGATACAAAATGGTGAAGGAAGTAATTCAGGTACAAATTATAACCCTCCCCCAAGGGTAATGGCTGGATCCTCACAAAGGCCTTTTCAACATACTTTCCCACAAAGAGAGGAAAACCATTTTGGAGAGAAGAAATGTCATGTCCCCTTTTCAGTTGACATGTTTTGAGTTCATGGTTAGCCTATTATGCGACCCTCGTAGGCTGATACGATGGTTAGAGGGTCTTGATGGAGATTGGCGTGGCTTCGTTTAGCAGAATTTTTCCAGTTGACTTTCATTTGGGCTCGATTGGACATGTATTGAGGGAGATATTAATATTTGATTGATTTAATCAAATATTAATTATTTGGTCTAATTTTAATTTAGAAACCCTAATTAGGGCAAACATATCTTTTGAGGGTATAAGGGTTTCTCATGGAGGCCATTATTGATTATGCATTGATTATTGATTTTTGATATTGAAGAATTCTTCTGTGAAGACTGAGCCAAGGGTTCCAGGATTCCATTTGCATTGGAGAACATTCCCTCTTCAGTGTGTGCGATTCAGAGGCTGTGAAATATCCGCTGATCTATTGCCAAATTGAGAGATAGCTTCATACAGAAGTTATCACAGAGGTTTACAGGTTTGAGAGATAACTTCACACAGAAGTTATCACAGATATTCTAGGTATTTATTTTATTAGGTTTTTGATTCAATAAATTATACAGATAGAGATCTTTTGTATTAGAGCCATATATTTTCAGATCAGGGGTTGAAAACAGACAGGTTGTGCTTAATTGGCGGCCGTACGAAGTCCGTACAGGTCCGTATAGATCCACGCAGATACCGACCTCGGCAGACAGAGATCCCCAGTGACCGACATCGGCCGACTGAAGACCGAAGTCAGCAGAGAAGGACCGACAGAGACCGACGTCGGCAGTATATCGACCGACGCCGGCGACTGTGTGTTCGACACAGCAGGCCGAGACGACCTGATTCAAGCTTTCATTTCCAGATTTGCAGAAGATCAGGGTTTTAAGACCAAATTTTAATATTTTTTATATGTATGAGAAAAGACTGTAATTGTAATTATCTGAACAAGTGATAAGATATTTGATTGGCAGATAAGAGATTTATTGTGGTTTATTGTTTATCTGAATTTATTCTGCAAGATCGTATCTTTGTTCAGAACTATTTGTGTTTTTATATTCCCTATTTGAAGGGGATATTACAGTGGTATCAGAGCCAAATCCTGCCATCCTGAGGGTTTATAGATCTTATGCAGCCACAAGAGTTGGGACCACACAGGTATAACACATGCAGTAGAGCCTTGCTTGAAGGTACCCAGTTGTTAGAACAACAGCGGATTATCATGAGTGACAGACGTGAGGGTAGCCCACCCAGGGGCCACAGGTATGATGTTGATCAGGACACCAGAGAATTCCACCATGCTATGATGACAGGCCAACAGCAGATGAATCAGACACTACAGGGACTTACGACTATGATAAGGGGAATGAACGCAACCGATAGACAGAATGGGGAACAAGGAGATAACAGGATTGCTACTGCTAATCAGAGACCACAGTTGACCCATTCCAGGACCGCTGATAGACTTACACGGCCTACGTTTGTACAGGATGAACCAGAAGAGGCTCCAGCAGAGGAGGAGGCAGGAGATTCCCCATTTGCAGATGTTTACCTCGCTGCAAATGATGAGTGGGACTTATTACCTCCTCATGTTCGAGAGAGGACGTCCTTTGATCGTTTTGTTACTCTGAGGAGAGAGCACTACAGATTAGTTAGACAGGACAGGAGGCCTAGAGTTCAATTCAGTGAGCTGAAGAAGGCTACTGGCAAGCTTTCTTTGACTACTTTTGACGGCAGTGGCAAGATGACAGCTCAAGCTTGGATTCATAAGCTTGACACCTTTTTGGCATTGAGACCAATGACAGAGATAGAGGCTATCAAATACGCCACTTTGCACTTGGATGGAGTAGCACATGATTGGTGGTACCATGGTATGGTAACACTTCAGCGTAACCAGGTGACAGAGTACCAGGACTTTGTGGATAGATTGGTTGAGCAGTTTGACAGGAAAGATCCCGAGGTTTACTTTCGAGATCTGGCACAGTTGAGACAAACAGGTAACTTGGAGTCCTTCATTGGTGAGTTTCAGAGATTGGCAGTCATGGTGCCCAATATTTCCGAGCGTCGATTGGTGGTTCTCTTCATGGAGGGATTGACAGAACCATTGAGAGGTTGGATCAAAGCTTTTGATCCTCCTTCATTACAGGTAGCTATGAAGAAGGCACGTAGTATGGAGATGGCAGCCCCATCCCATAAATTTAACTCCAAAGGTACTTCCTCATCTAGAGACCATAAGTGTTCCAACGCAGATACAGAGAGACCGGATTTCAGCATAGATAAATCAGGTGTAAAGAATGATTCAAAGGCCAATCCAGCAGCACCACCTTTGGATCGTGAGGCGCTTAACAATCTACGCAGGAAGAAGCTTTGCTTCTACTGCAAAGGTCCATATGATATCCATCACGATTGCCCTTTGAGGCCTAAGGGCAAGGCGAATCGTGTGATGTGGGCATATTATGAGGATTCGGATTCAGAGGATTCCAAACAGCAGAGTAGTTCTGAGGAGGCAGAGGCTTCAGGGCCTAAGGCAGAGGCAGAGTTAGAGCTTCACATACAGGAGGCACGCCTATCCAGTATTCAGTCGGATGAGTCATTCAGACTCCGTGGAGTTTTGGCAGGGTAGAAGGTTATCACCCTTCTTGATACAGGAGCCACACATAATTTCATAGATGCTAGATTTGTGGAGAAGCGTGGACTCACTACCGAAGATTTTGAGGGCATCAGAGTTAAGGTAGCCGATGGTCACACTCTTAGGTGTGAGCGTATGATTAGAGACCTCCCATTGCGCTTGAACAACTATGAGTTCAAGGCTGATTATTATGTGGTGAACATGGGGGATATAGACTTAGTCTTGGGTATGAAGTGGCTTCATTCATTTGAGGAAGTTACTCTTCGTCTCAAGGACATGGAGGTTCTCTTTGATGTTGATGGGAAGACACATATTCTTAAGGCAATACGGGGCAACAGCTTCAGATATATGTTTTTTCATCGGATGGAGATGCCTATAACACATGACATGATAGAGTGCGATGACGAGTGCACATTGGCACCAACACAGGAGAGATATGAGGACGAGCTTGGTCTTGAGGTGAGTTCAATTCAGGAGTTATCACATGTGGTAGGGACTTAGCTTTCTGTTACAGTCGGGTCACAGGTTGATGATGATATGACTATTTCTAGCCTTCACAATCCAGTCTTAGATATTATTCAGGTAAGGAGTTTGCTTGCTGATTTTCATTTATGGATTGGATGTTGGGGTGCTTATCTTAGTACTAGAGATGATGTGATGCCATTAGATGAGAGTTGGGATGGACATGGCATGGAGTTTGTGTTAATTGACAGTGGTGGAGATCATGACTACATTTGGGATCCAAGTGGATTGATTGATTTGTCATTCAGCGATTGCTTGAGGGCAAGCAATTTCAGGAGGGGCGGATTGTCATGTCCCATTTTCAGTTGACATGTTCTGAGTTCATGGTTAGCTTATTATGCGACCCTCGTAGGCTGATAGGATGGTTAGAGGGTCTTGATGGAGATTGGCATGGCTTCGATTAGCAGAATTTTTCCAGTTGGCTTTCATTTGGGCTCGATTGGACATGTATTGAGGAAGATATTAATATTTGATTGATTTAATCAAATATTAATTATTTGGTCTAATTTTAATTTAGAAACCCTAATTCTAATTTAAGAAAACCCTAATTAGGGCAAACATATCTTTTGAGGATATAAGGGTTTCTCATGGAGGCCATTATTGATTATGCATTGATTATTGATTTTTGATATTGAAGAATTCTTCTGTGAAGACTGAGCCAAGGGTTCCAAGATTCCATTTGCATTGGAGAACATTCCCTCTTCAGTGTGTGCAATTCAGAGGCTGTGAAATATCAGCTGATCTATTGCCAAATTGAGAGATAGCTTCATACAGAAGTTATCACAGAGATTTACAGGGTTGAGAGATAACTTCACACAAGTTATCACAGATATTCCAAGTATTTATTTTATTAGGTTTTTGATTCAATAAATTATACAGATAGATCTTCTGTATTAGAGCCATATATTTTCAGATCAGGGGTTGAAAATAGACAGGTTGTGCTTAATTGGCGGCCGTACGAAGTCTGTACAGGTCCGTATAGATCCACGCAGATACCGACCTCGACAGACAAAGATCCCCAGTGATCGACATCGGCCGACTGAAGACCGACGTCGGCAGAGAAGGACCGACAGAGACCGACGTTGGCAGAGAAGGACCGACAGAGACCGACGTCGGCAGTATATCGACCGACGCCGGCGACTGTGTGTTCGACACAGCAGGCCGAGACGTCCTGATTCAAGCTTTTATTTCTAGATTTGCAAAAGATCAGGGTTTTAAGACCAAATTTTAATATTCTTTATATGTATGAGAAAAGACTGTAATTGTAATTATCTGAACAAGTGATAAGATATTTGATTGGCAGATAAGAGATTTACTATGGTTTATTGTTTATCTGAATTTATTTTGCAAGATTGTATCTTTGTTCAGAACTGTTTGTGTTTCTATATTCCCTATTTGAAGGGGATATTATAAGAAAAGTATTCTGTTTTGGAGGATATTGCTGCCCACTACATAGAGTATAGGACTCTTCCCACCAACATCAAGGGGGAAATGACCCTTACTAATTTCATGAAGATAGCGAAGAGTAAAGTTAGTCATGGGGTTGTTCATAGACCAAGAAACACTATCAGAGATCTACAACATGCCTTGGGAAAACTCACACTTTTCACTTTTGATGGTTCACCAAAATGTTTAGCTAGGGCATGGATACAAAAGGTTGATACATACCTCACACTTCGTCCCATGGAGGTGTTAAGCACAAGCTTATATTGAGAGGGGGGGTGAATCAGTATAAGATATTGTTTTGCTTTCGACTATTAATCTTAAATCCAAAACCTCAAATTACTCCGCAATTAATATATTCAAAGCAATCAAAGAATACAATGCAAAACCACACAATGCAAATAGACACAGATTTGCGTGGAAACCCTTTCGGGAGAAAACCACGGAGAAATTCTCTTAATAGAAATATTCGTAGGCACCAACCTACTGGAGCACCAACCCCAAAAACAATTTTGTAGGCACCAGCCTACAGGAGCACCAACCCCTTTCACTGAGTACCAACTCAGCAAGAGACACCAATCTCTTCAAAACGAAGGCACCAACCTTCTCAGAAAAAATCACTCTTCTATCTCAAATTTGTTGTCAAAACAACTGATGATCGAACACTTGCTTTATCTCCTTTAGATTCGATCGACACTTGAGTATTTTCGTTGCTATACTCTTCCTTATACTTGCTGATTTTTTTCTTTTTAATATTCTCACAAAAATTTGCCTTTAAAAATTTTACTCTTCTTTTATTTCTTCCACTTTCGAATCTACACTTTTGCCATTCGTTATGCACTTATTTATAACCCATGGAAAGCCACAAATTAATGTCATGACTCTTGAAGTGAAAAGGTCCTTTCAAACGGTCACAACTCCTCCCAATAGGTCAGCCAAGGTTGACAATTCCATCGACATTTCCGTCGACAATTCCGTTCACTTCCATCGACATTTCCGTTCACTTTCGTCGACATTTCCGTTCACTTCCGTCGACATTTCCACTCACTTTCGTCAACAATTCCGTTCATTTCTCGCAATAATTCCGTTCACTTTCGTCGACATTTCCGTTCACTTCTGGCAATCAATTCCGTTCACTTCCGGCAATAGTTCCATTTGACATCAATGACAATATTCCAACAATCTCCCCCTTTGTCATTGATGGCAACCACATACTGAAACTGCTGTTAGGTTGTGGAGCTAAAAGCTTCACTGATGCAGACATGGAGGAGGTTGCAGAGAGTTTGTTGCTGTTACAGTCGCCGGCGTCGGTCAGGGCAACCAACGTCGACAGGGTACAAACAGGAAGCAACCGACGTCGGTCAGAGATCGGCCGGCGTCGGCACCCCCCAGACAGACAGGGACCGACGTCGGTCACCTGTGTGGTTCGAGCTGCAAGTGTTACGGGCAGTTAGCTAACAAACCAAGTGTTTGCATGTCAAGAGCCAAATTTAGACTAGAAGCTGCGGATCTAATTATTGTAATTAGATGTCTAATTATTGTTTGGATGAGATCTATATAATAGACTCATGGATTGTATTGTAAAGTGTTCTAGTTTGAGTTGAGCAAAGTTTGCTCTTTCTGTGTGTGAGGTGAGCAAGGGTGTTTCTCCTAGTTCCACAGCAGTACCAAGGTGGGTGCTGGTTTTGGAGAGTCAGCAGGATTCTTCAGGGGCGTAGGATCTTGGTCAGCAAGTGTGCATGGCTACTTTAGGAGATCTACATGGTAAGTAAGATCATTGGTCTGCAGGTGTATGTGTGTGCATGATCCAAGTTTGCAGGTGTGCAGAACCAGATTGATTTGCAAGTGTGCAAGATCAGGGAGGACAGCAACACAACAGGGAGCAGTATCAAACAGGATCTACTTGGAGTACAGTGTGTACTCAGATAGAGCAAAGAGGAAGGCAAGGGAGTTCCTTCCATAAGTAAGATCAGATTGGGTTGCAGGTTGTTGCAGTTCAGGGGAGATCTACTTGAAGTACGTTTGTGTACTTGTGGAGTGCGTGGAGCACTTGTGGTGTGCGTGGAGCACAGGAGTACTGGCAGTAGTGGATACTGACTGGTTGGAGGTGAACACCAACTCTGTGTTTGAGTTGTGTGTTAAGACCTAAGAGAGAGAGCTTTGAGGGAAGATTTACTGTTTATGCCCTAGAGGTGTGGGAGCCCTAGAGGTGTGTAAGGAAGAAAAACTGTGGCAATCTTCTTTGTTGTATTTCCTTTTGAAAGAGTTTTAATACAAGTTATGTATTGTCTCTCATATTCTGTGTTATTTCTGAATTCTAGTTACTTGTTGATTCTGGTTTAATTCCGCATATTAAGTTGCTTGTATTTGATAATCAATTGTGTGCTTCCATAAATTCCAACAAAGGCGGTGATAGAGTTCTTTGGTTGGGTATCTAACAAGTGGTATCAGAGCAATGGCAGAAGAAGGTAAGCTGAGGATGAAGAAATTCAGGCACAGGATTAACACCACAAGAAGTATGGTGGGTAGTCTTCAAGTGGGAGCTTGAAGAGGAATACAACCCAGGATGCAGATTAGACAGAGTACTGGTATAGGTACAGGTGCAGCGGTTTATCTCTAAGTGGGAGATTGTTAGGGTGTGGAGCTAAAAGCTTCACCTTGTTGCAAACAGAAGGAGGATGCTGAGTATGCAGTCACCGGCATCGGCAGGCCACAACCGACGTCGATCAAGGATCAGTGTACAACACCGGCATCGGCAGGATATCGGCCGGCGTCGGTCACCTCCAGTCAGATAGGGACCGACGTCGGTCCCCTGTGGCGGTCCGAATTGCTGTTGACGAACAGTCAGTTAAGTGAACGGAGAGTTTGCATGATAAAGACTAGTTCGAGTCTTTGAGCCGCTTGTCTAAATTAGTGTATGCATGAGATCTATATAATAGACTCATGGGCTGTATTGTTAAGTGGAGAACTTGAAGAACTATGTAAAACTTGGAGAGTTCTTCCCATGGTGGAATCAAGTAGGATTCCTCATGTATGTAAGATTAGGTTTGATATGCAGGGTGTTGCAGGATCATGGTGGAGATCTACATGTGATAAGTAAGATCAGATTGGTCTGCAGGGGTGTGTGTATGCGAGGGTCAAAAAGAGATCGGCGGGGGAGCAGGATCCAAGGTGACAGCAATACATCAAGGAGCAGGATCATGGTGAGATGTACTTGGAGTACCAGTTTGTACTCGATTGTACTAGACGTACAATGAGGTGAACAGCTTGTGTTAGTTGTTAGTTGTGACCTATGAGAGAAGATTACTCAGGTGGGAAGATTACTTGGAGCCCTTGAGGAGGAATCCTCACAGAGGTGGAAGAAGAGTGTGATCTCTTTATTGTAATTTCTTTTGTAATGAGTTGAATACAATTGTGTGTTGCCTCTCATATTCTGTGTGTTTTCTCATTGATAGTTATTTGTTCTTCTGGTTATTTTCGCAATCTTAAATTGCTTATACAATGGTAATCATGTGTGCTCTTAATTCTGACAAGTTGTGTCAGAGCTTTGGGGAACTTAGGTCCTATCAAGTGGTATCAGAGCTAAGGTTGCAGGGAGCGGTTTTGTGTTTGGTTATAGGTCACTCTCAGGGATTTCTGATTGAGTGAAAGTAGAGCAATGGTAGATCAAAGTAAGCTAAGAATGGAGGAGTTGAAAAGCATAGATGGTCTATTACGGTCCTATGGAAAGAAAGAGCAGGGAAAAAAAAATTGTTGGTTTGTGAAAGATCAGCAAGAAAGAACTGAAGAAGCAGATGTTGCAGGTGTTGTTGCACAAGATGCTCTGGGAGGTTTCTTGGATAAAGTAGAATCTTGTTTTATAGATTCTGTTGCCTCTTTCCATGCAGCCCCAGGTAGAGGCGCTGGTGAGCCTTGCCAAAGAATTGGCAAAGGGGAAGTGATGCTGAAATTACAGGCGGCCAACACATGGGTGTTGAAGGAGGTCATGCAGGTCCCAGGCTTGGAGATGTGGCTAATTTTTTCAGGAAAGTTGGGTGATGAGAGATGCACAAGAACTCTCACAGCGGATACACTTGAATTAACTGGTGGTAAGAAAACAGGTACTCTTTATCTACTTGCTTATATTACTGATTCTTCTTTTGTTGCGGAGACGTGGCTTTGTAGGCTTGGTCACATGAGTAGGAAGGAGATGCATGTTCTTAAGCAAAAGACAGATGTGTTTGATAGGCTTAAAAACTGGAAAGCCTTGGTGTTCTTGGAGGAGATGACGGACAGAGACCAGTGGATGGGGCTGGATACTTCTGCGCAGGGCAGTTTGGACATGGGTTTTGATTCAAAGGAGCTCGCGGATAAAAAGTCATCACTCAGGCGAACACAGGTACCGGCGTCGGTCAGGGGGAACCGGCGTCGAACAGACAGGTGCCGATGTCGGTCATGTGCAGACCGAAGCCGGTGATGTCGGGTAGGGTAAGACCGACGTCGGTCAGGAGGACCGACGTCGGCAACAGGGACACCGACGTCGGCAGAGTTGGTAGTCAGGACAGGCGCATGGAAACTGACGTCGGTCGGATGCAGACTGTGTAGTGACCGAGGTCGGTCACTGTAACGGATTTTGGGCGGACAGCAAGCTATCAAGGAGTCTCAAACGCCCATATGGAGGACTGAAGTGGTAAGTAAGCCTCAAATTCGTTGTTCCTCTTCTTTATACTCATTGCTTACTGCAGGGCAAGAAGGATTCAGGAAACAGTGGGAGCGTGACAGGAATATGATGCAGAACCAAACGAGAGATTTGGTAGGGTTGCCAGCTGGTATGAAAAGCACAGAGACAAATGGATTCTTTAGTTGAAAAATAGAGAAAACAGACACGTGAGACGAAAGGCCAGGTCATATGGTCTTGAGGAAGCTGCATGACAGTGGTACAGGTTTGACTGGTGGAAGACGAAGCATGGCTTCAGTCAATGTTAGGGTAACTACTGTGGTTTGTCTTACCAGGTGGATAATGAGTCGCGACATCATTCTGTTGCTGTATGTGTATGGTATGCTAGCTAGCAGGTTTGTACATACAGGGTTTTGCTGAGCTAAGGGTAAGGCTAGTTTAGTGGCATGTCATGAGGAATTTGGAGTAGCAAAATTCTTTGGCATGGGAGACATGGAGATCACAGGTTGATTTTGTCTCCAGTGGGAGCTGATGTGAATCAGATGTTGGCGAAGTTCATTACGCAGGATGTAGAACCGGAGCACACTAAGGGCTGGACAGTTCAGTGTTTGAAATCACATGAGGTCTGGTATAGACCTGAGTTTTTCCAAGCAGTGGGAGCTGTCAGAGAGTTAGGAGCCAATTCGGGGAAGTGGGTTCTCAGGTATTTGAGAGGGACCAGCAGCAGGGATTCATGCTATGCAGGGTCAGGACTTCACTACATGGGTTTGTAGGTTCGGATGTGGCAGGGTACTCGGATGACAGGAGGTGCACCACAGGTTGTGTGGTGGTTGGTCTTCAGGATTCATCTTGAAGAGGGATACAAGCCAGGAAACAGATTAGACGGGGTATAAGTACAGGTACAGTGCAGCTGTTTATCTCCAAGTGGGAGATTGTTAGGTTATGGAGCTAAAAGCTTCACTGATGCAGACATGGAGGAGGTTGCAGAGAGTTTGTTGTTGTCACAGTCGCCGGCATCGGTTAGGCCAACCGACGTCGGCAGGGTACAGACAGGAAGCAACCGACGTCGGTCAGAGATCGGCCGACGTCGACACCCCCTAGACAGACAGGAACCGACGTCGGTCACCTGTGTGGTTCGAGCTACGAGTGTTACGGGCAGTTAGCTAACGAACCAAGTGTTTGCATGTCAAGAGCCAAATTTAGACTAGAAGCTGCGGATCTAATTATTGTAATTAGATGTCTAATTATTGTTTGAATGAGATCTATATAATAGACTCATGGATTGTATTGTAAAGTGTTCTAGTTTGAGTTGAGCAAAGTTTGCTCCTTCTGTGTGTGAGATGAGCAATGGTGTTCCTCTTAGTTCCACAGCAGTACCAAGGTGGGTGCTGATTTTGGAGAGTCAGCAGGATTCTTCAAGGGCGTAGGATCTTGGTCAGCAGGTGTGCATAGCTACTTTAGGAGATCTACATGGTAAGTAAGATCATTGATCTGCAGGTGTATATGTGTGCATGATCCAGGTTTGCAAGTGTGCAGAACCAGATTGATTTGCAGGTGTGCAAGATCAGGGAGGACAGCAACACAACAGGGAGTAGTATCAGGCAGGATCTACTTGGAGTACAGTGTGTACTCAAATAGAGCAAAGAGGAAGGCAAGGGAGTTCCTTCCATAAGTAAGATCAGATTGGGTTGCAGGTTGTTGCAGTTCAGGGGAGATCTACTTGAAGTACGTTTGTGTACTTGTGGAGTGCGT
This sequence comes from Torreya grandis, assembly GCA_037957365.1. NCBI lineage: Eukaryota > Viridiplantae > Streptophyta > Pinopsida > Cupressales > Taxaceae > Torreya > Torreya grandis. The sequence continues at coordinate 2,505,203 of JARHVA010001695.1, read as the reverse complement.
GGAGCACTTGTGGTGTGCGTGGAGCACAGGAGTACTGGCAGTAGTGGATATTGACTGGTTGGAGGTGAACACCAACTCTGTGTTTGAGTTGTGTGTTGGGACCTAAGAGAGAGAGCTTTGAGGGACTTCCATCGACAATTCCGTTCACTTCCGTCGACATTTCCGTTCACTTTCGTCAACAATTCCGTTCATTTCTTGCAATAATTCTGTTCACTTCCGTCAACATTTCCGTTCACTTCTGGCAATCAATTCCGTTCACTTCTGGCAATAGTTCCATTTGACATCAATGACAATATTCCAACAATCTCCTCCTTTGTCATTGATGGCAACCACATACTGAAACTGCTCCCCCTTGTTGCACTGTCTCTTCTGTCTGAATCCTTCTTTGCTATAGCTCCCCCTTTCTGTGACATCCTCTTTCTGTACTTCTCCCCCTTTGACATCAATGGCAAAGGGTCTATCCAAGAGCTAGTACTTAGCTCCCCCTCAGCTGATGCTTCCCTTCAGTGGCAAGAAGCGAAAGCAATTACTCCCAACTTTTGTCGTAGGTACTCAAATGTTTCTTTTGGAAGTGGCTTAGTGAAGATATCTGCCATCTGTTCGGATGTGAAAATATATTCCAATTTTACTTGTTGTTCTGCCACCTGTTCTCTAAAAAAATGATACTGTATAGGGATATGCTTAGTTTTGGAATGCATAATTGGATTCTTTGAAATACTTATTGCACTAGTATTATCACAAAATATGGAGATTGGATGATTATACTCTACGTTGATATCTTTCAAGGTTTGTTTCATCCATAGAACTTGTGTACAACATAGCACTGCCGCTATGTACTATGCTTCTGCTGTGGATAGAGATACAAAATTTTGCTTCTTACTCAACCATGATACTAAGCTATCTCCAAGAAAGAATGCTCCTCCACTTGTACTTTTTCTATCATCTACACAACCTGCCCAATCTGAATCCGTGTACGCTACCAATGTGTAGTCTTTACCTCTTGGGTACTATAACCCATAATCCACAGTTCTCTTTAAATATCTAAATATACGTTTTACAGCTTGCACATGTGTTTCTTTTGGAGCTGCTTGAAATCGTGCAACCATACCTACTGCTTGCATGATATCTAGCCTAGATGCCGTCACATATAGTAAACTCCCAATCATTGATCTGTAAAGAGTTTGATTAGTATTCGGAGATTCATCATCTTTGCCCAACTTCGTACCTGTAGCCATAGGTGTGCTAACAGGGGCACACTCCTCCAATGGAATTTATTCAACATCTCCTTTACATACTTGCTTTGGGATATGAATATTCCTTTGTTAGATTGAGAGATTTGTAAACCAAGGAAAAATGACAACTCACCTAATATGGACATCTCAAATTCCTTTTGCATATATTCGACAAATATCTTAGACATTTCCTCATTGTCTCCTCCAAAGATTATATCATCTACACACACCACAATAATTAATTGGTGATCTCCTTCAATTTTGATGTAAAGATTACTATCAACATATCCTCTCTTGAATCCTTGGTCTTGTAGGTATTTATCCAGCCTAGCATACCATGCTCTAGGAGCTTGTTTCAATCCGTACAAAGCCTTCTTCAACTTACACACATAATCCTTGTTTTTTGATAAGAGGAATCCTTCTGGCTGTTCTATGTAAACTTCCTCTTCTAGATTGCCATTTAGAAATGTTGATTTAACATCCATTTGATAAACTTTGAAATTTTTGAATACTGAAAATGCAAGAAATATTCGAACTGCTTGTAATCTAGCAACAGGAGCGAAAGTCTCTTCAAAATCTACACCTTCTACTTGAGCATACCCCTTACATACCAACCTTGCTTTGTTTCGAGTGACTTGGCCATTTTCATTCAATTTGTTTCGAAAAACCCACTTAGTGCCAATCACATTCTGATCCATTGGCCTGGGCACAAGTTCCCAAGTCCCATTCTTCTCAATTTGATCTAACTCTTCTTCCATTGGTTTTACCCAATGTTTATCATGACTAGCTTCAGAAAAATTCTTAGGCTCTACCTTGAATAACAAAGAGAAATTTACATGCTCAGGTATACTTACAATTCTTCTTTTGGTTTGCACCCCAGCATCAATGTTGCCAATGATCTGACTTTCAGCATGATTCTTCTGAACAAAGCAAGATGGTGCTTCGGTGCCCTGCCTTTCAGATTCACTCAATTTTTCTACATTTTCTTCCTCCCCTTCTTCTACAACATTAGGTATTCCTAGAGGCTCTTCTGAAGGTTCTTTTGCCTTTTGATTCATGATCTCATCTATTCTAACACTAGCACTTTCTATGATAGTTTGTAGCCTTTTGTTATAACATCTATAGGCTTTGCTTTTGATGGAGTAGCCAAGAAAAATTCCTTCAACTCTTGAATCAAATTTGCCCAAGTTTTCTTCATTCCTGTTGATAAAACATTTACTTCCAAACACTTTGAAATGTTTGACCGAAGCTGGTCTTCCTTTCCACAATTCGTAAGGAGTTTTATCATTATTAACTCTGATTTGCCCTCTATTCAAGATATATACTGCTATATTAACTGCTTCTCTCCAGAATCTATTTGATAGCTTAGATTCATTCAACATAGTTCTAGCCATTTCTTGAACAGTTCGATTTTTCCTTTCCACCACTCCATTTTGTTGTGGAGTCCTTGCAGCTGAGTAATGTCTCTTAATTCCATGATCTTTGCAAAACTCAATGAATTCATTTGAAATAAACTCACCTCTTTGATCTGACCTTAGGCATTTTATTTTCAGCTCTTTTTCATTTTCTACTAATGCCTTGAAAGCTTTAAATTTTTCAAATGCTTATGATTTTTCTTTTAGAAAGGCTACCCATGTCATTCTAGTATAATCATCAATGAGCAACATAAAGTAGCTCTCACCTTGCATGCTTTCAGTTCTGATAGGACCACAAAGATCCGTATGAATCAGCTCTAGTGGTTTGGTGGTCGACTATTCCTTCGTTCGGAACCTTGTTCTGATTTGCTTCCCGTGTTGGCATTGCTTGCATAGAGTGCTTGAAGGTTTCGTTATCTTTGGCATATCTCGCACAGCCTGTTTGTTGTTGATTTTCACAAGATTATCAAAATTTATGTGCCCTAACCTTCTATGCCATAGCCAACTCTCTTCAACTTGACTCAGACAACATTTCTCTCCTCTCATTTCTCCAAGCATGTATAGGTTGTTTGTGGTTCTATGCGCATCTGCAATTAGTTCTCCTGTGTCTCTTTTTTTGATCTCGCAACCTTCAAAAAAGAACTTGAATGTGTGTCTTTGATCACATATTTGGCTAACACTTAGAAGATTATGCTTTAACCCTTCCACATATAACACATTTTCTGTTTTGGTTTTTCCATTATCGAGACTAAGTGTACTTTTTCCTGTTATTCTGGCTGTAGTGTTGTCTCCGAACTTCACTGTCCCTTCATTGACTCTTTTTAATGAGATGAATTTGCTTTTATCTCCAGTCATGTGTCTCAAACAGCCACTATCAATGAACCATTGTTGTCCATCTCTAGCATGGAATGTTGTTTGAACAATCATGGATTCTTCTTGCTTCTTCTTCTAGGTCTTTGATGGTTCTCTTTTCTTTATCACTGGAGCTTTGAACTTTTGATCTTGTCTTACAAATTCAAAAACACTTCTACAATAGCGTGCTATATGTCCATAGTTGTTGCACTTGTAACAAACTATAGCTTCATCAAAGTTTGATAAGGGAGCAAACGAATTGTAGTTTCTGTTCGAAGCTCCATAGGTTCCTTTGTTTCAGCTCTTGATTTCAATATCCTTGGCTCTCTTCCTACAATCTAATTTTTTATGACCAAAATGATTGCAATAATAACAATATCCATCAAAATAATTACCAAACCTGGTTTTATTTGCATATCTTGGAGCAAAAGGTCTTATGAAGTTTTGTTCTCCTTTGCTTTCTTTGTTGATAGCGCTGGTTTTTGTATTCTGGGCTTCTTCCTTCTTGGTCTCCTTTTTCACTGGTTCCTTAAGAGTTTCAGCATAGCTCTTAGCTTTCTCTTTTTCCTTCTCATACCCAATGCCTGACTTGTTAGATGGTGATCTTTGACTCTCTAGAATCTTATTCAAAACTTGAGTGCTTTTCTCAGATTTCAATTCACTTGCTATTTTAGAATTCGCCTTTTCTAGATCCCTTTTTAAAACATCTATCTTAGATTCATACCTTTTACAATCTTCTCCTTTCTTCTTTAGCTGATCCGTTAGATCTTCTTCAATTTTCTTTGCTTTTTCGATTTGGACTTTTAGATCAGCAATTACCTTGTTTGATTCCTCAAAGACTTGTGATGTCTTCGTTTTGAAGTCTCGATTCTCTTCTTCATATTTTCGGAGTTGTAAATTTAGTTTCTGATTCTTCTTAAATGTTTTTATTTCTTCCAGCGTGCAAATAAGTTCTTCTTCAAGGTTCACTTCACCTTCTTCTTCCATGTCTTTGTCTTCCTCCAAATTATCTTTGTTGGTGGTGGCATTTTCTTATGTAGCCATGAACAAAATCTCTTCATTATCTCTCAACATCACCACTTTCTTTGTTTTCTTCAGATGAACTACTATACCTCTTGGAGTATAGGCTTTTCTTTTGTTTCTCAAATCTTTGCTTGTCTTTGCTCGGCTTGAATCCCTTTTTGTACTTTGATTTGTTTCTCTCATCATTGCTATTTCCTTTATTTGGACATTTGGCTGCAAGATGACCAATTTTACCACAATTAAAGCATTTAAATGGTAACTTTCCTTTATATTTGCCCGATCCTTTCTTTAGCTTCCGAATGAATAGAGTTTCATTTTCATCTTCTTCACTACTTGAATTTTCACTTGATTCTGGTTCTTTAATCTTCTCTTTCTTCGAGACCTTGAATGATGCTTCCTTCTTCGACTGTCTCTCAGATTCGGTTCTCATTTCGTAGGTTGTAAGAATTCCATGGAGCTCATCCATTTTCATCGTGTCTAAATCCTCCATTTCTTCAATGGCGGAGACCTTCGCATCAAATCTCAATGGTAGGGATCTCAGGTCTTTCTGAACAATCATAGATTCTTCAATTTTCTCTCCGAGTCCTCGAATGACTAAAAATCTCATTGACACGAAGAAGATACCCAACAATGTTTTCATCATTCTTCATTTTTAAACTTTCAAACTACCTCCGGTGGGTTTGGAGTTTTGTTTTTCTAACCTTACTATCACCTTCATAAATAGTATTGAGTTTATCCCAAATCTCTTTTGCAGATTCACAATGCATAACCTTAACAAACTCATTTTCTGAAAGCCCGCATAAGATTGCATTCATAGCTTTTGCATTGTTCTCACTGGCCTTTTTTCCGGTGGCATCTGTTGGTGCAATTTGTGGCGTTGTGTATCCTATTACCACTACTTACCAAATATCGAAACGTAGGGCCATCAAGTAAGTCTTCATTCTTATGCTCCAAAATGCGTAATTCGTTCCATCGAACAAAGGAGCCTTGTTAGTGGAGAAACCATCTAACACTTGAGACCCTGCCATATGTGCTTTCCAAGATCTACCTTCTAGCAGTTGTGCTAACACCGAAGGAACCAGCTCTGATACCAATTGTTAAGCACAAGCTTATACTGAGAGGGGGGTGAATCAGTATAAGATATTTTTTCGCTTTCGAATATTAATCTTAAATCCAAAACCTCAAATTACTCCGCAATTAATATATTCAAAGCAATCAAAGAATACAATGCAAAACCACACAATGCAAATAGACATAGATTTGGCGTGGAAACCCTTTCGGGAGAAAACCACGGAGAAATTCTCTTAATATAAATATTCGTAGGCACCAACTTACTGGAGCACCAACCCCAAAAACAATTTTGTAGGCACCAACCTACAAGAGCACCAACCCCTTTCACCGAGCACCAACTCAGCAAGAGACACCAATCTCTTCAAAATGAAGGCACCAACCTTCTCAGAAAAAATCACTCTTCTATCTCAAATTTGTTGTCAAAACAACTGATGATAGAACACTTGCTTTATCTCCTTTAGATTCGATCTACACTTGAATGTTTTCGTTGCTATAATCTTCCTTATGCTTGCTGATTTTTTTCTTTTTAATATTCTCACAAAAATTTGTCTTTAAAAATTCTGCTCTTCTTTTATTTCTTCCACTTTCGAATCTACACTTTTGCCATTCGTTGTGCACTTATTTATAACCCACGGAAAGCCACAAATTAATGTCGTGACTTTTCAAGTGAAAAGGTCCTTTCGAACGGTCACAACTCCTCCCAATAGGTCGGCCAAGGTTAATAATTCCATCGACATTTCCGTTCACTTCCGTCGACATTTCCGTTCACTTTTGTCAACAATTCCGTTCATTTCTGACAATAATTCCATTCACTTCCGTCGACATTTCCGTTTACTTCTGGCAATCAATTGTGTTCGCTTCCGGCAATAGTTCCATTTGACATCAATGACAATATTCCAACAAGAGGATGATGCCATCAAATTTGCTATATTGCATTTGGAGGGAGCAACCCACAAATGGTGGTACCATGAATTGATAACCCAAGGACACGATCTCATAAACACTTATGAGGAATTCAGTAGAAGGTTGATTGAGAGATTTGAAAGGGTTGATTTGAAACTTCACTTCCGATAATTGGCTCAATTGAGGCAAAAGACTTCCATGGAAGAGTATGTAGCTGATTTTCAAAGGATTTCAGTCATGGTAGTAGATATTTCGAAAAAAAGGCTTGTGTCATTGTTCATGGAAGGTTTGGCCGATGCTCTAAGGGTGGTCAAAGCTTTCAGCCCTCCTACCCTTCAAGAGGCCATTCAAAAGGCTATTGACTTTGAATCTTCAACGCCTAAGGGTAGTGTTGACAATTCTTACACAGGTCAGATTGTCTCTTGGCATTCAGAAAGTTCACGTCTCTAGCCAAGGAAGAAAGAATACATTGGGTAGATGTAGACCAATTGAAATACTCATTTGCAAAGGCCTTGGCTACAATAGAATTTCCTTCGAACAAAGAAGGCTTGATTTCACATAGCTTCGGAAAAGTTCAAAGGACCGTTGCAAAATTTTGAAGACACACTCAAGAAATCTGAAGGGTATGTTATCCTTCGGAAAAAGTTCTCTGCAAGAAATCCAAAGGAATGAGTTTGGCAATAAGTCCGCGGGAAATTAGGAGAGAATAAAGACCAAGGAGGAGCCGAAAAATCTGAGAGAGAAGTCAGGAAAACATAAAGTTCGAAGGAATGATACCTACAAAAAGCCCGGGTTCCCTACAAAAACCCTGGGTGCCCTACACTTTTTCCGAAAAGCCACAGAGGAAGGACACAATCCCTTGCGGAGGGCACTTGGTCGGTGGCAAGACCTTTCCAAAAAACACGAAGGGCATTCTGCCGGTGGCAAAATAAAGACGAAGGACTAATTCCTTCGAACTTTTTGTTCGAAGGAGTTCCTTCGGACAAAAAGTCCGAAGAAATTCGAATAATTTACAAAGAAAAACTCGACAGAAAGAAGTCGCCAAAGGCAAAAGAAAAAAATAAACGATATCCTCGGACAAAAGTTCGAAGGAATTCCTTCGGACTTTTTGTCTGAAGGATTAAGTCGAGAAGTAAGAAAACAAAAGTCCGCAGAAATTCAAAGGACACAAAGCCCGCAGAAATTCAAAGGAAAGTAGACTAACAAAAGATCCGAAGAAAAACCAAGACCAAGGAGATATCCGAAGGGAATAGACCAAGGGGAAAATCCTAAGGGCTTGGAAGGAACAAATCTGAGAAGACAGTTTCATAAAGTCCGAAAGAAATCTAATGGAATGGACCTTCGCAAAAAAAAAATCTGAAAAGGGGACTTGGAAAGACACATGTACTTCAAATAGTTTTCGGAAGAAGGGTCCATAAGGAAAAGCTTCGGAGACACAAAAGCCCGTGGGAAAGTGAAAAGGCATAAGCCAAGACAATTGCATGAAGAAAGACAAGTCCGCGGGAATAAACCCAAGAGCAACGCATGCACAGAAATAGAAACAAAAAATAGATAGCTAAGAAATAAATTCAACTTGAATTTATCTCTCACTCAGCAAGGAGTTTCCATGCAAGCACTTTCGTCCATCTCAAGCTTGTAACGTTTCAACAGTTCAACCGGAGTTCCAAATTCGGACGTCCAGTTGACTGTTCTAAATTTAGAATTGACTAATTGTTAAATGCCACATCTTCTAGGAGTTTTCCATGCAAAGGAGAATAATCTCTTCGTCCAACTCAGCGTTCCAACAGCTCATGAAGAAGCTAAATTTTGACGTGGGTGTGGATTTCATGCATGTGAGAGAGCAGCCCACAATGAGCCCATTGTCCACTTTTTAATGCCAAAGAGCTTTCATGCAAGCACAAGACAAGGAGTATTTTTTTTTTTTTTTTTTTTTAGATCTTTGGACAGCTGTAGTTGGACTTGGGCTAATGAAAGGTTGACTCCCTCTCTATTGTCAGTGCCAAACTCCTTGGCTTTTGTAATTCTCTATATTAATGGCTTTTTAGACTTAGATTTTTTCATCCCTCTCTTGGCAAGACTAGACTCTGTCATTGGTGAGTTGTGCAACCTCTTCAATCAATAGAAGGATTGTACTTTCAGATTTCAAGTGCTGGCATAGTGTATATTTATTCGGCAATTTGCACATGGTAGATTTCTCTCCCTTCCCAAATTTTGATTCATACCTATTTGCTAGCGTATCATATTATGCAGGTCATGTTTAGTGTTCTTTATGTCTTTTGTTGAAGCTGTAAGTGGATGTTAGGTGGATGCAAAGTGTCTTGTATTAGACCTCTCTCCATCGTTTTCCCTCATGTTTTGGTCATTGGATCGAACCTTCTCATGAAATATTTATGCATAGTGATCAATCGAAATCAAAGGTCTTCCTTATCCGTTGTTTGATTCAGTGTTCAGGGTTCCAAGTAGAGTGGATCAACATTTTGGTGTATCACCGTTATTAGGTAGGATTTCCCTTTCAAGTTTTCTTCTCCCTTTCCCATGGTAGTCTGCAGCGCAGAGTAGAAATCCTCATTGATACATCTTATAGGAACCAGCTTTCTCTGAAGGTTCTTCTCACCATTGAGGCACCCACCCTCGTGAGAAGATCCCATTGTTTCAACCGGATAGAGGATTGGCCATTTCATGCACGTCTTCGATTCCGGGTGCAGCTCCAGGTTGACAACAGTTTTTGGCACGCCCGGTGGGACCTATTTTAGCTGGTCTTAATGAAATTGCAGTTGTAGCAGTGTTCTTCAAGAATTATTTAGTGATTCCAAGCTCAAGCAATTGCTTCTAATAGTTCAGGATAGTTTCCATGTAAGTCTATTTTTATTGCATTATCGTGAATGAATTTTGATGATTGTGTATGAAGAGAATTCCTATGCTATGTTTCCTTATTAGCCCAATGATGGATCATACCAGCCTGGTCATGATACCTATGAGCCTCTTTATGAGCCCAAGCAGCGTTATCAAGAGTATTATCAAAGCTATGTTGAGCCTTATCAAGTTTCTCATAATCAACCTTATCAAGAGCATGAATATTACCTTCCTAGTAAGCCATATCAGTCTCAGGACCGGATTTCATCTTTCCCATATGGCTATGATGTTGCATATGAACAGTCTTGCCTTCAAGAAAGAATGAATGAAATAGAGCTCAAAATACTAGCATATGCAAGTAAGGTTTGTTCTAACTCTCAGTATGAGGAAGTGAATGGTCTATTTCGAAATGTGTCCAATGATCCAGAAGAGATAAATGGACTATGTATTCTTGTATTGGAAAAGATGGAAGCTTGGGAAAGACAGAAAATCGAGTTAAACCAATTGTCTACAAAGGTTCTTGTGCTTCTTATTCTCATGAAGTTCTCAACCATGCCCAGTGTGTGCCGAGGGAGCTTCCTAGTTGGAGTCAAGAGCCTATTCAAGTAACTATTCATGAGACTAAACCTTCTTATAGTCCCCTTTTCTCACCAATCATCCCTCAAGCTCAAGTTGTCCAGGAAGACAAGCAGGGTTCAGAGTTTGATGAGGTAATGGCCAAGTGGAAGGAACAAACTACAAACGTCTTTAAGAGTTTCTCTTTCCCTCCTCTCCAAAACTCCCTAGATAATTCATTTTCCCTCAAGATTCCAAAATCTGATCATGATCGACCTCCCATGCTTCATTTTCCCTCTCAAACAAATGAATTTCATCACCCTCCCGCCATCCCCCTTCCTCAGGAGGATCATGTTCTTTGGAGTATTGAGAAAGAGGTTGCAGCTACAGGACAAGTTCTTGCAGAGTGTGTAGAGGATGCTTTAGGTTTTGAGGAAGAATTTCCTATCGATACTTCACTTGAGGTTGTAATTGAGCATCCAATTATAGCTGAGAGTGGAAACACTGATCTTGATGTAGAGGAACTTCAAGAGGAGCTGATACTTATTGAAGTTATAAATAAGTTACAGGTATCTCCTATTGAGAAGGATCTAGATAGCCTTACAGTTGATTCAGTTCAAATAAATCAAAATGAGGAACAAAAAGATGATTGACAGCTGTACCTTGAATCTCTACAAGAGATTGAGGAGCTTTTTATGGATATGTTGGCTATGGAAGAGCATGTTTATGAGAAATTTGATCAAGAGTCACCTATTCAAAGTCACAGTACAGATTGGGTTGCCTACTCAAAGCTCTTTGAAGCGCTGGATGAACTTGCAACAGTCAATAAGAAGGATGCAGTCACTCAAAAACCATGCATAGATGAGGTATCACTTGACAAAGTGGTAGATGACAAGCAATCTAAAAAAGATCAAGAGGTACTTGATGCGTTTGTCTTTGTCGCTGTTGATGACTCATTTGAGAAGATGCTAATACAGTTGGTGGACAAGGAAAATGCCTCATCAAAGGTTATGATTAATAAACATCCTGCTTTGCAACTTGTACCATCTCTTGGAAGGAGTGAGTTCAAGAATTTCCCATTTGATCCAGGCGGATCATGCCTTATCTTGGTTAGCTAGGTTCCTTATTTGTTTTGCTTTCCTCCAAGTGCTATTCAAGCACAGTTGTTCCATTTAGTTTTGTTCTAATAAATGCTTGTTTGCACATTTGCTTCTTAGTTAGTTTTCTGCTTTCGTGTGTTTCCTTTCTTATTTTGAAGGAGGTTACTTCAGCCATGATTAAAGGAGATTTTCTGTCAGAAATCAGGTTTATCATTTTTTTGGGAGTTCAAATAGCATCTATATGGTCTAAGTTCTTAAGCATAGCAGGCATGCTGGGCCAGTTGAGTCGCCAGAAATGTTGACAATTCTTCCACAGGGCAGATTGTCTCTTGCCATTCGAAAAGTTCACGTCTCTAGCCAAGGAAGAAAGAATACATTGGGTAGACGTAGACCAATTCAAATACTCATTTGCAAAGGCCTTGGCTACAACAAGATTTCCTTCGGACAAAGAAGGTTTGATTTCACATAGCTTCGAAAAAGTTCAAAGGACCATTGCAAAATATTGAAGGGACACTCAAGAAATCCGAAGGGTATGTTATCCTTCGGAAAAAGTTCTCTGTAGGAAATCCGAAGGAATGAGCTTTGCAATAAGTCCGTGGGAAATTAGCCAAGAATAAAGACCAAGGAGCCAGAAAACCGGAGAGAGAACTCAGGAAAACATAAAGTTTAAAAGAATAAGGACACCTACAAAAAGCTCAAGAGCCCTACAAAAAGCCCGGGTACCCTACAATTTTTCCGAGAAGCCACAGAGGAAGGACACAATCCCTTGCGGAGGGCACTTGGTCAGTGGCAAGACCTTTCCAAAAAACCCAAAGGGCATTCTGCCGGTGGCAAAATAAAGATGAAGGACTAATTCCTTCAGACAAAAAGTCCGAAGAAATTCAGAGAATTTACAAAGAAAAACCTGACAAAAAGAAGTCGCCAAAGGCAAAAAAAATAAATAAAGGATATCCTCGGACAAAAGTCCGAAGGAATTCCTTCGGACTTTTTGTCTGAAGGATTAAGCTGAGGAGAAGTAAGAAAACAAAAGTCCACAAAAATTCAATGGACACAAAGCCCGCGGGAAAAAGTCCGAAAAAATCAAAGGGAGATAAAACCAAGGGGAAAACAATAAAGCCGAGGGAAATAAAGCTGAAGAAAAAAAAAGGCCCAGGAAGGATAAAGTCTCGGACTTTTTGTCCAAAGAGCGAAGTCCGAAGGCAGAGAAGGACAAACTGTCCGCGGGAAAGTGGACTAATAAAAGATCCGAAGAAAAATCCAAGACCAAGGAGATATCCGAAGGGAATAGACCAAGGGGAAAGTCTGAAGGGCTTGGAAGGAACAAATCTGAGAAGACAGTTTCATAAAGTCTGAAAGAAATCTAATGGAATGGACGTTTGCAAAAAAAAATCTGAAAAGGGGACTTGGAAAGACACAGGAACTTCAAATAGTTTTCGGAAAAACGGTCCATAAGGAAAAGCTTCGGAGACACAAAAGCCCGTGCGAAAGTGAGAAGGCATACGCCGAGACAATTGCATGAAGAAAGACAAGTCCGCGGGAATAAACCCAAGAGCAACGCATGCACAAAAATAGAAACAGGAAATAGATAGCCAGGAAATAAATTCAACCTGAATTTATCTCACTCAGCAAGGAGTTTCCATGCATGCACTTTCGTCCGTCTCAAGCTTGTAACGTTCTAACAGTTCAACCGGAGTTCCAAATTCGGACACCGAGTTGACTATTCTAAATTTAGAATTGACTAATTGTTAAACGCCACATCTACTAGGAGGTTCTGTTGTCAACTTGGAGCTGCGCCTTGAATCGAAGACGTGCATGAAATGGCCAGTCCTCTATCCGGCTGAAACAATGGGATCTTCTCACGAGGGTGGGTGCCTCAACGGTGAGAAGAACCTCCAGAGAAGGCTGGTTCCTGTATGATGTATCAATGAAGATCCCTACTCTACGTTGCGGACTACCATGGAAAAGGGAGAAGGAAACTTAAAGGGGAAATCCTACCTAAAAAGGGTGATACACCAAAAGTTCGATCCACTCAACTTGGAGCCTTGAACACTGAACAATCAAGGGAAAAGAAAGACCTTAGACTTTAATTAATCACTTATGCATAAATATTTCATGAAGAGGTTCGATCAATGACTAAAATCCTGAGGGAAAACGATGAAGAGAGGTCTGATAGAAGACACTTTGCGGCCACCTAACGTCCACTTACAGCTTCATCAAAAGACATATAGAACACTGAACATAACCTGCATAAGGATAATCTAGCAACTAGGTATGAATTAGAATTTGGGAAAGGAGAGAAATCTACCACTTGTGCAAATTGCTGAAGAAATATCCACTATGCCAACACTTGAAATCTGAAAGTACAGTGCTTCTATTGATTGAAGAGGTTACACAACTCACCAATGGCAGAGTCTGGTCTAACCAAGAGAGAGATTGGATGATTTTTAAACAAGGCTGAAAGCCATTTTATAGAGAGAATTACAAAAGGCCAAAGATTGGCGTTGAAAATTGAAGAGAAGGATTTACTTAAGTTAACTCAAGGCTAACTTGGCCTTTCAATAAATATAGTTTCCTTTGTCTTTGCATGAAGCTTCTTCGTTTGAGGAAGTGAACTTGTCTTTGTTATGAACCGCCCACCTCTCTTTGCATGGAAATCCACATCAATGTTAATTTTAGAACTCTACGTGATTTGCTTGATGCCGAATTGGAATGTTTGAAAGATGAGTTAACCGTTTGGTAAGCTAAGTTGGACGAAGAGATCAGCCGATTTGAACGAAGAGATCATTCTCCCTCGCATGGAAAGCTCCTAGTGGATGCGGCCTTTAACAATTAGTCAACTCTAAATCTTGAACAATCAACTCGACATTCGAATTCGGAACTTCGATTGAAGCTGAGTTGAACCCTCGAATGCGTGAGATGATCTGGAGACGAGCGGGACTTTAATAACCAGTCAACTAAAGCTTTGACCGGTGTTCAAAAATAGCCCTTGCTTGCATGTATTTTGTCCTATTCTAGTCTGCCTGATCATGTCTATTTCTGGTGGGATTCTATATTTAGATGTATTTTTATAATTATATCCGGTCTATATTCTGTTTTCAACTCTCCGTTGGATTATCTATTTTCTATCCTCTTTTGCACAGTCAACCTCCATTGCTTTCGGATTTCTGGTTGCCTCGGCTTAATTCTTTGGCCCTGTCTTCCCCTGTTTTTGTGGCAACTTTCGTCGAACAAATTGGCCGCTCGAATTGTCCTGACTGCGGGCTTGATTTCCCTCGGCCTTTTTGCGCGGCCCTTTCTCTGAATTTTTTTGGACTTTGTAATTTCCCGAAGGAATCCATTCTGTTGCAACTTCATTTCAACTTTCCCGAAGCCCCTTTGGATTTTGCCATCGGCTTTTCTGCACGGGCCTCTTGCTTGCTTCAACTCCGAATTCCTTTGGACTTTTTGTCAAAGCCCGAAGGAATTAGTCCTTCGGTTTTGCCTTTGAGTGCCTTCCGAAAAAATGCCCCTTTGGAAAATTTGCAATGGTCCCTTCCGCCGACCAAGTGCCCTCCGCAAGGGCTCGTGTCTCTCCTCTGTGCCCTTCGAAAAAATTGCAGGGCACCCTGGTGTTTTGAAAAAGCTCTGAATCTATTCCCGCACCTTTCCGAAGGGTAGGTACCCTTTGGGATTGTTGAAAGTGACCCTTCCGAAGGGTACCATGCCCTTCGGGATTCTTGAAAATGACCCTTCCGAAGGGTACCATGCCCTTCGGGATTCTTGAAAATGAACCTTCCGAAGGGCCTTGGCTTTTCCTTGCTTGTTTAGGACTTTTGGATTCTCCAAAGTATTCCTTCGGACAAAAAGTCCGAAGGAATTACTTCCTTTGTCTTAGGCTCTTTGTTGATTTGTTATTTCCTTGGCTTTGCCTTCTTTGATGAACCATTCCTTCAGACAAAAGTCCAAAGGAATTCATCCTTTTGTAGCAAAGGCCCCTTGCCAGAAAAACAATGTATTCTTTCTTCCTTGGCTAGAGACGTGAACTTTCTAAATGGCAAGAGACAATCTGACTTGTGGAAGAATTGTCAACAGTTTCCATGCAAAGGAGAATAATCTCTTCGTTCAACTCAACGTTCAACAGCTCATGAAGAAGCTAAATTTTAAGGTGGGCGTGGATTTCATGCATGTGAGAGAGTAGCCCAAGATGAGCCCACCGTCCACTTTCTAACACCAAAGAGCTTTCATGCAAGCACAAGACAAGGAGTTTTTTTTTATTATTATTTTTAGATCTTTGGACAGCTGTAGTTTGACTTGGGCTAATGAAAGGTTGACTCCCTCTCTATTTTCAGCGCCAAACTCCTTGGGTTTTGTAATTCTCTATATTAATGGCTTTTCAGCATTAGATTTTTTCATCTCTCTCTTGGCAAGACCAGACTCTGCCATTGGTGAGTTGTGTAACCTCTTCAATCAATAGAAGGATTGTACTTTCAAATTTCAAGTGTTGGCATAGTGTATATTCATTCGGCAATTTGCATATGTGGTAGATTTCTCTCCCTTCCCAAATTATGATTCGTACCTGGTTGCTAGCGTATCATATTATGTAGGTCATGTTTAGTGTTCTTTATGTCTTTTGTTGAAGTTGTAAGTGGATGTTAGGTGGCTGCAAAGTGTCTTATATTAGACCTCTCTCCATTGTTTTCCCTCATGTTTTGGTCATTGGATCGAACCTTCTCATGAAATATTTATGCATAGTGATCAATCGAAATCAAAGGTCTTCATTTTCCCTTGTTTGATTCAGTGTTCAGGGTTCCAAGTAGAGTGGATCAACGTTTTGGTGTATCACCGTTATTAGGTAGGATTTCCCTTTCAAGTTTTCTTCTCCCTTTTCCATGGTAGTCCGCAACGCAGAGTAGAGATCCTCATTGATACATCTTACAGGAACCAGCTTTCTTTGGAGGTTCTTCTCACCATTGAGGCACCCACCCTCGTGAGAAGATCCCATTGTTTCAACCGGATAGAGGATTGGCCATTTCATGCACATTTTCGATTCAGGGTGCAGCTCCAGGTTGACAACAGGTAGAATTCTGCTTTTTGGGCAGCAGAAAAACAACAATTTTGGTCCCTTTGGACAGCTAAGGACCAACACTTCTGGGCAGCCTAGGATTGCACTGATCAGCCAAAAACAGCCCCCATTGGGCAGCAAAAGAAGCCTTTCCAACAAGACTTAGGGCAACCAAAGGAGCTGCCAAAGGTAGACAAAGAATGGGGTGAATCCAGGAATGAACTAAGAAGAAAACATTTGTGTTTTTCGTTCAAAGATCCTTCGACAGCGAGACATCGTTGCCTTGGAAAGGGGCAAGTTCACTACATAGAGGTCATTTTAGATGATGAGGACAAATAAGTGGAGGCAACCACCTATGAGGAGGATCAAAATGAAAAGGAGGAAGAAAATAATTGGGATGGCACACTTGCCACCCTTTCGAGAGCTCCTAGATATCATGCTTTTCGAGTGAGAGGGCTCTTGCAAGGAAAAAAGGTCACCATGCTCATTGATAGTGGGGCCACCCACAAATTCATTGATTAAAAATTGGCAGCTAGATGTGAGCTACAAAATACCACATTCTAAGGTTTCACTATAACTGTGACGGATGGCTTCACCATCCCTTGCACCAAAAAGATTTCCAACTTGAGCATCACCTTGGGTAAACATAAAATTGAAGATTATTTTTATGTGGTTGGCATAGGAGAGATTGATGTGGTACTTGGAGTGAAATGGCTGCACTCAATTGGGGTATTCACCCAAAAGTACCAAATTATGGAACTCAAATTCAAGGCAGTCAGAAAGGAAGCGGTATTATGTGGATTGAGCAATGGAGGGCCCATGGTAGTGACCTCCAAGAGGATGTAAAGAGCCTTTCAAAGAGGGCAGATTGCATGGGCAGCTAAATACTTTATGAGCATACAAAATTCTGATTTAGAATAGCAACATCTTCACAAGAATATTCATCCCATCCTTGACAGGTATTCAAAGGTTTTTGGTAATATTCCTCATGGATTACCTTCGGATAGGGTCTTAAGCACATTAGGGAGTTGGAACGGGGTACCAAAGCGATAATCACCACACCTTACCGCCATCCAAAGGTCTACAAGGATGAGATTGATAAGACCATCAAAGAGCTCTTGGAGATGGGCCACATAAGGCCTAGTTCGAGCCCTTTTGCTTCTTCAGTAGTGCTTGTGAATAAGAAGGATGGGTCCATGCAAATGTGCATAGATTACCGCTTATTGAACAAGAAGACCATCAAGAATAGGTATCCCATACCTAGAACCAATGAGCTAATTGATGAGCTCCATGGTACAAGGTATTTTTCTAAGATTGATTTGAAAACAAATTACCACCAAATCCGTGTAAGGGAAGAGAATGTTCAAAAAACAGCTTTTAGGTGTCATTTTGGGCATTATGAATTTTTGGTGATGCCCTTTGGATTAACAAATGCCCTCACCACTTTTCACTTATGCATGAATCATGTTTTCAAGCAATACTTAAGAAAACTTGTATTGGTCTTTTTTGATGATATCCTTGTTTATAGCAAGACATGGGAGGAACACCTACAACACTTGGACATGGTGTTGGGAGTGTTAGGACAGCAAGCTCTCTTCACCAAGGCATCTAAATGTGAGTTTGGGGTTTCTGAAATTTTGTATTTAGGGCATGTAATCAAATACTCAAAGGGTCCATGTGGACGAAGAAAAAATTCAAGCCATCTTGGATTGGTCTCCCCCCCACCACTATGTCACATTTGAGGGGATTTCTTGGTTTGTGCAGCTATTATAGGAGGTTTGTATGAGTTTTTTCACAACTTGTTGCCCCTCTAACAGACCTAACGAAGAAAGGAGCTTTCAGCTGGCCAGAAACAGCCATGGGGACTTTCAAAAAGCTCAAGGAGGTGATGAGTACTTGCCCAGTAATCGCAGTTCCAGATTTCACTATATCGTTCGTGGTGGAATGTGATGCTTCTGGAGAAGGAATTGGGGCTATCCTAATGCAAAACGGACACTCAATCGCATTTGAAAGTAGAAATCTCAAGGAAGTTGAGTGAAGATTCTCAATTTATGATAAAGAGATGTTGGCCATAATGCATGCCTTGGCCAAGTTCAATTAATATTTGGTTTGAGTAAAGTTTGTGGTGAGAATGGACCACAATAGTTTGAAATACTTCCTTAGCCAAACGGATCTGAGTGATAAGCAAAATAAATGGGTAATTGCAATCCTATGACTTTGATATTGAATATGTTAAAGGAAAAACAATGTGGTGTTTGATGCTTTATGTAGGAGGCCCAATTTGTGTTCTATGAGTGAGATTACATCAGATTGGAAGGTTGTAATCACAGCGGAATATGCAAAAAGTGAGTTCACTACAGCTGTCATGGATGGAAAGGTGGATGACGAAAGATATAACGTAGTTGATGAACTAATTTTGTACAAGAATATGATCTTTTTAACCCCTAATTCAAGGCTGAAGCAGCAAATCATGAGGGTTGTACATGATGTTTCAATGGCAGGACATCCAGGGTACTTCAAAACATATAAGCAAGTGAGAGAAATTCTATTGGAAAGGCCTCAAAGGGGAAATTCTTCAATATGTTCGTGAATGTCTTGTGTGCCAACAAAATAAATGGGAACACACTTTTCCAGCTGGACTTTTACAACCTCTACCCATTCCCACTCAGAAATGGAAAAGCATATCCATGGATTTCGTCACAGGGCAGCCCATGACACAAGGTAAGAATTGTTTGGTAGTTGTGGTGGATAGACTCATCAAATATGCACACTTTTTTGCTCTTCCATCCAAGTGTAATGCTCCTACCGGGGCTGATGTCTTTTTTAAGGAGGTTATTAAACTCCATGGGCTGCCAAGGAACATTGTGAGCGACCGGGACAGCCGGTTCATGGGCAATTTTGGCAAGAACTCTTCCATTTGGTAGGCATGGAGCTGACACCTAGTACTGCTATCACCTCCAAAACGATGGGCAGATTGAAACAGTGAATAAGTCTATGGACGGATATCTCAGAAATTTCATTTCAGGGCAGCAATCAGCTTGGAGCAAATAGCTGTGCATGGCTGAGTACTGTTATAATTATTCATACCACATGTCAATTGGTATGTCCCCTTTCAAAGACTTGTATGGATATGATGTTTTTTCATTTGTGGATCTAATTTTATCTGATAATAGAGTGTTCGACGCTGCTGACTTGGTACAGTAGAGTCTTCAGATTTTGGGGCAGCTCAAAAAGAATCTTCAACATGCACACAATCAACAAAATACGTATGCAAACCAACATCGGATTGAGAGGTCATTCGAGGTAGGTAATTTGATGTTTTTAAGATCGCAACCGTATAGGCAATCTTCTCTCAAACATAGTGGGGCAGAGAAACTCAAACCTCGCTTCTATGACCCCTACAAGGTTTTAAGAAGAGTTGGAGAAGTGGCTTATGAACTGAAATTAATGGAAAGCAGCTATATACACCATGTTTTTCATGTTTCTTGCCTCAAGAAGGCATTGGGGCGGCACATCATTCCTTCCATGGATATACCACCACTTGATGATGAGGGTAAGTTGATTTTGGTTCCAGATTTCATTATTGAGGTTCAAGAAAAGAAGCTTAGGAACCAAAGTATTACGGAATACTTGGTTGGAAGGATTTGCCACTTGAGGATGCTACTTGGGAAGGGGCAGCCATCCTTCAACATCCAAGCTTGCAATTTCTTGACGACAAGCAACTCCAAGGAGGGAGGACTATAATGTTCCCTTCTCTTTGAAGAGCATTGAAGACCCTTAGCCGAATTATTGGATGTTTTCCATTGGCTAAGGAAAAATAAAATCAAAAGGAAAACTTTGGTTCTATTTTTAAGTTATAAAAATATACCTCTTGATATATTTTTTTTCTTTATAACTTAAAAGTGACTTGTGGAGCAAGGGTTAACTTAACCCTTAATGAAGAAAATAGATGATATCTTTTAAACCACTCTAACTCTCCCTCCAGGTGGAGTGCCCCTTTTTGATAAGAACTTGTGGGAAAGAATGGTATAAAAAGTGGTAGGATGATCATTTGAGAGGTTACCATGAATTTTGATAATTGAATTTCTAAGTGAAGAACTCAAAAGTTTAACTTATTGCTTTGAAGACGAAAACCTTCAAAGTGGTTGGAATTGAGGATGAAAACCCTTAATATAAGGTTTGGACAACTTTGTGAGGAGGTTGTATTAAGCGAATTTTGTATCCAAGGGTGTTTTGAACACCATTTTGTCTTCTGCAAGTGTGGCGACCAGGTTTGAGGGCTTGGCGAGCTGGTTGGGAGCTCAAAGAGAGCAACTCGCTGCCTAAAGTTGCAGTGATCCACCTTGAGGACCAATGAACCATTCCTAGGGTTGGGCAAAGGGTTTTCAAGGCCTATTTTGGCCAATTCTTGGGTGTGGAACAGCCACACACTTCTAGTATTTTTTTTTTAATAATTTCCAGCCATTAAACATTGGAAAAATCAAGTTTTTGGATGCTTCTGGTTGCCTGTGATTTTGGATGATTTTCTATAATTTTTGGAGCAATTCAATATTATTTTGGTGCCATAATTGAGCACCTAAAGCAGTTTGCAATTAATTTCATATATCTAGGGTGTGAATAAATTTAGAAAAATTGCATATTTAAATAGGGTTTGGTGGAAAATCCCTTGTTTCAGTTTTCAGTCCTAAAGGGGATACTTCAACTTAATCCAACAGTTTGGAATTCTTCCAACCACATATACAACTAACCATGCATGTATGTGCTCTAGAAGCTCATAGAAAAAGATCTCATATAGATCACTCAAAATACACTCTTCTAGCCACTTTTTTGTAGTTTAAACCCTTGCTTCCAACAACATTCTTTGCAAACACTAAATAATTTGCTTCAAACCAAACTTCCAAACACTCTAGAGATATATGTCCCGCCATTCATCAAGTCGATCTTCATGCTCTCTTCAAACAAGGTCCCAGCAACAGAACCAAAATGTTGTCCTTATTTCACTACCTAAATAAGTCCTAGGCATGCTCTAGTAAGTGCAATAGTTAGACAAACACTCAACTTTTATTACAACACCCTATTACTTATGCCCAAAGACCTAAGCACTCACCCGAGGCCAACAAAAATCATTAAGACCCCCACCATGAGAGTCAAGCATAATTATACACACATACAATATCTTACACTATGAAGCAAATGTAAAAGACGACATCCATATAAACATAGATTAACACAAGAACATTCAGAACATATATGGAATTCATCCTTTCATTCATGTATTCACATATTCATGCAATCAATGTACAACATACATCTATTACAAAGCATACATTCATCATCTAATAATGATTTTTACATAATAATCCTTCAAACCCTCACCTGATGCTTCTCCACAAGAACTTCTCAACTCCTTCAAAGCATCCAACCTGTAACTGATCTATGATCCTCTCAAATGGTAACCCAAGGCCTCTATTTATACGTTTTCCTGGGCCCCTTTGACCCTTGCCAATTGTCTCATTTATCCTACTATCATGCCAATTGTTTCCACATCTTGGGAATATTCTATTATGAATTCCTTCCACCCATCGGGACAATGGCATATTCTTTTTCCCTCATGGCATATGCTTATCCAACCTCGAGGGACCCTTGCCATCTACATCCTTCCTATCTAGTTGTGTGCCACTTGTCAACATCTCCTTCATTCATCTCCTTCTCTAAGTGTGCTTCTTTCTTCTAATATGTGCATTATGTGACTCCGTGCATTGTGCATCGTGCATCCTATGCTAGCCCTTTCTTTATGTGTATGATCTTGTGAAGATTGTACTATTACAACTTTTCAAAACTCTTCAATGCATCTCACTCACCCATCAAGTCCTGAGTAAGCTTGTACAATTGCTTTTAATACAATTGTAGGGTCAACATTGGGCCCTAGGGAAAGCACAAAATATGGAGTTAATTTGAGGACTTATGTCTTACCAATTCATGCCCTTAAAGTCACCCTAAGCAGAACAACTTCACTTACACCAAAATCTATCAAAATGATTAAAAAAATGCAATTCACACTTCTTAAAACTATGTAATTCTAATGTAATACTTTCTATACATGAGAAAATTCAAACAATACAAATAAGCTCATAAAGAACAATGATTGGGGGTTATTTATATATTCATTATAATTCCTCTATATTGGCTTCTTGTATGTATGTTTGTCTTCAATTATTGGCCTGAAATGTCCCTTTTAAGGTAGAATGTAATGTCCATAACTTGAGACAAATATGAAATTATGGATTTTTTCGGCAAACCCTAGCAATCTGAAATTATTTTTTGAATTTTCACAACAAACCCTAGCTGTAAACAACTTCACAAAATCATATAAAAATTACCTCAAACCCTATAAACAAGTTAGGAACCCTTCCAAGCAAGATTAGGCATCCAAAATGCAAATCGCCTCTCAAACCCTAGGTGCTTAGGTTCAGAAAATTATTATAATTTATTGCAGCCTTTCACCTCAAAACCCTCAATATTTCATGCTCAATAATTCCCCAAAAAATATCAGAATATTACAGCTAAAAGATATACCTTTTCTCGGACACTTGATGCCAAGATTTATTGGATAATTTCCAATAAAATTATAGAATAATTATGTAAATTTCAGAAATAATTTCTAGGCAAGGAAAGCCCTAGAAAAGGGTGAAAACCTCTCCCAAATGAGGTTGCCCTACTCAAAAAAATTCAGCAAGTGATCAAACTCCAATTCACATCCCTAGTGTAGGGGTCTTCGACTCCTTGATTGTAGCACAGCCCTTCCAAAGGGGTCTTCAACAGTAGGTGGTAATTTGCCACCCTCAAATCCTCAAAAACCCTGGGCATTGGGTTCCCAACCAACTTGCTGAGCCTCATGCACCAAGTCAACAACCTTGGCAATCAAGTCGCCACCCTAAGAGAGGGTTGGACTCTTCAATTTCTGAATTTGCTGCTCAATTGCAACACTTGAATTAGTGTTGTCCTAGTTCAAGACCTAGGCAAAGCGTTTTCATGCTTTAGCCTCCAAATCAAATCTCATAAAAGCATAATCCTTCAACATGAATTGCAATTTCCTTTATATACCCTCCATTTCCAAAATGGGCACCCCACTTGAGAGGAAGGGTTAAATGAATAAGCAAAGTTGGCTGCCTTTTTGAATAATTTAAAGTCTATGGGAGCCCTTTAAGTCCAAACAGGACCTCCTCAATGCAAAATTAGAATAACTTGAGTGAAAACTCACTTTTTACCTTTAAGGAGGGGGAACTAGTGCTTCCCTTTTGCCCTTCTTCCCTTAGTCCAGGGGAAAACACCAAAAGAACTAGGCTAAGGGTCATGTCCAAGCTTAGGCCAAAAGGGAAGACATGACAATCCTTCCCGCCCAAAATTGCTTGTCCTCAACCAATAGCAACATCCATGGAGCTGTCCCAACAATTTGATTCATGCAAAGCCCTTCTGTAGCCTTTTCCCATGGAAAGAAAGGCCTTTTTGAAACCATTTGTTATTGTACTTGTAAGAAGATGGCTTCCCCCATGTGCTGGAAGTATTATGACAGCCAAGTATTGTCATTTTTCTCCCATACCAAAGGCTGCCCCGGCTGTACTCATCATTGCTAAGCATGGAACAGCTGCTAGCATTCCCAAAAGTGGCCTTCAAGCTCACAACTATACATACCCCTTGAGTTGAAAACTCCTTCCATATAGCTGCAAACCATTCCTTGATCCCCATGCTCATATGTTCCCTCATCTTCGAGAGAGTTACTCCAAAAGGAAATCTGTACTTGAAGTTGAGGGCAGTATTCCTCATTTGCAGCCTTGCGAATGTCCACCAAAGCCAAGCTTTCCACTCCCAACTTGCCCCTTGACAACCCCTTCATGCATTCAAACTCAAGAGGATCCAATATGAATCTAAAACCCTCTTCATGTAAATCAGAACTGTCATATTTACCATAATAGAAAAGTGTATTATGGCTGCCCTTTATTGCCATTCTTTCTTTCCCTATGAATTGAAAAACATTTGTAGACACCTCACCCATTTTTATTTCACATTTTTCAGTCTTCCTTTTTATTGCATGTTCTATCTAACATAATAGAATATTCAATTTCATTTTATGGACATTCAGAAGAAGCCCACTATGTTCGTTAGGCTAGATTTATCTACAGCTTATGATAGGGTCAACTGGGCTTTTCTCTATGATATCCTTATCCGCTTTTGTTTTTCCCCTTTATGGGTGTAATGGATACAAGCTTGTATTTCGTCTGTTTCTTATTCTCTTATTGTTAATGGTACCCCTACTCAGCGTTTTCCGACGTCGAGAGGTATAAGGCAGGGAGATCCTTTATCGCCATTTTTGTTTATAATAGTTGTTGAATCCTTTGGCAAGTTATTTTATATGACAAGAAACCAGAGAAAGTTGCAAGGTATAAGATTGGCTACTCATGTGGATTCACTTTCTCACTTACAGTTTGTTGATGACTCATCTGTCATGGGGATTGCATCTTTGAAAGAAGACACTCAGATACAAAGAAATTTGGAACTTTTCTCAAAGGCCAGTGGTCAAGATATTAACATGCATAAGTCTAAAATAATCTTTGTTCACTGCTCGCCTAGGATGGAACAGGGCATTCTTATGAAACTTGGATTTCAGAAGACCACTTTACCTTTGCAATATTTGGGTATTCCATTAAGTTCCACCAAGATCTCTAATTGGGGATGGTTAATTAATAAGATTCAACAGAAACTTAGTACTTGGACTAATAGATGGCTATCATCAAGGGGCAAAATCACCTTGATCAAAGTAGTGTTGCAAGCTATTCCTGTGTATTTTGCGTCTCTTTTGTTCATTCCTACTACAATTTTGTAGCACTTAGACTCTATTAGTCAAAAATTCTTGTGGTCAGGCAACCAGCAATCCAAGAAATGGCACCTTGTGAAGTGGAAGACCTTATGTCTACCAAAGAAAGAGGGTGGCATGGGATTTAGAGCTAGCATTCCGAATAATAAAGCCCTTGCTGCTAAGTTGTATTGGAGACTATTGCAAAATCTAGATCAGTTATGGAGTACTAATCTTCGTGCTAAATATACTTAGGGTATGAGGCCACATGACATAGTTAGATATTCCTTACCTTCACGTGGCTCTCCCATTCTTTCTGTTCGCAGAATTGGAGAAGAAATCATAAAGAAACAATTGTTTTGGAAAATTGGAAATGGAGAGCAGGCTAATTTCTAGACGGACTCGTGGGATGGCCACCCTCCTTTGATTATGTAGTATCCCCATTGCAACAATATTATGGTCACCCTTCATGCTCAAGGCAAAACTAAGGTATGTCACTATTTACATCCTCTCCTACAACATACCTTTCCATAGAGTTGTCCCAAAATGTTTCTATTTAATAGAATTTGTGTTCTTTTTCAATTTCGGTTTCTTTAACTTCAAAGATTTCTTCTTGAGGCTTGCTTGTTCCCTTCATAGTCTCTGAAGTCTCTTCCCTTGGTTCTTTCCTTTCATTATCTATCATTTTCAATTTCTTTTGCTGCCCACAAGCTTGCTGTAAAACCTCTCCTTGCTGCCCAAAAATATCTAATTTTTGATACTCAAAAAAATACGGCACTGGGCTGCTCCAAAATGTGTGGCTCTACCGCATTAATGTCTTTCAATTGCAGCTCCCTTTGCTGCCCCAAAAGGTCTGATTTTTTATGTTCTGAAGTTGCAACACTAGGCTATCCCAAAGTGTTGACCCTTCACTGCTCAACGGGCTTCAAGTGACCAATTTCCTGATGCTCACTAACCCTTTTCAACTCTGAATTCTCTAATTTCCTGATTCCTTCATAGGAATCCTCGTGAGGGGTTGTCCCTTCATCTGTTTTTCCCAATTTTACATGCAATTCAATCTTCTCTTCTTATTCATGCTCTACTATCAAATAAGGCGTCAATTTTTCTTCACAATTTTTTACAATGTTTTTAAACAACACATGTGCAGCTGAAAAAATATTCTTTTTTTGCCTCAAACCTGCCAATAATATAGATAATAATGGTTGAAAAATATCATCACTTTCATTTAGCGTCAAAGTCATAACTGTCTGCATAGAAGTTACCACATTTTTTGCATGATTCAAACTAATAGCTACAAGAAAATGTTGAAAGATCTCAATAATAAGTTCATTACATTCCAAATCTAACATCAAAACATATGCCCTAATTTTTGTCATAGTCTCTAGAATTGTGACCCTCCTAGCCAAAGGTCGTTTGTTGTCCTCTAGACCTTGGAAACTCTCCACAATCAGTTGAAATATCTCCCTCATGATTTTGTTGTTGTAAGGAACCTTAGGAGCTGTTATTCTTGTAATTTCATTAAGACAACTGGTAACCAAAAGCCATATCTTCTTATCTGTGCCTCAAGATTTAGTGTTTGGCCAAGCAAATCTTTGAAGGTTATACCGCCCACTCCATTGTCACATATTGTGATTGATTTACCTTGGTTAACCCCTCTTCTACTTCTTTCAAAATGCTGATTAGGTCACCTACCAGTTGACATGAATGCTCTAGCTTCCTACCTGCTTTGTAGAGATTTTCTTTCCCCACTTCTTCCATCATGCTGCATTAAGCTTTTGATCTAACCCACAAGCTGGCAAGATCTAAGCTCTTAGACCACTGTAATGTCCTCAACTTGAGACAAATATGAAATTATAGATTTTTTCGACAAACCCTAGCAATTTGAAATTATATTTTGAATTTTCACAGCAAACCCTACTTGTACACAACTTCACAAAATCATATAAAAATTATCTCAAGCCCTATGAACAAGTCAAGAACCCTTCCAAGCAAGATTAGGAATCCAAAATGCAAATCGCCCCTAAAACCCTAGGCGCTTAGGTTCAAAAAATTATTATAATTTATTGCAGCATTTTTACCTCAAAACCCTAAATAATTCCCCCAAAAATATCAGAATATTACAACTGAAAGAAGTACCTTTTCCCGAACACTTGATGCCAAGATTTATTGGATAATTTCCAATAAATTTATAAAATAATTATGTAATTTTCAAAAATAGTTTATAGGCAAGAAAAGCCCTAGAAAAGGGTAAAAACCTCTCCCAAATAAGGTTGCCCTACTCAAAAAATTCAACAAGTGATCAAACTCCAATTCGCATCCCTAGTGTATGGGCTTTCGACTCCTTGATTGTAGCGCAGACCTTCCAAAGGGGTCTTCAACAGTAAGTGGCAATTTGCCACATTCAAATCCTCAAAAACCCTGGGCGTTGGGTTCCCAACCAACTTGCCTAGCCTCATGCACCAAGTCAACAGCCTTGGCAATCAAATCGCCACACTAAGAAAAGGTTGGACACTTCAATTTATGAATTTGATGATCAATTGCAAAACTTGAATTAGTGCTGCCCTAGTTGAGGAATAGGGGGTTTCGTCCCTAAACCTTCCTTGGCTTGAAGGTTTTCGTCTTCAAGACCTAGGTAAAGCATTTTCATGTTTTAACCTCCAAATCAAATCTCATAAAAGCACAATCCTTCAATCTGAATTGCAATTTCCTTTATATACCCTCCATTCCCAAAATGGGCGCCCCATTGAGAGGAAGGTGTTGTCAACCTGGAGTTGCATCCTAATCGAAGACGTGCTGAAATGGCTAATCCTCGTTCCAGTTGAAACAATGAGATCTTCTCACGAGGGTGGGTACCTCAATGATGAGAAAAACCTCTAAAGAACGCTGATTCCTGTAAGATGTATCAATGAGGATCTCAACTTCTACGCTACAAACTGACTGGGGAAAAGAGGAGAGAGAACTTTAAAGGAAATCTTAGCTAAAACGGTGATACACCTAATTTTCTTGATCCACTCAAATTGAGCTTCTAAGAACATTGATTCAGACAAGGAAAAGGTAGAACATCAACTCCAATTGATCAATACACAAGTATTTCATGAAAAAATTTAATCTAATGATCTAAGCTTGAGGGAAATGAAAAAATAGGCCTGATGAAAGGCACTAAACAACCACTAATATCCACTATAAAATCAGCAAAAGACGTTCAAACACAATGTGACCTGCATAAATGATCAGCTAGTAACTAAGTATGAATCAAGATTTGACAAGGAAAAAGGAAAATCTATCACTTAGGCAAATCAATAACAAAAGTACACTTTACCGGCTGCTGGAAATTGAAAAAACACAATTCTCTTCTTGTTGATTCTGAAAAAGGTTATAGCACAATCTTTGGCAGAAGTTTTCTTGCCAAAAGAAGGATTCTTAAATTTAAGGCTAAAGCCAGCTTATATAGAAGAAATACAATAAGCCAAAAGAGTTTGGCGCTGAAAATAGAGAGGGAGTCAACCTTTCATTAGCCCAAGTCAAACTACAATTGTCCAAAGATCTAAAAATAAACTTTCCTTGTCTTGTGCTTGCATGAAAGCTCTTTGGTGTTAGAAAGTGGACGGTGGGCTTATTTTGGGTTGCTCTCTCACATGCATGAAATCCACGCCCACCTCCAAAAATAAAACTCTTGAGCTCTTTGAAAGCTAAACTAGACGAAGAGATTATTCTCTTTTGCATGGAAATCTCCTAGTAGATGTGGCGTTTAACAATTAGTCAATTCTAAATTTAAATCAGTCAACTTGACATCCGAATTTGGAACTCTGGTTGAACTATTGGAACGTTACAAGCTTGAGACGAACGAAAGTGCATGCATGGAAAACTATCTTGCTGAGTGAGAGATAAATTCAGGTTGAATTTATTTCCTGGCTATCTATTTTATGTTTCTGTGTTTCTATTTTTGTGCATGCGTTGCTCTTGGGTTTATTCCCACGGACTTGTCTTTCTTCATGCAATTGTCTCGGCTTATGCCTTCTCACTTTCCTGCGGGCTTTTGTGTCTCCAAAGCTTTTCCTTATGGACCCTTCTTCTGAAAACTATTTGAAATGCCTGTGTCCTTCCAAGTCCCCTTTTCGCATTTTTGAGAAGGTCCATTCCAGTAGATTTCTTTCGGATTTTATGAAACTGTCCTCTCAGATTTGTTCCTTCCAAGCCCTTCGGACTTTTCCCTTGGTCCATTTCCTTTGTCTATTCCCTTCGGATATCTCCTTGGTCTTGGATTTTCTGCATAGTCAATTTCCCATGGACAAAACGTTCGTGGGACTTGTTTATAGCTTTTCCTATGTACCCTATTGCCTCATGTACATTCTTTCGGACTTTGTGTTTTCGCCTTGGGCTTGTCTTTTTGTTTTCTGCCTTGGGCTTGTGTCTTCTCATTTCCCCACAGCGAATTTTCCAAAGGAATTCCTTAGGACAAAATGTCTGAAGGAATCCTTCGGACTTTTCTCTGCCCCTCTCTTCTACCTATGCTTTGTCATGGACCATTCCTTTGGATAAAAAGTCCGAAGGAATTAGGTCTTCGAAATTTCTTTCCTCGAACAAAATGTCCAAATCATTTCCTACGGATTTTTGTTTTCCCCTTGCTTATCTCGGATTTCCTTCACCTTTCTTTCCTATTCTCTCGAGCTTTTTTGCTTTCAACTTCCCGCGGACAAAAAGTCCACGGGAGTTCTCCCTTGGCCTTCCAAAGAACAGCCCTTCGGGCTTTCTGTCATGGTCTTTTCCCAAAGGGCAGGTGCCCCTCGGGCTTTTTGTAAAGCCCTTAAACTCGCAAGATGGACCTTCCCGAAGGGCACATGCTCTTCAGGTTTCTTGCAAACGACTTTCCCGATCTTGAAATGAGCCTTCCCAAAGGGTACCTACTCTTCGGGTTTTTTTCAATGACCCTTCTGAAGGGTACCTTGCCCTTCGAGTTTTTAAACAGCCCCTCGGACTTTTCAAACAACCCCTTCCGAAGCGAATAACCCTTAAGAAAAAAGCACCCGGGTTTTTTGAAGGGCACCCGAACTTTTGTAATGGACCTTCCCGAAGGGTAAGTGCCCTTCGAGATTTTTGTAAAAGTCCTTTTCTTCGCCAAAGAACTGCCTCTTTGTAATTTTTTCGAACTTTTTGTAAGGCACCCGGGTTTTTTGGAGGGCCCCTGGGGTTTTTGTAAATCCCTTGAAATCTTCTATCCCTTAGACTTTTGTACTTGGACAAAAAGTCCAAGGAAATTGCTTCCACATTTAGTCCAAAAGAAATATGAAAAGACAACACTTGAGAAAATAAAACACTTAGGAAAGACTCCGAAGACATAAACCTGTGCTCACGCTTATGATCGCTTGCTTTCATCTGTAAATGAACCTATAGGCCTATAGGTTAACTTCAAGGATGACTGTAGCTATTAATTCTTCATTGGCTCTCATACACCTTACAAAGTCATTCCTTCTATAGGCCTGGAGCTTTAAGACTGTATGTGACATTTTGAACAGGAGATATGGCCTTTGAACTTGGAATAAGTGTCTTTCCTTGGCTTATACCTGGTTGTAGATGGCTCCTTGGGTGGCTGTAGGTATGCATTTAAAGATCCCAAGTCTCACCGAACTTCACAAAACCCTTTTTCTTTTCATTATTCAGGACCCAAAACGGATTTACAAGACAAACTGGCACCATATGCAGAGTTCCAAATAGTAAGGGTGACAATTTGCCCTGTGGGGCAAAATTGTCAACAGAAGGGTTAAATGAATAAGAAAGGTCGGCTACCTTTTTGAATAACTTAAAGGCTATGGGAGCCCTTTAATTCCAAACGGGCCTTCCTTAATGCAAAATTAGTCACTTTTTACCTTTGAGGGGGAACTAGTGCTTCCCTTTTTCTCTTCTTCCCTTAGCCTAGGGGGAAATGCCAAAAGAACTAGGCTAAGGGTCATGTCCAAGCTTAGGCCAAAAGGGGGGACATGACACAGAATTTGAACAATTTGGGTTTTCCAACAAACCCTAACATAAACACATGCAATTTATGATTTTTTTATTCAAACCTTAAGCGAATAAAATTCAGAATTCTGTAGATGTCAATTTTAGGGCACAAATACAATATTTCATTCACCAAAATACTTGCCAAAAATTATAAATATTATAGCTGAATATAGTACATTCAAACCTTATTTTTTTGAATTAAATATAGGACTGAAAATTACAAATAAACACCAGTTGAATATAGGAATGTTCAGTTTCCAGAAACCCTCAACAAATTTGCTCACAATATCAAATTTAATCCTTCTAAGAGGGCCGTTGCCCTATGGAAGGTCTCCAATGGTTTTTGTTGCTTTAACAAAGTCTGCATGTGGTTCGTTGCCCTAGAAAAGGGCCTCCAATCGTTGTGTCCCACTCATAATGCCCTCCAAATGCTACATTCCACACCCAAACTGCCCTAGTAATTTGAAAGTGCCAATTTTTGCTCAATGTAACCCTTGACATACAGCTACCCTGATGAACGTTAAGGGTTTTCATCCTTACTTCAGTCTTTCAATGAAGGGCTTTGTCCCCAATGGATGCAAGTCAAGCAAAACGTGCTCATACTTATGATTTCAATTGATAAAAATGATATAATGCCTAAAATGAACCTCCTTTTTCCCTTTTATATCCTTTCCTCAACTCAATCTCAAAACTCTCATTTATTTTAAGATTAAACATAAGTTGCGGACAATAAGTTACTTTTTGGCTAACTTAGTCATTATTATATTTACTTTAAGTATTTAAAAATTATTTTTTATTTTAATAGAAATATTATTATTTCTAATTTAGAAAATAATATATTACAGTCCTCCCTCCCCAAATTTGTTTGCCCTCAAACAAATGCAAGCTCTCATGCCCAAGCTTCATCATGCCAAAGTGAAGGAATATGATGTAATGCTCCAATAATCTGGATCTTGTACCTGTCAAATGAAAGAGCTCTTGCCAAAACAAACTCATATATCTGTTATCCTTCTCTGTAATGATGTTTTTTGGTAGCCCGTGAAGTTTAAAAACTTCCTTGAAGCAAAGATCAGCTATTACCTTAGACTTGTCATCTTCATTTTCTCTTTCAAAAATAACATCAACAAGTTTATTCTTTGCACACTCAGCTATACTAAAAACCTTCCACGCTGTTGTAACTTCAGACCTAGAGCAAGGAATTGATGAATAATCATCAACTTGACAAGCCAAAACATATTCAAAAGTGGCATCTTCGTTCTTCGTTCCAACCTTGTCAACTATGGTGGAAGGACATCCATATTCACAAATATGAGTGTGACTGAAATAATATGGTGGCTGCTAGTGATAATGACAACGACATTCATGGTGGCAATTTGGCTCATGGCTGTCATGAAAGTACTTTCTCTAGCATTTGGAGGTAGTAATACATCATCCCATGTTTCCTCCATGCCTTGTTGGAGACCCTTTGCATGAAGATTCAAGTTAGGAGCCCTTTCACCATGCTTTTGTTGCGCTAATATGATATTCAAGTGGGCTGCCTCTTGGGATCTTCCTTTGGTGCTTTTGGTTTCTTCTTTAAGAGGGATGTATATCAAACCATTCTCCAACTCTTGATGGCATTCTTCACTAAATGGCAAACTTGGAAACATTATGCAAAGCTGACCCAAAGTAGACCACTTGAGAGAGTTACCATGCTGTAGAAATCTTCTTGGCTGTCCAAAAATTATTGTTTGAGGCCGTCATAAAGAGTTTCTAGGCTGCCTTCTTGCTATTGTCCTTGGCTAGGTTGTACATTCAGTCAAATGTTTTTGTGCCTTTTCTAATCTAAGCATTGGAAAGACTCTATTTCCATGCAAAATGAGATCTTTTGTAATCATGAACTTGTCAATCTTCATTGTGTCATCTCCATCTTCAGCTACAATCCCATATGCTCCACTATTTGTTTGGGTGGGAAACGAATTCAGCTCTGCTCTTCCTTTTTTTATACATGTACCTACACGTAGAACAAACTCATTAAGGAAAACAAAGGTTCCCATTATCACTTCTTCATGCCTTATAAACATAATGGCCAGCTCTCTCTCATTGCTTGCAACCATCCCATAACCTCCACTCAAGTTATGGATGTCCAAAAACTCAATCACATTGTCGCAAACAAAGTTGTAACCTTGCATTTCCTTCTCCAAAATCAGAGTGATAGTGGCTGGAAACTCTTCTATGGCTATCAACAAAGTGAGAAGAGGGCTGGAGATGTTGCGTGCAACAAGTGAAAAGATGGTACAATAGCTGTCCCACTGAAAACCACTCATGAAATTCCGTAATGACAATGTTATGGGGGCTGGAAGCATCCCATTACTGCCCGAAAATTCTTCCAATGACTGAAGATTATTCCATTTCATGGTTGTCCCCATTTGTGTGGCAGCAAACAAAGTGTTGGGTCAACTGAAAATTTTGAAAACAACAGTACAATTTTTTATGACGTGTTTTAAAACCCATAAAACATGACTTCTACTACTTACAATCATACCACCAATTTCCAACTGGGTTACAATGCTCGGGGCAGCAAGATAACATCCATCTTGCTCACTTCCAGATATAAAATTCATGAATGCAACATTGCCTTTTATTGGAAAACTTCATCTAAGAGCATGTGCATGGGTTAGGAGCTGAAAACCTCTATGATATAACTGTTGTTTTAAAAATGAAAATGTGGGATTTACCTTGTGTCTACTCCAAGCATTGAAAAGTAGTTGTATCTCCATGGTGTAAGGAATGATGAAGCCCCTTTGTAGTGACTATCCTTCATCATGTTGTTAGAATACACAATAAATTTTACATGAGTCTTCCTAATTCTTCTTGCATGCCAAGTGCAAGAGATGGAGAACTCAATAGTGACATTTACCTTGATCCTCACCAAACCATCTGGATCCCATATGCACAAACAACCTTGGACTTGAATCGGAGAATCTACATACTCACCACTACAAATTATGTTCTTGGCCTCAATACACATCTTAGAATAGCTCCTAGGAGTATGCCTATCAGCTGAATTGACAACAATATGAGGGAAGAATGTTTTTGTCCTATCAAGCATACCATGGATTTTGACTAGAGGGTAGTCATCTCCAATCACCAACACATAAGCAATCATAGCTTGGACATCAAATCTGAAATCATCAACATTATTCTGAATTTGTTGGCCCCAATTTTGAGTTCTCATTGCTGCTCGCTTTGAGAGCACCTTTAGATGTGAGGTGACATGTCTTTTGACCTTGCATTTGTCCCATGAGCTGCAACCATCGACTTTTCATGATATGGCTAGTGTTCACCACATATTTCTTATGTTCCTCCAAGGTGATGTGTGATCTTCTTTCAATCCCGGAACATGTAATAGTGACATTATCAACAATATTGAAAAATCAGAAATTCCAACCTTAATGGGTCTCTGAACAGCACTGGGATCCCACACTATTATGCATGAATTTGATCAAAAAGATCTATGTGCTCTTTATTACAAGTTGTCTCTTTTACCTCATCATCCTTTTTAGCATGTTGTTAACAATGAAAAAAATATTGCAACGTCATAGGAGGGAGCAACAAATATGAAATATGATCATCATTATCATACCTTGGGCTGCCAACAAAAAGCTCACCCTCCTATGGTGAAGTGGGGTTTGTGGAGATACCTCCAACTCTTCTATCCTTGTGGTTCCCAATATTTTCTTCAAACACATCTCTCCATAATGTTGTTCTGAAAATCAATCAATGGCTCATCTTTAAGAAGTTCAAAGGATGGTGCATGTTCCTCCACTTTGAGGTCTTCATATTCAACAACCGAAGCCCTGTCCGCCTTGGTTTCATCCATATTTTGTTGACACATGCATGGAGCATTTTCTTGGTTCTTGCCAAGGTCATGAACACCATCAACTAGCTTCTTATTAATGTTCTGGAAATTCCAGCAAGTTGAACATCAACATTATCATCCAACAATTGAGCTTTAACCACAAAATTCTCTCCCCGGTCTTGCAATTCTGACTTTCCTTCTTCCTTGGGCTCGTAATTAAAATGCTCATCTCCTTTGGCTGAAGTAGGATCCTTTGATAGATTTTCCTCCACACTTTTAATCTTGTCAAGTACCTTCCCAAAGTTGTCCTGAAAATCCATCTCGTATGGCAATGGCTCAATCATTGGAATGCCCAGAAAATGGATAGGGGATTATTGGAAAAGATCTTCTTTCCGTTTGGTACCCTTCATCTTATTCTCATCGTTAGAATGATTCTCATGATGGTCAAAATATTTTAAGGACATAGTATGATGGCGATACAATAAATCCTTGCTATGAAGATTATCAAATTGTTTACACTTCTCTTTAAATTCTTTTAGGTGTTG
This sequence comes from Torreya grandis, assembly GCA_037957365.1. NCBI lineage: Eukaryota > Viridiplantae > Streptophyta > Pinopsida > Cupressales > Taxaceae > Torreya > Torreya grandis. The sequence continues at coordinate 2,469,927 of JARHVA010001695.1, read as the reverse complement.
TTTTGCTTGAATGGATATCAACTTTGCCTCTTTTGCTCTCCTTAGCCAATCATCACACCTCCTTTGGGGCCTTATCACATCTTTTGTGCTTGCTTGCAAGGTAGTTGGTTTCCTTTCAACTTTAGGATCAACTTTTGTTGTTGATGGTGGATCATTAAATTCTCCCTCGCATATGTAATTTATGCCCTTCTTTTCCATTGAACTCTTAAGGTAATCAGCTGATGGCGTTTCTTTTTTTAAGATTTCTTCATTGGCTTCCTCATTCCTTTGCTCCTTTATAGGGGTTTGGAATTTAGACCTTGACTTTTCTGTTTTCTTTTCTTCTAAGAGAGACTATTGAGGTTTAGGGACTAACCCTACAAACTTCATCCATGCCTTGGGACCCATTGCCCTTAGTTCCTTCTGAGATTCTTGCATAGCTTGCAAAATCTCTTCCATGGCTTCCTGTGTTGACTTCATCTTTATGTCATTGCCTTGCATGATGGAGAGTTTACAAACAACTCACTACCCATATCTGGCTTGAAAATGGCTTAGATACCACTGAAATGTCCATTTTAGGGAAGAATTAGAACAATTTGGGTTTTCCAACAAACCCTAACATAAACACATGCAATTTCTGATTTTCTAATTCAAACCCTAAGCAAATAAAATTCAAAATTCTGTAGATGCCAATTTTAGGGCACCAATACAATTTTCATTCACCAAAATACTTGTCAAAAATTATACATATTACAACTAAATATAGTACCTTCAAACCTTATTTTTCTGAAATAAATATATGACTAAAAAATACAAATAAACACCAGCTGAATATAGGAATGTTCAGTTTCCACAAACCCTCAACAAATCTGCCCACAATATCAAATTTAATCCTTCCAAGAGGGTCGTTGCCCTAGGAAAGGTCTCCAATAGTGTCTACTACCTTTACAAAGTCTGCAAGTGGTTCGTTGCCCTAGAAAAGGGCCTCCAATAGCTACGTCCCACTCATAATGCCCTCCAAATGCTACACTCCACACCCAAACTGTCCTAGTAATCTGAAAGTGCCAATTTTTGCTCAGTGTAACCCTCGAAATAGAGCTACCCCACTGAAGGTTAAGGATTTTCGTCCTTACTTAAGCCTTCCAATGAAGGGTTTCGTCTCCAATGGATGCAAGTCAAGCAAAACATGCTCAAACTTGTGATTTCAATTGATAAAAATAATATGATGACTAAAATGAACCTCATTTTTTCCTTTTATATCCTTTCCTCAACTTAATCTCCAAACTCTCCTTTATTTTAAGATTAAACATAAGTTGCCGACAATAAGTTATTTTTTGGCTTAGTCATATTATTATTATTACTTTAAGTATTTAAAAATACTTTTTATTTAAAAAAATATATCATTAAGTATTTCTAATTTAGAAAAGGGAGCATTACATGGCCTAAGCGTGTCTATAGATTGCTTTAGGATTAAGATCAATTTTGGTTTGATAGGATCAAGTTTGGTTTGACGATCTACCTCTATTTCATAATTGATTGAGAGTGGTAATTCATCTAGTAAGTAATAAAAACTTAATTATATGATTAGGTTAACTAATCTATTAGTTAACAAAAATTACCTCCCTAATCAATGATTATACCCCTTGATTTATACCTCTTTATAAATATATAAAGAGTCACTCATCTTTCTTCACTTTCCCATCATTTTGAAACATATTTAATATTTTATGTATTTTTTAATTAACGGTCTAGTACTTAGGTTCCTTATAGTGGGTACCAAATCTATTTTTGATCCTTTGTTTCACATCACAATTTCCTCCAATTTGATATTTGAGTCCTAAGAGAATAATCTTATTTTTTCAAAAAAAGATCTGAAAAAAATAGAATAAAAATAAATAAAAGACGTGATTCAATATTGTTTGCTAAGTATTTGGTGAGATGCCAACGAATTCTCAATCGGACATGGAACTTAAAAATCTAGTTGATAATTATAATACTTATAAAAAAAGATGTTTCGAGCATAATGCTCAATTTCAAACTGTGGAAGCTAAAGTCAAATCAATTGACCTTTGGTTAAAAAACTTGAATACTAAAATGACTAATCTTCAAAACGTGTTAAATTCTATGATCCAAAATCAGCCAATCAAAGTAACCAAACTTAAGCAAGTTTAAACACTCAAGTTAGTCAAAGTATTTAAACTCGGAATGAATATTAAATTCAAACTTCTGAAGTCTAATGGCTCTAAACCACCACATGTGACATATTGGTTAAATAAGATGAATTGCCACTTCAAATTAAACCCAACATCGTCAGATGAGGAAGCAATAATTGTTGCCGCAAATCAGTTAGGAATTGCTTAATCATGGTATTTATAGTGGATGGAAGAAATGAAAAAATACACTCTTTCATGGTCTAGCTTCATTGGTGTTTTCACAAAAGATTTTAAGCTCAAAAACATGATTGTTTTAATCCTTACTAGACCACATCAAAAGATGTCAGTTGATGACTACAATGCTGAATGGGAAATTCTTGCAGCTCAAGTAATGTTCAAAAAGATTTTATAAAACAGTCTTATACCGAAGGCTTTAAGTTTGAAATATGAAATGAATTGAGATCGAATACAATTAATATTGAAGAAGCATTGTACAATGCTCGTATAGTTGAGCTAAAATTTATGGGGCAATGAAGAAATTGGTCACAACCATCAGTAGAAACAAGTAGATGATTATAAAAATAAAGACATCCTCATTGGCAACAATCTAATCCTATTGGAAATGATATAAATGAAGCTATAAATTGGTCTAATGATAACAAAAAAAATACTACCATTCATAACTAAATGAAATTATATCGTTGTGAAGTGGAAGCTATTGATTCTCATGATCCTAGTTTTGACTATGAAGATATTGAAGAAGAAGATAAAGAACAAGAAATTGAATCTGTAGAGAAACAGAAATTGACACCAAAGGTCTATCTTTGGCAGAAGTTACGGTAATTACCCAAACGTAAAACGTTGAATACCAAAGGACATAAAAAATTCAAATGTTATGGTACTAATAAATTCTAGTAGCACACACAATTTCATGGGCATTGCAACAACAAGAAGACTCAAAGTTTTTGTTTATCCAACATAACATTTTTAAGTTACGATCACAAATGGAAGTAGTCTTGGGTGTTGTGGAAAATGTTAACAATGCAAGTTGTGTTGGAGGAAACGCCACCCTCATCCCACCATTTCCCCCCTGGAAATGTTTCCGGTACAAAAATGCTCTAGGTATGTCCCGAAAATGTATGGGGTGTTTCCGAGAAGTTTTTGGGTGTTTCTGAGGCATTTCCAAGGGATTCTAGTAGGAAAAAACAATCGAAGTCAACAAGAAAATTTAAAAAATGTAAAACCAGCTCGACCCAGATAGTATATAAATAAAATAAACATTTAAGTTTATATTTAAATAGGTGCATCTAGTTTCTTATACTTTAAGTTATATTTTATTTATATACTTTTAGGATGTTTGAAAGTGGTTTCGAACCTCTAGGAGCTATAATGCAAATTCTAGGTTTTGGAGGATCCTATCATATTTCAGATTTAGTCAGATTCTAGGGTTTCAAGGTTTCAGACTTAGCCATATTTCAAGGTTTCAAGATTTCAAGGAGACATCATAGGAGGTATGAAGGCTGCATGAAGGGATGTATGTATGATAGAATAGTATGAGAACATCTCTTGCAAAGTGCCACAAGCCGATCCCACCCCATTCGTTGTGCACCCCTCAAGGCATACACTGAAAGAAATGCACCGATGAGCCCCTATGAGAGAAAGCGTTGATAAATGATAAAGCTGAAAAATAGTGGGAGTGGCATTCATAATTTTGAGGGCAATCTAAATGATTTATTCTAGATTTGAATGTACATTTTGTCTTTGAAGTAATGAATACCATATATTTTTAAGTGTTTTATCTTTTATAGACAAATATTTTCATACTATGTATTTTCAAGTGTTTTACTAAAAAATTGAGTAATATGCGCAAACACACACACACACACATCATACCCACGGCATTTTCAAATCAAGTTTTTTGAAAAATGGCGTTTCCATGTACCCGAAATGTATCCATACCAAAACAACATAGAATGCAAGGTTATGAATTGCAAAGGAGATTTAATACATCACCAGTAGGAGTTGATGTAGTGTTAGAAGCGGAATGGATAAATGAGTTGGATTTCTTCAAGTTAAGTCTTAAGCATTGATTTATTAAATTTAAATGGGAAGGGATGAGAAGAAATGCTGAGAGGATTTAGTCCTCCAACTCAACTTGGAGATCCAACAATTTTCTGTTTAATTCAGCTTACAGAAACAAAAGGAAAAGAACAAATGAGTAATATTATCAACAAACATGAAGTTATTTTTCAAGACTTTCCACTTGGATTACCTCTGTAATGTGAAATTGAGCATGTTATTGAGTTAGAACGTGGGTCAAAACCAGTTAATATCAAGCCATATTGATATCCTCATCATCACAAAACTGAAATTGATAAGTTAGCACAATAAATCTTGCAATTAGGTGTAATAACTCCTAGAAAAAGCCAATATTCAACAACAGTAATTCTTGTTAGACAGAAGAATTGGGTCTTTGTAGTTGTTTTGATCATTTGACTAACTATGTTCATTTTATTGGGATGAATAAGGTGGTTTATATTAAGGAAATTACTCAGAAATTTGTGGAGAATATTTATAAGTTACATGGTTTTCCTAAACCAATAGTATGTGATCATGATTTTCTCTTAGTTGGCAACCACTAGAGAGAATTATGTAGCCAAAATAAAACATTATTGGACGTGAGCTTGCTTAACTTCCACAAATTGATGGTTAGACAAAGATTGTCAACAAATGTCTTGAAGCATATCTTTGATGTTTTACATCTGATAAACAAAACTAGTGGTTTCGCCGGTTGCACTTAGCTGAATTGTTGCATAATAATACATATGACATGTCCACAAAAAAGACTCTATTTATGGCCTTGTATAGGTATGAACCTCCATGACATTAAGAATTCATTTTTTGAATGCAATGTCCCTTTTTGGAAAAAAGCAACAATTTCGGATTTTTCTGTAAACTCTTTCTGGTAAATTTCTGAATTTTGATTTTTATATTGACATGCAAATACTAGACTAGCACATGTAACACTTAATACTGAAAACCCAAATTGTAATCTTTATTTCATTGAAATAAGTGCATACCAAATACTAGGGTTGTTATGACTTACAACTAACCATTCACAACATGTACATAGTAAACCCTTCATATATCATAAAATCCAAGTTTAATGACAAATAACCAACAAGGTACTTACTATCAGTGCTAGACAATATAGCTTACGGCTGGGTTTTGAAGCTGATTTTTAATGTTTTGACTATTAGAGATGAAGGTACGACAGCAACAAGGGACTTTAAATAAAGTTGCGTTGATATCAACGCTAATGACAACTGGTAACAAGGTAACCTAGTTGGTTGGGAGGTGAAACGACAGCCTCAAACCGGCATATAACAATCACCAAGAACTACGGCAGCTTCCAATGGCCACAAACTCCAATAAATACCTCTACCTTGAGTTTTAAGACAGTGTATATAGTAGCCATTGCAATTTCAAGGTGCAAAACAGTAGTGGAGAGAAACAATAGAGCAAACCCTCACACAAAACTAGAAATTGATAACTTTCAGCGCAACTGAAATCTAGAAATTAACTTGACTTATCGGCTCAATTGTGATCCCTGCATGGAATCACCTCAATGGGTAAGAGGGTTTTCATCCTCTATACCTATACACTGGAGGGTTTTTATCATTTGATGAAAAATTTGAACACAGAAACTCCAACCTAAAAATAGGGTTTTGATTTTAAAGATAAATAATGAATAATCACTTTTAAGCCCAACTCCTATTTTTATAATTTCACTTTTTATTCCAAAAACCATAAAAGCATTTTAAAACACTTTTAATAAAATATTACATTTTTAGCCTACTTAATAAATATTACTTTTGGCCTCCTTTAAAAATAATAATACATGTTATTTTTTCATGTTATAAAAGAAAGTGACTTTGGACAACTTAAAGTATTATTATTAAATTATTTCCATAATTTAATATTTTGAAAAGGGGACATGACAATCTGTCCTTCCCAAAAACATTTGTCCTCAAACAATTGCAAGCTCAATTGCTCTGACTTTACCCAATTGGCCATCTATTTAATATATGGATCCCAATTCATCCTTGAGAACTTGCAATTCCAAATCTGATTTTCTATGTCCTTCTGCAATCCTGGGAGCAAATGTCTAAAGTTCAAACACTACAATACACTTACTTTGAAAAAATTGAATATCAACAATGATGTTTACCTTGCTCACAAAGTGAGCGGGTATGAACGCCTCTCAATACCAAGTATTTGGTTGCTTGGGCAATTCATGCCTTTTGAGAAATTTTCTTAATTGTGACTACCTTTATTTTTCTAGGCATCACAAACCATGCTTTTGCTTTATCATCAAGCATTTGTCCAACAGAAACAAATGATCTTCTACAATCTTTAAGAGCAAACCACAAAATGGTAGTTGCATTCTTTTTTGCTTGTTTCTTAGTTTGAGCATGTTTTCCTTTAAATGTCATCCCATCAAACTTCACAGTGCACTTGAAAACAGGGATATGTGATGGGCCAGATCTAGTTGTGTTGTATACTGGAAATGGTTTCCCTTCTTTCTGCACTTTCTCTTGTAACAAACTCTTGTACATTGATGTCTCATCCAAAGAAGAACCCTTCTCTGATAATGACTTGGGCACTATTGTTGTAGTTGCATGTTCACTATCATGAAGATGTGCCCAAAGTGCAACCTTACATACAGTTGGCCATCCCAGTCCATCCTCCCCTCTTTTAAACAAGCTATCGATAGTAGATTTGCACAATTTTGAGGTAGCCTCCATTGTTATCGTGTGACTTGGATAGACCCCAAACAAATGTGGCATGTGTCTATGGTGCACTTCTGGATCCTAAAAATCTTATGCCCATTCCATTAAAGAACCATCCTTGGCAACTTTCGGTGGAAAAAAATTGGGTTGTGCAGCCTTAATTTTTTGAATTAGATCATCACTTTGTGCTTCCCAACACCTTAGCTATAGATATTATTGCTAAAATTATTTCTCTTATGATAGCCATGTCCATTATAGTTGCATGGCTTACAAAATCTTTTTGACCATTTGGAGCAATGAACAAGTGTTCTGGAGAAGTTGCAGGATTGGTCACGAGGACACCTGTAGGATATTCCACTAACTAGTCCAGCAAGAACTTAATACAACGCTTTAGCAATGGGTATGCCTTTTGCTCTATAAATTTCTTGTCATGGGTATGAGTAAATGCTCCCAAAGATGTGTGCACAACCATCCTCTGCCCATAGGTCACATAGACCACTTAGGATCACGGTCACTACGAGAGGTTTTTACCCAAATCTATATAACATGATGTGTTACCCAGCCACCTGTTTTATAGTTCACTTGAGATGTCTCGCGACCATTGATAGAATGGCTGGAAATTAGGTCAAAAAGCGGTTCCTAACATTTCGCAAGATTGCAGCTATTAGCTGGCCAATAATTCATCTACAAGTTGATATTAAGATGTGAAGCAACATCCCAAGCCGGCACAACTTAGTGGCTCCATATTCCCTGAAAATTTGAAACCAAAGTTCTAGGTCAAGATGATGAAATAAGCAAATATCGGCCATACTGGAAGAGAGGTCACCACTAATCTTGGGTCCTCATTTTTTGCAAAATTGTTTATTATGTCTGTTATTGATATTTTCCCTACAAAAAAATTTTGTTGCTTGTCTACTCGAGGCATATCTTGATCCATGTTTTTAACTATTGAAAGCGAAATTCCATTATTCTAAGAATTACTTTTAGTGCTATTATAAAGCTGAAGTGAAACTTGATGGAAAAGTTGTTGATAATCTGCCAAATGAGATGCATAAAGTTCAGAAAATGAAACATTCTTTATGGAATTTAGGGTAGCTGATGATGCAAATAATGGATCCTTCTTAGATTATGAAGGATTGGTGAAAGGGCCATCATATGAAGATGAAGCTACTAAAATCAAAACATCCCAGTTTGAACCTTAAACTCTCAGCTTTTTCTCTTTATGCTTGATACAACACCTGCATCGTTGTTGATGTGCAATTGAAGAATAGCACAAAATTTGATTCCCTGTCGATTTGCTTGTAAACGTTTTTTCTTAGGAGCTCTCTTCCTAGGGCATTCACTCTGCATAATAATTTGGGTTTGACCATTTATATGTGATTCATAACGCAAGGGATTGTCAAGAGCCATTGTAAAAGAAACAGCACCAGATTTGTGTGCAGATATCTTTGTAGTTGTTGCTTCATATGGATGGGATTAAAAAAATTCCCTCATAAACTCTATACCCTCGGCAACATACTTCGTTGTAACTATTGTTATGTCTAGATCTAGCTCTCTTTTATAGCTATCAACATCAAAACTTTTATGAGAAGCACCAAAATCTAGTTCGATATCACCCAATGGTTGATAAACCTTAGTGGCTTGATCAATTATCGGTTTTGTTGCAGTTGACGGTTTTGCAAATTTACCATCTGTCACAAGCTTCCTACACTGAGGGAGAACTATTCCAACCTTTGGATCCGTTAAGTCACTTGGCTCTCTCGTCCACAGAGTATACTTTGGATGACTCAGGAATTTGGGTTTTACCATAATATTCTTCTCACTTCTATTTTTACAACTATCTTGGAAATCCCCTTCATATGGCATGAACTCAATCTTTGGGATGTTGATGGGTGCTTCTGGAACAAGTACATCTTTTTCAACTTCCTCTTGTATGGTGAATTCCTTTATGGGTTGCTTCCTCTCAATTTCTTGTAGCTCTAATTGTTCTTCTTTCTTCTTCAACCTTCCACTTTTTTTTTTCTTTTTTGAATAGTTTCAAGAATTCTTTAATTGTGATATAAGATTTGTAAATGTCACACTTTTTGTCATATTCATCAAAGGCAAGAAGTTTGCATTCATCTGTCACACTGCTCTTTTGACCACACCTCCTGAATAGGATCTTTCTTTTGTTATCTTCTAATTGAAGCTAAAGCTTTGAAGCTAAAAGAAAACTACTCCAATAGCTAATCCTTAAAACTTGGGTTCTTCATGCGTGCTTCTTTTCTTTGCCTAAATGGTACTTAGAAAGTTTTGGAAGGGGACTTGACTGAGATCCTCTCTTTCGCTGAAGAGATTGTTTCCCTTTGATTCGCCTTATTCTGCTTTATACCCTACAAGACTCGGACTAACTCTAACATGGATTCTTTCACTATCCTCTAGATTGTTCTTTCCAGATCTCTCTAACCCCAATCGATCGTTTCTAGCAAAAAACTCATCTCAAAAAAATCTGTAAGAACCCTTTTTTCTTTGTTCCCCATGATTATTTGTCTGATCCACAGGTTGATCCACAAGCTAACAAGATCAATGCTCTGATACCACAGTAATATCTCTTTTTGGACAAAAAAAAAATTTCGGATTTTTCCATAAACCCTTTCTGAAAAAAAATTTGAATTCTGATTTTTATATTCACATGCAAATACTAGACTAGCACATGCAACACTTAATAGTGAAAACCCAAATTGTATTATTTATTTCATTGAAATAAGTGCACACTGTTGACCATTTTGGTCCTGCAGGCCAAAATCGGTCTCTTTTCCCTGTTGTTCTGAGCCAGTTCAAATTTGGTTGCACAAGTTTTTCGGCAGATGATGAACCAATTCAAAGAATGCAAGGTTTCTTACAAAGCTTCTTCGGACCATTGAACTGATGAACCATTGAACCGTTCACTCATTTGGTTCAATCGGTTGGTTCACTCAGTTGGTTCAATCAGTCAGTTCAAGTGATTGGTTCAGTCGGTTTGGTTCAACCAGTTGGTTCAACGTTTGGTTCAAAGGGATGGTTCAAGAAATAGTTCAATCGGAAAGTTCAAAGGAGTCTTCCAAAAGCCCGAAGGACAAGTGCCCTTGCGGAGGGCAGTCAGGCACAAATTGGACCATTCCAGCAGGCTGCGGATGGCACTTAGGCGACAAAAGTGTAATGACCCCTTCTAGAATCTGATCTCATAATGACCGTTGGCCTATTCTCGAAAATCCGTAGGCTACTCGGAAGGTGCAATTGAGGGTTTCCTATTTTTTAGGATGTCTTTGCTCAGAGTTTTGATGGCTAATTCCTTCTGGGTTTTTCAAGAGCTTCGCGGAGGTATGTTCGTTTCAGTTTTCTGAGCATTTTCAGGAATTTACTATTTTTAGTAAATTCTATTTTTGGCAGCTAGCAGGATTGTCGCAAGGAGTTAACTTCCCCTTTTGAGTTGATTCATTCAGTTTTGGGCTTCAGATTTCAGTCTTGGCGGAATAAGTGAATTTCACTTAAAATAAAATAAAATAATAATAACGTTATATTTTAACATTGACCTTGGCCTAGACTTGATAACTTAATGTTATTTTAAAAGAGAGGGACTTGAAGGGGGGGGCGCCACATTGCATGGAAAGGGGGCGCCACTCTTGAGGATAAGCTTCTAGAAGAAGCCAATTGAAGCCTATAAAAGAAGGCATTGGGCTACCATTTGAGCATCTTGGTTTTAATGCATTGTTATGCTGCAGCTTTGGCTCTGGAACTGCTTCGGGGAATGAAGGCCTCCTAGCAAAGGCATCTCTTCATGCTTGAAAGACAACATCTAGTGGTGAATTAATCTCTGATATTTGTATTTGCTTAAGTAGTACTTTCAGTTATTGCATTATTAGTTCCTTTGATATTATCAGAATTTCAAGATATTGTATTAAATAGATCTAGGTTTTCAGTCACAATTCAGAAAATACAAAAAAAAAGGTTGTGGGTATCATCTTATTGTGTTAGGTAGGCCTAGGCGCCCCTTTGCTTAAATCTGTAGAATTTTTGGATCAAGCATTGATTTTCTAGAGGAAATCGCCCTTCTTCCCTTGGGACGCCCCTGTGGGGTTTGGCATTGGTTTTTGTGTAACCTTCTGGATGCAGATTTAATCAGTTTCATGATGCTAACTTGGGCGCCATACTCCAGAAGAGGTTTTGCAACAGAAATCAGGAAGATTGATTAAGTTTTGTATGAGTTATGAATATTTGAAGATATTAATAAGTGGCTGGTTTTTCCTCTTTCTAAAAGCAAATTCTGTTTATTTTTGTAAGCTGACAGTAGTACTGGCAGCCCTTCTCTATTTGTTTAATTTTCCTTTAAAATATTGTAATAGTTTACAGCTCCACCTTATGGTAGCTACTGCCCTATTGGGTTAGCAAGCACATGCTAGGTGTAGAGCATCCGCCCTATGGTAGCTACTTTCCCTTCCGGGTAAGCAAGCACATGCTGGGTGTGAAGTAGTTTCCTTTTCAGTATTTCCATTAAAGCATTGTTATTAAGCTCACTCCGTCATATGGTAGCCCCTCATGGGTAGCACATACTTGACGTAGAGTTCCTTATTTGTAATTACTCCGTCTTATGGTCGCCCCTACTCCGCCTTGGACTGGGTAGCACATACTGGACGTTGAGTTCTATTTCTTGCATTCTAGTGGCAAAGTTATTTCAGTTTATTTGAGATTAACATTTAATCTTGACGGAACTTGCTTATGTTATAATCCAAAATCTAAAAAGTTGAAGGACAAGTGCCCTTGCGGAGGGCAGTCAGGCACAAATTGGACCATTCCAGCAGGCTGCGGATGGCACTTAGGCGACAAAAGGACCTTTGTGACTTTTCCGAAAAGCAATTTTGGAGGCAAAACAGCCCTTGCGAAGGGCAGGTGATGAGCAAAATGGACCGTTGCAAAAGTCCGAAGGGCAGTTTTGGACTTGATTTACCCTTGCGGAGGGCAGAGAACATTTGCGAAAGGATCAAAGAGAACACCGAAAGGGTAAGGTTTTCTTCAGAAAAAATGGAAGAAAAGTAAAGGCCGAATTTCTTCGGACAAAATGTCCGAAGGAATTCCTTCGGACATTTTGTCCGAAGAAATTCACAAAGTAAAGGAATTCTTTCGAAAAGATTTTCCGCGGCAAAAAATTCACAAGGGAAATCCTTCGAACAAAATGTCTGAAGGAATTCCTTCGGACTTTTTGTCCGAAAGAATGTTGCCCGAAAGAAAAGCCGACATGAAGGGAATAAACGGAAAAAGACAAAGGAAAGAATTCCTTCTTCGAACAAAATGTCCGAAGGAATTCCGTCAGACATTTTGTCCGAAGGATTTGTAGAAACAAAAAGCTCGAAGTATCCCAAAGGGCAGGTGCCCTTGCGGGGGACTCTCGGCTGCCAAAAGGACCTTTCTCAAGGCCCGAAGGGACACCTTCCCTTCAGGAGGTTCCAAAGACAAAAGCCCGAAGGAAAGGAAGCAAAAAGCCAAAGCAAAGGAAAAAGCCGAAGGAATTGACCAAGGGGTGACAGGCCCGCGGACGTCAAGTTGGGCACCATGAACTAGCCCTTGGAATTCGGACGTCAGGTGACGTCCCCGAAGCCGTCAAATCTAGGGCAATAAACTAGCCGTTGGCTTTCAAATGGTGACGGGCATGCGAACGTCAATTTTACAGCAATGAAATAGCCGTTGATCTTTAAATACTACAGCGCCAACCAGAAGGGAGCCCAAAGAGCTAAGAGAGGAAGAGACAAAACCAGCAAAAGACAAAGCTGGGAAAAGACAAAAGTTAAGAATGAACTCAGCGACCTGCTGATGAAAGAGCCTAAAGAGCCAAAGAATTAGCAGAAGATAGCTCCCGAGGGCCGAAAGATCCAGAAAAGACAAAGCCAAGAAAGGACAAAATCATGAATATAGACAAAACAGCCCAAGTGGCAAAGGGGAGGCGAGTTATTCCTGCAGTTGAAACAGTGTCCACCAAGTGGTCATCAAGGAGCACAAATAGTGAACGGCGCGACCTGTTTTCTCCACTTTGCATTGATGAGCAGACAAATAGCGTGAATCTCTTTAAGAAGCGGTCTTGTTTGTAGACAAAAGGGGCGGCCTTGTCATTAAAGCAATCGGGCAACTCACGCTTCTGTAGTAGCGTTTAATACGTTTTAAGCGCCAAAGTCAAGACCGGCGATTGCATAGGATGGTTCTAGCGGGCGTTTTCTAAAAGGATGATATCAGCAAACAGCGACTTCCTCTTCCCAAAGTTTTCAACCCAGCATGGGTCATTTATTTTCCAGAAAGCGCCAAAGTCTTTTCCTCTTTCTCTATATATATTGTAATCTCTCATTTGAGAAAGATCTCTTGGCTTGTAAGGCAGAGCTTTGCCGGATTTTACCTTGAATCAAGACATAGAATTTTTACCTCCATTTGAGCTTACACTTTTGCATATGTCTATGGCTTTGTTTTGTGTTAAGTCATTTTTATTTTATGCTTTCACAGAACGATTCCAACATGTCTAGTGTATTGTGAAGTTTCTTCTTTTGCAGGTCTGCCAGAAGTGTCTACAACAAAGTATAGGCGCATGTGAACAGGCTGCCATAGTGTGTCTTAGAACACCTCTAGTAGTTCTTCCTCCCTGTATCTCAAAAGGACCCCTAGCTCACTGATGTAGAAGAGTTTCTCATATCAAATGAAGTGTATGTTAGCTTGTTCTTGGTGGAAAGTGTAGGTTCAAGCTAAGTAGATCAAACTTTTGGTGTATCACCGTTTAGTTTAGGTTCTGTTTTCAGCATCCTTCTCCCTTTTCAACCCCCCCCATTGTTAGCAGTAGGAAATCCAAGACCACAAAGATACATCAAAGGGAGCTAGCCCTTATCTAGAGACTCTTCCCCCAGTTTTATCAGACCCATAGGCAAGAGGGGAGTTTCCATTGTGATGCGTGGAAGACAGGAGCTCAGCGTCCTGTCAAGGGTGCAATCCACTGCGTCAACACATACCAAATACTGGGGTTGTTACAACTGATCATCCACAACTTGTACAACAATAAAATTTATACATATATCATAAAATCCAAGTTTAATGACAAATATCCAACAACAAAGTACTTACTATCGACGATGGACAATTTAGTTTACAGTTGGGTTTTGAATGCTGATTTTTAATGTTGTGACTGCCGCAAATGAAGGTACGGCAACAACAAGGGACTTTATAAAAAGTTGCTTACATTTGGACGAAAAGTAGAAAGAATGATTTGGGATCCGAGTATTTGCAGGATGGTTCAGGAATTGCTTGAGGACAAGCAATCTTTGGGAAGGACGAAATGTCATGTCCCTTTTTTCAAATAAAGTAAAAAATAATAAAGTTAATATTTTAAATTACAACAAGGGACTTTATAAAAAGTTGCTTACATTTGGATGAAAAGTAGAAAGAATGATTTGGGATCCGAGTATTTGCAGGATGGTTTAGGAATTGCTTGAGGACAAACAATCTTTGGGAACGACGGAATGTCATGTCCCTTTTTTCAAATAAAGTAAAAAATAATAAAATTAATATTTTAAGTTGTCTAAGTGACTTACTTTTTATTTTATTAAAAAAAGTGACAACTTAATATTACTTTATTATTATTAGAAATAAAGAAAAGGGTGGGAAAAGGGAAAAGTAAAAAAGAAAGGAAAAGGCAAACCCTAAAAGTATAACCCTAACCCTAAAAGTGAATTGAGACTATATATTGAGAGTTCTCTCTCATTTGTATCCATATTCAAATTTATGATCAAATATGTTTTCTCAATTTGTTAAGCCTTCCCATTCATCTGTTTTAAGCATAAAGACGAAAACCCTTATAGTTGGTACGAGTTGTGCGGACAAAAAACCTCACTAGTCAAATTTAGGTTTGAATATGAAAACCCTCTTACTCATTGAGGTGATTCTATACAGGGATCTCAATTGTGCAGACAAATACAATTATTTTTAAATTTCAATTACCTGCAAGGTACTATCAATTTCCAGAATTTTCATGAGTTTGTTGGATCAAAAAATTAGGGTTTTATGCCAAACAAACGCTATCATACCCTAGGGTTTGGTCGTCATACCATCTAGGGACTGTTGCGCTGGAAATCGCAGCCTTGGGACTGTTGTGCAAGCCTTGGTAAAGGGTTTTGGGGGAGTTTATGCTGCTGTAATTCTCTGTCCAGCCCGTCGTACCTTCATCTCTCGTTGTCATCTCGTTAAAAACAGTTCACAAATCCAGCCGTGAGCTGTACTATATAGCACTGCCCTTTGCAAGCATTCATTCGGATCAGTACTGTCATCCTGCTGTACAAAAAATCAGACTATAAGAGTTTCATTTATCAATATTTATTCTTTTTGCATCCTAGGGCTTGGTTGAGAAACCTTCAGTAGTCTATTGAAATTGTTTTCAACATTATTTTATGTAATCATTGATTGAAATAAAGATTACATTTTGGGTTTTCAATACTAAGTATTGCATGCGCTAGTATAGTATTTGCATGTAAATATAAAAATCAGAATTCAGAAATTTACTAGAAAGGCTTTATCGAAAAAATACAAAATTGTTGTGTTTTGTCCAAAAAGGGGCATTATATTGTATAGTGCAAGATTGTTTTTTCATGTGTTCTTGTTGAGGTTCCTCATTTGTTGTGTCTTTATCGAAGATGCAACTTTTACTAAAGGATGCAGGGGAGAATAAGAGTGGATCTTGGAAGGCACTGCTATGTCATCGCATTCAAATATGTCATCATCATATGTTGCTTCATTAACATTGCAAGGCAAGTCTTTATTGTTTTTGGTGTCTATGAGCAAATATCTATCTCATGGTAGTAGGGAGGGTGGGAGCCAATAGATGATGACTTTTGGTAGCTTGGATGTATTGCATTTTTTTTAGAGTTTATTTGGTTCATCATCGTCTGAACCTACTATGGTGACATGTAAGACGAGATGCCTGTCAGATGTAGAAAATCAAAATTCATTTCTTGGGTAAGTGATTGGGAGGTCGAAGGGGTTTGGGTCAGCTTCATGATCATAAAGAATGTTTTTGTGAATGAATCTAAGGCATTAGCTTCAAGAAGAAGTGTTTGCTCTCATGAGGTGCATCCAAGGTCATCCTACAAGTAGATTGTAAGAGAGTGGTACGTCAAGGACCATGAATTTAGTTCATACAATTTTAGGTCCTACTTTGATAAGAAGCCAAAAGCATCCTAATCTTTTCTTTTTTCTTTTTGGTCAAATCCTCAACATCTAAGTTGTGTTTGCTAAGGTTTTTTAAAGATTCTCCTAAAGTTTTGATGAGCCATAAGGAGGCAACATTGATGTCAGAACCTTCATCCACAAAAACTTTCCAAACTTGAGTTTCATTGACAAAACATTGATGAAGAGAAGGCTTGTCGGCTCTATAAAGGATTTCATATTTGATTATGTCATTGATGGGGAATTCTATTGATTTTTATTGTTTGATTGAGTTTGAGATATGGTCTCATTGTGTGTATGTCAATGTTTGATTGAGCTTGTGGGAATTAATTAGGTTGTTCAGTATTGATATTTTCTAGGGATTCTTCTCTAGCTTGCATTTGTTGCATAATAAATTTCATATGATATGTGGATGTACGCATGAGTTCCATTATAGTATTTTTGCAAGGCATGATGTTGAGTTCTTCGAGAAATTTCCATTTTCCAAAGTACCATTTTGACATTTTAGTCGAAAATATGAGTAAGATTTGATATTAGTTGTCTTTGGAGGTTGTTCCTTCGGTTTAGGTTTCCTAGGTGGAATAGGATGATTTTCATATTCATTGGCTATGGTGGTAGTATCTTTTCTTCTTAGGAGCATTTTTAGGTTTTGGTTTGACATAGTCCTTATAGGCGGGTTGTAGCTATAGTTTACTTTGGTTGCATTACTATAAAGCAATTTGATGAAATTTTGATCATAACTTCCTTCAATGTTTGCTACTAGCCCTCTCGCTCCATTACTTGTATGGATTTCCTTTGGTAGAGATGGTTGGATAAGGTGGAGCTCTACATATGCTATGTTGGTGTTGTCAACCTGGAGTTGCACCCTGAATCGAAGATGTGTTGAAATGGCTAATCCTCACTCCAGTTGAAACAATGGGATCTTCTCACGAGGGTGGGTGCCTCAATGCTGAGAAGAACCTCCAGAGAAGGCTAGTTCCTGTAAGATGTATCAATGAAAATCTCAACTTCTACGCTACAAACTACCTAGAGAAAAAGGGGAAAGAACTTGAAAGAAAATCTTAGCTAAAAACGGTGATACGCCTAATTTGCTTGATCCACTCAAATCGAGCTTCTATGAACACTGATTCAGACAAAGAAGAGACAGAACTTCGACTCCAATTGGTCAATACACATAAGTATTTCACGAAAAGATTTTGTCTAATGATCTAAGCTTGAGAAAAACATAAAAATAGGCCTGATGAAAAACACTAAACAGCCACTAATATCCACTGTAAATTTAGCAAAAGACATTCAAACACAGAAACGTGACCTGCATAAATGACCAGCTAGTAACTAGATACGAATCCAGATTTGACAAGAAAGAAAGAAAATCTATCACTAAGGCAAATCTATAACAATGGTACACTATACCGTCTGCTGAAATTTAAAAAAACACAATCCTCTTCTTATTGGTTATGAAAAATGGTTACAGCACAAACTTTGGTAGAAGATTACTTGCCAAAAGAGGGATCATTTTTACAAAGCTAAAAAGCTATTAATATAGAAAATTACAAAAAGCCAAGAGATTGGCGTTGGAAAATAGAGAGGGAGTAAACTTAAACCAACTCAGCCTTTACAAAAGACTATTTTGTCTTGCATGAAAATTCCTTGCGTTGAGAAAAGAAGAAGACAAGCTTTGCATGCATGAAATCTAAGAAAAGATGTCTTGACTTGAAAACCAGTCAACTCTAAAACAAGAGTAGTCAAATCCACTTGAACTGCTGGAACGTTTGAAAGTCTCCCCTTTGCATGAAATCAATGCAAATGCCAAATTAAGAATTATGCTTTAACCGCTGAAACGTTTCAAGCTTTGAGACAAACGAGAGTGCGTGCATTGAATTTCTTTTGTTTAAGCTTTCCACTATTCCACTACTCAAGTCCTCATGCAAAGCGAGCCTCTGTTTAAGAACTGAAGGTGACGCGTTAGAACAATCAAATCTGGACGTGTCTATTCCTGTTCATGGCTGTTGCATGCTCTTGTATTCTCGGACTATTTAGGCATCTTCATCGTTTGTATTTGTCTTTTTCACGAATCTTCCCTTATGCCATTGTTCATGCGTATGTTCATCTTGTATTTTTGTCGAGTTTCTGCGTCTAACATTTGTGTTTTGATTCACCGAGTCCTCTTTTCATGCAGATTCTGTTCTCTGTATTCGTCTTTGCTTTCGAGTGGCTTTTTTGTTCATGGACTCTTCTCTGTCTTGGCTTTGTTCACACTTTAGCCTTCGGGCTTTTGTTCCTTGCTCGTGGCCTTGTCTTTTCTATCGGGCTTTTTGTCCTTCCCAAATTCCTTCGAACTAAATTCCTCCAGACAAAAAGTCCAAAGGAGTTCATTTCCTTGTGCCTTTTGTTTTATTTCTATCGGGCTTTTCCCCAGGTATATCTTCTGTCAGGGCTTTTTCTGAATTCCTTTGAACTTTTTGGCCAAAGGAATTCATTTCCTTTGGCTATCTTTCCCCGAAGGGCATGTGCCCTTTGAGAATTTTTGAAATGTCCCTGACACTATGAAGGTGCCCTCCACAAGAGCTTATGCTTCCCAAAAATGCCCTTCGGGCTTCTTGATTTGGTCCTTTTAGTTGCCTGGGTGCCTTCCGCAAGGGTAAGGTTCTTCCATAAGTGCCCTTCAAAAGACTGGAAAAGGTCCACTTCGTTGCATAGTGCCCTCTGCAAGGGCTATTCGTCCTCAAAAGTGCCTTTCGAAACTTTTGAAAGGGTCCTGCCACCAACCAAGTGCCCTCCGCAAGGGCAGGTGTCCTTCGAAAAAATTGATTTTGTCCTTCGAAACTTTTGCCAAGGTTTTCTTCGTTCTTGAAGTGTCCCCTGCAAGGGCACATACCCTTCGGGGTTTCTGGAAATGACCCTTCGGGAAAAATGAAAGGTCCTCTCGCCACTTGAGTGCCTTCCGCAAGGGCAGTTGCCCTTCGGGCTTTCTGAAAGGCACCTGAGCTTTTTGAAGGGCACCTGAGCTTTTTGAAATTGTCCTTCGGATGAATTGTCTGCATCTTTAGAAACATTGAACCAATCTGAAGGGTGCATACCCTTCAGGACTTTTGAATTGGACCTTCCCGAAGGGCAGGTGCCCTTCGGGTCTTTTCAACTGTGCTTTTCCTTTTCCTTCGGACAAAAGTCCGAAGAAAATAAACTTTGAACGACTGCCACTTAGTCATTTTTTCAGACTTTTACACAGTCCTTTGAGAGCTCTTTCTCTCGGACAAAATGTCCGAAGAAATAGTCCACTTCTTATAGCCCAAAAAAATCCTTGGAAAGACAAAATAAATGAACTTACAGCGTGTATGTCTTGGCTTTTGGCTGTACGTGATGCTTAGAAGACGAGGAAAACCCTTTCAAACTGCTGTAGATGATGTTTTTAGAAGGAGAAAACCCCTCTTAAAATTGTTGCATGTGTCCTTTTGAATGGACTGTATGCTCTATATGATCGCTGTAGGAGTCCATCAGAATTTACATGGTCGTAGGAAACCTTTTTGTCATCATTTGCATGGCTGTATTTGCACATTTGGCTGTCATCAAGAAAGCTCCTTGGAAACCTCTGAATGACTAAACTTCACCTGGCTGTAGATGGCCACTTTGGCTTATACCTAGTTGTAGATGGCCACTTGGGTAGCTGTAAATGCACATTTAAGAACCCCAAAACTGATTCACAAGACACACTTGGCACCATAGCAAAGTTCCGAATAGTAGGGGTGACAATTTGCCCTGTGGGGGCAAAATTGTCAACAGTTGGGTCGGCTATTGGATTGGTGAGATATTTTTGTTGATTTTGTTGTCCTTGTGAGCCTAGGATATAATCTTGGTGTCTTTCTCATGTGATTGATTTATGATCAAAGTTTGCGCCTAACATGAAATCATATACAAAACTTTTGAGGTCATGGAAATTTTTTGAGTGTGTCCCAAATTGGCATGCCACCAACATAATTTGTCGGGATTATACCATTGGGGTAAGAATTTTGTAGGAACTATCTTTTGAGGTCAAGGTATGGTTAATTTACGTTTGAGTTCATCATGAGTCAAGGGTGGGTGGTTTGGGTCTTGAATGTTTGGGGGAGAAAAAGTCCCTAGCATGGATTGCGAGGAAGAGGTATGTTGAGATACTTGAGGATTGATGGTGTTGATTTTACGCAGCGATTTGAAATATTCTTTGCTAGTGGACTTGTGACAATACTCAAATTGTCTTATAAGATGATCTTGTTATTTAGTTTGATCGAAAACTTCTTTTATAGTTTTAGGAGAGAAAGATCGTACATTGTATTGTAGCTTTGGTTCTAAGGATATGATGAATAGTTTGAAGAGTCCTTGTTCACT
Organism: Torreya grandis; assembly: GCA_037957365.1. Taxonomy (NCBI): domain Eukaryota; kingdom Viridiplantae; phylum Streptophyta; class Pinopsida; order Cupressales; family Taxaceae; genus Torreya; species Torreya grandis. Next base: position 2,449,436 of record JARHVA010001695.1, on the reverse strand, counting down.
TGTGTTATATTCAACTTTTTGTGCTAAGGATTTTCATTGTTTGATGAAGTCATGCAAATTCTTTAGCATTTTTTTGCATTGACAAAATTGCCTAGATTATTTTCAAGTAAGCCATGATATTGAAATTCTTGAATGATTGCACTAATTAAGCCTTCTAATTGGAAAATGGAGTTGGGTTTGAGTTTCTTATACTATTCTAATGCATCTTTAGTGAGGGTTTTATCTAATAGCTTAGCAGTTGCATAGGTATTGGTTTCGATCCAGTCTTCCTAAATATTTCCAAGTGTTTTGAGGTGTTAGGGTTGGTAGACCTATCGTAAGTGATGGTTGGGAATACACCCCCATTGTCCATGGCTGCAATATAGAGGGATAAAGGTTCATTTTGCAAGGCTTTAAGTGCTTTATTTTGAATCGATGGTTGCAGGATAGGTCTCCCATTTGCATCCATAAGGGGGGAGGTAGGGGATATTTGTTAGGGGGTCCCCAATAGTCTTGTTGAGGTTGACTAATCATTTGCATTATTTAAGTTTGCATTTGGCCTTATTTGGTTGTTGGTTGTAGTTTGCATGTAGGCCATTTTGTCCAAGACTTTTAGGAACATTTTGGTGCTATCTAGTTGAGGATTTGCGCTGGAAGTGTAAAGAGGTAGGGCACTAGTTGTGGTACCCACCTTTAATGTAGGAATGGATGAAAGTGGAGAGTTAGAATTTAAGGCGGCATTCACAGAGGCCCCAATTTTGTTGGGTGGAAGGATATAGCCTAATAAATTTGTGTCATTTTTGTTTTCTACAATGACAATTTCAAAGATATTTTTTGGGTTCTTCTTGTATACTTTTGCATGGTTTTGCTAGAAAGCTTAGAAGTTTCAATCATGGTGCATTTGATAGATGGAACTGGTTGAAGTTTAGTGAAATTACACTAAGACATGTTAACTTCAGTCAGGTACTGTTTATTGAAGGAATGAAGGAACAGCTCCTAATGGGGTTGAGACTCTCTTAAGAAAAATTATGAGATGACATGTTTGAAAGTATGGAGAAATAGATGTTTTAGAAAGCAATGTATTGGGGTAGGATTCATGTTGGGTTCACCCAAATGTACTGAGCCTAGAAATGGATCTCTACATATACAATCCTCTAAATAGGTAAGAGTGACAAGGTCATTCTAGAGCCAACATATAAACATAGTCTGTAGTGCAGTCTATAGGTTATAGGCAAGAGGTTACTATTACATAATGCAGTAAAAATTTAAGATTGTAACTAAGGGTAGTGATGGGTCTGGTAATAAGTTCCTACACATTCAACCTCCATTTAGAGAGAAGGGTAGAAGACCACTAGAACCAAAATATAATAGGTAATAACCAAGAGCTATAGTACTTCGATCAAGGCTTGTGATAAAGGTAATGGTTAAAGTAAAGATAACAATATATTAAATGGTAAAAAGCATGTGCTATAACATAAATAAAATGGATATTGAAACATACATAATCAAACCATATGCAAAATAAAGGGAGATGGGCAAAGGGATACTTAACTTGAATTGACTTGTTGGCACGTTAATGTTTGCTTCTAAAAGATGGTTGTACTTATAATTAATATGGATAAAAGAAAACCCTGAGTGAACCACAGTTGGGGACTCCAAAGAATTGGTGTACCTTGTCGGTGTAGCTTCTATTCTTGTATCTCCAAGGCCTCTATTGCAACTTGTCTTCCTTCAGTGAATTCCTTTACCCTGATCCTCTTTAGCTTCCCTATGGGGATTTGCAAGTGCAAGCAGAGAAGAGCTGTTTTTCATAAAGAAATGACCAAAGACAGCCTTGAATACAGGTTTGGGTCCCTTGGTCAAGTCTCAGTTTTGACCAGCGTCATCAGTTGGACCGATGAAGTTGGACAAAATAGGGGAAAACGCATTACATCATCAGCCTGACGAAACAAGGGAAAAGATATTACGTCATCCGCTGGGCCGGTTACATGGGCCAAAAAAAAGCAATTTTAGTGGGGGTCAGAGGAAGGATGAAGGTACAGGAGGCCAAGGAAGATGGTATGAAAGTGATATGAAGGTGGTATGAAGGTAGTATAAATGTACCCACAACACATCTCTCACAAGTTTGCTCAAAACCAGCCCACCTACATTCCAAATATGAGAGATTAATGCACCACCAAGTCTTGGACAAAAGCAAAGTTAGTAAAACTAATTTCAGGTGCATACAAAAGCCACAATTGAGGAGTTTTTATTCCTTCAAAATTCTCTCAAGATTTGCACCAACTTCATCCACGTGTGGCTCGCATTAGTGAAACCGCTTTAACATGACAAGCATGTGCCACGAGAATTGAACCCAAACATCATCATGGCAATCATTCCTCTTTGCCACTAGACCATGGCCCGTTGTGACAAAAAAATTGTACTATGGTTACATGATATACCCACACATTGCCATAAATTCAACCCCTACCTCCATATGCCCTCATTTCAGCACATAGGGGTGAGATTCGATCTGTAATATGATTATTTGGTGCACACATAATTTCATAAGCTCAACCCCTACCTCTAGTTGTGCACCCATGGTTACTACAAGGTGCTCCAAAACCTGTAAGAATGAAACCTTGGCATTGAGGTGGGTACCAATGGTTCCTACAAGGTACTCCTCAATTCCCACCACTTGCCTCAAACCCATTGTGCCATCCATTTGTAATTTTATCCATAGTTAATTTTTATAATTTTTAATATCTACAACTACAAGGCTATGATTCCACACACATAACTATGAAAAGGAAAGGAAATAGTGTAAAAAATGTAAATGATTAATGGAACAATAATATCTACTTTAGAAGTACTTAAAACATCAACAAGATCATAAATCATACACAGTTTATCTTATATACATAAGAAAAAGCACTTATCTGCAAGTCTAGACATTATGCATTGATCTAGAAAACATGAGTGTTTTATCTTCATATGTAATGTACATTGTTTCCATTTAACATTAACCTTTTCTATCAATAGAGAGAAATTTCTCGGTGCTAATTAATATCTTACATACAGAAGGAGACATAACAGGTGTATTGGTAGGATACAACCACCTATGCATAACCAAACATAATGAAAAAATAAATAGGCCAAAGTGAATTCCACTTTAAATTTAATCATTCCTTTGATTGAGCCATCTGCTTTTATTTACAAACGTGTATAGATAACTACAATAAACATAATATCAAAGTTATTGTCTACAATAGTGTTTAGTAAGACAATGGCCTCCCATAGGAAAATAAACCCTCGCTACATAAATGACCGACGAAAAAGAACAAAGGATAATATTGTACAAGAAGAGTCAACAAGATAGTAGTAAAGAAGATTTCAGAAAAAGAAAAGAACAATTATTGTGAGTGAAAAAGAATAGTGACTCTTTCTGGGCTCATCTCTGAACAAAGTTCAATAGCCAAAAATAATTGTTTTGCAATACTAAAAAGCTGGAAAACATCCCTAATACTAAGTTGCAGTAGGAAAAAAACGAAGACTTAGAACTCACATAAAAATAGACAAAAAATTATTTGCATTCAAAGGAATAGAAAAAATGAGTGGTAAAATGTTTGTTTGAAAGAAAACATTCTTTGTTCTTTTCTTATTCAAATTAATAGTTTCAGCTACCATGTCCCCTTTGTGCAAAGAAGCAGCGATAGACGGAACAATAGGGCAGCCTGCTGTCAGCTGGCAGGTTGTCGGGTCAAAACCGGCCCTGGCTAGGGCCAATAGCAACCGTGAAAAGATAGCCCAGAGGTCAAACAATTGCAAGGCTATCAGGAAGGCACCGGACAGCAATGTGGGTGCTGGATACTCCCAACCAATCAATAAATGTTCCCACCAATCAATATACAGGACTGAGAATTCGTCTTAACAATTATCAATATATTGAGATCTACTTACCCTATAAATCCCACCCAATTTTCTTTGTAACTCCAAGACACAACAACTAAATATTTGTTTTTTGAATAAACAGAAATCTTCCTCTAAAATAGTTCCTATTAATTTTTCACATAACTACCAACAATAACATACAGAAAACCATAATTAGTGTACCTGCTCGCCTTCATCATCACAGTAGCCCACAAGTGAAACAAGGTTTACATGGTGCACTCTAGACAACAGCTCTATTTCAGTGGAAAATTCTCTCTCCCCTTGCAAGGATCCCTCTTGTGCACGCTTTATAGCTACAATCATGCCATTGGCCAAAATACCCTTGTAAACCTTACCATAGCCACCTTGCCCAATTTGCATGGAAGTGCTGAAGTTATTTGTAGCTAATGCCATCTCCTCAAAATCAAAATCTTTGACGCCTGCTACTTTGACTCGCTTTCTTGCTTCAATAAGAATAAATAATAATACTTGAGATTTCAATCAATGAAAGAAGATAGTTTGATTATATTCAAACATGCATTATCATAATGATAAGATATTCATTCTAGATAGAAACTTTCAGTTTAGCAATATAAACAAATCCAGCATAGGAATATAAAACAGCAAAACGTTTGAGACAATATTTAGCAGGCCGTGCAAGAAATAGATGCAAGTTTCATTGTTTGAAGGCAAAAGTTAATTGGTAGGAACCTCTGCTGACTAATATTTCCCACACCGTAAATTTTACCCATATGTGGCAAAACAAAGGTTAAAATAATTTGTAACTCTGGGTTTGCACCCCAAGTGCTGGTGCCATATTTTATCCATGTGCTTCCATGCATGTGTGCATGAATGTGGTGTGTTTTTTGTGAATCAGAAAGAAAATGTGAGGTACATGGAGGACAGCTAGCATACCAAGTAATTTTCTTCTGGAAGCAGTGTTCTTGTGCTTTGTTCGTTGCTTCAAAACCATAATTATGACAATTGAAGAAATAGCAGTTGCACCAAAAATGACACCAATCAAAACCCCTGCAAGAGCACCCTTGCTTAAACCAGATCCTCCACTAGATCGAAGATTCACTGTACAAAGCAACAATGAGTTAGAAAGGGATTTGAAAATTCATACAAACAAATAATTATCATTGTAGTATATTTTCCTTGAAAAACAAAAAAGTACTGCCTAAGCATGGAAACAACACAAGTAATCATTAACAAATTAATTGCTAAATACGTATGAAAAAGCAAATCTATCAATTTAGTAATTCAGAGAACTTGTTGGATTCTATTAACCTAGTACTGCAAATATATATATATATATATATATATATATATATATAAGGGTGGTGAGTTATTTTGACTAAAAACCAATAATGTGAATTTTTTTTGGCCATGATAACAAAACAGCTAACTATCCACACGTTTGCCCAAAGGGCAAATGTGGGTATTTTTCAACAGAGGACCGTGGCAGAAATCAACCCCTCAAAACAGACAAAGAGAGGGTAACGACAAGGAAAAACACAATTCTCAAACACTAAACAACCAAATACCTATCGCGATAGGCTGGCGCTGCTAAACTTGTGACTGCAGGTAGCAAAAAAGACAATACTGACAGAAAACAAAAAGGAACCGAAAACATAAGAAGCGATACTAATACTCGCGACTTACAAATCGCAATGCTCCCTCCTACAAATTGAACCTATCATTTCCATTTTCATAAGTAAACATAGTTTTATAAATATGAAAAATTGACAAATACAATGAAAAAAATTAATAAAGTAATATAAAATGTTCAAGCAGTTTTTGTTTTCCCTGTTAGATTCAATAAGGAGATTGAAAAATGTAATTAACATTTTGTTACCTATTTAATAGGCCTCTCATGGATTGTTTAATATGTTGGTTAATTACATTTCTCAATCTCTTTGTTGAATCTAATATGGTACCAAAGCTTACGGTGTAGGAAGTTTGGAAGGGAACCTGTAGAGCAAGAGATGAGTGGTCTTGTCAAGGAAGGATGTGAAGCGCCCAGTGGAGAATTGTGAAAGGAATTTTTTTTCCTGTGACCGACAGGAAAGCCAGAAGAATCAAGAGACCTGTATCGGCAAAGAAAAAGCGATACGAGGCAGCAAAAGAGGCTCACAGGTCAGTTTTTTTTCTGTGTTTTTCGGGTGGCCATTTCGGTTCAGTTTGAAAAGTGACCAGATTTTCATTTGCTCATTGTTTTTAGCAAGTTAGGGGTCTAAACAAATTTATTTTCCGAGAGGAGATGATAGGAACTGACGAAATTCAAATTTGTTGAGTATTTCTCAAGGAATTTGCATCTAAAGTTTTGTAGGTCGGCCAATTTTTTGATTCACTGATTATTTTTATGAAAATTTTAATCTAAATTTTTATTTTTCAATTAATTTTAATTTTTTTATTCAAATAATTCAAAACTTTAGCTTATAAAGGATTATTGGGGACCTACTGGTGACTAATTATCTCGAAAAAAAATTGAAAGGTGAAAATTTCATCATTTTTTGGATTTTTAATCTGGATGTTGGCAGAAAAAAAAAAATTAAATTGGAATTGTAGATCTCTAAATAAAATTGTTTTTGTCCATTTTTTGGTGTTTTTAAAGACGAAAAATTTAAAATTTCCCAAACGATGTGGTGTTTTTTGTTGAAAACTAGAGGTATTGACCAGTTTATGATTTGAGTCCATAGGTAGGAGAAATTGTGTAAAGTCATAGTTTTTCTGGTATATTCATTTTTTCAAAAAACTATGTCAAAATCGCTAATTTACAACACCTCTTCTTGCTAGATTCATTAAAATTGGCAGGGAAAAATTTTAGTTTGTGGAGTCATAAGGTTTTGACAATATGAGAATATCGGAACCTTGATCAAATAGTGCTCGATAAAGAGCAAAGCCCTACCACTAGTTATGATGACTATGATAAATGTCATTGAGATGTTCTTATGTTGTTAAAACTGTCAGTAGCAGATAATTTAATCTCAAAAGTCAAAAATGCGACCATTGCATCAATTTTGAGGATTAGTCTTACTTCTATATTCCAAGCTTCTGAAGCCGGGAGGCTATTGTATTTAAAAATTTTGTTGTTTTCTACTAAGATGCAAGAAGGTTGCTTCGTTTCTGAGTTTTTGTTGCAGATCAAAGACATCAATGATCAGTTGAACGTTGTGCAAAACCCTGTCGATGAGCAAGATTTGATTGCTCTAGTTATGCAGAATCTTCCACCTCCATTTGAGTCATTTTTGGAGTCCTTGCATATGATTGTTGAGATGCAAACTTTGGAATTTAAAAAGTTGTCCACATTGCTATTGCAAAAGGAGAGACGACAGGTGTAGACAGTGTTGTCTACATCTACTTCTACAGAGAGTGCATTCTTCATCAAGGGAAAGGGTAAGCAGTTTGGTAAAACTACTAGTTCTCCAACAGAAACTTCACAAGTGGTTTTAATGAAGGATCTAAGTGGAAATATTTTTATTGTAAGCAACCAAGTCACCTTAAGAAAGATTGCAAGGAAAGACAACAGATATGGCTAACCCTAGAAAGAAAGCTCGTGCAAATATAACTGAAGGTGAAGGCGAGGAATCATCTCCTAATTTTGCTTTCATGGCTTCCAGTGGTAATTCTGTAGTGGATCGAGCTTGGTACTTTGATTCAAAGGCATCTCACCATTATACATGCCATAAGCACTGGTACGTGGATTTTGTTCAAAATGACAGTAATAATAAATCTGTATCTTTGGAAGATGGTAGGACTCAGTTTGTGAAAGGATATGGTAATGTTCAGATCAATTTTAATGGTGCAGTTCGGTATACATTTAAGAATGTTAGGTATTGCCTGAGAACAAAAATTTACTTTCAATTAGTGAGATCACTTCAAAATCTGATTTTGTTGTAAAGTTTCAAGGACAACAATGTTTAGTCACTACCAGAAATAACAAGATTATTGCTATTGGGATTGGTGAGAAAGGCTTATATAAGCTTGCAGATCCACATAGGGCAAAGAAAAGTGCACTTGTAGCGGTTGATAGCACAAGTTCACTATGGCATGAAAGGTATGGCCATTTGAATTTCCAGTATTTAGCTACATTGAGCAAGACTAAGATGGTTAAGGGGATTCCTTCTATTCGGGATAATCATCATGTATGTACTGGATGTCAGTTAGGGAAGCAAATTAAACATTCATTTGATGTTGGTAAATCTTCAAGAGCTAAGGGAGTATTGGATGTGATACATGCGGATTTGCATGGTCCAATGCAAACACCTAACCCTTTTGGAGCCCGTTATTTTTTGTTGTTGATCGATGATTTCTCTAAGAAAAAATGGGTATACTTTCTAGTGAAAAAAAATGATTGTTTTTCTAACTTCCTTGGAAAGCTATGGTTGAAAAACAGGTAGGAATGTCAATGAAATCACTTAGAACGGATAATAGGAGTGAGTTCATCTCAAAACAGTTCAAGGAGTTTTGTGCCACTGAAGGCATACACAGATAGTATACTACCCCCTCACACTCCACAGCAAAACAGAGTTGTGGAAAGGCGAAGTAAGACGGTGATGAACATGGCTCGATGTATGGTCCAAAGCAGAAATGTCCCATATCGATATTGGGCAGAAGCAGTGAATACGGCAGTATACGTCCTCAACAGAAGTCCTACAAAAGCATTGGAGAATATGACTTCAGAGGAGGCTTGGTCATGTCGAACTCCATATGTGCTTTCTGAATTTTTGATTGTGTAGCTTTTGCAGTTTTTCCTAGTCAAAAGAGAAGTAACTTGGATGCGAAAAGCAAAGCATACATGTTTGTTGGGTACAGTAAGTAGTCAAAGGCCTACAAATTACTTGATGTTTCTACTAACAAATTTGTGGTAAATAGAGATGTCATAGTAAATGAACAGATGTCATACTTCATAGCAACTGGTACAGTTTCAAATATTGAGTCATTGTTTTCTTCTAATGATTCTATTATAAGTTGTGGTGTGAAAGTTGAGCAGGATTCTAGTTCATCAATGGAATCACATTCCAAGGAGGGAATTGATGTAGGTCATTGTGAGGTTCGAATAGAATAACCAAAGAAGCCAAAGTGGTATTCTGCCACTAAGGAAGCACTAAAGGAGGGAGACTTGCCACAAGGTGTGGAAGGAAGAAGATTGAGATCAGGAAAGCAGTTTGGTAATAGAGATGAGCATGACAATTTTGCTTTAACAACTGCTATTACAAATGTATTTGAGCCTAATTCTTTTTCAAAGGCCAAAGGGAAGCATGAGTGAGAATCAACCATGCAATTGGAATATGATTCCTTGATAAAAAATAAGACTTGGGAGCTCATGGCCCTGCCACCAGGAAAGAAATCCATTGGTTGTAAATGGATTTACAAGGTAAAATGCAAAGCAGATGGTTCCTTGGACAAACACAACGCCAGACTTGTTGCAAAAGGTTATGCACAAGAGGAAGGGGTTGATTATGAGGAGACTTTTGCTCCTACTACAAAGATGGTAACTTTTCATTTGATTGTTGCTATTGCTGCTCAGTTTGGATGGCAGGTGCACCAAATGGATGTCAAGAGTGTTTTCTTGAATGGAGATCTAGAGGAGGAAGTCTACATGGTTCAGCCACAAGGTTTTCAGGTTCCTAGTAAGGAACATCTTGTTTGCAGGTTGATCAAGTCCTTGTATGGGCTTAAGCAAGCTCCTCGAGCCTGATATATGAAGATAGATACATACCTTAGGGAATTTGATTTCAAAAAGTGTAACTCTGAACCAACTCTCTATGTAAAGGTGTCTGATGATGATATCTTGATTCTCATTCTATATGTTGATGATATAGCCATCACTGGGAGTAGTGCTAGTCTCATTCAGCTGATGAAGGATGACATTTGTTGTACTTTTGACATGACAGACTTAGGACTACTGAAATACTGTTTAGGTGTTGAGTTTTGGCAAGGTGATTGTCTTGTATTCATGTCTCAGAATAAGTATGCAAAATCATTGTTGGAAAGGTTTAGAATGATGGATTGTAATCCAACTCACACACCTATGGAAGTTGGAGCTAAAATTTCAACTGACACTGCTTCACCACTTCACCTTTGGTCAATGAAATAGTGTATCGGCAGCTAGTGGGTAGTCTCATTTACCTCACTACCACTAGACCAGATATTTGTTTTGCAGTGAGTTTTCTATCTCGCTTCATGTCTAAACCACAGGAAGTACATTGGTTAGTTGCAAAACGGGTATTAAGATATGTCAAAGGTACTCTTGAATTTGGCATACTATATGAGAAGTCCGTAGATTTTGAGCTTTCAGGATATTCTAACTCTGATTGGACAGGATCAGTAGATTCAAGAAAATCTACAACAGGGTATGTATTCACTCTTGATTCAGGAGTTTTCTCATGGCAGAGCAAACTACAGTGGCATTATCTTCAACAAAAGCAGAGTATAAAATTGTGGTCATGTAGGTTGTGAAACTATGTAGATAAATAGAATCTTGGAGGTTCTTTAGTTTGAGTCATCAAAGCCTATTCCGAATTTTCTGTGATAACCAAAGTGTTCTGAAGATGGTGAAGAATCCAATATTCCATGCCACGACCAAACACATTGAGGTTCACCATCATTACATCTGACAGATGGTTACAAATGAAGACATCAGTCTCTTCTACTACCCCACTACAGAGCAACCAACTGATATAATGACCAAACCACTTGGTACAGAGAAGTTCACAACATTCAGAAATAAACTTGGTCTTGTCTATGGTTTAGTCATTAAGGGAGGGTGTTAGCATATTATTGTAAATACCTTGGGTTATTGACTAAGGTATATTATCTATGCACCTTGGTTAGTTGTTTTAAACACTTGGGTTAATAGGTTAGTTTGTTTTTACGGGCTTAGTTATTTTACGCTACATGATGCTTGTGGTTGCTACCACCTATTTTCTCGGGTGGCTCTTTTGCCTATTTAATAGGCCTCTCATGTATTTTTTAGTACGTTGTTTAATTACATTTCTCAATCTCTTTGTTGAATCTAATATTACCTCTAAGTTTTGTGAACATTTTATGAAATGTCCCTTTTTGGAAAATTTCTTAATTCTGACTTTTTATATTAAATTTTAGAAATTCATATTCAGGGCTCTACTCTTAACACATGCAACACAAAACACTGAAAACCCAAATCCTATTCTTTATTTCAGTCAACAAACACATGAAATAATGCTGAATAAACTCAACAATAAATACCAATCAATGTCCAGCAGCTTTAAAACAAATTACAACTGGGACAGCAGGCTGGATCAGCTGATTACGTAGAATAATCAGTCTGATTTCCCATGGCAGAACTATTGTACAGCAGCAGCGGCAGTTGTAAATACTGTCCCAGCAGCCCTGTTAGGTACAACAATTGATATATGGACGACATCAACAATTTAGGAGCAAGTACAACAGGTGTAATACAAGTTGCCCTCCAAAAACTCTAAAAGCAACTTTCCCTCCTTTAATTTTGTATTTGAGTTGTTTTATCAAAACTAACCTTTTTTGAAATGAAATATAAGTTGCCTTTTTAAAATATAAAATAAAGTTACTTTTAGGCCAACTTAATAAAGATTGTTTTTTTCACTCTCCTTAATGTTATTATTTGGCCCCCTTCATGATAATAATATGTGTCCTTGTTATGAAATAAATTGACTTAGGACAATTTCAGCATATTATTATTAATTTATTTCCCTAACTCTACCCCTTAGCCTACAAGAAATTTAAAAAGGCTTCAAGTCCACTCCCGTTTAATTCTTCCGAACAGGGGACATGACATTTTAAGATACCAAAAGGTTTTTCTTATGTATTTTTGAAGTTCTTTCCAAACTCAAAATTGTGGCTTTCATGAAGGTTTTGTTCAGGTATGTTGCAGTTCTCGCCAAAATCAAAATTGTGGCTTTCATGAAGGTTTTGTTTAGGTACATTACAGTTCTCGCAAAATTGAAATTGTGGGTTCTTGCTAGCGGAGGTGCACATGTGGGTTCATTGTTGGTAGTGTTTTGACTTTATCAGTGCTAATTTTTAATCATGGGGGAGCAATGGGTGGTTGGATGTTAGCTACAGGGGGTGTGTTAGAAAACATCTATCTACACATGCAACAAGTTATATGATCATTTTTTAAATCCCTAATTGAAGATTCATGTTATGGGATTGTACAATGTTAACCATTTCAGATTTCCATCTCTTTAACATTCCTTATTCTTCACCAGAAGCACATTTTTGGTTCTATATACCTCATCTTACAATCCTCTCGCTTCGGGTCTTCACCTTCTTCAATCTCCATGATCTCAACCAAATTACATCTAGGCTGAAACACCTCATAATTCTTTGTTTGCCAATGGAAAAGGCCATTGAGGGAGTTTGTCTTGTCCTCTGAGTGTGACTACAACTCAAAGACCCCTTTATCATTCAGTGCCATTTTGCCTTGGTTTCCATCTAGCAAGTGTTCTTCCTCATAGTCCGAGCTAGATGAATCTGATGAAGTTGCTTCTTCACCAACTCCCTAATTTTCCAGATATATGTCATAACTTCTGGCCTTAGTTTTCAATAGAGATCAAATTCATTTTCCACTTATGGTGGACTTCAACTACCATCAACCATCCTCGACTCAATAGTGCATCATAGGCCTTATTTTTTTGTACGATGACTACAAAATTTAGTATAAATGAGTGGGTACCTATGATTACCTTTGAGCCATAAGCTCTCCCAACACCTTTATACCATGTTGATTGGTTCCCACCAATTAGAAAGTCGGCAGCCATATAAAGGGCTTCTCTAGACTCTTCCAAGTCTCCTATGGAAGAACATTCACACCAGAACCACCAACCACAATGGTACTTGTGAGATATATTTTCAGGATTTCCTTATGCACAACTACAAGCCATTGGGCTAGATTCATCATGAGAAGCATAGGATCAATCACTTGGTCACCCGATAGTAGGGGTTGACTATGGGTTCATTATCGTGCTTCTTGTTCTCCCCGTCACCTAATGCTACTTCATCTCGCACTAGGTGTGTCATTGTAAGCTCCATGTTTGGCCCAATGTCTTGTACAATAGCAGTGATAGCATTTTTTAGTTCAAAAATGCTTTGCAACAGGGCAGCTACCATCCCGAGTATAATGATCTCGAGACTTGTCTTGTAATACTTTGATCAAACTAGAGTCTACTCATCACTGCACTTGCATATTCATGTGCTACCACTATTTTTCACCCATTGCCCCCTTGACTTCCAACCTTGCTTCGACCAATCTTTTCTTCTTTGTATGTGGGTTTAGGTTGTTAGCTTTCTTTGCTTGCGCCCTATGACTGCCAAAACTTCGTCCTCAACCATGTCAATTATGTTGATGGTTGCTTTGGACAATTTCCATTATTACAATCTATGAGCCCACACAATATGCACAAGACTCCAATATTATTTCGGTTAGTATGACAATCTCTTGCAAAATGGCTCCACTCAATGCATTTTTGACACTATATGATTCCCCATCGTACTGGATGTAAATATCGCTTCCACCCATATTGCTCTGGCCCCTGTTATTATTTCTTTGGTTCTAGTACCCGCCAAGGGATGCACTAGGAGATGCACCCGTATTCATTTGAGGCTTTGTTGGGATGGTAGGTGGTGTCAATGGCTCTCCTTGAGTGAAGAGAACTTGGGCACCTTTATTCTTTAAGTTATACAGGGAATCCTTGATTGAATGGCCCATAACTTGGTAGATTTCACATAACATTTTCCTTGGATGGCCAGCCTTCATATGACCTTCCGTTTTACAATCCGTCACCAAAGGTACTTTCCTTCCTCGGTGTCCTTTTTCAATTCTTTTATCATTTGGAGCATGTCCCTCTGAAGAGCTTGAACAGATCTTGGTTCACTGTCACTAGAATTAGAGTCGTCATTGTCACTCCTTATCGAACACAAGGATGTATAATTCTCGTTGCAAATATCCATTGCACGATTGGCCACATCCTCATAAGACGAAAGCGGGACTGCCTTCATCTTCTTCCACAATAAGGGTACCAACCCGTCAAATAAACATTTCTTCTTCAAGCTTTCAGCTGATTCCTTTTCAAGTTTTCCCAAACAACTTCTTGAGCCTCCTATTGTAGGCTTGTACATTCTCACCCTTGCCCTATCGGGTGTTATAAATCTCTGCAACAATCTCATTGTCATCCTTAGAAGCCTGAACTCCTTAAATGCCAAAACTTTTATAATTCTTAGTACTATGTACATCTGTGAACCAATCAATAGCCACTCCCTGAAGTTTGGCCAGAAAGCACTGTAACCAACGACGCTCATCTATGTCCCATTGGCATTCCAAACGGTAATGCATGTCCTACAATCACACACTGGATCTTACAATCCATCACCAATGAACTTTGGCAACTTTTGCTTTTCCAGAGATGAAGTTGATAAGATAACCATTACTAAGGGCACGGGTTGCTTCTAATGTGGGTCGCTGAATATGATCCTCCTCCTTAAGAAGGTTTGCGCTCTCCGCACTACCATACGCGTCCCTATGCTTGGCCCTTCCTTCGACAGGGGTCCATACACTATCTTTCTCACTATCAGGTTCCCTTTTTGTACTTCTCCCTCCCACTTGACGCTCAAGCTGCCCTAGTCTATTTTGGCTTTGAATCTTCAATAAATATCTCTTCAATTCCTCAAATGTTTGTCTCGTACAATGCTCGTTCTTCTTCCATGAAGAATTCATTATTAACCTTCGTCTCTAAATCAAGAATTCACTCTAAATGAGAGGACTCTATCAAATCCTTGTTGGATTCTATGAACTCTTCCATAGGTCTTGCCAATTGTATCCAGTCGGCAAGATCCGCACTTTCTTCCTCAGAAGGAGCAATTGTCTCGCAATCTCCACCCACTATGCACTTGTGAGTGTTGTACGGTGTTCTAGTACTGGTTAAACCCTTCCTTGGTTTCATCTCCAGCTACAGCTGCAACTCACACTTCAGCTTCACTTTGGTTTTCACTATTGTCCCGTACTTGCCTTGGGGGATTTATAGAGGTGGCCACTCCCTGTAACACATGTCTTCCTTCTCGATGCTCCAAAAGATTGGTATATCATTGAATTTCTTGGCCTACTCCCTTGTCACATTATCTTCTTCTCCCGCCTTTGTCTAGGCTCAATGGCAATAATCCTATATGGTTCAGCATCAATCTTTAAATCTTTCTTCCTCTTCCTTGTACCATTGTAAGATTTGTTGTCGTATTTCATGGTCATCTTAGGCACAAAGATTTTGCAAGACAATATAGTATCTGGCAAGGAATTTGGATAAATGATCAAGCAATCAATCTACTTCTTTCGTCACTGCCAAGTTGCTGAAGACAGAGTCTATATGAACTTGAGTCCTTTCGGAATCTTCCTTAGCATGTTCACACACAGAGAGATCCCACAAACACTTGAAATCCTTTGTGAGGTCATCTTCTCTTTGTTGATTAGATTCAACTACTTCCTTGATTGGTTGATGTAATATCCCCTTTAGGCCTGAAAACTAAACAAAGGGGTTTTCTAACAAACCCTATTTCAATATGCATTTTTTTTAATGTAATCAAACCCTAGATATATCAAATTAATTGCAAACTGCTGTAGGTGCCCAAATATGGCACAAAAATAATATTCAATTGCTCTAAAAATTATAGAAAATTATCAATATTACAACCAACAATAATCATTCAAAAAACCCTGATTTTCCCAAAGTTCAATGGCTGAAAATTATCATAAAAATATCAGAAGTGTCGTTCCACACCCAAGCAATGGCCAAAATAGGCCTTGAAGGACCTTCGCCCAACCTTAGAAAGGGTTTGCTGCTGCTCCAAGGTGGTTTGCTGCACTTTAGGCAGCTCGCTGTCCTCTTTTGGTGCTCCCAACCAACTCGCCCAGCTTCTAACCTCCTCAATGAGTCCTCAGCTTCCTTTTATAACCTTCCCTCCAAGAGGTGCGTTCCATTTTGGAGGGAAACATAAAACATTTAAAAAGATCAATTCTTTTATAACTCCCACTTAAGACCTTGGAGTACTTATGACCCTTAAAGTCACCCACTTAAGTGAAAATTAGAACAATAAAGCACTTTTTGAATCTCACAAATAGAACCACACATTTCCCTTCTCTTTTATCTTCCCTTAGCCGACGGGAAACATCCAGGAATTTGGCTAAGGGTCTTTTCCTATTCTATGTCCAAAAGGGGGACATGACAGTTGACCCATTATGTGTCCATCATATATGTGCCGTTGTCAATACATATTGTTGACCAACATTCCCTTTTGAACCGACTTTAACTTGACCCAATGTTCTTAAAGTCACAACGCCAAATTACTTATTACAAAACTACAGTACCAAGGAACATGAATTATAGATCAATAAATACATAGCACAGCGTAGCATAAAAGAACATGAGAGTAATAACAACTTTGTATTATCGATATGTAGTGCCTAGTACAAATTGTTCAGTTTATGGAGGACATGATACAAGTGTCCTTACCCCGATGTGCAACATGCTATTTCAATGCCAAGACACAACAGTTGTGGGTTAACACAACTGCCAACAAGCGAACATAAAGTCATTACAACACTACCTAATGCCGACAAAGATTAACACAATAAATTCAGCTACAAAACAATTACATTTATTCATAACAATGTTCTACACCCACACTTTGCGACTACAAGTGGTGCTGATTTGTATTGATTAGCCAATCACACACATTTCAAAAGGTAAACGAATGAGTTTTAGTCTGCCTCCAAGCATAGTGAACATTTTTGGAGTGCTTGGAAGTTTTGCTTAGGCATGTTTGTTCTCGCCAAACTCTAAAATGTGGCTTCCATCATTGAAAGAAATGACAAGCCTATTGCGAGCACATTGTGGTTTCTTCTTAGAGGAGACGCACATGCATGTTGTTGGAAGTGATCTGACATCATTAATAGTGTTTACTTATCTAGGTGGTTGGAAGTTAGTTGTGGGGAGTGTAAAAAAACATATATCTACACATCCTACCATCATTAAATGATCCATTTATTTTGTTTAATCTATAGGTGAACGGTTCGTTGTTGGTTATATTTCTGGGAACGTAGAAGGTTGAAATCTCAGATTTCCATCTGTTTTGTATATACAGGTTCTCATAATCTGCAAATTGATGTTTGACTTCCAACAACACTTGTGAAATTGCCATTTTGTGCTGCCACACAACCAGTTGTCTGTAATGTTATAATTCCACCATATAAAACTCTTCTATATATTTTTTTATGCTTTAAATATCATGTTTTCAATCACAACCCCTTTATTTTTATGTGGTAACAGAGTTGCATGAAAGATCATAAAGACCTGGCAGTTGGGATATGACATGAGATTAGTTTCTCTTGTCTTGCCATTCAAAAATTACACAAGTGAAGACTTTCACACCTGGCTAGTAAAAGAGATATTACATGGAATAGTGTTGGAGAATCCACAAGTGATGAAAACGTTTTAATTGCTGGCACTTAAAATTAAGACAAGAAATCCAAACAACAAATGCTTTGAAACTGTCGCTATTATGGAAAGAAGAAACACAAAGCTTGAAACTACAAAGCACAGAATGCAGACTTGGTTAAAAATTTCAAGATGATGTAGACAACCCTGATGACAGAGGAACAACTAGAGTCGACAAAGTTATGGTAGCAAGTATTGGTCAAACCCTGATAGATCAAGGGGCGATATTTGGAAGGACGATGCTAAGGAAAGGATACCAACACATGTCCAGACTCCCAACTTCTACCAGAGGAGAATACTGCAGGATGATAGTTGAAGGGAAGCTAGATAGGTGTTGACAAATCTTCCACGAGTCAGATTTTTTTCTTGCCACTTGGAAAGTTCTCGTCTCTAGTCAAGGAAGGAAGATATTATTGTTTTCCTTTGCTGATTCTACGCACTCACACTCAGGTAGATATCTACGGACTCACTCAAAGGCAGTTTCTACGGACTCACTAAGATTCTACGGACTCACTCAGTAGACAGAAGTTTCTAAGGACTCAGTCAGATTATTTTTCTAAGGACTCAATCGGGAAAGCACCTAGAAGGCAAAGATATATCCTTTGGACTTTTTGTCCGAAGGAATTCCTTCGGACAAAAAAGTCCGAAGGAATTCGGGTAGGTGTAAGACCAAAAACCACAAGCTTTTGCAAAAATATCTGGGTCCTCCAACTTTTCCGAAAGACACTTCAAGGACACGTAGACAGCCTACTGGAGGCCACGTGGACTGACACCTGGACCACTGTTGGATGACACGTGGACTGCAAAGGACACCTAGACTGCTGCTAAAGAAGACGTGGGTTGACTGGCTGGCGGAGGACACATCGGAATCCCGAAAGGCATTGCATTTTCAAAAGGTTTGAAAGAAAATGAATTTCTGCAGACTTTTGTCTGAAGGAATTCCTTCAGACAAAAAGTCCAAAGGAATTCGGAATAAAGCTTAGACTAGTCAAACATATAAAGAACCCGGACTTTTCGAAAGGGCAAAGTTTTGCAAAGACAATGAAGGAATTCGGAAGCCGGCAGAACAAAAGACCCACGGGAAAATGCCCGAGCAAGTAAGAGTAAAGGGCCGACAGAGAAAAATAACAGAGACATAAACCCGCAGAAATATTTTCCAAAGAGAATGTGACAGTTTCCGGTGACGTCCTGCAGGCCGTCAAATTTTTCCTGCAGGAAGTAACCGTTGAAATTGATAAAAGTAGCAGAAAAATCCGAAATAGATGGAAGCCAACTGTGCAAAAGGAACAGAAAATAGATAGTCCGACGAAGAATTGAACATGGAATCCTGCCAGAAATAGACACGACCAGAATTAGAAGATTTACATGCAAACGCTGGAGCTCTTTTCGAACGTGAGTCTATTTTCAAACATCGGAGCTATTTTCGAATAAACGGTCTAAGTTTCAGTTGACTGATCATTGAGTCCTGTTTGTCTTCATTCAGCGCATGCATCCGAAGGACTAAATCCGGCTTCAACAGGAGTTCCGAGTTCATATTTGGAGTTGACTAATTAATCAAACGCTGCATCCACTAGAAGATTTCCATGCAAAAGGAGGTAGGACGGTTCATGACAAGGATGAGTGCGCTTCATCAAACGAATAGGCTTCATGCAAGAACAATGGAAAAACATATGTTATTTTAAGGCCAAGTAAAGCTTGGAGTTAACAAAAGAAGATCTTTCTCTTCAAGTTTATACGCCTATCTTTGGCCTCTTGTTAATTGCTATATAATGGCTTTTAGCCTTGATTAAAAATCATCCAATCTCTCTTGGTTAGACCAGACTCTGCCATTAAGAGTTGTGTAACCTCTTCGATCAATAAGGACTGTACTTTCAGATTTCAAGCGTGGCATAGTGTATATTTGTTTAGCAATTTGCATAAGTGGTAGAGTTTTTCTCCCTTCCCAAATTCTGTTTCGTACCTAGTTGCTATATTGTCCTTGTGCAGGTCATGCCAAAGTGTTCTTTATGGTCTTTTGCTGAAATTGTAAGTGGATATTAGGCAGCAGCAAAGCATCTTTTATCAGACCTCTCTCCACCATTTCCCTCAGGTTTTAGTTATCGTACCGAACCTCTGCATGAAATACTTATACACAAGTGATTAATTGAAGTCTAAGGTCTTCCTTCTCTCTTGTTCGCTCAGTGTTCAAGGTTCTAAGCTGAGTAGGATCATAATTCTGGTGTATCACCCCCTTTTCTGGTAGGATTTCTCCTTTAAGTTTTCTTTCTCCCTTTTCCATGGTAGTCAGCAGCGTAGAGTAGGAATCTTCATTGATACATCATACAGGGACCAGCCTTCTCTGGAGGTTCTTCTCACTATCGAGGCACCCACCCTCGTGAGAAGATCCCATTGTTTCAGCCGGATAGAGGACTGGCCGTTTCTCGCATGTCCTTGAATCAGGGCGCAACTCCAGGTTGACAACAGTAGGACCTACTTAATAGGCAGAGGGGAATAATGCAACAACAAACAAAAATCATGACAAGTCTAAGACCAACAGGCGACCAAGAAAAGTTGTTGATGTTCATTAGTGGGGGCAACCCAGACCCTATCAAAGATTGTAATACAAGAGAACATATGAATTGCAGATGATCAACTTGATCAAGAGTATATGATAAGTTCTTTCTAGCTACTCTAAGAGGAGTTGCTATTAAATCTTATATGGAAGAAAATTCAAAAAATTGAGATAAAGACATGTCCAAAATCAAGGAATGTTTTAAAAAAAAATTTAGAGATGACAATAAGATCATGGCAAATATTTACAAGAAGAAACAAGGGAAGACTGACTCGAATCGAGCATACAACAAACACTGAAAAAATTGATCAACACATTGGAGAATCCTACCAATGGGTTAAAGACAAGTCAGTCCATCAAGTGCGATCAAAGTATAGGTGACTAGCTATCCTAAGATTATAATACAAGAGAACATATGAATCACAAATGATCAACTTGATCAAGAGTATAGGATAAAGGACTTTCTAGCTATTCTAAGAGGAGTTGCTATATTTTCTTATATGGAAGAAAAAAATGAGATATAGACATGGAAAAAGTAAGGAATGCTTTTATGAAAAAAATTAATTAATTAGAAATAATATGTGTGTGTGTGTGTGTGTGTGTGTGTGTGTGTGTGTCCATGAGTGACCAAAATAGGTCAATAGGACTCAAGAGTACAAACAAATACAATAGAAAAGTGCTAGGGTAAGGACCCTAGGATTAGAACTAACTAAAAACCAAGAGTAAAGCAATGAAAATGAACAAGAGGGGGTAAGCCTAAAGCAATACGACCCCTAACCATATGATCAAGTACAAGAACAGAATAGCAATATGTAGGAAGGACCCCCCAATGAAGTACAAGGTATGTGAGCAGAGTAATACAAGATTTAAAAACCCATCATATATTTGTAACAAGGCTCTAGTTAGAAGAATCATCGGTGCCCTCATCAACCAAATTTGTAACAAAGATCAAACTGCAAAATCCCTTAGCGCAATCCCTATCACTATGAAAGTGCCAACATAGGATATGAAAATGCTCATCGAAAAGTGCCCAGAGTTAAGGGACCAAGGTGGGTAATTTTAGGAAGAAGTGAGACACTCCACTTAGAACCTCTCCTAGCATCCACGACCAAGGAAGTTCTGGTGATAGAGAAGAAACTAGTAATGTGAGTCTATCCCCATGGCTCGGGAAGCGGGCAAGGGGGAATAAGGAGCCCTTGACGTTGCCTATCCACAGTGTCGATAGAGAGTGTGTCAAGGCACCCTAGCAGCAGTAGTGTGAAAATATGAGTGTTGTCTCACTAACCTATAACCTATACTAGTTTGTGTGTGAAGCAATAGTATCCAAAGTGCGCTTGACACCTTCAACCTCTGCAATGGGTTCAAAGAAAGAGGTGATCACCCTGGTAACTCTAGGGGTCACCTACAAGGACCCATATCAAAGGATGACAACCTCTTAAGAAAAATTACCAAGCAACTTTGGTTCAAGTACTAAAAGAAAGGGGAAAGAGCATCATCCAAGTCTCTATATAGATTGAGAAATCTTCCCCTAATCTCATAATATATATAGAATCTGAAAATAAAATGCTTCTCAGTTTCCAATTCCTGGAGGGAAAAAAGGCAATAGATCCAATGCTCATGGGGGATATGATGATCAATCTCCACCCCCAACTGGTAGGAGCACACCCTCAACTGGGCAAGGGGAAACCTCAAGCCGTGTGACCAATAACATTGGAGATAGTCAAGCCGACGAATGACACCATCCACCATTTGTAAGAAATGCTCAACGTAGAAATCAAGCATGGAGCTAAGTAGCTAAGAAGGAGAGGACCAAGTGAACTAAGTGTACTGCCTGTAAATACCTTCTGACAACTCTATTAATTGCCTTCAAGGGAAGGCGCCAAGGAGGGCATCCAAAGAGTACCTGAAAGGAGGTATATTATCAATCGAGATGCCAGTAGACTAAAGGAGAAAGCAAGTCTCAAAGTACTAACAACATTGGCGTCTAGTGGGGAATGATAATGAACTAATCTCTTAGAGATGACAATGAATCGTGGCAAAGATTTACAACAAGAAATGAGGGAAGGCTGACTCAAATCAAGCATAGTTACAAACACTGAAAGAATTTATTAACAAGTTGGAGAATCCTACCAATGGGTTAAATAAATTTTTGGATACAATATGATATTCGTGACTCATGTCCTGCTGTTGGAATAGTTCACAACTGAAAATTTTCACACTTGGCTAGTAAAAGTGAAATTACATGGAATAGTGTGGAGAATTCACAATTGATGAACAATTTTTATTTGCTACCACTTATAATTGAAACAAGAAAGCAAACAACAAAGGAATGCATTAGAAAATGTTATCATTGTGGAAAGAAGGAAGACAAAGCTTGAAATTATAGAGTACAAATTGCCACTTGCTTAAGAATCTCAAGATGATGCAGACTGCCCTAGCGATAGAGGAACAACAAGTCAACAAAGTTATGTTAGCAAGTACTAGTTAAAGCCTAATAGATCGAAGAGGGAGATTTTGATGGACAATGCTAAGGAGAGAATACCAACATGTGTGCAGACTATCAAGTATTACCAGAAGAAGGTTGAAGAGAAGCGAGGTAGGAGAAACTTAATATTCAGAAGGGAATAATACAACAAAATACTCATGACAAGTCTCGGACCAACAAGTGTCCGACAAAAGTTGTTGATCTTCATTAGCGGTGGCAACCAGGACCCTATCAAAGATTGTAATGCACGTGAACATATGATTTGCAAATGATCAACTTGATCAATAGTATAGGAAAAAGTGCTTTCTATCTGTTCTAGAGGAGTTGCTATCAATTCTTATATGGAAGAAAATAAAGAGATAAAGACATGGACAAAATTAAGGAATACTTTCAAAAAAAAATTACTTAGAGATGACAATGAGATCGTAGCAAAGAATTACAACAAGGATCTAGGGAAGACTAACTCAGATTGAGAATACAACAAGCTCTAAAAGAATTGATCAACAACATGGAGAATTGTACCAAAGGGTCAATGAAATATCCCTTTTAGGGCAGATTTAAATAATTAAGAATTTGATTGAAACCCTAACATGAAAGTACATTATTCTGAAAACAATCCACTTAAGCATGAAAAGAAAAATTCAGAACTCATAGAAACCCTCAAAAAATTTGGAAATTCAATTATTAATTTTGAGTGAAACCCTAACACATCAATTCTAATTTTTAAATAAATTCCAGGCCTGTAAATTGGAATAAATCACAGCTGAATATATGAGTGAAACAATATTCCACCAACCAAACAATGCCAAAGTTGAGCCTTGACCCTTCTAGGTAGGTCGCCACCTCTCAAGAAGCCACTTGATGTTGTACTCACCCCCAAATCGCTGCCCTACTGATACGCCAGCCTCCAGAGGCTTCCCACGTTGCTACGACCACCTCCAATGGCTGTCTAAATTGTTACGCCACTCTCAATTGTGACCCTTGTGCCTGAAATGATGATTATATGTAGTGACCCCAAATAGGATCTCAAGCAGAAATAAATAATTTTCTTTAAACCCTCAAGCTAATCTGAAAATAAACTATAAGCTGCCCAAAAACTCAGCAAACCCTAGCCACAATGATCTTCCAAAGTCCTCACAATAACACTCTACACTTGCTTCAATAAATAACAAATATAAAGCTATAATTATGTACCTTTTTGTAGCATGAATGGAGGATGTATCTGCTGGAAATAAATACAATATTTCTGATAATTAAGTGCTGGTACAAGAGTCCTAAAACTCCCTTTATTTTGATGCTCACATCCCATCTTTTGATAATTGAAAAATCTGAATTAATTCTGAAAGTACAGATGTTGTCTTGAATATTATTTGCACTTCAAACCCCTGCAAAAATCGCCACAACTATCCCAATAATACTGAAAAATTACAGCAAACCCTCTGGGGCATTAAAAGGCTCTCCAAGCCCACCGCCCAACTCGCCCAGTGCATAAAAATTAAGGAAAAATATTTCAGATTGTTAAACCCTCAAAAATTTATCAAACAATGCTCACAACCTTCCCAAATCAAATCACCAATCCAAGGAAAAACAAGGAATATTTTTTTGAATATTAAAACCCTTCGCAAAGTCCTCTTACAACTCCCAACGTCCTCCAAACAATTTGTCCCACTAGATAAAATTATACCAATAATTTTATAATAATTTTCAAGCATTAATCAACCAAAAACTCACTGATATACCTTTGGAATAATTACCTCCAAGGAAAAATAGCATAAAATATTAAAAACCCTAGGAGAGGGTTTCTACCAACAACAAGCCTCCGAAAGGATGTTTTGCAAGCCCTCAAGCAAATCACCCAAGGATTAGTTAGCAACCTTTAGTCCTCAAGCAAATCGCCAACTCTTGGTAGCCTCACAAACCCCCTAAGTGGTTTGCCCAAGTCCTCCATGTCAATTCGCCACAAGCTGCAAGTATTAGACAAAACCTCAAAGGATAGAGCATGATTTCCAATAACGGGTGGTGTTGATAGACATCGTTTCTAAAACAATTAGTAAAACTTGAAGGGTAACATTGTTCAAGCATCTACCTTTAATAACCAAGCTTGACATACTTGATCACCAAAGACAATTATTATATGCACATGATCTTCAAATGAGCCCTCAATCTTCTTAAATACCCTCCTCCAAGTGTAGCACTCCAAAATTAAAAGAGGGTTAATCTTTAAAAATAACTTAAGTCTTTTAAGCAAAAACTCATAAATTCCCCCACTTAAGTGAAATAAACATCAAGTACTTTTCTCCAAAACATAACTCAAAATTAGAATCATAAAGTACCTTTCTTTTGAAATGTCCTTTCACAAGTGGTGCACTATGTTCCTTCTTCTTTCACCCTTAGTTATCAGAACAATAATGTACCAAGGATCCTTCAAAGCTCTAGATCAAAATTGGGGACATTACATTATGCACCCAAACATTACCCTTGAATGAAGTCACCATCTAAGTATTGAGGGTTTTCGTCCCCAATTACTAAATGCCAATGAGGGTTTCCGTTCTCAGTAGCTGAAAGTGCAAGCAAACGTGCTTAACTCAAAAGGAATCAATAGATAGATGATCATTAATGCCAAAAATGGACCTCTCCACCTTCCATTATACCTTTTTCCCTCCAAACCAACTCCAAAGTGGGGCGCTCCAAGTGGGGGAAAATTCAAATATTCAAAAAGTGATTCTCCTTATAATTTCTAATTAAATGCAGCCTTATCAAATTAGAAAGTCCCCTTTTTTAAAAATTCAAATTAGAAATAAGTTGCCAACATAAAGTCACTTTTTGGGAACTTGAAGAAAACACCATGTTCCCCTTTTTCCTTCCTTCCCTTAGCCTATGGGAAACCAAAATAATAGGCTAAGGGTCTTCATTCCTCTCTACACCCGAGAAAGGGACATGACGGTCCCCCTTCTCGAAATTGTTTGTCCTAAAGCAATTACAAGCTAGGTTGCTGCAAAATAGCTAGCCCTTCCCAAGTAGCATCCTCAATGGGCCAGTCTTTCCAACGAACCAAATACTCCATGATGCTCATGCTCCTTGGCTTCATTTCCCGAACTTCTATGAGAGATCCTGGGATCAAAATCAGCTTGCCCTCATCATTTAAGGGTGGTAATTTTGCCGAAGGAGTGATACATTGTCCTAGTGCCTTTTTGAGGCACATGTTTGTAGATCCGAAAATGCTCAAACAACTCTAACTCATATGCAACCTCTCCAACCTTCCTCTGAATTTTGTAAGGACCATAGAACGGGTGTTTAAATTTTTCTGCCCCACAATGCTTGAGAGAAGACTGTCTATAGGGTTGCAACCTCAAAAATACCATGTCTGCATATAATGTCCCTAATTTGGGACGAAAACCAAAATAGAGGGTTTTCCAACAAACCCTAGCCAATCCAAGCACCAAACTGAAATCTAAAAATTATAACCAGCCAACCCCTAGCTGGAAAAATTTATGATATTCAAACTAAAGAGCATCCAAATAAATCCACGAGAAGCTGAAAATTATTTGATAAGCACCTTTTATGGGGTCAAATAAATTGACGAATAGTTGAAAATACTTCTCAAAAATATTCTGAATTTTCCTTTAAGTTACAGTTGTATTTTTCAACCCTTAAACATCTCAAAATGCTTTCGAAGTGAGTCGCCACACCTCAGCAAAATAGAAAAAACAATTTTGAAAATTATCCCTTGGATTTCTCTCACCAAATCACCTTTCGGAGCTCGTCAATCAAGTCGTCCAAGTGCCAAAATTACGATAATAATTTTTAGAATATTTTAAGACCTAGAATGTCCTTTCATGCGTGCCAATTGTTCCAAACAATTTACCAAATGACTGACATAAATTATGAAAATTACTTTAACCTCCAAATAGGTCTTCGAAGACCAAATTTCCCACTTGTGAAGGGTCGCCACCCTCCCAAAGGGGGTCACCACACCTTAGAAGACTTCAATTTGTTCTAGGGCTTCTCCACAGAGTTTGCCCGCCTTTATTTTACCTGCAAATTGAATATTTCCAGCTTTCTGAAGGATAGTACCAATTCTTGGATGAAAGTGGCATCAAAAGACACCTTTATAGAATTTCTTGCATATACTCATGCACAATTATGGTGCAAATACATCCCTTGAATAGAGCTTCCCTACTAGAGAATGGAGGTTTTCGTCCACAAACCCATGGTGCACTTGAAGGGTTTCGTCCTCAAGTCACTTGTTCAAGCTTGACATACTTGCACAAGAATTTCAATATCCAAATTGCATAACCCCTCCAAAAGAGTCCTCCATTACCTTCTATATGCCTCCTCCAATTGTGGTGCCCACAATTAAGAAGGGAGAGTTAATTTTTTTTCTTTTTATAAAAAGATATATCGCAAGCTTCCTTATAAAAGCACTTTTAGGATGACCCTTAAAAAGGTCCCAAAATTAGATAATAAAGTGCTTTATCAAAACATATCCTTGAAGCTCACCAATGTTTCCCTTTTGCTTTTAAAATCCTTAGCCCTTGGGAATGCACAAGCGAAGGGTCTCATCCCAATGATTAGCTCGATAAGGGGGACATTATAGTCCTCCCTACCCAAAATTGCTTGAGGACAAGCAATTGCAATATCTACAAGGGTGTCTCGACATTTCTTATGATGCACTGTCTACCTATAACTTCTTCCCATGGAAGAGAAGCTCCAAACAGATCCCTCATACTTTTGTACCTTTGTTTTGGGGGCTGCCCCCAAGTGCAAAATGTGACATAACAGCCCTCCAAGGGCTTCCCATGTCCCCATATTACCAACTCTTTCAATACCAAAATGTAGATGATGAGGCTCCTTTCTTCTATGCCCTTATGAAGTGCACTGTGTAGCCAATAGTAGAAAAAAGAAATATATCCATGAAATGACACCTTGTTGCCCCGGATGCAGAGATCCATTTGCTATTCATTTATTGTGTGCATACTACGGGGGCCACCTTTCAACAAATTTTTGATAGCTCCTACATGCCATGGTGGACTCATACAAACTTGTAACAAGAAAACAACGAAAACTTCTTTAGAGGACATACTTTGGAAACCATTTTCCGCATCTTGCCAACCCCTTGGAATGATTCTCTTCATGTGGGCCACATGTCTCTTCCTCCATACTCCCATACCTATGTGGAATCAAATGTGGACCCAAAAAGAATTCATTGTGTCAGATGAGAGAGTGTTTTGCTATTCCCTCATTCTTCACCTTTTTTTTTATGTAAGTTGTACCTTCGAACATAGGTCATTTTAGTATTTGGTAGCAGCTGTAAATGGATAAAAAAATCAGACCCTTCACCCCTATGAAATGACTGTAGTAGTGCTCCCAATTCTGATTTTTCCGAGCGATAACACTCAGACCTGATGGGTACACTTTCCCTTGTCAATGTGGGCTGTACTTTGCCCAAAAATCTGATTTTTGGGACCTCGATAGGTGGCTGGAATATCCCTATCAACTCAGATTTTTTTGAGTGAGAAAAATCAGTTCTTACACCTGTGAATGATGGCAGTTTTGGCCACTCGAACTCAGAATTTTTTGAGTGCACCTTAGATTGATTATTCAAACAAGACTGCGTTCTAACCTTCCCCTCCAATGCACAACAAAAATCAGATTTAGTCATACTGATTTGGTAGGAGGCTGAATTTCCATGGAAGTCATTGGCTGCCCATTGTCAAAATTTGTAGCCTCTTGCCATGGTCTAAAAAACACACTTGCATCCCTTGACCGTTTTGCCATCACAATCTGATTTCCCATCTCTAGAAGTGCCCTTTGACTACCTTTTAAGGGGTCCTTGGCTGATTCTACCTCAAAGGTGAGCTCCTCCACCTTATGCTTCATTGCCTTACGTGCTTTTAAGGCCTCATCCGCAACTTTGATGGCCACATCCTTGTCCTTGATCATATGAAGAAAATCTAATTTTGTTGTCTCCATTACAACTTTGACTGTGAAAGTCCATCATAGTGACCTTTCTCTTAGAGCATTCCCCTTTCACATTATGCATTGATTCACCATGAAGCCTTTTTGTGCCATCCCATCTTGTTATGGCTTGTACTTCTCTTTTATTTGTGATTAACAATTGTTCTTTCCAATTTTCCTCATCAACTCTAGAGTCATGCAACAAAAATGAACACTTATAAGAAGCATTGCAAGAATCGATATTACCACCCACAACATACCTCTTTGTGGGATTATTCATGAATATTTTGGTCTCTTTGACTCCTCCAAAATCTTCTTCATGGAACTCATAATTTGGGGTACTAGGCTGCCTCAACATATTTAGTCTTGCTACATTTTTGTTTATCATGTGCAGCCCTCTTTGCTGCTCCAAAAACTCAGTTTTTTTATGCTCTGAGATTTCCTCTCTAGGCTGTCCCAAAGTGTCACTTTTTTGTGGTTTACCCCTTTCCCTTAAATCTGAATTTTCTGTTTTAATGATTCCTTCATAGGAACCCATGTGAGGGGCTATCCTTTCACTCCTTTTCCTCAATCTGTCTAGTAGTTTTGTCCTCTCTTACTAGACCAATCTCCACTCAGTGGATCACTTCCTTTTTCAGAGTGCTTCCTTCAAGGAAAGGCACTAAGCAACAAATTGGCATCAGTACAGCCTCACATTCCAGAGCAGTGTGACCTAGAGACACTACTCAGAGTTCCCCGAGTTTTCATCAGCATATCCACTTCAAACTTGACATCAGGAGACAGGATAGATCCACCAGATCTTCACAAAGGATTTTTCCTTCTAGGCAGAGGATTGGAGGACAGACCAGGCATCATACCTCCCCCTCTTCGGGTCATAATTCTATTCAGAGCTTCTTCTCGTCAGCCTTGGATACTAGGAGAATTGGATCGAACTCTTGACGGGTTCCCTCCTAGTTCTTTCTCAAGGTCCTTTCTCATGCTCTTGATGTTTAGTGATCCTTGGGGGTTGCTCATCCTTTCTTTGGATCTGAGCGTGGTTGGTCGTAGGTTTTTGGTCCTTTGGTTTTCTGGATCTGGGCATGGTTGTTCTTTACCATGCTTTATTCTTTTCTTTCAGCATTGTTTTTCTTGTTTCTGGAGACCTTTTTGGTTTCCCACTTTTTCCTGACACACTTCTGTAATCTACAGTCCCTTTGACCTACTTTTGTGGTCATTAGTTGGACATTAATATATTTATCTTCTTCCTCATGTTCTATTATCAAGTAAATCCTTAGCTTCTCTTCATAATTTTTTGCAACACCTTCGAACAAAATATGTGTAGTTGGAAATTCACTTAGATATCCTTGAACCGCCTTTATGGTGTTGGGCTGTGAGGGTTACACCTTCCTAGGATCAATACATACCATGTGAACAAAAAATCATAAGGGAAACAAACTGAAAATGCAAAGGACAGCAGTCACTATGATCCTAGGACCATGATTACCCTTGTCTATACACTTCTTTATATTGGCCCAACATGACATAGTAGCAATGTTACCTTTGTAGCGCTCACCTGGATCCTATATCCATGATGGATACTTGTCATGTTCATTCACTTTGAAAGGTTCTCTTTCCCATTGAGTGCCCTTCACCTCAATCTTAGCGATAGCACAAACTTCGCAAACAAGATAATGAAGGAACCCAGCACGAGGAGAAATCAATGAGAACTTACCAAGATGACCATTCCATTGCTTACCCAAACACAAATCTGATCTTGTATTATGCATGAATAATTATGCTGCCCAAGTAATCTTCCTTTTATTGAAAGCTTGTTCCATCCTTTTTGAAGTCACTAACATAGGCGTTCCATTGCTTAGATCAAAAAGAACAATTTCCTTATTGGCTGCCCTAAATGTCAGTTCTGATTTTTGCAAGTTATGAGTGTATTTGCCGAGGGTTTGGAACCATTGGGCTCCAAGCACAACATCTAACTCATTATGACCAATCACCTTGAATTCTCCTTCAAAGGCGTAACCGCCCAAGGTTAATTTTAACCCCATATTGCTAGAAATGCATGAGATGGAAGAGCCATCCCCTATGGTCACCTTAAATCCTTCATTTGCTTTTGTGAGCAGCTTATGTCTTGCAACAATTTTGGCATTTATAAAATTGTGAGTGGCTCCATTGTCCATTGATGTAATAACCCTTTTTCCATTAATAGTTCCTCTTACATGGAAAATGTGGTGTCTAGTGGTGTCTATTGGCAATCACCTCTTCTCTTGTCACATGTTGGCTGCCCATTTCTTTTTGATGCATTCGCCCTTCATCTTCAATTTATTTTACCTTCTCATACACATTTCCTTGCTCCCCATTTTCAGATTGTTCTTCCTTAGATGGCTGCCCTCCCATGCTCTTTTCGTGTGTCTTTGACTCTTCTAAAGTTTCTGTTTATAACCTCAGTTGATTGCTTGTTTCTTTGGGTTATGCTTAATCATTAAGGTTTCTCCATTAGGTGGCTGCCTTTCAAAATCAGCTTCTTTGGCCAATGATTTCTTCAAATTTTCTGAATTAATTCCCAGCTGTTCGTACATCATAGAGCTTTGTTTGACTGGTTTTTTGTCATTGGCAAGCTCGTGAAGTGGCTGCCCCTTGTAAAATTGAAAATTTGGCTCTGACACGTGCTTTGATGGCTGCCTTTCCTTTGATTGGAGTTCTTT
The DNA here is from genome assembly GCA_037957365.1 of Torreya grandis. Lineage (NCBI taxonomy): Eukaryota > Viridiplantae > Streptophyta > Pinopsida > Cupressales > Taxaceae > Torreya > Torreya grandis. Next base: position 2,418,353 of record JARHVA010001695.1, on the reverse strand, counting down.
GTCATACGCCTTTGTTGATTTAGGTGTGGTTACTTCCTCCTTCCTTTCAAACTTCTCGATTATCTCTTCCAACAAATCTTCATGTGTTTTCATCATGCTATGCCTTTGTGTCATCCTCTCTTGATGCCATCATTTATGGGCAGCCCCATTCCAAATGCCAAATAACAAAAATTAGTGCCTCTTTTCGACCTCTAGGCCTCAAGTCAAGATACTCAATCATCATATCAACCCAAACTCTTACTGAATTCCCTGGGTCACCATTAAAGGTTGGAAGAACTATCTTCCCCAAATCACCCTATGTATCCATATACCCATGGTGCCTCTTACCATACCTCAAGCCTAGCCAAGTTTCGTAAACTCCTTCCCCTACGGTATATAGGTGCAAGAGTCAAGTACTCATCATAATCCTCCATGAGATCCCTGTTGTCAACCTGGAGTTGCACCCTGAATCGAAAACGTAATGAAATGGCTAATCTTCGCACCAGTTGAAACAATAGGATCTTCTCACGAGGGTGGGTGTCTCAATAGTGAGAAGAACCTCCAAAGAAGGCTGATTCTTGTAAGATGTATCAATGAGGATCTCAACTTCTACGCTACAAACTGCCTAGGGAAAAGGGCATAAAGAACTTGCAAGGAAATCCTAGCTAAAGCGGTGATACACCTAATTTTCTTGATCCATTCAAATCGAGCTTCTAAGAACACTAATTCAGACAAGGAAGAGGCAGAACTTCAACTTCAATTGATCAATACATATAAGTATTTCACAAAAAAATTCTATCTAATGATCTAAGCTTGAGGGAAACGTAGAAATAGGTCTGATGAAGGCACTAAACAGCCACTAATATCCACTATAAACGCAACAAAAGACAATCCAACACAGAACCTGACCTGCATAAATGACAAGCTAGTAACTAAGTACAAATCTAGATTTGACAAAGAAGAAGGAAAATCTATCACTTAGGCAAATCTATAACAATAGAAAACAATACCGGCTGCTGAAAATTGAAAAAACACAGTCCTCTTCTTATTGATTCTGAAAAAATGTTACAACACGAACTTTGGCAAAAGATTGCTTGCCAAAAGAGGGATAATTTTTACAACGCTAAAAAGCCATTAATATAGAAAATTACAAAAAGCCAAGAGATTGGCATTGGAAAATAGAGAGGGAGTAAACTCAAACCAACTCAACCTTTACAAAAGTCTATTTTGTCTTACATGAAAATTCTTTGCGTTGAAAAAAAAAGACAAACTTTGGATGCATGAAATCTAGGAATAGATGTCGACTTAAAAATCAGTCAACTCCAAAACAAGAGTAGTCAAATCCACTCAAACTGCTAGAACATTTGAAAGTCTCCCCTTTGCATGAAATCAATGCAAATGCCAAATTAAGAATTATGGTTGAACCGCTAGAACATTTCAAGCTTTGAGACAAACGAGAGTGCGTGCATGGAATTTCTTTTGTTTAAGCTTTCCACTGTTCCACTACTTGAGTCCTCATGCAAAGCGAGCCTCTATTTAATAACTAAAGGTGACATGTTAGAACGGTCAAATCTGGACGTGTCTATTCCTGTTCATCGTTGTTGCATGCTCTTGTATTCTCGGACTATTTAGGCATGTTCACCGTCTGTATTTGTCTTTTTCACTAATCTTCCCTTATGCCATTGTTCATGTGCATGTTCATCTTGTATTTCCATCAGGTTTCTGCGTCTAACATCTATGTTTTGATTCTCCGGGTCATCTTTTCCAACGGATTTTGTTCTCTGCGTTTGTCTCTGCTTTCGAGCGGCTTTTCTATTCATGGACTCTTCTCAGTCTTGGCTTTGTTCATGCTTTAGCCTTCGGGCTTTGCTCCTTGCTCATGGCCTTTTCTTTTCTATCGGGCTTTTTGTCCCTCCTGAATTCCTTCGGACTTTTTGTCCAAAGGAATTCGTTTCCTTGTGCCTTTGTTTTATTTCTATCACGTTTTTCCCCGGGTATATCCTTTGTTGAGTCTTTTTCTGAATTCCTTCGAACTTTTTGTCCGAAGGAATTCGTCTCCTTTGGCTATCTTTCCCCGAAGGGCATGTGCCCTTCGAGAATTTTCGAAATGTCCCTGACACTATGAAGGTGCCCTCCGCAAGGGCTTCTATTTCCCAAAAATTCCCTTCGAGCTTCTTGATTTGGTCCTTTTAGTCGCCTAGGTGCCTTCCGCAAGGGTCAGGTTCTTCCATAAGTGCCCTTCAAAAGACTGGAAAAGGTCCACTTCGCTGCATAGTGCCCTCCGCAAGGGCTATTCGTCCTCAAAAGTGCCTTTCGAAACTTTTGAAAGGGTCCTGCCACTGACCAAGTGCCCTCCGCAAGGGCAGGTGCCCTGCGAAAAAATTGATTTTGTCCTTCGAAACTTTTGCCAAGGTCTTCTTCCTACTTGAAGTGTCCCCTGCAAGGGCACATGCCCTTTGGGGTTTCTGAAAATGACCCTTCGGGAAAAATGAAAGTTCTTGCCCCCTGAGTGCCTTCCACAAGGGCAGTTGCCCTTCGGGCTTTTTGAAGGGCACCCAGGGTTTTTGAATGACACTCGGGCTTTCTGAAATTGTCCTTTGGATGAATTGTCTGTCTTTAGAAACATAAAGTGAACCAACCCAAAAGGTACATACCCTTCGGGACTTTTGAATTGGACCTTCTCGAAGGGTAGGTGCCCTTTGGGTCTTTTCAACTGTGCTTTTCCTTTTCCTTCGGACAAAAGTCCGAAGAAAATAAACTTTGAACGACTGCCACTTAGTCATTTTTTTCGAACTTTTACACAGTCCTATGAGAGCTCTTTCTCTCAGACAAAATGTCCGAAGAAATAGTCCACCTCTTATAGTCCGAAATAATCCTTGGGAAGACAAAATAAATGAACTTACAGCTTGTATGTCTTGGCTTTTCGCTGTACGTGATGCTTAGAAGAGGAGGAAAACCCTTTCAAAGTGTTGTAGATGACGTTTTTAGGAGAAAAATCCTCTTAAAATTGTTGCATGTGTCCTTTTGAACAGACTGTATGCTCTTTATGATGGTTGTAGGAGTCCATCAGAATTTACATGGTCGTAAGAGACCTTTTTGTCATCATTTGCATGGCTGTATTTGCACATTTGGCTGTAATCAAGAAAGCTCATTGGAAACCTCTGAATGACTAAACTTCACCTAGCTGTAGATGCCCACTTTGGCTTATACCTAGCTGTAGATGGCCACTTGGGTAGCTGAAAATGCACATTTAAGAACCCCAAAACTGATTCACAAGACAAACTTAGCACCATAGCAAAATTTTGAATAGTAGGGGTGACAATTTGCCCTATGGGGGCAAAATTGTCAACATTTTTGATGACTCAACTGGGAAGCATACGTGTTATGCTAGAGAACTTAGACCATATAGATGCTATTCAAACTCCCAAATGGTAAACATGATTTCTGACTGAAAACCTCCACCTGACCTTGGCTGAAGTAACCTTTCTCCCTCAAAATAGGAAGGGAAAAACACGAAAGCAAAAAAACTAATTAAGAAGCAAATGTGCAAACAAGCACTGATTGGAACAAAACTAAATGGAACAACTGTGTTTGAACAACACTTAGAGGAAAGCAAAACAAATAAGGAACCTAGCTAACCATGATAAAGCATGATCCCCCTGAATCAAATGGGAAATTCTTGAACTCACTCCTTCCAAGAGATGGTACAAGTTGCAAAGCAGGTTGTTTATTAATCATAACTTTTGATGAGGCATTTTCCTTGTCCACCAACTGTATTAGCATCTTTTCAAATGAGTCATCAACAACAACAAAGACAAACTCATCAAGTACCTCTTGATCTTTTTCATATTGCTTGTCATCTACCACCTTGTCAAATGATACCTCATCTATGCATGGTTCTTGAGTGACCACATCCTTCTTATCGACTACTGCAAGTTCATCCAGCTCTTCAAGGAGCTTTGAGTAGAAAACCCAATCTGTATTGTGACCTTGAATAGGTGATTCTTGATCAAATTTTTCATAAACGTGTCCTTCAATAGACAACATATCCATACAAAGTTCTTCGATCTCCTGAAAAGATTCAAGGTACAGGTGCCAATCATCTTTTTGTTTCTCATTTTGATCTATAAAATCAGCTTGAAAGCTATTTTGATCCTTCTCAATAGGAGATACCTGTAACTCACGTATGACTTCAATTTGTACCAGCTCCTCTTGAAGTTCCTCTACATCAAAATCGGTCTTCTCACTCTCAACTATAATTGGATGCTCAACTACAACCTCAAGTGAAGTATCAATAGGAAATTCTTCTTCAAACACACCTGAAGCATCCTCTACACACTCTGCAAGAACTTGACCTATAGCTGCAACCTTTTTCTCAATCCTCCAAAGAACAAGCTCTTCCTGAGGAAGGGAGATGGTGGGAGGATGATGAAATTCATTTGTTTGAGAGGAAAAATGAAGTATGGGAGGTTGATCATGATCAGATTTTGGAATCTTGAGGGCAATGGAATTATCTAGGGAGTTTTGGAGAGGAGGGAAAGAGAAACTCTTAAAGACCTCTGTATTATGTTCCTTCCACTTGGTCATTACCTCATCAAAACCTGAAACCTGCTTGTCTTCCTGAACAACTTGAGCTTGAGGGATGATTGGTGAGGAAAGGGGACTATAGGAAGGTTTAGTCTCATGAATAGGCTCTTGAATACAATTAGGAAGCTCTCTTGTCACACACTGGGCATGATTAAGAACATGAGAATAAAAAGCACAAGAACCCTTTGTAGACAATTGGTTTAACTCGATTTTCTGCCTCTCCCAAACCTCTATTTTTTCCAATACAAAAAACACAACCTACTTATCTCTTCTGGATCATTGGACACATTTTTAAATAGACCATTCTCTTCCTCATATTGAGTTAGAACAAACCTTTCTTGCATATGCTAGTATTCTGAGCTTTATTTCGTTCATTCTTTCTTGAAGGCAAGGCTGCTCATATGCAACATCGTAGCCATATGAGAAAGATGAAATCTGAACCTGAGACTAATATGGCTCACAAGGTAAGACTCATGCTCTTGCTAACAAGGATCATGCGAAACTTGATAATGCTCAACATAGCTTTGATAATACTCTTGATAAGGTTGATTAGGCTCATAAAAAGGCTCATAGATATCATGACAAGGGTGGTATGATCCATCATTGGGCTGATAAAGAAACATAGCATAGAAATTCTCTTCATACACACCCATAAAAATTCATTCATGATAATATAATAAAAATAGACTTATATGGAAACTGTCCCTGAACTATTAGAAGCAATTGTTTAAGCTTGGAATCACCAAATAGATCTTGAAGAACATTGTTGCAACTGGAATTTCATCAAGACAACCTCCAATAGGTCCCACAAGACGTACCAAAAACTGTTGTCAACTTGGAGTTGCACCTTGAATCGAAGACGTGTTGAAATGGCTAATCCTCACTCCAGTTGAAACAATGGGATCTTCTAACGAGGGTGGGTGCCTCAATGGTGAGAAGACAAAGAACGTTGATTCCTGTAAGATGTATCAATGAGGATCTCAACTTCTACGCTACAAGCTGTCTAGAGAAAAAGGAAGAAAGAACTTGCAAGGAAATCCTAGTTAAAGCGGTGATACACCTAATTTACTTGATCCACTTAAATCGAGCTTCTAAAAACACTGATACAGACAAGGGAGAGACAGAAATTCAACTCCAATTGATCAATACACAAGTATTTCATGAAAAAATTCTATCTAATGATCTAAGCTTGAGAAAAAAGTAAAAATAGGCCTGATGAAAGGCACTAAACAGCCACTAATATCCACTATAAACTTAACAAAAGACAATCCAACACAGAACATGACATGCATAAATGACTAGCTAGTAAATAGGTACAAATCTAGATTTGACAAAGAAGAAAAAAATCTATCACTTAAGCAAATTTATAACAATAGCACACTATACTGACTGCTGGAAATTGAAAAAACACAGTCCTCTTATTGATTCTGAAAAAAATTACAACACGAACTTAGGCAGAAGATTTTTTGTCAAAAGAGGGATACTTTTTACAAGGCTAAAAAGCCATTAATATAGAAAATTACAAAAAACTAAGAGATTGCCGTTGAAAAATAAAGAGGGAGTAAACTTAAACCAACTCAGCGTTTACAAAAGTCTACTTTGTCTTGTATGAAAATTCCTTGCGTTGAAAAAAAAAGAAGACAAGCTTTGGATGCATGAAATCTACAAATCGATGTCTTGACTTGAAAATCAGTCAACTCCAAAACAAGAGTAATCAAATCCACTCGAACTATTGGAACGTTTGAAAGTCTCTCATTTGCATGAAATCAATGCAAATGCCAAATTAAGAATTACGCTTGGACCGCCAGAACGTTTCAAGCTTTGAGACAAATGAGGGTGCGTGCATGGAATTTATTTTGTTTAAGCTTTCCACTACTCGAGCCCTCATGCAAAGTGAGCCTCTGTTTAAGAACAAAAGGTGATGTGTTAGAACGGTCAAATCTGGACGTGTCTATTCCAGTTCATGGCTGTTGCATACTCTTGTATTCTCGGACTATTTAGGCATGTTCACCGTTTGGATTTTGACTTTTCCACAAATCTTTCCTTATACCATTGTTCATGTGCACGTTCATCTTGTATTTATGTCGGGTTTCTACGTTTAACATCTGTGTTTTCATTCTTTGAGTCGTCTTTTCCCGCAGATTCTGTTCTCTACATTTGTCTTTGCTTCCGAGTGGCTTTTTTGTTCATGGACTCTTCTCTGTCTTGGCTTTGTTCACGCTTTAGCCTTTGGACTTTTGTTCCTTGCTCATGACCTTGTCTTTTCTATCGGGCTTTTTGTCCTTCCTGAATTCCTTCGAACTTTTTGTCCGAAGGAATTCCTTCGGACTTTTAGTTTCTTTGTGCCTTTGTTTTATTTCTATCCTTTTCCCCACGGATATCCTCTGTCGGGGCTTTTTCTGATTTTTTTTGAACTTTTTGTCTGAAGGAATTTGTCTCCTTTGGCTATCTTTCCCCGAAGGGCATGTGCCCTTTGAGAATTTTCGAAATGTCCTTAACACTATGAAGGTGCCCTCCGCAAGGGCTTCTGCTTCCCAAAAATGCCCTTTGGGCTTCTTGATTTGGTCATTTTAGTCGCCTGGTTGCCTTCTACAAGGGTCAGGTTCTTCCAGAAGTGCCCTTCGGAAGAATGGAAAAGGTCCACTTCGCTGCATAGTGCCCTCCGCAAGGGCTATTCGTCGTCAAAAGTGCCTTTCGAAACTTTTGAAAGGGCCCTTCGAAAAAATTGATTTTGGCCTTCAGAACTTTTTCCAAGGTCTTCTTTGTGCTTGAAGTGTCCCCCGAAAGGGCACATACCCTTCGGGGTTTTTGAAAATGACCCTTCGGGAAAAATGAAAGGTCCTCTCGCTGCCCGAGTGCCCTCCACAAGGGCAATTGCCCTTCAGGGTTTTTGAAGGGCACCCAAGCTTTTTGAAATTGTCCTTCGGATGAATTGTCTACATCTTTAGAAACATAAAGTGAACCAACCTGAAGGGTACATACCCTTCGGGACTTTTGAATTGGACCTTCCCAAAGGGTAGGTTCTTTCCAACTGTGCTTTTCCTTTTCCTTCGGACAAAAGTCTGAAGAAAATAAACTTTCAACGACTGCCATTTAGTCATTTTTTCAAACTTTTACAGTCCTTTGAGAGCTTTTTCTCTCGGACAAAATGTCCGAAGAAATAGTCCACCTCTTATAGCCCAAAAAAATCCTTGGGAAGACAAAATAAATGAACTTACAGCTTGTATGTCTTGGCTTTTGGCTGTACGTGATGCTTAGAAGAGGAAAACCCTTTCAAACTGTTGTACATGACATTTTAAGGAGAAAAACCCTCTTAAAACTGTTGCATGTGTCCTCCTTTTGAATGGACTGTATACTCTATATGTTGGCTGCAGGAGCCCATCATAATTTACATGGCCGTAGGAGACCTTTTCGTCATCATTTGCATGGTTGTATTTGCACATTTGGCTGTAATCAAGAAAGCTCCTTGGAAACCTCTGAATGACTAAACTTCCCCTGGCTGTAGATGGCCACTTTGGCTTATACCTAGCTATAGATGGCCACATGGGTAGCTGTAAATGCACATTTAAGAACCCCAAAACTGATTCACAAGACAAACTTGGCACCATAGCAAAGTTTTGAATAGTAAGGGTGACAATTTGCCCTGTGGGGGCAAAATTGTCAACAATCTCAACAAATCAAAAGTTGGTCCTTATGATCTTGGGCCTATGTATAACCTTTCATCCTTCCTTGTTCTTGTTCTGAATCCCACAAATGGCCAAGATATGTCTCTAATACCACTGTAATGTCCCCAATTTGAGATGAATACCAAAAAAGAGAGTTTTCCAATAAACCCTAACCAATACAAGAACCAAGCGGAAATCAGAAAATCTATAACCAGTCAAACCCTAGCTGGAAAAATTTATGATATTCAAGCTAAAGAGCATCCAAATAAATCCAGAAGAAGTTGAAAATTATTTAATAAGTACCTTTTTGGGGGTCTAATAAATTGACGAATAGCTGAAAATACCTCTCAAAAATATTTTGAATGTTCATGTAAGGTACAACTGTATTTTTCAACCCTTAAACGCCTCAAAATGCTATTCAAGTGAGTCGTCACACCTCAATAAAATAGAAAAAACAATTTTGAAAATTATCCCTTGGATTTCTCTCACCAAATCACCTTCTGATGATCGCCAATCAAGTCGCCCAAGTGCCAAAATTACAGTAATAATTCCTGGAATATTTTAGAACCTAGAATGTCTTTTCACGCATGCCAATAGTTCCAAACAATTCACCAAATGACTGAAATAAATTATGAAAATTACCTTAACCCTCTAAATAGAGCTCTGAGAACCAAATTTCCCACTTGAGGGGTTGCCACCCTCCCAAAGGGAGTGGCCATACCTTAGAAGACTTCGATTTATTCTAGAGCTTCTCCACGAAGTTCGCCCACCTTCATTTTACCTTCAAATTGAAGATTTTCAGCTTTTCGAAGGATAGTACCAATGCCTTGATGAAGGTGGCATCAAAAGACATCTTAGTAGAATTCCATGCATATACTTATGCACAATTATAGCGCAAATACAACCCTTGAATAGAGCTGCCCTAATAGAGAATGGAGGTTTTCGTCCTCAAATCCTTGGTGCATTTGAAGGGTTTCTTCCTCAAGTCACTTGTTCAAGTTTGACATACTTGCACAAAAATTTCAATATCCAAATTGCATAGCCCCTACAAAAAAGTCTTCCCTCACCTTTTATATGCCTCCAATTGTTGTGCTTGTTGTCAATCAGACTCACACCCTTGTGAAGATAGTTTTAGGGCTTCACAGTCTGCTGAAACATGGAAACAATCTTAAGTTGTGGGTGGCCTAATCAACGGATTGAATCTCTAGATTCTAAGGGCTATCTCCCTTTGATGTATCAATTAGGATCTCTACTCTATGCTACAAACTACAGAAAAAAAGAGAAGAGAGAAAAGATAAGAAAGAAACTTGAAGGAAAATCTTATCTAATGATGGTGATACACCTGTATTTTGGTTCATCCACTCAATTTAAGCTTTTGAAACACTGACTAGACAAAAAAGGACTGAATATTCAACTCCAATTGACTTTTATGCATCAGTATTTCATGAAAAAGTTTTATCTGATGATCAAAGCTTGAGAAAAATGATGGAATAGCCCTAATTCAAGGCACTAACAGCCACTTATATCCGTTGTAACTTCAGTCAAAAGACATTAAACACAGATCATGCCCTGCATAATTTGATCAGCTGGTAACTGGGTAAGAATCAGGGCTTGACAAGAAAAAAAATTCTATCACATATGCATAGCCCTGATTTAAGGCACTAATAGCCACTTATATCCATTGTAACTTCAGCCAAAAGACATTAAACACAGAACATGCCCTCCATAATCTGATCAATTAGTAACTAGATAAGAATCAAGACTTGACAAAGAAGAAAACTCTATCACATGCAAATCATTGACATAAATACACTATACCAGCATCCTGAAATCTTAAAATAGTCCTATTTATCTGAAAAAAGGTTACAAAACTCAATCTTTGGCAGAGTCTAATCTTGCCAAAAGAAGGATGATTAAAATAACTGAAAAAGTCAACTTATATAGAAAAAACATACATAAGCCAAAAGATTGGCGCTGAAAATAGAAAGGAGATCAACTCCCACATTACACAAGTCCAATTTGAGCTATCCAAAAATAACACAGCATTCCAATAATATTCTTTTGTCTTATGTCCTGCATGAAAAGGTCTTTGGCGTTTGCAAAGGATGGAGAGCCCATGCAATAATCATTATTAAAATCTTCAAAATTCATCAAACCTGCATGGATCTTCAAGGTTGGCGTAGAAGTCTGGATGGTGGGCCCATCTCGGACTAATCTGCGCCATGCATGAAGGCTATGCCAAATCTTCAATTTGAACAAGTTGGAAGTGTTGAAAACCTTCAATTAACAAGATAAATTAGAATAGATGTGACATTTTGACAAACGTCAACTCAAATTCAAGACCAATCAACTCCAAAAGGCCTCCACTTGCATGAAAAAGCTCTTTGAAGATTGAAGCATGCATGCATGAAATTCCATGTTAACTCCTTGAACAGCCATCCAACGTTAAACTCCTCGAGCCCTTCATGCATTCGAGCCTCCTCTTTGAAACTGGAAGAGCCGTGCTTGAAGGCAGTTGCATGTCTTTTCCAACTGTGAATGATTTAATTATTGCATTTATTATTTGGCGTACTCTTTACTGTAGTCCTGGACTATAGATCTTCTTATAGATGGAAAAAACAATATCTTTATTGGTTTTTTGCATGTTCGTGCTCGTCCTAGACGCGTCTAATCTTGCTTGGGCCACTTTGCATGCTCTGCATGTATTCCTTCAACATTTGTTTGGGATCTTTGTTTCTTTTTGTATTCCTTTCGGAGTTATTTCTGTCTATTCCCATGGATAATATATCTTCGTTCATTTCCTTCGAGCTTTCCTCCCGAACCCTTGTCTTCGTTCACTTTCCCGAAATTATTTCTTCGGACAATTTGCTTGGTCCATTCCCACGGAATTGTTTCGAGCTTTTGTCTATTTCTTGCGGACAATTTGTTCGAGACTTTTCCCTTTGAACTTTTCTTTCTTTCGGGCAAATTGCCCGAAATAACTTCTCCCTTTCGCCTTGAACAATTCCTTCAAACAAAAAGTACGAAGGAAATTATGTCTTCGGGTTTTTCCAATGGACAATTTCTTCGGACAAATTGTCCGAAGGAATTCATGTCCTCGAACTTTTGAAACTGCCCTTCAGATTTCTTGATATGGTCCTCGGAACTTTTGGAGAAGACCCCTTCGAAACATTGAAAATGAACCCTCAAAATTTTGAAATGCCCCTTCAAGTTTTTTAAAATGGATCGTTTGCCCTTGAACAATTCCTTCAGACAATTTGTAATTGCCCTTCGGATTTCTAGGAATGATCCTTCAGAATTTTTGAAATGGCCTTTCCCGAGGAAAGAGAGCCCTTCGCACTTTGTGAAAAGAACTGTCGAAACTTTTGAAATTGACTTTTCCGAAGGAAAAGAACCCTTCAGAAAGTTGAAATGGTCCTTCGGAAAAAATGCAAGTGTCCTTCAGGGAAATTGTAATGGTTTCTTCCTTTTTGGCTGAAGAGAAAGTGACCCTTCGAAAATCTTGAAGTGCCTTTCGAAATTGTTGAAATGACATTTTCTGCAAAGAAAGTGACCCTTCAGAAAAGTTAAGTGACCCTTCGGCTTTTTTGAAATGGTCACCCTCCCGAAAAGAAAGAAACTTTGGACTTTTTTGCCAATACCCTTCGAAAAAGTTGAAAAGTACCGTTTTTTGCCAAGAAGAATACCTTCGGGATTTTTGGAGAGACCAATTCCTTTGGGAAAGTTGCAAGTATCCCTTCGACAATTTTGAAATGGTCTTTCTCTTTTGTAAAATAACATTTTCGAAAAAATTGAAATCGACCCTTCGGCAAAGTTGCAAGTGTCCCTTCGGCAATTTTGAAATGGTCCTTCGTCCGAAAAAAACCCCTCAAAAAAACTGGAATGGTCCTCTTGCCCTTCGGAAGAATTGAAATGGACCATTTGCTGAAAGAAATGACCCTTCGGCTTTTTGATAAGTCTCTCTTCGAAAAAATTGGAATGGTCCTCTTGAAATTGTCACTTCGGATTTTTGCATTTGGATCGTTTTCGAAGGAATTGTACTGTTCAGCGTTTTTTATAAAGGACCTTCGAAAATCTTGAAGAGCCCTTCGGACAATTTGAACAAGCCCAATTCCTTCGAACTTTTGGAAAAGCCCATTTTGTCGAGAAGTGTTCTTCAGAAAATCTCTTGAAATGGACCTTTTTGAAAGGAATGAGCCCTTCGGAAAAACTTCACAAACCAATTTCTGACACTTGGACAAAAATGCATGTTTATGCAAAGTTTCGAATGATAGGGTTGCAATTTGACCTATGAGGTCAAAATTATCAATATTTTGGCGACTCAACTGGGAAGCATGTCTGATATGCTTAAGAACCAGAGCACTTACATGACCCCTGGACTCACAAAGTAATGACAAATTTCATCCATGACTGTAAATTCTCTTTTGACTCGGCATGAGACAACCTTCATCTTTCAAAAAGAAGGAAAATACACAAAGCAGCAAAAACTAACAAAACAAAGCAAATGTGCAAACAAGCACTTATTTGAACAAAATAAAAACAAACTAATGTGTTTGAACAACACTTGGAGGAAAACAAACTATGTACAAGGAACTTTGCTCTTCAATAGCAATGTTTTAAATGCATCCCATTGACTGGGATTGGAAGCTCTTTACCATCCATCTTTGCAAATTGGAAGGCATTGTGAGATTTACAACTGGAGATCGTATATAGGCCACTCCAAAGGGAATCAAACTGTGTGTTTTCCTGGTTTAGAGACCATATCTCCCTCTTTGAAACTTCATGGCGAAGCTCCTTTGTCAAAAGCTCTCTTCACTTGTGCTTGATGAATTTCCATGGCTAGCATGCAGTGATTTCTTACATCTTCCAACTCAAAAAGCTCAACATAACTGATCTCCATAGGCCCATTCTCCAACAATTCAAGTTGATGCATTAGTTCTAAAGCAAGAAACTCAAAAGAAATGGGTAACCTTACTTCCTTACCATATACCAGCTTGCATGGAGAGTTGGCTATTGATCTTTTATAGGTGATCCTATCAGTGCACAGAATTGACTTCAACTTGAGATGCCATGACCTCTGATTGTCTTCAATAGTCCTTATCATCTTCAATAGGTTCTTATTTGTAGATTCAACAAAATAATTTCCTTGTGGATAATAGTTTGATGAAGTGCTAAGATAAATCCCATGTTGGACAGCCCATTGACTGATCCTAGTTCCCACAAAAGCCAATGCATTATCAGAAGTAATAGTTGAAGGAACTCCAAATCTAGTAAGCAAACCTTCATAGAAATCTATAACATTGGTTTTGTTTGCTTCTTTCAATGCCACTACTTCTGTCCAATGTGTGAAATAATCTATAGCAGTTAGAATCTATTTATGGCCTGAACTTGAAGGAGGATTTATGAGACTAATAAAGTCCAATCCCCATTGGACAAAGGGTTGATCCACCACAACTGGATGAAGAGGTAAGGCTGCAAGTTTCACTTTTCCTACAAACATAGCGCATTGTTTGCACTTCCTTACCCATGCGTAGCAATCACCAAAAATACCAGGCCAATAGTACCCACCTCTCATGATCTTAAGGGTTGTAGTTCTTGCAAAAAAATGTCCTCCACCATGTCCATCATGGAATTATTCAAGCAATCTCTGAGTCTGGCTTGGCTCTATACACCTTAACAACATGCCATTGATATCTTTTTTGAACAAAACACCATCAATAAGCAAAAATGGAATTGATTGCAATTTGAAATATCTTCTTTTTGAAGAACTTAGATGAGAGGGATAAATACCATCTTGGAGATAGCTAATCAAGTCATGAAACCTGCTGGAAGATGAGGTATGACCAGCTGTAACCTTTTCATCATTTGACACCAAAACAACTCCATTAGTCTCTTGAAAGTCTTGAGCTAAACGCTCACAAAGTCCTTTGCCTCTAATCAGCTTTGTGACCTTAATTTCCACATCATACTCTATTACCTTGGTTATCCAACCAGCTCTCTTCTCATTTATATCTTTGTTCAAAAGGAACTCCTTGATGCTTGGATAAAAAACCATTAGGTGTATCTTATTGTTAGACAACAAATATCTAAACTTTTTAAGAGACCTTATAACTGAAAGAACATGTTTTTCAACAAAAGAATACCTTGTTTCATACTCTTCCAAGCCTTGACTAAAGAAAGCTATTGGCTACTCCAAAGCCTCATGATTTTGTTGCATAAGAAAGCCTGAAATGGTGTCCATGTTGGCATATGTATACAAAATGAAATCTTTTGTGAAATTTGGATTTATAAGTGTAGGAACACTATGGCCTTATTAATATCTTCAAGACTTTTAACTCCTTTGGACCAACTGAAGCTCTGATTCTTCTTTAGCATGGTTGTAAGTGGTTTAACTAAAATGACAAAATCTGAAATATATCTCCTTATGAAGTTGATTTTTTCAAAAAAGCTTTGCACAGCTTTTTTGTGCTTAGGCAAGGAGAGTGCAAGAATGGGGTCTACCTTTTCAGAATCTATGCTTAAACCATACTTTGAAACCACATATCCAAAGAGCTTCCCTTCATAAACTGAGAAGACACACTTTTTGGGATTTAGAGATACCCCAAATTGCCTACACCTTTCGAACACTTGCTTGAAATGAACCATGTGATCCTCTGCACTCTTTGAAAACACTATTATATCATCCAAATAAACAAGTACAAACTTGTTAAGAAGGCCTTGGAATGCCATATCCATAGCTCTCTGAATGGTTGCTCCAGCATTAGATAAACCAAATGATATCTTTCTGTATGCAAAAGTCCCCCACTTGGTTGTAAAGGCTATCTTAAATTGGTCCTCGTCCTTGACCAAAATCTGATTGTAGTCACTATATCCATCCAACAAAGAAAACCTCTCTGAACGTGCAATCAGCTGTGAAATTTATTCCATTGATGGCAATAAATAGTGATCTTTAAGTAAAGCACAGTTTAAATCATAGAAGTCAACACACAATCTAATCTCACCGTTCTTCCGTACCGGAACAAGATTTGCCACCCATGTTGAGTGCTTAATTGAAAATATAATCGCTGACTCTATGAGCTTGTGAAGCTCAACTCTCATCAAAGGCTCAAGCTTAAGATTAATGGGCCTTTGTCTTTGTCTCATTGGTTTAGTTTCAGCGTCTAACTCAATGGTGTGTTGAGCTAAACTTGGGTCAAATCCCTTGAGATCACTATATTGCCATGCAATTACATCAGCAAAACCTATGCATAATTCAATGAAAACTTATTTTTGTGGAGTACAAACCCTACCCAACTTCAAAAACTTACCAGCTGCAATATCTACATTGGCATAGTGCTCTTTTTTTGTTGACAAAGATGACTTCTCCTTCCTTAACTCGTCATCACCACTGAAAATGTTCTCAAGTGTGACCAATCCCTTGGGCAACTTAATTGTTTTTAGTTGCACAACCTAATCACCATACTACTGCAAATACTTTGATTGATTTCTTGAAGAAAACTCAGCGTCTTCTTACAAGAATCTTACAATTTGATTGTCATCTTCGAACAGCTGCCAATTCTTATGATTATCTGGAATAGAAGGCCTTACAACCACCTTTATATGTGACTGAATTTTCTCGCTCTTTATATCAGCTGAAATGCTAAATTGTGACCCAATGGCAACCAACCTATTTCCCTGTTTATTCTCACCTCTTGGTATTGCCTGAATGTTAAAAGCTTGAAAATCTTCAAGTCCCATATTCTATGCTTGTAAGATTTAAGCAACAAATTTTTAGATACATTTAAACCTCTTACTTGGTGAACTATAAGTTCGCTATCACCAAAAACTTGTAAGGAATTGATTTTCATCTTCCTAGCCCACTGCAAACCGTGAACTAGTGATTCATACTCAGCAAAATTGTTTGAACAACCAAACTGAAATTTAATAGAAGAGAAATACCTTTGCTTTGTTGGAGAAACTAACATCATTCCAGCTCCGGTACCATGTTTATTCCTTGATCCATCAAAGTACAATTGCCACAAACCTTCACTAGATTTATCATCCTTAACCATGGCTGGAATTAGTACATCATTCTCATGAAGGCAATACACACTGAGTCCTTCAATTAGCTTATAAGGATCATGCTCATGCAAATTGGAAGTCCACTCATCAAAAAACAAATCTGGAACTCAATCCAAAGGTGATCCATTTTCTACTCCACTAGTTTCTAGTACATCATCCGAGATGATACAGTTAGTGTTCACAACACTTGGCATATATGGCTCCATATGAAAACGTGCAAGAGGTTCAGAATGAATCGTCACCTTGGTACCATACCTGGTTTTGAATAACAAATAAGTCTAATCAGTTGATAAATATCCCATAATCTTTGAGGTGAGGTCCCTTGAAAGGCACATAACAAAGTAAGGAGGCAAGTTTACCACAACATCCTGTTGAATAGTAACATTGGGACAAGCATGTAATGTCAATTTCAGATCTCTGATGATGCCTACCATCTTTGTTGGTGACCCATCCAATTACAATACCCTCTTAGTACTTGGTTCATAAACAAGGTCGAGCTTGTCTGCAATCTGTTTAGGCATGATTGTACTACTAGCTCCACTATCCACCATATAGTTATGAACCAAAGTATCACCTACTATCAAAGAAAGGTAGAAAGGAAGAGTTTTATTTGTTTTTACCTCAATTCTGTCCACCTTTGCCATCTTATTTACTTGTTGTACTTGTTGCATAGTTGGCTGGTCTGAATTAGCTAAGACAACACCTTTCTCAACCGGTTTTGGAAACAATTTGAGAGTTGAAAGCTCTTGGATGAGCATATCTTTTTGTCCTAGGATGGAAAGAGAATCCCACATGCTAATGTTGATATTAGACTTTTTCATCTGATCCACTATATTGAACTGAGATCCACCAACCTTTGAAGGAAGCAGCAAACAATCTAATAGCAACATTATCTTCAACAACATTATGGACTGAAAAGAGATTAGCTACATCTTGGATATGCTCAATAGGGGTTGTTTGATTTTCCCCTGAGAAGAATGGGATACTTTTGAGAGCAGACACAGGAATGTCATTAAACTAAGCTAGATTCAACGGTCTACCTCTATTGAATGGAACAAACACTTGGTTTCTAATGGCCATTTGGATAATGGGGATTGTAGTGCCTAGAACAATAGGATAACCAGGGGACAAATATTTCTTTTGAGAATATGGATTTGCCCTCTTAAACCTTAATCTCTTATATGATATAAATTCAAAAAGAATACATTTACTAGCTAACCTTGTGGTAACCTTTGGTATGAAAGGATTCCCTGAATGGTGCTATGAGCCTTGCAACCTGAAGAATCTTTAGCTTGTGATGAAGATGAATATTCTCGTCTACTGCAACTATTTCTCAGCTTCAAACTTTTTCAGATATACAAAGAATTTCTTCGAGATCCCACCGGAGGTGCCAAAAACTATTGTCAATCAAACTCGCACCCTTGTGATAGTTTCAAGCCTTCACAGTCTGCTGAAACTGTGCGTGGCCTAATCAGCAGATTGAATCTCTAGATTCTAAGGGCTTGCTCCTTTTGATGTTGTTATAGACTGGATTTGCACCCTTGTGAGAGAGTTCTTCAGGTTCTCTCACTACCAACTATAAGCATGGGAACAACCTCAAGATGTGGGTGTCTTATGGTGAGATGAACCTCTAGACTTTTTTATGAGGCTAGTTCCTCAGATGCTTCACTTCAGCTCTTTGGGTTTCTACGCTAAACTCTACTAATGGCCAAGGAAAAGGGAAGAGAGATTACTTGAAAAAAAAAAATTAAGCTAAGGGAGGTGATACACTGAAAGTAAGTGATCTCCCTGCCCAGGAAAAGACATTAATTCAACATAAGACAAGTTGGCTTACACAACCTCCTAACCAGCTAACTTGCATAAGTTCTTTTTAAGTTAGGCTTACTGAACCACACATGAGGCAAAGAGGAATTTCAAAATTCACACCAAGCATCCATTAATGGCAGAAAAATACGAGTTCAGACCTATAATTAACTGAAAAGTACCAGAAAACAAGCAAGAAAGAAGGGCAACAAGGTTGGAAGGATGCTACTTCACAACGCTATTAATGCATAAGCTAACTCAATGCAATTTTCAGACAGAGAGATTTGTAAAAACAATCTTTATTGCTACAAAGGTCCATTACACAATGGTTTTCGCAAAGTGATTTTATTACCAGTCCGAGGATACATTTTTAGGCTCCAAGGCCTCTATTTATAAGGAATGGGAGAAGAGAGAAAGGGAGGAAAGAAAAAGTCGCAGATGGCTGCCACATCCTATTGTCCTTCCCTGATGTTCATAAATGCGTCATTCCAGAACATCACCCAATACTCTCGAGCCCCTCCCATCTTTAAGACTTTCTTTGACGTGTCTGAAAAGTCATGCTATGAGCAGCTGGAATGTTTCTTCTTGACGTGACCCATTTAAGCGTCGAACAATGATTGCGAAGAATAAACCATGGCAGATGGGAGCCTT
This sequence comes from Torreya grandis, assembly GCA_037957365.1. Classification (NCBI taxonomy): domain Eukaryota; kingdom Viridiplantae; phylum Streptophyta; class Pinopsida; order Cupressales; family Taxaceae; genus Torreya; species Torreya grandis. The sequence goes on along the minus strand of JARHVA010001695.1, from coordinate 2,399,607 downwards.
CATAACTTCCAGCTACTAGCTGCTCGGACTCTCCCATGTTTATTGAACATCCTTGTGCCACTTGTCCTTTATTGATTGGTTCTTTTTGCTCCAGTTGTGCCACATGGCAGCCTTCCATTCGTTGCATCATGATTCTAGCGTTGTCAAACCAAACTTAAGTCGAGCCCTCGAAGAATCCCGATTTACTCTATGCAGAGTAATTCAGGTTCTTTGGCCTATCCAACTTCGGACTTTCTCATATCCTTTGCTTATAAAGCCTTTTAAGTAGAGTATTTTGAGAAAACTCGATTTACTCTATGCAGAGTAATTTGGGTTCTCTAAACCTACTTACTTCGAGCTTGTCCATCTTGAAGTCTTCTCATTTTGCTGCTTCCCAAGCCTTAAGACTTCGGGCTTTTCAAACCCAGTTACTTCCAACGGCTAGTCGCTTAACTTGATTTTGACGTCCATTAGCCCGTCGTTTCCTTCAGACATTTAGTCTCGAGCTTCTCTCTCGGCATATTTCTTTCGGGCAAATCTCCCAAAGGAATTTCTTCGAACAATTTGTCCAAAGGAATTCCTTCGGACTTTTTGTCCGCATCTGTCTTTGGAAACTACCCTTCGGGCCTTTCATAATGGACTCTCCCAAAGGGTAAGAGACCCTTCGGGCTTTTTGCATGTTCCTTTGGATTTTCGCAATGATCCTCCCGAAGAGTAACATACCCTTCAAGAATTTTGAAATGGTCCTCCCAAAGGGTAACATACCCTTCGGAAAAATTGCAATTGTCCACTTGGAGAAGAAAAAGCCCTTTGGAAAAGTTGAAGTGTACCTTTGGGAAAGTTGACTGGTCCCTTTTTGACCTAAAAAGACCCTTCGGCATTATGAAAATGCCCTTCGGATTTTTGAAAAAGACTCATCTCTTGAAGAACCCGAGAAGCACCATTTTCAAGATCAAATCGGATTTGTCAAGCCCCTTTACTTATTTCGGATTTCTGACTACTCACAACTTATGAAGTAACTAAGTAGTGCCCCTTGGAGAACCCAAAATACACTGTCTATGAGTAATTCGGGTTTGTAAACCCGAATTACTTCTACTTATGAAACATTTAGAAGCTAAGCACTACTGGAAACCCGATTTGCACTATACCTTCAAAAAATCCAAAGTTGTCACTGCTAAAAAACCCGAAGTCCTCCCAAGACCTACCATTTTCTTGCTTGAAAGCTCCATTTTCCATACTTAGGTAAACTTTGATATGTGGGCCAAAGAGAAAAATGGCCAACAAGTGTATCAATTAGGATCTCTACTCTACGCTACAAACTGCAGGGGAAAAGGGAAGACGAGAAAGGTAAGAAAGAAAGGGAAAAACACAGTTCAAATTTTGCTTTCTTCGAACTGTTGTCCGAAGGAAAGGGAAAAGCACAGTTGAAAAGACCCGAAGGGCACCTGCCCTTCAAGAAGGTCCAATTCAAAAGTCCCGAAGGGTATGTGCCCTTTGGGTTGGTTCACTTTATGTTTCTAAAGACACAGACAATTCATCCGAAGGACAATTTCAAAAAGCCCGGGTGCCCTTTAAAAATCCCGAAAGGCAACTGCCCTTGCAGAGGGCACTCAGACGGCGAGAGAACCTTTCAGTTTTTTCGAAGGGTCATTTTCAAAAACCTCGAAAGGTATGTTTTAAGAAGTGCCCTTGCGAAGGGCATCTGGGTGTTGTGTAGGGACGTTTACAATTGCCCCGAAGGGTATGTGCCCTTGTGGGGGGCACTTCAAGCACAAAGAAGACCTTGGAAAAGGCTCCGAAGGACAAAATCAATTTTTTCAAAAGAGAAGTGCCCTTGCAGATGGCACTTAGTTGGTGGCAGGACCCTTTCAAAAGTTTTGAAAGGCACTTTTGAGGACGAATAGTCCTTGCGGAGGACACTTTGCAGCAATATGAACCTTTACAATTCTTTCGAAGGGCACTTCTAGTAAAACACACCCTTGTGGGGGGCACCAAAGCCAAAGACAGGACCAAATTAAAAAGCCCGAAGGGCATTTTTTGGAAGAAGAAGCCATTGAGGCCATCTTCATAAAACGAAGGACACAAACAAAGTTCCCAAAGGGCACTTGCCCTTCGGGGAAAGATAGCCAAAGGAGACGAATTCCTTCGGACATTTTTGTCCGAAGGAATTCCTTCGAACAAAAAGTCCGAAGGAATTTGGGAGGACAAAAGCCCGATAGAAATAAAAGCAAAGGCACAAAAGGAGACAAATTCCTTCAAACATTTTGTCTGAAGGAATCCAGATGGATCAAAAAGCCCGAAGGGTAAAGCATAAGCAAAGGCCAAAAAAGAGAAAAGAAAATGCCAAGCACAGGAAAATAAAAACACAAAGGCCCAACAAAATCAAAACCCGAATCTCGAATTAAATCAAAACACGAGAAAAGCCAGAGAAAACACGAAGTGAATTGAGCATGATCAATAGTATGAACACGGAAAAAGCCAAACAAGACTGAAGCAGAACTGAACATGGACATAAGCATGAACAATGAGTAAGACAAATGCAGAATAAAGACAAAGGCAAGATGAAGAAAGATCATGCACAGACTAACGTGAGTGATTCCAACGAAGTGAACACATTTAAGAAAACAAGCATACTTCAGTTCTGAAAATAGAGTTGTCTTGCATGATGAATGGGCAAAGTGTTAAATGTCTCAAACAACAAGAATTTCATGCACAAACTCTCGTTTGTCTCAAAGCTTGAAACGTTCTGACGGTTCAAGTGGATTTGACTACTCTTGCTTTGGAGTTGATTGGTTTTTAATTTAAGCCATCTATGCATTGATTTCATGCATCTAAAGCTTGTCTTCTTCTTCTTTTTCAACGCAAGAAATTTTCATGCAAGACAAAATAGACTTTTGTAAAAGTTGAGTTAGTTTGAATTTACTCGCTCTCTATTTTTCAACGCCAATCTCTTGGATTTTTGTAATTTTTTATATTAATGGTTTTTCAACCTTGTAAAAAAGATCCCTCTCTTGATAAGACTAGACTCTGTCATTGGTGAGTTGTGTCACCTCTTTAATCAGTAGAAGGACTGTACTTTAAGATTTCAAACGCTGACATAGTGTACATTCATTCAACAATTTGCATACGTGGTAGATTTCTCTCCCTTTCCAAATTCTGACTCGTACTTAGTTGCTAGCTTATCATGTTATGCAGGTCATGTTCAATGTTTTTTGTCTTTCGCTGAAGCTGTAAGTGGATGTTAAGTGGCTGCAAAGCGTCTTGTATCAAACCTCTCTTCATCGTTTTCCCTCACGTTTTTGTCATTGGATCGAACGTTCTCATGAAATACTTTTGCATAGTGATCAATTGAAATCAAAGGTCTTCATTTTCCCTTGTTTGTTCAGTTTTCAAGGTTTCAAGTAAAGTGGATCAACATTCTGGTGTATCACCATCATTAGGAAGGATTTCCCTTCAAATTTCTTTCTCCCTTTTCCATGGTAGTCCGCAGTACAGAGTAGAGATCCGTATTAATACATTTTACAAGAACCATCCTTCTCTGAAGGTTCTTCTCACCATTGAGGCACCCACCCTCATGAGAAGATCCCATTGTTTCAATTGAAGAGAGGATTAGTCATTTCAGTACGTCTTAGTTTCAGGGTGCAACTCCAGATTGACAACAGTTTTTGGCACGCCAGGTGGGACCACAAAAAAAAAATCTTTGCATATTTGAAGAGTTTCTGCAGCAGCAAAGGATATTCATCTACATCCAGTTGCAGAGTTTATAGCATCATTCAAGCAATCCGTTCATGCCAAAGGTTACCACAAGATCAACAAGTAAAGGTACTCCTTTTGAATTTTTAACTTATAAAAGAGCAACGTTTAGGAGGGCAAATCCATATTCTCAAAGAGAATATTTACCTCCCCCTCATCTTATCGTTCTAAACACTGCAATCCCCACCATCCAAATGGTCGTTATAAATCAAGTGTTTGCTCCATTCAATTGGGGAAGTCCACTGAATCTAGCACAGTTAGATGGCATTTCTATATCTGCCCTCAAAAGTATTCCATTTTTCTCAGGAAAAAATCAAACCCCTATTGAGCATACCTAAGATGTGGCTAATCTTTGTTCAGTTCATAATGTTGTTGAGGATAATGTTGCTATTAGATTGCTTGCTGCTTCTTTCAAAAGAAAAACATTACAGTGGTAAAGAACCCTCCCACTTAGATCCATTTCCACCTGGGATGAATTGGATGCAGCGTTAGTCAAGCAATTTGAAGACAAATCTAATCACTTATCTTTAGTTGAGAAATTAACTACCATACAAAGAGCTCCTCATGAGTTCATATATGATTTTAATCTCAGATTCTAGAAGACATGAACCAGGATACTAGTTCTGATTAAGACATCCCCTGAATATGCATTTCTGTATTTTTTGAAAGCTCTTAACTCTGACATTAGTGTGATGATACAGTCAATAGGTGGTACTACTTTGCTAGATGCTTATGAAGTTGCAATAAGGGCAGAAAATAATTTGATACAAGCAGATAAACTTTTTTCAAGACCTCCAATGCCCATATTTTTAAAAATAAGTTATGTACCAGCCCCTCAAGTTCTTCAAATTTCATCTTTGGCTCCAATTCCAGCACCTCAAGTTCCTATTGCAGCCCCTACTAGTCAAGCTAGTGAGATAGGAGAGTTGAAAAGTTTGCTACAATCTTTTGGAAATAAAATAATACAGCTCAAAAAGCAGCAATTTCAGTGAAATAAACCCTATCAACAGCAAAATTAGAACAACTATTAGTCCTCCAAAGATCAAAGGTCGCCTTATCAGAGTTTCAGAGAAAATAGACCACTCTATCAAGCACAAGGAGCCATAACTCTAGCTAAGTCATGCTGCGCTTGATCCGAATGCTCCTTCCACTTCAAAAGCCATTGTTCCAACCGCACCTCAAAATAATTTGGTGCAGGATTCAGGTTGGCAGCTCTCAAATCTCAATGATGTTCAAAACCAAGTCTTGATATCATAGAACATCACCATGCCACAAATGACACAAGAAGAGTTCTCTTTTCAAAGAGATCAATATCAAGAAAATCTCAAGGAGTGACTCATCAAGTTCAAAGGCAGCCTGATTCTATTAATGTAAATTAGCAAGTTCATGATTATATTGCTTTTACTCAGGATGTTAACACTAACGATTCAAATTGTCAAATTGTAGCTATAACCTATCAAAGAACTAAAAGAAAAGTTGTTGATGAATCTCAAGCGGTAGCAAATACTTCAAGTACTCCTAGTAATGTTGCTAAAAGTACAAAAGAGCAGCTTGTTGGCCCCACAACCCAGAGAAATCAAAATACAGAGGTTAGTAAAGTGCAGCAAATACCTCTAATTTGTGAGTAGCAAGTACCTCAGAAAGTGCAATCAAAGGTTAGTGCATCTCAGTTCAGTATTGTAGATCAAATGAAGAAGTCTAACATCAGCATTAGCATGTGAGATTCTCTTTCAATTCTAGGGCAAAAAGATAAACTCATTCAAGAACTTTCAGTGCTTGAATTGTCTCCAAAATCGGTTGAGAAAGGTGTTGTCTTGACAAATTCGGATCAGTAAACTAAGCAACAGGTGCAGCAAGGAGATAAGATGTCAAAGACAGACAAAACTGAGGTAAAATCAAAGAAAACTCTTTTTTATCTTTCTTTGATAGTGGGTGATACTTTGGTTCGTAATTGTATGGTGGATAGTGGAGCTAGCAATACAATAATGCCTAAACAGATTGCAAACAAGTTCGGCCATTTTTTATGAGCCAAATACTAAAAGGGTATTGCAGTTGGATAGCTCGCCAGCAAATACGGTAGGCATTATCAAAGATTTGAAATTGACATTGTGTGCTTGTCCTAACGTTACTATTCAACAGGGTGTTGTAGTGGTGGACTTGCCTCCTTATTTCGTTGTGCCTTTCAAGGGACTTCATCTCAAAAATTGAGAGATATTTATCAGCTGATTGGACCTATTTGTTGTTTAGAACCAGGGATGATACCAAAGTAACAATTCATTGAAAGCCTATTGCACGTTTTCATATGGAGCCTTATATGCCAAGTGTTGTCAATGCAAATTGTATCATCTCAGATGAAATATTACAAACTAGTGATGTAGAAAAGGACTCACATTTGGATGGAGTTCCAGATTTGTTTTTTGACGAGTAAGCTTCTACCTTGTATAAGCATGATCCCTACAAGCTGATTGAAGAGAAAAGTCTTGGTGTGTATTGTCTTCATGAGAATGATGCACCAATTCCAGCAATGGTCAAAGAAAACCAATCTAATGAAGGCTTGTGGCAATTGTTCTTTGATGGATCAAGAAATAAGCATGGAACCGGAGCTAGAATGATGTTAATTTCTCCTACAGAACAAAGGTATTTCTCTATTAAATTTTAGTTTCGTTGTTCAAACAATGTTGCTAAATATGAAGCTCTAGTTCACGGTTTGTTGTGGGCTAGGAAGATGAAAGTCAATTGTTAGCAAGTGTTTGGAGATAGTAAACTTGTAGTCCACCAAGTAAAAGGTTTGAATGTATGCAAGAATGTGTCGCTTAAATCCTACAGACACAAAGTTTGGGATTTACTTGAAGATTTTCAGGGTTTTAATTTTCAGGCAATACCAAGAGATAGGAATAAACATGCTGATAGGTTGGCTACTGTTGGGGCACAATTTAATATTTCAGCTAATGTAAAAAGTGACAATTTTCAGTCACATATAAAGGTAGTTGTAAAGCCTTCTATTCCGAATAACCAAAAGAATCAACAGGTGTTTGAAAATGACAATTAAATTATGATATTTTTGCAGAGAGGGTGAGTTTTTTTCAAAAAATAAATCGAAACACTTATAGCAGTATGGTGATCAGATTGTACAACTGAAAACGAATAGGCTACCCAGGGGATTGGTCACTCTTGAAAATATTTTCAGTGAGAATGATGAGCTAAGGAAAGAGAAATCATCCTTGTCAACAAAGGAAGAACACTATGCTAATGTAGAGATTGCAGCTGATAAAATTTTGAAATTGGGCAAGGTATGCACTCCAAAAAAAAAAGTTTTCATTGATTTATGCACAAATTTTGCTGATATATTCACATGGCAGTATAGTGATCTCGAAGGTTTTGATCCAAGTTTGGCTCAACACACCATTGAATTATAAGAAGAAACTAAACCAATGAGACAAAGACAAAGGCCAATCAATCCAAAGCTTGAGCCTTTGATGAGAGCTGAGCTTCACAAACTTATAGAATCAGCATTATATTTCCAATCAAGCACTCAACTTGGGTAGCGAACCAATTCCAGTATGAAAAAAGAATGGTGAGATTCATTTGTGTTGATTTCCATGATTTAAACAGGGCTTCGCTTAAAGACCACTATCCATTGCCATCAATGGAACAAATTTTACAGCTTGTTGCAGGTTCAGAGAGGTTTTTGTTGTTGGATGGATATAGTGGTTACAATCAGATTTTGGTCAAAGAAGAGGACCAATTCAAGACAGCGTTCACGACTAAGTGAGGAACATTTGCATACAGAAAGATGCCATTCAATATGTCTACTGGTGGAGCAACCTTTCAGAGAGCCATGGATATGGCCTTCCATGGCCTTTTTAACAAGTTTGTGCTTGTTTATTTGGATGATATAACAATGTTTTCAAAAGATGCAGAAGATCACATGGTTCATCTCAAGCAAGTATTCGAAAGGTGTAGGCAATTTGAGATATCTCTAAATCTCAAAAAGTGTGTATTTCAGTTCATGAAGGTAAGCTTCTTGGACATGTTTCAAAGCATGGTTTAAATATAGATTCTGAAAGGATTCAATCCATTCTTGCACTCTCCTTGCCTAAAAGCAAAAAAGCTTTACAAAGTTTCTTTGGAAAAATCAACTTTATAAGGAGATAAATTTTAGATTTCACTATTGTAGCTAAACCACTTACAACGATGCTAAAGAAAAATCAGAACTTCAGCTGGTCCAAGGAGGGAGTAAAAGGGTTTGAAGATGTTAAAAAAGCCATAGCAAGTGCTCCTACGCTTTTAAATCTAGATTTTACGAAAGATTTCATTCTGTATACGTATTCTAATGTGGACACTATTTCGGGAATTCCTATGCAGCAAAATCATGAAGATTTGGATTAGCCAATAGCTTTCTACAGCCAAGGTTTGGAGGAGTATGAAACAAGGTATTCTTTTGTTGAAAAGCATGTCCTTTCAGTTATAAAATCTCTGAAAAAATTTAGGCAATTGTTGTCTAATAATAAAATACATCTAATGGTTGCTCATCCAAGCATCAAAGAATTTCTTCTGAACAAAGACATAAATGAGAAGAGAGTTGGTTGGATAACCAAGGTAATGAAATATGACGTGAAAATTAAGGTTACAAAGCTGGTTAGAGGCAAAGGACTTTGTGAGCATCTAACTCGGAACTTGCAAGAAAATAATGAAGCTATTTTAGTGTCAAATGATGAAGATATTGCTGTTGTTCACACCTCACCTTCCAGTTGGTTTCGTGATTTGGTAAGCTATCTGCAAGATGGTTTTTACCCTTCTCACCTAAGTGCTTCAAAAAAAAGGTATTGCAGATTGCAATCAATTCCATTCTTGTTCATTGATGGTGTTTTGTTCAAAAAGGATATTAATGAAATGTTACTAAGGTGTGTGGAACCAAGCCAAACTAAAAGATTACTTGAAGAATTCCATGATGGACATGGTGGAGAACATTTTTCCGCAAGAACTACAGCACTTAAAATCATGAGAGGTGGGTACTACTAGCCTACTATATTTAGCGATTGCCATACATGGGTTAGGAAGTGCAAACAATCTGCTATGTTTGTAGGAATAGTTAAACTTGCAGCGTTGTCCCTTCAGCGAATTGCAGTGGATCAGCCTTTTGTCCAGTGGGGATTGGACTTTATTGGTCTCATTAGTCCTCCTTCGAGTTCAGGGCATAAGTGGATTCTAACAGCTACGGATTACTTCACACGTTGGACGGAAGCAATTGCATTGAAAGAAGCAAACGAAACTAACGTTCTTGATTTCTATGAAGGTTTGCTTACTAGGTTTGGAGTTCTTTCAACCATTATTTCTGACAATGCAATGGCTTTTGTGGGATTTGGGATCAGTCAATGGACTATCCAACACGGAGTTTATCTCAGCACTTCATGGAACTATTATTCACAAGGAAATGGCCTTGCTAAATCTACAAACAAGAACCTCTTAAGGATCATACGAAGGACTATTGAAGACAATCAGAGGTCATGGCATCTCAAGTTGAAGTCAGCTCTATGGGCTGATAGGATCACCTACAAGAGATCAATAGCCAACTCTCCATACACGCTAGTATATGGTAAGGAAGCAAGGTTACCTATTTCTCTTGAGTTTCTAGCTTTAGAACTAATGCATCAACTTGAGTTGTTGGAGAATGAGCCTATGGAAATTAGGTATGCAGAGCTTATGGAGTTGGAAGAGACAAGAAATCAATCCATGCTAGCCATAGAAAGTCATCAAATAAAGGTGAAAAGAACGTTTGACAAAGGAGATTTGGTTCGTAAGTGGGATGAGGATCGAGCCAAACCAAGCAAGCACACGAAGTTTGATTCCCTTTGGGGTGGCCCATACACGATCTCCAACTGCAAATCCCACAATGCCTTCCAACTTGCCAAGATGGACGACCAAGAGCTTCCAATCCCAGTCAATGGAATACATCTGAAACATTGATATTGAAGAGCAAAGCTCTATGTACATAGTTTGTTTTTTTGCTTTCCTCCAAGTGTTGTTCAAGCACAGTAGTTTGCTTCAATTTTGTCCAATAAGAGTTTGCACATTTGCTTCTTAGTTAGTTTTCTTGCTTTTGTGTTTTGCCCTTCCTATTTTGAAGGAGAAAGGTTACTTCAACCGAGGTCCAGAGGAGATTTTCAGTCAGAAATCAGGTTCACCATTTGGGAGTTCGAATAGCATCTATATGGTCTGAGTTCTCTAGCATAGCAGGGATGCTTCCCAGTTGACTCGTCAAAAATGTTGGCAATTTTGTCCCCCACAGGTCAAATTGTCACCCCTACTATTCGGAACTTTGCTATGGTGCCAAGTTTGTCTTGTCAATCAATTTTTGGGGTTCTTAAATGTGCATTTGCAGCCACCCAAGTGGCCATCTACGGCAGTTTGAAAGGGTTTTTCCTCCTCTTCTAAGCATCACGTACAGCCAAAAGCCAAGACATACATGTTGTAAGTTCATTTATTTTGTCTTCCCAAGGATTTTTTCGGGATATAAGAGGTGGACTATTTCTTCGAAAATTTTGTCCGAGAGTAATAGCTCTCAAAGGACTGTGTAAAAGTCCGAAAAAATGACTACGTGGTAGTTGTTCAAAGTTTATTTTCTTCGGACTTTTGTCCGAAGGAAAAGAAAAAGCACGATTGAAAAGGCCCGAAGGGCACCTGCCCTTCAGGAAGGCCCAATTCAAAAGTCCTAAAGGGTATGTACCCTTCGCATTGATTCACTTTATGTTTTTAAAGACGCAGACAATTCATCCGTAGGACAATTTCAAAAACCTTGGGTGCCCTTCAAAAAGCCCGAAGGGCAACTGCCCTTGTGGAGGGCACTCAGGCGGCAAGAGGACCTTTCATTTTTCCCGAAGGGTCATTTTCGGAAACTCTGAAGGGTATGTGCCCTTGCGGGGGGCACTTCAAGCACGAAGACCTTGAAAAAAGTTTTGAAAGGCACTTTTGAGGATGAATAGCCCTTTCGAAGGGCACTTGGTCGGTGGCAGGACCCTTTCAAAAGTTCTGAAAGGCACTTTTGAGGACGAGTAGCCCTTGTGGAGGGCACTCAGGCGGCAAGAGGACCTTTCATTTTTCCCGAAGGGTCATTTTGAAACCCCGAAGGATATGTGCCTTTGCGGGGGACACTTCAAGCACAAAGAAGACCTTGGAAAAAGTTTCGAAAGGCACTTTTGAGGACAAGTATCCTTGCGGAGGGCACTATGTAGTGAAGTGGACCTTTTCCATTCTTCTGAAGGGCACTTCTAGAAGAACCTTACTCTTGCGAAAAGCACCCAGGCGACTAAAAGGACCAAATCAAAAAGCCCGAAGGGCATTTTTGGGAAGCAGAAGCCCTTGCAGAGGGCACCTTCATAAAGCGAAGGACAAAAACAAAGTTCCCAAAGGGCACTTGCCCTTCAGGGAAAGATAGCCAAAGGAGATGAATTCCTTCGGACTTTTTGTCCGAAGGAATTCAGAAAAAGCCCTGACGGAGGATATACTTGGGGAAAAGCCCGATAGAAAAGACAAGGCCACAAGCAAGGAACAAAAGCCCGAAGGCTAAAGCATAAGCAAAGGCCAAAAAAGAGAAAAGAAAATGTCAAACCACAGGAAATATAAAACACAGAGGCCCAACCAAAATAAAGCCCGAATCCCGAATCAAAGCAGAACATGGGAAAAGCTAGAGAAAACACGAAGTGAACTGAGCATGAGCAAACACCGAAGCAGAACTGAACCTGGACATAAGCATGAACAGTGAATAAAACAAACGTAGAATAAAGACAAAGGCAGGATGAACAAAGATCATGCATAGACTAACATGAGTGACTCCAACGAAGTGAACACGTTTAAGAAAACAAGCATGCTTCAGTTCTGAAAATAGAGTTGTCTTGCATGATGAACGGGCAAAGTGTTGAACGTTTCAAACAACCAAAAATTCCATGCACGCACTCTCGTTTGTCTCAAAGCTTCAAATGTTCCGACGGTTCAAACATAATTCTTAATTTGGCATTTGCATTGATTTCATGCAAAGGGGAGACTTTCAAACGTTCCAACAGTTCAAGTGGATTTGACTACTCTTGTTTTAGAGTTGACTAGTTTTCAAGTCAAGACATCTATTCGTAGATTTCATGCATCTAAAGCTTGTCGTCTTCTTTTTCTTTTTCAACATAAGGAATTTTCATGCAAAACAAAGTAAACATTTGTAAAGGCTGAGTTGGTTTGAGTTTACTCCCTCTATTTTCCAACGCGAATCTCTTAGTTTTTTGTAATTTTCTATATTAATGGCTTTTCATCGTTATAAAACCCATCCCTCTTTTGGCAAGCAATCTTCTACCAAAGTTTGTTCTATAACCTTTTTTCAGAATCAATAAGAGGACTGTGTTTTTTCAATTTCCAGCAGCCGATATAGTGTACTATTGTTATAGATTTGCCTAAGTAATAGATTTTATTTCTTCCTTGTCAAATCTGGATTCGTACCTAGTTACTAGCTGGTCATTTATGCAGGTCACGTTCTATGTTTGAATGTCTTTTGTTGAGTTTACAGTGGATATTAGTGGTTGTTTAGTGCCTTTCGTCAAGCCTATTTCTACTTTTCCCTCAAGCTTGGATCATTAGACATAACCTTTTCGTGAAATACTTAATGGTATTGACCAATTGGAGTTGAAGTTTTGCCTCTTCCTAGTCTAAATCAGTGTTCTCAGAAGCCCGATTTGAGTGGATCAAGCAAATTAGATGTATCACCGTTTTTAGCTAGAATTTTCTTTCAAGTTCTTTCCCCCTTTTTCTCCAGGCAGTTTGTAGTGTAGAAGTTGAGATCCTCATTGATACATCTTACAAGAAGCAACCTTCTCTGGAGGTTCTTTTCACCATTGAGGCACCCACCCTTGTGAGAAGATCCCATTGTTTCAACTGGAGCAAGGATTAACCATTTCAGCACATCTTCAATTCAGGGCGCAACTCCAGGTTGACAACAAGTAGCATCCACACCACAATGTTGAGAAGCAAAGAATGTTACACACCATTGGAAAAAGAATTTTGAGATACAATGACAAAGACTTTAGAGTCACAAAAAATGCATACAAGTTTGTCTCGACATTCAAGCTAGAATTAGTCACCTGTTAACATGGCATCCCAAGTTTGCAAGTTTTGTTTGACCAACATTGGTAAGGTCCCAAGTCCTTGACGATTACAACCAAGTAATCAATCCTATCATTGTAATGAGGAAGGGAGAGCACCTGGTTTTAATTTATTTGAAAATTCTAGGTCAAACACTGACCAATGTTGTGATCAACATCAAATATGGAGTAACTGTTTTACTATAATATATTGGTGAAAATTAAACACACTCTAGATGTCAAGCGCTAAGCTTTGGATGGTTAACCAATTTGGATCTAACCCCTTGGAGTTTTGGCTGCCCAAAAGGTGCATATAGAGGTATGTACTTTTATATGTGAATTTTTTGTCTTCTCATTGTTGAAGTCAATGTATGACACCTTGATGGAACAACAATGTCTTCAGGTAGCCAAGGTTGACTTGAATATGAAGCATGAAATATTGCTAATGGAGGAAGTAGAGAGCCAAGAAGATAAGTGTGTATTTAAGGACACAAACCATTAGAGAAGAGTCGATGATGTCAAACTCAAACGAAGAACCACTTGATGAAATATCCTACCAATGATAACATCTTGCAACTTGGTTGTTAAGAGGCCGACATGCTTTGTGACAACTTGTTACATTGGATGAGGTGCATTCTAACAACTTGTTACATTTGGAAATGAAAGTCTAAGAAATCTTCTTGCCATTGTGCTTCTAAAAACACACAATGAAGATTAAAATTTGTATCCACTTTTAAAGTCTAAATGTGGTAACAATCAACCATCCATTTATTGATTATATTTTGAAAGAGCTGGCATACCATGAGATATATTCTTTCCTCGATAGCATTCTATGTACAACAAAATTAGCATCACAAGATGTGAAGCCCAATTTTGATCAGCCTTTTTTTCTTATTTGACTGCCCACATTGTAGTAGATGGGTGCTATATATGTGTAGCATGTTATGTAGACTCTACTTTAATTTTATGTTCAAAAAGTATGTTGCTTATAGGGTTCATTGGGATACATCTTATTGTTTCCAAATGCTTTGGCTTATTTTTGGTTTTACGCATGGTATTGTGATATCGTATTCCTAAAGAGGCTGTTTATAAGGAGACCATTTTTGAGCTCATGGTTTAAATGTTTCATTGCTATCAAAACAGATATTTTTACATGCATGTAAACTCGCAAGCACAAAAGTTGAAAGGACATCAACTTGGTTTTGTATTAGATTACCAAAAATAACATTAACACAAGAGTAAGATGGTTAATTATCAGAAACAATGTTCTAATGCCTCCTTAGACATCAGAACTCATTGGGGACACTCTCAAGGAGCAACACACTGCACTCTTTAGCCAATTCCATGAATTTATGATGCAACTTGGTCCAACATCATCTCATTTTTTTGTCCCAGCTATCAATCCATCGTTTCAGCATTAGAACCCTTTCAAAGTCCAAGTCCATCTAGATACTCATGTTCGAAGACAAAATTGACATCGTAGCACTAGATAGCTTGGTTCAATAATTGGAGGCCTACTTCTTAATCAATTTCTTTAGTGACACAAAGAACATTAGATTTCACAACACTAAATATGTCCATCTCAATTGCACATTAGTGGGAATCTTATAGAACGCAAAGCAAACAATAATATGAGCATGTCAACACTTGAAGCAATTTGTTAGTGCCATGCAAATCGAATACAACCCCCTCAAACACTACGAGGACGATTACATGAATTTTTGACAATTGTGCAAGCACAAAGAGAAGTCAATTCATGACTACACAAACGAGTTCCATGACTACGTTCTGCCCCTTCGTGAAAACACAATGGAGCAACATAAGGTGTTGACGCACATCAGTGGACTCTTGCCTTATATACACATGAATATTGAATTCTTAAACATTAACACATTGGAGCAAGCATACCACAACATCACCAAGATTGAGGCTAAAGCCAAGATGAAGCATAAGTTTTCTTCATCCAACGCTATGTGCAAGAGCAAGCCCACACATGGTGCACCTTGCGCAGAAGCAAAAAATGCCAGCCAATGAGAACAATCAAAACATCCTCTGACTTATCAAACAAAGGCAAAAATAAGCAATGTGACAAGTGAGGCCACTGACAACGCACAAGCTCACACAATGGTTCTGAATGTCCCACACGACAATCCTTGATTGTGCAATCTACATCAAGTCTCGTGCAAGTAAAAGACTCTGATCCAAATGTTACTTGTCTGAGAGCTAAAAGCTCTGCGATCGACATTTCAGAGGAATGAAAACGCCTCTTCCATACTAAGTGTTGGGTCAAGGACCCATTCATGTCATCATCAACAGTGGGAACAAAAAAATCATTGTGGAAGATGCAGCCTGACGCCTAGGTCTTACCACTGAAGCACATTCTTGTCCAGACTCCTTGGGATGGCTACAACAAAGAAACGATATTCGTGTTCGACACCAATGCATTCTTTGGTATCAAGTCAAACTCATGCAACACAATCACTTGTGATGTCGTGAAATTGGAAGTATGTGACATTCTACTCGACAAGCCATATGTGTATGACTGCAATGATGCCTATAGAGCAAAACCACAATGTTGTTCCATCAAAGTCGAGGACGACATCTTCAATATCTACAAGTCCCTTCCAAAGACCATAGTCACTTTGGTATCTACCAAGCAATGTCACAAACTCATTTCTCGCACATAGAAGTTCATGCTACTCATGGTCCACCCAAAGACACAACATCGGAGAAAGCATGCATTGTCAGCACACCATGTCGTGCCTTTGTTGCAACTTGACAACTTACTGTAACAATATGCAGATGTCTTTGAAGAACCTAAAGGAGTCCCCACACATTGTCTAGTAAAGCATCAAATTGATTTGGTTCATGGGTTTCCTCTTTCAAACGACCCATTGTACCACAGGTCTACTTGGGAGAATGTTGAATTCCGACTCTAGATCCAAGAGGTTATTGATCAAGGCAAGATCAAGCCAAGCACTTCTCTTTGTGGCAGCCCAATAATCCTTAAGGCAAAGCAAGATGACTTGTGGCACCTTTGCATTGACTATCGTGAGCTCAACAAGATAATAGTGAAGAATCAATATTCACTACTACACATTAAAAAGGTATCATCAAAGGTTGCACTTCTCCTTGTGGCAGCCCAATAATCCTTAAAGATGGCTCGTGGTGCCTTTGCATTGACTATTGTGAGCTCAACAAGATAACAATGAAGCATCAATATTCACTGTCGTGCATTGAAAAGGCATCATCAAAGGTTGCAACCTTTGATGATAACATTATACTCATATATAGGTGAACACATTCCAAGTTAGGATATCATCAAGCTAGATCAAGCTATAGTATTCACTTGCTATATGTTGTCATTATGCATACATAGCTATATTCATTGTCGTTTTGTTTTTACTTCCTATTATATTTTGTTGTTATAATGTTTTACCATACTTTCTTAATTTAGCTGTAAAGAACACATAAAGCCGAATCTATGTCATCAATGGTGAACCAGACATAGTAGTGTGAGAAAAGTTCTGTCACTATTTGTCAGTAAGATTGTGGAGAAAGAAGCATTCAACTGATATCAATATAAGTCAAATTTCTCTATTGGATGCAGAAATCAACTCATTGTCGATACAAATTAGACAATTAGAAGTTTCACACACAAACTAGAGTTAGGGGAAGGAGCGACATCAGTTTCCAAGAAGGATTCAGATTTTATTGTCTAATACCCGCCGAAATAAGAAACAGCGGTCACTTGGACCAGTTATTTGTCCAATGAATTGAAAAACGGTAGAGCTTAGTGAAAGAACATTAAAGAAGAATAGAATGGAATCAAAACCCTCTTTGATTTCCAAATCAGTTATATTAGGTGGGGAACCTAATCAAGACCCACCTGTACATTGCCTAAATTGGGAGTATTATTGGAAAGCTAATGGGATTAATGGGGATAAGGCAAGACTGGAGTAGTTTCCATGAGCACTATAAGATTATGTGATCAAATGGTTTGATTAATTAAAAGATAATAAAAATAATGCATGGCATAAAGTACCCTAAAAAAAATCACTGAATTTAAAATGTGGCACATAGATGCCTAAACTCTTAATGAAATAACAAGCATTAACCAAGGAAAAGACGAATCCATCCAATATTACAATATAAGAAAGTTAAATCTTGTACAAATGTCAAAACAACCCCATCAGAGATGACTTGAAAAGGCAATATTTCTTAAACAGATTTTTTTTAAATATTTTGGGAAAGTCTGTGAGTGGTACCACTTTGAAATATCAAGATACATATCAACAGATGTTAGATGTCGAACAATTAAACTTTTTACAAAAGAGAGGAAAAGATCAAGATGGAAATGAGTCTCAACTAGAGGAAATTATAAAATGCTTATCTAATAAAGATGATAAAAAGGTACAAGTTGGGAAAACATGACTTTGGTCCCTAGGATGAAGAACAGAAGGACGTAAAGAGAAAGAACGTCCTATCAAATATTGTGTAATTTGCAATGTAAGAACTCATGATATAAGTGTTCATTTGATCTAAAAAGTAATAAATCTGATAAACAATGCATGATGGTTCACCAAACACCATCTAGCGGAGGCTATAAGAATCAGAGAAATGAAAGATCTTCAAGTATCAACAGTGAGAGTCAAGGGCAAAGAACTCTAATTATGATGGATAAAGAGAGCAGACCTGTTATACAGTGCAGAATATGTAATAGATGGGGGCACTCTACTAATGAATTTCCAAAACGCACCAGCCTAAGTCTTGAAATTATGTACAGAATGTGGTCCAGAGACCATGACAATGAAGACTGTCCTGAGATGAAGTCAACCAACATGGTTGAAATTGAAAGATGGAAAAGTTAATTACCTATTGGCAATTACTAGGGCAGCGCAAAAGAAATAATTAGCAATGCAAATAGAAAAACAATGCACGCAAGATGTGATACAAGTTGTGAAACGCATAAATGATCATGCAGATAGTGTGGGATGGGTTTAATAAACTGAACCTCCACCAGATACACGAACTGGACAACTGTGCACAAGACAGAAAAACATGATGAAAAAGAGAAAAATAATCCTATACAACAGCTAGACTACTTGCCACAAATAGCACAAGCCCAAACAGTCAAACCACCTGAAGAAGTACAGAAATCAATGAGGAATGGGATGTACTACTATTGGGAAAATGATGGTGTTCCCAATATAACTATAGATATAGGATATATGGTTCTTCCAAACGCTTTGATTGATGGTAGGTCAGGTGTAAAC
The DNA here is from genome assembly GCA_037957365.1 of Torreya grandis. NCBI lineage: Eukaryota > Viridiplantae > Streptophyta > Pinopsida > Cupressales > Taxaceae > Torreya > Torreya grandis. The sequence continues at coordinate 2,381,480 of JARHVA010001695.1, read as the reverse complement.
ACTCTACCTAAAAAAGCGTGGAAAAATCTAGTAAAACCACCAATAATAAAAGCAGATTTTAGGCTGAAATTGGCACATGGGGAAGGAATTTCTCAGTTATCCTATTGGATCAAGAGATAACACTAGCAGGAAAACGATTATGCATAGTACTCGTGATTATAACTATAGAAAGTGTACTAAAACATTATGATGCATTACTAGGATGCCCAGCTTAAAGCAGGTTAAAGCTATCCATGATTATTGAAATATACATGCTTCTCTAATGTTTCTCTCTCATCAAACCTTTAAACTAGCAATCACCCATCCCTCTTCCTTGGCCCATCCTCCCAGCCATCCAAGAACTAGTTGATTACAGGGGTCTTCCCTCTTGAGGAGGCCATGGCCTCCTCTTATGGATCTCCTTCCTCTAGTCCAAACCAGAACTTCAGATTTGTTGTGACTAAGGCAGAACCAAAATTATGAAAAAACCTTCAAGATTTTCTTCAGTATCAGGCATGAAGAACAATATGCTAACCCAATTTTTCCATTAAAAGGAAAATGGATGTTATCTCAAAATGGAAAACCCTCCAAAAATCTCCTTTTCTCTAGATGAAATGGAACAAATGATCTGGATGCTAAAATAAAGTGCTCTTATCTGTCGATTCATGGGATCTTTCCCATGACCCAAAATTATGAAATTTGGGTACAAGCAACAGGGCCAGTTGAGATCTTCATGATGCCTAAAGGATACTTCATGGCAGTCTCCTCTTCTAAGAAAGAAAAGGACCAGGTTTTCCAAGGGGGGCCTTGGTCATGAAGAAATTTGGCTAATTCATGAGACATTAGTCACTAGATTTGAATCCTACTAAAGATCTCCCCAATACCCTACCTGTTTGTGTCAGAGTGCCTCTGCTCCCCAGTGAACTTTGCCAAGAAAGAACCTTGCAAAGGATTGGCAACACTGTTGGGGTGTATAGCAGCCTAAGAATTCACAAGGAATCCGTGGTTCCTCAATTATCCCTACATATGTACCAATTTGTACTTAGACGAGCCTCTACCAGACATAATCATCATAGACATTGGGGACATTGAGTGGGGAAAACTAGTAGACTACGAAAATATCCCATTTAGGTACCAGAGTTGTCATGAACATGGCCATTTGGTCAGAATCTTCATGTCTCAGGACAACACAGGACAGCAAGCCCTGCAGCCATCATCTGTGAAGCAAGATCTAGCCAACGCTACAGAAAAAACAGTGGCAGTACTTGCATCAGAAAAAGGCTCCCCTGAGCCAACCTATGAAACTCAGGGGATGGAAAACAAAATCCAAAAATTATATTCAAGAAAAGGGAGAGAGATGTAAAACACTAATGGCCAAATATCTCTCAAAAAATCCTTTTCAGCTTTGGCAGAACCAGAAAGGGATGCAATGGAGGTGGTCCACACAAAGCCTGATACCAAGGGCCCTCCTTCTCAAGTTCCTTTGGATCATGGAACAAATAAGTATCAAAAAATGGGTAAGCCTTGAAATCCTTTTTAATTTCTTCCAAAGCTAGCATCTCTACGTCAATCACACCCAACAAGAAGGCTCAATCCACCAGGCATTCCCAAAGGGATCTTATCCCAACAAATATCCAAATCTGGGGGCCAAAACCCAAATCCGAGCCAAAAAGGAAAGGAAATCCTCCACTGAAGTTCTTGACACGAAGGAGGACCCCAAAGCAAATTTCACTCGCACAGATCATGCAGATCTAGATGCCTGAATTTGTCCCCTCAGAGCCACCTTCAAAGAAAGAATCACCATCGTCCCCAACATCCCTTTGATGTGGTATTCTCTTGTAACATTCGTGGTCTAGGCGTACCCAGCAAATCTCATTTCCTCATAGCCAAAGTTCACTCCAAAAAAAAATCATATGGCTCTTTTACAAGAGACAACACAAGCAACATCAATGGCAAGCCTCAAGAATACCTACATTTGGGGAAATCACCAATCTATCTTTTGCATGAACACCCGAACTATGATCCAATGGGATCCTTCCAAAGTATGTTATGCACACCCACGTATCACTCCCTTGGGGCATTCAAATATAAGCTTTTTCCCTTTTAATGCAAAAAATGTGAGTAATCATCAATGTGTATATTCCCCTAATGGCAACCACCAACTGCCTCTCCTTGAGAGCCTCAATGGGGTGGATACAGCAACACAAACCTGCATATCTCATCATTATAGGGGATTTCAACACAATCGAAAACCTAAAAGAGAAGAAAGGAGTAGTTGGTTTCAATCAAAAGGCTGCTGATATTCTTTAAAAGTTTGAATCGGACACGCCAGTTCTGGATCTATATTTTGTGCAAGGGATTTATACCTAGAGCAACAAAAGCAAAGGTCTCTCTCATATAGCTAAAAAATTAGATCGGGTGATGATCAATGACAACTAGATAGCTATCGATTAACAATTTTTTACCAGGGTCAGCAACTCTGCCTTGTCTGATCACTAGCCTATCTCTTTGCAAATAATTCCCAGACCCACTACACCTCAGAAGCCTTAGTTCTGCTTTGACCGAATGTGGCTCTCACATCAAGACTTCAATACCTAAATAGAAAAAGGGTGGACTGAATCTTCAAGATACCAAGGGCACAAAATGTTTAAGTTCATGGCCAAATTAACCTTCCACAAGTATAAGTTGCAAACTTGGAATCGGATGGTTTTTTACAACATTTTCTTACAAATTTATGCTACCACTCTAGAACTGGCAGATCTTCAAAAAAGAATAACAGACCAAGAATTTTCTGCTGAAAAAGCTACAATGGAACAACTCATAAAACATATTTGTGTTTTTACACCAGTGGAAAGGACAATATTAGGCTCAGAGGTCAAGAGCACAACAGATCCAACATGGAGATTCAAACATAATATTTTTTCCATAACTCTGAGAAACCAGCAGCACATAAACACCATTCAGCAGCTCAAAAAAGAAGATGGTTCTCTTCTCAATTCTGATAATGAGATTCGGTAGCATACCATGGAATACTGCCAAAGTCTTCTCGCTAAGACTCCTCTCCATCTACACAAGACCCAAGTTCAGAGGGAATTGACACAACACATACCACAAATTATCCATGATGCAAACAATGCTACCCTCGAACCAGTCACAGAAGAAGAGTTGAAACAAGTAGTTTTCTATTTTCAACCTGACAAGGCTCCAGGGTTAATGGTTACCCAGCATCATTTTATCAAATTTTCTGACATTCAATAAAATTGGATCTCTTGGCTCTTGTGGAAGAATGAAGAAGGAACCACAAAATGCTTCGCCAATTAAATGAAACGAAATTGACGTTCATCCCAAAGACATCCACAAAAAACAGTTTCAATCATTGCATGCCTAGTTCTCTTTGTAAAATGATCCATAAAATTCTCTCAAAGCTTATTGCCTCTCGCATCAAAACCCTACTCTCACAAATTATTACAGATACTCAATCGGCCATTGTCCTAGGAAGGCAAACAACGGATAATATTCTTGATGTTCAAGAAATCATACATTGTTTGAACATCCATGATCCAACACATACCAGTGGTGCTTATTGTTGACAAATCCTCCACAAATCAGATTTTCTCTTGCTACTTGGAAAGTTCTCGTCTCTAGCCAAGGAAGGAAGAATACATGGTTTTCCTTGACCAAAAGAGGATTTCTACGGACTCTGCAGAGGATTTCTACGAACTCTGCAAGATATTTCTACGGACTCTCTCGACGCTTAGGCAGAAAAGACAGAAAGGGCCTTTGCAACTTTTCCGAAAGGCAATTTTTAGAGGTCAAATAGCCCTTGCGGAGGGCAGAAAAGATAGAAAGAGCCAATGACAAAGTCCGAAGAAATTCGAAAAAGTTGCAAAAGGCAAGGAAAAGTCCATTTCAATTTTTCCGAAGGGCAGGGTACCTAATTCGAAAGAGTCACTTTCAATATTTCCTGAAGGGCACCTACCCTTCGGGAAGGCACAAGACCAAATTCAAGGACCTTTGCAAAAAGCCCGGGTGCCCTCCAATTTTTCGAAGGGCATGGGCGGACACTTGGTCGGCGGAAGGGCACATTTAAAATCCCGAAGGGCACATTTCGGAGGGAAAGGCAAGGTAAAGAATCCTTCGGACTTTTTGTCCGAAGGAATTCCTTCGGACAAAAAGTCCCGAAGGAATTCGGAAATGGCTTAAGACAAAGAAAATTAAGTGAAGCCAAGGCACAAAAGAGACCTTCGGACTTTTTGTCCGAAGGAATTCGGAGAAATTACAAAGCCGAAAGAAAGAACGCCAATGGTAAAAAATCCAAGGAGCTTCAGAGAAACTGATTCGGAAAAAAGCACAGAACAACCTTCGGGCTTTTTGTCCGAAGAAATTCGGAAAGGCTTGGAGCAGACAAATTTGAAGAAAAACAAAGACAAAAGACGGGCAAAACAAAGGAAATGAATTCTTTCGGACTTTTTGTCCGAAGGAATTCCTTCGGACAAAAAGTCCGAAGAAATTTGGAAGACCACAGAGACAAAAAGACTGTGGAAAAAAACCCGAAGAAATATAGCCAAAGGAAATACGACAACTTCTAGTGACGTCCCGCAAGCCGTCAATTTTTGACCATGGGAAGTAACCGTTGAGACCAAAGAGACAAGAAATTCGAAATAAATGGAGGCCGACTGTGCAAAAGAGAATAGAAGACAGATAATCCGACGAAGGAGTTGAATACAAAATCCTGCCAGAAATGGACACGATCAGAATTAGAACAGAATACATGCAAGCAAGAGCTATTTTCGAACATAAGAGCTATTTTCGAATAAACAGTCAAAGCTTCAGTTGACTGATTATTAAAGCCCTGTTCGTCTCCATTCAGCCCATACATCCGAAGATCTAATCCAGCTTCAGCAGGAGTTCCGAGTTCGAACGACGAGTTGACTATTCCAGATTTAGAGTTAACTAATTGATTAAAACGCTGCTTCACTAGAAGCTTTCCATGCGAAGGAGAATGATCTCTTCGTCCAACTCAGCTTAAATAACTGTTAACTCAATTTTCAAACGATACAACTTGGCACTCAAGCAACTCACATGGAATTCTAAATTTAACATTTGCGTAAATTTCCATGCAAAAAGGAGGTGGGCAGTTCATAACAAAGATAAGTGCACTTCATCAAGCGAAGAAGCTTCATGCAAGGACAAAAGGAAAAATATATTTTATTGAAAGGCCAAGTAAAGCCTTGAGTTAACCAAAGTGAATCTTCTCTTAGAGTTTTCTACGTCAATCTTTGGCCTCTTGTAATTTTCTATATAATGGCTTTCAACCTTGATTAAAATCATCCAATCTCTCTTGGTTAGACCAGACTCTGCCATTGGTGAGTTGTATAACCTTTTTCAATCAATAGAAGGACTGTATTTTCAGATCTCAAGCATTGGCATAGTGTATATTTCTTCAACAATTTGCATAAGTGGTAGATTTCTCTCCCTTCACAAATTTTGTTTCATACCTAGTTGCTATATTATCCTTGTGCAAGTCATGTTAAAGTGTTTTTTATTGTCTTTTGTTGAAACTGTAAGTGGATGTTAGGCAGCTGCAAAGTGTCTTTTATTAGACCTCTCTCCACTGTTTTCCCTCAGGTTTTAGTTATTGGATCGAACCTCTGCATGAAATACTTATGCATAAGTGATTAATTGAAGTCTAAGGTCTTCCTTCTCCCTTGTTCGTTCAGTGTTCAAGGTTCCAAATTGAGTGGATCAAAATCTTGGTGTATCACCCCTTTAGGTAGGATTTCCCCTTTAAGTTTCCTTTCTCCCTTTTCCACGGTAGTCCGCAACGTAGAGTAGAAGTCCAAATTGATACATCATACAGAAACCAGCCTTCTCTGGAGGTTCTTCTCACTATTGAGGCACCCACCCTCGTGAGAAGATCCCATTGTTTCAGCCGGATAGAGGACTGGCCGTTTAGAGCACGTCTTTGAATCAGGGCGCAGCTCTAGGTTGACAACACTTATCAAACTAGACATCTCCAAATCCATTGGTTGTTGTCATTGGGAGCTCATTGAATCCATCTTCAAAGCACTATCTGTAGCTCCAGGAGTTAACAGTCTGGAGTCTGTCTTTTTTTTTTCCTTGTCTGTGGAGGGGCGAGGAGGGGAGGGAGGAGTGGAACGTAGTGTAGGCCTAAAGGGGGCTTGTGTGCACTTTGTATAGCTGTCCACCAAGTGCACTAAATTTGATTAAGTTGTTTAACTTATTATAATTATGTTTAGTTAGTATATTGAAAAGGTATCATCAAAGGTTGCAACCTTTGATGATAAATTTATACTCATATATAAGGAAATTCACTCCAAGTTAGGAAATCATCAAGCTATATCAAACTAGATCATTCACTTGATATTTACTTCTGTTATTTGCATATATAGCTATATCCATTGCCATTCTGTTCTGTTGTCTGTTATATTCTGCCATTATACTGAGGTGTTATGTTTTCCCAATTAGCTGTAAAGGACAGAAGGCCAAATGTATGTTATCAAATACCTTACTCCTATACGTACAGTATATGCATCCGTGCAACTTATCTCATATTGGATGTTCTTCATGCGTTTCTCATAAGAATACTTTAATAATATAGCCAAAAAGAGTAATAAATTCATCTAAAATTAGAATTCCATATTTTTGTAGCATAGGTCACAATGTTTCTAGCCCAAAATGATGAGAAAAATTTGATATTATTCATATATATTTACTCCTACATTTTATTCTTGCATCACATCAACAACTAGCAAGCATGGTTCAAAGGGAAAGGTAATGAATAATTTACCAGTGCACCATTGTCACATGATTTAACTAAACATAATTTTATTATATACTGCCCAAAATCTCTTGGAACATAGTTTTTTATAGTTTAATCCTCATTTCATGATTCTATCTCTTAATTCGTTTTTAGACTATGTTTTCATGAGACTCTTTATGTCCATAAGGTATTTCTTATCAAACAGGGGCCTAACAGTAAAAGGATTCTTGGTCTCTTAACAGATAGGAGCAGCAGAGAACAAAAAGAAAAGAAAAAGCATGTTTATGTAGAAAAGAAATGATATCCAATCACGACTTCAATAATATCATTTACCATATTTCAGATTAACAAATGAAAATTGTATTCACAAAGAGAAATGGGGAAAAATAGAAATAATTGAAAAATAATGCAGAAAGGATTGAGGTTGAAAGACATACCTGTTGCATATTGCCCCTCAAGTGTGATATTTATCCATTCATATGGCCCAAATATATCACTATCAGGAATTTTCCATTCAGCAAATTTTTGTCGTATTCGTCGAATTTCACTTGCATTAAATTCTCTCTCAGTTTTATTCTTAGGAGGGAAGAACTTCAGGTTCATAGCCAACCTTGGACCTGGTTCCCAGATATACTTGTATATGGATAATTGATATAAACTCAAATTCAATCCAGATGTCAGGTACACTTCAAAGCGCTCAATATATGGAGGGAAACGGGAAAAACCAGGACTCTTTAAACGGTATCCAACTTTAAAGGGAGCCACACAGAAACAATCACTGTCTGGAATATACTCATAGTCGGGCGGTGGACAGGCATTCAGTGGGCATGTACTGACACTGTTGTTAGTGCTTCCACCAGTATCTTCAATTCCGTTTTGAGTACCACACAATTCAGCTATTACACTTTGGTTATCTTGGCGGCAAACAGGGTTTCCCCCCAACCTAGAATTTAACCAAGTTCAGCAGACATTAGACAACAACAAGAAGTAAAACCACAGGTTTAATTATATGATCAGTTAAAAAACTTTGGTTGTTTAATATAAAGTAGCATGGTGTACTAGAGTAATTATTAATCTCTTCTACGGTTAACATTGGATCTAATGCAATGCTACTGCTAACAATATACATTTATGTTGTCTCCAATATCAAAATCTAGTCTAGCTATTGTGTCTGAATTCAGATAGATTGCTTTGTCATTTGTAACAGCGTCCCCACACACACACAGACACACATATTACCTTGTTAACAACAAATGCACAAACAATTGAGAGTACAGAGAAGAAACAGACCAATACAAGTTTTATGACTTCCTTACAAAAGGTAAGTACTTGAAATTATATATATATATATATATATATATATATATATATTACCTTGTTAATGGCGAAGGCACAAAGAATTGAGAGTGCAGAGAAGAAACAGACCAATATGAGTTTTATGACTTCATTACAAAAGCTAAGTACTTGAAATAATTTAACATAAGAGGGAAATGAACAGAAGACAAATACAACGTAGAACAACTATGAAAATTGCCTTTACCATATGGTGATATTTGGAATTGTTACGATTGTAGAGGCATTTACATTGGAAAGGTTATTATTTCGGAAATCCCTGCAATACATACGACTAGTGGATTAGTACTTCAATGTTGAACTTCCTACATTGAATGAAAACCATTACAAAAGGGAAGTATAGATGTTAATTTTTAAACAAAGAAAATATCAGTAAATAAAACGGGCATGTATAGAAAAGAACCATTGCTTCAATAAAGAACAAGAAATACTATTATCTAAAAACTGATATTGCCTTACGAGCAACATACAATAATAGTGTTGCATTAGAGCCAAATGACACAGTTGACCCAATGCCACCTGGTACAGCACCACTGAGCTGATTGTTATCAAGTGATCTGCACAGGGTAAAGAAAAACATTTCAATTAAAGTATGTATTTGGTGCTCCATGTCCAACTAATTATCTTTCCAAAAGCATGGCCTATCTTTGGTCTCTATGGATAATGTTCTATTTTAAGTTTTCTTTTCTTGAATATCTACTCCCTGCTTTTTTTCTTTGTTCTTTTCGGTTGAGTCGCATCAAGATTTGATGCCAAAGTTAAATTCAACTCAACACTCATGCTCCATATGTTATCACGTTTTGTCTTTCTACCTATCATCTATTCCCCCTAATAGGTAACTGATTAGAACCTCATTCAATATGAGAATTTTCAGTGGAAGGAATTATTTGTAATTCATAAAGTGTTAGTAAAATATTGATATCGTCAACATTTTTCAGGGAGTTTTCAGTAACTGGCAATGGTTCTTACAGTCTTTGAAGTTGAGGCAAGGCTGAGAAGCTTGTTGGTATTGATCCATTAAGTTTATTATGTGATAGATCACTGCAAGAAAAAATAAGTCCACTGATCAATAATTTAATTGAGAGAACATAATGATGCAGATGAGAGTTTTCAATAAATATGTAATAGCATTCTGGATATATGGTCCACAAGCCTTGATATACCTTCAGTAATATGTTAGTTTAAATTTGATTATGAGGGTTCTTACATGGTAGTAATGTTCGTCGAGAGCCTGTCCGATGGAATTTCACCTATCAGATTATTATTGCTCAGATCTCTGTAAAATAAGCAGATATTCAACTTAAAACAATGATTATGTCATCATCTTTGAATCACAAAGCACCAATTTAAGCCCCACATCTAAGACTTTGTCCGGATACACAAACCAAAAGGGACTCCAGATAGCTTGAGACAATATAATGAAACACATGCAATGAAGATCATCTTTGCATCAACAAGGACGGTCCTAATAACACTTCTAAACTTACAAATAGCCCAAAGCAGGTATACTACTAAAGTTTGGCATAGATCCCTCCAAGCTGCAATTCCTTAGGCTCCTGTATGGCAAAGCATCAGAATTAAATAAATGTATAGACTATAGATAACCTTCATCATTACTCTACACAGTTACTAATCAATAATTTAGATAGGAAATCATCAAATAGATACACAATAATCATGCAATCTCTTTAAGAAGAGTCAAATCTATTCTTCAATTCGTATTCATAGGATGTTTACGGGTTGAGAGTTTTTAAATTGTCTATAAGGAATAGTTTACCATGTGATAGAGATTGTCCATCCGAGCAATGGATTCCACTAAACCAGGAAATGTAAGTTAGAAGGGCATAATAGCTAATCAGGCACAATCATCAGAACATGGATTCCATTAAACCGGGAAATGTAAATTAGGAGGGTTTTATGCCTAATCAGGCACAATCATGTTTACAAGAAACAATAATTTTAACTCCAGATTATGTACAAATATGAAGAGCTGGAATGAACTTCATATAGGAAAATGTATGTTATTGTGGTGAGAGCACTCTGCAACTAAAAATACATGCTTGATTGGGAACATACTAGGATTCATATTAGCTTTTGTCTTTGCACCAAGTTGGATTGCATGTTTTGGCCCTTGGAGATGAGCCCTAGTATCCAAACTACCATGACTTGTGAAGTGGACATTGAAGAAAGATGCAAAAGATAATGTTATCCTTGACCAACTTGTCAGTGATTCAGAAAGAGGCCAAAGAGAATGCATCCAGCTCAAAGGGACCAGTCATAAGACCATCAATAAACATGTTAGCAAACGAATTGGATTAACTGGGCATGCGCCCTTTACTTTGCACGATGACACTATAAACAAGTTTCATAATTTGACCAGATGCTATATGGAACTGTTTTTTAAGGGGAATCTCACAGAAGAATAATACTTAGACATGGATGAATAATGTGTGTAAAGCAAGGGCTTGGTGAATACAATTTAGAAGCCTTGGAAAAGACAGTCTCATTTGAGTTCCATTAGGTTGTAGCAAAATTCATCCTCCAATATGTATCTTGGGTTTATGTGTGAGTTGGTAACCTGTCTACCATAATGGAGAAGAAATTTTGATCCAGAATGTCCAAACCATTGCAAGTATCCATTCTGCATCAAACCCGTCCATGAAACTAGCTCATAGATGTATGTTAAGCAAATTGTTGACCTGTAAGGTAAGGTATTAGGCTGTTACTCAAACAATGAATGAACTTGAGAGCGTATTCCAAAGTTTGTATAGAGGCAGATCTAGTAATGAAGTGCCCAATTAAATCAAGCTTAAGTGTTTGTAGTTCTGAAGTAACTCAGAAAGTGCATTTCCTTAATAGGAGCAATCCGTACTTTTCATGTAAGAAAGCAGGCAGTTATTACCTGGATGGGTTGAACTGAGTTTCAGTCAAGTATGAGAGCTTCTATGACAGGGATTTAAACATTTTAAACTGCATAGCAGTGAAACAACATTCCTTTTTAAAGTAAGTGATTCAAACGTAGGTGTAACAGGGAAGCATGCAACAATGGAGGAAGAAGCACCCAAGAAACAATTATATGTTATCACGAAACCCCTGGTAAGATTCCACTCCTATAACTAATAAGAGTGCAGGGTGGTTGGATTTGTTTTAATAATTTGTACTGATAAGTGATAACTACTAAGAATCTTATATCATCAACAATCCTTTTTCATGTCTTGCAGATAGTAACAATGCACCAATACCATCTAACCGGTGTTACAAATCCTCATAGCTTACTTGTAATGTTTCTTTTTTCAAATTGAAGAAATTGGAGGATCCGAAGCCTATTTTTATTGCCCGTAGGCAAAAGGGAAATAATTTAATAATAATGTTTTTAGATGTCCTTAAAGTCATTTTATTTAATAACTTGAAAAAGGACAATTATTCATTATTATTATTAGATGGAGCCAAAAGATATAATTAATTACATGGCTAAATGTAATTATTATTATTAGGGTGAAAAAGTGAATATTTAATTAGAAGGTAATTTTAATTACTTTACGGTTAGGGTGAAATTAGAAATGTAAGTTTATAAAAGGACAAGTGGGGCAACAAGAAAATCATTATTAATTATCATTATTCACTTTTACTATTCACAATTGAATCCAGAATTCTTTTAACTTTTGCTTTGAGGATAGAAAACCTCCATTGCATACAAGTTAGAAAACAAAACCCCTCCAATCTACAGAGGTAACTCCATTCAGGGGTTGCAACTGCGTGAAAAATAGGATATTCTCAAAATTGGATTAGCCAGATGCTATAATCAGAAATTAGGGTTTGAGGATTAAAATTCAATTTTTGTCATCCCTTGGCCAGCATCACTCTTCAGGCTCCCTACTCCACTACCTTACAACAAGATATAACATATTGTAGTAATCCAAGGGCAGTTTGTACTAGTTGCAGCACTTTGGGAATTAATTACAACAGTTTCAGTTTTCCAACAATGTACCACTCCTAGAGGGTTGGCGTCAACCTGCTACCTCAATCACTGTTGTTTAGATACCTTCAGGGGTCGATCACTAATCATTAAGATTGTTGTACCCTTTGCACACAAGGCTTACAACTCAGGTCACCTCTAATTGGGGTTTTGGACTCTGACATCAAGTTGTCGTACACCCAGAAAGCAAACAGCAAACCTGTCTAGGGTTGGGTTTGTGGAATTAGTGACAACAAATCGGTATTTATGATTTATCTTGATGTTGTACCTTCTAAAAACAAATAAATATTTTATTGATGTCCTATGAAAAGTTTATATTGTATATCAACTATTGTTTATGTCATCCCAGATTTGATTTAAAAATAATATTCAAAATTCAGATGTTATTTTAAAAAAGGATATTTCAGTGGTATTAGAGTTGTGATCTTGCCAACTTGTGGATCATGTTGTTATTTCCAGAGGAGAGAACTACGGTGGATGATGTTATTGTCAATTATGTTGAATATAGAGCTCTTCCAGTAGAGATTCGAAAAGAAAGATCTTTTCCAAACTTCATGAAATTGATGAAGACATAAAGTGGACAAGTGCACTATGAGGACGTGTTGTCAGATAAAGACTCAGAAGAGCCAAAAAAGAAGACCATGGAACCAGGTAAAATGTTGGATACCTCAGAACCACAAGAGGAAAAAATCAGGAAGCAAGAAGAGCGGTCAAATTCAGAGGCCCAAGACATCATTGAGCAAGAACAGGAAGGAACCAACATACAAGTTGAAGGTAAAGATCATTTGATAGAGGAATATTTTTTATTGGCTCCTAATGATTGCATGGATCAGCAAAATAGTGATGAAGTCAAGACAGAAAAGGCTTTAGTTGTTGGATGCAAAAAGCCCGAGATGGAGGTAGATGTGCCAAACCATGAATTGTCCATCAATCTTCCAAAGGGTGAGTCATTACTGTATGTTATTGAATTTCATAGTAGCATTGTGGATCAACATGCTTTTGAGGAGAATAGTTTGATTGACCCTAACTCGGGAGTTTTGAGTTACAAAGGATGGAGGTATTGCGAATATCACAACAATTTCTATTTCAGCAAAAGAAGGTGAGCACCTTGATTGTAGCCTAAGGTATGAAAATGAGGGTCATATTCAGATTTGTTGCTGCCTACCATGTCAATGCAAAGATTCTTGTCATCATGGAAAGTAATCTAAAAAGGGTGAGAGTGAAAGATACAACTTGCAATAAAGGATACAAATCCTTTTGCTCAAATCCAAAATGGGTTATGTATCATAGTTCTTCCACGAAGATTCCCGACGGGGGGACGGGGGCCCTAAGTTTGGGGATGGCGGGGGAGCAATGCAAATATATAGAGTACTCAAAAAATTAGTTATAAAAAGATGTATAAGGAATAAGTATATTGCATTGGACATCAACAATTTAACATTTAAGTTTTAACTTTTTAAGAATGAAGTTTCAAGTTTGAACCAATGAACATTGAACATTGAAAATCAAAATATCGAATTCAGAATTTTAAAAATTTCATAATGATGATTCATGATTACAATCAAGTATCAACAATGTTCAAAAACAAAATAGTAAATATTAAATACTAATGAGATTAATGGCTAATCATGCCCGAAGTTCTCGCCAAACTCCTCATCACTAAAATTATTGGACTCCACATGCCCAAGCTCCTCCAAACCAATACCAACCAGCGTTGTTTGTGTAGCATCATCATTAATCTGTGTTGGCTCCTCTGGCTCTACTATTTTTGCGTGATTTGGAATGAGAGGGATAGGGCTTTTTATAAGCTTTTGGGAGGCCTTGGGGGTGGGAGTGGGGCTCGGAGTGGGACCCATTAGCAATTAAGGTTAGGGTAGGGGCTCACAAACCAAAATCTTTTTTAAATTTTAAAAAAATGTCTTTTGGCGGCCACCGGCGCGGGGGATGCCTGCGCGTTTCCTAGGGGGTCGAGGAACGTCTAGGCATCCCCTAGATGTCCTAGAATCCCCTAGATGCCCCCTTTTGAAGGGATGCCACGGAGATGCCCCCTTTTGAAGGGAAACGTCCCAAGGACAATGGCGGGTCAGGGCAGGGGTGGAGGTGGTGGTGTGGCAGGGGGACGTTCGCCTTACGTCCCCACATCTCGAGGACGTCCCTGTCCCATAAACATGGAGATTTTGGGGAGAACGCATCCCCATGGAACACTGCGATGCATAGAAATATGGGATTCAAGTGATATCTAAAGGTCTATCAAGGGTAGAGTTACTAATTTCAATACCATTACTATTGATAAGTTCACCATCCCATGCACCGTAGAGGCACAACAACTTTCCAACATTGGGGGTAGACACAAGGTATGCAATGATTCCTATCTCATGGGTTGAGGAGGAATCGGTAAAATATGGGGTTTGCAATGGTTCCATCCACTTAAAGAACTCACTATGGAGCTGAAATTCAAGAATGAAAAGAAAAAAGTAATACTTAAAGGTATAGTGAATGGAGTCCCAAGCATAGCTACAACAAAAAGAAGAGAGGTATAATTTCAGAGAAACCAAGTGGCTTGAGCTACTCAATGCATAGAGACAACTAAGGGTAAACCCTTCGGTAAAATACTTCATTATGATAATGTTTGGTTTTTTTGGATATACTCAATATTACACTCCTAAGGTAGCCACCAAATGAGATATTTGCAAAATGTGGCTTTCTTGTTGGAAGTCACCAACTTTACATGGTTGGGATAAGTGTTGCCTGCAAGAAACATGAACCAAGGGCCAACATGAATGCAGTTTCCAATCTTAGATATGATATTCTCAATACTTCCAACCTCAATGCTGCTGCCATAATCATTATCAACCCTTACAGTAATTCAATTGCATGTATACACTTGGGTTTGCCAAGACTTCCAATCATAAGAGGGAAGGGGTTACACTCTGTGATTGCTGATAAAGCATTTTCAGCTCCTACATTGTTCACACCTTTAATTTTTGCAAAGGAATATTAGTTTAGCTGCTGTTATATCATTACCAGGGTGCTGGAACAGCTGTTATCAGTCATGCATAGCTGCAAGTTTGCACATTTTAAGGGGGGTTTATCATTGGATGATGTGGATGGTAGGTTAAAGCAGAAGGGAACGAACAGTTCAGACACCATAGTTCTGATTTGGGTGAAATTCCATGTGGGTTGTAACTTGTTTCCAGCCTATATACCGTCCGATTTGCACCAAATTGTGGGAGGTACAGCGGGCCATAGTATTGAATGATCCATTGGAACTCAAGGTTTTGGTATTTCAGACTTGGTTAATGTAGACTCTCAAACAGTTTCAGAATTTGCATTGAGAAGGTTAAAAGTAGAAATTGCAATGCACGGAGGTTTGGTAACTCGCATGCTATAGAAGGCTACGCATATGTACCTTGCAGTTGGAGCTCATCCACCCAGATCATTACACACAATTGGTGTCCATATAATTGGGAAAGAAGTAGTACTCCAATGGATCGCTAAAACAGTTTCAAAATTAGTCTCAGCAAACAGAATGGATTATATCACAGATGGTAGCACTCTTTCTATATCCCAGATAACTATCATGGCTTCACTCACCAAGATTGTTGGAGAAGCACAATCTGGTGCAAGACTTCCAATTCCTCATTCTATCAGAGAAGTGCAGCAGAAGCTAACTACATCCCAAAGGAGGAATGGAAAAAACAGAAACATTGATTTGGGATCCAAGTGTTATAGTGATGGCCAGTTGGGGAGAGGCAAAGCAGTTGAGCTGACAATTGTTTGTGGGCAAGCAATTTTGGGAAGGGTGGACTGTAATGTCCCATTTTCAAATTGAAGAAATCGGTGGAGCTAAAGCCTATTTTGATTGCCTGTAGGCTAAGGGGAAACAGGTAAAAGGAAATAATTTAATAATAATGTTTTTAGTTGTCCTTCAAGTCACTTTATTTAATAACTTGAAAAAGGACACTTATTCGTTATTATTATTAAATAGAGGGAAAAGCTATAATTACTTACATGGCCAAAAGTAATTATTAGGCTAGGAAAGTGAATATTTAATTAGAAAGTAAATTTAATTACTTTATGATTAAGGTGAGTTTTAAGAAAATAAGTTTATAAAAGAACAAGGGGGGCAAAAAAGAAATCATTATTGATTATCATTATTCACTTTTACTATTCACGATTGAACCCAAAATTCTTTCAACTTTGCTTTGAGGATGGAAACCATCCATTGCACACAGGTTAGAGGATGAACCCCTCCAATCTACGGAGGTAACTCCATTCAAGGGTTGCAATTGCACAAAAAATAGGATATTCTCATAATTGGATTAGCCAGATCCTGTAATCAGAAAATAGGGTTTGGTGAGCAAGGATTTGAGCATTAAAACTCAGTTTTTGTCAACTCCAGGGCTGTCCTACCATAGCGCCACACTCCTGGCAGCATAATCAGGTGCCAAAATTTCTAGGGTTTGCCCTTGTTGGCTGGCGCCACACATCCCTTGGCTAGCATCGCACTTCAGGCTCCCTACTCTATTTCTGTACAGCAAGATAGTGCAGATCGTAGCAATCCAAGGGCAGTTTGTACCAGTTGCAACACTTTGGGAACTAATTACAACAGTTTCAGCACCCATAAGGGCCATTTCCCAGCACCGTAGCACTCCTAGAGGGCTGGCGTCAACCCTGCTACCTCAATCACTGCTTTTTGGATACCTTCAGGTGCAGATTGCTGATCATTAAGACTGTTGTACCCTCTGCACAGGCCATACAGGTCAGGTCACCTCCAGTGGAGGTTTTGGACTGTGACATCAAGCTGCCGTACACCCAGAAAGCAAAGTCTAGGGCTGGGTTTGTGGAATTAGTGAGAATAAATCGATATTTATGCTTTGTACCTTCCAAAAATAAATAAGGATTTTATTGATGTCCTATAACAAGTTTATAAAGTATATCAGCTATTGTTTATGTCACCCCGATTTGATTTAAAAAATTTAAAAATCAGAATTCAGATGTTATTTGAAAAAGGGATATTTCGTCAATCATGTCTCCAATACTGATAACAGGGTTCACATGAGATTACTCATATGCCCAATACCTGATTTTGCAGTTCAATAAGCATACTCATGCCAGAATGAAAGTTGTCTGTTTGGACTGAAAGTTAACTAGCAGAAAGATCTCGATGCAGAATGAAAGTTGTCTGTTTGGACATCATCTTTTCTCTCTGCATAAATTTCTAATTCTGTTTCCATACAGTATTTTTGACAGCCATGTGATTTGTGCCCAAAAAAAAATTCTGGATCAAGCTGAAATTTCGCAGGGGGCGCATTTTATTCTTCTGATCAATTTCTTCTTCTTCTGCTATACGTAAATCCTTGCATTTTTCTGCTGCTCCTGCTTTTCTCTGTTTTTTCCTACTTTTCCCTGCATTGTTTTGCTTTTTCAATTTAAGACTCAAGTCTTTTTTCTTGTGTAGTGGGTCAATTTCTCAAATCTCTGGAAATTTGTGCCTTCTACCCTTAATTGACTTTTCAATTTTTCATTTAAAAAAATAATAATCAAGGACAAAAGTGTTATTTCCGTGACATTTTTCTTATTAAACTATTATTTCTTTGCCGTAGATGTTTTTGGCAATCCAGAAATCCCCCGAAGCAAGATCCAAAACCCTGACTTGGTCCAACTCCTTACACATGAGCTACATGAACAGCGACAAGCTTCAACTCGAGCTTATGCAGCAGATGACAAGCATGTTCAACATCTTGTGCTACAACAAGAAGGCACCAACTCAATTCCATCGGCCATGCTAATTGCCCAGCCTGCTTCCAAGTTGGACACCAAGACCCTCCATTATCCATTTTGATGGTACAGTCTATATGCATATTCCAAGACTTGGGCAACACTCAGCCACGATTCCTTATAGTTGTCAAGGTTCATATGAATGATCAGACCCTTACTTGGTGGCAATCTCATATCCATCTTCTGGCGACCACAAAGCAGCCCAATATTGACAGTTGGACAGTCTTGAAAGAAACTGTCATGTAGAGATTTAATCCTCTAAAGCATAATGAAGAGATTTTATTAATAGTTTTCAGATTTTTGCTTTTTTGCCTTAGGCTTTTAGTTTGTGCTTGGCTTTATCTAACCAGCATACAAACCCTTTGTACATCGATTTATTCCATGCTAATGACGAGTGTAAACATGTAGTTTCACGGCATTCTCCTTTTCTTCTCAATTATTCTTGTGTTCCTTCCTTAATTTGTATTGTGCATTATGAGCAATCTATATCACCGATGGAACAATTATAACAAGTGCAGTAGTCAATGCCCCAAAAACTAACTAATGCCATTGTTAGCTATGTTGATGTCAACAATATAGCCTTTCATCTACCTACCTATTTTTGTTCTTAATTAATTATGTTGGTCAAACAAGATAGAAATTGACTTGTAACAGTGGATTGAAATCATTAATGATAGCTTTATGCAATTAATGAGTAAGTTTATGGCACATGTGGCACAAATAGTCCCAATCAATTGTTCCACCTTTTTTTTGGAAAAAGCGGTTAAAATATTTATGTTAAAGGGTAGAGATAAGATTGCAACAGTTAGTCTCAAGCTTTTAACAACTAAAGATCTAAGATGGTCAGTGAGTGTCTACATCAAGAACAGAAAATCACATCAAAATCTGCTGTAGCAACATAGAGCAAAGAACGTTTTGAAGAATATGGTTGCAGATGAAGCAAATTTATGTTTGTGAGCTAACAATAGCATGTGGAAAAGGAAACAATATTGTTCACACTATTAGTATTATGGTACCAAAACAAACAAACTGAAACTGGCCATATAAACTACGCTAACCATCCTACTAAACTACGCAACCATGCAGAAAACATAAAAATATTTAATTGACTATCAAATCACCAGTCTTGAAAGTAAGATATAAATTAAGTCTTGCCACCATCATTCTTAACATGAAAATAAAAAAGGTCCAGTTAACAGCACCTCAAAGAGACTCAATGAATCTTGGAAGAGGCATACCAAGACTTCTTGCCCAACACAGTCATTCTTTCCAAAGCGTTGTGAGCCCAAGTGGGGCTTGGCTCGAGTTTGTGTACAGGGACATGAAGTTTGTAACCTTATATGGTCCCACTCACTGAATTCTCAGGCTGGTTTGAAGGACGTTTGGCCAGTTGAAAACAAACCCCTGTCTCGCATTGCCTCCAAAGCATGCTTCCTTGAGTCTTTCTTCACCAAGTACTCAGCAATAGACCACACAAACTACTCTTGATAATCCCTTGTCTACAGTTGCTTATCTTGATTTTCAAGTAGATCCAAGAAGCACCTCTCAAGCATAGGCTCAGAAAACCCTTTTACAGCAATTTGCTTTGTCAAATTTTGTATTTTGCATTCGATGGCCTCATTAGGATTGATAAGAACAGAGCCCCTCAAATGGCATCATGACTCGCATTGCAGCTTTGCGAGCCCACCGAGTAGTTGTGATGTGGCGAAGGAGGCATCGGCCCCATATTCCAATGATATTGCTAGGATGCAGAGGACTTGTTAAAGTGTAAGTGCTAAACTAGGATTCAGAGGAATTGCTAGAAGGGTGAAAAGCAGGATTTAGAATGCTGATCCTACTCGGAGTAGAGGAAGATAGGCTGCAGTTGAGGGTGAGTTGGCTCCCAAATTCTTCCATAGATTGAACATGTGTGGGGGTTTTGGCAGAAAAAAGAGGGAAGCTAAGACCGAGGCATTAATAGATTAATTGGTTGATAAATGCTAAAAGAAAATGGATGGTGAACATTGAAACATCCCTGGGGGTTGCAAATACCTGAAACCTGAGTATGCATTTCTGGAGGCTTGGGGGGATTTATGGTGACCACATCATCACAAATTTTGATGGCAGTTTGAGAATTTTGATGATGCGGAGACGGGCTGATACCACGGCCTTACTTGTTAACATTGCAAGATTGCATGCGTCTATATTTGGCCTTTCTTTGATACACTTTCAAATGCCCTGCCTTCTCCCCAAACTTACCCTTCTCCACCTCGGATTTCTCCTTATCAAGGTTTTCTGACTTACCAATATCACATTTACAGTTGCAGAATGTTGGGATCCTTTTTATAGCCATGGCCATGAGCCTAGTACTTGAGTGGAGAGGAGGAGCACATCTATCTATCTTACCAAAAAGCTCACAAACCTATATGAGGTGTTGCTAGTATTTATTAAAATATTATTAACCCCTTTGAAATTGTCATTGCAATTTAATGGCATCAGATGATTGGATGAACTGGGGGCTTGTAAAGGCATTATATGAAAAGGAGGGGCATACTGAGTGGAAGAAGGGTTTGTAAACTATTGATAAACCCTTTAAAATTGTCCTTGCAGTTTAATGTCAATGGATGCATTGGATGAAATGCAGGTTTGTAAAGGCACTATAAACAAAGGATGTGCATTGGATGCATTGGATGAAGAGTGCAATTAGGCATCATTGTGATGTCTTCCCCAAGTGTAAATACTTTAGATTCTATAATGACCTCAAAAGGGACCTCCAATCTCGAGTCAGTGCTTTCCATAAATTCTTTCTTCAAGAACTCATTCATATTTGCATCTATCAGCACTTGTGAAACGGTAGTTTGCTTCTCCATCTCTCCTCTGCAGGTTTCATCACTACTCATCTTTTGATGCTTTGCCCCAGTATCTTTTATGTGAACCTACAAGTCTCGCCATCAATGAATCTCTACCATTTGATGCTCCGCTCCTTTAAGCACCTTCACTTGTGATCTTTCGACATTCCCTACATTGATCTCCTCCTCCTTCAACTCCTTGTCACTCCATTGGCTGGAACCTTTCTCCTAGACTCAACGCTACTTCAGCCCCTCTATGGCATCTTCCATTAATGGCGGCCCTTAGTTGTAGAGCAAATTTTTACCAAGGTAAATGATAAAAATGGCTCGGTATGCCCACCATTTATAACCCTTGCTGAAATTAATGCCCCTACCTACGCTACATAAATGTTTCAATCTGTAAGGTGAGCTTCGTTCTTTACATTCATCACACCATTCCCCTCAATGTCCTACTTCAACATTGCTACTCTAGCATTCTTTTTTCCAATCAGCACTCCTTGGTTTTACAAGTGTACAATTTTCCCCCCATAATGGATCCTCTCGCACGACATGTCCTCAATCAATGCATAGCTTTATATCAGTGATTGCCCTGTCCTTGATTCCTCCTCCATTCTTCATCTCCGCCTTGTTCCTCTAGACACTTTTCCCTAGCACTAGCACTAGTACCCCCACTATTTCAACAGGAACCGAAGTTGTAGGTTCTTTCATTATTACATGCTCATTTTCGGTGTATGCTCATTGTGGTAAGACACCAAATATTCCACTAGTTGGTTCCATGTCAATTTAATGTGTTTGACTACAAAATCAAACATCAAATGTCCTACTAGTCATGCCATGTCCATTTAAGGTGCAAGATAGAGCCATTGCTCACCAAATCTTTCAAAAGTCATTTCCAGCGTACATTTAAGATGACTAACATTTGTACCATCCACCAAATGTTTTGATGCAATATCCCAACACTCATTGAAAATGTCTCAACAATCCACACAAACCACTAAATGTTTTGATAGATGTGTTAACCCGCAACAATCCCCGCAATCCCAAAACTCCAATAACTTCCAACAAAAAATTTCATTGTCTGTGCTCACACCTTTGCATTGTTGAATACTCACTATTTGCCGCCTTCTTCCATCTATGAGCTCCACAGTTGCTAAAATTCCTACTCTCACTTGGTCTTTCAACCTTATTTTGCCACTCTTGTTTTCCTTGGCCCTATGCAAGTCAATTTGCATAATTTTTACTTTCCCAAGTACCACTACGTTCCTTATTATCCACAGTTTTCCCAAATCAAACCTAGTTATTCCTTCTAGGACCTTAAACTCACAAATTACCTCCTTTTAGACAAACCCCAAAGACTCCTCCCTTTTTGTGCCCTTTTTTTATTGCTCGGGCATGTTCCTCTTATGAATGTCCATGTTGGCTTTTCTTTGCACCTTCCTTGTAGTTCTTTGTGCTCATGAGCGCTCTTTCTTCTTCAGTTGGTGCTCCTCAACCTTGCCCTCTTCCTCCGGCATTAGCCAAGATTGTCTCTAAGCCTCATTCCTTTCACCCTTCGGTTATCTTTGAGCCACTATTTTGAAATGATTATTCTGTAGAGTTTTTATGCTATATATTGTCGCCCTTTTCTTCTATTGGTCCAAGTGTGCGGCCCCTAGGAATAATCCAGATCAATTAAAAATTTATCTAAGGCGAGATGTATGAAGGCATTTGCAGATCACATATTAAAACCTTGGTCCCTTTTTTTGCTTCAGGAATTTTCATGGTATTTAAGCTCCTTATAAGGAGAATATTATGGGGTTGGGTGTTTATGAACGAGTCCAAAATGTTTTCAAGAAGGCCAATCCTATTATAAACATTGACAATATAAAATGCTTTTTGCATTTCAATAGAGAAGAGAGGAGCAGCCAATCCCCAAGGGCAGGATTGGTGGGACAGAATCACACAACTTGATGGATCCCATTGGATTAGTCTTGGTGATGGCAAAAAATAAGTTACTTTCTTCCCCAAACATCAGAATACTTACTGTTGTAGCGTAGAATTGCACCCTTGTGGGAGATTTTTTCAGGCTCTCTCACTCCTAGCTACAATATTGGAGCAACCTCAGGCTGCGGGTATCCTGTAGTGAGGTTGAACCTCCGGAGAATGCCGACTTCCTTTTGGTAAATCACCTAAAACTAATGTTTCTGCTTGGAAAAGAGGAAGAGGGGGATAAGAGCTCCTAAGAAAGCTAACCAAGCGATGCACCAAAATAAAATGGGAAACTCCCATAAGCTTGAACTCACACTAGTTCTGCAGAGGACAATACTGACTTACACAATCTCAAGATCAAGCTAGTTGCATTAATATTTCATGGAGGAGGTTCAGGGAGCAATGAAAGCAAACAAAGAAGAGTTCTAAGACTCATTGAAAGTTCACATCAATGGCGAAAAGAGCACTCAACCAGACCTGCAAACAACGTTGAAAAACTCCCTAAACATGGTCAGGAAGGAGGACCATGGACGAGGAAGATTATTCTTCACACAATGCCATAGTGCACAGCTCAATGGACACAAATCCAAGGCAAGAGATAGGGAAAGAAAATCCTTTATTGCATCAAGAGGTAGTTCTTACAAATGCTTGACAAGGTCGAGCCTAATCCAATTGAGCATATTTTGCAATATCTCTAAGAGTGTCCTGTCTCCCAGAGAGATAGAAAAGTCTAAAAACTAGGAACCCCTTAAATGAAAAAACACGAGATATATATAAAGGGAAGAGAGAAAGAAATGGCTTACGTGAGAAAACAGAGAGAGGGATCATAAATGGCTGCAACCACCACTATGTCCTTGCAACTGCCTTGACCATGAGATGAGCCGTCCAAGATCATCGCAAATCTCCTCAAACCCCTCGTGCATTCAAGTCTCCCTTGATTGGAGCTGAGAGAGCCATGTCGCGGGTAGCTGCATGTTCCCGCCTGACGTGAATGAGTCGATCCTTGCATTTAAAACTCGGCGTGCCCCTTTTGCCTTTGCATGACCTGCATGAAAAAGGACGAAATCCCCATTCTCTGAATCAAGACCTAGCCATGTTGCCTTTGATCGAGCAGCCACTTGTCAGAGGTGGGAGCCATATCGAAGGACAATGGCTTCTCTATTAATTCGCACCTACTAGCTCCTGCCAATCACTTGGGCTTTCCTTTGTTTTGATTGGTCGTTAGAAACTGACTCGGATCCTTGATTTGCACCATCGATCTACCTGACATGGATGCCTGTGAGTCATCGATCTCCTACCAGTTGAATGTGTCCTTGACACTTGTCATGTATACTTTCGCCCTTGAGATTCGCTAACTCCCTTTGACCTCTTTTGAATGCAAACGGCTACTTTACAAGACCCATATTTGACATCTGCGAGAACGTCTCAGGATTTCAAATTCAAATGGCTACTTTTTCGGACTTTTTGCTTTGAACAATTCCTTTGAACATTTTGTCCGAAGGAATTAGGTCTTCGGGTTTTTTGCAATGGATAATTCCTATGGACAATTTGTCTGAAGGAATTTAAAGAAATGACCCTCTAGCTTTGTTGAAAAGGACTTTTTGAAGGGAAAGATACCCTTCGGAATTTTGAAAGTTGGCCTTCCCGAAAGGAAAAATACCCTCCGGGAATTTTGAAATGGTACTTTGAAGCTTTGAAATGAGCCTTCGGCAAAATTGCAACGGTCCATTTCCCTTTGAAAAATACCTTCAAAAAAGTTGCAATGGTCAACTTTGAAAAGAAAGTGGCCCTTCGGCAAAGTTGAAATGGTCCATTTCTTCAAAAGAAAGATACCCTTCAAAATTCTTGTTTTGGTCCACGTCTCCAAAGAAAGTGCCCTGCGAAAATTTTGAAGTGGACCACTTTGCTGAGAAAAGTGCCCTTCGGCTTTCCTAAAATGGTCCATTCGGAGAAGAAAATGACCCTTCAAAAAAGTTGCAATGGACCATATTTTGCGGACAATTCTTCTAAAAGAATTCACTAGGAAAATTTTCCCGAAAGAATTCATTCTTTGACCTTTGACTAGAATGGACCTTCGGATTTTTTTGAAAAGTGCCCCTTTCTCCGAGAAGTGCCCTTCGAAAAAAACGAAATGGATCTTTCGGAAAAGATGAAAGAGTCCTTTTCCCTTTGAAAAATACCTTCAGAAAAGTTGCAATGGTCCACTTTGAAAAGAAAGTGACCCTTCAGCTTTTTTTTGTATAGGACCAATTTCCCCAAGAAAATACCCTTCAGATAAATTGTTTGGGGCATTTTGCTTGGAAAATATAATTTCTTCAAAACTTTTCTTTCGGACAAATTGTTCGAAAGAATTCCAACACTTAGTCGGAAACAAAAATCCCGAAGAGAGAACACTTAGCCGAAAGAAAACATTCCTTCGAGAAAATTGTGCGGACAATTTTCCCGAAAGAAACCATGAAACTTAGCTCAATAAAAAGGCCCGAGAGAAAAGAAACACTTAGTCCCCACAAAGTCCGAAAGAATGAAACAAGGACTTCGTTGAATAAAATATTTTGCACTTAGCCCTTTGGCTTGCAAGTTTATCCTTGAACACTGTTGCTGACCCTTAAAAAACTTTGCTAGGATCCTCTCTATTTGCAAATGTTGGATCTATTTCTACGCCTTTAATCCACTGCTTCATCAAACCATGCAAGAGCTTTATATGTGGGCCAAAATTGGCCAACACTTACTTTTGTGTAGAGTTGGTATTCTTATTGCTTCTTGTAGCAATACCATATCTATTATTTCTTCCCTAACTTTGTCCAAAAGAAATTGACATTTATTGGTCACGCCAAAGCCTCTTAGTGTTCCTTGAGATGATCCCCATTATCTAGATTGGGTGATGTCAGAAGATCCAATGACCTAATCAATCTGGAGTTCGTTGTGATTTGGCTACCATATCTGATCCATTTTCCCTATGGCCTTAATGGGTTGTGAATCAAATTAAGAGTCTCTAGACTCCACTAGGGACTTCCTTTTCTTCAAGTTGTTGGGAATCTGGGATAGTGTTGGGATGAGGTCATCAACTTTAGATTTTTTTTTGTTGTTTCTTCCTCTTATTGTAGACTTAGAGGCATCCACAATAGAGGTGACTTGTATTGAATCCTTAGGCATCTCCATGTTGGTATTTTCCTTTGTTCTTGTCAAATTTAATTTGAAGCATACTCATGAAATGTCATATTTCTGTTTCCACCATTATGGCTGGCTTGGATTCCTTCCATTTCTTCTCCCTCAAGTGTAGATAGGGCCTCAAATGAATTTTCCAATAGGATTAGATTTTTCATTTGTGTCTACTCTTTGTCATTTCTCATCTAGGCCCTCTGACATTTGTCCTTGCTACTTTTTTCTTTGATTTTGGGAGATGAACCAAGGGGGATGCAAGCTGCATGGTTGTGCCTTTGGTCTTGGCAAAAAGATTTTCTTTTTGGATCAGGGGTTGTTGATTCTGTTGGTTTTGAGGCTCAGTGTATTGTTGTTCCTACAGGTGGGTGGGACAAACACAAGACAAATGGCCATGTTCATCATAGAGCCTACCCCTGAAATGTTGTTTTCATAGTCAATTGTGTAATGTCCCCTTTAGGGGTATTTTGTTATACAAGAAATTATTCAACCATTCCAACAATAAAATATGAATTTTCAGATTTTTCCTCAAACTCTAGCAATACTTTAAAAAATTCAGAATACTGGAGTTCCAATTTTAGGGCATCAAATAAAGAAATTGCCCAATATCACAACCAATGATATATACTCAGAAAATTCAGAATTTAGTGTTCAAACTCCATATTTCCTTCAACGATAATTTATCAAATTTCTAGAATATTGTGATCAGAATTTATATCCTTTTAACTACCTATTTTCACTTCAAATATTAGCTGGAAAATAATATAAAATATGATAATATTTTTTGAATATACAAACAACCCACTAGACTGCTGTCCAAGCTGGAAAAGCCACGCTAAACCCCAAGGGAGGTTCGCTGGACTCCTAGGCCTGTCCGTTGCCCTTTTTTTGGGTCTTCAACCCCAATTGCTGATCTCTGGTTTGCTGCACCACTCCACTATGATGATCAATACTACTGTGATGTACCTGCAATGGTGTCTAAAAACCCACAACTGGCAAATGAAGTCCACAGCAATCCCCTGAATGATGGTTGCCAACTAATAACAAGGGTTTTTGTCCTTGCCCAGCTCCTCAATGAGGGCTTCTGTCCTCAAAGAAATGAATTCCAACAAATCGTACCAAAACTCCAAACATCAATTATTCAAAATAGCATACCCCTCAATTGAATTCCAAAACTCCCTTTATATACTTACCCTTTTAAGATATAAATGTAGAGTTAAGATCATAAAGGTCGATTAGCTTTTAAATCCCACTTAAAGGTATTTTATGTCCTTTAAGTCACAAAAGGGCCCTCCTTAATGCAAAAATAGAACAACTTAAGTGAAATCTTCACTTTTACCTTTCAAGGAGGTGATATGTGCTTCCTACTTATTCTCTTTTCCATAGCCTAGGGGAAATATTAAGAATTAGGCTAGGGACCATGTCCATGGCTTTTTAGGCCAAAAAGGGGAACATGACAAATTGGTTGCTCCCATTCTATTCCTCCCATGTCTAAAATCATACAGTTAAGCAGTGACTTTTCCATGTATAAAAATATTCCTCAGCCGCACAAAATCCATAACCTTGTAAGTATATTGCATACTGAAAAACATGTCACTAAGTGTTCATGACATTCTAGGAAAAAACACGAGTGGTATATATAATTACTTGCATAATCTATTTAGATCCAAATAAAAATTTGGCGATGCATTGTCTTGAAGCTTCCAAAGTATATCTAACGTGAATCCATCACTTCTCCACTTTCAAATACAATTTATCCTCTGCCTTTACTCTCTTCTTATCTTATAGGAAAATATGAGCATGACTAATGCGTAAAATATCTAAACATTTCATCACATTGATTATGTACTACATTTTTTTAGATTATTTTACTACATTTTTTTAATATTATTGTATTACATATGCTATGCATACATGAAAGAAAATCTTGTGCTCATAAAAGAAGTCTCCATCTCATAAAATTATGAGGGAAATTTAATCTTGTTATTGTCGTTAGACCAAGAACACTACTTGAAAAAATTAACTTGATATACTCCTAGAATTCTAAATAAGCATAAGTTTATATTTATAGAACATTAAGAAATCAGAGTTTATAGGAAAAATGAATTCATCTAATTGGTTATACCAATGTCTTAACTAAATAATAAAAACATTAACGATCACATAACTAGAGTGACTTCAACAAGGACATAGAATCATATGATAATTTCAAGTTTTCAGATTCTTTTTATGTGCATTATAGATTATACTTTATAGTATCTGAAATATCACAGGTTATTTTCCCAGTTTTCTTATTCCTTAAATCTATTGTGCCTATAACTATGCCAAATGAAGGTAGCTTTCACGTTTAACACATGTAAAATAATAAGGCAGGCAACGTTAGAAACAAGCTTCCTTGGCCAATAAGCTTTTGACATTTTTTAATAAAGGGTTGCTACTGTATCAGAAGAATAAGAAAATAGATAATAAATTGAACAGCTGTATTGAAGTGTTTACATAATCACTATACCACACGATAAGGAGTAAGAAAGCTAAAATTTGAAAACAAAAGATAAGGTGCACTGGATTTGATAGCTTTATTATTCATTAGGATTTAGCATTCTTATAGCAAAGTACCCTGATTTTATTTAAATGTAGTGTAATACAGTGAATATGAATTCTAAAATTCATAAGCTTGTCCAACTCCTCAAGTTTGTTGTACCTGCAGACTGAAGTCTAAATAATATATTCAAGAAACACGTGCTTGGACAGCTTTCCGTTTCTCACAACCAATAGAGTAGAGATGAATACTTAAAATTTCTATAAAACTCAAGAAAGTATCTAGAGTAAGGAGATATATACTTACAATTTCAATAGTTTACTCATGTTAGTATATGAATTAGGAATCACGCTGCCAGTGAAGTGATTGTTATCAAGTTGCCTGGAGAAAACACAATTTTAGAGTAGGAGATTATTAGTAAACCGAACTTTATGTATGCTCTTATACTTTGTTACCCTTTGTCAACTTACTACTAAACAAATGAAAAAGTAAAAAGTTGAGGAACATAAGAAGGAAACAATTGTATCCACAAACAAACAAAAAAAACAGAATTGAAAGAAGAAACATTTTTTAGCATAAATTGGCAACAATGGTTCCAGAAATTTGTCTGTACTTTTTGCGCTTCAAAAAAATCCTTGAGAACCTTGGACATTAATTGTCTTTATCTTCAAATTTGAGTAATATGCCACAAAATAAAATTCTACCGTGGTCAAGTATTTGTAATTTGGAATCAGATTAGAAACAACGTAAATGTTTTTCAGCAGAAGAATATCTATATATTACCACTTGATTAGAAGCTTATAGAAGTCATAGCATATATAGTAAGAGAGATCATGTCAACTTACTCTTTTCTACAAGGAAGCATGCATGTTGTGTGGAAGATATAATGAAGAAAATAGTTATTTATGAAAATATATTCTCCATTAGAGGCTTAAGAATTCCGCAATCCATGATAATAAGAAAAAAAATTGGATAAAAACCATATAGGAATTTTTTGAATCAATGTTTCCAGCCACACCATGCGATCCATCATCAAGATGAAATGATGTGTTAGGATTACGGACTAGAACTACTTATATAGATAACTCCAGTCAAGTACATAATTCCACATGAAATCACCATAGGAGAAAATAATATATAAACTAGCCATTCCATCTATTAATTGGTTGTAACCACTAACATTTATGTTAAATTTTTTTCTCCCAAGGTAAAGGTCTCATTTTTTATTTGCTTATGATGGGTCTCCAAGAATGGCTTATACGCAAACCATGATCTCTATTTAGATTGTGTTCATTTTTTCCAATCTCCACTGCCTCCCTCAAACAACGCTTGAAATAGTGGTCTTCAATTGCAATAACCTTGGCATCATCAATATGTATGTGGTGCTTGGTTAAGAAGTGCACCACCAAAGCTGAGATGCCAAACCTTTGGTGACAAATGTCTACCCTGTGTTCTTTTAGCCTTATGCTAATGGATTGACCTATTTCCCTAGTGCAAAGGATGCCATAAGAACAATATTAGCATGAAAGACCCCACTATTGCTTAGGTTCCAACTTATCTTTTTGATAGGATCCTTTCTAAAACAGATTAGACTAGACTACAAATATATGAAATTTAAGTAGAAATAACAAAATTATATTGATTCAAAGGAACATAATTGCATTACAATAGTAGAATTTCAGAATCGTTGGCCTCTTCGAGGGGGAAACCTCCTATGAGCAAGCTCAATTCAATACAATTTGTGGATGCCTTCATACGAGTTTAGGATCCTATTTATAGTAATCTCTAACTAAATAGCTACTACTCCTAGATAATGTGGGATTATTCCACTATTACAATCTACTATTACTTTCTACTATTCTTATCTATTTTGAGTAACATCTTACAAAGCATATGCGTTTGTAGCCTAAAGGAGCAATGTACAAAAGAATGGTTAGGACGAAGAGTCCTAACATGCCCTTTTCCTTAAAAGCTTTGACCTTAAAGCTTTAGGTGAGAAAATTGTTGTTGGATGGAAGAATAGGTTCCCAAGTACCATCTTTTGGTTGCATTCCTTGCCACTATAGGAGAACCTCAATAATGACCCAATTGTGGAGCTGACGAGAGCGCTTGTTGAGGATAGCTTCAAGTTGTAGAAGGAGAGACCCTTCTGCATCTACTTCTGATAGCACTGTCTAGGTATGGACATTCTGACCAAGGAACTTCTTTAAGCATGAGACATGAAAAACAGGGTGCACGCATGATGAAAGTGCAAGTTCTAACTTGTAGGCAACAAGGCCAATCCACTAGAGAATTTAAGGCCCATAAAATTTTGGAGCTAATTTATGATGGCTTTCAGATTCAAAGAGGATTGTTTGTAAGGCTGCAAGCAAAGAAAACGACATCTCCAGGGAAGAAGAATCATTCAGAGTGGTGTTGGTTTGCATGTTGCTTCATGCGATTTTGTGCCATGTGGAGATTATCCTTGAGGAGACGAAGGATATTGTCATGTGTACTGATGGTAGTATCAACAACTTATATTGGAGAGTTGCTTGGTATATATGAAAGAAGAGAGGGCGGCTTTTGGCCATAGACAACCTCATATGGGGTTAGCTTATTGGTCGTGTGGTAGGAGGGTGTTGTACCACCATTCTGAAAGAGGTAACCATTTTACTCACTGATGTTGCTACTTTATGACAAAACAAAGGAAATAGGTCTCCAAACATTTATTAACAATTTATGTCTAGCCATCAGTTTATGGATGATATCTCGAGCTCATTTTGAGAGTTGTACCAAGGCACTTGAAAAGTTCTTGCCAAAAATGACTCGTGAGGGCAGAATCACGGTCTGAGACAATAAAGGCAGGAACACCATGGGGCCGAAATCTTTGATCAAGAAATGTCTGGGCTATGGTGGAAGCAGTGTAGGGATGAGCTAGAGCACATAAATGAGCATATTTGGAAAGGCGGTCCACTACAACAAGAATAACTGATTTGCCTCCAGATTTTGGGAGGCCTTCGATCAAATCCATTGAAATGCCTGTCCAAAGACACTATGGAATTGGTAGTGGCTGACGTAAACCAGGTGGTGCAACTGTTTCCCCTTTATTGTGTTGGCAAATATCACATTCGACAACAAATTTCTTGATATCTTGCTTGAGTCCAAACCAAAAGAAACTGCGACAGACTCGCTCATAGGTTTTCATAAGGGGAGGCATGCATTTCATGCAAAATGGTCTATTTTAACCTGGATCAGGAAATCAATAGAAGACGACCTTTATATCTCAATGTTTGTCCATCTCAAGTATAGTAAGATTTAGCAGATGAATCAGCAAATTATTGAAGAATGAGTTGTTGGGTGGAGTTGTCATGATGCCATTCGTGTTGAATATCATGGAACCATGTGGAAATGGGAACTGAGACAGCACACAGGCAGGCTTGTTCTTCAAACTAGCACGAGAGAGCATCGGCCACCAAGTTTTCCTTTCCTCTTTTGTATGTAATTTCATAGTCATACCCCATGAGTTTACAAACCCGTTTTTGTTGATTTGGGGAAGATACATGTTCTAAAAAACATTTGAGGCTTTGGTGGTCGGTTTTGATGCAAAAGTGTTCCTTTGTGGACTGCATGGAGGATAGCCATCATCTCTTTGCCATCTGTGGAGCATGCCAAATTGCGCCTAGTGAGGACCTTACTGGTGAAAGCAATGGGACATCCTTCCTGCATAAGTATAGCACCAAGACCCATGCCACATGCATCACACTCAAGAACAAACAGCGTGGAGAAATCAGGCATGGCCAAGACTGGTGTGGTGCACATTGCTTGTTTAAGTCTAGAAAATGCTTGGGCAAATGTTGTCAACCATATAAAGGAGTCTTTCTTGAGCAAATCTATCAATGGAGTTGCAATTTTGCAATAATTCTGGACAAATTTTCTGTAGTACCTTGTCAGGCCAAGAAATCCTCGTAGACTTTTGAGTGTTTAAGGTGGAAGCCAATGTGTCATAGCTTCAATTTTGGTGGGGTCAACATGAACACCATCAAAAGCAACAATATGTCCCAAGTGCTCGACCTCAAGTTTCCCAAAAGAACATTTGGAATGTTTGGCACATAAGTGGTTTGTAGCAAGAATTCCCAAGGCTGTGTCGAGGTGGTTGAGGTGATCTTCCCATGTTCGGCTATAGATGAAGATGTCGTCAAAGAAGACCAAGATAAACCTCCGCAAGAAGGGGCAGAATTCTTGGTTCATTAAGCCCTGGAAGGTGGAAGGGGCATTGGTAAGCCTGAATGGCATGACTAGGAACTCATAGTGACCATCACGTATGCGAAATGTCATTTTGGAAATGTCGGCTTCATGAAGACAGATTTTGCGATAGCCAGAGCGGAGGTCCAACTTGGAGAAAAACTTTGCACAATGGAGTTCATCGAGGAGCTCATCTAATACTGGAATGGGAAATTTGTACTTGACTGTGAGCTTGTTCAAGTCACGATAATCAATGGAGAGTCGCTAGGAGCCATCTTTTTTATGAACAGAATGGTGAACAATATGGGCTAGTGCTAGGTCAAATGACTCCTGCCAATAGGAGGTCGTGAAACATCTTTTCAATCTCGGCCTTTTGATGAAATGGGTAGCGGTATGGCCAAATGTTAGGAGGTGCACTACCATGAAGAAATTAGATGCAGTGGTCTTCAGGGTGGCACAGTGGCAATCTTGTTGGTTCCTCAAAAACTATTGCATGCTTGACCAATATATTGTGCAAGTTGAAGGGTTGGATAGAACCCATTGGTGAAGTAGTGTGAAGAGAAAAGAGCTAGGCAATTATGCCACGGGATCCATGTTTGGGAAGTTTCTCCATGAGATGAGAGCTGATAATACTTGTGGATCTAGGAAGAAGGCCTTGTAGTGTGTATTTATGTCCATTCTCAGTGAACTGCATCCATAGCTCAGAAAAATCACAAAGAATGGATCCAAGAGTTTGTAACCATTGGGCTCCCAAGACAACATCACATCCGCCTAACGACAAAGCAAACATGTCAGACCTGAGGTTATAGTCACCACTAAAATACAAATATTGTGACACTTTCCTTTGCACGGTAATGTTCCCCCATTGGCAATCATCACCTCAAAACTCGAACAAGGGTGTATAAAACAGTCTGCTTGTTTAGCCACTTGTGGTTGATGAAGTTGTGAGTGTTGCCCGAATCAATCGGAATGGTGAGGGTTTCTTTCTTGAAAAACCCTTTGACACACATTGTTTGGGAAGTGGTGACCCCTACCAAAGCATGCATGGAGATTTCAGGAGGTGAATCAGAGGGCCTGGAATCATCATCTTCCTGCTCTAGCTCATTTGTGGTATCCATTCATTCTTTTGTATCAGACGGAGAATCAACATCAAGCAGGTATAATTTTTTGTAATGTCCCCATTTTGAAATTAAAGTAATATTATTACTAAAATAAAAGTATTCATAAATACTTAAAATAAAATAATAATAGTCTAATTTGCTTTTCACTTAAGTTGGGACCTTTGAGAGTCATGGGCACTTAAGGCCTAAAGTGGATTTCATAAGGAAGCTTTATATATTATTTTTTTTAAAGGAAAAAGTAAACTCTCCTTCCTTATTTTGGGCGCTACTCTTGGAGAAGGGATATAAAAAGCAAGAAGAGGCTCATTTTGAAGGGTTATGCATTTTGGGTATTGAAATTGTCGATCAAATATGTCAAGCTTGTTCACCATAACTTGAGGACGAAAACCTTCAAGTGTGACAAGGATTTGGGGACGAAAACCTCTATTTCTTCACTAAGGGCAGCTCTATTCAAGAGCTTTAATTATGCTTCAGATTTACATGATTGCATGCAATTGGACCTGCAAAGGTGTCTTGGAACACCACCTTGTATGAAAGATTGGCGAACACCTTTGGAGGTTTCATGTTTGCATTTGTGCAGGAAAAAGAGGTGGGCGAACTTGTTTAGAGAGCTTTGGTTGGTCTAGAAAGCCATCCCTAGGGTGGCGACTTGCTTTGAAGGAGTGGCGGCCCCTCTCAAGAGGGCTAATTGGCTTCAAAACCCACTTCTAGGGTCAAGATGTAATTGTGATATTTATTTCTATAATTGGCGAGTTGATTGTGGATCGTTTGCAAGGTTTGAGGGCCATTCCATGCCCTAGAAATATTCAGAAAACTATTATAATATTTTGCAACTTGGGCAACTTGCTTGGGAAGGTTTGGAAGGCTTGTGGAAGGGTAAAATTCAAGGGTTTGATTGCCTGATTTATTTCTCTAATTTTTCCCAAGTGTGGCAACTCCCTTGGAGAGGTTTTAGGGTTGTTTTGGAAAAGGGAAATGCAGTTGTACCTTCACTTAAAAACCAGAATATTTGTAGGGATAATTTTCAGCCTCCTTGCCATTATCATTAGGCCAAAAAAGGTACTTATTTCAGTTTCTTATTCAGCTATTTTTGGGGCTATTTTGGTGTGTTCTGCTTGGAAATTATTCAAAATTTCCAGCTAGGGTTTGCTGGTTTTTGGATCAGATTTCAGTTTGTTAACAAAATTATCTAAGGGTTTGTTGGAAAACCCCAACTTGGCTTGATTGTCCCATTTGAGGACATTAAATTTTTGTTCGATACATTGGTGTCCCCTAGCCCATTTGTCATCACAATTGTAACATAACCCCTTTTCGCAATGTGCACACATTTCGGCTATTGTGAGACATTTGATGGGAGTTGCCTGGAGAAGGGGTTTTGTGTTGGAGCGTTGGAATGAAGAGGCCTTGGAGGGAGCCCAAGTGGAATTGTGACATTGTGAATTGGGTTTGTCTTCGAAAAGCTTCGCTAATGTAGAGACGTCCATCATTGTGCAAGGTTTGAACATTTTAACCTCAGAGCGAATGACATCCTTGAGGCCGCTGATGAAGCAAATGGTGAAAAAATCGTCAATGAGGCCTTCAGTGTGATTGGCAAGTTTTTTGAAATCTATCTAGAATTCCTGCACGGTGCCAATTTGACGAAGTTTAATCAAAGCCCTTGTGAAGTCATCATAGGCACTAGGCCCAAAACATACGAACAAAAGTTTGGAGAATTTAGCCCAGTCATGGTCTAGGTGTGACTTGCAGTACCATTGGTACCGCAAAACAACTTCTCTAAGTGAAATGAATCAATAAAGATTCTTTTAGTAGTGGGGTGCAGGAGGAAATATTGATATGCATGGTAGAGCCAATCGATGGGGTCAATGCCATCAAATTTGGAAAAAATTAATTTAGGGCCGCGAAACGGTGTTCTGGAAGAACTACCATCGTATTGATGATCCTCATTTTGTCTACAAAATGTATTCCTAAGTGAGATTACGATCCGCTTGAGTTCAGAAACATCGTGATGGAGTTTAGACATGCGGGATTCTGTAATGTCTTCTTCTATCTAGACATTGTACTTTCGGCATGATTAGCCTATCAGTGGCCCTCATAGGCGAATATGGCATGGTTAGAGGGTCTTCTCCTCAATTACCCAAATCGCAGTTGGTTTTTTTGGGGAAGTTTCGACATATTTTGGAGGTTTTCTAATGATTTATTAGAATGTTTCTATTTATAGAAACCTCATGTTATAAAATGATGTTATATTTGTACTTTATGTTATAATTAATTATTTTATATTAAAGTGCAAATATAATATATTAAAAAATAATAATAATAATAAAATATTCTGATGTTTCTAGAAGCTTCCCAAATGAACGAAAGAAAAAAAAAGATAAAGGGAGGTGTGCGCTGCCATTATGAATCATCCAGATTTGATGTTGTCTTGTTGTGGTATGTTTGTGGAGCCTAGATTTTTATGCTATGAATCAATGTCTTTGGGAATGATGACTCCCATTGATAGCATAACTGAGGGAGTGAAATATCTCTTTAAGGGTTACATTTTGGAGGTGATATTTCAGTCATCTCAATTGAAGCAAAATTTGTGGCCATTGACCAATTTTGGAGAAATCGATTTGGTAAATTTGTGGAGGTTGCATAGCTATCTTTTGGTGTTGGTTTCTATATAGCTTGGCATCGATTTTTCTTGGTTAAGAGAGCAGATTGCATTGTGGAGAAATTTGATATAAAAATCAGATATTTACAGTCAAGGAAGGACGCCATTAGGAGGGACGTTTTTGCTTGTGTGGGTTCCAATTTGCATCGATTCTTTGCTTGGCTTGGTGCGCCCACTTCCTTGGAGCATGGAGATGATATTAGATGCTTGAGACAGCACATATTATTTTAAATTTGAGATCAGACCAGAACAGGGGCGGCTAGCTTGGAAAATTCGATTTGTCTTGGGAGATCATCCTTTCACTTGGAAATTGCTTGCTCCTTCATCTATTCTCAAGGGCACCTCAATCCAACCAAGTTTCATTGCATACAATTCATCATTTAGTATAGTTTATTTTTGCAGATGTAGGTGTGCATCTTTCATACCAACATACCATATAATTGTGCTTCTTGTTTATGCCAAGAGTCTTGGCTAGTATAATGGAGCATTGTATCAAATCATCAATACAAATAAGAATCACAAGTTGCTGGTCATTTATAGTTATCTTTTGAGCATTTGAATTGAGTTAGTAGGTTGCATGCCAACTTTTCGACATAATGTCCATTGGCTATAGGTGTTTAATTTGCTCATCTAATTGCATAGAAAAGAACAAAACGAAGTCATTCTTGCATCTAGAACTTAGTATTGTCATTCTTGCATTGTTCTATAAACACTTGAAGCTTTAATCCATCATCATTCAAACAAATCCTCAAACTATGACAAAAACCAGCAAGAAGCACTTTGCATACAAAGTGTTTGAAAAAATTACAAGGCAGCAAATTGAAACAATCAAGAGCAGATTGGGCAAGGATTGTTACAGATTCAAGTGTGGTTGTCATGTGCCATGGTGCCGACACGTGTAACAACCATTTACCAAGGAGGTTGGGGGTGCCAAAAAAAATGTTGAGTGAAGTTATATGTTAAAATGATCAGTGTTTCAGAACAATTACAATGGTGTAAGTTGCAGACGGATGAAAAATAATTTTTGAGAATAATGTGTTTGAGTTGCAGGCAGCGCTATTTTAAGTAAGCGAATTTTGAGATTTGTTTTAGAAATTTCGTAGTTACCCCTTAAAATGACCAATGTGATGAGAAAATCACAATGGTGTATTCAACGTATGGGCGCCGAAAAAAATTTATACTTTTTTCTTTTTTTTTCTTTTTCTTATACTATTTAGGTTCGATTACAAGGAGATCTATTGGTTTTGTGGCCAAAATCATATCCGAATTTTAATCAATTACAAGGGGATTGATTGCTGGAATGACCCAAACCAATCCAAAAGTTCAACTTTAAGCCAGTACAAAGAGATTGGGTGGCAAGATGACCAAACCCAGATCAAAATTGATAGAATCTAAAAACAATTACAATTTTAGTTATACCATAAATGGACATGGACAATAGTTCAAAGCCAAGAGTTCTACATATCGAAGCTACCACAAAATCTGTTGCACACAGCTTGACACTAATGACATAGGATTCAATGGACAACAGAGTTCCCTAGTACAAGCACGCAGGGACAGATGAGGTGTACATGGCTGTTTGGAGCGCTTGTGCAAAAAGAATATCCACGCACAAGGACAAGGTGTAATATTGGGTGCGTAGTTTGCAAAAAACCTGCAGATCTAAAACACAACTTGTAGAAATGGTCTATTACCACTTTATGATCACCAGGATCCCGTTAAGGC
Source organism: Torreya grandis (assembly GCA_037957365.1). Classification (NCBI taxonomy): domain Eukaryota; kingdom Viridiplantae; phylum Streptophyta; class Pinopsida; order Cupressales; family Taxaceae; genus Torreya; species Torreya grandis. Next base: position 2,343,390 of record JARHVA010001695.1, on the reverse strand, counting down.
AAGGTGAGAGCATACAGTGGGTAGCAGAAAAAATTGGCCCTAGAAAGCACTCTAATACCAGATGATAAGGTCTTTCTTGAAACAAATTAGACTAGACCGCAAATTTACGAAATTTAAATATAAATAACCTAATTATATTGATTCAAAGAAATAGAATTGTATTACAATAACAAAAATGCAAAATCGTTGGCCTCTTCAAGGGGCAACCTCCTTTGAGCAAGCTCAATTCATTACAATTCGTGGATGCCTTCATGCTAGTTTAGGCTCCTATTTATAGTAATATCTAACTAAATAGCTACTTCTAAAGAATGTGGGATTATTCCATTATTACAATCTACTATCCTTATCTATTTTGAGGGACATCTTACAAATCATATGCGTCTGTAGCCTAAAGGAGCAATGTACAAAAGGACGGTTAGGGCAAAGGGTCCTAACACTTTTCTGGAACTTATGGCTTTCATCAGTTTGTTCTATGATATGAATACAGTCTCGATGTTTTGGCGCTTGAGAATCTTAGAAAGCTTGTTGGAGATACCCTCAGTATAAGGAAGGAAAGCCACATGGAGATTTGAAGAATCTTCCACTCTTTACCCATGCTCTAGACTTCTTCCTTGTTTTAATGTCCTAGCTATATATCTGACCCTTGTAGCCACTCCTCTTAAACAGCGTAGTCATATGATTGATCCCTTGATCCAAATGCTTGTCATCAGAAATCCTGAAATCCATGTTAGCAAGAGTCTTGAGAACAATTTATTTGTGGGTTGGTGATGAAGAGAAGAAGCAGGCAAGTAAAGATTCGTATAACTAACCTTCTTGTAACCCTGACAATTAAGGGAATCATCTACCTTTATTTTGTGAAAGATATCTGAGAAGGGTAAACTATTATTTGTTTCTAATTTTAGTGAACTTTATGTTGTCATACAAGTTGAGGTAAGCATGAAATTCTTCTAATTTTTCTAAGCCATGTTTCCCGTTTGAATTAGTATCATCCACATATCTCTTCACCACTTTGATTTTATTGGAAAAGAGTTAAGGGCCTTCTCCTTGAAATGCTCCATGAAGAGATTAGCCACCACCCGAAAAAAGTGGGTAACCTATTACTACGCCTTTTGTTTGCTCATAAATAACTCCCGAAAATGTGAAGAAAGTGGATCTCGAACTTAGCTCAACCAAATCAACTGTCTTTTCATTTGAACAAGAGTTGACAACCTCGACTCTATCAACACCATGGTGAAAAGTGATAGCACATCAAAGCTAACAAGAATATCCTTCTCAAGTTTTTTGTCCTTTACAAAATCTAGCAAGAGGGTGGAATCCTCAATGAAAGACGGTGTCTTACACACTAAAGGCTTAATCATTTTTAACCAAGTAGGCAGCAAACTCACGTGTAGGGGTGTCAGTGGTGTCCACAATTGGCCTCAACAAAATCCCCTCATGCAATTTTGGTGCCCCATTAATTCTTGGCATGGTCTCGTTTTTCAGAATTAATCACTTTTTCTTACCATCTTCCAAAAAAGACATCTTAATGGCTTTAGACACTCTCTTCATCACTAGTGAAACAATATTATAATCCAATCTTCTATAGCTACCAATATTCTGCAAATAATCCTCCATTTTGGCCACGTAATCTGCTTTGTTCATAACCACTGTAGCGTTACCTATATCCTCCTTAATAACCACAATGTCCAGCTTTCCTTTTAATCTCATTAAGGAAACCCGTTCTTCCTTAGTGATATTACTTGTAGGCAGTTTGGCATGTCTTAAAACCACTAAGCAATCTTGTCATAGTTCTTCAGCTACATCCTCACAAATACACGTCACCATGTTTTCAATCTCCACCATAAAATCCTCATAAGGTATGTGCCTAGGAGTAATAGTGAAACCCATTCCTTTCCTCAAAACTTTGAAACCCATTCCAATCATTCGTATGTCATCCACTTCTATATTGCTTGTATACAAAGGCTCTTACAACAAAGCCAAACTAGGTAAAAACATTCAATATCAAGACCAAAGGAAGTAAAATTTAACCTTGGGATTCACAACTCTAGGAAGTAGGTACAAGATTTTCTCACAACTTCAATTGAAGGTATTAGGGCCTTATGTTCCTAAATTAAGAGTTGGCATGTGTTGGAGATTGACCTAGGTTAGTACAAACTAGTATTAATCTATTAGTTTAGCATATAGGATGTGTGTATGCATGTGATTTTTTTATAACAATTCACATTAGAATAGGGTGTGTTAGTTGGACTCTGGAGTGACAAGTGTTCACTCCTTACTAATAGGAGATTGAGATTGTATAAGAAGCACTCCAGTATATGAATAAAATTAATTAAGTTGTTTATTTCAGTTGGTATCAGAGCAGGTTAGTGACAAAAGTCTCTAAAAACCATGGAATTGTGAATTTGGTCAAGGGCAGCTTGCTGTGCTATTGCCCCAGTTAATGAAAAATCTTATATTTGAATTTTTATGTTTAGTTTTTTAATTGTCGTGTCATTGGAGGAAGTAGTTTTTGGTCTTAGGTTGCTTGTCTATATACTTATCAAAATTTATTGCTATAGAGTGTTGCACTCTAGAAGAAGCATAACATAGCTTGAAAGCGCCTAGGGAGGACGCACCAGGAGAAGTTCAAAGGAGATTTGAAAAAAACAAGGCGTCCAGCACTATATGTAACACCATCAGTTTTGGCTGCTTAGGAGAAAAACATCAATATGATAAAAGGAAGAATTGGGTCTGAAAAGTTGTTATAAAAGAGGTCTGATATAAAATCTGGGATTGCTGCAACAAAAGGATTGAATGATAAACCTAAATACTCGAGTCTCCTCCACATACAAAGATCTGGAGGCAATGTTCTCTCAATGTTGTTGCAAGTCAATGGAATATTTCTGAGGCCCGTTTAGTAGCACAATTGTGGACACTGGCAGAGGCTTGATCTGAGTTCATTACAGCCTGTGCACAAGCTGCCTCAATCAAATCGACCCATTTTTCCAAGTCGTAGAAAAAAACACCTATCAAAAGCTTGAATATTCCGTAATGTCCCCTTTTTCGGCCTCGGTGAGCGAAAAGGAAATAATTTAATTAATTAAATAAAGTTGTCCAAAATTGATATTTTTAGGCAACTTGCATCTAATTAATTATTAAGATGAATATTTTATTAAAGTGACTTTAGCTGGGGACCAAAAATAAAACAATATAAAGTCACTTTTGTAGAGGGAAAAGAATTATGAATTATTATTTAAAAGTGGCTTCTAAATACATTTTTCTGGATGGCTTTATTTTAATTAATTTGGAAAGGTAACTTAAGTGATTTAAAAAGGACAAATATTATAAAGTCACTTTATAAAAGTGCTTTATTGATTTATTTTAAGGCGGGAATTAAAAAGTACCTTCAAGAAGGTTCTACAGGGAAATTATAAAAGGTGAATTGAAAGCTCATTTGCACATGCTTGATTCTATTTTTCTTGTGAAAAACTTGAAACTTTCAGTGAGAGCAAACCCTAGGACAAAAACCCTAAGGGGATTGGTTTCGGTGGTGAGACATCTACCCTTGCCGATTTGTAGGTGGAATCACACAAGCTTCACAAATGTTTCTATTTGGTTTAGACTTTGGAAAGATTGAGCATTGAGAGAGATATCATCTCCACAGAGGGTTCCCTTGAAGATTGACGCCCCTGGGGGAAGATTGTGTGTATGCAAGGGTCGATTTCCTCCAATAGCTCAACGCAGCCCCTTCTCTCAAGTCGTAGCATTCCCAACATCAGTGATTCACCCAACGAGGCAAACGCTTCATCCTAGGAGGCCAGCGTTTCATCCAAGGAGGCCAGTGAACCATTCAGGGTAGATCGCAGCATTGGGAGCAATTGCAACTCCAAACATCCATCCGGCAGTCCAGCATCAGGTTTGCAGGTCTTTCCAGTATGTGCATGCGACATGCATGTATGTGCATGTTAATGCATGTGAGAGATTTGGTGTGATATTGTATTGCATGTTAATAAAATGTTAGTATATGTGTGGGATTTGGTGTAATATTGTAATGCATGTTAATGCACGTGTGTGATTTGGGAGAATCTTGTAGTGCCTGATAATGCATGTTATTGAGTGTTGGATTTAAGCAATGGGTATTCGTATTTGTTGCTGCGTGTGACGTTCCTGCTCAATCCAAAGGTCAATCTTTCAAAATAATTAAATAAAAAATTCAGAAATTCAGGGTCCCAATATTTATTTGTCAAGTTTCAATTTGGTTGGGATACTACAATGGTATCAGAGCCGTGTATCCTGCCAACCAGTGGGGATTTATGCAAGTTTATGATAGCAAAAATTTCTTATGCAGCCCAGAGGGTCTCACAAGTATTATTTTAGACGGAGGACAAACGATCCACCGGAACAACTAGAGATTGAAGACGAAATTGCTATTGCAGATTTGTTCGTTGAGAGAGATGTAGGGAACATGGGTGATAGGGATGATCAACAAAATCTTAGTATTGTGCAAATTTTAAAAGGCTTGGCTAGAGGAAAACAACAATTGGTTCAGTTGATCACTCAGATGATGTAAAACAATAATGGCAACAACAGTAATAATGGCAATAATGGAAACAATAGCAACCATGGAGAGGCAAGTAACACTAATATCCCTGCCAACAACAACTTTAGGGCAGCTAGTAGAACAACACATAGACCTTTAATGCCCAATTTCTTGGAGGCACAGCCAAGAGGGCAAAAAGGACAGCAAGATGGTGGAGAAGGTTTTGCAAACCATTTGAGGGAATACCAATCATAAGGTGATGATTTTCATGCAGCCATGTCCTTAGCAGATTTTTGCCAAGTGAAGGACAAGAATAGGCCCAGAGGAGATAGGGGACAAGGACCTAACCAAGAGTTGCAACGTAGAGTGGGCAAGTTGTCAATTCCCAGTTATGATGGTTCCAACAAGTGTATTGCATGTTCGTGGATGCAGAAATTAGACACATTTTCAACTTAACCCCATGTTAGAGACAAAAGCCGTTAAGTATGCCACACTTCGTTTGGATGGGGAGGCTCATGAGTGGTGGTACCATGGTTTGGTGACCTTGGGACATGACAGTATCACACCTTATGTGGATTTAAGGCAAAGATTGACAAGTTTGATAAAAAAGATCCACAAATACACTTCTGGGAGCTAGCCCATATGAAACAACATGGTACAGTAGATGCTTATATTTCAAAATTTCAAACGCTATCAATTATGGTTCATGATATTTCAGAGAGGAGGTTGATAGTCCTTTTTATGGAAGGATTGACAGAGCCACTATGTGGCCGGGTTAGGGCATTCGACCCACCTACTCTACATGATGCAATAAGAAGAGCACGTAACATGGAGTTTTCTACCCTTAAGGGTAAATACAGTTCAGAGGATTCACATGCAAGACAACAAAAGAAGCCCTTTCAAAATGAAGAATCTCAAATTCAGCCTCAGAGGAGATTACCATCCAAAACAAACAAAGAAAATGAATCCAAGGAAGAACTTAGAAGGAAGAAGTTGTGTTTCCAATGCAGGGAACCATGGACTCCAGGACATAGATCTCTTGGAAAGGGGAAGATACATCACGTTGAGATGATTTCTGACAAGGAAGAGACTATAGATCCAACAGAGTTGGGAAAGGATTGAGATCAACAATAGGATCTCAAGGATAAGGGTACCAAGGGAGCTACACTTGCTTCTCTTTCTGGCACACCAAGGTATAATCCCTTCAGGTTCCAAGGAGTTTTGTGTAGGCGCAAAGTCATAGTACTTCTTGATGTTGGTGCTACTCACATTTACATTGATGAGGGCTTAGTGGTAAAAAAGGGATCTGCACATAGAATAATTTGAAGGCTTTGATGTGGTGGTCACTGATGGGTTTACCATCCCTTGTAAGAAGAAGACTAGTAATCTCAACATCCTCATTGGTGAGCACACAATTTGTGATGATTTTTATGTTATCGGTTTAGGTGGGACTGACATAGTGCTTGGAGTTCAATGGTTATATTCATTGGGTGAAATTTCTCAAAACTATCAAACCATGGAGTTAAGTTTTTAGCACGAAGGGAAGGAGGTAACATTGAAGGGCATTCCTGACCCTCTACCTCATCAAATTACAGCTAAAAGAATGGAAGCTATTAGCTCCAAATATTCCATCATAACCGTGGGTAAGCAAACAAATTCATATTTGCATGACAAGGGAGTTGAATTTGTTGAGGATGTTGGAGGTTTATCTTTGGAACAAATACAGGATAACATATTTCCACATGGTTATGGCCATCAGTTAGAGGCTCTAGAGGTGAAAACAGAAAATATTTTTATTAGTTTGTCAGTATTTATCAGAGTGGTGCAGCGGAAACAAGGAAGAACAAAGTTGATGTCAAGGGAATTTGTCGCATGCTTGTAGAAGATTGCTGCAATTTTGGTTAGACATTTGAAGGAGGTGCCATTTGCAGGTGTAATTCACAAATCTGCTAGGCTTATTTGGGATCCTGGAATCTCAAAGAGTCATATCCAAGATTAGTCAGTGATGGAGTGGAGATTGCTTGAGGGCAAGCAATCTTTGGTAGGGGAGGATTGTAATGTCCCCTTTTTCAGCCTCGATGAGCGGGAAGGAGATAATTTAATTAATTAACTAAAGTTTTCTCAAATTGATATTTTTAGGCAACTTGCGTTTAATTGATTATTAAGATGAATATTTTATTAAAGTGACATTAGCTGGGGACCAAAAACAAAACAATATAAAGTCACTTTTGTGGAGGGAAAAGAATTATGAATTATTATTTAAAAGTGACTTTTAAATATATTTTTCCAGATGACTTTATTTTAATTAATTTGGAAAGGTGACTTAAGTGATTTAAAAAGGACAAATATTATAAAGTCACTTTATAAAAGTGCTTTATTGATATATTTTAAGGCGGGAATTAAAAAGTACCTTCGAGAAGATTCTATGACGAAATTATAAAAGGTGAATTGGAAGCTCATTCGCACATGTTTTATTCTATTTTTCCTGGGAAAAACTTGAAGCTTTCAGTGAGAGCAAACCCTAGGACAAAAACCCTATGGGGATTGGTTTTGTTGGTGAGACATCTACCCTAGCCAATTTGCAGGTGGAATTGTTGTCAACCTGGAGCTGCGCCCTAAATCGAAGACATGCAGGAAATGGTCAGTCCTCTATCTGGTTGAAACAATGGGATCTTCTCACGAGGGTGGGTGCTTCAATGGTGAGAAGAACCTCCAGAGAAGGCAAGTTCCTGTAAGATGTATCAGTGAAGATCTCTACTCTATGTTGCGGACTACCATGGAAAAGGGAGAAGGAAATTTTAAGGGTAAATCCTACCTAATACAGGTGATACACCAAAAGATTGATCCACTCTACTTTGAACCTTGAACACTGAACAAACAAAGGAAAAGGAAGACCTTCGATTTCAATCTACCACTATGTATAAGTATTTCATGAGAAGGTTCAATCCAATTGACCAAAACATGAGGGAAAAATGGAGAGAGGTCTGATACAAGACACTTTGCAGCCACCTAACATCCACTTACAGTTTCAACAAAAGACATAAAGAACACTTAACATGACCTGCATAATATGGTAAGCTAGCAAGAGGGATTGTACTTTCAGATTTCAAGTGCTGGCATAGTGTATATTCATTCAACAATTTGCATATGTGCTAGATTTCTCTCCCTTCTCGAATTCTGATTTGTACCTAGTTGCTAGCTTACCGTATTATGCAGGTCATGTTAAGTGTTCTTTGTCTTTTGTTGAAGCTATACGTGGATGTTAGGTGGTTGCAAAGTGTCTTGTATCAGACCTCTCTCCATCGTTTTTCCCTCATGTTTTGGTCATTGGATCGAACCTTCTCACGAAATACTTATGCATAGTGATCGATTGAAATCAAAGGTCTTCATTTTCCTTTGTTTGTTCAGTGTTCAAGGTTCCAAGTACAGTGGATCAATCTGTTGGTGTATCACCTTTATTAGGTAGGATTTTTCCTTAAAGTTTCCTTCTCCCTTTTCCATGGTAGTCCGCAGCATAGAGTAGAGATCCTCATTGATACATCTTACAGGAACCATCATTCTCTGAAGGTTCTCCTCACCATTGAGGCACCCACCCTTGTGAGAAGATCCCATTGTTTCAACTGGATAGAAGACTGGCCATTTCATGCACATCTTCAATTCAAGGCGCAACTCCAAGTTGACAACAGGAATCACATAGGTTTCACAAATGTTTCTATTTAGTTTAGACTTCGGAGAGATTGAGCATGGAGAGAGATATCATCTCCATAGAGGGTTCCCTTGAAGATTGATGCACTAGGGGGAAGATTGTTTGTATGCAAGGAAGGGTCGATTTCCTCTAATAGTTCAACGCAGCCCCTTCCCTCAAGTCATAGCACTCCTAGCATCAGCAATTCACCCAAGGAAGCAAATGCTTCAACCTAAGAGGCTAGTGTTTCATCCAAGGAGGCTAATGAACCATTCAGGGCAGATCGCAACATTGGGAGCAATTGCAACTCCAAACATCTATCCGACAGTCCAACGTCAGGTTTGCAGGTTTTTCTAGTGTGTGCATGGGACATGCATGTATGTGCATGTTAATGCATGTGAGAGATTTGGTGTAATGTCCCCATTTTCGAGTTCACTTGAAACACAGTTAGAGCTGACTTTCTGGGTTGGTGACAACATAATCAGAGGAGTATTTTGATATCACCAAGGTGTTCGAGTGATCCAGTGGAGCTGTATGACACTTTTCGGAGAGATTTCGGATAACTTGTTCGTACTTACTATTTATAGTAAGTGCTTGCATGGCGATAATCTTTCTAGGTTCTTGTGGATCTATTCTCTTTGAGCCTCGGAGAACACTGCTATTTATAGTGTCAGTCTAGCACTGTTTTGGTGCCTTGGCAATCAACCGTTGGCTATCCCAGATATTGCATTGAGCTCGGTGATATCAGATGGTTTGCGGTGATGTCTTTCCAGATGATTTCGGACCTTGGGCTCGGACTTGCTATTTTTGGCAAATTAGGGTTTCTGTTCGTTTTGGGTTTTTTAGTGTTAGAGATAGAGCATCTCGTCGAGACCTTTCCGGCGAGCTATAGATCACTGAATTCCGAGTTCATTTGGGCCTCCGTTTTAAAGTCCGTAAATAAATATTTTTATTTAAATATTGGACTTTGGGATTTAATAATTAAAGTCACTTAAATAAAAAGTAAAGTGGAAAATATATCTTTTATCCCACATTGGCAAGAAAAGTGTGAGCTCCTCCAAGAAAGAATAAAAGGATTTTAAGGGCCCATTGTTGAGCATCCAAGTATTTGATATAGGCATTTGATTGAGTTTATTGTGGAGCCTAGGGCTTCTGTAAATTCTACATTCGGTCATTGAGACCGAAAACTCTCTTTGGTTGGCAACTTCGACGTTGTTAAACTATCAATTAATATTGTTGCAAAGTGGGAGGTGATATTTCAGTGATCTCATTGGAGCAAATTTAGTGGCCAAGGGCCAAATTTGAGGAGTTTGTTTAGGAGATCATTGCACATCTTCTTGGCATCGATTGGTGATCATTATTTGGCATTTTGCATTGTGGAGGTGGTCTGATTTTAATTAATAGCAATCTGGAAATTACCAATCAGTCGACAAGGGCGCCATTGGAAGGGACAAATTTGTTTGTGGAGGTCCAAGAAGGCAGCGATTTCACTTCTCACCTAGGGCGCACCTCTCCTAGGGTCATGGCAGCAATGTTTGGCACTTGAGGGAGCTGAAAAATGTTGGCATTTATTTTATTTTTACATTGCTGGCCAGAACAAGGTCGACTTGCATAGGAAGTCGACTTAGCTTGAGTATTGATCGTTTGGCATCTCTATTGTGGTTTCCATCATCTACTATCAAAGGCGCATCATTTTAAATCAAGGTCCTCTATGTTTTGTTCATCATATCATTGCATATAGGTTGGTTTTGAGTGTCAGCTGTAGGTGCACTTCATATCAGCATTAGAATATTTGACATCATTGTAAATGCCAAAAGCTTTGGCCATGTTGTAATGTCTTTGTATTGAACATCATAATAGAAGATTGGAGTAATAAGTTGCTGGCCATTTGCCTTTGTAGTTAAGCATATTCTTAGATTGTATTTTCTCATATGAGTATGCATGCCAAATGTTTGTGAAAATGCCTTGAAAGATTCCTGATGGAACCCTTTTGTTGATCTGCTGTAATTTTGTATTTTCTAATTGGGTTTTCCTGTTTATAAATGTTTTCTTTCCGAAATAGACGGAAGTTGCAATAGGGTTTGATTCTTTTTGTGTTTTGATGATTTTTGCAACAAGTAAATAAGTACAAGAACATAAATAACTTCTGTAATTAAAAAACTAAGTACAGCCAAAATAAATTACTTATGGGCAAAATTCTAGATATTGAATCAAATAAGGAACCAGTTACAGATTTTCAATAATTCAGAGAGATTACAATTGCAAACAGACCCAACCTGAATCGCTGAAGGGAAGTTAAACACCAGAAGAAGGTCGCGGCAAGGTGAAAGACCCCTGTTAATGCATTGTTATGGTAAAGAGGTTGGCTGTCAGGTACAGCCGTACAACTGCAAAGGCTGCCAGGTACAGCTGCACAAATGTAAAACCCTCACACTCTGAAATCACCCTTGTATATCTGCTGAATTCTGTCACAAATCCCAACGCCTACCAGAAGAACACTGAGCAATCCCCAGATGAAACTGAACACACAACAATCCACTGAATTGGGGGCTACGTCCCAAACAGGCAAGCACTGGGGTTTGGCGTCCCAATACTAGAAGCTCCTCCAGAGCAAAAGCGCAAATCCAAAATATAATATGTCAATAATGAATCATAATCCTCTTTTGACCTCCTTATAACCCTTTCCAAATAGTTCGAACCCTAAAAGCACCCCATGGGGCGTTTAAGTCATAACATGTTATATTTTCCTTTTTAAGTGGTCAAGTACATAGAAATTGACCATTTTTTCACATACAGAGAAATCTGTCCACCGAAAGGATCTGAGTCAAGAAGGAAATATTTAGAAAAGTCCAAGACCTTTCCAACGAGCTCTTACACCCTATGGTACGCATCCAGATGAGGCCAAAAACCCCTTATTACTCCAAAATGGCTATAAACTTAGCCTTATTTAATTAAAAAATGGGAACTTAAGAAATATTAAAAATATAACCCAAGTAGCAACAAAATGAACCGATGACCCCAGAAACCAAAAAGTCACCCTGCCACCTGCCTGTGACTAAAGTCGAAAATCAAGGATTCACTGGCAGTCTCATCCTTAAAATCAAGGGATGCCTCTAGAAACTAGGAAACAAACCTAAATCCTCTGAAACTGAACTCAAGGAATGATCTCATGGAGACCCACCCCTGGGTATGATCATATCCTCCTAAAAAGTAGGGGTAACCCCCATAATTTTAGGAACTGCCTCCTAAAAAATAGGAACGTCTCCAAACTGATCAGCGACAGCCAGAACACCAAGTCCCCAACACTGTATAGCCATACTGGGTCTCTATCCAACAATGTCAACCTATAAGACCCCATAATAAGCTGACTCACATGTCTCTGCTAGACCGAGCTAAAGAGGGGACATGACAATCCTCCCCTCTCGGAGATGCTTGCCCACAAGCAACTGTAAAGCTGGATGTTGTAAAATGCTCTCACCCTCATATACACGCTGCAAAACTCAACAGTGAACCCTGATTGGAACCCTGATGCACACAAAGGATTCCTCAATATACTCAAGAGTATCCCACAACTAATGCCCGGATCCCAAATGAATGTGTAAGGAATTGCATCAAAATCTCGTTGAAAACAGCGGCAGCCATAGAACCTACCAAAACTCAGCAAACTATGCAATGTTGTAGCTGAAATAAACATATCACTTCTGATGTCAATACTTGGGTCCCAATGCCAAACTGGAAGTCCATCACAAAGTGCATCTGTTGACTTCCACTGTACCATCTTACATAAACCACTGACATCGCACCAAGAGTGGTGGAACACCTCATCAGGGCCAAAATAGAGTGACAAATCAAACACGTCACCACCCGGATCCCAAAATAGAATCGGCAATCCACTACCAATGACAATTGGTGGCACCTGTTGCACCATATTGTCTGCAACTGGATCACTAATATGCCAAGAGGCTACTCCCTGATACTGAGACCTGTGGGTTATGGACCCAAACAACTACCAGAAAAAATGAGTAGCTCCTAACTCATCTGCAAATGTTGGTGTCCCCACAATACCCCAACTGCAAAAGCTAGAAGAAGAGTGCTCCTGACACCAACTCATAGAGCTAGTTGCACTAAGCAATGCAACTGTGGAGGGTTGATCCCTCTCGGCATCAACGAAAGTGGATATCTGTGCCTCTTCCCTCACGTGTGCACCATACAACTGCCTAGCAAGCATGAAAGCACAACCTCTATCCTCTGCCCAATTCCTATGGACGTGCTGACTAACCAAGCCATCATACCTACTGCCCCCATAATCATCCTGTAACCATGTATCTGTGCGAAATCTCTGTGACATAAAAGTAGCAAACCTTATCGGATACATAATAGCATGATGGATAACTGACTACTGTCTCTGCAAGTAATTCCTCATACACAACTGAGTCGGGTACTTGCAGACTCTAATTCCATCTTCTGTAGATGGCAACTCTTCATCCCACAATGGATGGTATAAGCCCCCCATCAATCCACATCGATGCATCAACCAATCATCTGCATGTGAACCAAAAGAAAGGTGAACTCTCCTCACTATGTAGTCATGGTAAAAAGCACCAACCTCCATCAATAGTTGACCATCATAGTCTTGCTTTCTATCACCTGACATGGAACTAACCTTAGGGGGATCAAGTGTATTTTCAGATTCATCTCTCATTTGAATAATGTTATCTATCCTTTTTTGTCTTGCTATGTTGATGAGATTGATCTTATCTTTCACTTTTTGAAGATGTTGTCTTGCATTGGCAGCCACTAATCTAGCCTCTTTGGCTTTTTGCAACCATTCTTCATTAATTTTTTTGGACTTCTTTACCTCTTCGATGCCAAAATATACAAAATCAGTCCTCTTATCCTGGATATCTTCATGTCTACCAAATGGTGTAGGGCTGTTTTTAATGACACGACACATGATGGCAGCCCACTGATAATCCCAGAATTGATATTTGGGCATTCCAGTCCATAGGACCAAGCAAACCTTTATCCAGTTGCTATTATAAAAACCACAGTTGACCGCATTTGTTGGCAGAAACAACTGAATAAAACCAACACCTTCTAGTGATGAGTTATGCCACAAATTGTCCATAAAAGATCTGGACTCTAGCCATATTTCTTCTGCAGAACCTGATTCTTCTGCTATTGCATTAACCAAAGTGGAAACCACTATAAACGAAAATAGCACTGCAGTTTTTTGTTTTATACAATATGGTGGAGAGACAATTATTGTTTTCCTATTTAAAGGAAGCAAAATGTCATCTTCAGCAGAGCACATTTGAAACTCTGCAGTAGAAGTATCCAGCGATGCACTTTCCTTTTTATCTAATAAACGTGGGGAAAGAAGAGAGCCAAAATCTATTTCCCTTGTCAACCTTTTATCATTGCGATTTTCCTGTAACAGAGTTGAACTTTCACGTTGCCGTTTCCTTAATATGGAAGGAGTATTTCTGAAGCTCTTCTTTGATAATTTTCTTTTGTTAATAGTGTGACTTTGCACGTGTTTTGTGGATCCTTCTGCTCTGCTCACTTGAATAATTCTGTCACAGTACTGCTGAAAAGTAATGTTGTGGTTGACACATATTAATTGAATATCTTCACCAATAACACCTTTTATCAGTTTTGCCACATTTTCTTGGTTTTGTTCATCTAATGCCGCATCCACCTTCAGTCTTAGCTCATTTTCAACTGACTGCTTACTAAGAAATCTGGTTACTGTCCCTGCATTTCCAGCATCTGATGGTAATCTGTTTGTAAGACCTAATACTTTATCGGCAGATACAAAAGTTCTAACTTGTGCTTTATCTTGTAAACTAGCAGTATTCAGGGCCTGACTTGAAGGAAAAGACTGACTGGAATTTCGGACAGGATTCCTTGTTTGGCGCGGGCCCAAATTTTGAGTTAAGTTCAGAGCATGCCAACCTTGAGTTGCATTTTGGCTTAAATTCTGCCCGATACTGTTGAGTGGACCAAAACTTGAATTAGGGCTTCTCAAGGTTTGAGAATTGACGATGTCGTTCAATCCAACTTCTGGCATACTGCTCTCATCACATGCCCCTAGTGACATTACTTGTGTAGGCAAACCAACGGTACTTGCACGAGAATAATTATTTCCTGGGTTAACAGGAAGGTAATGGTTTTGGTAGTCTACATTAGTAGAGTGCCCAATCGCAGGAGGTGAATTAGATGCAGGCAGAAGCAAGCCATGCATAGATGATGGCATATTTTGTACCTGTACGCCTTCAAGTTAATCGCTTTGAAATTGTGCACCAGGCCGTTGCTGCAACTGTCCTGAACTTGCTGGTATCTGTTGTTGATGGTTATGTAGTGAATGTTGTTGCTGTTGCTTCATCTGCACCATCAAAGCATTGTTGTCGGTATTCAATACAGCACTGTTGTTTATTCCACTCATTTGACCCACACCTCCGTGTCCCACAGAAGCTGCTGGAACTTGTCCCTGCCTTATAGAAATCCCTGAAGATGAATCATCCATTGACAATCCTACATTTCCAAATGAAGAAATATGCTGGTTTGACTGAGCAATTTGTGTAGGCATACCCTGCAGTATCATAGGCTGGGTAACAGGCAAATCTGTAAATTGTCCACGCCTAGGGGACTAAAGGGGGCTCTTGTCTGATGTGTGTGACTGGTGACTACGCTGACTTTCCACCACAAATACTGATCTGCTCCGTCTGCCTCTACCGAATTCCAACCGGTCCAAGGCATCCTGTATCCTGTCTAAGGTCTGAGCAATCCTAGGCTGAGTGTTGATGAGGGTTCTCATCATTTCTCTCTCTTCATTAGGCTTGGGCCACTTTGATTTCTCTTTTGGAGGAATGTTGGGTGGTGTAAGCCCAAACATTTTGTAGAGTCCTCCCATTTTGAAACAATCTGCTAACAAAATAATTTCACGAGGAATCCCACAACACAAAACCACACAGGCTGGTAGGATGCACAACTCTGATACCACTGAAATATCCCTGATGGAACCCTTTTGCTGATCTGCTTAATTTTGTATTTTTTAATTGGGTTTTCCTGTTTATAAATGTTTTCTTTCCGAAATAGACGGAAGTTGCAGTAGGATTTGATTGTTTTTGTGTTTTGATGATTTTTGCAACAAGTAAATAAGGAAGTACAAGAACATAAATAACTTCTGTAATTAAAAAACCAAGTACAGCCAAAATAAATTACTTATGGGCAGAATTCTGGATATTGAATCAAATAAGGAACTAGTTACAGATTTTCAATAATTCAGGTAGATTACAATTGCAAACAGACCTAACCTGAATCGTTGAAGGGAAGTTAAACACCAGAAGAAGGTCGCGGCAAGCTGAAAGACCCCTGTTAATGCGCTGTTGTGGTAAAGAGGTTGGCTGTCAGGTACAGCGGTACAGCTGCAAAGGCTGCCAGGTACAGCGATACAAATGTAAAACCCTCACACTCTGAAATCACCCTGGTATATCTGCTGAATTCTGTCACAAATCCCAGCGCCTATCAGAAGAACACTGAGCAATCTCCAGATGAAACTGAACACACAACAATCCACTGAATTGGGGGCTATGTCCCAAACAGACAAGCACTAGGGTTTGGCATCCCAATACTAGAAGCTCCTCCAGAGCAAAAGCGCAAATCCAAAATATAATATGTCAATAATGAATCATAATCCTCTTTTGACCTCCTTGTAACCCTTTCCAAATAGTTCGAACCCTAAAAGCACCCCATGGGGCGTTTAAGTCATAACATGTTATATTTCCCTTTTTAAGTGGTCAAGGACATAGAAATTGACCTTTTTTCCACATACAGAGAAATCCGTCCACCGAAAGGATCTGAGTCAAGAAGGAAATATTTAGAAAAGTCCAAGACCTTTCAAACGAGCTCTTACACCCTAGGGTACGCATCCAGATGAGGCCAAAAACCCCTTATTACTCCAAAATGGCTATAAACTTAGCCTTATTTAATTAAAAGACGGGAACTTAGGAAATATTAAAAATATAACCCAAGTAGCAATAAAATGAACCAATGACCCCAGAAACCAGAAAGTCACCCTGCCACATGTCTGTGACTGAAGTCAAAAATCAAGGATTCACTGGCAGTCTAATTCCTAAAATCTAGGGATGCCTCTAGAAACTAGAAAACAAACCCAAATCCTCTGAAACTGAACTCAATGAATGATCTCATGGAGACCCACCCCTGGGTATGATCATATCCTCCTAAAAAGTAAGGGTAACCCCCATAATTTTAGGAACTGCCTCCTAAAAAATAAGAACGTCTCCAAACTGATCAGCGACGGCCAGAACACTAAGTTCCCAACACTGTATCGCCATACTAGGTCTCTATCCAACAATGTCAACCTATAAGACCCCATAATAAGCTGACTCACATGTCTCTGTTAGACCGAGCTAAAGAGGGGACATGACTGCCAGTGGATCCTTGATTTCCGACTTCAGTCACAGACAGGTGACAAGATGATTTGTTGGTTCGTGATGTCAGTTGGACATTTTGTGGCTACTTGGGTTATATTTTTAATATTTCCTAAGTTTCCATCTTTTTATTAAATAAGGCTAAGTTTATAGCCATTTTGGTATAATAAGGGGCTTTTGGCCTCATCTGGATGCGTGCACTAGGTTGTAATAGCTCGTTGGAAAGGTCTCGGACTTTCCTAAATATTTCATTCTTGATTCAGGACCTTTTGGTGGACGGATCTCTCTTAATGTGGAAAAAGGATCAATTTCTAAGCACTTGGCCTCTTAAAAGGGAATTATAACAAATTATGACTTAGGAGCCCCAAGGATCACTTTTAGGGTTCGACTTTATGAGAAGAGGATATAAGAGGCAAAAAGAAGATTATGAGGATCATCATTAACATATTATATTTTTTTGGTGAAGTGCGCTTTGGAGGAGTTTTTGCATTGGGACGCCAAATCCCAATTGCTGCCCTGTTGGGACGTAGCCCCCATACAGTGGTTTGTTGATTATTCAGATTCATTGGGAGATTTTTTATATGTTCCTTTGGTAGGCGCTGGACGCTTTGACAGAACTCAGCAGATATAAAGGGGCGATTTCAGATTGAGAGGGTTTCTACTTGTACGGTTGTACCTGGCAGCCTGTGTAAACCGTACGGCTGTACTTGATAGCCACTTCTTATCACAGCAACGCATCAACAAAAGATTCTTTCAGCTGGCCACCATTCTTCTTCTGGTTTAGATTACCTTCAGCGATTCAGGTTGGCTGTTTGTCATTGTAATTTCCCTGAATTATTTTGAATCCGTAATTGGTTCCTTATTTGATTCAATATCTAAAATTCTGCCCATTCGAAAATTGATTTGGCTGTACTTGGGTTTTAATTTCATAAGTTATTTATGTTATTGCATTTCAATTATTTATTTGTTGCAAAATTCCTCAAAACACAAAACAAGAGAAAAAACAAACAAACCCTTCTACAAATTTCCGTCTATTACGGAAAGAAAACGTTCAGAAATAGGAAAACACAATTTCAGATTACAAAATTACAGCAGATCTACAGAAGGGATCCATCAGGGATCTTTCAGTGGTATCAGAGCTAATAAGGGAGCCATGTATTGAACATCATAATACAAGATTGGAGTAATAAGTTGCTGGCCATTTGCCTTTGTAGTTAAGCATATTCTTAGATTGTATTTTCTCATATGAGTATGTATGCCAAATGTTTGTGAAAATGCCTATTGGCTGAAGGTGGTTGTTTATATAGCGATTTGCATATTTCGTCAAGAGCCTTTGCTTTCCAAGTGTTTGCATAAATGCCTAGTGGTTGTGGGTGTATGTTGGCTATATTGGGATGCATAGAAAATGTGTCTTAATGTCAACTAGTACTAGTTAAATACAGTCACTTATATGTATGCCAAAGGACTAAAACAACTAATATATCATTTCTATAACAACCTTGCATTGTTAAAAGCATTCAATAACATCATTAGCAACCTATGAACTCAAAGAAGACAAATCAGAAAACTCATATCAGTCATAGACAGTTGCAAGACAAGTGTTTAACGAAATTCTTGAGTGGTCAGAACTGAAAATTAAAGGCCAAAATTGCAAGGGTCTTTACAGTGGTATCAGAGCAGAAATCATGCCAGTCTGTGTAGGTCATGTTATAGGTTTTTGTGTTGTAGTCTTGTTTGTGTTTCAAGTCTCAGGAAACATGGACATGAGGAGCATATTTCAAAGACATAGGGAAGAAGTTATGCAACTTCTCAATGAACAACAACAGCAACAACAATTCTTTCAGCAGATAGATAAACTACTTCAACAGACAAGAGCAAGGGAGTTGAAGAAGAATGCTACCATAGAAGATGAAAGAAAGCAAGATCCACAAGAGATGCTTGAGGATGTTAAGTACACTATACAAAGGTATGAGACAAGTCCTGATTTTCTGATTTGGAACAGCAGTCCCTTATCTTTGCAAAATCATGAGTTGGCAACCCTTACACATGAAGATGATCATGTTATAGAGTATTACAATGTTAGCACTTAAGTTTTGTGTGTTAAACATGAATGTATTGTGGATTCAAGCCACAAAGGTTCTGATTTTATACATCATACCATGGAGGATGTTAAGAGGACACAAGATATGTGTGATGGATGGTTACAAAGAGCTAGGAAGGCAAAGATGTTGGCTGCCCAAGCAAAACAGCACTTGGCAATGGTCAAGGAAAGAAGGCAATCAGCTGGAAACACTCATCATGGGCCAGCTAATGAAGAGGTATATGTGAGTGAAGATATTGATGACAGGAAATCAGTTTTGGGTGATGAATTAGACTCCATGAGATAGCTGGAACAGCATACTATTGACAAGGCACAATCTGATTTTAATGAGACTCACTTACCGGATCATATGGATAGTGATCATGTTCCTCTAAACCATTGTCTATTGATTCATCATTCTTGGTTAGAGGACTGTCCTTCAATGTTAGGTGATAAATGTGTTGATTTCATTGATGGTACAGCAGTGTTATGGGCTAATTGGCATGATGTAACTGACTATTATATTGATAAGGATTGGTTTGCCAATGATCTATAATCTTGGGTTCGAGATGGCATGTTGGACACCATTAGTGATAACATTTCCAGCTCATATGTTGCTGTTTTGAGCTATGGCAGCGGCATATCAGAGTTAGATACACTTTCATATATATCTATGTTTGTCACCCAACACTTATCCAAGCTACTATACAGTGTTAAAGGAATTTTCAGTTTGGTTGGCACTATAATTGGCTTCTATATGGATATGATTGGATACATTATGGTATGGGATCCAGGTGGTGACAGGTTTGGCATGACAATTCAATTGGATTCCGATGAGTTGCTTTACCACTCCCTGCATGGTGAAGGATTTATCAGAGTAGCGCAGCATCGGCGTGGTGGTTCTATTTTGAAAATAACGTGGGACCCTAAGATCACTTTTGGCTTCAGTTCGATGCAGTCTGTTGAGTGGAGGTTGTATTGGCATTGCTTGAGGACAAGCAATCTTTGAGAAGGGCGAACTGTAATGTTCCCATTTTCGAGTTCACTTGCAACACAGTTAGAGCTGACTTTTTGGGTTGGTTATAACATAATCAAAAGAGTATTTCAATATCACCAAAGTGTTCGGGTGATCCAGTGGAGTTGTATGACACTTTTCGGAGAGACTTCGGACAACTTGTTTGTAATTACTATTTATAGTAAGTGTTTGCATGGCGATAATCTTTCTAGGTTCGGGTCTATTCTCTTTGGTCCTCGAAGAACAATGCTATTTATAGTAAGTGTCAGTCTGGCATTGTTTTGGTGACTTGACAGTTAGTCGTTGGCTATCCCAGATGTTGCATTGAGCTCAGTGATATCAGATGGTTTGCGGTGATGTCTTTCCAGGTGATTTCGGACCTTGGACTCGGACTTGCTATTTTTGGCAAATTAGGGTTTCTGTCCATTTTGGGTTTTTTAGTTTTGGAGATGGAGCATCTCGTCGAGACCTTTCCGACGAGCTATAGATCACTGAATTTCGAGTTCATTTGAGCCTTCGTTTTAAAGTTCGTAAATTAATATCTTTATTTAAATATTGGACTTTGGGATTTAATAATTAAAGTCAAATAAAAAGTAAAGTGGAAAATATATCTTTTATCCCACATTGGCAAGAAAAATGTGTAATCTCCTCCAAGAAAGAATAAAAGGATTTTAAGGGCCCATTGTTGAGCATCCAGGTATTTGATATAGGCATTTGATTGAGTATATTGTGGAGCCTAGAGCTTCTGCAGATTCTACATTTGATCATTGATACCGAAAGCTCTTTTTGGTTGGCAACTTTGAGGCTGTGAAACTATCAGCGGATTTTGTTGCAAAATGGGAGGTGATATTTCAGTGATCTCATTGGAGCAAATTTAGAGGCCAAAGGCCAAATTTGAGGAGTTTGTTTAGGAGATCATTGCAAATCTTCTTGGCATCAATTGGTGATCATTATTTGGCATTTTGCATTGTGGAGGTGGTCTGATTTTAATTAGCAGCAATCTAGAAATTACCAATCAGTCGACAAGGGCGCCATTGGAAGGGACAAATTTGTTTGTGGAGGTCCAAGTAGGCAGCAATTTCACTTCTCACCTAGGGCTCACCTCTCCTAGGGTCATGGCAGCAATGTTTGGCACTTGAGGGAGCTAAAAAATGTTGGCATTTATTTTATTTTTACATTGTTGGCCAGAACAGGGGCGACTTGCATAGGAGGTCGACTTAGCTTGAGTATTGATCGTTTGGCATCTTTATTGTGGTTTCCATCATCTACTATCAAGGGCGCATCATTTTAAATCAAGTTCCTCTATGTTTCGTTCATCACATTATTGCATATAGGTTGGTTTTGAGTTGCAGCTGTAGATGCACTTCATATTAGCATTAGAATATTTGACATCACTGTAAATGCCAAGAGCCTTGGCCATGTTGTAATGTCTTTGTATTGAACATCATAATACAAGATTGGAGTAATAAGTTGCTGGCCATTTGCCTTTGTAGTTAAGCATATTCTTAGATTGTATTTTCTCATATGAGTATGCATGTCAAATGTTTGTGAAAATGCCTATTGGCGGAAGGTGGTTGTTTATATAGTGATTTGCATATTTCGTCAAGAGCCTTTGCTTGCCAAGTGTTTGCATAAATGCCTAGTGGCTGTGGGTGTATATTTACTATATTGGGATGCATGGAAAGTGTTTGTCTTAATGTCAACTAGCTGTACTAGTTAAATACAATCACTTATATGTTTGCCAAATGACTGAAACAGCTAGTATATCATTTCTATAAATAGCTAGTATATCATTTCTATAACAACCTTGCATTGTTAAAAGCATTCAATAACATCATTAACAGCCTATGAAATCAAAGAAGACAAATCAGAAAATTCAGATCAGTCATAGACGGTTGCAAGACAAGTGTTTGACGAAATTCCTAAGTGGTCAGAACTGAAAATTAAAGACCAAAATTGCAAGGGTCTTTACATTTGGTGTGATATTGTATTGCATGTTAATGCATGTTAGTATCTATGTGGGATTTGGTGTAATATTGTAATGCATGTTAATACATGTGTGTGATTTGGGAGAATCTTGTAGTGCATATTAGTGCATGTTGGATTTGAGCAGTGGGTATTCGGATTTGTTGTTGTATGTAATGTTTATGCTCAATCCAAGGGTCAATCTTTCAGAATAAATAAATCAGAAATTCAGGGTCCAAATATTTATTTGTCAAGTTTCAATTTGGTTGGGTTACTACATATTCTAGCAATCTGCCCTTGTGCGCATCTGTTCACATTCAGGCCTGCACCTTTGGACCTATCAACACCTACTGTGACGATCCTCTCACCATACAGACCATGCTCTCATGCATCTACAATGTTGTCATCCATCAACATGCCATGCAGCTCTGACAAAATTTAGATCTATACAAACCTCTCATCAATGGTGTCTGCATGCACACATTATTAATGTTTTTTATAGATACAGGTTTACAGCTATAAACAGTTTTTTATTAGTTTTTTATATAGTTTAGTTTATAAGTTTATATAGATTATTGTTTTATTTAGTTTTTTGTTGTTTTATAAATCATGTTTTTGAAGTCTATAGTTCTATAGATTGTTGTGTCAAAGTAGGATGTCAAAGTGTTAAATTTTGTTAATTTGTTTGTGAGTATAGTCAATAGATAGAGTGTTGTTATTTTATATGGTGGTTTATTTGTTGTTATTTAGTTTTTGTTTTGTATTTTACGTGGGTTTGGTTAATAAACCTTAGTCAAAGGTGTAACCTATTTGTTAGGATAGTATTAGTCTTATGCAAATCCATTCATGTGTGTCATTTTCTTGTTGTCGAAAATCAAATTAATACTTTCTGTAAAGGACGCATTATTAGGTGAACCTGACATCTCTGGAAATGTTTGTGTCTGTTCTATGGAGGGTTTATTCAATATGTGATGTCCAATTGAAGCATCAATAAATTTGAACTAGCCTGTTGACACATTTGAGGTTGGAGAAAACGGAGGTAGCAGGCCTACATCTAATCTCAAGTTCATTGCTAACTCAAGAGGTTGTAGTCCATTATGGTGGCAAAACCAAAATACACTCAAATGACTACATAGCCTAAAGAGGTGTTAATTAGTGGCAATGATGATGTACTCTTGCTTCAGAAGATTTAGAAACCTATGCCAAATTGACTAAAGCCAATAATAGTGTCTATTTTCAGTGGCGACCATTTTTAGTGTTCGTGATCAAGTGGAAATGATCAAATACAATGGCTGCAAATGGGAGGTTCAGTAAGGTGGGTGGCACCTATTGAAGACATAGTGAAGACTCAGTCCCACTATCTTTATGTGTTTTGATGTGTGGTGTATCAATGATGATGTGTTCTAATTAGAAAATAAAATTATAAACAGCAAAGTATGTCCTTGTTTACATGTGTGGTGTATCACTGATGATGTGTTAGCACTAGAAAATAAAAATTGTAAATAGATGAATGTCCTTATTTACATGTGTACCTAAGTCATGATGAATAGCTGAGTGTGTCCCTATTCGTTCATACATGATGTGTAGCAAAAATAAATGTGTATGTTTATATAGATATTAAGTATGAATTCAGAGTGTGACCTAGTTCATACTTGGATTGGTGATAGGTTCCCATCCGACAAAATGTGTGTCAGACTATAGGTTTGTTCCAATTCATAGTGTCTCTTGTACTATGTTTGTACTAATTGGGGGAATGTTGGAGATTGACCTAAGTTAATGTTGTCAATCAGACTTGCACCCCTGTGAAGGTAGTTTCAGGGCTTCACAGTCTACTGAAACATGAAAACAATCATAAGTTGTGGGTGACCTAATCAATGGATTGAATCTCTTAATTATAAACGCTAGCTCCCTTTGATATATCAATTAAGATTTATACTTTTATGTTACAAACTGCCTGGGAAAAGGGAGAAAGAAACTTGAAAGGAAATCCTAGCTAATAATGGTAATACCCCTGATTTGCTTGATCCATTCAAATTGAACTTCTAAGAACACTGATTCAAACAAGGAAAAGGCTGGATCTCAACTCCAATTGATCAATACGCATAAGCATTTCACGAAGAGGTTCTGTCTAATGATCTAAGCTTGAGGAAACGGTGGAATGCCCTTGATTGAAGGCACTAACAACCGCTAATATCCACTATAAACTCAGCACAAGACATTCAAACACAGAACGTGACCTACATAAATGACTAGCTAATAACTAGGTACGAATCAAGATTTGACAAGAAAGAAAATTCTATCACATGTGCAAATCAATGACAAAGATACACTAAACCAACTGCTGCAAATTGAAAAAACAGGCATCTTATTATCTGAAAAAGGTTACAGCACAATCTTTGGCAGAAGTTTTCTTGCCAAAAGAGGGATGATTTTAATCTAAGTTTGAAAGCCAACTTATAGAAAAATACAATAACCAAGAGATTTGGCATTTGAAAAAAAAAAGGGAGTAATCTCAAACCAACTCGGCCTTTACAAAAGTCTATTTTGTCTTGCATGAAAATTCCTTGCGTTGAAAAGTGGACGGTGGGCTCAAATGTTTGACTTTGTGCATGTTCGACTGAACTGTGTCTAAAATTAGCAACCAGCTCTTTGGCGTTTGAGAATGGATGGTGGGTTTGTTGAAAGTCAAACTCTTATCATGCAAAACTGCTACGTTGTAAGAACCCTTCAAGGCTCTAACTGCTGAACTGGACTTGTTTGTTTGGTTTGTTTACTTGTTTGCAATTTTTTTTTTGTATTTTCGATGAGGGTTTGCATAAAAAGCAATTACATATAATGAAATAAATATTTCTAGAACGGAAAAACCAAATAAACTTATGAGACAAATAGCTGAAACCATTCACTCTCCGTCATTTATTCCAAAAAGTTTTATTACAATAAAAAGCATACCATTTATTGCAAAATTGAAAACTCATAAGTGCTGGACCAAAAAGCAATGATTGAGCAGCTCATAGATCCCTTAATCAGCAATGAATTTGCAATCTGTTGATGCCAAACTCTTCCATCACCCTAGGCATCCCATTTGGCCATTTTTACTGAATTTAGTATCCCTTTCTTTCATAAAATCACCCCAGTTGAAGAATATGAGGGTACAGCTGGGTATGAACAGCAATAAAGCAAAGAACTTGGCCTCAAATGACAGCAATAAGTCTCCTTTCTCGATATTCTCAATCTGCTATGAAATAAGCCCTCAATCTAACAAAAAACTCTATGAATAAACCCTCTAATCAACGCAATGATGACTCCTGAATGAAGCCAACTCCACAAGCAATATCAGATGAATATTTCACACCCTCTTACTATTGCTACAATGAAGATGCAAGGCACTCCAATGCCGATAAGCTCAAAACTCTACAGAAACCCTTGGTTTCTCACAAACTCCAATGCTTCAGAGAAGAACTTTATCAAATCAACAATCACATAATGACTTCTACCATTTGCAAAAATGACTATATAGCAAAGAGGGTCGTACTTTCCCAAAAGCTCCTTTTCACGATTTGACATGAGTAATAATATTTAATTTAATAGTAATTATCAAAACTATAGTAGACGGCTCAAAATATTTCATAAAATATAATTGACAAATGGCCCCATTTTCATGATGCCACGACCCTCACTTAAGTCACTTAAGTTATAATATAAAATTATATTATAATTTTATAATATAAGCTCAAAAACTATTAGTCTTTATTTTAGCCAATTAAATATTAATATCTCCATTATTACTCATCATTTCTGCACGCCGTCTGAACTGGGTGCTGACATAATGAAACTGCATACGATCATACCCCTTTACTAAAAATAGCAGGGGTCCATCTCTAACATCTCCAACTTACTATAAACAGTAAGTAGTGCATACGGAGTCCTAGAGACCTCAAACAAAAGTCAATCCTGCAAAACTCTGACCACTGAAGAAGCTGCATCCCACAAGGGACCCTCTAACCAAACTCATTGCCTATTAGGGTCAATGATAGGCCAATCTACTCAGCTGACTGATGTCAACTAGAAGGGGACATCACATACGCCCACCTCCAAATATGGACTTCTTATTAAACTGTTTGATCGTTTGAAAGCATGAGATAAACAAGAGCATGCATGAAATCCACACCATGCTAAAATTAGAACTCGAATTGAAACGTTGGACGCTGAATCGAAACATTTGAAAGTACGAGTTTGACCCGGAGATGAGCTTAACTTCAACAACTAGTCAACTGAAGCTTTGACCAATCAATCGAAAATAGCCTTTGCTTGCATGTATTTTCTCTTATTTTGGTCTGGCATCTTCGTGGCTTGTCTATTTTTGGCAGGATTCTATTTTCTGATAATCTTATCTATATTTGGTCTATTATCCGGTTTCAACCCCTTAGCCTAATTCTTTCTAATATTCTTTTGTTATCTATGGATTTCCTTTGGTCTCGGATTTTCTATTATCTCCTTTTAATTTCTGCAGACTTTTTTTTTTTGGGCTGTATTTCTTGCTTACAATTTTTCCGAAGTATTCCCTCGGACAAAAAGTCCGAAGGATATCTTCCCTCCTTTTCTTTCTTTGCCTTGTTTATATTCCTTCGGGCTTTTTGGTTTCAACTTCCCGTAGACAAAAAGTCTGCGGGATTTGTCCCTTGCCTTCCAAAAAAAACAGCCCTTCAAGTTTTTGTCATGATCCTTCCCGAAGGGTAGGGGCCCTTCGGGTTTTTTTTATACAGCCCCTTCCGAAGCGAAAAACGCTTAAGAAAAAGGCACCTGAACTTTTTGGAGGACACCCGGGTTTTTGGAGGGCACCCAGGCTTTTTGGAGGTTCCTTCCGAAGGGTACATTGCCCTTCAGATTTGTCTTTAATTTGTCCTTTGAACTTTTTCAAAGGAATTCCTTTGGACAAATTCTCTGAAGGAATTCCTTCAGGGTTTTTGTCCAAGTCTATTTATCTGTTCTTCAATGTCTGCGACTTCGGATTCTTCACTGGAACCTACTTTGGATTCTTCACTGCTTGTTACTTATAAAAAAGAGATAAGTCATTCACCCTGAGAAACCCGAAATGCACTATCCTGAGTAATTCAAGTTTCTAAACCCAAATTACTTCTACTGATAAAACTTTCATAAGCAAAGCACTTCTCAAAACCCAATTTGCACTGTCAAGAGTAATTTGGGTTTTCCAACCCGGATTACTTTAGCTGAGGGGTTTCAACTGCTAATTACTCATAAAGTGAAATAAGTTCTCTTGTAAAACCTGAAGACTTCTTCCAAAAACCCGAAGTCTTCTGCTGTGTAAAACCCGAAGTCTTGCTTGAATGCCCACCCTCTCACACTTAGGCAAAATTTTGGTATGTAGACCAAAAATGGCCAACAGTTAGTTCAAACTAGTTGTATTAATCTATTAGTTTAGTATATAGGGTTTGTGTATTAGCGTGAGTTGTTGATAACAACTCATATTAGAATAGGGTGTGTTAGTTAAGTGTCGACTCGTTAATAGGAGATTGAACTTATATAAGAAGCACTCCAACATATGAATGAAATTAACTAAGTTGTTTACTTCAACATGTACCAAGTGTTGTCCCCCAAAAATATCAGCTATTTTTGGGACAACATTTGAATTATTTTGGTCCTACAGACCAAAATTATCTCTTCCCTTTCCAAATTTTGTCTTGGGCATTCAAATTCCTCATTTTTCAAGCTTTCCAAAAATCTACGGACTGCAAACAGAATCATTTCTACAAGTTCCACGGACTTCACGACTTCTGCAGGTGGGTTCAATCAAAAGAATCGGTTTCTAACAATTGGTCATTTTCAAAATTGGTTCATCGCCTTGTTTCAAACAGAAATTTCCATCGTCAAGCATCAGCAACAGGTTCAACATTTGGTTCATCTTTTGGTTCAACGTCAAATGGTTCAAAGGCGGGTTCAATCAAGCGGTTCAATGCTTTGTTTCAACATTTTGTTCATTCACTCAGTTTCAGCGCTTTGATTCATTCTTTGGTTCAATCAAACGGTTCGTCAGTCGGTTCAAGGCTTTGTTTGAACCGTTGAACCAAAATTTGGTTCAACGGTTGGTTCAATGTCTTGGTTCAACGGTTGGTTCAAAGCCTTGGTTCAACGTCAAACGGTTCAACATTTTGTTCAATGGAACGGTTCAGTTGATTCATCGCCAAAGTTCAAAGAGTTTCCCAAAGAAGACTGAAGGCCATTCAAAGACTGCCCGAAGGATAGATATCCTTGCGGGAGGCTATTCTGACTCAAAATGGGTCATTTCTCAAGACCCGAAAGGACAAGTTCAATCTGGAAAAATACCAAACAGAAAAGCCGAAAGAGGACAAAGGAATGACGCGCCCAAAAACGTCAAATTCAACACAGTGAACTAGCCATTGATCCTTTGAACATACAGAGCAGAATACATTCACAGATTTCAAGGCCAAGACCAACAGAAAGCGGAGAAGGAACAGAACAGCAAACTAAATCCAGGACCCAATTCAACTAACCGGAAAAGGAGGAACGATGAAGATAAGATCAGATCACCAGGTGGACATTGAAAGTTGCAAACTTTCAATAAGCGCGACTTGTTTCCCTGCATTGATAAAATCAAATGGGTAAAACGCCCTAAGTTCCAGCGTGTCTTCTTAACAGATTCCAATGCAAAATGATGTATTTACTGTTCCCGAGTCCTTGAAGAGGCTGTATAAGGGACTTTCTTCTATTGTAATAAAGATCTCTTTTTTGACATTTAGAACGAAACTCTGCCCAAATTGTAAGGCATTACTGAGACTTTGAGCTCAGATTGCCGATCATATTGTGTTACTGGAATAAGAAAGCACGTGGTTTTTCAAACTTTGTGCTGTAATATCTTTGTTATTGAGGAAATTGTTCTTATGTCTTTTTCTTCAATATATCTTTTGTTCCTTTAATTCAACAAGCAGAATTAGTGACAGCAGTCAAGAAGGTATCCTAAAGAGTCAACTGTGGAGAGACTTTGTGCCCTCATAATTGCCTTTAGTGTGTGTTATTTTCATTTCTGTTTAAAGGACCTTGAGGCGACTTTGTGCCCTCATTGTCCTTCGTATCTTACTCTTAAGCAATCCAGGTGAAGACTTTGAGCTGCATCTCGATTTGCTGGTTATCACATTCTTTGCTACATTTTTGTTGTTACTGCCAGGAGTATTCTTGTGGTTTGCTGAATAGTACTTTTGAAAGAAGAGGAGTACTGTCTATCATTTCCCCTGAGTTTTTCCTTTGATCCGTGCACATCATCTCTGAAAGAAGAGAGATGGATGGTTTGTCCCACCCATGCGTATTATTTGTTTATATATATATATATATATATATAGTATACCTATAGGGAACCTCCCCTTGATGAGAGGAGAGATCAGTGTCTTTCTGATGTGGTAAAACTACACATTTGGACGACTAATCTTCCTACTTTGGCTGATCAGCCCTATTTGGTTTATCAGTACACTAATCGACAAAATATTCAACCAACACCAAGCATGGCTAAGTTGGTGACAAGAGTTCTAGTCCACCTATAAGTGTGATTCAACACTATTATTTGTAAATAAATCATGAGGATCACTCATTTGTTTCATGCTTGACTTTCACCTACAAGACAACATTTTCCAAAAAGGCCTAGTAAGAAACAATTTAGAATGGTATTTATTGTAAGATATTACTGGCATTAGAGTAATACAATTTGATTATCAAAGGCCAATTAAACTCTTGAACCATACTTGGAAACAAAGGATCCATGATCATAAATCCAAGATTCCCTATTGGGGCTCAAGAGAGGCCTACAAAGACAATAGGAGGGAACCTATCATTGAAGTATACTACAATTAGAAATAACACTAACATTGGCATTTGAGGATGCTCGAAATTATAACCCTCAAAATCATTTCAGTTATTCCCCATTCTTTAATGGTTTTGTGCAATAACTGAACTTTGTTTCTTCTAGACTAATGCTTTTGTATCTTGGGAATCTTCAAGGGCATAAAGTTACTATAGAATATGAACAAATCTAATCTTAGAAGCATTTGGAAAGTTCATTAGGATTTTAAGGTAAAAATTCTAAAAAAAACACATAGATAGCACATTTGGATATAAGTATTATCGTTTTTAGTATAGGTCTTGTTACAACTTGTGTGAGATGTATCCCTGCATACACAAGACTTGGTTCTATGATAGAACCTACCCATTAACCATACAACATTGCTGCCAAAAACCCAATGGGTTTAGACTTTTAGTAATGATAAAGACCATAACCAAACCACATCTGAAATTGGGCATCCCTCAACATTCTCACGGTGATTTCCTCACTAATTTGGGACTCCAAACAGCTTGCCTTCCCATATAAGCTCAAAAACAATAAAACTAGTAAATAATAACAACGGCTAATTCACGAGAGATAATTTAAATCTCACAACATCATCTTCAAGAGACAACTTAAAGGCATCTATCCTAGGGACAAATTGTCATGGAACAACTTACAATTGTCAACCACCATAATATGGCTTACAGATATCATCCTACCAATCAATGCTTAGATATTCTCAAAAGGCATCTTACAAACATTAATTAAATATTCAAATGAGACGACTAACAAGAGGTGTCTAAGAATGGGACTAGTACATTGTGTATTGAGCCTAGAAATGGGCCTTTGCATGTACAAGCTTCTAAATAGATAAAAGATAGAAGACCTTTCTAGAAGCAACACATAAATATGACAGGCCCGCAATGTGGTTGTGGTTATAGGCAAGAGACCATTATTGCACAATGTAGTAAATGTTGACAAATCTTCCACGAGTCAGATTTTTTCTTGCCACTTGGAAAGTTCTCGTCTCTAGTCAAGGAAGGAAGATATTATTGTTTTCCTTTGTTGATTCTACGGACTCACACTCAGGAAGATATCTACGGACTCACTCAGAGGCAGTTTCTACGGACTCACTCAGAGAGTTTCTAAGGACTCAGGAAGATATCTACGGACTCAGTCAGATAAATCTACGAACTCACTCAGTCAGATAAATCTACGGACTCACTCAGTCAGAAAAATTCTCTACAGACTCAATCAAATATATCTACGGACTCACTCAGTCAGAAAAATTCTCTACAGACTCAATCAGATAAATCTACGAACTCACTCAGATAAATCTACGGACTCACTCAGATAAATCTACGCACTCAGCAGTTTCTACGAACTCAGTCAAAATTGTAAAGCACTTAGAAGAAATTCGAAAAAACCAGTTTCAAGAATTCTGAAGTGCAGGGTACCCTTCGAAAGGGACACTTACAAAAGGGCCGAAGGGCACCACCCTTCAGGAAGGCAGAAGACAAAAATCAGTGACCGTTGCAAAAAGTCCGGGTGCCCTCCAATTTTTCCGAAGGGCACTACTGGAGCACATGTGGACTGGCGAGTGGACTGTTGGAGGACACGTGGACTGGCGAGTGGACACCTAGACTACCTGCCGGAGGACACTTTGGAATCCCGAAAGGCATTTCATAAAAGCTAAGGCAAAGAGAATGATATATCCTTCGGACAAAAAGTTCAAAGGAATTCGGAAGTGGCTCAAGACAAGTCAAACATATAAAGAAGACCCCGGACTTTTCAAAAAAGGCAAAGTCAAAGACAATTGGAATCCTTCAGACTTTTTGTCCAAAGGAATTCGGAATGACTTACACACAGCAAAAATCCCGGGAAAGTCAAGGAAGTTGCGGAAAAGCTTTGAAAGACGGAAAAACTAAGGGTATGAATTTCTTCAGACTTTTGTCCGAAGAAATTCGGAAGTGTCCACGGAGGCATTCAAAACAAAAAGGCCGCAAGAAATAAAGCTTAGACAATCAAGAGAATAAACCGCCAGAATATGACTCAGCGACCAATACAAAAGGGCCGACAGAAAAAAATAACAAAAATAAGCCCGAGAAAATTTTTCGAAGAGAATATGACAATTTCCGGTGACGTCCTGCAGGCCGTCAATTTTTTCTTGCAGGAAGTAACCGTTGAAATTAAAAGGTAGCAGAAAATCTGAAATAAATGGAAGCCGACTATGCAAAAAAGAATAGAAAATAGATAATCCGATGAAGGAGTTGAATACGAAATCCTACCGAAAATAGACACGATCCAAATTAGAAGATTTACATGCAAACGTTGGAGCTATTTTCGAATGTTGGAGCTATTTTCGAACATCGGAGCTATTTTCGAATAAACGGTCAAAGTTTCAGTTGACTGATCATTAAAGACCTGTTTGTCTTCATTCAGTGCATGCATCCGAAGGACTAAATCCAGCTTCAACAGGAGTTCTGAGTTCTAATGAGGAGTTGACTAGTCCATATTTAGAGTTGACTAATTGATCAAACGCCGCATCCACTAGAAGATTTGCATGCAAAGAAGAGGTGGACGGTTCATGACAAGGATGGGTGCACTTCATCAAACGAATAGGCTTCATGCAAGGACAAAAGAAAAATATATTTTATTTTAAGGCCAAGTAAAGCTTGGAGTTAACAAAAGTAAATCTTTCTCTTCAAGTTTATACGCCTATCTTTGGCCACTTGTAATTTGCTATATAATGGCTTTCAGCCTTGATTAAAAAAATCATCCAATCTCTCTTGGTTAGACCAGACTCTACTATTAAGAGTTGTGTAACCTCTTCGATCAATAAGGACTGTACTTTCAGATTTCAAGTGTGGCATAGTGTATATTTTTTCAGCAATTTGCATAAGTGGTAGAGTTTTCTCCCTTCCCAAATTCTGTTTCGTACCTAGTTGCTATATTATCCTTGTGCAGGTCATGTTAAAGTGTTCTTTATTGTCTTTTGTTGAAATTGTAAGTGGATGTTAGGTGGCTGCAAAGTGTCTTGTATTGGACCTCTCTCCATCGTTTTCCCTCAGGTTTTAGTTATTAGATCGAACCTCTGCATGAAATACTTATGCACAAGTGATTAATTTGAAGTCTAAGGTCTTCCTTCTCTCTTGTTCGTTCAGTGTTCAAGGTTCCACGCTAAGTAGGATCATAATTCTGGTGTATCACCCCCTTTTAGGTAGGATTTTCCCTTTAAGTTTTCTTTCTCCCTTTTCCATGGTAGTCAGCAGCGTAGAGTAGGAATCTTCATTGATACATCATACAGGGACCAACCTTCTCTGGAGGTTCTTCTCACTATTGAGGCACCCACCCTTGTGAGAAGATCCCAATGTTTCAGAAGGATAGAGGACTGGCTGTTTCGCGCACGTCCTCGAATCAGGGAGCAACTCCAGGTTGACAACAGTAAATAATCTAGATTTTGTGTAATGCAATTAATAAACTAGGTTGAAACCTAAAGGTTGTGATGGATAGGTACCTATATATGCAGTCTTTATTTAAAAAAAGGTAGAAGACTTTACTAGAACCAGTGTACAACTGAGATAATAAGCTAGGGATATGGTATTTAGGTGAAGGGTTGTGGTAAAGGCAAGGGACATAATAATAATAAATGGTTACAATTATATGCTAAAACATAAATGAAATGGAACTTGTAACATAATTCGACTGTGCACAAAATAAAAGGGATATGGTTAGGAATACATTGCTCGAGTCAACTTGTTGGCGCATTAATATCCCTCCTTGGCTTAGAGCACTTTGTGAGAGATGGTTGTCAGTGGAGTCAAGATGGATAGAAGAAAACCTGAGTAGACCACAGTTGGGGACTCCAAAGACTTAGTGTACCTTGTTTGCATTGCTCCTATTCTTGAATATCCAAAGCCTTTATTGCAACTTGTCTTCCTTCAATGAAGTCCTTTACCATGTTCTTATTTATCTTCCCAATGGGTTTTGCGAGTGCAAGCAAAGTAAAAGGTGTTGTTCATCTAGAAATCACCAAGTAGATCCTATAAATAGGGGTACAGACTCCCATATTGATGTTTTTGTTTTAGCCATAACGATCGGGCCAAAGAAGCAAACCAAAAACAAGAAAATCAATATGTCATCAATCGGGTCAATGACATTGGCCAAATCAAGTGGAGGTATAACGTCATTGGTCAGGCCAATGATGTTGTGTACAAGAATGCAATTTTAGAGGGGAGTCAAAGGAATAAGTAAGGAGGTAAATGATGACAAGTCTAATATGAAGATGGTAGACAAGCAGCTGCAACACATCTCTCATAGAGTTGGCTCAAAACTAGGCCACCCAATCCCAAATATGGGAGATATATGCGCCAACAAGTCCTGGACAAAAGAAATGTTAGTAAAGAGAATTTAATCTGTATACATATGCCAACACAAAGCTCATCGCTTGTCACAATATTGCAATGGGGGATGGTGCTTTGTGAAACACATATAATAAAAATAGTAAATGTTGGAGATAAACATGACAAATAAATGTAAATAAATAACATATGTACCTTCACTTACCTAGCTAAAGAAGAGTGCTTACTATCTCTAATGTTGGTGTTAGGTCAGGTCCAATGAATTTGTGTTAGGTCAAGTCCTGTGAATTGGAGCTAGGTTGGGTCCAATGAATTGGTCTAGGTCGAGTTCAGTGAATAGATGCTAGGACAAGTCTAGTAAATTGGTGCCGGGATGATTTTGGAAGGCCTACATAATAACTAATTTATCAAAAAAAAATGGTAAATTAAATCGTTAGACTTGTACCATAAAATTCCTTTTGTCGCCAACATCCCAACACTTATTCCAATTTGTCAATAGGCTCAATGGTTGCAAAGTTATAATTGTTTAAGAAATTTGATAGAGTTTTTGAACCTTTCAAATTTTGGTTTGGAGGTTATAAATAGGGGTTACCCCCGTTCATTTGTCACACTATAATTTGAGATTTTGAGTTATTTTAAGCTTTGACCATCTATTTTTTGAGAAAAGAGAGATCATGGTTGGAGCACATGAAGGCAGATAGCATAGGGTACCACCTCAAGGACTAGCAACAATAATTGCTTAGGTAGGTTATGCTTTCGAATTTGGGTTGGGAATTAGGTTAACTTTAGGAAAACATGCCCTAGGGCAAATTTGTGTGGCATAATTTGCCCCCAAGGCAGTCAAAATGTAGAGTAGGTCAAAATGTAGGTGAATTTTGGGTAGAATAGGCTTTTGTCATTCAGGGCAATAATGATGGGGATATTAATGGCACACAACTGTACAATGTCATTAGTCAGGGCAATGTTGTTGAACGTGTAAGAGTCAAAGCATTCATGATGATGTTCTGTCACATCACTGAAATGGTAGAAAAGTGAAATGGTCAATGAAGTTTTGTCAGATTACCGATGTAGTTGGAAAAGTTAGATAACCAATGATGATGGTCAAAATGGGATCATGGCTGATAACATTGATCAAAATCGCTGATGACATTAGAAAATACCAGATAGCTAATGATGTTTGTCAAATGGCCGATGATGTTTGTCAAATTGGCCTATGTCATTATATTTGTTTGCTCTTGTTGATTTGGTTGTCATTTTGCATTTTTTCTTGCTTTTTGGATTTAGGTAGTGATTGGGTTTTGTTGCTTGACTTTTGCACGCTGGGAGATGTGGATTGGTGATGCATCATGGTTACCTAATTTGTTGTGCAGGTTATCAAATGTGGACAGGGCTAAATTGAATAGCCTGGGTTTTGAGCATATCATCTAAATGTGCAAGACACCACTTGATGCAGACCGATACCTTTTGGTGGACCATTGGTGGCAACACCATTGAAAGGACTATTATTTTGGAAGATGTACAAGCAATTTTGATCCTACCCATAAAGGGTATGCCCATGGTGTGTGATATTTCAAACACGGTGGCAAAGAGGACTGCATTGGCACAGTGGGCCACAATGTCAAACAAGTATCATAAACATATGTTGAATGTGTGTTTGTGAGACGTTTAAGTTGCTATCATTTTGGATATCTAAAAGGTGATTATTGGCCTTATGGTGACATAGGTCATGTGTCACAAATCAAATAGTGAGATTCTATTGTATTGCTTAAT
This sequence comes from Torreya grandis, assembly GCA_037957365.1. Classification (NCBI taxonomy): domain Eukaryota; kingdom Viridiplantae; phylum Streptophyta; class Pinopsida; order Cupressales; family Taxaceae; genus Torreya; species Torreya grandis. Next base: position 2,307,690 of record JARHVA010001695.1, on the reverse strand, counting down.
GATGTGCCAAGTTGCAGTGGAACAAGGATTGTTTATAGTATGAGGTGACTAAACTTGTGCAACTCTCATTATATCTATTGTATTTTGGCTCTGGAGCACTAGGCGATCGCACCGATCATTATTTTCATTGCATGGATATACGAGTGATTTCCCATGTATAGGTCTAACAAGGACACCATTACAAGTGGTTGTAGGCTTGCTCTAAGTGAAGAAGTTGGCTATTGGACATTTGGTTCGTGTAACGGTGAGATACCCGAGACTAGATGTAGTGGCTCAGGGAGATGTGGTTTGCACTCCATATCAAGGTATGGTGTATACACGACCCACCCAATAGAGAAAAGTGAGGGTTCATTGTGTGAGGGCAACCATATAACATTTTTCTTGGTGGTAGAGTGCCATTTGTGTGAGCACATTCTTGGGCAATTTGTAATGCCCCGTCCCACTGTGCCCATGGACTTGCCCCCTAATTGAGCAAGACATGATAGGGACCTCATGGAAGAGGAGGCTTAGGGCCTCAACTTCATGTTTCAACATTGAGACCTCGGAGGATACCTCAGCCTTAAGGTTGGAGACATAGGTGGGGAGTGGACTTGGTGCCTTTTCAAGTTCAAGCACCAATGCAAGTACAAGCAAATGTACAAGTACAGGAACCAATGCATCAAATGGTGTTAGCAGGGAGTCCCATTTCGGATCTCGTGGACGAGAATGTTGCCCTAGGTGGGGAGGATGCAACAGAGGAGAGAGGTCCTAGATGTGGAGTTATTAGTGGAGGTTACAAAGACATGGCGGAGGATATCGAGGACCTCTAGCCTCCAAATTAGGGGATATTAATGTCGGTTCCAGAATGGATTGCACGTTTGATGAGACCCCAGCCTTCAATGATGCTCCATTAGAGAAGATGGGAAGTGGGTCCATTAGCCCGTAAAGCCGAGGATGATGATTTGGTCCTTGATGAAATGTCCCTTTTAAAATAAGCCGATAACCTATGCAATTTTCTGATTTCTGCACTTAGGAACAATTGTAATTTTCACAAGTAATCATAGACATATTAACAAACAATTGGCAAACATGAACCATTCATCGGCAATTCTAAAAATAGTTGGCATACATAACCCACTGTTGTTCTTACCACTAGACAGTTTCACAAACAGTTGGCAAACATACTAGGCATCAACAGACAATATTGTTAATCTAAACCCTACTAAAATCATTCATATTAAGGAGTTGTATAACACTGATAACAATACCAAAAACCTAGCTGATTTCTTTTATTTCAATAAACCAAATACACACATAAATTGATGAGATTATAAATGGAGTAACAATGTTGTGACAACAACCTCTTACTCGTTGAACCGCCAGTCCACTGACCACATACAACAATCAACAGTCTCCCGTGGTGGTTGCATCTGATGTGTAGTAGGTCATGTCAGGCTATAATGTATTATGACTGGCTTGGAAGATGAAACAATTGTATCCAAGGGGTTCAATCTAATGTTGGGTGATGACTGCAGCATACACGTGAGTCTCCACACTTCTCAAATCACGGTGGAATGCAATACATGCCACGACAGCAATAAACAATGTCATATGAAGATTCCCAAGAGGTTTATGATGGTGTACATCAAGGCCTTCAATGATACACCACAGTGAATACTTTGAAATTTCACCCAATTTTGAAACTAATTTGAACCATTAACCAATTGAAACTAGAAATAATCACTATCTTTGGCACAAATGTGATTCCCAGATGGAATCGCCTCACATGGACAAGAGGGTTTTCGTCCTCCAAATCTCCACACTCCAAGGGTTTTCATCTTGGGAGAAAAAATTGACAATAAATACTCAAGCTCTGGAATAGGGTTGGATAACAAAAGATAAGGGATGAATAATGAATAATCCTTTTGAGCCCAACTCTTCTTTTATAATTTCTCTTTCCTGGATAATTTATCAACTCTAAAGTTTGTTGTGATTCATTTTCAATACTAAATATTGTAATGTCCCCAAATTGAAACAATAATGCAAAAGAGGGTTTTCCAACAAACCCCTAAATAAATTTGAAATAAAATCTGAATTCTGAAAATAATACCAGCCAACCCTAGGGTTGTATTTGCACCACCAAACAAAAATTATTACACCTCCAATCACTCAACAAATAAATAGACAAATACTTTATGAAGTTTAGCCAACCATGTCTCACACCGTATGAAGAAAGGAGTTGAATTGGTATGTTTTTCACTCCCAAATCCTCAATGCCACCAATCTGATTTTAATGTCTTCTTTTTGTCACCAAATCCCACTCAGAAAATCCTCCACAACTGAAGATAAAATGCAGATAAATTTCAGCATTTATATCATATAAGAATTGGCCAATGTCAGGGCCTAAAACATGATCAAATCTTCTCCAAACCAAGTCGTTAAAATCAAGAATAAATAACATGAACTAACTCAAAAAATCAGACTTATAACCTTGCCAAACCTACTAGAAATAGGTTACAAATTCCATCAATATTTACAATAATAAATGCTCTATTGTTTACGGCCAAACAAAGCACCCTAAACCCTTGTACACCTCCTTCAAGTGAATTCTCCAACTCAAAAATTAATGGCAGAATTTCAGAATCAAAACCCTTGCCTTAACCCTCCAAAAATACTTCAAACCCTTATGATTTATTACCAAATAAATCAGAAATACTATAACCAATGCACCTTGTCAAAATGGAATCTAAAAGCCCTCCAAAGATGTCCAACTCTTCCTCAAACTTATTCGCCCCACCTCAAAAAAATATATAAAATAAATTAAATTGTTTAAACTTACCAAATAGACCACCAATCAACCTTCAAAATGCTCCTAGAGCAAGTCACCCAAGTTGGTAAAATCATATAAAATATTGTGCAATATTTTTGGCTTCAATGAACCCTTCAAATCAGCTCCAAGACCACAAAAGCAGCCCTCAATTCAAGTCGCCAAAGCTGGAAAATCATATAAAATATTATGCAATATTTTAGGCTTCAAAGAACCCTTCAAATCAGCTCGCATAACCCTCTAAGAAAGTTGCCACCCAATGAAATAGCTCTCAACACCACGAACAAGATCCTAATGCAAGTCGTCACCTCCAAGATTTGCAATTTCTCCAAAAACAAGCTTTCTATAGGGTTTGCAAAATTTCTCAATGTAGGTGGTGTCCAAAAACACCTTTGTAGATCCACTTGCATGTAAATATGCAATTTTGAAGCTCGTCTACAGCTCTTAAATAGAGCTACCCAAATAATAAGAATGGAGGTTTTCGTCCCCAAACCCTTGACACTTCTTGAAGGTTTTCGTCCTTAAGATGTGGTAACCAAGCTTTGCATACTTGATCAAAGATTTCAAATCAATATTCAGCATACATTTCCAAAAGACTCCTCAAATGCTTTTTATAATCATCTTCCAAGGGTGGCACCCAAGTTGGAGGGATATATCTTTTAAAACATAAGCACTTTATCTTTTCAAAACTCCCTTTTTGAGGGTTTAGGCTCTCGTGACACTTAAAGGTCCTCAACTTAAGTGAACATAAGATCAATAGTACCTTTTTGCAAACTCAACTGAAAATTAAAATACTTTTCTCATTTTCGCTCATAAGATAGCCCCCTCCACGTTTCCTTCTCTTTCCTTCCCTTAGCCTTGTAGGAACAACCAAGCTAAGGGTCTATAAACAGGTTACACCAAAAAGAGGGGCATTACAATCCTCCCCACCCAAAATTGCTTGTCCTCAAACAATCGTAAAAGCCATGGCGCTGTCCCCACACTTTTCATAATGTATTTTCCCACTGAAATGGCTTCCCATTGAAAGGAAGCTCCAACTTGAACTCCCAACTTGTTGAACATGTATCTTAGTGGCTGCCCCCATGGGCTCAAAGTGTCATGATCATCTCTCACAGACTCCTCATAATCCCCAAGGAATAAGATATGCAATGCTTGTTTGCTTTTGATGTAGTCTCTCAAGATGATTAATGCATATCCACAAGTTCTTCCCAAAATTTAGAAGTAAATCACTACGATCTCATCATAAAACATATCTTGAGTGCAAATGGTACATAAATGCAACCTCTCTTGAGTGTTGAACACACTATCCACTGAAAGGGGGGGTGAATCAATAGATGAGTTAAAACCTGGTTCTTAAAACTTTTAAACAAGATACAGAATGTATATGCAAAGTAAACAACAAAAACAAAGATCATACACACACATAAGAATGCTCAACACCAGATTTTTATGGAGAAACCCAAAGGGAAAAAACACGGTGAGAAAAATTACTAGAAGCTACTGTTCTAATCCAGCCTCACAGAAAAGATGTCTCACAGACAAACCTCACTGGTTACATTCAAGAGCACCCACTCTAAGGAAGCATCAACTTCCTAATTGAGCACCAACTCAGTTTTTCTGATGGCACCAACCTATCAGAGAAATGAAGCTACAACTTCAAAATACAAAAGAGATTCAGAATGAATCTTGTTCAATTTTATGTTACAAGTATTGTCTGTAACTGCACCTTCACGCTATGTGTCTTCTTGTCTTATCTGCATCTATCTCTTTGTGTCTAGATATCTTCTATATTGACACACCTTATTTGCTTTGCCTTTTTATGCTGTCTGCATATGTCCTTACTCGACAATTTTTGAGTTAACACTCTAATTATTATCGTAGCAGCAGCAAAAGACACTTTCGAATGTTCTGTTCGTAGCATATATAGACAAATGCATTTTAGGGTTTATATCTGTAAAGTGTTCACACTTCAACTGCTCTTAACCGGTTCAAGCTTTTGATCTACATTCAATGTGACTTTTACTTCGTGTCTCGATTCATGCTTCAAACGGCAACGTTCAAATGTCTTTACTATCTTTGGCATGTGCACTCCTGTTCTTAACTGCACCGCTTCCTCGATCAATTAGATTGATTAATCTCGAGTTCCGTGAAGAGATATCGAGTTCATCACCTGTTCCAGCTATTCCTTTACAGACAATTAGAAGACATTAAATGCAAGCTTTTTATTTCTTTTGTCGCGCCAAGTTCACGTTCTTTTCTTTGTTGGATCTTTCCTTATGAACTCTTGACACTTGTCAAATGTGCGTGCACTCGGAGAGTAATCTAGCTTTGCTTCGCACGAATGGATCTAATGCACTGATCAAACATGAACCGTTGATCTTTTAAAGTGGTATGAATTTCAATTCTTGCTTTGCCATTCACCATCGAGCTTTTTTTCTTCCATTTTCGCATCTCGTTGCTTTCTATATCATGGGTTCGCTTTCGCTCCTTTCAATTCTCCTCGATATTTACCCTTTGTATTGTGCGTTAAACTTCGGCATGTTGGCGTGATCTTATTTTCTTCGGCATTCTTGTAACGCTCCTTGCAACGTCAATCCTTGAAGACCTGCTCGTCTTTTATCCTTGATTTAATTCCTTCAGAAGGTTCCTTTATACAAATTGTTGCAGGCCTTTCTGTCTTCGGGACAATTTCCGTGTACTGTTTGTCCGGATCCATTTCAACCTGAAGTGTCCTCCAATTTCTCCGAAAGAATTCATCATTGGCTTCTATTCGGAAGTGTCCTTCGGAAATCTTCCAACGATCCTCATACCCTTCGAATTCTCTGCAATCTAGCCTTCGACTTTTCTACAAGTGTCCACATACCTTTTGCAACGTTCAAAAGATACCCTTCGGACTTTTTGAAAATGTCCACTTGCCCTTCAGAACGTTCAAAAGATACCCTTTGGACTTTTTGAAAAGGTCCACTTGCCCTTCGAACATTCAAAAGATACCCTTCGGACTTTTTGTAAAGGTCCACTTGCCCTTTGAAATGTTCAAAAGATACCCTTCGGACTTTTTGAAAAGGTCCACTTGCCCTTCGAAACATTCAAAAGATACCCTTCGGACTTTCTGAATGTACCCTTCGGACTTTTGTTAAGGGACAATTTTCCAAAAAAGACTTGACAATTTTTCCGAAAGAATTGTCCTTGCCATTTTTTCCGAAAGAATTCCTTCGAAGGAATTCTTCAAGACTATTTCGGGTTTTCCATCCTTCTTGACTTATCTCGATTGCCTCTTCTAGACCTTTATGGGTTTTTGACATGACTTATCAACTTGAGAGACGCAGTTCCTCTTCAAAATCCTGATTACTTCGTCTAGACCGTTTCGGGTTTTTACCTTTACTTTGCTTACCAACATAAAGAAGTAACATGCTTGCAAATCTCCGATTACCTCTTCGGTGGACCCTTTCAGGTTTTCCACAATGCTTAGCTTATAAACATTGGAGAAGTAAAGCTATCCTGAAAACCCGATAACCTCCACTTAGACCAACTCGAGATCTTGACATTCCTTTACTTATAAAGCATACAGAAGTAAAGTCGTTCCAGAATCCCGACCAAGTAAAGTCACTTCAAAACCCCGAATAAATACTCTAGACATGTTGTCAATAGACCCTACACCCTTGTGAAGATAGTTTTAAGCCTTCACAGTCTGCTGGAACATGGAAACAATCTGAAGTTGTGGGTGACTTGCTAAGTGGATTGAGTCTCTAGATTATGAGGGTTAGTTCCCTTAAGTGAATCAATGAAGATCTCTACTTTGCGTTGCGGACTACCATGGAAAAGGGAGAAAGAAACTTGAAGGGGAAATCCTACCTAATGACGGTGATACACCAGAATGTTGATCCACCCTACTTGGAACCTTGAACACTGAACAAACAAAGGAAAAAGAAGACCTTTGATTTCAATTGATGACTATGCATAAGTATTTCATGAGAAGGTTCGATCCAATGACAAAAAACGTGAGAGAAAACTATGGAGAGAGGTCTGATACAAAACACCTTGCAACCACTTAACATCCTCTTACAGCGTCAACAAAAGACATATAAAACACTGAACATGACCTGCATAACATGATAAGCTAGCAACTAGGTACGAATCAGAATTTGGGGAGAGAAATCTACCACGTATGCAAATTGTTGAATGAATGTACAGTATGCCAGCACTTGAAATATGAAAGTACAATCTTATTGATTAAAGAGGTTACACAACTCACCAATGACAGAGTCTATTATGAGGATTGTTTCTATGTTCCAGCAGACTGTGAAGGCTTAAAACTACCTTCACAAGGGTGCAGGGTCTATTGACAACAAGACCACTTCGGGTTTTTGACTTTGCTTTGCTTAAAAACATGAAAGAAGTAAAGTCATTCCATAAACCCGACCAACTTTATTAGACCAGTTCGGAGTTTCGAGACTATTTTACTTATTTTATAGGTAAGAGCACTTCACAAACTCGATTTACTCCACAAGTCTGCTCAACTCAATCTTTGGCATTAATGCATGATCAGATTCAATCTCAATGACATCAATGACATCAACCTTTGACATCAATGACAATTCCATACTGCCTTAGATGGGAATGACAATTCTTCAGTCCTCAGACTGTTTTTTGGATCATGATATTCAAACTGTCAACTGTCTCCTTGCTCAAATTGCCACCAAAGTGTGCCTTCTAACACTTCCTTTATGCATAGAAAGAATATTAAAATGATCAAACAAGAGCCTCCACCAACTCCCAATATAGAGTTGGACCTCCCATGCTTGATTAAGCCAAAAGCGTACCTCCTTATGAACATTTTCATAATACACCCTTGGCTGGAATTTACCCAAAAAATCAGACTTTTGGCCTTCCATATACTGCTGTACCTGTCCTTCAAAATCAGATTTTCTTGTGTGACAATTTTCAGAATGTATCTTGGTACAAAGTTTCCCCAACATGGGCTGTAGCGTACCTTGAAGGTGTCAAATTTTTCCTCTTTTATGTAGCCTAGAAACGTTTTTGTAGGGGAAAAAAGAACAAATCAAGCCACAAATAAATAAATAAAATGTAAAACCAGCCCGAACCAAATAGTATATATATAAACTAAACATTTAAGTATATTATACTTTTAAGTTATATTTTATATATATACTTTCAGGATGTTTGAGAGTGGTTTCAGACCTCTAGGAGCTATAATGCAAATTCTAGGTTTTGGAGGTTCCTATCATATTTAAGACTTAGTCATATTGCAGGGTTTCAGACTTAACGATATTTCAGGGTTTCAAATTTTCAAGAAGACATAAAAGGAGTTATGAAGGCTGCATCAAAGGATGTAGGTATGATAGAATATTATGAGAACATCTCTCACAAAATGCCATGAGTGGATCCCACCCCATTCCCTGTGCACCCCTTAAGGCATGCACTCAGGGAGATTTAATGCGCCGGTGAACCCCTACGAGAGAAAGCATCAGTAAATGATAAAGTTGAAATATAGTGGGAGTGGCATTCATTATTTTAAGGACAATCTAAATGATTTATTCTAGATTTAAATGTACATTTCGTCTTTGAAGTAATGAATGAATGAATACTTTATATTTTTAAGTGATTTATCTTTTATAGACTAAAAATAAGTATTGTGTATGTATGTGTGTGTGTATAGTACGGACATTTCCAAATCAAGGGTTTTTTAAAATCTGCATTTCAAAAACGTTTCCATTTCCTTTTCCAAACAACATAGTATATATTGTATCATATTGTATCAAACACTGTATAGATATATGAGAGTGCCATTTGTTCCCATGTGTACTTTGTGTGAATGTGTACTTCGCTTTTTCATTTTATGTTATGAGATGTTAGTAAGGATTTTCATTGTTCATTGAAAATGTTGGCACATATATATCTTGTGATTGCATGGCTAAAACTAAATAAAATGGAAAGATTTGACATAGTACAAATCTAAAGAGACAAAAAGAGTGATAATATAAGCAAGTAGGTAATGGGTTGGAACAAATCAATGTTTGTGCTAAAGTTCCTCCATGGATAACATAGCCATATAATGCCAAGAATAATGTGACAAAATGGTAGAATGCACGATAGGTAGTATAGGGGGTGTCTATTCGTGAGGAAAGCCCAGTTGATTACCCAATTCTTACAATGTGAAACCCACGATCCTCTAGATAGTGATAAGGAGAAAGTCATATCTTAAGCTTTTAGAAAGGGGGATAAAGACAACTTGGATGTTACCAAAAAGTAACAATGTCCATTAAGGGGACGTTGTAAATATAGGGATGGTAAATATTGAGATGCCACAAAGGCAATTAGATTGTTATCATAGGCAAGACACGATCAAGACCGAGGTTTCAGAACCTTGTTTCAAGGCTCTAATTTGGGCAAGCTAGTGTAGTAAACTACATCCCATAAGGTTGTAAGCAAGCATGTAAAACTCAAGGTGCCAACCTTCCTGAGGCTTTTCCTCTGTTCCTCAAGACCCACTGGAGCCATCGGCCACTATGAGGATTGGGAACTTTCATGAAAAGGCAAACTGCAAGAATGATAAATATGTCACCTCCTGCTCCAATGTACTAGCCTCCCGCACCCAAATGGACATTTGTCTCTTGCATGAGGCCAACTATAGAGTTTAAGCTTTTAACTAGAGTGTAGAGCGTAACAATATGATCATGCCTTTTTTGCTTGTGATTTGGCTTTTGAGATTTTTCCTTGTCTTTTGAGAGTTTATGGATTTTGATTTTGTTTCTTTCAAGATTTTTTATTTTTCTATAGTCCTCCTTCATAAGGACTTAGAAGGCAAACTATGGTTTATAAGATTACAAGACTAGGCAAGCTCACATAGATACTCCCAGCTTGCACTTTATCTTGCCTCTGAAATAAGGATGCCTCAAAGGCGAAATAGGGGAGGGAAATATGCGGACTGTGAGTAGTATGTAGGTAAGTATGGTGGTACAATGATGGCATGCTAGTAAGTGACCATTATAGGGGAATTTTTTTGCCTCAGAGATGACACGGGATGTAGGATATTAAAGTATGTATGTATGTAAAGTGATATACGTGTATATGGTATGGCAAGCCTAACCCAATCGAGAATGTAAAAGGGGATGTAAGTATTGTCATTAGACAATATATGTAAGCCATGAGTAGTCTAGCACATGCAAGATTTGGGGTAGGCCCAAGAGCAGAAAAAGGTTGTAAAACTCAAAGGGACAAAAAAGGATCCATGGGGGAGATAAAAGTCATAAGACCCAAGAGGGAAAGGCTGCAATGTCCAAGGGACCAAAACGTATCCAAAGGTAGCTAACAAAAGGAAATCTTAGGGACTAGTGATGCAGTCAAGGATAGGGGATCCAATGAAGGGCAGCCTATTCTTTGCAGCCTACCACTCAAACACACACATAGACATGAGACTAAAACCAAACTTCACACTTTATTGATCCTTCTTAAGGCAATACAAAGATTACACAAACAACACTCACATTCTCTCCAAAGACTACAATACAAGAAGAGAATATTCACTCACACAATCCTTTTGCTGGACTAAATACACTCCATGTTCCTATTGGCTCGTCACACACACTTGGAAGTTCTTCTCCACGTCATTTTGCCTACTCCCATACCTTCCCTCATCTTTTGTGCCTCGTGGTATGCCTCTTGGGAACCCTGTTAATCTTGAAAAGGATCCAAATGAGCACTTAAATTAATTTGGGCCTTTACTAGGTAACGTTAACCATTATAAGCGAAACTATCGATTCTTGTTGCCAACGGTTATGTAGCTGTTGGTTAATGCATGCTAGGTTGATTACCAAACAAAAAGCCCTATTGTGGCCTGCCTAGTCATGTTAAGGTTATTCGATTGTTGTGGTTGTAGCAGTTCGTATGAGTCAACTTAGCCATTGTTTTGACTTACACCCACGTTAGAAATTTTCTCTTCTACCAATGAACAGTTGGAGCTAACTCGTAAACCTGGAATTGTTTTATCTTAACATCTAGTCTCAAAAATTGACTAGAGTCGAGAAAACCTGTGTACCTCCATATAGTGGAAACAACCATTTGTAGATTACCATTAGAAAGCTTAAAGCTTCAATTGTAATCTTGCATTAAAAACTAAAGTGCTGAAATTCATCTTTGAGAGTTTGACTCTATGTATTGAAGTATTGTGTACCTTGTTTTTATGAGCGAGTGGAAGTTTCACATAATGCCATGACCGTAGCAAATTATTTTTGATTGTATTCCTGATTGAATTCAATTATATCCAAACTTCAACGTTATAGTCACTAACCCTTGTGCAAAGTTGATTTGTCAAGTAGAAGGGTCAATAGTGTTGTGAAACCATCACCTACACTTGTCAACCCAACAGTTATACATTAGACTATGTAGTTTTTGGAAACCAAAGTCAGTCTATAGCATTGGCTATTAAAAATGAGTAATTACGTTAATAATTGTAATCCCCAATATGGCATGAACAATTCAATATATAATCTAGTTAATGATCGACGAATCTTTTAGAATAAATAAGAGTACAACTTGACAAAGTTAAGGTTTAACTTTTGGGGAAGTTCATTTATATCTTGAATTGTTTAAATGCCCTAGCTATGTGTTACTAAGCCTGGCCTTGTCTTAAACACCCTTGCAACATTTTGGTATAATACCAAAGGGAAAACCTTAGATCCTTGAGATTTATTTTACTAAGTAGGAGGTCCTTCCTAAGGAACATCTTCTTCTTCAGTTTTTCAAACAAATAGATCCTCACTCTTATTCAAAGATTAAAGAAGAGTAGAAATTACTATTACAATAGAAGTTCTATACCATTGGCCAAACCCTTTTAACACTTCTCAATCATGTTGCAAGTGTCGTAAGTTATTAGCACTCGTATCTTATGTGAATGATCCCTTTGTTCCGTTTGTATACACTTTAATTCATAGTGGTTATCTTTGGCTAGGTCAAAACTATGAAACAAGGGTTTTTTCCGTTTTGTATAAAAAGCACCATAATAGGCTTTGGAGAGGTTGTACGGGTACCTAATTGCTTAGATACATTATTTTTTGCTTGAAATTAAATGATTCACTTCTCTCTCTTTATGTTAGTGTAAATAATTTAAATCAAACCTTTTCCAGAAGTGTCAACCCTATTATGCATGTTAACTGTGGAAATGGAAAATCTAGGGTGTCATGTTTACTTTCCTTCTAGATACATGGATGCATATTATACTATTATTATGCTTTTCATGACTCTAGAAGAATAAGACAACTCTACTTTACCTATTTTGCTTGGATTTAACAATCCTCAGAGAAGTGAGAGGTAATAATGCATTGCACAATGGTTTGGGACATTGATGCACTATGTTATCAACGCACTTCTCAGAGATTATTCGCATGCTAAGTCATGCTTGATTTTACAGAGATCAATGGTTGTCTAGTGTGGGATTGTGATAGAAGAGAAGACTTGGCTAAGAGTAAATGTATAGTGAACACTGGAAGTGGGACTAAAAGAATAGGGGACTAATTTAGTCTTCACCATGACATTGTATGAACAGGTACGGGTTCTTTTGTGGGGTTACCAAATATTGAACCCAATGTTTGGGGCTACCAAACATGCTCTATATATGAGTCAAGATACACTGGAGATCACCCTTTGTAAACCACATGCAATTTATACTTAGTACTCTTAGGAATGCAATCTTTCCTTTTTAGTTCACCATTTTGTCCAGCATTGCCGCTTGTTAGGTTCCATATTATGAGGAATTTGTATACATGGAACATTCTCTCCTAGTATCGGTTTCTGCATCTACTTTTCTTGAGAAGGGGAAGGCCACACATGGGTTACGAGTGGTGCATGGGGGAACCAAATTGGCTCTGTGGTTGGAGGTAAAGCGTTTTGATGATACTCTCCCTCTCCTGATTTCATTTCTACAACTTTGGCATGATCTCTTGGTGTTACCTTAGTGTGCTCACATCAGGATTTTCTTTTATATTCTTTTTGTGTACCTATCTTTCGACAATTGTATAGTATTTGTTTACTTGAGATTTTGTAAAGGTATACTTTGATATGCAAAATGATGATGTTGTACCTTTTTTGTAAATGAATGAGAAATGTAATATGTTGTACTTTCTTTGTAAAAAGATGAGAAATCAAAAAAAAGGAACCTTCTTAGTTAAGGAATGAAAGCCATAGTCATTTGTACCACCTATAATCTTGGAAATGTCAAATGAATTATCTCCTTGAGGTTTTTGCATTATATTTGGAAGACAAGCTATTCCACATATAAGGCTAGTGATTTAAATGAAATGGAGCTATAAAATGTTTAGATGGAATGAATCATTTGCTTAAATAAAAGGAAAATGAAATTGAATACAATTCTATAGTTTTCCTTTCATGAAATCAGCATAAGTACTCTATTATCTTGGAAATGGATGATGCTAAAGCATTTTGAACACTGCATTTTGCTTCAATTAATTAAGCTTTCGTTGCTTTTTGTTCCTTGTTTATGCATCTTAATTTAATTTAGTTAAGCACTAGGGATCGATTGGATTCGATTCTCGTCCTTGGTGGAACTACTTGGAACTCGCTTGGAAGAAAAACAAATTCAGGTCATTTTTCCAATGTCCCATTGAGGGGTTCTTACATTGTGGTATCATAGCCTGACTTCAATGCTCGAGCCTAATGCGCTCTGCTTAGTATGTTTTGAATTGCATTAGTTTGGTCCTCCCAGGATATATTGATCGGGATACAATCCATGGGAGGGAGGGACCAACAACAAGGATTAGTTTTAGATCAAGCTTGATCGAATCCTAACCTTGTTATCAAATACCCTAGATAAATTAGCCGAGCTTAAAAGAGTTTCAAAAATCTAGATCGAGAAAACAATTTGAATGAGAAAACTCCATCTTTTCGAAACCATTTTGATACATAGGTGAATATTTATGGAGTCACTCCATGCATCAAGTTTTGGAAAAGGATTTCAGATTAAGGAAATCTTTTGTAGCCTAACAATGGACCTAATGGTCACAACAATGACAATAACAACAAAGATAACACTGTAAAATCTTTAGAGCACTAAAAGGAAAAGCTTTAGTTAGAAAACAAGTTCTATTTTCGGTGTAGAAAGAGTTCAATGTTTGAAGTGCATATAATTTCACTGCACATAGATGATGTTGGGAAAGGAACCCACATTAACTTATAGCCTCTCACATTGATTTTGGTAATGTTTTCACTAATAGGTTATCAAGACTTATTTTAGGAAGAAAGTTGGTTTCTCAAGTGCTATCATGTCGAGACTGAAGTCTAAGCAAAAGCTTCATGTTTAACAACCACCACCAAATTATTCAAGATTATAGCACAAGAGATTTTTTTTAATGAATTTATTTTCCCAAGTGCATCCTCATTGTTTTGGAAGAACTTGGGGGGATAATTGCTATTATAAGAGATGTTTACGCATGTTTGTAAAATATAGGAAGCATAAAAGTAATGTTGTGCTAATTATGTAGAAATGAAATCCTAAAGAGTGAAGAAGACATATCATAGCTCATAAGAGCCTACAAAATATCATCACATACCTCTTTGATAATGGTGTAGATCTTCCACTGCAACTCATATCTCCTTGCTACTAGTGTCTCCTCAACTATCTTAAAACTCCTAGCAAGCATTTCCTTATGAATAACTTCGCTTGAGAATGTTGAAGTATCCCAAGATGTAGTTCTTATATTGTATGATTGTGGACTTTCTAAATGCTCATAGTATGGTTGCTCATGTGGAGGCAATTCCTCCGTCTATATGGTATGTGACTTGGTCATGGGAAGACTAGTCCTCAGCGATGAAGTATGTGACTATGGTCTCAAGTGTTGTTGGTATTTTCTATACTCTTTTGTGGAATGTGTATTGGAGTAACACCACTACGAATAATGGTGTCCTCTCTTGGGAGAATATCTTTGTGGGGATGTTGAAGGGTGTTGGAGATCATATGAATAATGTGGAGTAGCTGAGTGACTCTGTAGGTTTAGAATATCCCACTAATGTTGCTGATATACTAGGAATTCCACTATATAATGTGTAGTAGAACCATGAAACTAGACAAATCATCCCTTTGGAGAAGTTAAACAAGCTCACCCTCTATCCACCTCAAAAGTGCAATCTTGCGAAGCCATGTGCTCCACATCTCTGATAAGCCCTACATGTTTCAATGCAATGTCCAGGGGTATTGTACCATGAGAAAAATAGTGAATAACTATAAGATGGTTTACTTCATTTTGAAGTGGATGAATGAGGAGATTCCTTGGATGGAGTGTCATTGGGTGCGGGACACTACATGGATGGAGTGTTAATATATGGAACTAAAGTGGTACTAACATATTGTAGTGGAATGTCAAATGGTAAGTCATCATCAGTCTTATCAAATCAAGAGGGTGATTGATCAAATTGATACTTTGGTTGAAAATAGTTTGTTGTTTTTTCTCAAGGGATTCTTTGCATCTTAAGATTTCCATCTGTTTTGCTTCAAGGTAGATAGAAAAATATGGGTCATTAATTGAATATCCATCATCATAGTTGGGAGTAGTGAGATCAATGTTGAATGATTCAGCTACTATAATATTGGGATACTTCCGTTAAGAAGTATCATTGGTTGTTTTCTTTAGTATATATGCTTTCACAAGGATTTCATCATTTTGCATCTTCTTGTGAGATCTTGGTTTTAGACTAGGAGGAGATTGGTCACTAATACATTGTGATGAATCAATGGCTTTGATCTTAATATTGATTTCACCAGGCTCATCATCATCGGAGTCTACAAGATTAGGTGGTGTTCATCCTACTAACTTGGGATGACCACTATAGCCTCTATGGGAATCAATGGGGTAACTAAAGCGTTGATACTCGGAAAATGGTATACATGGTAGCTCTTCTAATAGGGGCATTTTTTAAAGTCCACGATGTTGAAATTGTTTAAAATTCCAAGGATCGGTATCACCTTGTTCTTTGTAAATAGCTCCAAGGTGGGCAAGTATGATGCATTGGCATGTGATGAGTCCAATGGCAGCCAAGTAAAATGTTGTATATGAGGAAAGTTGAAAACCATGACTGTTAAGTTTTGCCTAACAATTCTAGGTGATAAGGTAATTAGGAGCCAAATGCATCCCATTGGAGGTTGTTATCTATGATCATAACCTTGGAACGTGCTAAAGGCGGTTTTCAGATTAATAGTAAAATATCTGAGTGATTTGGTGAAGTCAAAAAAGGCAACAAATTTGTCAAAGCCTTCGTCGATGAGGGTTCGTTTGACATGAACACTTCCAATTTTGGCATGGATAAAGGGAGGTCGATCATTAACACGAAATAATATTTCCTCGGGAAACATAGATTGGATTGGAAATTTACAAGATAGTGTTTGGTTGGTAGTATTGAAATATCCCAACTTTGAACAAAACTGAAAATTAGGGTTGTGCAAGCAAACCCTAGCAATCTGAAATATTTTTATGAAAATTACAGCAAACTCTAGTTTGCTGGAAATGGCCTCCAGACTTGAAATAAATAATCAGCGAACCCTAGCTCTAAAGTATACTTAATTTCTGATTATTAAGACCAACCA
This sequence comes from Torreya grandis, assembly GCA_037957365.1. Taxonomy (NCBI): domain Eukaryota; kingdom Viridiplantae; phylum Streptophyta; class Pinopsida; order Cupressales; family Taxaceae; genus Torreya; species Torreya grandis. Next base: position 2,291,275 of record JARHVA010001695.1, on the reverse strand, counting down.
TACATGTCAAACCCTTACCAAAATTTATGATTAATCATCCCCAAACCCTAGCAGCAGTACGGAAATAAAATCAACAGAATTTAGGACATCAAATACACCAACCAACCTCCATGCCCTGGGAATCTCTTTGCTGGCATTTATCAGAAATTACAACTGCCTTCCAAGTGTCAAAATGTCCTCAAAACTCTCACAATCCATAGAAATAAATACACCAAACCCCCACAGGAAATATGCTGAATTTCCAGGAAGGATTAGGACATCCAACGATCCATTAATTCAATCAAACTAATCACAACTATTGGAAAATTACAGTGATAAATAATATCTGATATTTATGCAAATAATCACGTCAAATAGAGCTGGAAATACAGAATAAAATATGAGAAATTATTCAGATAATCATAGAAATTTTAGAACAATGTTTATGGCTCAAATTAGCCAAGCAAGCTCTCAATAGGCCTCAAAACCAAGTCGCCCTAGCAACAATTAAATGGATTAATTGCTCAGTCCTCAATCAAACCATAGGAGAGGGTTTCCAATGTCCTCCCAAGTAGCGCAGCCCTTAAATGGTTTCTTCAACCTAGGTAGCTAAGTCGCCACTCTCAATGGCACCAAAGTCCTAGGCAAAATCCTTCTCAGTGAGAAAGCCACATCTCCAACAAGTTCGCTGCCTTAGATAGATGATCCAAACCACATGTAGACCTCCACAAGCAAGTCAACTATCACCCAAACCAAGCCAACAACCTTGGTTGCCAAGTCGCCACCCTAGGAGAGGGTAGATTCTTCAAATTTCTGAATATGAAGCGCAATTACAGCATTCACATAATGCTGCCCTAATGGAGAAATCAGGGTTTTCGTCCCTAAACCTTCCTTGGCTTGAAGAGTTTCATCTTCAAGACCTAGGCAAAGTGTTTTCATGCTTTAAACTCCAAAATCAATATTACTAAAAGCATAACCTTTGAAATGAATTCCAAATCCCTTTATATACTCACCGTTTTTGTTGGGATGAAGGAAGAGTAAGTGAATTATAAGGTCGGCTACCTTTTTAGAAACACTTAAAAGCTTTTGAGACCTTTGAGTCAAAATGGGCCCTTCATAATGCAAAATTAGAACTTAAGTGAAAATTCACTTTTACCTTTTACAAAGGGGAAATTGGTGCTTCCCATTTTACCTTTCTTCCCTTAGCCTAGGGGAAACACCAAAAGAACTAGGCTAAAGGTCATGTTTGTGCTTAGGCCAAAAAAAGGGACATGGCAAGTATTGTCGATCTTGATTGATAGCTAAGAGAGATGGTGTCTCCACCGTCCATGAAGTAAATTCATAGTATTTCTGGTTAAACTATGTAGAAGATTTTTAAATCAAATAACATTTTGGATCACACTCCATGAACAATCATCAGGATGAGAGGAGAAGATAATAGTAAGATTAGATTGCAGAATTAGGTTTAAATTTATAGATGTTAGCAATGAAGTGTTGTATAGTTGGGTAGTTGGGAAGAATAAAAAAATAACAATATTAATAGAGGTTACTTGAAATATTGTGTTAGTTAGGACAAGGAAACCATGCAATAATTAATTTAGTTTGTTATCATTAAAATCTAAAAAGTTAAAATCTAAAAGATAATGCTTCAAAGAGCAAAGGGAAACAAAGTTGGATTTTGAAAATGGGGGAAAATCTTCTACACAGTGTAATCAGGAACACTTTGAATTTGGATTGATAGTTCTTCACATTGTTACATTATATTTTCTTTGGATCCATGTAAAGGGGCATCTTGGACAACCAATGGGGACTAAATAATATTCATGTCAAAGAGTAATTGCATAAGTCTATTGTGAAGTTTTGGTGAGGTTCTCATTAGCTCGAGAAATTTAATTTGGCTAGGTAAATTGGATAGTGCCACAGTGGGGTCCCATTTGTCAAAACTAGGTTGGTCTATTTTTTGTTGTTCCTTATGTGTAGGCATCATTATGATGTCAAATTTGACATCGTTGAGGCCTGAATCTGATTTGTTTTTTAAACTCTAGTTCAATGACATCCACCATGGATCCTTGGACATCATTGGGCCTGGCCGATGACATTGGAAAGATTTTTTTGTACTTTGTATGTTATTGACCAAGCTGACTATATTTTGTCTTTGTAGAATTTCAGGAATTGTACTTTGTGAGGGGTTTTCAATAATTGGTTGAGGTGATGGATTAGCTTGGACAGTTCTATAGATTTTGGGAATGCCATTATGCGAATGTTGGGTTGAGTAACACAAGTCAACGCATGCAATGATACGCTTCGTTTCCCTTGCATTTGGACAATTATTTCTTTGTTGTTCAAGGCATTAGAGTTGATTGTTGTTTCAATTGTATTTGTTGATTGACTAGGAAAGGTGGGTGGTTGATTTTTTTGTGGTTAATTGTTTTGAGAGGGAATTTGTGGTATGCTCTTAGAATGATCAAGTAATGGATTGGTGTAAATGCCTAAATGCGCATTAGCTTGATATATAGCTTCTATTTGCCTTGTGTTTTGAAATCTTGTTTGGCTGCCAAGAATTCTTGGTACCTCTCGCTAATCATGGCATCATGGTCAAATTTACCTTTTAGTAAGGAGTATGCAAGGTTTTTGAGATTGCAACAATTTTTGTGTGAATAGCCCCAATTAACGTGCCACCAACAAAAATTTTGAGGATCTAATGTGATGTCCCCTTTTCATATAATTTTAATAATTAATAAAATTGCCCGAATAGTGATTTTAATCATTCAAAAATATAAGGCAATTAATTAATTATTAAAATACGACTATCTTGAATAATTATTCGAATTACAAGAAAAGTGGTTTTAACTATTTGAAATATTAAGGTAATTTTAACGATTATTCTAAGGGGCTTTATAATTAATAAATTGCTTGAAAAGTGATTTTTATCACTTTAATTATTAGAGCAATTTAATTAATTATTTAAGTGAGGACCTAATTATTTAGATTGCCAAAAAGTAATTTTAATTACTCATTTATCAAGGCAAATTATTTAATTAATTCAAAAAGGCAATAAAATGAAATTAAAAGGAATGTCACCTTGGGAGCTAAAGCAAAAAAAGGAAAAGATATTCTAGAAAGGGCAAGTGAGGCTTATGAGGTATTTTACCTCCCCAAGCTGGTTCCCCCTTTTGGAAGGTACAAATATAATGTGAAAATCACAATTGAAGACATGTTGAATTTGATAATTGTTCTTCCTGCTTAAAGAAACTATTGGGATGCATGCCCAATAAGTGTTCGTTGTTTTGGTGTTGATCAATCTACAAAAGGTGTTTTTTGACACCACCTTTGCTAAAGAGATCTTGTCGCTTGCCCTAGAAGTGGGGTGATTTGCATTGAGGAGCTCTTGTGAGGTTTTGGTGAAGTTTTTGAGGCACTTTTTTTGCATATTATTTCTGATTAATATTTGCACTACTTTTGCAAGTGGAGCGAATTACTTTGGAGATTTGGTTGAGGGTTTGAAGGCCCCTTTTGGATCTATTTATGAAAATTAAATATTCTGAATTTATTTGCTAATTTTATGCATGTTGGCATGAGGTTTTGGAGGAGTTTCGTGGAAGGTTTGAAGCCCTTAATTGATAGAAAATTAAATAATAATTGTCATATTATTATTTAATTATTTTTGACAGGTTTTGAAAGTCTTTTTCATTTGAGAATGGCAAGATCTTGCTTTCCTAATTTTCCACTATTTTTCCTGCACTTGGCGACTTGGGCGATTGGCTTGGAAGGCACTTTTTGGTCATTTTTATGCCCTAGGAGGTTCGGTGGATTTTTTTGTGATTTTTGGGCACTTGTGGCAAATTTTGGCAAGGGTTTGAAGCGAAGAAATATCACGAACAGCAGCTGTATTTTTGGGGTAAAATCATATTTTTACAACCATCATAGTGGCATTTGAGCATCAATAAATTGGAAAAAGGTACTTCTTTCCTATATTTAATTTTTTGATTATTTTTGCAAGTGTTCAGATAAATTTGGGATGAGATATTGGCTGGAAATTGTCTACAATACCTTTGCATTGTGGCGCCTAGGGTTTATAGGGCATTGATAAGGGTTTGTGAAGCATTTATTGCAAACTACGGTTTGCTGATTTTATTTTCAGAATTTTGGGATTTAGTGGAAAACCCCTTTTGTGTGAAATTGTCCCATTTGGGGACATTACATCGAACCATTCAAATATTGGTTTAGTAGGATCTAATCCTCAAAGTCAAGTTTTTTGAAATTTGATTTTGATTTCATCTTTGCTTAGAGGTTGATGAGATGATTCTATTGCTTGGGGATTTGGAATAAAAGGATTTGTAGAGATAGGTTGGGAAACGGTGGTATTTTGAGGTGCATTTGGAATGATTGCATTGATGGTGTGTTTCGAATCAATGTTAGGATCAAAGGTATCAGAGACACCATCACTAGTGGTGTGTATAGTTTTTTAGAAGAACTCCAGTGACTTGTTTTTGTTGTTGAGGATTCTCAAATTGACTCATGAGTTGATTTTGTCTCTTTTCCTTGGTCAAAAGTTTATTCTAAGGTCTTAAGAGAAAAATCTTGCACATTGTATTGTAGTCTTGTTTCTAAAGCAGAGATAAAGAATTCTAGGAGAATTTCATCACTAATGTTGTGTTCAACATTATGGGCTAAGGACTTCCATCGCTTCATGAAGTCATGTGCAGATTCATTGTCTTGTTGTTTTGCATTGACAAAGTTGCCTAAATTGTCTTCAGATAAATTGTGGTATTGAAATTCTTGGACAAAAGCATTGACTAAGACCTGAATATGAACTATACAATGAGGTTTCAATTGGTTGTACCATTTTGAGGCTTCTCAAGTGAAGGTTTTAACTAGGAGATTAGTAGCTACTTAGGTTTCATCTCTCTTTCATTTCGTGCAAGATCTCCATTTGCCCTTGTTCTGCGTGCACCTATTGCATGTTTGGTGGTTATACTCCCCTTATTTTGCAAATAGATTCCATGCTCATGCATGTACACATGGCCAATTCCATGTATCGTCCTGTCCCACATCAATGTTTCCATTGTCCACACGTGTGTTTTCACAACTTTGCATATGGCTTTATTTTTTTGTTGCTAGGCTTAAGTGATACGGTTTGAGATATATTAGTTTGTCATTTATTTGTTGCTTTTAGGATATGGTTTTTAATTGGTAGAGTTTGTAATATTTAAATTAGCTTTTGTAGTTTGTTGTTTTTTTTAATATAAGTTATTAGTTTAATGTTATTAAGTAGTATCATTTTTCAAAAAAATCAAATAAAGTTTGTATTGTTTTTAATATAGTTTTCAAGTGGTTGCTTATATTTTTGTTAATATAGTTGTATTAATTAAGTTATTAATTTTTTTCGTATAGTTTGATTTTTTACAATTTGTCATCGTTGTTTTAAATTTTTAGGTTAGAGTCTATAGTTTTACCTATAGCGTGTCTCATAAAGTCAGTAGTTTTTTAATAGTGTTTTTCCTATAGTCTATAGATTTAAATTTAGAGTTTATTTTTCAGTGTCTAAAATCCATGTATGTCAATTGTCAAAATCTCTATATTTTGTAATGAATGCAATTTCTGGGGACCCTGACATCCAATTTGGAATGAGTATGTAAGTCCTGTGGGGGGGAGTTTTAACCCAAAAAATGACATACAATTGAACCTCTAGGAAAAAATATCTACATCAAATTGACTAAAGCTGATATCGGTCTCCAAGTAGCAGTGGTGATTGTCTTATACTATACTTGATTAAGTGGCGGTGACCTAGAATGATGGCTACAAATGCAATAGTAAGGACCCAGTCCTTAATCTTCATTTTCTTGTATGTATGTGGTAAAAATAAAAATTCTGTAAACAGATGAATAGGAGAGCAGTAGTCTACTATGTATACTTTGTTGAGTAATTCTTAGTAATTTGTCGGTGAGTATCCCAGCACTCATTGGGAGAGAAAGTGTGAATAGTTGTGTTCGTGTATGTAAGTTATTGCTGGAAGTATGTGGTTTGCCAATGGGAAGCCTAAGACTCATTGGAAGTGAAAGCATGAACTGTTGTGTTCACATATGAGGTAATCACAACAGTGGTTGTCATGAGTAGCGTGAGTGCATACATAGAGTATGTGTTGACATATGTTTATGTTTCCAGTTTGCGTGGTGTGATTCCTCACCCTATGTTCGCACTAAGGGAGAATGTTGGAGATTTCATAGTTAATATGTACATTATTTGTGATGTACTTTAGTTAGTATATTATATTATTTGTATGTAAGTTGTTTGGCAACTTGCGTAAATAGGTTTGGAGAGGTATTGTAGGGATTTTGCAATAACGGTAGACTCTGTATCTATAGAAGATCACCCATCTATATGTAATGCGTGATTATTGAATAATGAACCAAGGCTTTTAATGTGCATTCTCGGTTTGTACTTGTCATGGTTTTCATCCAATCTTTGTAGAGATTGCCAAAAGCTTTGAGATGTAAGGTTGACCCATCATATGCAATAGTTGGAGAGATGCCTCCAATATCCATGGCCACAATGTAAGTTGCTAAAGATTGATTTTGTATTGTTTGAGGCACTTTGTTTTGAATAGAGGGTTGTGGGATAGGTTTCACATTAGCATTTGTAACGGAGTTGGGTGGGATTGGAAAAGGGAGGACATTAAATAGGAGGTCCCAAATAAGTTTGTTCAAGTCGATTTTTCATTTGTGTGATTTGTGTTTGCATTTGCAACATTTGGTTATTGGTCGTAGTTGACATTTGGGTCATCTAGTCCAATACTTGCATAAACATTTGGGTATGGTCCATTTGAGGGTTTTTACTTGCTTGAGTATTGTTAGATACCAGGGTACTAGTTGTCGCACCCGCCATGGAGGTAGAACTTTTTGGAGTTGTAAACATAGAAAATATAGGGGAAGTCTTGGTATTGACATGGCTAGCCCACATGATAGTGGAAGAGATAATGTTTACATGTGGTGCCCCCATGTTAGTGGGGAAGGAACGATGTGTAAGGAACTCACGAGGAGTTGAATTTATTCAATAAATTTTCCCGCATACTGAGGAATTTTCACTCGAAATTGTTGAACTTCAGGAGTGAACTCAATGTTGTCCATAGGTTCTCCCTCTTCACCACTAAATTCTTGGACGAGTGGTTTTGTTTGATTGTATTTGTTAGAGGACATAGTGTCTCGTCTAGTTGGAAGTATGCTTGTTTGCTTATTGAGGTTGGACGAAGCCATATTGTAATCAAGATTACAATTATATGGCACATTGGCAAATTTGAACCAATTAGTGGTGTCTTGATCTAATCTGAAATTTTCAATTGTAGGAACGGAAGAATAAACCTTAGGGAGTATAAGAGGCAAAAAATTGGAAAGCAAGAAATGGTTGAAAATTGGTTGAAAAAGGAAAATATGAAGGTAACCCAACAAGAAGTGGGTTAAGATTCATGTTAGATTCACCAAAATGTATTGAGCCTAGAAATGGGCTTTTACATATACAAACCTCTAAATAGGTCAAAGGTAGAAGGTCATTCTAGAACCCACATACACACACACGCACACATGACAAAATCGTAGCACAACTATGGTTATAGGAAAGAGGTCGTCAGTGTAAAATGTAATAAAAATCTAGACGTTGTGTAATGTAGCAAATAATCTAGATGTTTTGTAATGCAGTTAATTGACTAGGTTGTAAACTAAAGGTTGTGATGGGTCTAATTCTAGGTGCCTACATATGAAATCTCTATTTAGAGAAAGGTAGAAGACCTTGCTAGAACCAACATATAACCAAGGTAATAAGTAGGGGAATGGTATTTAGGTCAAGCATTGTGGTAAAGACAAGTGTCATAATGACAATAAATTAAATGGTAATAAGCATGTGCTATAACATAAATGAAATGGAAGTTGTAACATAATCCAACCATACACAACATTAAATCAATAGGCTTAGGAATACATACCTCAAGTCGACTTGTTAGCACAATAATCTCCCCCTTGGCGTAAAGCACTTTGTGAGACATGGTTGTAGGTGGCATCAAGATGAATAGAAGAAACTCATATTAGTGGGGACTCCAAAGACTTGGCCTAGCTCGTTGGCGTAGATCCTATTCTTGAATCTCCAAGGCCTTTATTACAACTTGTCTTCCTTTGGTGAAGTCCTTTACCTTGTTCCTCTTATCTTCCCTAAGGGGATTTGCAAGTCCAAGAAAAGTAGAATTTTTTGTTGTTCGTCTAGAAAAAGCCAAATGAATCTTATAAATAGGGGTACAAATTTCCAAGATGATGTTTTGATTTTAGCCGAAATCCTCGACCGCATCGAAGAAACAGGCCAAAAACAAGGAAATCGGTATGTCATCGGTCAGGCCGATGACATTGGCCAAATCCGGAAGAGATATAGCATCATCAAAAATTGGAGTCATCATCTGAAGGAAATCTCAAGAACCACTCCTCACTATTGGAACTATTGGACTCATCTACATCTTGCAAGGGGACCCCAACCAATCCTAGCTGCACATCCTAGTCCTCACCAACCTACATCGACTCCTCAAGCTCTACATCCCACCATAATTTTGGGCTCTCCTTGTACTCAAGCATCTAGCAATCCATGAGATGCAAGGCATTGTGTACAAAAACAAGCTTCTTTGTTCTCTTACAGGTAAGTCTATTCCTCTTAACAGAGTGGATCCAGTCATATCTTGACCAATTCCTCTCAAAAATAGAGGAATTGGAAACTTATAGTAAAGGAGGCGAAGGGCAAGTGTCCATAGCAATCTTAGAGGCCCATACAGTCGCCACCAGCTCACTGACTTGTCTTGTGTCAATGTGAGCATGTCTATCATGGCTGAAGTCTAGTAGCCATCAAGTTCAATAAGCTTGAGCCACTTAGCTCTAACTTTTGAAGCTTCCTCTGGACTGTAAATTTTTCTCAATGCCTTTGTGAAGCCCTTCTTCACCTTCTTGTCATCCAAGGAGACAACTCTACCAGGTCTCTCGAAATACCATGTTGGATTAATTGCATATGTGGCCAAATGTAAGGGGATGTTCAACTTCTCCCACCTCCACTGAATGATGAGTTGAACATGTTGATGGTAGAGCTCTAGGGTGTGGTCCCTCTCCTAAATAGTGGCCTTCATTGTAATGACCTTAACTAATAGGATCACTAAAACACTGATATTGCACTATGGAATTTTGTCAAATAGTTGGTAGGATTACAAAAAGAATACTAATATTGCATTATGGACTTTTGTCAAACAGTTGGCAAACAAGCAAACTATACTGCTGTAAGAGTAAACTGAATATGAAACAAATCCACTTAGTGCCAATATATTCATTCAATGGAGATATAGATCATTTTCAATAGATTGCAACTTCTAGCTTTCAACAAGACAATGCAACTAGATGCAAATAATATCCTTTCTTATCATGGACGGAATACAAAATTCTGGCACATAATTTAATTTCTATTATAGATATGCTAATGTAAATAGAACCTCTCCCTAGAATCACTAACACAGCTGGTTACAAAATCAGTAATTAAAAATGTAAGCCCTCATAACCAAAATGTGATCATCAATTCGCATTGTTTATGTAATGACTGATATAGCAGTAACTGTAACAACAAATCCTTATAAGCAATGACAATTAAGAAGAAACTTGATCCATAGGCTGCGCCCCAAAAAGCCGTCAGTACACTTCTGCGGGTACAGTCCGGACTGGTACAATTCTGGCTTTAATTCCTATCAAGTGCTGATGATGCCATGAACCTGGGCGCCTAGGCTGGGGTAAACGCCTCACACCATATAAGAATGAATCTCCCAATCAAATATGAACTATGAACAAAAATATAAATTCTGCTAGAAATCGCAGTATGCTGGCATGTGAAAAACCCTGTTGTACCTTGCTGCAGGTATAGGCCGTACCTATACAGACTGTAAATAAATATATATATATATAATATTATATCCTTGGGGATCCTTCAAGTTGGTCAATGATGCAATCGCCTCACCAAGGGACGCCAAAATTATTCAACTCTCGAACTGAGCCTGAATACTCAATGAATACTCAACATGAAATCGTTGAATACCACTTCCAATGTGCAACCCTTCAGAAGATCTTCCACTTCCTCAGTTATGCAACCTCTTGAGAGGTATCGTTCTCAAGGATTATGCTGAAGATTTGCAAACTATCACGCCCCACAAATGCTCAAGAAGATTCGAATGAGAAAATAAACTTGGATGCCAAATGAGAGACCCATGGGGTCTATTTATGCACTTTTTTGGAAACTTCTAGAAGTATCCGTAATACATCTTGTAAAACCTCATTGTACTTTTTTTATAAAATAAAAGTGACTTTATAAAAAGTAACTTTATAAAATAAAAGTGCATCTTAATTTAAAAATATAACATTTTGGCCCCAAATAAATAAATATAATGTCTCCGAGAGCATACTGAGCCATCCAATGCCAAATAAACGCAAAAATGACTCTCTCATCACCACCATTTACCTACGAGAGTCTGGAATAGGCAAATCCATGTAAAGTGTCATGTCGTACTAGAGAGGGGACATGACAGTCCGCCCCTCCTGAAATTGCTTGGCCTCAAGCAATCTCAAGGCCGGATGCTACAGAATGGCCTCACCCTCCCAAGTAGCACCCTCAATGGATAGATCCTTCCACTTAATCAGGTACTCTCTGATTACCCGCCTACGAAGCTGCTTCTCTCTACTATCCAAGATGGATTCTGGAACCAAAATCAACTTCTCCTCATCATCCAAGGGAGGTAACACTACAGAAGGTACCACACTCTGACCCAACGCCTTCTTGAGGTGTGATACATGGAATACATTATACACTCTATCTGGCGGTCTGCCTGGTGGAATCTTGATGTATGCCTTCTCATATTTAATTCTCAAGTGCTGCTCCTCATGTGTAGGCATCAAGGTACAAATAGCTGCCCACTCTATATCATTATGCCCGGCTAGCCTCTCCATCCTCTTAAGTGTAATAGTCCTAACATCACTATTACAAATAGCCTTCAGCACGTGTTCTGCCATCTACCTCGAACCACATCTCCATATCTTTAAGTCTCAGGGTAATCTCCTCCAACGAATGTAGCCAATGCATCCCAAGCACTATGTCCATATCACCCATGTTGACCACATAATAATCTGCCTTGAACTCATAGTTGTTTAGGCGTAGAGGTAGATCACGTACCATCCTATCACATCAAAGAGTATATCCATCAGCCACCTTAACTTTCAGTCCCTCAAACTCCTCAGTGGTGAGCCCACACCTCTCAGCGAAGCGTGCATCAATAAAGTTGTGCGTGGCACTAGTATTGAAATATCCCGAGCCAAATTTTTTTGATTTTTTTAATTAACAGATTTCAACATTACAAGCAAGTACCCGTTAAGGTTAGAAGATAAACCCAAACGTACTAAAACAACTCTAACCAGAATGGCGCCGATGATGGCGAGCATTGGTCAGAGGATCTGCTATTCTAAAAGCCGGAAAAGGAACTCGACGTCAAGTATGTGCTACTCAATCCAATGCGGAGTGAGGGGCGACCATATGACGGAGTGATTACAATAAAATTGCTTGAAAGGGAAATCCTGAAAGAGAACTCAACGTCAAGTACGTGCTACCCAATCCAATGCGGAGTGAGGGGCGACCATATGACGGAGTGATTACAAATAACAGTGTTTGAAAGAAAATGCTGAAAGCTAGAAATACTCAACACCCAGAATGTGCTTGCTAACCCAGAGTGGGAGAGTAGCTACCATAGGGCGGAGATTTATCTATTACAAACAATTACTGAACGAGAAGCTGAACATTACAAACTATGATGAGCAAGAATAACTATACTGTCAGTACTACTGCAAGTTTACAATATGAATGATAAGATCTTGCTTTGAATGTGGATCAACATATAAATCAAGCTGCAATAATATGTATTGAACTTCCTTCACTGAATAACAAGGATTAGATCTGAAAGTACAAGAAGCAGACCAACCTCACATTCTGATTTATGACAGTCCATATTTCCGTGTGCACGAACAACAGCCCTGTACTTCACAATTTCACTCACAACTTGCTCAAAACTTCATCAATTTTCATGAAATGAATTGCACAATGACTCTAGTATGATGGCGACCAAATCAGAACACTGAAACTCACTCAAAAGATACTATTTATTTGATGCACGCAACCCAATGCAGATCTGAAACAATACGGCCCAACAACCTATGAATTTACTCATATGCTCATAACTCTCTCATTTCTCACCCTAATGATCTCAAATCTGATGCAATAGACCCTCAAAATGATGGCGCCTAACGTAGTAATAAGAAATGGCATCTAAAGATGGTTATTAATTACTGACACAAATCCCAATGCACTCTAAAAAGTACAGCCTTCAAGGAATGACGGATTTGCATTATAAAATCATAAGCTTCGTATTAAAATCTGCAAATATTCATGAAGGGGCGCCCTTACCAATAAGATGCAATGACACAATACCCAGAACAATCTTTTTGGTATTTTTGGATTTACAAATTAAAATTCGAATCTGTTGTAGCTAAAATGTAAGATCTGGAAACCTCTAATATGCAAAATCAGAATACTAATTAGACACAATGCAGATTACAATGCACAAAACCCAATGAACTCACAAAACTAAACTAAATCACCACTAGTTGTTGTCTCTTAAACAAGAAGCGATGCCCGAGCTAGGAGGCCTTCATTCCTCAAAGCGATCCCAAAGCCAATCTGGCAGCAAAACATTCCTGTAGACAAAGATAATGAAATGAGAGCACTCTTCCTCCTTTTATACTTTTCCAACTGGGAGTCTCTAAAATCCTCTTGTATATGGGATAAAACATGAGAGGGAAAATAATATAATCCTCTTTAATTCTTTTTTTTTTTCAACCTCAACATTAAGTCATTGAGCCTAGGCACCAAGGTCCAAAATTAAATAATAATGTTTAATTTACGGACTTTAAAACGAAGGCCAAGATGATGTCGGAAACCAATGATCTATAGCTCGTTGGAAAGGTCTTGACAAGACGAATCCAATCCCACTCTAAAAATCCCGTTCCGGTGCCAATCCCGAACTTACTAAAAATAGAAAGTCCCTGAAAGTGCTCTATGTGCCAAGTAAAACATATCACCGCGAAGCTTTCAGAAAACCCAGAAAGAATCCGCCATTGAATCCACCAACTCCGAGCAAAGACATCCTTAAAAATAGGAAACCCTAATTTTACCTTCCGACTAGCCTTCGGGTCTCCAGAAAAAGGCCAACAGTCACTGGAAAGATCAGGTTTGAGAAGGGGATATTACAATCCGCCCTTCCCAAAATTGCTTGTCCTCAAGCAATACCACCATAACTCCAAAATTTTAGAACTAATCCATACGCAAACAAGTATGATCCCTGGTTCCCAAACCCATCGCAGGAAGGACCCACCATGCCGATGCTGCACCACTCTGATCACATCTGTGAAATCATCATGCCTATGCTGCACTAACCTTCCTTGTAACCCCAAAGTGTTACCATCCATGATACTCAAACCGAAAGATCTTAAAGGAGGGGCATCAAAATCATGCAACATCTCATGTCCATAATGCCCCGAATTAACAGTATCAACCATACTACTGTCAATCACAATTCTAAGCAAGAAGAAAGATAGGCTACCCAACTCAAAATCAATCTCCTTAGCAAACCTCCACATGGTAACAAACGAAACCATGACTGCAAATGTGACATCTTCAACTCTTCTTGCAAAGAGGAAAGCTTTCCTTTGCAAAAACTCAACAAACTCGAACTCATGATGCCACATGAATTCCCTATGCCTCCCCTGATTTATCATGGCACAACTAAGAGGTCTAAAGAAGTTTCTCACAATTCCAACCCCAAGAGTCTCAGAATGTAGAATCAAGGCATTGAACAAAATCTCAACAGTAGGAGTCTCGAAGTGCCAAGCCAAGTCGAGCGAGGGTCTGCTGCTCCAATTATTTGTACATGAATATGTACCAAAGAAACCATTAGAATGAGTATGGTCTCTTCCCAAATGCTGGTTGTGCTCAGCCCACACCACCCATTCTCTCTTGTGAAACCATAAATTGTCCCTCGAAAGAGATTGGAAGGTTTGAAATTGAATGAACCGGCACCCCAACTAGACTGAAATGGTCAACTTGTAATCTGATTTTATGAACATCAGCATCCGAGGAGATAGATGGCTGCTGCAAAACTGAAAATCAGCATCCAAAATATCATGTCTGCTCATATCTACCGTTGAGGATAAACCTATTGAAGATCCCATCACAGCCAAGTACCAATCCTTGCTCAGCTTTTCTCTCCAAAACTCCCCTTGATCATTAGGAGTGAACTTCAAATGACTGATGAAGAAGGTAACAACATCCAAAAGACAGTGAATTTGAGGCTCATCACTCCAACATACCTTCTTGACACATATCAAACGCGAGCTGATACCAGGGCCCCACATCATAAGTAAAGAAGAGTCATTCCTCAAATGGAGACTTACTTTTACTAGAATGCTTTGGGAAATATGTTCTATTTGAATCATCGCACCCTGAAACTCCAAGAGGTACTCAACAAATCTGAATTCATTGAGAAAGTCAAATTCAAAACCATGAGAGAAGAATTGTTGGAAGGATTCAATGGACCCTTCATCAAACTCCATTATGAAATTAGTTATTCTTAGAGAAGATGGTGTAAGCAGGAAGTCCGATAGGAATTTGACAAGCATCCATATCCGAAAATGAATGAACTCTTCATTGGAGTGCCAATCATCCCTTTGTTGCTCATCAAGATTAGTGACCTCATTCCACCATGCTTCTTGATTTTCCACCTCCTGAATGGGGAGACTAGAAGCAGCAGTGAAGCCTTCATGATGTAGCTCATGCATCCTCATTCCATTGTCAGAAAAAGTGCTAAAACTTCCCTCTTCAACAATGATGTCATAAGAAATTTCCTCAAGGCTTGAAATCCCATCATCTACCTCAAAGAAATGTTTCTCATAAGCTTCCTCTTCACTTGGTTCAAAAAGAGGATTGTCATAAGTTGCTTCGGCACCCACTTCAAAGAAAGGGTTGTCAAAGACTTGGAAGTCCCCCTTTTCATCTTGCTGATCCAAATCTGCATACGCAACTTCTGATTTCCTTGTGAACCCTTCAGGATCAAACTCCTCTCGAAGACTATCAAGCTCGTCAATTACTTGCTTGATTTCTTCAACTCTTTGCTCATTCTTTTGCTTGCTAAAAAGTTTGAAATCAACAAACCAATTTTCAACCTCTGTTAGAGACAAATGATTTTCTTTTAACTTGTCCTTTGTTGATTTAAGCTCCGGAGTGAGCTCATCAACCAAATTCTCCTTTTGTTGGACAACACTGAAGGACTTCTTTGCAAGTTCAATAGCATGATCCCAATCCTCCATCAAGTTTATGCAATCTGATTTCAATGCCTCCAAAGAGTCTCTGATGAGTTGTAAATTGAAAATAGCAACTTCATCCTTAACTCCTCTTTTCCTTTCTTCAAGCTGAGCCTTCCAGTGGAGATCTTCAATCAAACTGTGAGTGCGATCAAATTGAGATAGAATTCGCACTTCCCTCTTAAAGGACTCTTTGTCTTGATCTTCCCACTCAAGAATATGCAAAGATGGCGGATTGCTGGGTGGCTGATTGTCAAAATCAGAACTTTGTTTTGTGTCTTTGCGGCCATCATAGCTGTTCCAGCTTTCATCTCTTTCACCATCAACTAGAGGAGAATGCTCATTGTCATAAAAGGCATCATACTCCACAAAATCTTCAACCCATTGCTTGCAATCAGCTTTGTGCATTGATAAATCAGATTCGTGTTTAGTAACACCTTCAAACTCTCCATCTTCAAGAGCCATATGGGCTTCAAGCTCTTCTTCTTCATCACTGTCTTCTTGATCAAACATTAAAGCAGCACCCAACTTGCTCAATGGATCATAGTCATCCGCTGTTCGGAAATTTCCGTAGAAACATTTTCTTCTTTAGCGGCTGCAACCACTTCAAGGACATCATCATGGAGCTTCTTTGAACCCTCTTCTTCTTCAAAGACAACTTCCTCTTCAATGGCCACCTCATAGTTTGCCATGCTAACTGATTTTTGATCTTCATCTGGATCAAAGGGAAATTCATCCCACAAAGGTTCTTTATCATACCTTGGTGTCAACCAACCAGGATCCCAAATGGAAAAAGGCTGATTGTTTTGATCAAGAGAAAAGTACTCTTCATGCTTCTCTTGGAGTGTTGAGTCTTTGAATAGGTCACCCAGTAACTCACTTGAACTGGTTTCTTCATAAGTCCTCCTCTCCAAGGGATTAGTTTGATGCTCAAACCCAATGTCATCATCATAATGAAATGAAGAATCTCCATTCCCTGCTGTTTTGAAAACATCACTGTCATTATCTTCATCATGGGGAAGTATGTCATTGATTTCTTCATTAGCAGCCCAATGAATACCAAGCAGGTCTTCTTGGCTACTTGTCATACATTTGTCTAGTGAGAATTCTTGAGAGATTTGAACAGCAGCGAGAGGTGAATAATCCTTGACCAAATTCTCAACTAAAAGGGGTATAAACACATCAGAATCACCATTAACAACATCACCTTGGTAATGATCATAAGCTGGTCCAAGGACACCAATAGTATTTCCTTCAACTTGCTCTTCTTCACTTGCTATCACATGCAAGTCAAGGGGCATATTATGAGGCTCTACCCTTAACTCTTCACTTGCCAAGGTATCTTCATCAAGCTCACGTTCATTTTGATGTGATATGTGCACCTTGTTTGTGCCATCTTCAATGCTAGATGACTGATTTTTCTCTTCAACTTGCATATTTGTCGGCTGCAATTCACAAATAGGCACTTCATCTCCTTCCCTCTTTGATTCTTCGAACAAAGCTTGTTCTGCTTCCCTTTTTATCATTTTCCTAGTGTGGTCCACCATCTTCAACTTTTCAGGCTCCAGTGACGCCACACACTTCAAATGGGAATCAAATGAAACATCG
This sequence comes from Torreya grandis, assembly GCA_037957365.1. Classification (NCBI taxonomy): domain Eukaryota; kingdom Viridiplantae; phylum Streptophyta; class Pinopsida; order Cupressales; family Taxaceae; genus Torreya; species Torreya grandis. The sequence continues at coordinate 2,274,230 of JARHVA010001695.1, read as the reverse complement.
TACCTATAATCATCTGGCATGTTTTGATATTGTTCACGGAGTTTGACAGCCTCATCTTCACATTCTCTTTTAAACTGTTTGGCATATTCAATGAAGTCCCTCACGACATCACTAACCTTTCCTTCCTCAGATGCCATAGTTGAATCTGACTTCTCACGACCCATAGACCTTAGAAAATGCAACATCTTTGAAACTTCTGAAAGCTAATACTGAACTCAGCTCTAACCTCTGATGTAGAATTTGTTTTTTCTGTCAAGTGAATTCTGATGGGCACAGGATGGCAGGACCTTAGCTCTGATACCACTGAAATATCCCGAGCCAAATTTTTTTGATTTTTTTAATTAACAGATTTCAACATTACAAGCAAGTACCCGTTAACGTTAGAAGATAAACCCAAACGTACTAAAACAACTCTAACCAGAATGGCGCCAATGATGGCGAGCATTGGTCAGAGGATCTGCTATTCTAAAAGCCGAAAAAGGAACTCGACGTCAAGTATGTGCTACTCAATCCAATGCGGAGTGAGGGGCGACCATATGACGAAGTGATTACAATAAAATTGCTTGAAAGGGAAATGCTGAAAGGGAACTCAACGTCAAGTATGTGCTACCAATCCAATGCGGAGTGAGGGGCGACCATATGACGGAGTGATTACAAATAACAGTGTTTGAAAGAAAATGCTGAAAGCTGGAAATACTCAACACCCAGAATGTGCTTGCTAACCCAGAGTGGGAGAGTAGCTACCATAGGGCGGAGATTTATCTATTACAAACAATTACTGAACGAGAAGCTGAACATTACAAACTATGATGAGCAAGAATAACTATACTGTCAGTACTACTGCAAGTTTACAATATGAATGATAAGATCTTGCTTTGAATGTGGATCAACATATAAATCAAGCTGCAATAATATGTATTGAACTTCCTTCACTGAATAACAAGGATTAGATCTGAAAGTACAACAAGCAGACCAACCTCACATTCTGATTTATGACAGTCCAGATTTCCGTGTGCACGAACAACAGCCCTGTACTTCACAATTTCACTCACAACTTGCTCAAAACTTCATCAATTTTCATGAAATGAATTGCACAATGACTCTAGTATGATGGCGACCAAATCAGAACACTGAAACTCACTCAAAAGATACTATTTATTTGATGCACGCAACCCAATGCAGATCTGAAACAATACGGCCCAGCAACTTATGAATTTACTCATATGCTCATAACTCTCTCATTTCTCACCTTAATGATCTCAAATCTGATGCAATAGACCCTCAAAATGATGGCGCCTAACTTAGTAATAAGAAATGGCATCTAAATATGGTTATTAATTATTGACACGAATCCCAATGCACTCTAAAAAGTACAGCCTTCAAGGAATGACGGATTTGCATTATAAAATCATAAGCTTCGTATTAAAATCTGCAAATATTCATGAAGGGGCGCCCTTACCAATAAAATGCAATGACACAATACCCAGAACAATCTTTTTGGTATTTTTGGATTTACAAATTAAAATTCGAATCTGCTGTAGCTAAAATGTAAGATCTGAAAACCTCTAATATGCAAAATCAGAATACTAATTAGACACAATGCAGATTACAATGCACAAAACCCAATGAACTCACAAAACTAAACTAAATCACCACTAGTTGTTGTCTCTTAAACAAGAAGCGATGCCCGAGCTATGAGGCCTTCATTCCTCGAAGCGATCCCAAAGCCAATCTGGCAGCAAAACATTCCTATAGACAAAGATAATGAAATGAGAGCACTCTTCCTCCTTTTATACTTTTCCAACTGGGAGTCTCTAAAATCCTCTTGTATATAGGATAAAACATGAGAGGGAAAATAATATAATCCTCTTTAATTCTTTTTTTTTTTCAACCTCAACATTAAGTCGTTGAGCCTAGGCACCAAGGTCCAAAATTAAATAATAATGTTTAATTTACGGACTTTAAAACGGAGGCCAAGATGATGTCGAAAACCAATGATCTATAGCTCGTTGGAAAGGTCTTGACAAGACGAATCCAACCCCACTCTAAAAATCCCGTTCTGGTGCCAATCCCGAACTTACTAAAAATAGAAAGTCCCTGAAAGTGCTCTATGTGCCAAGTAAAACATATCACCGCGAAGCTTTCAGAAAACCCAGAAAGAATCCGCCATTGAATCCACCAACTCCGAGCAAAGACATCCTTAAAAATAGAAAACCCTAATTTTACCTTCCGACTAGCCTTCGGGTCTCCAGAAAAAGGCCAACGGTCACTGGAAAGATCAGGTTTGAGAAGGGGATATTACAAGTATCCATGAGTGTAATAACCTTTTGTCCTGCCAAGACACCTCTAAGTCTGAAAGCACCCTCTCTGTGAATACTAGATCGACGTGCCTCCTGTAAATGTAACTCTGGTTCCTCTTTTTGTTCAGCATTATCTACCTCATGTTCCTGCTTTGCATCATCAGGATCATGGTACTCTGAGCTGTCTGAATCTGAGCCCTCGTAATAAGCCCACATCACCCTATTGGCCTTTCCCTTAGGGCTCATAGGACAGACATGTCCAAACTCATATGGACCCTTGCAATAGAAGCATAACTTCTTACGCAGGTCATTAAACGTCTCCTTATCCAAGGGTGTAGCTGACTTGCCTTTCGTGTCATCATCCTTCTCTTTATCTTTGTTGAATCCCTCTTTATTATCTCTGTATAATGAAGAGCCCTTTGAACCGGACCTGTTTGCTGGCACTGCAAGTTCCATACTGCGGCTTTTCTTCATGGCTTCTTGAAATGTGAGAGGATTAAAGGCCTTAACCCACCCCTTGAGTGGTTTAGTCAACCCTTCTGTAAATAACATGACTAGCCTCTGCTCTGAAATATCAGGGACCGTTGTTGCTAGCTTCTGGAAGTCATTAATATAAGCATCAAGGGAACCATGCTATTTTAGTTGTGCCAGTTCACGGAAACTCACCTCAAGATCTTTGACATCAAACCTTTCAACCACCCTGTTGGTAAACTCCTCATATGTAGTGATAAGGTTGTGTCCAAGAGTGACTAACCCATGATACCACCACTCGTGAGCAGCTCCTTCAAGATGTAGTGTGGCAAATCCTATGGCATCCTCTTCAGGCATTGGTCTCAAAGAAAGATAATTATCAAGCTTTTGAATCCAAGACCTAGCTGTGCATGTGTTACTACCATCATAGTAAGGCATGGAAATCTTACCAAGTGCTTGTTGATGGTCATTCCTTGGAGCATAGCGATCATTTCTTCCTCCTCTCTTATTTCTTTGATTTATGAATAGATCAAATGTCCATATTTCTCTCATATCAGGAGGGAGAGTGGTATACTCCAAGTAGGCCTGTCTACCTTCTTCTCCAAATGGAGTAGCTGGAGCAGCATGTAATTGTTCTTCTCTTGGTGTAAAGGTGGGAAAAAGAGGCCTAGAGGCTGATCCTCTAGTGTTTCCAGCGCATTGTATTGACCTTTCCTCATTAACTCCACTATGTTCAGCTGTGTATTGATGATTTTGATTTGGAATGGCTTGCTGATCCAATTTTCCTAATAAGCGTGACATCATATCAAGCATATTGTCAAATTTCCTTTCAGTACTTGCATCTCTATCTTCCTCTGCCATATTTTGAACTGATTTGCCGGAGTCTCTTAATGCCTCTGACAATGTATCTCCTTCGACCTGAGGATTTTGATTTGGTTGTCTCCGTTGTTCCCTGATATAATATCTGATTTTTCTCTCACTCATCTGCTGTTTAACTGATCACAGGATGGCAGGATAATGGCTCTGATACCACTGTAATGACCTTAACTAATAGGATCACTAAAACATTGATATTGCACTATGGAATTTTGTCAAACAGTTGGTAGGATTACAAAAAGAATACTAATATTGCATTATGGACTTTTGTCAAACAGTTGGCAAACAAGCAAACTATACTGCTGTAAGAGTAAACTGAATATGAAACAAATCCACTTAGTGCCAATATATTCATTCAATGGAGATATAGATCATTTTCAATAGATTGCAACTTCTAGCTTTCAACAAGACAATGCAACTAGATGCAAATAATATCCTTCTTATCATGGACGGAATACAAAAGTCTGGCACATAATTTAATTTCTATTATAGATATGCTAATGTAAATAGAACCTCTCCCTAGAATCACTAACACAGCTGGTTACAAAATCAATAATTAAAAATGTAAGCCCTCATAACCAAAATGTGATCATCAATTCGCATTGTTTATGCAATGACTGATATAGCAGTGACTGTAACAGCAAATCCTTATAAGCAATGACAATTAAGAAGAAACCTGATCCGTAGGCTGCGCCCCAAAACGCTGTCCGTACACTTCTGCGGGTACAGTCCGTACTGTACTGACTGGTACAATTCTGGCTTTAATTCATGTCTTCAAGTGTTGATGATGCCCTAAACTTGGGCGCCTAGGCTGGGGTAAACACCTCCCACCATATAAGAATGAATCTCTCAGTCAAATATGAACTATGAACAAAAATATAAATTCTGCTGGAAATCGTAGTATGCTGGCATGTGAAAAAACCTGTTGTACCTTGCTACAGGTACAAGCCGTACATGTACGGACTGTAAATTAAAATATATATATAATATTATATCCTTGGGGATCCTTCAAGTTGGTCAATGATGCAATCGCCTCACCAAGGGATGCCAAAATTGTTCAACTCTCGAACTGAACCTGAATACTCAACATGAAATGGCTGAATACCACTTCCAATGTGCAACCCTTCAGAGGATCTTCCACTTCCTCAGTTATGCAATCTCTTGAGAGGTATCGTTCTCAAGGATTATGTTGAAGATTTGCAGACTATCACACCCCACAAATGCTCAAGAAGATTCGAATGAGCAAATAAACTTGGATGCCAAATGAGAGACCCATGGGGTCTAGTTATGCACTTTTTTGGAAACTTCTAGAAGTATCCATAATACATCTTGTAAAACCTCATTGTACTTTTTTTTATAAAATAAAAGTGACTTTATAAAAAGTAACTTTATAAAATAAAAGTGCATCTTAATCTAAAAATATAACATTTTGACCCCAAATAAATAAATATAATGTCTCTGAGAGCATAATGAGCCATCCAATTGCCAAATAAACGCAAAAATGACTCTCTCATCACCACCATCTGCCTACGAGAGTCTAGAATAGGCAAATCCACGTAAAGTGTCATGTCGTACTAGAGAGGGGACATGACATTCATTTGACCAAGCATGCTATCTATGCACTCATATATCTCCCCAAGGTTGGAGTTGTCAGAATCTCCATATATTATGACTAAAACTAAAGATATAATAAATGTGATATAACTCACATCTGCCCAAAATTTGTCGCTCACCACCACCTCCTTTGCCCTCTTCCACTCCTTTGTCTTGGACTCCCTCCACCCATTCTACTCGTGTCATAATCATAAGTTGTAAGGGCTCCTGCAAGTCGAGTATCCTCTCTGACAAAATAAAATATGATGCAAAGTGGGTCTCTGCTGACTTGAGGAATTCCTTCCTCAAAAAGGTGTGCAAGAGAGCCAATGATGTGTGGTAGTTGAAGATGAACATTTGTGCATCTCTAACAGTGGCACACTACCTTTTTGACCCAATCAATGGTTTATACCATGCACGTAACATGAGGTCCAAAAGATATCCCTATAGGTAGCCTCAACTAGGTTACTTGTTTCCCTGCACATATAAGCAACATCTGAGACTCCCTGCACCACATTGGAAGGACCAACTCCTCAATGGCATCTATCAATATCTAAAATTTGAACTCCTCATCCTTGCGCTTTCCTAAACATCCAACCATTCTCAAGAAGTAAGGTCTATACTTACATGTGGGAATTCCTCAAAAAGGTGCACAAGAGAGCCAGTGATGTGTGGTAGTTGAAGATGAACATTTGTGCATCTCTAACAGTGGCACGCTACCTTTTTGACCCAATCAATGTTTTATAGCATGCACGTAACATGAGGTCCAAAAGATATGCCTGCAGGTAGCCTCAACTAGGTTACTTGTTTCCCTACACACATAAGCAACATTTGTGACTCCCTGCACCACATTCGAAGGACCAACTCCTCAATGGCATCTATCAATATCTAAAATTTGAACTCCTCATCCTTGCGCTTTCCTTTACATCCAACCATTCTCAAGAAGTAAGGTCCATCCTTACATGTGACAACAATATTGATGAATAAGCGGTGTCTAATTCTAAGTGTCCACCCATCCATGAGAGATCCATGCGGCCCTTATCTCCTCCATCAAGACATTCAGTTTGGAATAGTTTTTTACCAAGATGATAGCTCTCAATTTCATCTCTCTAAGAGGCACATAAGATGCCCTTGTTTTGGATACCTTAGCCATAGCCTCCTTGTAATAAGGAGAACAGGCAACATGCAATGGGATGCTAAGTTGCCACACTCGAATTGGTGTTCGAATTTGTGGAGGATAAAATTCATAAAAGATTCGTAATCAAAAAAATCTACCATCAAATTTGTGATTAAATTCGGCTAAAATAGATATTATCCTTGTTTTTTAGATTAAATTTTCAAAAAAAATAATAATAATTTAAACAACCTTAAACAAAATTTAATGCTTTTTTTTAACAAATTTCAACTAATTTTGATGGATTTGTTTTAGGCATATCTAGTATTCAACAAATTTCGACTTTGTTACATAATATTTGCCGAATGCGGCAATATGGATGGGATGGCGTTGGCAAAGAAAAAATTTCCAATGGCATCATCAGCCTCCTCCCTACCCTATGCATTAAACATATCAACAACTAGATTGGGTACCCCAGCCTTCCTCTTCCCCCGATTCTCTACTCCACCACCTCAGAATTTGAAACTACAAGAGATGTACCACTGGTTGTAGAATGAGAGAAAGAACTTGTAGAAGTTATATAAGGAGGGGAAAAAAGTATTGGAATGGAGTTTGAGATATCTCAATCATACAACAATATAAACTCCGCCCTTTGCTCAAGTGTGAAAGCCCCACATACCCCAGCCCTTTTTTCCTACTATATGTAAAAGTGAGCATTTCCCCAAGAAATGCTACCATCCCACCACCCAATTCTCCCAACAAATATTGCACTTCCACTATTGATTTCCCCCAAATCGTGTGGTTTGTTAGCATCAACTATTGTAGCAAACTATTTGAAAGGTGTCCTCTTGTTGAATGGCCCCTTGGCAAATTTGGCCAACAACATCAAGGGACAATTAAAATTTTGGGCACTCACGACTGAACTTTCAGCTCATGTTGTGTCTTTCCTTTCTCCTTGGGCCCCCTCATTAACCATCTCATCCAACATGTACAAATCTGCTTCATTATCACTTTCGTAACTCATTTTGATGCTACAAAAAAAGAAGACAGCAAAACAATTTAATATACAAACAAAAACAAAATTATATGGTTAAAAAAAACTATTTTAGGGTGGACAAAAACAGCACTTCGAAATCTTAGAGCAAGAAGCTTAAAAAAAATGAATTTTTTAACATATTGCGAGTGTAAAACAAATACAAACGGCATTTTGTGAACCTATTCCAAGCGCAAAATATAAAAAAGAAAAGAAAATTATTTAGGGCAAATAAAAAAGCATTAATTGTAATGACTAAACTAATTTTCTTTTACATTTAAAAATTATAATTTAAACAAAAATAAATAAATGATATTTCATTTCAACACATTGAACCAATTGTTTCAATGTGTTGAATCTATTGGCATGTGCCATCGAGTTTGAAAAATATAATAAAAATACAACCAAATGGTTTTGCAAAGGGAAAAAATTGAGAATTACAACCTTGAACTTATAAACAAAATGCAAATAAAAGATTAGAAATTGGAATCAATATACATACACAGTTTATGCAATCAATGCAACCTCAAAAACCGGAAACCTCTTACTCTTGTGCCTCTCCTTTCCTCCTCTCTCTCATTTTAACCTCTTCTTCTCTTTGCAAGTTTGTTGAATAGTGATTGACAATGAAATTCAGGGGTTTATTATTAGTGTGTCAAGGTGCTTTTAGAGTTAGGGTTTTATGGTTTAAAAGTTTTATGTTTTCTTTTTTTTAAACTACTTTTTTGGTCTCTTTTAAAAAAGTGACCTTATTGAAATGGGAGGCATGCTTCTTAGTAAAAGACACCTTCGCACACTAATTTATATTGTAGCCTGGGCATAGAATTAGAAGGTGAAAAGTCAAGTGATGTTTGGCATCCCATTTCTCGGATTGTTTCACATTTGGGGTTTTATTTGACCCTACATTGTAATGAGGAATTTAACGGAAGGCACACATCCTCAAGATTGTAAATATTGCTTTGCATCAATGAAAAAGTCTTGCCAACTGGGACTTGGCAGGCCACCTCTAAAATCTTCATATGTTAGAAAAAAAGGCTGTGCATTCATACACAGTTTGAAACTTTGACCAATAGAATTTCACAAAGGTGGCATGTATATCTGATCGACCACATGTTTGATTATCTGTATATGTAATCTACATCTATATCTTATATTAATATCTTATCAGTGTTCTCTTCTTTTTTGAAATCATATTCATCGTCCATTCATTGATTTTCCCATATGAACTTGCTACCTTGCATATGTATAATAGTTATCCATATATATTATATATCTCCTATAACATTGTAGTATAGTATAAAGAAAGAAAACTTACAATATAAGCAGATTTGGTATTGCCCATAGTTCAGAAGGAAGTTCACCTGTCAAGTTATTATTATCCAATAAGCTGCAAAAGAAACAAACATTTTCAGTTTCAACGAAAAGAGTAATAGCACTCCTGACTGCAATTAATAATTCCCAAACAAATACAAATGTTAGGAAAGGTATTATATATTTAAGGTGGTCTTTTAAACAACTTGAATATAACAATGTCAGACTAATAACTATTGCATATTCTAATTTTGCATCAACCCAATTCTAATGCTCAAAACTCACAGGTGAACCAAACTTGGAAGTCTGGAAAGCTCTTTTGGTATCTCACCACTGATTGAATTGTTATTCATATGGCTGCAGTCACAATACAGATTTAATAAAATTGGGAAATCAAACCATTCTGGAATGTGTTCACCATTACTGCCCATCATGTTCACCTTTCTTTAAAAATTGGTAGTTCATAAGTCAAAGAAACGCTTATCTGCAATAGTTTTTCACAATGAATTTCAAAACTAATAACTAGATCATTACCATAAAGAACTTACAAGTGCTTTGTTTTATTCAGATTAGCAAAGGACTTTGGCAGAGGCCCTGATATTTTATTCTGATCAATTTGTATTCTGTCCAAATTGGGAAGATAACCAATCTCTTCTGGCAATGAACCTGATATACTGTTGCCATTGAGGAGCCTATAAAATAGCACAGCCAAAGTTAGAATTCAAATAATTTATCATGGGGAAAAGGTTCTACTCGAAAAATGGATACAATATTTTCCAAGGCATATAAGGGTTCTCTTTTCACTCTCCTGGGAACCATAGAAATTGTAATTTATGCAGAAAGATTAAGCTAGGCTACATAGGTTATTACTTCAACACTCAGACCTATGTTAACAACTTATTGCTCTGAATATGAAAATGTAAGATGAAATATCTTGCTTATTGCTCAGTCTTTAATGATCTATAAATTATTTTGATTCAAATAGGTTGCTGCAATAATTGGCAAAGCACGTGTGCAATATATTAAATGCTCTCTGATATAAGAAAAAGTTCCTAATGATCTTATATGATGAAGTCAAGATAAAAGGGTCGATTTATTGATTGTCTAACCTTCCAGCCTGTCAAGCAGTTCCAACTACAATCACCAACAACACTTACACTCAATGCCAATCTCCCACATGAAAATCCACACATGTTTCAATCTTTTAATGAAGTAAACATTGCAACAAAGAGACCAATAACGTCTAAAACCAACTTATAATCAATAACAGAGTGTTAAACAACCATGAATGATCATGTTCAGCTGCTATGACCTGCACTTGAAGGAAATTTGTCTTTAATGGCAAGTTAGGACTGTTTTACCCATTCCAATGCATACAAAGAGGTTTAAAATGATACAAAAACTTGTTTATCTGATTTTGACATCATTCCCCAATGTCCTACAGGCACAAGAGCTTCAAAACAACCTATAACAGCCTTTATAACTCACTTCTGGGACCGTTATAACAGAAAATAAAAAACAGGCATTCTTACAAACATTTAACCTAAACTTTGACGACTAAAATCCACTATAAAGCAAATTGTTGCTGTATATTTCGATGTTGATACTTCAATAGAATGAAAAACCCATTGTCAAATCTATTCTTTGTTTTCTCCTGGAACCCCTTCGAACGCTGTAACCTTCACCTTGCAAAAACACCCATGTTTAGCTAAAAACAGTCTGTGTGCAGAGGAGGATAACCCACACAGAAATTCTTCAATTCCATCACGTTATCCATGCCGAGAGCTTTCTATCAGTCCCTTGGATGCCCTCTAAGACTTCCCCAAACTCTAGCCTTCACACGAACTCCTTTCCCAAAAACGTTTTTTTCCTTTGTACTTGTGTAAAAAAGCATTCTTCCCTTCTTGTTGTTCAGGTTTGGCTAAGTTTTTAGCATTTGATCATCATTGTCCATAGCATAGGAACATTTTCCATCATCTTCCAGTCCCTACATCTTCCCCACAGTTGTTTTTTCTTTTATGCAGGGAGAGAAAACGTTTTTGCTCTTCTCGCTATCATAAACACTCTTCTTTTTTATTTGCTCCTGTTTGAGGCTGAGTTTTTGTCATTTTTAATCCTTTTGGGCTGCTGGGAAACATTTTCCATTCCTACTCCTTGATGGTTCTGCAGTTACCACGTTTTCTCTACATTCCTATGCCTAAAAACACCCTTCAAAGAAAAGGAAAAAAAACAGAGTTTCTTTTCCCTCCAGCTCATGTTTTTCACCTTCCTCTTGTTTTGATGATGTTATGGGCATCTCAACAATTACGCTGAACCAATTTACACCCTCTCAAATTCTGTCCCAACATCAAGTGTGTACAATGCTCCTACAACACCTAGTTGGAGGTAAAATGAGGAAATCTGAATTAGACACCTTTAACCCCAAGTTCGAGAATGCATACACGCTAAGGGACAAATACCCACATTGGATATGTCTTTGGTTTGCCTTGGACTTTCTCATAACTTCCCAACCTTCATTGTACCTTCATATGCTTTATTCCCTGAATGGGAATCTTTTCAGAGTTTGGAGACAAGTTCAAATGCCACATGAAGATCACCGCTTATTGACTAACTAGCAATATTTTGGGTTATGTCGGATAGTTGTTCCATACCAAGAATGCTCCTACATCAGACAAACCATGTTATAATTTTGAAATCTTAGCTCACAAACATAGGTTGTGGTAGAACCACTCTTTTTGCAAGCTGCCATGGCCACCATGTTCCTTTCCACCATGTCAAGTGCCTCTTGGTTTGTGACTGTTTCCGCCTTTTTTTTCCAAGTCACGTCCCAATCATAGACTACTCTCTTTGGTTTTAACAACCCATAATCCATCCTCCGCCTAGCTCTGATTATCCTTTTTTTTTTCCATCCTTCTTTTCACTTCTCCATTTCACTCCTAAACTCTTAAACCTTCATCTGAACTTCAAACCTTCATTCAATGTTGCCATCTTCTCTTTACTTGTCCTTTCTATTGTAATTGGTTGTATTCTCGAGTCCCATTGACCTATTTTTGGGCATTTGTGGACATTGATATAATTTATTTCTTCTTTCTTTCTTTATTTCTTTCCAAATCCCTTATGCAACCTGGTGCAATTCCAGCTCATAGTACATTACTTCTTTCTGGACTATTATTAATTTTTGCTGCTCCAACAGTACCGCATCTTCCTTCTTGAATGCAATCTCCCCTTTTTTAAAATTGCAACATGCTTGTTACAAATCCTCTTCCATGGTCTGCTCATTCACCTCCTTAGACAGACTGCCTCTTCTTTCTTATTGGATCTGCTCCTCAACCAACTCCACCTCAACCTCCTCCTCAAGCTTCACTTTGCAATCTTCTTCTACATTCTCCTCCTCTTTTGTTGTATATTCAATCATATTTATAACATCACCACACAAAACATTATGGGAATAAACAATTCCCATCGAAACTGTTGACGCAGTGGATTGCACCCTTGACAGGAGGCTGAGCTCCTATCTTCCACGCATCAAAATGGAAACTCCCCTCTTGCCTATGGGTCTGGCAACACTGGGGGGAGAGTCTCTAGATAAGGGCTAGCTCCCTTTGATGCATCTGAGTTATTCCAGTAAGTTGCTAATACATATATATATAATGGGGGGGTGAAAAAAGAGACGGATTACTAAAAAACAGAACCTAACCTAAGAGGGAGATGCACCAAACAAGTTTGATCTACTCACACTCACACTCAGAACCATAAGAACACATACATACACTTTAACTGGTAAAAGGACCAGACAGCAGGGAGCTTGACAGGGAGGCTTTAATGGAAACACACAGAAAAGGAACTTACCATAGGCGCTGTAGGGAAAGCACACTGTCTAGTAACCTCCTTCTGCCTCTACGCTCCAGATACAACGCTTCTTGTCACTTGCAGGAATGGCGCTTTGTCTATACCAGGTGTATTGGTATCAACCCTGTGAAAGCATTAGAAAGCAATGACTGAACACAAGACTAACACTCAAACACACTCAGAGATATATCCAACCAGAATAGAGGTAAAAACTGCTTATTCTATTGATTCCAGGTGAAAATTGACAAGGCTTCGCCTTACAATATGAGAGATGTCCTTCTCAAATGAGAAGTTACAATATATATAGAGAGAGGAAGTAAAGGCGCCCCTTTGGAAAAGACTTTGGCGCCTTTTCACAAGTTGGCCCTTGTGCGTTGAGAGCATTGGGAAGAGGAAGCCGCTTGATAGATAATGTTGTGTTGGCTGTTAGTCTTGACTTTGGCGTTCAAACATTAATGTGAAAGCATGGGCCGCGCCTCTTTTTCTGCAAACAGGACTGCTCCTTCAAGATATTCACGCGGATTGTCTGCTCATTAATGTAAAGTGGAGAAAAAACAGGTCGTGCCATTTACTGTTTGCACTCCTTGATGACCACTTGGCGGAAACTGTTCCAACTGCAGGAATAACTCGCCTCCCCTTTGCCACCTGAGCTGTTTTGTCTATTTCTGCGCTTGGCTCTTTGAGCTCCCTTTTTGGCAGGTCACTGAGTTCACTCTTGACTTTTGTCCTTTCCTAGCTTTGTCTCTTCCTGGTTTTGTCTTTTCCTGGAATTTGAGCTCTCGGGGCTATCCTCCCAACTTTGTTGACTCCTTGGGCTCTTCTCTCAGCGGTTCTTCCTTTTGGCCTTAAGGCCTTTGAATGCATTCGTCCGCGCTCAAGCCTTTAAAGATCAACGGCTATTTCATTGCCATAAAGTTGACGTTCGCACACCCGTCGTTATATGAAAGCCAACGGCTATTCCATCGCCCTGAATTTGACTTCTGTGGGGACGTCATCGGACGTCTGGATTCCAATGGCTAGTTCATGGTGCCCAACTTTGACGTCTGCGGGCCCGTCGCCCCTTGGTCAATTCCTTCTGCTTTATTTCCTTCGGATTTCCTTTGACCAAGCTTAGTCTTTGAATCCTTCCGAAGGGAAGGTGTCCTTTCGAGACTTGGGGGAGGTCCTTTCGGCAGCCGAGAGTCCCCCGCAAGGGCACCTGCCCTTCGGGGTCCTTCGATGGCCTTGCTTCTCAAATCCTTTGGACAAAATGTCCGAAGGAAATGTTCCTTCACGTTTTTTCCGCTTGCTTTCGGGTCGGTTTTCCCATTCGGTCGGGCTTTTCCTTTTGGCCATTTTTCTTGCGGACAAAATGTCCGCAAGAATTATCTCGATCACTTCCTTTGACCTGGGAATTCTTCTTCGAGTTTTTTTCCCGCAGCGCTTTCTCCGAATTTCTTTGGACTTTTTGTCCGAAGGAATTCCTTCGGACAAAAGTTCGAAGGAAGTCATTTTATTGAAGGGGCCTTGTCTTTTATTTTCGCGGGATTTTTTTCCGAAGGATTTCTTCGAACAAAATGTTCGAAGGAGGCAAAGATAGAAGGAAAAGCAAAGGCAGAATTTCTTCGGACAAAATGTCCGAAGGAATTCCTCTTCGAACAATTTTGTCCGAAGAGGAATTCCTTCGGACATTTTGTCCAAAGAAATTCTGCCTTTGCTTTTCCTTCTATCGATTTTGTCCGAAGAGGAATTCCTTCGGACATTTTGTCCGAAGAAATTCTGCCTTTGCTTTTCCTTCTATCTTTGCCCCTCGGAAATTTCCTTTGGACAGAAAGTCCGAAGGAATACTTTGCCTTGGTCCTTTTCTCTTTAAGTGATTTCCTGCCCTCCGCAAGCGCTGTTTGGTCTCCAAAATTGCCTTTCGAAAAAGTCACAAAGGTCATTTTGTCGCCTAAGTGCCCTCCACAAGGGCACTTGTCCTTTGGGCTTTTGGAAGACTCCTTTGAACTTTCCGATTGAACCATTTCTTGAACCATCCCTTTAAACCAAACGTTGAACCAAGCCAATGAACCAACTAAGTGAACCAAGCCGTTGAACCAAGCCAATGAACCAACTGAGTGAACCAACCGATTGAACCAAGCCGATGAACCAACTGAGTGAACCAACCGATTGAACCAACTAATTGAACCATTTGTTTGAACCGACTGATTGAACCAAACCAATTGAACCGACTGCTTGAACCAACTCGGTTCAACGGTTCAATATTATTAAGTTCAAAGCTCAAACTTCAAAGCTTTTGGATAGATCAAGTCGTTGAACCCCGACACTGAACCAAATTTTTCAACCTTAAGAGAAATGTCTTTAACTTTTGGTCTCTTTCCTTGTGAATTTCTTCGGACAAAACTTTGTAAGAAACATTGCATTCTTTGAACTGGTTCATCATTTGCCGAAAAACTTGTGCAACCAAATTTTCAGAACAACAGGGAAGGAAGGAGACCGATTTTGGCCTGCAGGACCAAAATGGTCAACAATTTGGCGATTCTCAGAAGAAGCATGCCTGCTATGCTTAGAAGCCAGTTGCCTTAAAGTCCATTGGGCACAGAGTCAGAACGCAACTTGAAAAAAGTTAGCAACAGCCCCGATAGATCCAAGAATCAATCATGAAGCTTTTACTCCAAACACAAAGGAAAACACACACAAGGCTAAAAACACTACTTGTGCAAACAGCACTTAAGGAAAACAGGGAAAGAAAACTGAAAGCAAACTACTATATACAGCTAACCAGGCATATTTGCCTCCCTCCTGAATCAAAGGAAAAACTTCTTAAGTCTCCTTCATGGCAAGGAAACTTATGGTGCCAAACAAGTGGCTGAATGGAATGGAGATTTGGTGACCTACTCCCCTTGCCCGCCACCTTGATTGGCTTGCATCCGAGTGGATCAGAGTCAAACATGCTTCCAACATATATGTACTCTTCTTGCTCTTGGAAGCTTGTCGAACGTTGGTCCTTCATGCTGGCGTGTTTCACCAAGAAATCGATGGCTGTTGGCTCATCACCATAAGCCCTTTGATATGCATAGTCCCTTTGCAGTGCACCATGGTTTGACATGTTCCCTTCTGCTTTATTGAAGACCCAGTCAAACTCACCTTCTGCTCCTTCATGGCTTTTTGAAGAAGGATGACTGTTGTGATGTCTGAAATGGAATCACAAACTAATTGCTCATCCCACAGAACATCACCTTTTTGTTCAAAACTCTCTTCTTCAAGGCTTTCCTCAAGATGGACAGGCCTCTCCTTTTCTTGCTCAAAGACTAGAGTCTTTAGTTGTTCAAAGACATCCTCCTGATCCTCCTCCAACTCGGGTTCCATGGCATGGTCGTATTTCTCATCAAAGCAACAAGGAAGTTCTTCAAACAAGGGAGGAGAGAGCTCACCATGCTTACGTTCCTCTTCATATTGCTGGAACATCCGCATGTATGCATGACCTGTGTCTTCTCCATTGTCAATGATGTCTTCGAAAGGAGCATCCATGATGATTTCATCTTTATTGTTGCTCATGAGAGCTTCTTGATCAACTGCAAATTGGATCCTTTCTTCTTCACTTGCCTCTTTCAAAACAGGTTCCTCCTTGATGACTTCGAAAATATCATCTTCAGATTCACCAACCTCTTGAAAGGATAAATCTGAAAGCTTGCAGCCCCTTTGCATACTTATTTGAGTCCCAATGCTGCCTTCTCCACCCTTAGCCAGCTCATAGCCTCCTTGAAGAGGAGTGCAACATGCCCCAATGACTTCAAACGAATCATTCAAAACATGAACAAGAGACTGTCCGTGCTCCTCCATGACATCTATGGTGATCTCCTCCTCATTTGCACTCATGGAGTCTCCCTAATCAGTCATGAACTGAGTATACTCCTCTTCACTCGTCCCTTTCAAAACAGGTTCCTCCTTGAGAAGGGATGAAGTGGAAGGCTGACAGACGAACTCATGTGGAAGAGGAGGCAGTCCTTGAGCTAGAATCGAAAGATTCTCCTCCTTCCATTTGGCCAGCACTTCATCTATGTCAGAGGTGGCCTCATAGCTCTCTTGGAGGTGTGTAGATGGGGTGTGTTCAGGAATGGAATCTATTGTTTAGTCTGAACCGTCCATCACACATTGGCTGAGGAATCTCATTCTGGACTCCAACTCTGCAATTCCCCTGTCTGTATCTTCTTGGAAGAGCCTTTCTTGGAGGTCACAAGTATCATCATGATGAGTAGGAGCAGCTTCGTCTTCTTCAAGGTTTTGAGCAAAACCTTTCTCCTCCTTCCTGCCCCATGATTCCATTGTTTGCTTCCAACTCATGACCTTGGGATTGGGACTTTCTCCTTGTGAACAGGCAGCAACTTTATCCTCTTCAAGGTCCTGAGCTGGTTCATGATATTCCCTCTTCCAACTTGGAATCTTGACATCATGTTGAGAGCCCTAAGGAAGTTGAGGAAGACTAGGAAGGGTCTGCTCATGCACAGGAAGAAATTCTTGAAGAGAGATGTGTTGGTTCATGGTATTTCCTTCAAAGGAGGATTCACAATCTAAGGAATTGAGAAGGTTCATCTCCATGGGGGGTCGCTCTAGTTCCTTTTGATGCTGAAAACCCAGGTGCAAGGGATTAAGAGCAGGATTGATTAATGGATCAGATGAGCTAGAGTGAGCAAGTGCTATCTGGTAGAAAGGATTTGGTGCACAAGAGGGGGCTTTTTTTAGAATAGGAGGGGGCACACAAGGCTGACTGCTTTGAATGAATGGACTCTTCCATTTTGCTACCTCCTCCTCCATGGATTGCAAGGCTTGAACTTGTCTAAACAAACACTCCTTGTACATAAGCTCTTGCTGATATCTATACTGTTCATCCAATCTGTCTATCTCCATCACTAGCTTCTCAAACTCTAGCGTTACTTCCCTTATTGTTGAAGGGCAACTAAGAGAGCTACTTGAGGTGATTCCATGAACAATCTGAGCTTGATCATAGTTAAATAAAGGAATAAAAGGCCCATTATGCTGGGCAATGGGATTATACATACAAAAAATGTGATTTCTTGATGGCACCAGAACTGCTTAACCAGATGATTCAACTTGGAGTCGCCATTGGTGTTGATGAAAAAGCCTCCAAAGGCCGGTTGGTTGAAGAACACACCAAAATTTTTCAACTTTTTTGGACAAAAGTTGTCCCACAATCCCCTGATTAAAGGTCAGATGCTGTATTAATGGTTCGTTCTGCTGTAACACGACCAGCACCAATCCTGGAACTTTTTTGAGTGTTAAAACATGGTTCCACCGGGCTTCCTATCGAAACTGTTGACGCAATGGATTGCACCCTTGACAGGAGGCTGAGCTCCTATCTTCCACGCATCACAATGGAAACTCCCCTCTTGTCTATGGGTCTAGCAAAACTGAGGGGAGAGTCTCTAGATAAGGGCTAGCTCCCTTTGATGCATCTGAGTTATTCCAGTAAGTTGCTAATACATATATATATAATGGGGGGGGGTGAGGGGGGTGGCGGGTGCGGGGGCAGGTGAAAAGAGAGAAGGATTACTGAAAAATAGAACCTAACCTAAGAGGGTGATGCACCAAACAAGTTTGATCTACTCACACTCACACTCAGAACCATAAGATCACATACATACACTTTAACTAGTAAAAGGACCAGACTACAAGGAGCTTGACAGGGAGGCTTTAATGAAAACACACAGAAAAGGAACTTACCATAGGCGTTGTAGGGAAAGCACACTGTCTAGTAACCTCCTTCTGCCTCTGCGCTCCAAATACAGCTCTTCTTGTCACCTACAGGAATGGCGCTTTGTCTATACCAAGTGTATTGGTATCAACCCTGTGAAAGCATTAGGAAGCAATGACTGAACACAAGACTAACACTCAGACACACTCAGAGATATATCCAACCAAAATAAAGGTAAAAAATGTGTATTCTATTGATTCCAAGTAAAAATTGGCAGAGCTTCGCCTTACAATATGATAGATGTCCTTCTCAAATGAGAAGTTACAATATATATAGAGAGAGAGGAAGTAAAGGCGCCACTTTGGAAAACACTTTGGCGCCTTTTCACAAGTTGGCCCTTGTGTGTTGAGAGCATTGGGAAGAGAAAGCCGCTTGATAGATAATGTTGTGTTGGTTGTCAGTTTTGACTTTGGCGTTCAAACATTAATGTGAAAGCATGGGCCGCGTCTCTTTTTCTGCAAAAAAGAACTGCTCCTTCAAGATATTCACATGGTTTGTCTGCTCATTAATGTAAAGTGGAGAAAAAACAAGTCGCGTCGTTTACTGTTTGCGCTCCTTGATGACCACTTGGCAGAGACTGTTCCAACTGCAAGAATAACTCGCCTCCCCTTTGCCACCTGAGCTGTTTTGTCTGTTTCTGCGCTTGGCTCTTTGGGCCCCCTTTTTGGCGGGTCGCTAAGTTCACTCTTGACTTTTGTCCTTTCCCAGCTTTGTCTCTTCCTGGTTTTGTCTTTCCCTGGAATGTGAGCTCTCGAGGCTATCCTCCCAACTTTGCTGGCTCCTTGGGCTCTTCTCTCAGCGGTTCTTCCTTTTGACCTTAAGGCCTTTGAATGCATTCGGTTCCGCGCTCAAGCCTTTAAAGATCAACGGCTATTTCATTGCCGTAAAGTTGACGTTCGCACACCCGTCGTTATATGAAAGCCAACGGCTATTCCATCGCCTTGAATTTGACGTCTGCGGAGATGTCATCGGACGTCTGGATTCCAATGGCTAGTTCATGGTGCCCAACTTTGACGTCTGCAGGCCCGTCGCCCCTTGGTCAATTCCTTCGGCTTTATTTCCTTCAGATTTCCTTTGACCGAGTTTAGTCTTTGAATCCTTCCGAAGGGAAGGTGTGCTTTTGAGACTTGGGGGAGGTCCTTCTTTAGGCAGCCGAAAGTCCCCCGCAAGGGCATTTGCCCTTCGGGGTCCTTCGACGGCCTTGCTTCTCAAATCCTTCGGACAAAATGTCCGAAGGAAATGTTCCTTCACATTTTTTCCGCTTGCTTTAGGGTCGGTTTTCCCCTTCGGTCGGGCTTTTCCTTTCGGCCATTTTTCCCACGGACAAAATGTCCGCAAGAATTATCTCGATCACTTCCTTTGACCTTCGGAATTCTTCTTCGGGTTTTTTTCCCGCGGCTCTTTCTCCAAATTTCTTCGGACTTTTTGTCCGAAGGAATTCCTTCGAACAAAAGTTCAAAGGAAGTCATTTTATTTAAGGGGCCTTGTCTTTTATTTCCGCGGGATTTTCTTCAGAAGGAATTCCTTCAAACATTTTGTCCGAAGAAATTCTGCCTTTGCTTTTCCTTCTATCTTTGCCCCTCAGAAATTTCCTTCAGACAGAAAGTCCGAAGGAATACTTTGCCTTGGTCCTTTTCTCTTTAAGTGCTTTCCTGCCCTCCACAAGGGTTCTTTAAGCCCAAAGCTACCCTTCGGACTTTTGCAATGTTCCGTTTTGCTCATCACCTGCCCTCCGCAAGCGTTGTTTGGTCTCCAAAATTGCCTTTCGAAAAAGTCACAAAAGTCCTTTTGTCGCCTAAGTGCCCTCCACAAGGGCACTTGTCCTTCGGGCTTTTGGAAGACTCCTTTGAACTTTCCGATTGAAGCATTTCTTGAACCATCCCTTTGAACCAAACGTTGAACCAAGCCGCTGAACCAACTGAGTGAACCAACCGATTGAACCAAGCCGATGAACCAACTAAGTGAACCAACCGATTGAACCAACTCGTTGAACCAAACCAATTGATCCGACTGCTTGAACCAACTCGGTTTAACAGTTCAACGGTTCAATATTATTAAGTTCAAAGCTCAAACTTCAAAGCTTTTGGATAGATCAAGTCGTTGAACCCCGACGCTAAACCAATTTTTTCAACCTTAAGAGAAATGTCTTCAACTTTTGGTCTCTTTCCTTGTGAATTTCTTCGGACAAAATGTCCAAAGAAACATTGTAAGAAACATTGCATTCTTTGAACTGGTTCATCATCTGCCGTAAAACTTGTGCAACCAAATTTGAATTGGCTTAGAACAGCAGGGAAGGAAGGAGACCGATTTTGGCTTGCAGGACCAAAATGGTCAACAAAAACCTCCTTCAATAACACTTCTGCAACATCAATATTTTGCAACTTCTCTTGGCATGCTCTCAACCTCATGCACTTCACACACATTCTTCTCAATCTCCTAAACAACTTCAAGAAACTCTTCTTTCAACACTCTTCTCTAATTGGCCAAGTCAAGGGCCACCTATTCCATTTGCACAATCATATCCTCCTGTAGGATATCTTCTGCCATCATCTTCACTGCTTCACCCTTCTCTATAATCTTTGATTACCCATGTGGCAACTTTGGTTTACTATTGCCTCTCAAGACATTCTCTCCTCTCTATTCTGTTTTCCTCTCTCTTTCATCTCTAAGGCTTCCTCCAACAACTTCCCAATTTTCTTTGCCTCCCTTTCCAACATGTCACACTCATGCTCACCTTCTTCTCTGTCAAATATGGGGCCCTCATAAGCATCATCTCAACTTGCAAAACTGCGTCTATCACAATCTCCTCATCTTCACTCATACATTGGGTTCTTTTTTTCTCAATGAGCTGTCCACAACCCTTCTCTTGTTCATTTTAATCATCTAATTCTTCGACTTCCTCAATGTATGCTATCAATACTACTTCATCTCCATCCTCCTTCTCTTCCTTAATGGCAGATATCTAACTCCTTCAGCTCTTCAATCTCTAACATGGGTGGTGTCGAACCACTTCTCTTCTTCCTCCTTGACTCAACTTCCACTTGTTGTGCATTGTCCTTAATACAATGATCAACTCATCCACTTGGGCTACATGCTTCTCATTCACCTCTCGAATAGTTTTACCAATTACCACAACTTCTTTACTTGCTCACACACTAGCTCCTCTATGGATCCTTTGTTCTTTGCTCACCTATACAAGATGGAGAATGTAATGTCCCCATTTTCGAGTTCTCTTGCAGCACAATCAGAGCTGACTTTCTGGGTTGGTGACAGCATAATCAGAGGAGTATTTTGATGTCACCAAGGTATTCGGGTGTTACAGGGGAGTTGTATGACACTTTTCGGAGAGATTTCGGACAGCTTGTCCGTACTTACTATTTATAGTAAGTGTTGGAATGGTGATAATCTTTCTAGGTTCTTCTAAGTTTGTTCTCTTTGGTTCTTGGAGAACACTACTATTTATATGATGTCTTTCCAGGGGATTTCAGACTCTAGGCTCGGACTTGCTATTTTTGGCAAATTAGGGTTTATGTCCGTTTTGAGTTTTTCAGTGTTGGAGATGGAGTGTCTCATCGAGACCTTTCTGGCGAGCTATAGATCACTGAATTCCGAATTCATTTGGGCCTCCGTTTTAAAGTCCGTAAATTAATATTTTTTATTTAAATATTGGACTTTGGGATTTAATGGTTAAGTGATAAAAAATAAAATATTTAAATGTCACTTAAAGTTATATTGTGGAGTGCTCACCTTGGAGAATATTAAAAAGAAATTAAAAGAAATATTCTCTCCAAAAAGTGCAACGACCTCTTGGAGAGTTATAAATGAGGAAAAAGTGCCTCATTTGGGATAGGCTTGAATATATAATTTTGTTGGCTATTTGCTCTGCTAGGGTTTTCCCTAAGAGGATTTGAAGGATTGAACCCATAAGGCTGTTGGGAATGAAAACTCCCTTCGGTAACAGCATTCTACAGATGTGCAATACCATCCAAAGGTGCTTGTGAGGCGGATGCATCCAGTATTCACAGTTGTGCTTCAATGGAGTAAATATTGTTGAGGGTTTGAAGATTTCATTGATATGTCATTTGCAGATTTGTTGTAAACCGCTGAGGATCATTTTCTAGTGACAGATTGGAGGAGTTTGTGGAGCTGTAAAAGATTGTATTTGCCTCCTCTTGCTGGCCGTACACTTGTTGTACCTAGCCGTACCCCTTTCGAGGGAGAAATCTGCATTTTGTGAAGTTTTTGGCAAGTCTTCTTGTCATCTTGGCGCCCAGCATCATAGCGAGTGTGCAGAAATTCTGAGGGTGTTTGGAAAGGGTTTATGACTTTGGTTGCTGCTGTACCATAATTTTCAGATTTACATATTTTAGACAGCAAAGTGGGGTTTGTGAAGACCTCACATATCTTGGTTTATGACAGCAGTACTTTCTTGAAGAATACATCGGGTATGTTGCATTGGAATAAAATGATTCAAATCTTTAAATTGAATGAAATTATCTCGTTGTTCTGAGTTATATCAGAGTTTCACTATGTTATAACCGTTCTATATTTGGCATTGAAATTGTTAGCAAAGTGTTTGTTTATGGTTGCAAAGTGTTTGGTCCTTGGTACTATCATTTGGTATATGTGTTTTATGTTGAAACTCAATCATAACAAACATCAAACAACAAAACAAATGCAAAAATCAGTCAATTGACAGTTTGCATGCCAATTGTTTGACGAAATGTCAAACTATGGAAACTGAAATTCAAGCGCAAAAAAGGGTGAGACATTTCAGAGAATAACTTTACACGCTCTACCCACCATTCTCTCTGTAATGTCCCCAAATGGGACAATTTCATACAAAAGGGGTTTTCCCCTAAACTCCACAATTTTGAAAACACAATCAACAAACCCTAGTTTGCAAAATAAGCTCAAAAAACCGTTGTCAAGCCTTAGAAACCTTAGACGCCACAATAGTAGGGTTTTATAAATAAATTCCAGCCAATAACTTGTCCCAAATTTAATTGAAAACTTAGAGAATTAATAAAAAAATTAAATGCACGAAACAAGTACCGTTTTTGCCAAATTTTTGAAGCTCAAATGCCACTTTTTGGATCGCTAAAAATTTTGATTTAATTCCAAAAATACAGTTGTTCTAAAAGTTTTTCCACTTCCAACCCTTGCCAAAAATCGCCATAAGTGTCCAAAAAATACCAATAAAAATATAGCAAGCCTTTTTGGGCATAGAAATAGCCAAAAAAGGCTCTCCAAGCCAATCGCACCAATTGCCAAGTGCAGGAAAATTAGCAAAAAAATAGGAGAGTGAAATCTTGCCTTCCGCAAGTGAAAAAGTATTCAAAACTTGTCAAACTAATTAAATAATAATTTTTAAAATTATTATTTGATTTTCTATGGATTTAGGGCTTTAAACCCTTCATGAAACTCCTCCAATACTTCACGCCAACAAAGAAAATTAGCAAATAAAATCAAAATATTTAATTTGCATAAAATAGATCAAAAGAGGCCTCCAAACCCTTGATTCAAGCTTCCAAAGTGGTTCACTCCACTTACAAAAATAGGATAAATATTTAACAAGGTTAACATGCATGAAATGAACTTCAAAACCCTCATAAAACTTCACACGAACTCCTCAAAGTAAATCGACCCACTTCTAAGGCAAGAACAAAATCTCCTTAGCAAAGGTGGTGTCAAAAGACACATTTTTTAGATTGATCAACACCAAAGTAGTGAATTTCTATTAGGCATACATCCCAATAGTTTCTTCAATCATGAAGAACAAATTATCAAAATTCAGCATATCCTCCATCGTAGTTTTCATTCTATTTGTATCTTCCAAAGGGAAGCGAATCACCTTGGAAAAAAAAAATACATAATAAACCATTCCTTGCACTTTTTAGAACATCTTTTCTTTTTCTTATTATAGCTCCCAAGCCGACATTCTTTTTAATTTCACTTTAGACTTTTTTGAATTAATTAAATAACTTGCCTTAATAAATTAGTAATTAAAATTATTTTTTAGCAAATTAAATAATTAGGTCCTTAAATAATTAATTAAATTGCTCTAATTTTTAAGCAATTTGTTAATTATAAAGCTCCTTAGAATAATCATTAAAATTACCTGAATTTTCCAAATGGTTAAAACCATTTTTCCAATAATTCGAATAATTATCCAAGTTAGTTCTATTTTAATAATTAATTAATTGTCTTATATTTTCGAATGATCAAAATCACTATTCGGAGAATTTTTATTAGTTATTAAAATTATATGAAAAGGGGACATCACAGTGCTCCCTTCCCAAATTTGCTTGCCTTCAAGCAAATGCAAGCTCATATGCCCAATTACCATGTCCAAATGGAAAAACCTATTGTAGTGCTCTAAAAACCTTGCTCTTGTACCTGTTAAGGGGAATAACTTTTGCCCAAAAACCATAGTGTGACATACCCCAAATGGATACTGAATGCCATTCCATAACTCTCCAATAATGTAAAAAGAAATCAACTAGGTACCATCTTGTAAACTTACGATGACGTGAGGCCTCAAGGTAGTATTGTTGTCAATCAGACCCTGCACCCTTGTGAAGGTAGTTTTAAGCCTTCATGGTCTGCTGGAACATGAAAACAATCCAAGGTTGTGGATGACCTGCTAAATGTATTGAGTCTCTAGATTATGAGGGCTAGCTCACTTAGGTGTATCAATGAGGATCTCTACTCTGTGTTGCAGTGGAAAAATGAGAAAGAAACTTGAAGGGAAATCCCTACCTAATGACAATGATACACCAAAATGTTGATCCACCCTACTTGGAACCTTGAACACTAAACAAACAAGAGAAAAGAAAGACCTTTGATTTCAATTGATCACTATGCACGAGTATTTCATGAGAAAGTTCGATCCAATGACAAAAACGTGAGGGAAAACTATGGAGAGAGGTCTGATACAAAACATTTTGCATCCACCTAACATCCACTTACAGCTTCAACAAAAGACATTTAAAACACTGAACATGACCTGCATAACATGATAAAATAGCAACTAGGTTGGAATCAAAATTTGAGAAGGGAGAGAAATCTACCACGTATGCATATTGTTGAATGAATGTACATTATGCCAATGCTTGAAATCTGAAAGTACAATCCATCTATTGATTAAACAGGTTACACAACTCACCAATGGCAGAGTCTGGTCTTACTAAGAGAGAGATCATTTTTTACAAGGCTGAAAAGCCATTAATATAGAAAATTACAAAAAATCAAGAGATTGCCGTTGGAAAATAGAGGGGGAGTAAACTCAAACCAACTCAACTTTTACAAAAGTCTATTTTGTCTTGCATGAAAATTCCTTGCATTGAAAAAGAAAAAGAAAAGCTTTGGATGCATGAAATCTACGAATAGATGTCTTGACTTGAAACCCAGTCAACTCTAAAACAAGAGTAGTCAAATCCACTCGAACTACTGGAACGTTTGAAAGTCTCCCCTTTGCATGAAATCAATGCAAATGCCAAATTAAGAATTACGTTTGAACCGCCGAAACGTTTCAAGCTTTGAGACAAACGAGAGTGCGTGAATGGAATTTCTTTTGTTTAAGCTTTCCATTGTTCCACTACTCAAGTCCTCATGCAAAGCGAGCCTCTGTTTAAGAACTGAAGGTGACATGTTAAAATGGTCAAATCTGAACATGTCTATTCCTATTCATGGCTGTTGCATGCTCATGTATTCTCGAACTATTTAGGCATTTTCACAATCTGTATTTGTCTTTTCCACGAATCTTCCCTTATGCCATTGTTCATGCGCATGTTCATCTTGTATTTCCATCGAGTTTCTACATCTAACATATGTGTTTTGATTCTCCGGGTCATCTTTTCCTGTAGATTCTGTTCTCTGCGTTTGTCTGACCTTTACTATATCTGTCTTTTCTGCGTTAGTCTTTGCTTTCGAGCGGCTTTTCTATTCATGGACTCATCTCTATATTCCGTCCGGGTTTGTGCTTCCTTTGGTATGTGTTCTATCTGTTTATGGCTTTCGCAGTCAAGTTCGGGCTTTTTGTATATGTCCTTCAGACAAATTGTCCAAAGGATTGTGTTCTTTCTTCTGCGGCTTGTTCTTTGTCTTGGCTTTGTAAACGCTTTAGCCTTTGGGCTTTTGTTCCGTGCTCGTGGCCTTGTGTCTTTTCTATCGAGCTTTTTGTCCCTCCCGAATTTTTTTGAACTTTTTGTCCGAAGGAAATTCTTTTTCGTTTGTGCCTTTTGCTTTTGGTCATCGGGCCTTTTGTCCTCCCGAATTCCTTCGGTTCGGACAAAAAGTCCAAAGGAAATCCGTCTTTGGGTTGTCTTTCCCCGAAGGGCAAGTGCCTTTCGGGAACTTTGTTTTTGTACTTCACTTTATGAAGGTGCCCTCTGCAAGGGCTTCCACTTCCCAAAAGTGTCCTTCGGCCTTTTACAAAAGGTCCTGTCACTATGAAGGTGCCCTCCGCAAGGTCTTCTGCTTCCGAAAAATGCCCTTCGGGCTTCTTGATTTGGTCATTTTAGGCACATGGGTGCCTTCCGCAAGGGTAAGGTTCTTCCAAAAGTGCCCTTCGGAAGAATGCAAAAGGTCCACTTCGTTGCAAAGTGCCCTCTGCAAAGGCTATTCGTCCTCAAAAGTGCCTTTCAGAATTCTTAAAAGGGTCCTGCCACCGACCAAGTGCCCTCTGCAAGGGCAAGTGTCCTTCGGAAAAATTGATTTTGTCCTTCCGAACTTTTGCCAAGGTCTTCTTCATGCTTGAAGTGTCCCCCGCAAGGGCACATACCCTTCAAAAAAATTGTAAACGTCCCTACGCAACGCCCAGATGCCCTCTGCGAAGTCACTTCTCCTTAAAACATACATTTTGGAAAATTTGTAAAGGCCACCTCGCTGCATAAGTGCCCCCCACAAGGGCACATACCCTTCGGGGTTTTTGTTAATAACCCTTTCGAACTTTTGAAAAGTCCACCTTGCCAATGAAAAAACCCTCTAAAAGAAATCACCTGCCCAAGACCTTTTTGGGCTTCACAAGCTCCATTACTTAAAAACTTTATAAGACAACTACCTCGCAAAACCCGATCCACTTGTAATTGCATTTGTAGACCCAATCGAGCTTATCGACTGTTTCAGCTTATAAAAGCTAAAAAGACATGCACCCTGGTAAACCCAAATTGCTCTATAAGTGCTAGAAATGATCATTCCCTGATGGGAATACACCTGTACCTGCACAAAAGTGACTTATCCTCGATTTCTCAAGGGTCAAGACCTAGTTTTCAAGGCAAATGATCATTGTCAGCGAAGTTTCGAATGGTAATGGTGATGATTTGCCCTATGGGGGAAAATTGTCAACATTCTTGGCGACTCAGCTGGGTAGCTTGCCTGCTATGCTTAAGGACCAAATCATAGATAAACTCTTGGGATCACACAATGAATGAAAACTGACATATGAATGGTCATACAACCCTTCTTTTGAAAGGACACAACTTTCAGATTCAAAACGAACGAAAGGGAAACACACAAAAGCAAGGGAAAATAGCTAACAAGATAAGCGTGCAAAAGCACTTATTGGAAAAACAAGCTAAACTAATGTGTTGGAACAACACTTGGAGGAAAGCAAAACTACTCTAAACTAACTCAACAAACCAATACACAACATGATCCACCCGGATCAAAAGATAAATTCGTGAGCTCACTCCTTTCAAGAGATGGCACAAGTTGCAAAGCATGATATTTACCAAACATAACTTTTGTTGAAGCACTATTCTTGCTAATAGGAGCAGTTATATGTTCATGTGCTTTGGATGATGCAGATAGACCTCCAACTTCCATTTTCATATGCAAGGATTGAAGATATGAATCTAGGATCCAATCATCTTCCTCCCATATTCTTCTTTGTTTCATTAAGACTACGATTTCTGCCTTATTCATCGGTTGATCATAATCTAGTACATTCTTATTCAATGATTGTATTGGCAATTCAGCTGGTACACTCGGATTGGCATCTTCCTTATGATCCATTTCAGATGGCACCTTGTCAAAGTCTTTAGATCTTTGATAAGCATCCAAACATGGCTGTAACATGTCCTTAAATTCTGTTTGATGAACCGCTGCAACAATACTCTTTTCAAGACATTTAATAACCTCTACTTCGGCTGGAGATAGACTATCAACTTTTGCACAAAAACTTTCTAAGTCATCCCACAAGGCTACATCATGATCAACTGAAAGGACATGAAAAACATCAATATTTTTACCATTTGAAATATGTTGATTACATATTTCTACCTTTTGGATAGAGCCATATAGAATCTCTTGATCTGCTGCGCTTGCTCCGTCTTCATCTTCTGTAGAGAATGGCATCTCATCTATCCACTCAAGTTCTAGCTCATCTTGTTTTGGAAAATCCATAATAGTGTTGCTTTCTTGAAGCTCCAAAACATTGGTGAAATCCTTAAATGAATCATCAACCTGCTGTTCTATCTCATCACCAACATCTTCCATCCTAAGCTCCTAAATTTCGTTCATGAAATCATGGTACAGCTGCTGCCAATGATCAGCTTCTTGAAGAGTATGCTCCATCTCATCAATGGTTGTATGTGAATTGTCCTCATGGCTGCGTTGTAAAAAAAATATTTGTTTTTACTTCATCTATATCAGCTGCTGCAATCTCTTGAGAAACCTTTTGCAACTCTTCTTCTTTGGCAACATCGAAAGCTGAATCATTCTTGTCATGACCAAGTGGTGTCCCAACTGTGGTTTTTTCCTCTTGATCACTCAAATCACCTTTCTTTTCTGTCTCTTTCGCTGCATCCTCTTCACTTGGCTCACAAATAAGAGGTTCTTGCTCTAAAAGTGGCATGGTAGATCCCTGAAAAAATTCAAAATAGCAAGAAAGATCTACAGAAGATATCATAGATACCTGATTTTCTTCATGAGGCTGCTCTTCTTGAACCACCTTTACCTCATCAAAGTCTGAAATTTCCTTGTCCTCATGGACAGCTTGAACTTGGGGGATGATGGATGATGAAAAGGGAATACAAAATGATTTAGTCTCACGAATAGGCTCTTTAATAGGCATATGAGTTGGCTCTTGAATAGGCTTTTGACTCCAACTAGGAAGCTCCTTTGGTAAAGACGAAACATGGATAAGAACTTCGTAAGAATAAGGAACAGAAGAACCCTCCGTGGGCAAGTGGCTTAACTCAATTTTCTGCCTTTCCCAAACCTCCAACTTTTCTAATACAAAGATGCACAACTCATTTATCTTCACTGGATCATTAGGCACATTTTGGAGAAGACTATTCACTTCTTCATACTGAAAATTTGAACAAACGTTTCTTGCATATGCTAAAAATTTTAGTTCAATCTCATTCATTCTTTCTTGAAGGCAAGGCTGCTCATATGCAACATCATATCCATATGGGGAATGTGGAATCTAGTCCTTAGACTGATATGGTTCCCAAGGATGGTAAGAGTCATGCTTTTGGTAATAGGGATCATGGGAAACTTGATAAGATACATCATAGTTTTGACAAAACTATTGACAAAGCTGGTATGATCCATAATAGAGCTAATAAGAAAGCATAGCATGGGAATTCTCTTCATACACAGCGATCAAAACTCATTCATTGTAGTAAAAATAAAACCGACTTAATTGAAACTGTGCCCGGATTATTAGAAGTAACTGCTTTGAGCTCGAAAACAGCAAATATTTCATGAAGAACACTGCTGCAACTGTAATTTCACCAAGGCCAGCTCCAATAGATCCCATCGGACGTGCCAAAAACTGTTGTCAATCAGACCCTGCACCCTTGTGAAGGTAGTTTTAAGCCTTCACAGTCTGCTGGAACATGGAAACAATCTAAGCTTGTGGGTGACCTGCTAATTGGATTGAGTCTCTAGATTATGAGGGCTAGCTCCCTTAGGTGTATCAATGAGGATCTCTACTTTGTGTTGCGGACTACCATGGAAAAGAGAGAAAGAAACTTGAAGGGAAAATCCTACCTCATGACAGTGATACACCAGAATGTTGATCCACCCTACTTGAAACCTTGAACACTAAACAAACAAGGGAAAAGGAAGACATTTGATTTCAATTGATCACTATGCATAAGTGTTTCATGAGAAGGTTCGATCCAATGACAAAAACATGAGGAAAAACTATGGAGAGAAGTCTAATACAAGACATTTTGCAGCCACCTAACATCCATTTACAGCGTCAGCAAAAGACATATAAAACATTGAGCATGACCTGCATAACATGATAAGCTAGCAACTAAGTACGAATCAAAATTTGAAAAGGGAGAGAAATCTACCACGTATGCAAATTGCTGAATAAATGTACACTATGCCAGCGCTTAATATCTGAAAGTACAGTCCTTCTATTGATTAAAGAGGTTACACAACTCACCAATGGCAGAGTCTGGGCTTACCAAGAGAGGGATCCTTCTTTACAACGTTGTAAAGCCATTAATATAGACAATTCCAAAAAGCCAAGAGATTGGCGTTGGAAAATAGAGAGGAAGTAAACTCAAACCAACTCAGCCTTTACAAAAGTCTATTTTGTCTTCCATGAAAATTCTTTGCATAGAAAAAGAAGAAGAAAAAGACAAGCTTTAGATGCATGAAATCTATGAATAGATGTCTTGACTTGAAAACCAGTCAACTCCAAAACAAGAGTAGTCAAATCCACTTGAACTGCTAGAACGTTTGAAAGTCTCCCATTTGTATGAAATCAATGCAAATGCCAAATTAAGAATTACGTTTGAACCGCCAGAACATTTCAAGCTTTGAGACAAACGAGAGTGCGTGCATGGAATTTCTTTTGTTTAAGCTTTCCACTGTTCCACTACTCGAGTCCTCATGCAAAGCGAGCCTCTATTTAAGAACTAAAGGTGACGTGTTAGAACGGTCAAATCTGGACATGTCTATCCCTGTTCATAGCTATTGCATGCTCTTGTATTCTCGGACTATTTAGGCATGTTCACCATCTGTATTTGTCTTTTCCACGAATCTTCCCTCATGCCATTGTTCATGCACATGTTCTTCTTGTATTTCCGTCAGGTTTCTGCGTCTAACATCTGTGTTTTGATTCGCTGGGTCATCTTTTCCCACGGATTCTATTCTCTGCATTTGTCTATCTTTACTGTATCTGTCTTTTCTGCATTAGTCTTTGCTTTCGAGCGGCTTTTCTATTCATGGACTCTTCTCTGTATTCCATCCAGCTCTATGCTTCCTTTGTTATGTGTTCTATCTATTTATGGCTTTCGCAGTCAAGTTCGGGCTTTTTGTATATGTCCTTCAGACAAATTGTCCGAAGGACTGTGTTCTTTCTTTCGCGGCTTGTTCTTTGTCTTGGCTTTGTTCACACTTTAGCCTTCGGGCTTTTGTTCTTTGCTCGTGGCCTTGTCTTTTCTATCGGAATTTTTGTCCCTCTCGAATTCCTTCGGACTTTTTGTTCGAAGGAAATTCTTTTCCGTTTGTGCCTTTCACTTTTGGTCATCGGGCCTTTTGTCCTCCCGAATTCCTTCAGACTTTTTGTCTTCGGGCAAAAACTCCAAAGGAAATCCGTCTTTGGGTAGTCTTTCCCCGAAGGGCACTTTGTTTTTGTCCTTCACTTTATGAAGGTGCCCTCCGCAAGGGCTTCCGCTTCCCAAAAGTGCCCTTAGGGCTTTTACAAAAGGTCCTATCACTAAGAAGGTGCCCTCCGCAAGGTCTTCTGTTCCCAAAAATGCCCTTCGAGCTTCTTGATTTGGTCCTTTTAGTCATCTGGGTGCCTTCCGCAAGGGTAAGGTTCTTCCAGAAATGCCCTTCGAAAGAATGGAAAATGTCCACTTCGCTGCAAAGTGCCCTCTGCAAGGGCTATTCGTCCTCAAAAGTGCCTTTCAGAATTCTTAAAAGGACCCTGCCACCGACCAAGTTCCCTCCGCAAGGGCAGGGGTCCTTCGAAAAAATTGATTTTGTCCTTCGGAACTTTTGTCAAGGCCTTCTTCGTGTTTGAAGTGTCCCCTGCAAGGGCACATACCCTTAAGGAAATTGTAAACGTCCCTACGCAACGCTCAGTTGCCCTCTGCAAAGTCACTTTTTCTTAAAACATACCTTTCGAAAGAATTGTAAAGGCCACCTTGTTGCATAAGTGCCCCCCGCAAGGGCACGTACCCTTCAGGGTTTTTGTTAATAACCCTTCGGAACTTTTGAAAAGTCCACCTTGCCAATGAAAAAGCCCTCTGAAAGAAATCACCTGCCCGAGACCTTTTCGGGCTTTACAAGCTCCATTACTTAAAAAAATTATAAGACAACTACCTCGCAAAACCCGATCCACTCGTAATTGCATTTGTAGACCCAATCAAGCTTATCGATTGCTTCAGCTTATAAAAGCTAATAAGACATGCACCCTGGTAAACCCGAATTGCTCTATAAGTGCTAGAAATGATCATTCCCTGATGAGGATACCCCTGTACCTGCACAAAAGTGACTTATCCTCGATTTCTCAAGGGTCAAGACTTGGTTTTCAAGGCAAATGGTCATGGTGAGCAAAGCTTTGAATGGTAATGGTGACAATTTGGCCTGTGGGGCAAAATTGTCAACAAAGACAACTCATCATATATGGGCCTCCTTGTGCACGCCATGTGCCCTTCCAAAGGCTGCCCCTTATCAACATTCCCATGCATGCATGTAACACTCCATAAGCTCATCAAGAGTCCCCAAAAAATAGTCTTTCCTCCATGATACTGCTGTAAGTACATGTCTAATTTTGATTCTTCATAGTGACAAGATTCAAAATTAATACTTGCATTCTCTCTTCTTCCTATGAGTTGTGGGATGCCATCAGGATTTATTACCTTGCCATTTTTGTACCGAGTATGTTGCTCAAAAGAACTTAATGTGTCATGCAACTCAAAATAGTAGCTATCATACCTCTTATCATGCTTCGTACTTATCCACAAGGTCCCCTTATGAGTTGAAACCTCTCCCCATAGATTGTGCATACAAATATGTTGGTTGTCATAGTAAAACACAACCATGCCTCTACTCAAAAACTTTAATTTGCTCATTACCAAGCCGTTCTTTAATGGGCTCTCTAACTCCATGCTTCTCCAACAAACCATCATCGACTTATGCCCTGTATGAAGAAGATTAGGACTGCAAAACTAAGCCAAATTAATATGTTTAACAAGGCTGTCCATAATTAAATTCATCTCATGGAAAAGATCTTGAGGATGTGTGCTCCCAAAGTGTGTATTCCAAAGTGTGCTAAGACCTTTATACCATATCAATTCTTTTTCATTTTGAAAATATAGTCCTTCCATTTGTAGAAAGAAAACAAGCTTAACCAAATTGGAAAACATACCTTGCAAGTGCATATCATAACCATCTAAACCCATTGGTAGGGATCCCCTTATGTAAGATGTATGTCCTTCCCTTGGCTGCCCTTTGTTAGCTTCCTTACACATATATGCATCATCAAACAAACCCCACCAATATTGGATTTTATCCCTTTTTATATATTGTTGTACCTGCCATGTTAATTCAGAATTTTGGGAGCAATTGATTTCAGATTTTGTCCATGCATGAACTCTCCTCCTTGTGAGCAAAAACATATTCCGAAAGGGCAATATTATGCTTGTATGTAACAGCTGGAATTGACTAGATGTCTCTGAATTTTCTGAGTTATAAAATTCAGACTTCAATCCAACATATGCATGATAAAAATCAGAACTAGGTAAAATTACCATTTGTGTTGTAGCATCCCCTTTTTTGCAAGCACATGGCTATCCATTTGTTTCATAGCAGCCCTACCATTCTTCCTTTCATCCTTCTTCCTCATACTCATAAAACATCCTCCTATCATGTTGATTGATGAAGATAAAGAAGCCTTCGTGTCATTCAAACCATGCAAAATATTCTCATAACCTCCCACCTTAAACTCTAGTTCCAATGTCAACTTGTACATGCCTATATTTCTCCATGCCCCAAACGATTTTGATTCTTTCATTATTCCCATGGAATTAGTCCTAAAGAATTTAAAATAATGATTGAGAACCTTCGTAAAACTAGGAAAATTACCAAAATCCCATACCTCTTGATGCAATTGAATCAAGGAATCCTCATGCATCATTTGGCAAACCATATCTTTCATTTTATCATCTTTGGTGATTTCACTGTCATGTATACAATCATTAGAAAATAACTAGACATCTCCAATCAATAGAAGATCCTTACCTTGCACTTCTTTTATTTCATGTTTATTGGTTTCCTCTTATTTTTTATCATCCACTTGCACCCCTATGGGTTGCCCATTAAATTCTGATTTTTTTGCTTCATTGGCTCCCTCATAAAAATCTCCATAAAGAGTTGTCCATTTTTTCCCTCCAACTCTCCATGTAGTTTGGTCATTTCTTCCTTGACTTTTTCTTGCATTTCCCTTTGATGCAAGTGTCTACGGGGTTGCATGTTTCGTACTCTTGGTTTTGATCCATCCTTCATCTCACAAAAATCCCGAAAAAATAGACCTTGCGTGGCTAAGCTTAGGATTGCATACTCTTTTTGACGAATCTCCAAAATATCCTGCCTTGGTGTTGTCATTTCTATAACTGGTTCTTTCTGCAGGAATGTGTCTTTGAAGAATTTATGAGGGGGGTTAATACGAACACTCTCATCATCATTCGAATGTCCTCCATTGAAGAGGTGGCCTTTTCTTGGAATAGTAGCAGCCTTCAACATGGTTGCAATTTGTATACTCAATGTTTGTTGGAGATATTTTTGGCTTTATTTGATAAAGCTTTGCAAAAGCTTGACTTGCTCTGAAGGGAACCCTTGAAGCTCTTGGTCCCCCATAGTCTTTTTCTTCTTCTGATAAACTATGAACTCTTTTCCTGTTTGCATCCAACAACCAACTCACAGGTAGACAAAATCGGTGCTCTGATACCACTGTAATGTCTCCAAATAAGACAATTTCATACAAAAAGGGTTTTCCTCTAAATTCCACAATTCTAAAAATGCAATCAGCAAACCCTAGTTTGCAAAATAAGCTCAAAAAATCCAATGTCAAATCTTAGAAACCCTAGACGCCACAATAGTAGAGTTTATAGATGAATTCCAACGAATAACTTGTCCCAAAATTAATTGAAAACTTGAAGTAATAATCAAATATTTAAATGCACGAAACAAGTACCTTCTTTGCCAAATTTTTGAAGCTCAAATGCCACTTTTTGGATACTTGAAAATTCTAATTTAATTCCAAAAATACAGTTGTTTTGAAAGTTTTTCCACTTCCAACCCTTGCCAAAAAATCGTCACAAGTGCTCGAAAAATACCAGAAAAATATAGCGACCATTTTGGGCATAGAAATGGCCAAAAAATGGCTCTCCAAGACAATCACCCCACTTGTCAAGTGCAAGAAAATTAGCACAAAAATAGGAGTGAAATCTTGCCTTCTGCAAGTGAAAAAGTCTTCAAAACCTATCAAACTAATTAAATAATAATTCTGAAAATTATTATTTAATTTTTTATGGATTAGAGCTTCAAACCCTTCATGAAACTCCTCCAATACTTCACGCCAACATGTAAAAAATTAAAAAATAAAATCAAAATATTTAATTTGCATAAAATAGACCAAAAAAGGCCTCCAAACCCTTGATTCAAGCTTCCAAAGTGGTTCGCTCTACTTGCAAAAATAGGATAAATATTTAGCAAGATTAACATACAAAAAATGAACCTCAAAACCCTCACAAAACTTCACACGAACTCCTCAAAGTAAATCGTTGTGATGTCCCCATTTCCACATCAAACAAGTCTTGAAGACTTTGTTTATTCCCCCTAGACTAAAGGAGCCCTTTTTGGAGAATATTATTTTATTAATTATTTATTAATTGTCGAAATAGTAATATTTATCATAAAATAATTATTAATTAATTAATAGAATATTTAAAAAGTAGTTTTTACCACTAAAGTGATTAAATAAATAAATTATTAATTAATTTACCTAAAAAGTAATTTTAATTACTATTTTAATTAACGCAATTAATTAATATATAATTCAAAAAGGAGATGTCTGCATGGGAGCTAAAGCAAAGAAAAGGTGTTTTATCTTTCCAAAGTGGTTCACCCTCTTTGGAAGTTATAAATACATGACGAAGGCTACAATAGAAGATATGTTGAATTTTGATAAAATTGTTCGTGTTTAAAGAAAACTATTGGGATGTATGCCCAATAGACGTTCTCTACTGTTGGTGATTGATCAATCTAAAAGGTGTGTTTTGACACCACCATTGCTAAAAGAGATATTGTTCTTTCCTTAAAGAGTGGGGCGAATTGTTTTGGGAGGTTTGTGTGCATGTTTATGAGGGTTTTGTGGTCTTTTCCTTGCATCTTGAGTTTGCTAATTTATTATGCTATTTTTACAAGTGGAGCGAACCACTTGGGGAGCTTAGATCTAAGGTTTGAAGGTTTCAATTGATCTAAAATTTGCAAATCTAATAACTTGATTTTATTTGCTATTTTTTTTATCATTTATGTGAAGTTTTGGACGATTTGTGAAAGGTTTGAAGGAGAAAAATTAAATAATAATTTGTAGAATTATTATTTAATTATTTGACAGGTTTTCAAAAAAAATTCCACTTGCGGAAGGCAAGAATATTTTTTATAATTTTTTACTATTTTTTCCAGCACTTTGGAAGTGGAGCGATTGACTTAAAAGGGCTATTTTGGCATTTTCTATACCCAAATAGGTCACTGAAATTTTTTTGGTTTTTTTCAGAGGATTGTAGTTATTTTTGGCAAGGGTTTGAAGAGGGATTTCCCTCCAAATAGCAACTGTAATTTTGATAACAAATCAAAATTTTCTACCATCATATTGTGGCATTTGAGCTTCAAGAAATGGGTAAAAAAAGTGCTTATTTGCGCAAATTAAATTCTAAATTTTTTCTGCATATTTTCAGTTATTTTGAAACAAGTTGCTGGTTGGATTTTACCCATAAAATCCTAACTTTTTGGTACCTAGGGTTTCTAGAGTTTATTAAGGGTTTTGAGAGCTTGTTTTGCAATCTAGGGTTTGTTGATTGCATTTTTAGATTTGTGAATTTTGGGGAAAACCCCTTTTGCATTAATTCATCCCATTTGGGGACATTACAGTGGTATCAAAGCACTGATATTGTCTACCCTGTGAGGGTTTATATTTGCAGATTTGGATGCATAGTCTATAAATCATGGAGTTAATGAGTGAAGATGAATTCAGAACAAAGCTTCACAAATTGGAAAAAAACTTGAGCATACACATCATTTAAAAAATGTTTTGCTCAACAATTTTGGAGGAAGTAGCAACATGTTTGTCCATGATAGGACAATTAGATTCTAATTCTATGTTTTGGGCAATGAATCCTTTGGTGGTTTATTTGGCTAGACCCAAGATTTTGAGACATTCAAATTCGAACGTGAAACTTGTGGCTATCACTTGTATTAGTGAAATTACAAGGATAATAGCTCCGGAACAGCCACACAGTGACATCATGAAGAAAATATTTCAGTTGATAGTTGAAAGTTTTGAAGGTCTTAGTGACTGTTGTCAACCTGGAGTTGCACCCTGAATCGAAGACGTGCTGAAATGGCCAATCCTGTCTCTGGTTGAAACAATGGGATCTTCTCATGAGGGTGGGTGCCTCAATGGTGAGAAGAACCTCCAGAGAAGGTTGGTTCTTGTAAAATGCATCAATGGATCTCTACTCTGTGCTATGAATCTACCATGGAAAAGGAAGAAAGAAACTTGAACAAAAATCCTATCTAATGACGGTGATACACCAAAATGTTGATCCACTCTACTTGGAACCTTGAACATTGAATCAAACAAGGGAAAAAAAAGACCTTTGATTTCAAGTGATCACTATGCATAAATATTTCATGAGAAGGTTCGATCCAATGACCAAAACATGAGGGAAAACGATGGAGAGAGGTCTGATACAAGACACTTTGCAGCCACCTAACATCCACTTACAGCTTCAGCAAAAGACATATAGACATATAGAACACTGAACATGACCTGCATAATATGATAAACTTGCAACTAGGTAAGAATCAGAATTTGGGAAGGGAGAGAAATCTACCACATATGCAAATTGTTGAATGAATATACAATATGCCAGTACTTGAAATTTGAAAGTACAATCCTTTTATTGATTGAAGAGGTTACACAATTCACCAATGGCAGAGTTTGGTCTTGCCAAGAGGAATACAATTCAAGGCTGAAAAGCCAACTTATATAGAAAATTACAACAGCCAAGAGTTGGTGTTGAAAAAATAGAAGAGAGGCTAAATCCATCCAACTCAGCGTTTACAAAAAGTCTATTTGTCTTGCATGAAGCTCCTTGACGTTAGAGGAAATGGATGGTGAGTTCGTTGAAAGTCAAACTCTTATCATGCAAAAATGCTACGTCCACCTCCAAATATGGACTTCCTCTTGAGCCGTTTGATCGTTTGAAAGCACAAGATAACGAGAGCATGCATGAAATCCACGCCATGCTAAAATTAGAACTCGAATTGAAACGTTGGAAGCTAAGTTAGAACGTTTGAAAGCACAAGTTGATCCAGAGATGAGCTTGACTTCAACAACAGTCAACTGAAGCTTTGACCAGTCAACCGAAAATAGCCTTAGCTTGCATGGATTTTCCTTTTATTTTGGTCTGCCTATTCATGTTCATTTTTTGCGGACTTCTATTTTCTGTCCAAGTCCAATTATTCCTTCGGAATTATGTCTTGCCTTTGTTTTTTTAATTATTTCCTTTCGAAATTCTGTTGGTTTCTCTTTCCTTGGACTTTTTGTTGGTTGCGGACTTTCATGCGTGTCCTCTCCTTGGCTTTGGATTTCCTTGGCCAACTTTTCCGAATAAATTTCTGCCTATTTTCTCGAAGGAATCCTTCAGACAAAAGGTCCGAAGGATATCCTCCTCTTCATTTGCTTATTTTATCATATAATCTCTCAAGCTTTTTTGGATTTGACTTCTTGCGGAAGTGCCCTCCGGAATTTTCAAACAACTCCCTCGGACTTTTTGGACAGCCCCTCGGTTTATTCTTTTGGTATTCTTGTCATGACCATTCTTTCCTTCGGATTTTTCTGGCTTTGACTTTTTCTCTTGCCAATTTTTCCGAAGTATTCTTTCGGACAAAAAGTCCAAAGGATCTCCCTCCCTTTTCTTTCTTTGCCTTTATTTATATTTTCTCGGGTATTTTCTGTCCCGAATTTCTTCGGACTTTTTGTCCGAAGGAATTTGTCTCCTTTGGAAAGGTCCTGCCACCGACCAAGTGCCCTCCACAAGAGCTTCTGTCTCTCCAGAACTAGCTTTTCAGAAGAATTGAAGGGCACCCG
Source organism: Torreya grandis (assembly GCA_037957365.1). Classification (NCBI taxonomy): domain Eukaryota; kingdom Viridiplantae; phylum Streptophyta; class Pinopsida; order Cupressales; family Taxaceae; genus Torreya; species Torreya grandis. The sequence goes on along the minus strand of JARHVA010001695.1, from coordinate 2,234,576 downwards.
GGCTTTTTGTAGGGAACCCGAGCTTTTTGTAGGGAACCTGGGCTTTTTAGGAGGCACCCAAGTTCTTTGTAAGTCACCTTATTTTTTCAGACTTTATGTTTTCCACACCTTTGGATTTTCTGCGGACTTTTTGGAGGCTGCAAACTTTGTTGGCCTCTCCTTTGTCTTTATTCTTTCCTTGTTGGCTGCGGGTTTTTGTTTGCAAATTCTCCAAGGTATTCCTTCGGACTTTTGTCCAAAGGATATCTTCCTTCCTTTTAATTTCCTTTGCTTTGAGCATATTTCTAAACTTGCCTAAGGCATTAATTAATGTATTGTATGCAGTAACCCTATAAGAATAACCATGTTTGCGCATCGTATGCAAAACAACCTCTGCCTTTTCAAACAGTCCAAATATGCGGTATGTCTCAACAAGTAGAACATATGTATCTTCAGTCGCAACCCAGGGCCCCTGTAACATCCTCAAGTAGATCATCCCATGCTTTATATGAAGGCTATAGATGGCTATTTAAGGACCCCAAAACACTGATTTACAAGACAAACGGGTACCATAAAACCATCTTCCAAATAGTAAGGTTAACAATTTTTGCCCTGTGGAAGAATTGTCAACAGTGACATCACAAGTTCTTTTAATAAGAGGATCACTATTCAGGAAATTCATAAAATTTTCTAACATATCCTTACAGCTGCAAGTAAAAATCCTACAGAAGGTATGATAACTTCCATACAAAAGGTGATGACCTTAACACAAAGTGATGATCTTTTCGAGCCATTGTTGTTTATCTTATTGGCAGGTTTACAGTTAGAAAAGAATAAATTTTCAGTTGCCCAAATGCTATTTGAAAATGTTGCAAATATTTGTGAAGAAAAATTAAAGCCATATTTGATAATGGAGCATGTAGGAGAAGACAAACCAGAAGTTTGTGAGCAGCCATTAACCAAAATTTATGTGCCACAAGAACTAGAAATTTATAAGCAACAAGGGTTGCAAGTAGAAGACAAAAAAGTGGATGGACAGCCCTTCATGAGGATTCCTATGGAGGAGTCAACCAAACAGAAAATTGGATTTGAGAGGAGGTAAGCAACAAAAATGTGACACTTTGGGGCAGCCTAGAGTGGAAGATTGTTGAGCATCAAAAATCTGAGTTTTTGAAGCAGCAAAAAGGGCTGCAAATGATTGGCCAACATGTAGAAATACTAAGTATTTTGGAGCAGCCAAGTATTACAAAGTTTGAAATTCAAAGAGAAGAGGACATAGAAACCAAGGTATTCATGGATGACCCCGTAAAGAGGTATGTTGTGGATGGAAATATTGATTCTTGTAATGATTCTAATAATTGTTCATTTTCGTTGCATGACTATAGAGTGGATGAAGGAGATTGGAAAGAACAATTGTTAATCACAAGTGAGAGAGAAGTACAAACCCTAACAAGGTGGAATGGCACAAAAAGGCTTCTCGATGAATTAATGCACAATGTGAACGGGGAATGTTTGAAGTGAAGTGTCACTTTGATAGACTTGCACACAATCAAAGTTGCAATGGAGACAACAAAATCAGATTATCTTCACATGATCAAGGACTAGGATGTGGCCATCAAAGTTGCAAATGAGGCCTTAAATGCAAATAAGGCGATGAAGCTTAAGGTGGGGGAGCTCACCTTTGAGCTAGAATCAACCAAAGACTCCTTAAAAGGTAGTCAAAGGGCACTTCTAGAGACGAAAAATCAAATTGTGATAGCAAAACAATTAAGAGATCAAGAGGATGAGGCAAGGGCTAAGGAAATTGAACAAATGATTGATGAACTCCTTAGGCTCCAAGAAGACTTTGATTTGGAATGCTTTCCGGAAACAACCAAAAGATACAAACATAGAAATTGAGCATTGTATGGACAATCCATTGTTTGAAATGGATCAAAGTTCGAACTTGTTTTAAAATGCAAGTGATTTCTGTTGTATGGACAATCCATTGTTTGAAATGGATTAAGGTTCGAACTTGTTTTAGAATGCAAGTGTAAAGACCCCTACTGAATTGGCCTTTAATTTTTCAGTTTCGGGCTCTTAGGAATTCCGTCAAATACTTGTCTTACGAAATCTGAACTTGTTGATTGATGATTCTTTTGGTATTAAAAGAAGATGGTAATATGCATTCAATAGGCTCCAAAGAACATATGCAAAGGACTGAAATGAAATGAGGATGTAATGCAAGTTATATATATATAATGCAAGTTATATATATATAATGCAACTCTATAGCTGATGTGCAACTACAGCCAAGGGCATTAATGCAAACACCTGGCAAGCAACCTACCCAAGCAAATAAACACCTACAGCAAGAAGGTATTTTGCAAAACAATTCAATGCAACTCCAAAACTCCTTTATTGCAGCCTTCCGACTGAATATATTGACTGGGAATGTATAGGCATTATCACAAATGGTTGGCATGCAAACTTATTATGACTAGAACTAATACCCATAAGCTGTTGCAACAATGATGTATTAGGACAAACAGTTGTCTTGCATACTAAACTCAGTAAACCGATTACAATTGGATTGCCAAGACTTAGCATACCAAGGCAAGATTGATTACAATGCAAGATTATTCAATGAAACAATTACAAGGCTGCTTCAACATTGATTTAACTGAGTTAGCTATATGCAAACTAAAATGGAAATGAACCTGGAAATAATGGTGCCAAAGTGCCGATGAAGAATCAAGCAATATCCAAGGAAAGGAGTCCCTTCCAACCCAAATTGTAACCTTCTCCCAGCTGCCCTATTCATGTGGTACTGTAGCGGCACTATTCATGTCACTGTAGCAGCACTATTCACAACACTATAGCGCAACACTATTCATAGCACTGTAGCATGGCACTATTTACAGCACTGTAGCAACCAACAATAAAACTTATGATCTGCAAATTAATACCTCAAAACCCTTGGTTGATGCAATCTCAAATGAAGTTCTGTGATAACCTTTGAATGAAGCTACCTCTCTGAAAGCAATAAATCAGCTGGTATTTCACAGCCTCTGAATTGCAACACTGAAGATGGCTCGTTCTCCAATGCTAGATGAAAACTGAAACCCTTGGCTCTGTTTTCTAAGGGAAAGACTTAGCAAATTTTTGATTTCCCCAAAACATAATCCTCTTCCTTCCCAATGAAAAGACCTTATATCCTTCCCAAGTGCGATTTTCCCCAATTTGGCTTCTTTTTTTTTTTAAATAATTCGAACTTTCTCTTTTTATTCCAATAGTCTTCAACGCCTCTTTTAATTATTAATTATAATTAAAAGTGGCCCCCTTTCAATATCACTTAAGTTATAATATTATAACTTTATATTATAAGTTCCCGATAATTAATATTTAATTTGACAATTAAAATATTAATATCTCCCTCGTAAATTGTCCGATGTACGAACCGTCTGAAGCTGGTGAATAAGTGATTTATTCCGCACATGACCAATCCATCCTGCTAAAAATAGCAGGGATGCTCCGTTGAGTGACTAATACTGTTAAAAAAAGCAGGTCAGGCAAATGGTGTCCGAATGACCCCGAACGAAAGCCAACTGGTAATGTCTGACGATCAAAGCCAAGCCAAGCTCCAATCAAGACCCTTTATCCATCCTATTAGCCTACGAGGGTCGCATAATAGGCTAATCATCATAAAACAAAATCACGCTAAAATGGGGACATTACAGCAAGTGATTTATGTTGTATGGACAACCCATTGTTTGAAATAGATAAGGAGGTAGATCAAGGTTCCGAATTGTTGTGGGATGCAAGTGTGATTTTTAGGCCATGGCAAGTGACTACAAATTTCGATCATGGACAACCAATGACTTCAAAGAAAATTCAGCCTTCCACTAAATTAGTAAGTATGACTAAACCTAAATTTTGTTTTGCATTGGAGGTGACATCAAAAACCATGGAAAAAGTCTTTCTCAAGAAGAAATGGACAAGGGCAGCAAAGAACTAGGTCTTTCTTGAGCTGGAACAGCCCTCAAGGTATGAAAAGAACTATTTGTTTCCATGTGTATTGAGCCCAATGATTGTTGGAAATAATAATTTGAGTCATGAGATCAAGGAGGTGGAAAATTGGTTTTTCTTCTCTCCCAAAAAATCGGAATTTATTTGGATACATTCATGCTCCTTACTCTATGCAAAGAACAACTTATCTTGCACGTGGCAGCCAAGGAAGAAAGCTAGAAAAAATGGTATGAAGTCTGATTTTTGTTTCTCAAAAATTTCTGAGTCAAAGGGGCAATTCCAGCCACTTAACATGATCACAAAAGTGCAAAATCAGGGCATGCTTCAGCTCATAGGAGGATAGATGAATATATATATTAATCCTCAACTTTGACATCCGAAAAAATCAGATTTAAGAGGTCAAACACAGCAATGCATGGAAGGATAAAATTCTGAATTTTATGACAAAAACCAGCTCTTGGATCAAAAAAGGTATGAGAATGTTTATTTCCGTGTTTGTCCACATGAAAAATCAGTAATCTACTTGCTTATACAGCCATGTTATCATAAAGGAAAAGCTGATTTGGTCCAGCTCATACAAGATTTTGAAAACATACTTATGTTGGCACCTTGGGAATGTGATGTAAGAAGCATTCATAATGGGAGGGTACAACCTTCTTGTGGGAATGTTTGGGAGCATATGGAGCCTTTGGAAGGCTATGAGAACACTTCTAGCACGAGGGGGCAGCCCCCAAAGTATAGGTACAGTAGTATGAAGAAACCATTTGAGGATTTCTTTCATTGCAAAACAGGTAAACGTGGGCATTGCTTAAAGACAAACAAGTTTGGGTGGAGAGGACTGTGATGTCTCATTTTCCACATCATGAATAAACAAGTCTTGAAGACCTTTAGTCTATTCCCCATACACTTGAAGAGCCATTTTTGGGGAATATTATTTTATTAATTGTCGAAATAATGATTTTTATCATAAGACAATTATTAATTAATTAATAGAATATTTAAAGAGTGGTTTGTACCACTAAAGTGTTTAAATGAATTAATTATTAATTTATTTGCCTTAAAAATAATTTTAATTAAGGCAATTAATTAATATATTATTCAAAAAAAAGATGTCGGCATAGGAACTAAAGCAAGGAAAAATATAGGTGTTTTATCTTTTCAAAGTGGTTCACCCTCTTTGGAAATTATAAATACATGGCGAAGGCTACAATGGAAGATATACTGAATTTTGATAAAATTGTTCTTCATGCTTGAAGAAAACTATTGGGATGCATGCCAAATAGAGGTTCGTTATTGTTGGTGATTGATCAATTTAAAAGGTGTCTTTTAACATCACCATTGCTAAAAGAGATTTTGTTCTTGCCCTCAAGAGTGGGGCGAATTGTTTTGGGGGGTTTGTGTGCATATTTATGAAATTTTTTTGGTTTTTTCCTTGCATCTTGAGTTTGTTAATTTATTATGCTATTTTTGCAAGTGGAGAGAACCACTTGGGGAGATTGGATTAGGGTTTGAAGGCATCAATTGATCTAAAATTCGCAAATTAAATAACGTGATTTTATTTGTTATTTTTCTAATCATTTGTGTGAAGTTTTGGACAATTTGTGAAGGGTTTGAAACATAAAAATTAAATAATAATTTGCAAAATTATTATTTAAATATTTGACAAGTTTTCGAAGGATTTTCCACTTGCGGAAGGCAAGAATATTTTCTATAATTTTCTGCTATTTTTCCTAGCACTTTGGAAGTAGCGTGATTGACCTAAAAGGGCTATTTTGGCATTTTCTATGCCCAAATAAGTCGTTGAATTTTTTTTGGTATTTTTTTAAGTATTGTGGCTATTTTTTGTAAGGGTTTGAAGAACAATTTCACTCTGAACAGTAGCTGTAATTTTCATAATAAATCAAAATTTTCTGCCATCATATTGTGGCATTTGAGCTTCAAAAAACGGGTAAAAAATATACTTATTTGTGCGAATTAAATTCTAAATTTTTTCTACATAGTTTTAGTTATTTTGGAACAAGTTGTTGGCTGGATTTTACCCATAAAACCCTATATTTTTTGTGCCTAGGGTTTTTAGGGTTCATTAAGGGTTTTGAGAGCTTGTTTTACAATTTAGGGTTTGTTGATTGCATTTTCAGAGTGTGAATTTCGGGGAAAACCCCTTTGCACTAATTTGTTCCATTTGAGAACATTACAATCGCCCCACTTTTAAGACAAGAACAAAATCTCCTTAGCAAAGGTGGTGTCAAAAGACATTTTTTTAAATTTATCAACACCAAAACAACGAACTTCTATTGGGCATACATCCCAATAGTTTCAAGCATGAAGAATAAATTATCAAAATTCAACATATCCTCTCCATCATAGCCTTCACCTTGTATTTGTATTTTCCAAAGGGGGGCAAACCACCTTGGAAAGATAAAATACATCAACCATTGCTTGCACCTTTTAGAACATCTTTTCTTTTCCTTGCTTTAGCTCCCAAGCCGACATTCTTTTTAATTTTACTTTAGGCCTTTTTGAATTAATTAAATAACTTGCCTTAATAAATTAGTAATTAAAATTACTTTTTGACAAATTAAATAATTTGGTCCTCACATAATTAATTAAATTGTTCTAATAATTAAAGTGATAAAAATCACTTTTCAAGCAATTTATTAAGTAATAAAGCCCCTTAAAATAATCATTAAAATTACCTTAATTTTTCAAATGGTTAAAACCATTTTTTTAATAATTCGAATAATTATCCAAGATAGTTCTATTTTAATAATTAATTAATTGCTTTATATTTTTGAATGATCAAAATCATTATTCGGGCAATTTCATTAATTAATAAAATTATATGAAAAAGGGACATCACACTCTCAATGGAGGATTTTTGTCCATTCTCTCAACACATACCAGCCTTTGCTTGGACCCTCAATTCTCTACCCACCTATGCAAGATGGAGGACAATTTCTTTGTTTTAAATACCTACCCACCACTCTCTTGGATGGAATATGTTGGTGTCTTACACTCAACCTTTGACTTGCTTGCTCTGTACCCACCTTTTACCAATGAAGAACAAGTTCTCTCCATTCTCCACCTACTTACAATAGTGGAAAACTACCCAAAAAGTTGGCAATTGGGGTTGTAATCTTCTCTTCTCACATGGACTACCTAGAATTTGATGTTTTATCTGCATGTTCTTGTTAGCAATCTTTATTACAAGTAACTTCCTTTCTCCATCTCTTCCTCTTCCCAGAGTTGTGACCAAATTTGATGCCAATTGATGCAGTCAAGGTAAGAGGGTCAATTTAATGATTGTCTAACTGTTGACAATTTTGCCCCCCACAGGGCAAATTGTCACCCCTACACATTGAAACATTGCTATGGTGCCAAGTTTGTCTTGTGAATCAGTTTTGGGGTCCTTAAATGAGCATTTACAGCCACCCAAGTGGCCCTCTACAGCCAAGTGAATTTTAGTCATGCAGAGATTTCCAAGGAGCTTTCTTGATTACAGTGAAATGTGCTACTACAGCCAAGACATAACACGTTGTAAGTTTATTTATTTTGTCTTCTCAAGGAATTTTTTCGGGCTATAAGAGGTGGACTATTTCTTCGGACATTTTGTCTTAGAGAAAGAACTCTCAAAGGACTGTGTAAAAGTCCGAAAAAATGACTAAATGGCAGTCATTCAAAGTTTATTTTCTTCGGACTTTATGTCTGAAAGAAAAAGAGAAAAGCACAGTTGAGAACACCCGAAAGCACCTACCCTTCGGGAAGGTCCAATTCAAAAGTCCCAAAGGGTATGTACCCTTCGGGTTGGTTCACTTTATGGTTTTCAAGTCAAGACGAAAGTTCCGAAGGACAGTTCAAAAACACCCAAGTGCCTTTCAAAAAGTCCGAAGGGCACTTTTGAAGGCAGACATGCCCTTTGCGGAGGGCACTTGGTCGATGGCAAAACCCTTTCAAAAGTTCCAAAAGGCACTTTTGAGGACGAGAAGCCCTTGCAGAGGACACTTTGCAGCGAAGTGGACCTTTACAAGTCTTCCGAAGGGCACTTCTGGGAGAACATACCCTTGTGGGGGGCACCAAAGCTAAAGACAAAGACGACCAAATCAAAAAGCCCGAAGGGCATTTTTGGGAAGCAAAAGCCCTTTGCAAAGGGCACCTTCATAAAAGCAAAGGACACTTCAAACGGAAAAGAATTTCCTTTGGACTATTTGTCCAAAGGAATTCCTTCAAACAAAAAGTCCAAAGGAATTCAAAGAAAAGATTTGATGGAGGATATACCCGAAAAAAAAGCTCAATAGAAATAAAAAACAAAGGCAAAGAAGGAAAATGAGAAAATTTAAGAAAATCTTTCGGAATAATTGTCAAACAGGAAATCCGCAGGAATATGAAGTCAACAAAAGTCCGAAGAAAACCAAAGGGCAAGACATAAGAGCCTAAAAGAATAAATTCGAGAAAATTGGCAAGGAAACAAATTCCTTCAAACAAAAACCCCGATAGAAAAGACAAGGGTGTAAGCAAAGGCCAAAAAAGAGAAAAGCAAATGCCAAGCCCGGGAAAGAGAAGAGAGAAAGTCTTTCGGACAATTTGTCCAAAGGACGAAAAATAAATAAAGCTCAAATCTCAAATTAAAGTAGAACACGAAAAAAGCCAGAGAAAACACAAAGTAAATTGAGCATGAACAAACGCAGAAACAGAGACGTAAGCACAAACAGGACTAAGCCAGAACTGAACAAGAAGTAAGACAAACGCAAAAATAAAGGCAGGATGAACAAAGATCATGCACAAACTAACGTAAGTGACCCTAACGAAGTGAAAGCGTTTAAGAAAACAAGCATATGCTTCAATTCTGAAAATAGAGTTGTCTTGCATGATGAACGGGCAAAGCGTTGAATGTTTCAAACAAAAGAAATTCCATGCACGCACTCTCGTTTGTCTCAAAGCTCGAAACATTCCGACGACTCAAACGTAATTCTTAATTTGGCATTTGCATTGATTTCATACAAAGGGTAGACTTTCAAACGTTTCAGCAGTTCGAGTGAATTTGACAACTCTTGTTTTGGAGTTGACTAGTTTTCAAGTCAAGACATCTATTCATAGATTTCATGCATCCAAAGATTGTCTTCTTCTTCTCCTCTTTTCAACGCCAAGGATTCTTCATGCAAAATACCCAGGTATAAGCCAAGGAAAGACAAATTTGGAAGATTCATGCAAACGCATTTTGGACTTGGGCTAATGAAGAGTTAACTTCCTCTCCTATTTCCAACGCCAATCTCTTGGTTTTTTGTAATTTTTTATATTAATGGCTTTTCAGCCCTGTAAAATTCATCCCTCTTTTGGTGAGACCAGACTCTGCCATTGGTGAGATGTGTAAATTCTTTAATCAATAGAAGGACTATACTTTCAGATTTCAAATGCTGGCATAGTGTACATTCATTCAGCAATTTGCATAAATGGTAGATTTCTCTCCCTTCCCAAACTCTGATTCGTACCTAGTTGCTAGCTTATCGTGTTATGCAAGTCATGTTCAGTGTTTTATGTCTTTTGCTGAAGCTGTAAGTGGATGTTAGGTGGCTGCAAAGTGTCTTGTATCAGACCTCTTTCCATCATTTTCCCTCACATTTTGTCATTGGATCGAACCTTCTTATGAAATACTTATGCATAGTGATCAATTGAAATCAAAGGTCTTCATTTTCCCTTGTTTGATTCATTGTTCAAGGTACCAAGTAGAGTGCATCAACATTCTGGTGTATCACCGTCATTAGGTAGGATTTCTCCTTCAAGTTTCTTTCTTATTTTTCCATGATAGTCCATAGCACAGAGTAGAGATCCGCATTGATCCATCTTACAGGTACCAGCGTTCTATGGAGGTTCTTCTCACCATTGAGGCACCCACCCTTGTGAGAAGATCCCATTGTTTCAACTGGCGAGAGGATTAACCATTTCAACACGTCTTCGTTTCAAGGTGCAACTCCAAATTGACAACAGTTTTTGGCACGTCCGGTGGGACAATGAAAAAGTTCTTTGTATCGAGTTTTCGCAACAGCTGAGGATATTCATCTACATCCAGTTGCAAAGTTCATAGCATCATTCAAGCAATCCGTTCATGCCAAAGGTTACCACAAGATTAGCAAGTAAAGATATTTCTTTTGAATTTGTAACTTATAAAAGAGCAAGGTCTAGGAGGGCAAATCCATATCCTCAAAGAGAAAATTTACCTCCCCTTCATTCTATCGTTCTAAACACTGCAATCCACAGCATCCAGATGGCCGTTAAAAATCAAGTGTTTGTTCCATTCAATAGGGGAAGTCCACTGAATCTAGCACAGTTTGATGACATATATGTATCTGCCCTCAAAAGTATTCCATTCTTCTCAGGAGAAAATCAAACAACCCCTATTGAGCATATCTAGGATGTGGCTAATATTTGTTCAGTTCATAATGTTGTTGAGGATAATGTTGCTATTAAAGCCCAAATCCCAAATTAAAGTAGAAAATGGGAAAAGCCAGAGAAAACACGAAGTGAACTGAGCATGAACAAATGCAGAAACAGAGACGTAAGCACAAACAGGACTGAGCCAAAATTGAACAAGAATTAAGACAAACGCAGAAATAAAGGCAAGATGAACAAAGATCATACACAGACTACCATTGGTGATTCCAACGAAGTGAACACGTTTAAGAAAACAAGCATGCTTCAGTTCTGAAAATAGAGTTGTCTTGCATGATGAATGGGCAAAGCATTGAATGTTTCAAACAAAATAAATTCCATGCAAGCACTCTCATTTGTCTCAAAGCTCGAAACGTTCCGATGGTTCAAACGTAATTCTTAATTTGGAATTTGCATTGATTTCATGCAAAGGGGAGACTTTCAAGCGTTCCAGCAATTCAAATGAATTTGACTACTCTTGTTTTGAAGTTGACAGGTTTTCAAGTCAAGACATCTATTCATAGATTTCATGCATCCAAAGCTTGTCTTCTTTTTCTCCTATTTTCAACGCCAAAGATTCTTCATGCAAGACAACCAAGTATAAGCCAAGGAAAGACAAATTTGAAAGATTCCTGCAACGCATTTTGGACTTGGGCTAATGAAAAGTTAACTTTCTCTTCTATTTCCAACGTCAATCTCTTGGCTATTTGTAATTTATTATATTAATGGCTTTTCAGCTTTGTAAAATTCATCCCTCTCTTGGTGAAACCAGACTCTGCCATTGGTTAGTTGTGTAACCTCTTTAATCAATAGAATGACTGTACTTTCAGATTTCAAGTGTTGGCATAGTGTACATTCATTCAGCAATTTACATACGTGGTAGATTTCTCTCCCTTCCCAAATTTTGATTTGTACTTAGTTGCTAGCTTATCATGTTATGCAGGTCATGTTCAGTGTTTTATATGTCTTTTGTTGAAGCTGTAAGTGGATGTTAGGTGGCTGCAAAGTTTCTTGTATCAAACCTCTTTCCATCGTTTTCTCTCACGTATTTTGTCATTGGATCGAACCTTCTCATGAAATACTTATGCATAGTGATCAATTGAAATCAAAGGTCTTCCTTTTCCCTTGTTTGATTCAATGTTTAAGGTTCCAAGTAGAGTGGATCAACATTCTGGTGTATCACCGTCATTAGGTAGGATTTCTCCTTCAAGTTTTTTTCTCCCTTTTCCATGGTTGTCCGCAGCACAGAGTAGAGATCCGCATTGATACATCTTACAAGATCCAACCTTCTCCGGAGGTTCTTCTCACCATTGAGGCACCCACCCTCGTGAGAAGATCTCATTGTTTTAACTGGAGAGAGGATTAGCTATTTCAGCACGTCTTCGTTTCAGGGTGCAACTCCAGGTTGACAACACTAACCTTGTCCACTATCAAACAATTCTGAATACAAGCACCAAAAGTGCTTACACTCGATGTCAATCTCACACATTATAATCCACACATGCTCCGATCTTTTGATAAAGTAAACATCATAACATAGAGATCAACGATCCCTGAAACCAACTTATAATCAATAACAAAATCTTAGACAACCATGAACAATCATGTTCAAATGTTGTGACCTTCACTTTAGGGAAATTTGTCTTCAATGGCAAGTTAGGACTGTTTTACCTATTCCAATGGATACAAAGAGGTTGAAAATGATACAAAAAACTTGTTGATCCAACTTTGACATCATTCACTGATGTCCTCCAAGCACAAGAGCTTCCAATCAACCTACAACAACCTTTAAAACTTACTTATGGGATTGTTATAGCAGAAAGAAAATGGGCATTTTTATAAACACTTAGCCTAAACTTTGATGATTAAAATCCACTAGAAAGCAAACTAATGTTCTATTTTCAAAGGTTGATCTTTCAATAAAACAAAAAGCCCGTGTCAAATCTAATTTTAGATTCCTCTATCCCAAGCACGGTCAGAGATGTTTAATAAGACTAACATCCAATCTTGTCGACTTTTGACTTTCATTAACCCATACTCCTTGGGGGTTTTTATTCCCCCCACATGGCTATTGTATCGTTACCCTAGCCACATGGGTTGGGGGATTTACTATAGATTTACACTTCTTTTATTTTCAATGCTTTTGATCTTCTTTTATTTAGTTAGTTGTTGTTCTAGGGTCCCTTTACCCTAGCACTTTCTATTGTAATTGGGTGTATTCTCGAGTCCCATTGACATATTTTTGGTCTTCGAGGACATTAATCTAATTCCTTTAGTTCTTTCTTTTTTTCTCATACAACCTCTCTGAACTCTGTAACCTTCACCTGTGCAAAAACACCCATGTTTTGCTAAAAATAATGCCAAGGAGGATAGGTCCAACTGAATTTCTTAAATTCCATCACATTCTCCATGCCAAGAGATTTCCATCGGTCCCTTTGACGCCCTCGAAGACTTCTCCAACCTCTCAAATCTTCATGCCACCCCCTTTCCCAAAGTGTTTTTTTTCCTTCTTACGTTCACCAAAAAAAAAAAAAAAAAATCCTTCTTGTTGTTCAAGGGTGGCCATTTTTTATCATTTTATCATCATTATCTATGCCTAAGAAATGTTTTCCATCATCTCCAAGTTCCTACGTCTTCCCCACAGTTGTTTTCTCTTTTATGCAAGCAAAAAAACATTTTTTTCCTTCTTGCTATGGAAATCACTCTTCTTTGTTTTTGTCGTTCCTGTTTAAGGCTGACATTTTGTCTTTTTTAATCCTTTTAGACCACCTAGGAAAGGTTTTCCATTCCTTCTCCTTGATGGTTCTGCAGTTACTACATTTTCTCTACATTCCCATACCCAAAAACGCCCTTCAAAGGAAATTAAAAAAAGGTTTTTTCCCCCTCCAGCTTGTGTTTTTCACATTCCTCTTGTTTTAATGATGTTATGGGCATCTCAACAAATATGTTGGACCAATTTACACTCTCTCAAATGCTGCCCCAACATCCAGTGTGCACAATGCTCCCACAATGCCTAGTTAGAGGTAAAACAAAAAATCTGAATTAGAATCCTTTAACCCAAGTTTGAGGATGCACACACGTTAAGAGACAAATACCCACATCAGATATGCCTTTGGTTTGTCTCGGGCTTTCCCATAACTTCCCAACCTTCACTGTGCCTTCATATGCCTTGTTCTTAGAATGGGAACCATTTTGGAGTTCAAAGACAAGTTCAAACGCTGCAAGAAGATAACCACTTATTGACTAACTAGCAATGTTTTTGGGTTATGGCAGATAACTGTCCCATACAAAGGATGCTCCTTCATCATTATATATAACTCATCTTGCATTAACTTTATACACGTTAAATAGACCACTGCTACTCTCGTCTAGGAGAGAAATTGACAGACAATATACATATTGCATATTCAACATTCTTATTGTCTCACTAAAACACAGGAAATATTTAATCTAATTAAAGTAAACAAATAAGATTGTATTCCAGGAATCAAGTTCGTAATCACAGAGCCTAAGAAGGGTTTTATGGAAATTAAAAGCTGTAATGAACTTACAAACATTATAAGAAATGAAAGGAAGAAAGAAAAACAAAGATCACGAGTTGTGAATACATTTTTCAGCTTTGACTTCTAGTTTTAAGAATATATTTCCTTAGATTGTGTACAGCGCCAGAAAGTACACACCAGAAATGGATCACCAAGAAAGCTTTTTCTTAGTTTCATAATGCAATATATATGTACCAATTTAGATTTAAAAACAGATGGGGCACCTAGATTCATTTTCACCTGTCAAGCTTTTGGAATTAACCGTTCCAAACTATAACCCAAAGTCAAATGACTAGGACTAGGGAATGAATCAGCAAGGAAAAGTTTATGAGTTGACTCAACACTGGAAGATAACGGTAAATCAAACAATGCATGCAATATCAGAAATTTCATTCGGCAAAAAATAAACAAAAAACTCAGTAATAAATGAGAAAATTTTGGAAAACACATTTTGATGAGTACTTGGGAATTTTCCAAAACTTGGCAAGCCTGATCAAGTTTGGGCTGAGTGATTTGACCCTGTTCGTTTTACCAACTAAACAAGTGAAAATTGTGAATAGGTAGCCACTAAATCTCAAGACTTGAAACAATCCTGTAACATAAGAACAAGGTAAATTCTCTAAACTCTCCCTTGTTATTCAATTTATCCATCATGGGTTTCAAATGCAATCAGTTATTCCACTGGAATATCACAGAGCTTTCCTCTTATTCTTACATATGACATTTATTCTCGTGGACAAAATATTTTTCCTTGCTGTTTGGATAGCTCCATTAGATAGGCATTTTGTAAAGTTGTTTTTAGATTCTGAAAAATAGGGGAAGTCCATTCAACACTCACTCTGTGATTGCTATTGCAGTCCATCACAGGCCAACTGCGTTGCTGCAGTCCATCCGATGTGGTAAGAGAAATCTTTTTAACCACCAATTCTACTTTATTGGGAGTGATGTTTCGATGGTATGAACAGAAATTCTGTACACGATCCATGTATTTATTGTATCATTAACCATACCGGATTATTATCCTCAATTGATTCTCCATGAAGACAAACCATCCACGTTGGTTAGCTGCATAGGCTTGCTAATGAAACTCAATTTGTTCATGATTATGTCCTTTAGATTGGCGGTCTTTTACAGACCATGTGGAAGCCTTGAAATCATACTCTCTATTACCCTTTCTAACTTATGTTTGCACCACCTCCCATAGATTCTCCACCATATAGTTGGGATTACCCAAAGAGCAACCATTGGCTATCCTTGCAGTACACTCATTAAAAGAGGGATTTAGCACCAAGGCCCAATGAAATAGAGATTTTCATCTCTTTGTTGTAACTTAAATCCTCTTCTTTAGCATTTATCTCTCTTGGCTGATTGCTTAGATTTTCTATGTGGATTGTAAATATGCCCTTATTCGATGTACACTCCTCATTGTATACTGTCAGGAATAATATTTATGAGAGTAGAGAAGAGGACTTAAAAATTAGAATGTGCTGTATAATGATATTAACACTTTAATCCAGCTTAAATGGCATCTTTTATTACTCTCTAGTAAATGGGTGTTGCAAACCTGTATGTTTATAGAGGCAGAGCACGTTTTCTTTATCCAGCTTATCACATGAATATAGATGCAAATAAAATTCTGGTCAAAATTCATGATTACTGTTAAAGCTAGAATTTGCCTACAAAGGAACGAAGTTATCAATAAAAGTTAACAAGAGATGTCTTGCAGAAATTTGTTAGGCTTATAGAAAGACGCGGCTTGCTTAAAAAAATCAATTGGAGAATGAAATCATATTTTAAGTTAAAGAGCACATAATACAAGATATTGGCACCAGTGTTTAGACCTTATTTGGCAGCAAGGGACCTTAGAATAGGGTAACTGCCTTCAAATCAAGCCATAATGACGGCATCATGTTATTCTAAATTTCTAGGTGCCTAACTTAAAAACTGTCATTAAGATAGAAGATAGAAGGCTATAAATAGCCTTCTAAGTTTGGTTGTTCCGAATGCATCAAACTTCTGATCATAATTCAGTTGCTTTTGGAAGGAAAGGAGCAAATTATGTACAAAGATGGTAGAACACCCTTGCATTCATTGCAATCAATGAGAATCGATTTCATCTCTACAGAGGGTGCTTGAAAGAGAAGATATTCGCCTGAAATTGCATTAATCATACCCCTAAACCCCAATGGCTCCATCTATGAGTAAATCAATCCTATAACCCACCAGTAATTTATTGTTTCCTACACTGATGACATCTTTACTCCCTCCTTATGATGACATTAGGTTTCAATAAGTGTTGGTTTGGTTAAAAATAATGGCTTTATGGAAGAAACCCTGAGCGACACATTTAGACACTTTTTTTATTGCATTTAATCCTACAAAAAAATTATTACCGCCCACCATACTTATAAAATAGATTTTGTACCCTTAGCAATATGTGCCAACTCGTAAGGAAAATATCAGATTTTTGGCAGACCTTCTGGGACTTGTTTCATAAATGTTTTAACCCTAACTGATTATTTTTCGGATAGTCAATGCTGCTGCCCTCATTCACAGAAATATGTGCTTGCAATAAATGATGACATTGTGCTGATCTATTATGCCAATTGGAATTCAAAATCCAATCTTTGCATAGGTTCAACTCCAGAGATTCAAACGCCCCAGAAAACTCCTATGTACTGATTTGATGACATGCATGTGATTGATCTAATGCTTGTGGTACTTTAGAAGTACATTTTAAACAGGAGCAGATTTTAAGGTAGTACAACTTTATGCTGGAAAGGTATGCTTGTTTTCATGTCTGTTTTGGGTCTATGTGCTCCAATATGGTGTCAACATGTAGATGCGATTTATTTATCATTACACGTGAATTTTTGAAATGATTATGCATGGATACTGACATTCCTATATATCTGTGCAAACTGTATTATTGTAGAGATTTTGATTATATGTGATATCTGCAATTCCACATGGCACGGTAATGAAATTATCCAGCCATGCATTGTCAGTTGAAAGAAGCCTAGATTTTCATGCACAAAGATCTGATGGCTGGTAATTGAACCTTTCTTTGCCAATTAGCTGGGTTCATTAGTTGATGGTGATGTGGCTAAACACTAGGATGGTTTTCACTGAAATCATGATTACAACGAGTGCTCAGAGATGTAAATCATTTTTGCACCACGAGTTATATGGTGAAGTGGTGCAGTCATGTGCAAGGCATTGCTGTCTAAAGGAGGGCAGAAGCGATATGGCATATGACCACCAAATGGGGCTAACTGTTGGAGAAGGGACTCCATGGGAAGCCCAATATAGCATGCCCCTAGAGCCACTGGTCTACCTTACAGGGTGGTGGAGAATTAACTTTTCCTTTCAAGATCCCGAAGTGCTTGAGTGGGTATGCATCCATGCTAATCCTATAACCATTATTTACGTTGAGCTCTGCACCTCATGTTGAGGAAGGACTGACGTATTAAAGTATTTAGGACAGAATTAAAAAATGCTTTCCAGAATCTCATCCATGTAAAATCTAATACATGAGGCTCTAGGATCTATAGAGCTAAAGTATATGTACATGTTCAGGTTGGTTTTTTGTCAAAGAAGTTTTTCTTAAATAGTTCTAAACTCTAACTTGTGCTTTTGGCTGTAATGTTACTAATTCTTGTATGACAAATTTTTAGACTTTCATTGCTAGCTCCAGTAGCAAAGCTAACTCCTGGATAATCATATAATTGGAGTCTGCATCCAAGGAAATCATACCCCTGCAAATCCCATAGCCTGAGCTTCATGTCCCTGAGAAAGGGAAGAAGTGAAAAGATTTTCCATCTACTTCTTCCAAGCAGCAGAAAAATAAACCTGGAAGGGGACATAATTGTTTAACTATAAAATCTATAGCATTTGGTCTAAGTGTCCAGGTGTAATTTGTTTCCTCTTTATGACATTCGACTTGTAGATGCATTCAGACTTTGAAATCTCTTTGTTATAATATTTTAGCTTTGGCCATTTGTAAATTATTTGTCAAACAAAGAAGAGAACTTTTCAAAGCATCAATAGCATCTAAATTGGTTGAGGAAAAACGTAACTATATCTCTTCACCACTGACGAGCACACAGCAACAATATATAATTGTCCAGGGTACATCAACTCACAAAACACTTTTAAGACATCCATAATTAATCTTCAGGAGATCAGGAAACTCACAAGAGTTCAAGAGTTGTTATATTTCCTATCTCCTTTGGGATCGTGCCAGTTATCTTGTTCCACATGAAATCCCTTCCAAAAGAGGAAAACACAAAGATATGTAAGAATCATAATTGTTTTCTTGTCATATCAAAAAAATTATAGGAAACCAAAAAATGTAACAGCGCAGATTACATATACTATTTTGTATTACATCAAATTAGTCGAGGAAGGAAAAAGGACTGACTTCATGTCAGCTAAAAAATACACTCTAAGAGAGCTTTGAAAATTTGATGATGGAATTTCTGGGTCTTCGTAAGCAGACCATATAGCCAATATAACAAGCTTGACATTTATAATACTAGCCTTGTCGAACTTACAAAATTTTAAGTTGTTGTAGTTGTCCAATTTCTGGAGCTAAAGTTCCTGTAAGATTCAGAGTTAATAATTCCCTGCATACCCAAACATTGAAATCAGTTCATTTCTGGAAAACAACTGCTCAATATGAATTACATGTGATACCTGCCTTTGTACTTCACTCACTTTTAGGATAAATATATATTGTTTATTTTCCCTTCCAAGCTCTAATAAAAGAAATTAAAATATTACATGCATTAGCAGTGTAATCACTAATGAAAGGGACTACATGCTTCCATAAAGTTTATAGAATAAAATTCAATTTAGACTTTTGAGATTATTTGCACATGTATTCATTTTCAAAACATATATCCAGTTACTACTGTATTCAATTGACTTAACTTTACCTAAACATCAGTAAAGTTAAGTGAATTGAACAAAGTGGTATCCGGATAAATGTTTTGAAAATTCAGTTGTCTACTAGAAAGCTCCAGACATGTAAATTCTTGCTTTATAAAAAGATTTTCACCCTACAACACATCATATCAGATGAATTGCATCTTTTTGATAAAAACCAATTCAACACGGAAAGAAAGAATTGATTTGACACCCTTCACTCAATCCTTACATGCATTGCTGAACTGCAATCCTTTTGTTCACTTATGGTCTGGCTTTTAGTCGCAAAAAGTGACGGCTGGAAAAAATAACAATGCATAAACAAGTTTCTGGTGCAAATATTTTAAATGTTCATTTTACCCCTACAGTCAATGTTGACCTGACTCTTTCTCTGGCTCTAGCTTTGTTTGTCAATATTCCATGGCAATTTTGTTCTTTTCTTTTTTCCTTCTTCATGATGGCCAAACTGAGTTTCTTATGTAAAACTCCTCTTTTCCCATATTCTTATGGCATTCCTCTTCTCCCAGCAGCTGGAATTAATGGTGGAAGTGAAAACCCATACACGAAGAGTTGCAGCATGCACCTTTGAGGAGATTTACTTTTGGTTCCCTCTTTTCCTTTTGCATCTAATAAAAAAATTAATTGAAGTTTCTAAAATTCAAACTTGGACATCTACTCATAATAATCAGAAATGTGGAAAACATGTTCATATTATGCATCTATTTTGATAATCTCAATGTCAGTATCTATTTTTATAAGACTCGTATTATAATACCTAGCTTTATATTGTGAATCTATTGTAGAATATGTGTTGATTTTCTGAATGTAACTTGTAAGCTGAGACAGACTCATGTTTGGATCATTTTTGACATTGAAAATTTCAAGTGCAGTTTGAATTTGAACGTGTATATTTATCAAAAACATCTCTGTCATGTTTTCTCACTTATTTTTGTATTAATTTTTCATCTGCGCCATCTTTTGTTGTTTTTCCAATCCATTATTTTCTGTTTTTATCCAGCATGGTTGATCTGACTTATTTCAGAAAACCATTATTCTAGATGAATCATCATGCCTTAAAATCCTTATTGCATTCTGCCTGTTTGGCATTGCTGGTGATTTCACAGTTATTCTTTTCCCTCTTCCAGGTATATACTGCATCCAGCTCGTAAGCCTTTGCCATTTGCTATGGATATTCATATTGGTATACCTCGGCTTACATTAATACTTTTTATATTATACATTATAGAAACAGATGCAAAGAAATCGCTGACCTCAGAAGATCTTGCTTCTCACATTGGTCAGTTAACTATAAATTTTATGTGGATCTCTAGTAATTTGTTCCCAAAAGTACATTGCCAATCGATTGAAACTCTTCAGCAAGATTAGAATTTTAGTCGCTGCTACCAAAACAGTAATGAAGTCAGACTCAGCCATGTCAGAGAATTCCTTAGCATCATTTCTTAGCAGATATCCCTTAGCCCTGCCTGAGATTTATGTATTTTTAAAATGACAGTTATGCGTGATGGCAGTTTCAGTTGTGTTGAAGCTGAAAGGTCCAATTCATATTGACAACAATCTTCACAGGATAATCACTATATAAGCACTGGTTATATGTTAATGCCTATATTCCCACGCTATTCCCAAAGCTTAAATAAGGTGAAGTAAAAAATTCCGTTTGATCCCACAAGTGGTAGGGGGGTGTCATAGGCCCAGCAGGCATGCTAGCTAGGCTGTGACCTAAACAGTGACTTTATGACTAATAAAATTTCACACAATCTTTCTAAAAAGTTTTTACTATTTTAGTCATATTATGACAAAGCCTAAGATCTTCAATAAAATTTACGTTTTTACCTTTAATTGCGGATGAAATTCAACCCATCGGTAATTCACCAGGGATGATTCACCCTACATGTTCTTTTTTAGCACCCTTTAATGTCTTCCACTAGCCCGATCAGGAATTTAGAGAGCTTTGGTCTTTAAGGATTGTGGGATGACGGGGGTGAAATATTTCAAAGACCTTTAGATTGAATTCTAATCAATAACATTTATCATATATAGGATTTCAAATTCAGTATTCCATTGCCTAACTGAAAACCATGACCTTCAAGAAGGGAGTGCCCTGGACCTCTTATTTTTAGTACCCCCATGGACATGAACTCATAAAATCTTCAGACTTTCAGCTCAAGCTTTATTTTATAGAAATATAGCCGAATGAAGCTTCGGGACTTCTATACTCAAATAATTAACCGCCTGGCTCCACAAGCCTATGGTTGAAAAATAAGGGGTGCTAACTAGTAACTACAACAAGATCCGGGATCCAATCTTGTGGATATAGTCGCTAATCCTGCTCAACGACCTGTTGTATCATATATGAAGTCCCTACGATGAATAGCTAACATTGCAGTCAAAAGTTAGTATGAACTCTCGTTAACATGTAACTGTTGTTCTGATAATAGAATACTTCTTTAAGTGTTATGAAATTACAACTTTTAGCTTCAAAGAAAAGTATATGCACAACACATAAAAATCCAAAATTCAAAGAATTTAAACACTGAAATCTACCCAATTGCCTTGTAAGTAACAGTAAACATACAGCTGCATTACGTGCAAGTACCCATCAGCACTTGCATTATCATAGCATATAACTCCTTTCCAGCTTGTGTTACATGGATCACCATCCTCCCAGCTATTCAGGTTCCCAAAAGGGTCTCCGAGACTCTCTTTAATTTTTTGGAGGGCTTTAACTGCACCCAACAATAAACAAAATCTCCATCAGGAAAACTGTATGAGCTATTTTAGCCAATTGTTTAAGTATTCGTTTAAAACTTCAAAAACCAGATTTCCCGACTGGAAATTTTTCCAAAACAAACCAGCCAAGCTTTTATACAAAATCTACATACAGTTATTAGATTGACCCAGTTTTACAAGCACTGACTGTAAAGCTTACACTGCATATATTCTCCTGTTATTAGAATGAATTTGAGTAGAATAAATTACCTTCATCAGGATCTGTAATTTGTGTTGCAGTAGACAGTGCCAGAGAGAAACACAAAACTGAGAAAAAAGAACCCAAACAGGCAGTATGTTTCTGCATTGTATAATTCATATTCTAACTCCCTCCTCTTGGCTAGTTAACTCGTTACAACCCGAAACAGGGCTCCATCCAATCCAAAAATTTCTGCTCTTATCTCTGCATGTGTTTGAGAAAAAGGGGCCTGAAAGCCTACAAAATAATTTGCAGAGGACCCAGTCTTCCATGGTGTGCCAAAAATTTCTGATTCTGACCAAGTAAATGCATGTTGGAGAACAGTTTCGAAGAAAAACCCAACACAATAATATAATATTGATGTCCATATCGAGCTTCACGTTGCAGTGGGGACTCTGATCAAGAAGGATTCGACGTTGGCGACAGAATTAGGTGTTGGAATCCATTGAATGTATATGTCAACGGTTGGTGGAGCAATTTATTGTAATTTTTTTTTAACTTGCATTTGACTTTTTTCTACCCACTCCGCTTGAATCGTTCCTTTGACACACTTCTTTGTTGATTGCTTTCCCCCTCTGAAAGTACTTATTTCCTATCAATCTTTTGTCACGATGTTTGACACTTTGCATATGGATCGATTCAAAAATCCATATGTTCAAACCATTGACGAGGTGCCATCAACTTCATTGTTTTTAACTCTGTTCTAGCGACATCATTGGATGAATGAATTAGGATTTTACTGTCTTGGAAATAATTTCAATTATTTTATGAAGAAGCGTGCTCGACTTAATTGTTTTTAGAAGGATTTATGAAAAGAAAATTGGTGGATTTTCCTTTTTTTTTTAAATAAATTATTAAGAAGCATTTCCAAATATATAAAAACTGATAATAAAATCAAAGAATTAATAGTGTATATTAAAATATTTTTTTATTTTTTATTATTTTATAATATTTTTAATCGTATAAAATATATAACATTTAAATTATTTTTTTAATATATTTTAATAAACTGATTTTTTGTTGATATGTAATAATAATACATAATTATTAATAATAATATTATTGAATTATATATTTATTATAAATTATTATTTTATTTATTTATTTTTTAATAAAATTAATTAAAAAATATTATTTTTTTAAAAAAAAATCCCTAATTTCTTTTTATTTTAATAATTTATCAATTACATATATAAAAACAATTTTTAAAAATAAAATCCTACATTCCCATAAAAACATCAATTAGCCTTAAATAAACAATCTTTTATACAATTTATCAAATCTAGTATTTGACCTTGGTAGTGAATAATGATAATGATTGTTAGGTGGGTAGTTGTGATGTTATAAAGGCTTAATGTTATGGTTGCTAGATGAGTATTTATAATGTTATGAAGACTCTCTACCAATTTGCTTGTAGGGACAATTGTTTTAAATTTTTCTTTACATCTTTAATTTTGGTTGAAAGTTTTTTTTTTCATCGATATTTTTGTGCATAAAACTTATTTATTTTATTTGGTTGTTTTTAACACTTATTTGTTTGTTTTATTTGGTTGTTTTTTAAACTTTACAGAATTCATTTTGAGAAGATATTAAAATAATTTTTTTTAGTTCTCCAATAAATTGTAATATATAAGATTTTAATTTATTTT
This sequence comes from Torreya grandis, assembly GCA_037957365.1. Lineage (NCBI taxonomy): Eukaryota > Viridiplantae > Streptophyta > Pinopsida > Cupressales > Taxaceae > Torreya > Torreya grandis. Next base: position 2,211,060 of record JARHVA010001695.1, on the reverse strand, counting down.
TTTATTTTTTTTAAAACTTTACAGAATTTATTTTGAGAGGACATTAATATAATTTTTTAATTCTTCGATAAATTGTAATATATAAGATTTTAATTTATTTATTATTTTATGTGTAATTAATTTATTTTTACAAATTATTACAATTTAAAATAAGTATTTTAAAGATAATTTTTTGTATCATTTCTTGTTAATAAGATATATGGCATCCTTTAATTGGATCATACTAACAGAGTTATGGAGTCCTCCTTGCCATTCAAATTATTTTCCAACTGTCTTTGCCTTTTTATATGTCTTGTTGCTACATGGCAAAATCGTACAATGAATTTCGATAAAGTCCACATCTTCATAGCTTTTGTCTTTTAAATTGATCAATGAAATTAAAACATGTGGGAAATGTTGATTGGCTTGTGATCACGAATTAACGGAGTTCCTCAAGTTCTTAAGTTTCCTTATGCAAAGTGCATAGAACCATTGGATCATTGGCTTCACTTTCTTTTTCCTAATGTTTGTAGTCTTTTACTTTATACATGTGTATGTTATAAGTAATTAATGTGTAGGAAACATGTGGAATATTTTGATCATATCCAATGACTTGGAAGCCAGATGGATGGGGTGGAATAATTGTATTGCTTGCCTTGAACATGACGTCAAGCTTTTAGGTGAACTTCAGGGCATTTTATGAATCTATGGATGTGTTACATTATGCATTCTGGTTAAATTTGGAATCACAACCATGAGGAAGTCACATATTGGTAATGTCAACACTTAATTGTGTGAGGCCACATAGATATCATATGAGTGTGACCACTCTACATAATAAGAAATGGTATGGTGTGATCCTTTATTTACATATAGAACTACTAACCCTTTATGTGCATAGTGGCCACATGGATACTATGGAGACCATATAATAGTGTGGTTGAGTAAATTAAGTATATTATAACATGACTAAAGTTATGTGTTGTGATTGATGGCCAATGCTTTGGGTATTTAGTTGTGATGTGCCCTAAGACCCTTATGACTTGTGATGGCCTTATATTGTGACCACGTGAATATATTTAAATATGTATATTCAAAATAGAATAGTATTTAAGTGTGGAAAATAAATTAAATAATATTATGTGTTGATATAATGAGTGACCCAACCTGAATGAGAGTTTTATATTTGAAGTCCATTCAGAACTAGTGTATATTTATTCTATAGGTTTTTTAATGTTTTGAATCTGATGGTGGGGTCAGTCACAATCATAGAATGCACTGTGAGGATCCTTAGCAATGTGACACAGGTCTTTTGATTTAGACCTAATTCTGTAAGTTAAGGAATGTCACATAATGTTATCTGTGAAATGATAGGTCAGGATTGTGTTATTTGGCAATTTCCAATTAGGCTAACACATAACAAATGCACTCTCTTTTAGCTTTGTGATCTCATGAACTTTTATGTGTCTTCGTGACTTTGTGATTGGAGGACACAAACTGAGGCGATCGATTTAAGATAATTGAGAAATTATATATTAGTTTCCACGTGCCACATTAGTTATAATAAAGTATGATTAGCTTGTGATATATTGTTTAGGACTTTTAAATAACAATATTATAATCAGAATATTCTATGGTGACAGTACGCATGAATCATATTGTAGTGTTTTATTTGGGTTGTAGGCTATATGTGATTAAGATGTGTTACCCATCTTAGAGTCATGCTCATGGCCTCTCCCAATAGCAAACTTGAGCATGTTCACTTGATGGAAATTTACAAATGCATTGAAATATAGATTCAACATTAATAAATTTATAGTCCACAGCTAGATGATGGTGTTAGTCTTGTACTATGAGTGCCTATGTATGTGGGGGGCACATGGATATTATGGTGGCTTGTTATTTATATAAGTAAATAATACTATGACATGTTTCTTGTGATAACCTCGATGTGTGAAATATTGACAAAGAATCTATTGTTTGAAGAAATCAGGGAGTGCTTTCCCTCAAGCTTGAATTTCATGGAGTTGGTGACTTTATGGCCATTATGGTTGTGGCATGTCTTGTTAATCCTGGTGTCAAGCACTTGGTCATTCCTTGCAATGATCTCAAAAAAAATTTACTTGCCCTCCGTGCACATATGTGTTAGAAAATATAGTTTGTGTTTTATTTTGTTTGAGGTCCGCTAAAGACTTTGGCTTAGATCATTATGATGATGTCAAATATTAATAATGTGAGGGCCACTTATACTTTAAATATATGCTAAAAGAGTATTGTGACCCTCTTGGGTGGCTTCGGGGGAGTGGATATTGTGACACTATATATGTGATCCCTGAGCTGAGCTATAGCCACTATGTTAACATATAGGTGTTGGAATGTTGAGATTCTCCGTGAAACTAAAGTCACAGTTATAGCAATAAAATTTAACTTGGACACAAAAGGAGGCTTCATGGATGTGTTGGGTTATGTAATTTAGTTTAGGTTGTGGCCAAAAAATGTAATAAAGATTCACATCTCAATGAATACACACTACAGGTCTTTGCCATGTGGCCATAACAAACACAAAGTGAAGGATGTAGATGCAAAGAAGAATCATTGCTCCTACACATGAAACACAAACACATCATTATCATCACATAAATTTGATAAAAAAGAGGACATGTGGTGAAAAAAAACAATGATTATTGGTTCTCAAAGCTTCCACCAACTTTGAAAGTGGTAGTGGCAATTCAATGTGCACAACTAACAACATAGATATAATTTATTTGTTTATGATTTCATACGAGAGTCATTATGGAAATTCAATGTGCACATGAATTTGATGAAGACAATTTTTCCCAATTTTTGGTAAAAAACATATTTCAATTTACTCAGTGTAATGTCCCCTTATAGGGCCAAAGAAGAAAGTACATAAAATCCACAAATCCCACTTCTCTTCAGACTAAAAAAAATCATAATATTAAAAGGCCAAAATCTAAATAAATTGCCAAAAAGACTAGGTCATTACCCTAGGTCAGTGATTTGGTAAAAAATACTTTGTTTGCCCTTAAACAACTCCAAAAATTATGAAATCTGGTTTATAAGTGCTAAATGAATATTCAAATCAGATTCTCCAATTGGTTTTACCACATCATCAATTCTATAATTTTATAGGCAAAATACAACATAAACTTATAAAATTAATTTTTCCAAAAATACTCGGCCAATCAACACAAATGATATACCAAAACTGTTGACGTTGTGGATTGCACCCTTGAAAGAAGGTTGGGATTCTCTCTTCCACGCGGCACAATGGAGACTCCCCTCTTGCTGTGGGTCTAGCAAAACTGAGAGGAGAATCTCTAGATAAGGGCTAGCTCCCTTTGATGCATCTCCGAGGTCTTTTACTACTACTGCTAACAATGGGGGGTGAAAAGAGAGAAGGATATAACCAAAATAAAACCTATCTAAATGGTGATGCATTGAAAAATGATTGATCTGCTTAGCTTTGACATACACTTTACATCAAGAACAAGCTAATATACACTTCATTTGACATGAGAGAACTCTTCTGCATCAGTGTTTCAGTAAGGGGTCCTCTGGAGATACAGGGAGGAAGAACTACCATAGGTGTTCTAAGACACACTATGGCAGCCTATTCACATGCACCTATACTCTATTGTGGACACTTCTTGTTGACCTGCAAAAGAAGAAACTCACAATACACTAGACATGCTGGAATCATTATGTGAAAGCATGAAAGAAAATGACTTAACACAAGACAAAACCATAGACATATGCAAAAGTACAAACTCAAATGGAGGTAAAAATGTTATGTCTTAATTCAAGGTAAAATCTTGCAGGGCTTCACCATATAAGCTAAGAGATCCCTTTCTCAAAATGAGGGTTTACAATATATAGAGAAAGAAAGAGGCTTTTGGCACCTTCTGAAAAAAGTTGCCCATGCTGCGTTGAACGCATTGGAAAGAGAAAATCTGCTCAAGGAGCCATGTTGCAGTAGTCCCAAACCTTGACTTTGGCATTTAAATCATATTAAATGTCTCTTCAAAAGCATGGGTTGCTTGGTCCTTTGAAAGGCAAGGCCGTTCCTCTTTATGAAACTTATGCGACTATCCGCTCATCTTTACTCAAGCAAAGAAAACAGGTCGTGCCTTCACTATTTGCATTCTTTGACGACCATTTCGTAAGGACTGTTTCAACTGTTGGAATAACTCCTCTACCGACGCTTTCTTTTGTCAGTTGGGTTGATCTATTCTTTTCCACGCTTGATTGGGTGCATCTTTTGGAACATTCCAAATGTTGTCATATGTGTGTGTGGTTGTGTTCTGGATTTTCTATTTTGTTCCCTCTTTCTTTACTATTTCTTGTCTGTTTCTGGCAATTTTGAGCTCTCAAGCTATTCTTCTCATCTTTTTCAGGCTCCTCAAGCTCCTTTCTAGGTGATTTGAGCTCTTTCAGCCACTTGTCTGAACGCATTAGTCCTTTGGCTTCTCCTCAACGGCTGACGCATCCCATCAAAATTGACGCATGTGGGCCCGTCACTATGTAAAAAACCAAACGGCTATTTCACCACCATAAATTTGATGTCCACAGGCCCGTCGCTATTTGAAAGCCAACTAGTTTACTACCTTGAATTTGACATGTGTGCGCCCGTCACCAGACGTTTGAACTGCAACGGCTAGTTCGCTACGCTAATTTTGACGTCTTCAGGCCATCACCCCTTTGGCAATTTCTTTGGCCTTTTGCAATTTAAACCTTCTCGAAAGGAAGGTGTCCCTTTTTTGGCAGTCGAGAGTCCCCCGCAATGGCACTTACCTTTCGGGTTCCTTCAGGCTCCCTTGTCTTCTTAATTCCTTTGAAAAAAATGTCTGAAGGAATTCCTTCAGACATTTTGTCCGAATGAAATCTTTCTTCAAAGTCCTAGCCCTTTCCTTTCGATCTTTTTCTGTTGGATTTCCTTCGAACAGAAAGTCTGAAGGAAATCTTTATCCTTTTGTCTTGGTCTTCCTCCACATAAACACTTACCTTTCAACCTTCTTCTTTAATTATTTTCTTGAAGCTGCTCTTTGCCCTCCGCAAGGGTACTTTTGGGCCCATAATTGCCCTCTACAGTCTGTTGGAACGCTCTAGTTTGCTTATTAACTGCCCTCCGCAAGGGCACTTTATCTTTAAAACTTTGTAAAAGACTTTCATTCTTTGAATCGAGCCATTCCCTTGCTAAACGGCTTGTGTAAACTGACTGCCCAAAATAGGATAAGCCTATGGATCAACCCGAGACGTCTACAAGACTCAAGTCATTTGATTCTTTACAGAGACAGGCTTATTACAAAAGGGAGAAAACATAATTTGCAGAAGGGTGGATACATAAAAGACTGACTGCTCAAGATAGTAGGGAAGGAAGGAGACTGATTCTGGCCTATAGGACCAAAAATGACCAAAAAAAAGGAGGAATCCAATGATCTTTATTGTATAATTTTTTGAGCATAAAATGTCCACAAAAGGTGAAAAATACAGTCCCAAAGGTGATATCACCCTTAGAAAGTGTGGCATCACACTCCTAGAGGGGTTTGATCCACCTTAAAGCCCTCACAAATGTCTTCAATCTGATCACTCGCCTCAGATATGATGTCTTTTCTCACTTACCTTCTAAAAATAGACCTAAAAATACAAAAAATTGGAAATACTTCTTCAAATCAACGACCAACAAAAAAGTAGAATGTCTTGAATGTGATTTCAGGGTGAAATCACTCTTCAATCAGCAACAACACGCTGGGCATTCACATCCCAATCCTTCTTCAAAAATGAAGACTTGATAAATCAAATTAGCATATCCAAAATAGAAGCCCTCATGTCCATATATAGTCTTAAAGTGGGGCTATCCACTTTTAGAGGCAAAATATCTTTTTAAAATGACTTAATCACTTTTCAAAACATCTTTTTCTTTTATATTTCCTCCACACTGACATTTACTCTTTTTCCCACTTATAATATTAAATTAATTGTCAAAATAGAATTAGTGATTAAAATTACTCGAAGGCAATAATTTAATAAATAATTAATTATTTTTTCAATTTACAAGAACAATCAAATCACTTTTGGGCAAACAATTAATTAAAATACCTTATCCAAATATTATTCAAACTCTAAGTGCAATACTGGGTAAAACCACTTTTATAGAATGCTTTAATGGTAAAACCCACTTTTTAATAATATTCTATTAACTAACTAAAGTTGCCTTATATGGTCAAATGACCAACTCACTATTTGGGAAACCTTAATCAATTAATAAAATAAAATCCCCAAAATTTAACCCTTAGTCTATGGAAAAAAGTAGACTAGCGGTCTTCAATACCTGTTTACTTGTGAATCGGAAATGGGGACATTACACTCAGCAAATTAGTCTTGTCATTATTCTCTAACTAATAGAAAACTAGAAAAATAATATTTTTTAATTTTTCCATAAAATAATGTTTTATGCAAAGCCAATGTTAAAATATTTGCTTGCACATTTTCTAATGCCAAATACTACGAAGAGGTGATTATAATAGACACATGCACAATAAATACTAAAAACCAATATGATCAGGGCAACAATTTAGGCGATAATTCGGGTGACAGTTCCACCTCAATTGATGACAGATCTTACAGGAGCCATAACTTTTGCACCGTATCTCCAATTGACTCGCTGTTTAAACCGTTGGAAAGCTAAGAATGAGGAGAACATCGTGAGATGGTATAAAGATTTGCTCGATGAAGTTTGAACCCCAAAAACCCAATGGAAGTGCCCCAAATTTTAATTTTATTAGTGCAGTCTAAAAATAGTAATTCCTCAAATTCTATAATGTTTTAAATCTTGGAAGTCCAACCACTTAATATCCCTCGAGATTGGTGACCTTCCACATCCTCCCCATGCTTTCAAAATGTGTATAAATGAAGAGATAACCCGAAATGTGAAGACGACATCTCTTCCCAAAGATAAACATATATTTTTATTGTGATCTTAAGTAATACTACATCTCTTCTCAGAGAATTTATTGTTACTGTATTATTTCTATGCTATCGAAATATTTATCAACCAAAACTTCTGAGTTTTGGATCACAATATCTATAAAGATTAAATATATAGTAAAAACCAACATCTATAAGGATTAAATATATAGTAGTTGAACACATCAAAATTAAATCATGAACAACATTTATTCTTTCTAAGCTACATAATCAACATAAATAAAAATGCTTTTATATAGAATATGAAGTATATATAATAAATTTTTAGGGTATATTATTTTTGTGTATCATATGGAAGGTAAGTTGAAAGAGCGAACCATATGTCATAATGTATGAAAGTATTATCCCACTCATTATTTTCATTTTAAATACTATAAATTGGATCTAAATGTTATTGTATGCATAAAAATATGCCAACTGTTATTCTATGCATAAAAATATGTGACAAGATGGAGATATTTTTGATGAAAAGCATATGAAATCATAATTCATGATTCAAATTTGAATAAGAACAAACATTACAATATAAAAACCTAAAACGTTGTTCATTTCACATTCCCAATGTGAGTCTTCATATTCCTATGGGAATGAAGAACTTATTAAATAAGACAAAAACAAGCCACCTAAGATTAATAACAATTATATACAGTATTGTTACACCCCCCCCCCCCTTAATTTGTAGAGGTCTTTGTTAGACTGAGCATTCCTATTAACTTTTAAAAAAAATCTCATCCAAGTGCTTTTGTCAGAATGTTTGTTGGTTACTCTGCTGTCAGGGAATATTACAATTTGACACTGCCATCTTTCACATAGTGCCAAATTAGATGAAATTTGGTATTGATATGTTTGGTTTGATTGTGAAAGACTAAATTTTTTGCCATCTAGATTATAAAAATGTTGTCAACCATGAGAGGTGTTGACGAAACCTATTGCTCCTACAAATCTGAAAAAACCCTTCTAAGCCACAAGATCTCTCTAGTTGCCTCTAAAACAACCATATATTAAGCTTCTACTGAAGAAATTACCAGCACTGATTACTTCTTGGATTTCCAGCTGATAATTATTGTTCTCAAAGTCATCAAAAAACCCAAGGTGGACTTTCCATCTTCATGATCACTAGCATAGTCATAATCTGAATACCCAACCAATTTGAAGTCTACTGCCTTGGAGTATTTGAGCCCAAAATTTTGGGTGCCTTTGAGATATCTAAGGACCCTTTTTGTTACTACCCAATGACTATCCCTAGGCTGTTACATGAATCTTGAGAGGAAACCAACTGTAAATGATATATTTGGTTGAGTTATGGTCACATATATCAAACTTCCAATGAGTTGTCTGTATTTAGTGGCATTAACCAAATATGTTGAATCTTCCTATGTCAATTTGAGATTCTATTCCATCAGTGTGCTGAGAGACTTACACTCTTCCATTCCAAATTGTTTAGAAAGTCAAAAATGTACTTCTGCTAAGTGATGAAGAAATACTCAGGTTTTTGAATTACTTCAATACCCAAATAGTAATGAAGATAACTCAAATTAGTCATATCAAATCTTTTCATCAAATCTAATTTGAATTTTACAGTTTAACATTCATTGTTCCCTATGATGAGCAAATTATTAACATAAACCACCACAATACAACTGTTGTGTCAACTTTTTTGATGAAAAGAGTTGCATCTTCAAATTCAAAATGTTTGAAGTTCGTGTTCACAAGGTACTCAGCTAGTTTGATGTACCATGCTCGAAGGGATTATTTCAAACCATATAGTAATTTTTCTAGTTTGCATACCTTGTGCTCTTATTCATTTATTGTAAAACCTTCAGGTTATGTCATGTACATAGTTTCCTTGAGGTGACCATTTAGGAATGCAATTTTAACGTCTATTTGGTGAACTTTCCGTCTATTATGAGCTACCAAAGCCAACATGGTTTGAATGGTTGTCTATTTTATTGTAGGTTCAAATGTTTAATTATAGTCAATTCCTTATTTTTGGGCATATCCCTTTACAACAAGCCTTACTTTGTGCTTGTCAAGTGAGCCATCAACCTTGTATTTGTTACAATAGACCCACTTGCAGCCAATAGGTTTGCATCCTCATGGAGGATCAACCAATTTCTAAGTCCCATTTTTTACCAATATATTGTACTCATCATTCATTCTTTTTCTTCAAGATTCAAGCTTCTCAGCTTGTTCGAAAGATGTTGTTTTCGAATCAAACACAATATTGAGTTCTTCTGAAGAATCATTCAAGGTGAGCTTTAAAATTCTATCTTGAATTTCTTTAAGGGACTTGTCTGATTGTGATACGGCTACATGTGCACTTCTTGTGCTTGTTTTTCCAACTTCATTAGGTTTTACATCTTTCAATATTTGAATGGCCCACTAAGGCATTGTTTCTATGTTTTAGGTGCTTCAAATTGATCCTTTGAAGTTCCATTAGTTTTTGCCTTATGTTTTATTGGCCCCTGTTCATTGTCTAATGAAGTTTCACTCTCTCCTCTAGGAGGAGTTTCAAGCTCGTGTATAGGAGACAATAGAAAATCAATAGATTTCTAATTGTGTGTCCCCCACTCATTATCTAGAACATTCAAATCACTCTCTCTGTAGACATCAAACTTTGCATATTTGTCAAGTCGACTCAGTTGCCAATCAATATGCTCTTTGTCCTTTTTAATGTCACAAAAGACAACTTCTTTTGCAACAAAAAACTTTTCATCTTTTTCATCGTATAATTTTTATGCCTTGAAGGATTCAGAATATCCCAAGTGGATGCATTTTTAACCCTGTGGTCAAACTTATTTCTTTTCTCCTTTGGAATCAATGTGTAAAAAGTGGATTCAAAAATCCAAAGATGTCACACTGAAGGGAGATGGCCACACCACATCTCATACATAGTCTTGGATTCAAGAGTTGTTGATGGTGATCTTATGCGAAGGTATACTAATGTTTTAGTTGCTTCAGCCCAAAAGTGTAGATTTACCCCTTTGTAGTACAACATAGCACAAACCATATTCATCATAGTTTTATTCATTCTTTATAGAACTCCATTTTGTCGTGGGGTGTAAGGAACTATGAGATGGTGTTTGATCCTATTTTGCTCAAGATAGGATTCAAACTTCTTTGAAGTGACTTAACCACCATTGTCTATCATGAGTGTCTCGATACGAGTTTGAGATTCATTTTCAATCATATTTTGAAACTTTAAAAAGGTCTTGAAAGCTTATGATTTTTTCTTCAAAAAGTATATCCAAGTCATCTGACTGTAGTGATAAATGAATAACATAAAGTACTTATGACCACCAATAGAGAGGATTGGAATAGAACACAAATCTGAGTGAATCAGTTTCAACTTTCTATTAGCTTTTCACTGTGACTTCTAGAATGGTTCTCTTACATGTTTAGCCAAGATGTAAGCTTCACACCTTTCGTATAATTTTGTAGGCAACATAGGCATGCCAACAACACCATTCTTTTACAATACATGAATGTTGTTATAGTGAGTGTGCATGAATCTTGCATGCCAAAACATGTTTAGAGACATTCCATCTTCTACAAGATGAGCATAAATCCTTAAATTTGATGCTTTCCCTTGAGTTTGAGTACTTTCCCTTTTTCGTATGTAGTCAAGATGATTGTATTGTCACCTTTTCTCTTGATAGTGACATCACCATTATTCAACAGAATGGAAAGGCCTTGTTGCCTTATGATCCCTAAGGACATCAAGTTTCATTTCAATTGAGGAAGGTAGAGGATATTTTGGAGTTTGAAATATGGAAGCCTTGGACACTTCAGTCTTATTGTACCTCTTCCTTATGGTTGCAAATTTGATCTATCTGTGAGGTCTGTCGCACCACAACTTTCTTCACTAAACTTCTCAAATAGGTCTCTGCAGAAAGTCATATATAGAGTGGTACCAGTATCAAGAACCTAAGCATCAAACCATGAAGAACCGAGTGAGACACTATTTGCTTCATCATCTCTACTAGAAAACAATTCACTAGTGAATTTGGTAAATTTTGAATCTTTTATTTTCTTTGATTTTTCTTCTTTCTTATTATGGCATGCTTCAATTTTCTCCCACGAAGTTCTGCATTTGTGAGTGTCATGGCTTCATTTTCTATCACACCATTTGTAGTAGAGGTTTTCTTTATCATTCTATTTTTGACCACCTTGGTTTTCATTTTTTCCACATTTATCCTTGTGCTTATTATTGTACTTCTTATTGCCTTCAGTTTATGAAGATGTGGCCTTATTGGATTTTTTAGAAGAATTTGCATTGACATAGCACACACTTTCTCATGATGTGGACCCAATTTTTATTCCAAAGGCATTTTCTCTTTCTACCATTTTTCAACCAATTGATTAAATGTGAGAGTCTTCAAATAATTGCTTACTTGTAAAGACTCTAAATAGGTTGAATAGTTAGAAAGAAGGGTTTTTATGAATGCAGTCATCTAGATGTCAACTTTGACACTTGTTACTTCTACATCATGATTGATGGCATGTATCTCTGAAGCCAATCTCATCACATCACCATCTTTTAACTCAAGGTTGAATAGCTTCGACTACAACTTAATGAATTCTAACTCTGAGTGGAAATCATATAACTCTTTCAGCTTGTGAAATGCATCACATGGATTATTGCACTCCTGAATATGATGAAACACATATCTGTTGATTGAGGCCCTCATCAAGGCCAATGATTAATGGTTTTTCTACCTCCATCCCTGAATATCCTTTGCATTCCTTGTTGACTCAATTGATTGTATATCGCTATCATAAATATCAAACCATAGATGATTGAAGATGAGTGTGTTCTCCACTTATGAAGACCATTCTACCCAGTTATCTTTTAATAATTTTTTATTTTTTATTATCTTATAATATTTTTAATTATATAAATTATTTTTTATATATTTTAATAGATTGACTTTTTATTGATATGAAATAATAATAAGTAATAATTATTATTAATTAAAATATTATTGAATTATATATTTGTTATAAATTATTATTTTAATTATTAAAATTAATCAAAATACATATTATGTTATAAAAAAGATAATCACTAATTTCTTTCTATTTTAAAATTTTAAATTATATAAAAATATTTTTATAGAAATAACACCCTACATTATCATAAAATCATCAATTTCATTTCCTTAAACTTAAATAAACAATCTTTTATATAATTTATCAAAATAATATTTGACCTTTTGTAATGGATAATGATTTTGTAGTGAATAATGATTATGATTGTTAGATGGGTAGTTGTGATGTTATTAAGTTTTAAAGTTATGGTTGCTAGATGAGTATTTATAATGTTACGAAGACTTTGAAACAATTTGCTTGTAGGGACAATTGCTTTAAATTTTCCTTTACATCTTTAATTTTGGTTGAAAGTTTATTTTTATGTATGGATATTTTTGTCCGTAACACTTATTTGTTTTATTCGATTGTTTTTTAGCCTTAGAGATCTATTTTGAAAAGACATTAATTTAATTTATTGCTCTGGATAAGTTGTAATATATAATATTTTAATTTCTTTTTTTATTTTATGTATAATTTATTTATTTTTACAAATTAATGTAATTTAAAATAAATATTTTAAAGATTATTTTTTTTATTATTATTTTTTTAATAAAACATATGACAACTTTTAATTGAGTTGTACTAATAGAGTGATGGAGTCCTTATTATTATTTAAATTATTTTTCCTAGTGTGTGGATGCGAGGAATTTTTAATTCCACTTCATTTCATCATTTTTCAATTGTCTTTGCCCTTTTATATGTTTTATTGCTATGTAGCAGAATCATGCAATGAATTTCAGTAGAGTCTAAATCTTCATAGCTTTTGTCTTTTTACATACAGGGTCGCTTCAAAATGGACATAAAAACAAAAACAAAAATGTTTTTAATATGACAGATGGAAAAGCTTTTGATTCGTAGGTTCCCACAAACAGGGAAGTGAAGAGCATACACTTATTCCTTACAACCTATGGAGGATCTAGGACTATAGACACACTATTAAGAAGAGATCTTAGGCAATCGATGCTTGTAACACAAAGAATCTCCCATATTTATAAGCTGGAAATGAGAAGATCAACGGTCGACACAAAGATGTCAGATCAACGGACAAAAGGCAAGATGCCAAAAGAAAGTGGGTTATGGGCCCACTAAACACCACCAAAGAGGAAGCAACTAGAAAATGAATATGCCGACACGATCGACAATATACCGCCTTTAGAAAGTGGTGAGGTCTACGTTACTTGGAAAAGCATTAACATGCCCACATTCATGGCTACGGACAGACCCTGTAACTAGTCATTAATCATCATCACAAAACTCATACTCTCCTTGGAGAGAATAATGAGTGTCATCATCATCAGGATCAATATGGTCCATGTATAATGCTAAAAAAATTCATAGCATCTGGTTGTTAGCTGTAGGAGGAAAGATAACTTGATGAGAAATTATAAGTCACTTCAAAAGTGCACCTAATGGTTGCGTAGGAGCTAAACCAACATGCAGATTAACTTGAAAGTTTTGGATTGAAAACATTTTAAATTTAACTCTTAAAGGTATTCTCAGATAAATAAATATATTCCTCACTTGCTTAGGAGGAATTCAAACAATGGGATCATCTAACGCTTTTGTAGGCATTATGTAATCTAAAAACTCAAATAAATAATCTGGAATTTCAGCGGAGTCCCAAAAAATTTCAACAACAGGATTAAAACTAGTCGAAAAAGTAGAACATTGGATGAGGAATTCAAAACCATGCCTGCAAATAAGATTTTTGAAAAAATTATTTATTCTAGTAATCCTTGGGTTGTTGGCCTCGTGATACAACATTATGGTAGAACACCATTTTTTACCATCAGGTTCTTGAAACTGAGTAGTCCATGCCAAATGAGCACTGTTTAATTCATTAGAAGCTTCATGATATTTTTTGATAAGAACATTCATCTCATTTGTCAATTGATTTGCAACTGATGGAGTTGATCTCCATATATGCTGATGGAATTCATCCCTTACTTCTGCGACAGTTATTGCCATTACCAAATCTTCTAACCTTTCTGAGTTGAATTCTATAGAAATGAAATCTGCAAGACAATTCTTCTTTCCTGGAATATGTTCAACTGTGAAGTCAAAATCTGACAAATAGGTAGCCCATCTGGGTAACCTGTTCATAGATCCTTTCTTCAAATTATCAGTAGATTGAAAAATACTCCTAAAATTATTTAAGTCATATCTAACAATAAATTTTTCAGATCTAACAAAGAACATAAAAGCTTGAATAGCTTTAATAACTGCAAGAATTTCTTTATGAGTAGAATGATAATTCTTCTGGGCTTGCTTAAATTTCCCAGAGGTGAATCTACAAGGCTTCTCCGAACTATCTGACAATTTTTCTTTAAGAATAGCACCCCAATATAAATCTGAAACATCAGTTTCAATAATTTTTAATCAATTACCAGGCAAAACAAGAGGTGGCAAATTCTGACAGTTTTGTTTTATTCTCTAAACACCTTTAGTCATTTCATCTGACTAATCTGGAGGATTCTTTGACAGTCTTTTATTCAAAAGAATTCTGTCATGAGCTATATTATAGTAATATCCAGCAACATAATTGACACAGCCTAAAAATCTTTAGAACATCTTTTTATCTTTTAACACGTTAGAGAAATTCTTTATATTTTTCAAGACATGTTCTTAAACTGCAACTTCTCCTGATTTTATAGTGATTCCTAAGAATACAATTTCATCTTTGAACATTATCATTTTCTTCTCAAATAATACTAAACCATTGTCATATACCATCTGATAAAAGTGTTCAAGATGACCAACATGCTCTTTAGGAGATTTTGATAATATCAGTACGTCATCAATATAGACAATGATAAAATTCGAGTATCTCGAGAAGATTTTGTTCATCATTTCTTGAAATATACTAGGAGTTATTTTTAAACCAAAAGGTAAAACATTCCATTCATACTGACCAAAGGGAGTAACGAATGCATTTTTATACCTGTCTTGCTGTACAACTTGGATCTACCAAAAACTTGATTTTAAATCAAACTTACTATAGACTTTACTTCCTTAAATTCTTTGCAAAATTTCATCTTTTGAAGGAATTGGATGATGCACTGGCAAAACATATTTATTAAGAGGTATATAGTTTATAACTAACCTTTTCTTCCCCCTAACCTATTTTGATCTTTTATTAACATAAAAAGCTTCACATGCCCATGAACTGTTTGAATCTCTGATCAAACTTTGTTCTTTTAACTGCTTTATTTCCTGGAAACATTCGTATATGAGTGTTGGAGACATTCCTGAGTGGTGTGCCTTGAACTTAGGTTCCACTTCTTTCCCGTCTTTGTCTTTGATCATTTTTAACTCAATTCTACATTCATGCATTTTCCTATTTTTAAATACTAAAAGATTTTCAGAACAACAACCCTTGTTTAGCTTTTCAATTATAGGATCAATACTAGCATGACATAGATTTATCTTTTGCTGGATCTATCTGGTGTTAGTTGGCTTCTTTAGCTTTTCTTTCAGTGGAATTTTGCACTCATATCTTGATTTTTTATATAAAGAATATTTCTGTGCAAAAATTATTTCATGTGGCTGAATTGTGATAGGATAGAAATTTGCTAAATGATCTGATCCTAGCATCATATCATACATTGGCATCTAATTCTGGAATATATTGAACTGATAAATACTATCACCAAGCACAACAAGTATAATAGCAGACAATTCTAAAACTATTGTCTTGGTATTAAAGGTTAGCCTTTGAAAATTAGCTTTCCACATATCAGCAAGGAAATGCATGATATCGAGCAAGTGAAATATAAGCACAAGTATCAAGTAGAACATCTAGATTGTATGGTTTAAAACCATCCCATTTAATTTGTATTTCACAAACTAGATTATTGGTACTGTAAACTGAGATCTAATGAATTATACTATTCTGATTCTGAGAGGCTCCCCCTCCTAAAAATGAGATTCAATCTCATTAGAAACTTGTATTAGATCTTCTTCAAAGAGGTGTTCTTTCTCACCAGCAAGAGCTTCTTCTTTTAAGAGTTCTTGTAACTTAGTCTGGGCTTTGGCAAGAAATAACTAGAGCAAATAAATCCACTTAGTTCACCAGGTGGCCCTGTCATAAGTATCTGGTTGATATGCAGCGTCAACCTGAGATGTCTTATGAGGTTTTCTCTGAGACAAAACATCCTTTTGTCTTTATTAGTGAGAGAGATGAAGAGAATATTTTCTCTCAGTATCCACAATCTACTGTTGTAGAAACATTCGTTCATAAATCATGTAAGCTCGAGTTCTATCATTTTTTTTTTAAGAAAGATAGCTGCTACGATAAACTTAAAGCATCTAAAAAATGAGCAGAAATCATATAAATCTAAAATCCAATCTCATAATCTTAATTTGATGATTTAATGTCTGTGTCACACTCTGCTAGGTTCATATTAATCTAATTTGCATCACTATCAGATTCTTCCCATAAAATATCTGAGTCATACTGAACTTCATCATCTTTGAATAACAACACATATTCATTTTCATTAATATTATGGCTATCCAAAAAATTAATTTTATTAGACTCCTTTATCTTATTGGGACATTTATTGGCATAATTATTTCCTTGACAAATGAAACACTTAACATGAAGTTTCTTAAAATCATGTTTCTTCTTTCTAAATATTCTTTTTGGACCAAACTTCTTTCTTCTAGATTTGTAGCTAGACTTCCAAGGTTTATCAATGAATTGATTTTCAAAAGAACACTTATAAGATTGAGATTTTTTCTTCTTTTTTTAATACTGCCTATATTTATGAACATCTATGCATCCAAAATTATCATCTAAGGAATTGCATAACTTTGCACCAATTTGCTTATAAAATTTCATAGTTTCTTTTTGTGCTTTCCTTTTTGCACACAGTTTTCATTAACTGCTTTGATATTTTGATTGATTCTTTTAAAAGACATTGTTAGAAGATTATCACCCATTGTAACTTTATACTTAGTAACAAATATTCTGGAAATGATTCTATATATCTAATCTTATAAGTAGCATTGAAAATTTTCTCAAAATTATAAAACAAGTTTTTCATATAACACATATACTCATCAAGTCTAGTCATGTCACATAACTGAGCTTTAAAAAACTTGGCTTTATTTGCTTCTTTTTCATTATCAACTATTCCAACAAATTCTAAAAATAAAGTATTGCAAAGCACTGAAATTGGCTCAGGATGTGCGTAAATACTATCATGAAATTGTTGACCACAAGCATCCCACCATTCTTTAATATTTCCTATGAATACATTAACAATTTGTTGACTGACACTAAAGGGATATTTTTTAAGACCATATATTTGAACACTGCTCCATGCTAGCATATCTTGAATCATTTCTTTCCTTTTTTCTGGTGGTTCATTGTTGAATATATTCCAAAAAAGAAGAATTGTCTTGCAGATTTCATTTCTAGAGAATTCAACTCAGAAAGGTCAGAAGATTTGGTAATGGCAGTAACAATCACATAAGTAAGGGATAAATTCCATCAGCATATATAAATATCAAATCCATTAGTTGCAAATCAATTGATAAATGAGATGAATGCTCTTATCAAAAATTCTCATGAAGCTTCTGATGAATTAAACAATACTCATTTGGCATGGACTACTCAGTTTCAAGAACTTGATGTTAAAAAATAGGTGTTCTACGATAATGTTGTATCATGAGGCCAATAACCCAAGGATTAATGGAATAAATAATTCTTTCAAAAATCTTATTTGCAGGCATGGTTTTGAATTCTTCATCTAATAGTCTACTTTTTGGCACAATTTTAATCCTGCTGTTGAAAATTTTTGGGACTCAGCTTAAATTTTAGATTATTTATTTGAGTTTTTAGATTACATAATGCCTACAATAGTGTCCGATGATCCCGTTATTTAAATTCCTCCTAAGCAAGTGAGGAGCATATTTATTACTTTGAGAATACCTTTCAAAGTTAAATTTGAATTATTTTTAGTCCAAAACTTTCAAGTTAATCTGCATGCTGGTTTAGCTCCTGCCCAACCATTAGCTGCCCTTTAAAAGCGACTTATAATTTCTCATCAAGCTGTATTTCCTCCTACACCTAAAAACTGGATGCTATGAATTCTGTCAGCATTATACATGGACCATACTGATCCTGATGATGATGAAACTCATTATTCTCCCCAAGGAGAGTATGATTTTTGTGATGATGATTAATGACTAGTTATGGGGTCTATCCGTATCCATGAATATGGGCACGTTAACCCTTTTTCAAGTAATGTAGACCTCACCACTTGCTAAAGGTGTTATACTGTCGATTGTGTCAGCAAATTCTTTTTTAGTTACTTCCTCTTTTGTGGTGCGTAGTGGGCCCATAACCCACTTTCTTTTGGCATCTTGCCTTTTGTCTGTTGATCTGACATCTTTCTGTCGACCGTCGATCTTCCTATTTCCATATTATAAATATGGGAGACTCTTCATTTTACAAGCATCGATTACCTAAGATCTCTTCTTAATAGTGTGTCTATAGTCCTAGATCCTCCATAGGTTGTAAGGAATAAGCATATGCTCTTTGCTTCACCGTTTGTGGGAACCTACAAATCAAAAGCTTTTCCATCTATCTTATTAAAAGTATTTATGTTTCTCTTTTTTTGTCCATTTCGAAGCGATCCTGTATGTAATAGTATCAGTGCCTATGGAGGATCTAGGACATTTAGGGATGATAATTCTTAGGCATCCCTAAATATGAATCTATTTGAGGATCATGGATTATGGGTATACTTGTTATATATTTTCATTAATACTTAAATTATATTAAAAACATTTAATTATTAGATGATACCAATCATATGAATCTGAAATCCAATCTCAAAATCGTAATCTGATGATTCAATGTATGTGTCAGACTCTTCTAGGTTCATATTAATTTGATTTGCATCACTATCAGATTCTTCCCATAAAATATCTGAGTCATACTGAACTTCATCATCTTCGAATAAGAACACATATTCATTTTCATTAATATTATGGCTATCCAGAAAATTAATTTTCTTAGACTCCTTTTTCTTATTGGGACATTTATTGGCATAATGAATTCCTTTTGGGTGATAATCTTTTAAGGAGAGTCAAATTAACTATTGATCATAATTAAGATTGAATAATAATAAAGTTTTAGTAGTTTCAAAATATTCTATAGTCATCTTTCCTTTCCGCAAATGAAGCAACAATAGATTTTAATGAAGAAAATCCTAGTCCAGAATGGAAATTCCCTATTCTTAAGCCTACAGATGTCTATGATAAGCTTTCTCCCTTTCATCTTATTGCTAAAACTTCTATCAAGATATCTGAAAATGTTCTTCAAGTTAAGCAAAATTATCACTATAAATATCATTTACAAATGTTTGATGATAAAACTATTTGTCAATTGAAGTCTCAATCTAAGTATAAATTTCTTCACATAGGTGTTGTTTCTATAGGCATCTTCCCTTTGTTTAGATGAGGTCTAAATGTCAGTCTATTAGTCTGTTTACTTGACAATTGTCATAATTCTTTTGGTGCCTTCTTACTGAATGTTGTTCAGACCGGACTTCATGATGGTTCAATCTATACAACTATTTATCTTAATTACCCTGTAGCCATCCATCAAGAAGAAAATCTGAATAAAGTTCTTAAGTTGTTTCTTCAAACATATGGTCTCAAAATGATTACTGGTTCATGTCCTCTTGCTATCAAATACTAGATCATGTATCGTTTAACTAAAACTCTTCACCCACCTGTCAAGCACACCCCTACGCAAGGCAAAAGCGTGGTGAGTCGTGCCATAGAAAATAGTCAAATTATTCCTACTGAATCCATTTCATGGTCTGATCTTAAATTTCCTTGACAATGGATAGTTGATACAGACTTTATCCAGAAACCACGAAAATCCTTATCCTTTGCTACCTCTATTAAATATCTACGAGATAAAACTATTATTAGATTTAATTTCCAGATTCACCTGAAAGACCATATGCAAAATATTCAATCCTTGCCTATGACTAATTCTCATTGTCTGCATACCAAGAAAATCCATGATCCTAAAATAGATTCATATTTTTGTGTAGACTGTCAAAAGATCACAAGTCATCCTAACCAGTCTAGTATTAATATGAATAAAAGAGATCTAGCCATTCAAGAACTATTTGAAAGAAACAAGAAATTACTTGCTCAAGCTAAAAAGGTTAATATGGAAGGAACTTCTCAAGAAATGAATAAAGAAGAAGAAGGTCATGTATGGAAGACTCATCTTGGAGATGAGTCTTATTCTGAAAAAGGATTCCTAAAGGCTTCAAATTTTAGTCAATATTCACCTGATGGTAGATTCAGAGCTCAGATGTATTATCTAAGGACATTAGACAAAAGCCTTGATCAGTCTCCTGAAGTTAAGTTATTAAACTGAAATAATCTGGCAACCAAATGTCTCAACAATAAAGTCTCAGATATTCAACAGAGCCTTGATAAGGTATCTAAAATATTGAAAAGTATAGAGTTATTTCCAATTAGTGTTTTAAATGATAAAGGTTCTTCTTAGCATAGTCAGCTTGTTCAGAAGATAGATAAGGAGTCTAATAATATTAGACTACAACAACAGTCTGCTGATACAAAGATAGAAAGTCTAGTAGCCCAAGAGGAAATTATTAGCCAAAGTCAAGTTCAGCTTAATTATAGTACGGTTTCTCTTGAAACAAAGCAAGAAGAAGTGTATCAAGAAATTAAATAGCTATCTTCAGCATCTGATAGTATAATTAGAGAAATATCTAATCAAAGTGTAAGTCCTTCCTCTATTCTTGAGATTCTAGAATCCATCAAAAGTAAAGGTCAATCTTTTAAGACACAGTCAAAAAGATTGATTCTTGATGACACAGATTATAGTTAGAATATCCACTCCTGGCAGAATGTAGTAAAACTACAAAGAGATTCAATTCTAAAATCCAAATCAAAGAGTTTTCCAGAAATAGAAAAATCTATTGATAAAATTTTCCAAGTCGGCATGGCCAAAATAGAAGCTGAAGAAAAAGAAAGTTATTTTGAAATTGGTGAATCTTCTAGACCTCCATTAGACTCTTAGATAAAAACATTAAATCCTCGACCTTTCTTCTAGAAATTCAACTATAAACCACCAAAACAAAAGAAAGAAATGATTCATGCTATGCTAGCATTGGCCAATGTTCAGATATATGGTCTTAAAAAAGATCGCTTTAGTGTCAGTCAACAAATTACTAATGGATTCATAAGAAATATTAAAGAATGGTGGGATGCTTATGGTCAATAATTTTATGATAGTATTCACACACATCCTGAGCCAATTTCAACCCTCTAAAATGCTTTGTTTTCAAAATTTGTTAAAATAGTTGATAATGAAAAAGAAAAAAATAAAGCCAAGTTTCTTAAAGCTCAGTTACGTGACATGACTAGACTTGATGAGTATATATGTTATATGGAAAACTTGTTTTATAATTTTGGAGAAATTTTCAATCCTACTTATAAGATTAGATATATAGAATCATTTCCAAAATATTTTTCTACTAAGTATAAAGCTGCAATGGGTGATAATCTTGCAACAATGTATTTTGGAAGAGTCAATCAAAATATCTAAGTAGTTAATGAAAAACTGTGTGCAGAAAGGAGAGCACAAAAAAAAACTATAAAATTTTATAAGCAGATTGGTGCAAAGTTCTGCAATTCCATAGATGATAATTTTAGATGCATAGATGTTCATAAGTATAGGTAGTATAAGAAAAAAGAAGAAAAAATCTCAATCATGTAAGTGTTCTTTTGAAAATCAATTCATTGATAAACCTTGGAAGTCTAGCTATAAATCTAGAAGAAAGAAGTTTGGTCCAAGGAGAATATTTATAAAGAAGAAACATTGTTTTTAGAAAGCCCCTGTTAAGTGTTTCCTTTGTCAAGGAAATCATTGTGCCAATAAATGTCCTAATAAGAAAAAGGAGTCTACGAAAATTAATTTTCTGGATAGCCATAATATTAATGAAAATGAATATGTGTTGTTATCCGAAGATGATGAAGTTCAATATGACTCAGATATTTTAAGGGAAGAATCTGATAGTGATGCAAATCAGATTAATATGAACTTAGTAGAGTCTGACACAGACACTGAATCACCAGATTATGATTATGAGATTGGATTTCAGATTTATGTGATTTTTGCTCATTTTTCAGATGCTTTAAGTTTATCTCAGCAGCTATCTTTCTTATAAGAAAAATATGATAAAACTCCAGCATACATGATTTTTGAACGAATGTTTCTCCAACAAAAGATTGTGGATACTGAGAGAAAATATTCTCTTCATCTCTCTCAACAACAAAGACAAAAGGATGTTTTGTCTCAGAGAAAACCTCATAAGACATCTCAGGTTGAAGCTGCATATCAACCAGATACTTATGACAGGGCCACCTGGCGATTAAACTGAATTTCTCTGCTCCAGTTATTTCTTGCCAAAGCCCAGATTGAGTTACACAAACTCTTAAAAGAAGAAGCTCTTGCTGATGAGCAAGAACACCTCTTTGAAGAAGAGCTAATACAAGTTTCTAATGAGATTAATCTCATTATCAGGAGGGGGAAACCTCTCAGAATTAAAATAGTATAATTCATCAAATCTCAGTTTACAGTACCAATAATCTAGTTTGTGAATTGCAAATTAAATGGGATGGTTTTAAGCCATACAATCTAGATGTTCTACTTGATACTGGTGCTGACATTTCACTTTCCCAATATCATGCAATTCCTGTTGATATGTGGAAATCTAATTTTCATAGGCTAACTTTTAATACCAAGACAATAGTTTTAGAATTGTCTGCTATTATACCTGTTGTGCTTGGTGATAGTATTTATCAGTTCAAAATAGTCTAGCATGAGATGCCAATGTATGATATGATGCTAGGATCAGATAATATAGCAAATTTCTATTCTATCACAATTCTGCCACATGAAATAATTCTTGCATAGAAATATTCTTTATATAAAAAATCAATATATGAGTGCAAAATTCCATTAAAAGAAAAGCTAAAGAAGCCACCTGACATCAGATGGATCTAGTAAAAGGTAAATCTATGTCATGCTAGTATTGATATTATAATTGAAAAGCTAAAAAAAGATTATTGTTCTAAAAATCCTTTAGCTATTCGAAATAAGAAAATGTATGAATGTAAAATTGAGTTAAAAATGATCAAAGACAAAGACGAGAAAGAAGTGGAACCTAATTTCAAGGCACACCACTCAGGAATGTCTCTATCACTCAGAGAAGAATGTTTCTAGGAAATAAAGCAGTTAAAAGAACAAGGTTTGATCAGAGATTCAAATAGTCCATGGGCATGTGAAGCTTTTTATGTGAATAAAAGATCAGAACAGGTTAGGGGGAAGAAAAGGTTAGTAATAAACCATATACCTCTTAATAAATATGTTTTGCCAGTGCACCATCTAATTCCTTCAAAGGATGAAATTTTGCAAAGAATTTGTGGAAGTAAAGTCTATAGTAAGTTTGATTTAAAATTATGTTTTTGGCAGATCCAAGTTGCAGAGCAAGACAAGTATAAAACTACATTCGTTACTCCCTTTGATTAGTATGAATGGAATGTTTTACCTTTTGGTTTAAAAATAGCTCCTAGTATATTGATGACGTACTGATTTTTTCAAAATATCCCAAAGAGCATCTTGGTCATCTTGAAATTTTTTATTAGATAGTATATGACAATGGTTTAGTATTATCTGATAAGAAAATGACAGTATTCAAAGATGAAATTGAAATCTTAGGAGTCACTTTAAAATCAAGACAAGTTGTAGTTCAAGAACATGTCTTGAAAAATATAAAGAATTTCCCTGATGTGTTAAAAGATAAAAAGATGTTGCAAAGATTTCTAGGCTATGTCAATTATGTTACTAGATATTATTATAATATAGCTCATGACAGAATTCTTCTGAATAAAAGACTGTCAAAAAATCTTCTAGATTGCTCAGATGAAATGACTAAAGCTATTTAGAGAATAAAACAAAATTGTCATAATTTGCCACCTCTTGTTTTGCCTGGTAATCGATTAAAATTTATTGAAATTGATGCTTCAAATTTATATTGGGGTGCTATTCTTAAAGAAAAATTGTCAGATGGTACGGAGAAGCCTTGTAGATTCACCTCTGGGAATTTTAAGCAAGCCCAGAAGAATTATCATTATACTCATAAAGAAATTCTTGCAGTTATTAAAGCTATTCAAACTTTTATGTTCTTTGTTAGATCCAAAAAAATTATTTTTAGATTTGACTTAAATAATTTTATGAGTATTTTACAATCCACTGATAATCTGAAGAAAGGATCTATGAGCAGGTTAACTAGATGGGCTACCTATCTGTCAGATTTTGATTTCACAGCTAAACATATTCTAGGAAAGAAGAATTATCTTGTAGATTTCATTTCTAGAGAATTCAACTCAGAAAAGTCATAAGATTTGGTAATGGTAGTAATGATCACAAAAGTAAGGGACGTATTCCATCAGCATATATGGAGATGAACTCCATCAATTGCAAATCAATTGACAAATGAGATGAATGCTCTTATCAAAAAATCTCATGAAGCTTCAGATGAATTAAACAATACTCATTTGGTATGGACTACTCAGTTTCAAGAACTTGATGGTAAAAAATGGTGTTATACCATAATGTTGTATCATGAGGCCAACAACCCAAGGATTGCTAGAATAAATAATCCTTTCAAAAATCTTATTTTCAGGCATGGTTTTGAATTCCTCATCCAATGGTCTACTTTTTAGCCCATTTTTGATCCTACTATTGAAATTTTTTGGGACTCAGCTGAAATTTTAGATTATTTATTTGAGTTTTTAGATTACATAATGTCTACAAAAGCGTCAAATGATCCTGCTGTTCGAATTCCTCCTAAGCAAGTGAGGAATATATTTATTACTCTAAGAATAACTTTTAGAGTTAAATTTGAATTATTTTCAATCTAAAACTTTCAAGTTAATTTGCATGTTGGTTTAGCTCCTGCCCAACCATTAGCTGCACTTTGAAAGTGACTTATAATTTCTCATCAAGCTGTCTTTCCTCCTACACCTAACGTCTAGATGTTACGAATCCTGTCAGCATTATACATGGACCATACTGATCTTTATGATTATGACACTCATTATTCTCTCTAAGGAGAGTATGAGTTTTGTGATGATGATAAATGACTAATTACGGGGTCTATTCATAGCCATAAATGTGGGCACGTTACCCTTTTTCCAAGTAATGTAGACCTCACCACTTTCTAAAGGTGGTATACTGGTGATCGTATCGATAGATTATTTTTCTAATTGCTTTCTCTTTGGCATTGTGTAGTGGGCCCATAACCCACTTTCTTTTGGCATCTTGCCTTTTGTCCATTGATCTGACATCTTTGTGTCAACCTTCGATCTTCCCATTTCCATCTTATAAATATGGGAGGCTCTTTGTGTTATAAGCATCAATTGCCTAAGATCTCTTCTTTTATAGTCCTAGATCCTTAATAGGTTGTAAGGAATAAACATATGCTCTTCGCTTATTTGTTTATGGGAACCTACGAATCAAAAGCTTTTCCATCTATCTTATTAAAAGCATTTCTATTTCTATTTTTATGTCCATTCTAAAGTGATCATGTATGTAATGGTATCAGAGCCCATAAGTCAAGCATAAATGGCTAGATCTTATTCATCAATCAAAGTCTCAATCTAAGTATAAATTTCTTCACCTAGGTGTTATTTCTATAGGCATTTTCCCTTTTTTTAGATGAGGTCTAAATGTCAGTCTGTTAGCTTGTTTACTTGACAATCAACATACTTCTTTTGGTGCCTGCTTACAGAATGCTATTTAGACTAGTCTTCATGATGGTCCAATCTATATAATTGTTTATCTGAATTACCCTGTAGCCATCCATTAAGAAGAAAATTTTAATAAAGTTCTTAAGCTATTTCTTCAAGCACATGGTCTCAAAATGATTACTAGTTCATGTCCTCTTGCTATCAAATACCAGATCATGTATCGTTTAACTAAAACTCTTCACCTAGCCATCAAGCACACCCGTACGCAAGGCAAAAGTGTGGTGAGTCTTGCCACAAAAAATAGTCAAATTATTCCTGTTGAATCCATTTCATGGTCTGATCTTATGTTTCCTTGACAATGGATAGTTGATACAGACTTTATCCAGAAACCACGAAAATCCTTATCCTTTGCTACCTGTATTAAAGATCTACCAGATAAATCTATTATCAAATTTAATTCCTAGAATCACCTGAAAGACCATATGCGAAATATTCAATCCTTGCCTATGACTAATTCTCATTGTCTGCATACCAAGAAAATCCATGATCCTCAAATAGATTCATATTTTTGTGTAAACTGTCAAAAGATCAAAAGTCATCCTAACCAGTCTAGTATTAATATGATTAAAAGAGATCTAGCCATTCAAGAACTATTTGACAGAAGTAAGAAATTACTTGTTCAAGCTAAAAAGGTTAATATGGAAGGAACTTCTCAAGAAATGAATAAAGAAGAAGAAGGTCATGTATGGAAGACTCCTCTCAGAGATGAGTCTTATTCTAAAAAAGGATTCCCAAAAGCTTCAAATTTTAATCAGTATTCACCTGATGGTAGATTAAGAGGTCAGATGTATTATCTAAGGATATCAGACAAAAGCCTTGATTAGTCTCCTAAAGTTAAGTTATTAAACTAGAATAATTTGGAAACCAAATGTCTCAATAATAAAGTCTCAGATATTCAACAGAGCCTTGATCAGGTATCTAAAATGTTGAAAAGTATAGAGTTATATCTGAAAGGAGAACTAAACAAAGCAATTAGTGTTTTAAATGATAAATGTTCTTCGCAACATATTGAGATTGTTTAGA
Source organism: Torreya grandis (assembly GCA_037957365.1). Classification (NCBI taxonomy): domain Eukaryota; kingdom Viridiplantae; phylum Streptophyta; class Pinopsida; order Cupressales; family Taxaceae; genus Torreya; species Torreya grandis. The sequence goes on along the minus strand of JARHVA010001695.1, from coordinate 2,184,081 downwards.
AGATAGATAAGGAGCCTAATAATATTAGACTACAACAACAATTTGGTGATACAAAGATAGAAAGTCTAGTAGCCCAAGATGAAATTATTAGCCAAAGTCAAGATCAGCTTAATTCTAGCATGGTTTTTCTTGAAACAAAACAAAAAGAAGTGTATCAAGAAATTAAACAACTATCTTTAGCGTTTGATAGTATAATTAGAGAAATAACTAATCAAAGTGTAAGTCTTTCCTGTATTCCTGAGATTCTAGAATCCATCAAAAGTAAAGGTCAATCTTTTAAGACATAGTCAGAAGGATTGATTCTTGATGACATGGATTATAGTCAGGATTTCCGCTCCTGGTAGAATGTAGTAAAACTATAAAGAGATTCAATTCTAAAATCTAAATCAAAGAGCTTGCCAGACAAAAAAATCTATTGAAATTTTTTTCCAAGTCGGCATGGCCAAATAAAAGCTGAAGAAAAAGAAAGTTATTTTGAAACTGGCGAATCTTCTAGACCTCCATTAGACTCTCAGATAAGAACATTAAATATTCAACCTTTCTTCTAGAAATTACACTATGAACCACTAAAAAGAAAGAAAGAAATGATTCATGCATGCTAGCATGGACCAGTGTTCAAATATATGGTCTTAAAAAAGATTGCTTTAGTGTCAGTCAGTAAATTGCTAATAGATTCATAGGAAATATTAAAGAATGGTGGCGTGCTTGTGGTCAATAATTTCATGATAGTATTCATGCACATCTTGAGCCAATTTCAACGCTCTATAATTCTTTGTTTTCAAAATTTATTGGAATAGTTGATAATGAAACAAAAACAAATAAAGCCAAGTTTCTTAAAGCTCAGTTATGTGACATGACTAGACTTGATGAGTATATGTGTTATATGAAAAACTTGTTTTATAATTTCGGGGAAATTTTCAATCCTAATTATGAGATTAGATATATAGAATCATTTTTAAAATATTTTTCTACTAAGTATAAAGCTACAATGGGTGATAATCTTTCAACAATGTCTTTTGGAAGAATCAATCAAAATATAAAAGCAGTTAATGAAAAACTGTGTGCAGAAAGGAAAGCACAAAAAGAAACTATGAAATTTCATAAGCAGATGATGATCATTTTGGATGCATAGATGTTCATAAGTATAGGGAGTATAAGAAAAAGAAGAAAAAATCTCAATCCTGTAAGTGTTCTTTTGAAAAGCAATTCATTGATAAACCTTGGAAGTTTAGCTACAAATCTAGAAGAAAGAAGTTTGGTCCAAGGAGAATATTTAGAAAGAAGAAACATGGTTTTCAGAAAGCCCCTGTTAAGTGTTTCCTTTGTCAAGGGAATCATTATGTCAATAAATGTCCCAATAAGAAAAAGGAGTCTAAGAAAATTAATTTTTTGGATAGCCATAATATTAATGAAAATGAATATGTGTTGTTATTTGAAGATGATGAAGTTCAGTATGACTCAGATATTTTATGGGAAGAATCTGATAGTGATGTAAATTAGATTAATATGAACATAGCAGAGTCTGACATAGACACTAAATCATCAAATTAAGATTCTAAGATTGGATTTTAGATTTATATGATTTCTGCTCATTTTTTAGATGCTTTAAGTTTATCTCAGCAGCTATCTTTCTTAAAAAAAATATGATAGAACTCGAGCTTACATGATTTCTGAATGAATGTTCCTACAACAACAGATTGTGGATACTGAGAGAAAATATTCTCTTCATCTCTCTCAAGAACAAAGATAAAAGGATGTTTTGTCTCAAAGAAAACCTCATAAGACATCTGAGGTTGAAGCTGCATATCAACTAGATACTTATGATAGGGCCACCTAGCGAACTAAGTGGATTTATTTGCTCTAGTTATTTCTTGCCAAGCCCAGACTAAGTTACAAGAACTCTTAAAAGAAGAAGCTCTTGCTGATGAGAAAGAACACCTCTTTGAAGAAGACCTAATACATGTTTTTAATGAGATTGAATCTCATTTTCAGGAGGGGGGAACCTCTCAGAATCAGAATAGTATAAATCATTAGATCTCAATTTACAGTACCAATAATCTAGTTTATGAAATACAAATTAAATGGGATGGTTTTAAACCATACAATCTAGATGTTCTGCTTGATACTTGTGCTTACATTTCACTTGCTCGATATCATGCAATTCTTGCTGATATGTGGAAAGCTGATTTTCATAGGCTAACCTTTAATACCAAGACAATAGTTTTAGAATTGTCTGCTATTATACTTGTTGTGCTTGGTGATAGTATTTATCAGTTCAAGATATTCCAACATGAGATGCCAATGTATGATATGATGCTAGGATCAGAGAATTTACCAAATTTCTATCCTATCACAATTCAGCCACATGAAATAATTTTTGCACAGAAATATTCTTTATATAAAAAATCAAGATATGAGTGCAAAATTACACTGAAAGAAAAGTTAAAGAAGCCAACTGACACCAGATAGATCCAGGTAAAGATAAATCTATGTCATGCTAGTATTGATCATATAATTAAAAAGCTAAAAAAGGGTTGTTGTTCTGAAAATCTTTTAGTATTTAAAAATAGGAAAATGCATGAATGTAGAATTGAGTTAAAAATGATCAAATACAAAAATGGGAAAGAAGTGGAACCTAAGTTCAAGTCACACCACTCAGGAATGTCTCCAACACTCATATAAGAATGTTTCCAGGAAATAAAGCAGTTAAAAGAACGAAGTTTGATCAGAGATTCAAACAGTTCATGGGCATGTGAAGCTTTTTATGTTAATAAAAGATCATAATAGGTTAGGGGGAAGAAAAGGTTAGTAATAAACTATATACCTCTTAATAAATATGTTTTGCCAGTGCATCATCCAATTCCTTCAAAATATGAAATTTTGCAAAGAATTTATGGAAGTAAAGTCTATAGTAAGTTTGATTTAAAATCAAGTTTTTGGTAGATCCAAGTTGTAGAGCAAGACAGGTATAAAAGTGCATTCGTTACTCCCTTTGGTCAGTATGAATGGAATGTTCTACCTTTTGGTTTAAAAATAGCTCCTAGTGTATTTCAAGAAATGATGAACAAAATCTTCTCGAGCTACTCTAATTTTATCATTGTCTATATTGATGACGTACTGATATTTTCAAAATCTCCTAAAGAGCATGTTGGTCATCTTGAACACTTTTATCAGATGGTATATGACAATGGTTTAGTATTATTTGAGAAGAAAATGATAATGTTCAAAGATGAAATTGTATTCTTAGGAATCACTATAAAATCAAGAGAAGTTGCAGTTTAAGAACATGTCTTGAAAAATATAAAGAATTTCTCTAATGTGTTAAAAGATAAAAAGATGTTGCAAAGATTTCTAAGCTGGGTGAATTATGTTGCTGGATATTATTATAATATAGCTCATGACAGAATTATTTTGAATAAAAGACTGTCAAAGAATCCTCCAGATTAGTCAGATGAAATGACTAAAGCTGTTTAGAGAATAAAACAAAACTGTCAGAATTTGCCACCTCTTGTTTTTCCTGGTAATTGATTAAAATTTATTGAAACTGATGTTTCAGATTTATATTGGGGTGCTATTCTTAAAGAAAAAATTATCAGATGGCATAGAGAAGCCTTGTAGATTCACCTTTGTTAATTTTAAGCAAGCCTAAAAGAAGCATGAGTTTTGTGATGATGATTAATGACTAGTTATAGGATCTATCAATAGCTGTGAATGTGGGCACATTAACCTTTTTCCATGTAATGTGGATCTCACAACTTTCTAAAGGTAGTATACTGTCGATCATGTTGGTAGATTCTTTTTTTAGTTACTTTCTCTTTAGCAGTGTGTAGTGGGCCCATAACCCACTATCTTTTGGCATATTGCCTTTTATCCGTTGATCTGACATCTTTGTGTCGACCGTCAATCTTCCCATTTTCATCTTATAAATATAGGAGACTCTTTGTGTTACAAGCATCAATTGCCGAAGATATCTTATTAGTAGTGTGTCTATAGTCCTAAATCCTCCATAGGTTGTAAAGAATAAGCGTATGCTCTTCGCTTGCCCATTTTTGAGAACTACGAATCAAAAGCTTTTCCATCTGTCTTATTACAAGCATTTCTATTTTTGTTTTTATGTCCATTTTGAAGCAATCTTGTATGTAACAGATGGTTTTGATACTATCAGAATGGACATAAAAATAGAAATAGAAATGCTTTTATTAAGACAGATGGAAAAGCTTTTGATTTGCAGGTTCCCACAAACGGGTAAGTGAAGAGCATACGCTTATTCCTTACAACTTATGGAGGATGTAGGACTATAGACCTACTACTAAGAAGAGATCTTAGGCAAATGATGCTTATGCCTTGCAAGGTATGGATATCTATGAGGAAAGACAACTTGATGAGAAATTATAAGTCACTTCCAAAGTGCAGTTAATTATTGGGTAGGAGCTATAGTCTAGTCCAGAATCTATTAGAAATAGTTTCTTGTTTCCAGTAATCATTGTCTTCATATATAATGGATTTAAAATGGTGGGATCACTTCAAAAAGGACATAAAAATAGAAACAAAAATGCTTTTAATAAGACAGATGGAAAAGCTTTTGATTCATAGGTTCCCACAAATGACCAAGCAAAGAGCATACACTTATTCCTTACAACCTATAGAGGATCTAGGACTATAGACACACTACTAAGAAGAGATCTTAGGCAATCGATGCTTGTAACACGAAAAGTCTCCCATATTTATAAGATGGAAATGAGAAGATCAACGGTCGACATAAAGATGCCAGATCAATAGACAAAAGGCAAGATGCTAAAAGAAAGTGGGTTATGGGCCCACTACGTACCACCAAAGAGGAAGCAACTAGAAAAGGAATCTACCGACACGACCGATAGTATACTGCCTTAAGAAAGTGGTGAGGTCCACATTACTTGGAAAATGTTTAACATGCCCACATTCATAACTATGGATAGACCCCGTAACTAGTCATTAATCATCATCATAAAAATCATATTCTCCTTGGGGAGAATAATGAGTGTCATCATCATCAGGATTAGTATGGTCCATGTATAATGATGATGAAATTTTTAGCATCTGACAGTTAGGTGTAGGAGGTGTAGGAGGAAAGACAGCTTGATGAGAAATTGTAAGTCACTTCTAAAGTGTAGCTAATGGTTGGGCAGGAGCTAAATCAGCGTGCAGATTAACTTGAAAGTTCTAGACTATCAGGAGAACCTACAACAATCAATATGCTCTGATACCAACTGTTAAGTGACCCCTTATCCAACGGAAGCACAATTGATTACTTTCTTATAAGCAATTAAACATGGAATTATACCAGAATGATAAAGTAACTAGAAACTTGAGACAACAAAGAATTTGAAAGACAATACACACTCTTGTATTAGATATTATTAGAAGAAAATACAATAAGGAAGATGCCACTTCTTCCTCCACCTCAAAGGCTTGCCACACCTCAAGACCTTCTTCCCTCTCTCTCTTGCTCAACACAAAACCAACTCTACAACCTGAGTTGCTATCCCTCCTTGAATGCTTCAGCTGATCTCTTTGACCTTACACCTGTAGATCTCCTTGACCTTGCTTACTTCAATGCTTTTACTTGCCTTCTTGATAATTACAATACATGCCTTATGGGTCTTTAAATACAATCCCATGGTTACAAAAATAGAAACCTAACTACAATAATTAGACACGCAGCTCGTGACTATAATTAGTCATTTGACATGCAAACACTCGCTTCACTTAACTGACTGTTCGTCAACAACAGTTCTGGAAATACACAGGCGACCGACGTCGGTCCCTACTTGCCTGGTTTTGTCGACGTCAGCCGACCTCCTACCATCGCCGGTTTCCTTCTCCACTGTCTGTGACCGACATCGGTTATACTGTCGATGTTGGTTCCTCTGGTTCTTCAGCATCCTCTTCTTGTGTCTACAAATAGTTGAAGCTTTTAGCTTCACACCCTAACAATCTCCCACTTGGAGATAAATAGCTGCTACTGTACCTGTACCTGTACACCATCTATTTTGTTCTTTTGGCTCTGTATCCCTCTTCGAAGTCACACTTGAAGACCAACCACCACACAAACTTGTGATGCAATACCTGTATCTTATGCCACAAGAATTTTGCTGCTCCCAAATTCTTCATGACATACTTTTGAACCAACTCTACCCTTAGCTCAGAAAACACCCTGTATATGAAACCCTGCAACAAGTAACACAATACAGTAACAGGATAATGTAGCTAGTATTATCCACCCTGGTAAAGATAAAATACAATGGTCAAACCTCCATTGTTCTGCAGCTTACTCAAGACCATATACCATAGCCTTCTGTCTCATGTGTCCATCCACTCTCTTCTCTAAAATGGGAATCCATTCCTCCATCCAGTGCTTTTTTCCAGCTGACAACTCTACCAACAAAGGCCTGTTTGGTTCTTCTCCAAGGACTCACACTCCTCATCCATGCCAAGCTCCCACTGTTTCTGGATTCTACCTGCATTGCTTCTTCCATCTTCCTAGTTCTTGACTGTCAGTAAGCAATATAAAGAAGGTGAACAACGAATATGAGGTTCACTTACCATTTCTGACCTCCATATGGGTGTTTAGGACTCCTTGACAGCTAACTGTCCACCCATCATCCATTCCAGTGACTGATCTTGGCCATCTCCCAGTCTGCTCCCGACCGGTGTTGGTTCCCTACACTGACCCTGACTGCCGACGTCGTTTCCCTGGTCGACGCCGGTGTCCCCCCTGTCGACATCGGTCCTTATGACCAACGTTGGACTTCTCCTGCCTGACCTACCGACCCTGCTGGTTTGCACATGATCGATGTCGGTATCTGGCTGACTGACGTCGGTCCCATGTGACCGACATCGGCGTCTGTGTGTTCCTGTAAGTGATGAAATTTTCATCCATGAGCTCTTTTTGGAAAAAATCTCTATCCATGCTGCCCTGCTCAAATTTATTCAACCCCTGTGACTGATCTCTGTCCTTCATCTCCTCCATAAATACCAAGGCTTCTTTGTTCCTGTCAAAAGCATCAAATTTTCTTTTCCTACAATGAACTGTATCTATGCTTTCCGAATTTGAACACATACCTTTTGAATCAAGAACTTCCATTCCCTTCCTATTCATGTGACCAAGCCTATTAGACCACATCTTCGAATCTACACCTGAAGTAGAATCAGTAATACAAGTAGACACATAAAGAGTATCTACTTTCTTACCTCTTGCTAGAACAAGTGCTCCCTTGGTAACCTTCAAAGAGTCCACTGTGAGGGTTATTGTGCATCCCTCATCTCCCAACCTTCCTACAAAAATTAAACTCTGCTTCAGAATTGGAACATGCATGACCTCCTTCAACACCCATGTGTTGTCAATCTGCAATCTCAACTGCACTTTCCCTTTGCCAACTATCTGACAAGGCGTACCATCCCCTAAATAGAGCACTCCAAAGTCTCCCTGTTCATACTCATGAAACAAATCTCTGTTTGGGGATGCATGAAAAGATGAACCAAAATCTAAAATCCATGATCCTACCTGACTATCCAAAGAAAGTATAAGAGCATCCTGTACCATAATATTTGCATCCTTTACTTCTTCAGTACCTGCATGTTGATTCTCTTTATCTCTCAACCAACACTCTTTCTTTGTATGTCCTTTCTTTCCACAAAACCAGCAGGTAATACCTTTGGAATCAGATCTCCTTCCTGACCTTGATTTCCCTTGCTCAACCTTCTCCTTTTGCCTTCCCCTGCTTTCTGCACTTAGAGCATTCCCTGATGATTCACCTGTGCTTCTCCTGCGTATTTATTTATTCAAGATCACACTCACACCATCATCAAATTTTAAGATTTTAGAAGCAAATGTAGAATTACTTACTGCCATAACCAAACCGTCCCAAATTTTAGACAAAACATAAAATCAAGAGAGCCTTTACCTCATCATCAAAAACAATATTGACTGAAGCTAGTTGGTTTACCAAACCATGGAAATCATTGAGATGAGTATGTACCGATCCACCTTCCTGCATTTGCAAAGTAAATAGCTGCTTCATAAGATATACCTTATTAGAAGCCGAGGGCTTTTCGTATAAATTTGCCAAGGACTTTATCAACTCTTCCATTGTCTTGCACTGTGATAAGCTGGAAATCACAGATGATGCAAGGCTCAACCTTATGGAACCGAGAGCCTTCCGATCAAGAACACTCCATTCTTCATCCTTCATATCTGTGGGCTTGCATGCAACCCCACCCAACGATAAGTATAGATCCTTTTGATATAGATAATCCTGAATCTGCATCCTCTAGTGTTGATAATTCTTGCCGTTAAACTTCTCCATTCATAGCTTACTTTCTTCTGCCATTGCTGAACTCCCACTCAATCAGAAAACCCTGTGAATGACCTGTAATCAAAAAATTTACCTGCTTCTTACAAATCGTAGCTCTAATACCACTTGTCAGGAGAACCTACAACAATCAATATGCTCTGATACCAACTGTTAGGTGACCCCTTATCCAACGGAAGCACAATTGATTACTTTTTTATAAGCAATTAAACACAGAATTATACTAGAATGATAAAGTAACTAGAAACTTGAGACAACAAAGAATTTGAGAGACAATACACACTCTTGTATTAGATATTAATAGAAGAAAATACAATAAGGAAGATGTCACTTCTTCCTCCACCTCAAAGGCTTGCCACACCTCAAGACCTTCTTCCCTCTCTCTCTTGCTCAACACAAAACCAACTCTACAACCTGAGTTGCTATCCCTCCTTGAATGCTTCAGCTGATCTCCTTGACCTTACACCTGTAGATCTCCTTGACCTTGCTTGCTTCAATGCTTTTACTTGACTTCTTAATAATTACAATACATGCCTTATGGGTCTTTAAATAGAATCCCATGGTTACAAAAATAGAAACCTAACTACAATAATTAGACACGTAGCTCGTGACTATAATTAGTCATTTGACATGCAAACACTCGCTTCACTTAACTGAATGTTAGTCAACAACAGTTCTGGAAATACACAGGCGACCGATGTCGGTCCCTGCTTGCCTGGTTTTGTCGACGTCGGCTGACCTCCTGCCATCGCCAGTTTCCTTCTCCACTGTCTGTGACCAACGTCGGTTATACTGTCGACGCCGGTTCCTCTGGTTCTTCAGCATCCTCTTCTTGTGTCTGCAAACAGTTGAAGCTTTTAGCTCCACACCCTAACATAGACTGACAACAATTCAAATTTAACTTTGAAAGCTATTCTTAGAGTAATAAATATATTCCTCACTTGCTTTGGAGGAATTTGAATAGCGGGATCATACGACGCTTTTGTAAGCATTATGTAATCTAAAAATTCAAATAAATAATCTGGAATTTCAGTTGAGTCTTAAAAAAATTCAACAGTAGGATTAAAACTGGGCCAAAAAGTAGACCATTAGATGAGGAATTCAAAACCATGCCTACAACTAAGATTTTTGAAAGGATTATTTATTCTAGTGATCCTTGGGTTGTTGGCCTCATGATACAACATTATGGTAGAACACCATTTTTTACCATTAGGTTCTTGAAACTGAGTAGTCCATACCAAATGAGTATTGTTTAATTCATCAGAAGCTTCATGAGATTTTATGATAAGAGCATTCATCTAATTTTTCAATTGACTTACATCTGATGGATTTGATCTCGATATATGCTAATGGAATTCATCCCTTATTTCTGTGTCTATTACTACCATTACCAAATCTTCTGACCTTTCTGAGTTTAATTCTCTAGAAATGAAATCTGTAAGACAATTCTTCTTTCCTGGAATATGTTCAACTGTGAAGTCAAAATTTGACAGACAGGTAGCCCATTTGATTAACCTACTCATAGATCCTTTCTTCAAATTATCAATGGTTTACAAAATACTCATAAAATTATTTAAGTCAGATCTAATAATAATTTTTTTAGTTCTAACAAAGAAAATAAAAGCTTTTATAGCTTTATTAACTGCAAAAATTTCTTTATGAGTAGAATGATAATTTTTATCGGCTTGCTTAAAATTCTTAGAGGTGAATCTACAAGGATTCTCCATGCCATCTGACAATTTTTCTTTAAGAATAACACCCCAATATAAATCTAAAGCATAAGTTTCAATAATTTTTAATCCATTGCCAGGCAAAAGAAGAGGTGGCAAATTCTGACAATTTTTATTTATTCTCTGAACAGCTTTAGTCATTTCATCCAACCAATCTAGAGGATTATTTGACAGTCTTTTATTCAGAACAATTCTATCATGAGCTATATTATAGTAATATCTAGCAACATAATTGACATAGTCTAGAAATCTTTGCAACATCTTTTTATCTTTTAACACATCAGAGAAATTCTTTATATTTTTCAAGACGTGTTCTTGAATTACAACTTCTCTAAATTTTATAGTGACTCCTAAGAATTCAATTTCATCTTTGAATACTATCATTTTCTTCTCAGATAATACTAAACCATTGTCATATACTATCTGATAAAAAATTTCAAGATGACCAAGATGCTCTTTAGGAGATTTTGAAAATATCAGTACGCCATCAATATAGACAATGATAAAATTGGAGTAGCTCGAGAATATTTTGTTCATCATTTCTTGAAATATATTAGGAGCTATTTTTAAACCAAAAGGTAAAACATTCCATTCATACTGACCAAAGGGAGTAACGAATGCAGTTTTATATCTGTCTTGCTCTATAACTTGGATCTGCCAAAAACCTGATTTTAAATCAAACTTATTATAGACTTTAATTCCTCAAATTCTTTGCAAAATTTCATCGTTCAAAGGAATTAGATGCTACACTAAAAAAACATATGTATTAAGAGGTATATAGTTTATTACTAACCTTTTCTTCCCCCTAACCTGTTCTAATATTTTATTAACATAAAAAGCTTCACATGCCCATGGACTATTTGAATCTCTGATCAAACTTTGTTCTTTTAACTTCTTTATTTCTTGGAAATATTCTTCTCTAAGTGATGGAGACATTCTTGAGTGGTGTGCGTTGAACTTAGGTTCCACTTCTTTTTCGTCTTTGTCTTTGATCATTTTTAACTCAATTCTACATTCATGCATTTTCCTATTTCTAAATGCTAAAGGATTTTCAGAACAACAATCCTTTTTTAGCTTTTCAATTATAGGATCAATACTAGCATGACATAGATTTACCTTTTGCTGGATCCATCTGGTGTCAACTGGCTTCTTTAGGTTTTCTTTCAGTAGAATTTTGCACTCATATCTTGATTTTTTATATAAAGAATATTTTTGTGCAAGAATTATTTCGTGTGGCTGAATTATGATAGAATAGAAATTTGCTAAATTATCTGATCCTAGCATCATATCATACATTGACATCTCATGCTGGACTATCTTGAACTGATAAATACTATTAGCAAGCATAATAGGTATAATAAAAAACAATTTTGAAACTACTGTCTTGGTATTAAAGGTTAGCCTATGAAAATCAGCTTTCCACATATCAGTAGAAATTGCATGATATCAGGCAAGTGAAATGTCAGCACTAGTATCAAGCAAAACATCTAGATTGTATGGTTTAAAATTATCCCATTTAATTTGCATTTCATAGACAGGATTATTGGTATTGTAAATTGAGATCTTATGAATTATACTATTCTGATTTTGAGAGGTTTCCCCCTCCTAAAAATGAGATTCAATCTCATTAAAAACTTATATTAGCTCTTCTTCAAAGAGGTGTTCTTGCTCATTAGCAAGAGTTTCTTATTTTAAGAGTTCTTGTAACTCAGTCTAGGATTTGGTAAGAAATAACTAGAGCAAAAAATTTTGTTATGTTCGCCAGGTGGTCCTGTCATAAGTATCTTGCTGATATGCAGCTTCAACTTGAGATGTCTTATGAGGTTTTCTCTAAGACAAAACATCCTTTTGTCTTTGTTGTTGAGAGAGATGAAGAGAATATTTTCTCTCAGTATCCACAATATGTTGTTGGAGAAACATTCGTTCAAAAATCATGTAAGCTAGAGTTTTATCATATTTTTCTTTTAAGAAAGATAGCTACTGAGATAAACTTAAAGCATCTAAAAAATGAGTAAAAATCATATGAATCTGAAATCCAATCTTAGAATCGTAATCTGATGATTCAGTGTCTTTGTCAGACTCTGCTAGATTCATATTAATCTGATTTACATCACTATTAGATTCTTCCCATAAAATATCTGAGTCATACTGAATTTCATCATCTTTGGATAACAACACATATTCATTTTCATTAATATTATGGCTATCCCAAAAATTAATTTTCTTAGACTCCTTTTTATTATTGGTATATTTATTGGCATAATGATTTCCTTGACAAAGGAAACACTTAACAGGGGCTTTTTGAAAACCATGTTTCTTCTTTCTAAATATTCTCCTTGGACCAAACTTCTTTCTTCTAGATTTGTAGCTAGACTTCCAAGTTTTATCAATGAATTGCTTTTCAAAAGAACACTTACATCATTGAGATTTTTTCTTCTTTTTCTTGTAATTCCTATACTTATGAACATCTATCATCCAAAATTATCATCTAAGGAATTGCAGAACTTTGCACCAATCTGCTTATGAAATTTCATAGTTTCTTTTTGTGCTTTCCTTTCTAGACACTATTTTTCATTAACTGCTTTGATATTTTGATTGATTCTTCTAAAAGACATTGTTGGAAGATTATCACCCATTGCAACTTTATACTTAGTAACAAAATATTTTAGAAATGATTCTATATATCTAATCTTATAAGTAGGATTGAAAATTTACCTAAAATTATAAAACAAGTTTTCCATATAACACATATACTCAACAAGTCTAGTCATGTCACATAACTGAGCTTTAAGAAACTTGGATTTATTTGCTTCTTTTTCATTATCAACTATTCCAACAAATTCTAAAAACAAAGCATTACAGAGAGCTGAAATTGGCTCAGGATGTGCGTGAATACCATCATGAAATTGTTGACCATAAGCATCCCACCATTCTTTAATATTTCCTATGAATCCATTAGCAATTTGATGACTGACACTAAAGGGATCTTTTTTAAGACCATATATCTAAAGATTGGCCCATGCTAGCATAGCATGAATCATTTCTTTCCTTTTTTCTAGTGGTTCACAGTTGAATTTTTAGAAGAAAGGTTGAAGATTTAATGTTCTTATCTGAGAGTCTAATGGAGGTCTAGAAGATTTTCTAGTTTCAAAATAACTTTCTTTTTCTTCAGCTTCTATTTTAGCCATGCTGACTTGGAAAATTTTATCAACATATTTTTTTGTGTCTGAAAAACTCTTTGATTTAGATTTTAGAATGAACTCTCTTTGTAGTTTTACTACATTCTGCCAGGAGTGGATATTTTGACTATAATCTATGTCATCAAGAATCAATCATTCTAACAATGTCTTAAAAGATTGACCTTTACTTTTGATGGATTCTAGAATCTCAGGAATAAAGGAATGACTTACAATTTGATTAGCTATTTCCCTAATTATACTGTTAGATGCTGAAGATAGCTATTTAATTTCTTGATACACTTCTTATTTTATTTCAAGCGAAACCATGCTAGAATTAAGCTAATCTTGACTTTAGCTAATAATTTTCTCTTGGGATACTAGAATTTTTATCTTTGTATCAACAGACTGTTGTTGTAGTCTAATATTATTAGACTCCTTATCTATCTTCTGATCAAGCTGACTATGCTAGGAAGAACCTTTATCATTTAAAACACTAATTTCTTTGTTAAGTTTTCCTTTCTGATATAACTCTATACTTTTCAACATTTTAGACACTTGATCAAGGCTCTGTTGAATATCTAAGACTATATTGTTGAGACATTTGGTTTCCAAATTATTCTAGTTTAATAACTAAACTTCAGGAGACTGATTAAAGCTTTTGTCTGATGTCCTTAGATAATACATCTGAGCTCTGAATCTACTATCAGGTGAATACTGACTAAAATTTGAAGCCTGTAGGAATCTTTTTTCAGAATAAGTCTCATCTCTAAGAGGAGTCTTCCATACATGATCTTCTTATTTGTTTATTGCTTGAGAAGTTCCTTCTATATTAACCTTTTTAGCTTGAGCAAGTAATTTCTTATTTCTTTCAAATAGTTTTTGAATGGCTAGATCTCTTTTAACCATATTAATACTAAACTAGTTAGAATGACTTATGATCTTTTGACAGTCTACACAAAAATATGAATCTATTTGAGGATCATGGATTTTATTGGTATGCAGACAATGAGAATTAGTCATAGGCAAGGATTGAATATTCTGCATATGGTCTTTCAGTTGATTCTAGGAATTACATTTGATAATATATTTATCTGGTGGATCTTTAATAGAGGTACCAAAGGATAAGGATTTTCGTGGTTTCTGGACAAAGTCTGTATCAACTATCCATTGTTGAGGAAACTTAAGATCAGACCATGAAATAGATTCAGTAAGAATAATTTGACTATTTTTTATGGCACAACTCACCACACTTTTACCTTGCGTAGGGGTGTGCTTGACGGCTGAGTGAAGAGTATTAGCTAAATGATACATGATCTGGTATTTGATAGCAAGAGGACATGAACTAGTAATCAATTCAAGGCCATGTGTTTGAAGAAACAACTTAAGAACTTTATTTAGATTTTCTTCTTGATGGATGGCTACAGGGTAATTCGAATAAATAGTTGTATAGATTGGACCATCATGAAGGCCGATCTAAACAACATTTTGTAAGCAGGTGCCAAAAGAAGTATGCCGATTGTCAAATAAACAGGGTAACAGACTGACATTTAGACCTCGTCTAAACAAAGGTAAAATGCCTATAGAAACAACACCTATGTGAAGAAATTTATACTTAGATTGAGACCTCAATTGATGAATAGTTTTATCATCAAAGATTTGCAAATGATATTTATAGTGATCATTTTACTTAACTTGAAGAACATTTTCAGAGATCTTGATAGAAGTTTTAGCAATAAGATGAAAAGGAGAAAGCTTATCATAGACATCTGTAGGCTTAAGAATAGGGAGTTTCCATTCTGGACTAGGATTTTCTTAATTAAAATCTATTGTTGCTTCATTTACAGAAAAGAAAGATGTAGAAGATATATCTAAAAGAGTGCAAACATCAGATGTACCTATACTATTTGCAATTATCTAATTTGTTACATCCATAGTCTTCATATTGTCGGTACTAAACAGATCCATAACATGCCTTTCTCACGACTTCAAAGGATCACTCCCTTCTTTATTGTGTGAAGAGAGTATGGAAACAAATAACCAAAGTAACATTATAATAGAGATAGATAACAAAAGATGAAAGTATAATTTTATTGATATATCAGCCAGATATTATAGAAGCAACATAGCTTGACTCACATGGCTCTGATACCATTACATACAGGATCGCTTCACAATGGACATAAAAATAGAAACAAAAATGCTTTTAATAAGACAGATGGAAATTAAATCTGATAATAGATTTATCAATTAATTAATGACTGATCTTTTATTTAGAAGAATTATCCTATGAATCCATTATCCTCAACTATCTTAAACAATCTATTCCACTGAAAGAAAAGATAAAGAAGCTAGCGGACACCAGATGGATCCAGCAAAAGGTAAATCTATGTCATGCTAGTATTGATTTTATAATTGAAAAGCTAAAAAAGGATTACTGTTCTAAAAATCCTTTAGCATTTAGAAATAGGAAAATGCATGAATGTATAATTGAGTTAAAAATGATCAAAGACAAAGATGGGAAAGAAGTGGAACTTAAGTTCAAGGCACACCACTCAAGAATGTCTCCATCACTCAAAGAAGAATGTGATCATCATCACAAAAATCATACTCTCCTTGGGGAGAATAACGAGTGTCATCATCATCAGGATCAGTATGGTCCATGTATAATGCTTATTGAATTTGTAGCATTTGACCGTTAGATGTAGGAGGAAAGACAGCTTGATGAGAAATTGTAAGTCACTTCCAAAGTGCAGCTAATGGTTGGGCAGGAGCTAAATCAACATGTAGATTACTCCATCACTCAGAGAAGAATGTCTATGCCTCTAAATAAGATTTTTGAAAAGATTATTTATTCTAGTAATCCTTGGGTTGTTGGCCTCGTGATACAACATTATGGTAGAACACCATTTTTTACCATCAGGTTCTTGAAACTGAGTAATCCATGACAAATGAGTATTGTTTAATTCATCAGAGAAACATTAATAGTCCATTACATACATGATCACTTTAGAATGGACATATAAATAGAAACAAAAATGTTTTTAACAAGACAGATGGAAAAACTTTTGATTTGCAGGTTCCCACAAATGGGCAAGCGAAGAGCATATGCTTATTCCTTACAACCTATGGAAGATCTAGGACTATAGACACACTACTAAGAAGAGATCTTAGGCAATCGATGCTTGTAACATGAAGTTTGCCATATTTATAAGACAAAAATGGGAAGATCGACGGTCGACACAAAGATGCCAGATCAATGGATAAAAGGCAAGATGCAAAAAGAAAGTTGGTTATGGGCCCACTACGCACTGCCAAAGAGGAAGAAACTAGAAAAGGAATCTTTCAACACGATCGATAGTATACTGCCTTTAGAAAGTGGTGAGGTCCACATTACTTGGAAAAGGGTTAACGTGCCCACATTCACGGTTATGGATAGATACTGTAACTAGTCATAAAAAATCATCATCACAAAACTCATACTCTCCTTGGGGAAAATAATGAGTGTCATCATCATCAGGATCAGTATGGTCCATGTATAATGCTTATAGAATTCATAGCATCTAGCCATTAGGTGTAGCAGGAAAGACAGCTTGATGAGAAATTTTAAGTCACTTTCAAAGTGTAGCTAATGGTTGGGCAGGAGCTAAACCAACATGTAGATTAACTTGAAAGTTTTGGACTAAAACTAATTCAAATTTAACTCTGAAAGGTATTCTCAGAGTAATGAATATATTCCTCACTTGCTTAGGAGGAATTTGAATAGTGGGATTGATGATTTTGTAGGCATTATGTAATCTAAAAACTCAAATAAATAATCTAAAATTTTAGCTGAGTCCCAAATATTTTCAACAACAGGATTAAAACTGCGCCAAAAAGTAGACCATTGGATGAGGAATTCAAAACCATGCCTGCAAATAAGATTTTTGAAAGGATTATTTATTCCAATAATCCTTGGGTTGTTGGCCTCGTGATACAACATTATGGTAGAACACCATTTTTTACCATCAAGTTCTTGAAACTGAGTAGTCCATGCCAAATGAGTATTGTTTAATTCATTAGAAGCTTCATGAGATTTTTTGATAAGAGCATTCATCTCATTTGTCAATTGATTTACAATTGATGGAGTTGATCTCCATATATGCTGATGGAATTCATCCCTTACTTCTATGACTGTTACTACCATTACCAAATCTTCGGACCTTTCTGAGTTGAATTCTCTAGGAATAAAATCTATAAGACAATTTTTCTTTCCTGGAATATGTTCAACTGTGAAGTCAAAATCTGATAGAGAGGTAGCCCATTTGGTTAACCTGCTCATAGATCCTTTCTTCATATTATCAATGGATTGCAAAATACTCATAAAATTATTTAAGTCAGATCTAACAATAAAATTTTTAGATCTAACAAAGAACATAAAAGCTTGAAAAGCTTTAATAACTACAAGAATTTCTTTATGAGTAAAATGATAATTCTTCTGGGCTTGCTTAAAATTCTCAGAGGTGAATCTACAAGGCTTCTCTGTGCCATCTGACAATTTTTATTTAAGAATAGCACCTCAATATACACCTAAAGCATCAGTTTCAATAATTTTTAATCCATTACCAAGCAAAATAAGAGGTGGCAAATTCTGATAATTTTGTTTTATTCTCTAAATAGCTTTAGTCATTTCATCTAACCAATTTGGAGGATTCTTTGATAGTCTTTTATTCAGAATAATTCTATCATGAGCTATATTATAATAATATCCAACAGCATAATTGACATAGCCTAGAAATTTTTGCAACATCTTTTTATCTTTTAACACATCAGGTAAATTCTTTATATTTTTCAAGACATGTTCTTGAACAACAACTTTTTTGATTTTATATTGACTCCTAAGAATTCAATTTCATCTTTGAATACTGTCATTTTCTTCTCAGATAATATTACACCATTGTCATAAACTATCTGATAAAATTGTTTAAGATGACCAAGATGCTCTTTGGGAGATTTTGAAAATATTAGTACGTCATCAATATAGATAATGATAAAATTAGAGTAGCTCGAGAAGATTTTATTCATCATTTCTTGAAATATACTAGGAGCTATTTTTAAACCAAAAGGTAAAACATTCCATTCATACTTACCAAAGGGAGTAATGAATGCAATTTTATACCTGTCTTGCTCTGCAATTAGGATCTACCAAAAACTTGATTTTAAATCAAACTTACTATAGACTTTACTTCCACAAATTCTTTACAAAATTTCATCATTTGAAGGAATTGGATGCTGCATTGGCAAAACATATTTATTAAGAGGTACATAGTTTATTACTAACCTTTTCTTCCCCCTAACCTGTTCTGATCTTTTATTAACATAAAAAGCTTCACATGCCCATGGACTATTTGAATCTCTGATCAAACCTTATTTTTTTAACTGCTTTATTTCCTGGAAACATTCTTATATGAGTGATGGAGACATTCCTGAGTGGTTTGCCTTGAACTTAGGTTCCACTTCTTTCCCATCTTTGTCTTTGATCCTTTTTAACTCAATTCTACATTCATGCATTTTCCTGTTTCTAAATGCTAAAGGATTTTAAGAACAACAATCTTTTTTTATCTTTTCAATTATAGGATCAATACTAGCATGACATAGATTTACCTTTTGTTGTATCCGTCTAGTGTCAGTTGGCTTCTTTATCTTTTCTTTCAGTGGAATTCTGCACTCATATTTTGATTTTTTATATAAAGAATACTTTTGTGCAAGAATTATTTCTTGTGGCTGAATTGTGATAGGATAGAAATTTGTTAAATTATCTGATCCTAGGATCATATCATACATTGGCATCTCATGCTGGATTATCTTGAACTGATAAATACTATCACCAAGCACAATAGGTGTAATAGCAGACAATTCTGAAACTACTATCTTGGTATTAAAGGTTAGCCTATGAAAATCAGCTTTCCACATATCAGTAGGAATTGCATGATATCGGGCAAGTGAAATGTCAGCACCAGTATCAAGCAGAACATCTAGATTGTATGGCTTAAAATGATCACATTTAATTTGCATTTCACAAACTGGATTATTGAAACTGTAAACTAAGATCTGATGAATTATACTATTTTGATTCTGAGAGGTTTCCCCCTCTTGAAAATGAGATTTAATCTCATTAAAAACTTGTATTAGCTCTTCTTCAAAGAGTTGTTCTTGATCATTAGCAAGACCTTCTTATTTTAAGAGTTTTTGTAACTCAGTTTGGGCTTTGGCAAGAAATAATTGGAGTAGAGAAATCTGCTTTATTTGCCAGGTGGCCCTTTCATAAGTATCTGGTTGATATGCAACTTCAACCTGAGATGTCTTATGACATTTTTTCTGAGACAAAACATCCTTTTGTCTTTGTTGTTGAGAGAGATGAAGAGAATATTTTCTCTCAGTATCCATAATCTGTTTTTGGAGAAATATTCATTCAAAAATCATGTAAGATGGAGTTATATCATATTTTTCTTTAAAGAAAGATAGTTGTTGAGATAAACTTAAAGAATCTGAAAAATGAGCAAAAATCATATAAAATATAAATCCAATCTCAGAATCGTAATATGATGATTTAGTGTTTGTGTCAGACTCTGATAGGTTCATATTAATATGATTTGCATCACTATCAGATTCTTCCCATAAAATATCTGAGTCATACTGAACTTCATCATCTTTGAATAACAACACATATTCATTTTCATTAATATTATGGCTATCCAAAAAATTAATTTTCTTAGACTCCTTTTTATTATTGGGACATTTATTGGCATAATAATTTCCTTGACAAAGGAAACACTTAACAGGGGCTTTCTGAAAACCTTGTTTCTTCTTTCTAAATATTGTCCTTGGACCAAACTTCTTTCTTCTAGATTTGTAGCTAGACTTCCAAGGTTTATGAATGAATTGATTTTCAAAAGAACACTTACATAATTGAGATTTTTTCTTCTTTTTCTTATACTCCCTGTACTTATGAACATCTATGCATCCAAAATTATCATCTAAGGAATTGCAGAACTTTGCACCAATCTGCTTATGAAATTTCATAGTTTCTTTTTGTGCTTTCCTTTCTACACAGTTTTTCATTAACTGCTTTGATATTTTGATTGATACTTCTAAAAGACATTGTTGGAAGATTATCACCCATTGCAACTTTATACTTAGTAACAAAATACTCTAGAAATGATTCTATATATCTAATCTTATAAGTAGGATTGAAAATTTACCTATAATTATAAAACAAGTTTTCCATATAACACATATACTCATCAAGTCTATTCATGTCACATAACTAAGCTTTAAGAAACTTGGATTTATTTGCTTCTTTTTCATTATCAACTATTCCAACAAATTCTTAAAATAAAGCATTATAGAGGGCTGAAATTGGCTCAGGGTGTGCGTGAATACTATCATGAAATTGTTGACCATAAGCATCCCACCATTCTTTAATATTTCTTATGAATCCATTAGCAATTTGATGACTGACACTAAAGGGATATTTTTTAAGACCATATATTTGAACGCTGACCCATGCTAGCATAACATGAATCATTTTTTTCCTTTTTTCTGGTGGTTCACAGTTGAATTTCTAGAAGAAAGGTTGAAGATTTAATGTTCTTATCTGAGAGTCTAATGGAGGTCTAGAAGATTCGCCAGTTTCAAAATAACTTTCTTTTTCTTTAGTTTCTATTTTGGCCATGCTGACTTGGAAAATTTTATCAATAGATTTTTCTGTGTTTGGCAAACTCTTTGATTTGGATTTTAAAATTGGCTCTTTTTGTAGTTTTACTACATTCTGCAAGGAGTGGATATTCTGACTATAATCCGTGTCATCAAGAATCAATCATTCTGACTGTGTCTTAAAAGATTGACCTTTACTTTTGATGGATTCTAGAATCTCAGGAATAGAGGAAAGACTTACACTTTGATTAGTTATTTTCGTAATTATACTGTCAGACGCTGAAGATAGCTATTTAATTTCTTGATACACTTCTTATTTTATTTCAAGAGAAACCATGCTAGAATTAAGCTGATCTTGACTCTAGCTAATAATTTTCTTTTGGGCTACTATAATTTCTATCTTTGTATCAGCAGACTGTTGTTGTAGTCTAATATTATTAGACTCCTTATCTATCTTCTGAACAAGATGACTATGCTGGGAAGAATCTTTATCATTTAAAACACTAATTGCTCTGTTAAGTTCTCCTTTCTGATATAACTCTATACTTTTCAACATTTTAGATACCTGATCAAGGCTCTATTGAATATCTGAGACTTTATTGTTGAGACATTTGGTTGCCAGATTATTCTAGTTTAATAATAAAACTTCATGAGACTGATCAAGGCTTTTGTCTGATGTCCTTAGATAATACATTTGAGCTCTGAATCTACCATCAAGTGTATACTGACTAATATGTGAAGCCTTTGGGAATCCTTTTTCAGAATAAGACCTATCTCCAAGAGGAGTCTTTCATACATGACCTTCTTCTTCTTTATTCATTTCTTGAGATGTTCCTTCTATATTAACCTTTTTAGCTTGAGCAAGTAATTTCTTATTTCTTTGAAATAGATTCATATTTTTGTGTAGACTGTCAAAAGATCATAAGTCATCCTAACTAGCCTAGTATTAATATGGTTAAAAGAGATCTAGCCATTCAAGAACTACGAATCAAAAGCTTTTCCATCTGTCTTATTAAAGCATTTATGTTTTTGTTTTTATGTCTATTCTGAAGTGATCCTATATGTAATGGTATCAAAATATTCGAAGGATCTAGGACATTTAGGGATGACAATTCGTAGTCATCCCTAAATATGAATCTATTTGAGGATCATGGAGTACTGTTCATGACTATTTTAATTCACCTCTAGGATGATGAAGTTCAGTAGATCCTAGAGGCAAATTAAACGATACATGATCTGGTATTTGATAGTAAGAGGACATGAACCAGAAATCATTTTGAGACCATGTGTTTGAAGAAATAACTTAAGAACTTTATTGAGATTTTCTTCTTGATGGATGGCTACAGGGTAATTCGGATAAACAGTTGTATGGATTGGACCATCATGAAGGTCAGTCTGAACAACATTCTGTAAGCAGGTGCTAAAAGAAGTATGCTGATTGTCAAGTAAATAGGCTAACAGACTTATATTTAGACCTCATCTAAATAAAGGGAAAATGCCTATAGAAACAACACCTATGTGAATAAATTTATACTTAGATTGAGACTTCAATTGACAAATAGTTTTATCATCAAAGATTTGCAAATAATATTTATACTGATCATTTTGCTTAACTTGAAGAACATTTTCAGAGATCTTGATAGAAGTTTCAGCAATAAGATGAAAAGGAGAAAGCTTATCATAGACATCTGTAGGCTTAAGAATAGGGAGTTTCCATTCTAGACTAAGATTTTCTTCATTAAAATCTATTGTTGCTTCATTTACAGAAAAGAAAGATGTAGAAGGCTAAAATATATTTTGGGCATACTTGTTATATATTTTCATTAATGTCCTTTAGGCATAAGTTATGGACTTTCTACCCAGTTATCTTTTAATAATTTTTTATTATAAAAATTATATATAATTTAAATTATTTTTTATATATTTTAATAGATTGACTTTTTATTGATATGAAATAATAATAAATAATTATTATTATTAATTAAAATATTATTGAATTATATATTTTTTATAAATTATTATTTTATTTATTAAAATTAATCAAAATACATATTATTTTATAAAAAAGATAATCACTAATTTCTTTCTATTTTAAAATTTTAAATTATATAAAAATATTTTTATAGAAATAACACCCTACATTATCATAAAATCATCAATTTCATTTCCTTAAACTTAAATAAACAATCTTTTATATAATTTATCAAAATAATATTTGACCTTTTGTAATGGATAATGATTTTGTAGTGAATAATGATTATGATTGTTAGATGGGTAGTTGTGATGTTATTAAGTTTTAAAGTTATGGTTGCTAGATGAGTATTTATAATGTTACGAAGACTTTGAAACAATTTGCTTGTAGGGACAATTGCTTTAAATTTTCCTTTACATCTTTAATTTTGGTTGAAAGTTTATTTTTATGTATGGATATTTTTGTCCGTAACACTTATTTGTTTTATTTGATTGTTTTTTAGCCTTAGATATCTATTTTGAAAAGACATTAATATAATTTATTGTTCTGGATAAGTTGTAATATATACTATTTTAATTTCTTTTTTATTTTATGTATAATTAATTTATTTTTACAAATTATTGTAATTTAAAATAAATATTTTAAAGATTATTTTTTATTAATAAGACATATTATATCTTTTAATTGAGTTGTACTAATAGAGTTATGGAGTCCTTATTATCATTTAAATTATTTTTCCTAGTGTGTGGATGTGTGGAATTTTTAATTCCACTTCATTTCATCATTTTTCCACTGTCTTTGCCCTTTTATATCTCTTATTGCTACGTACCAGAATCATGCAATGAATTTCAGTAGGGTCTACATCTTCATAGCTTTTGTCTTTTAATTTGACTAATGGAATTAAAATATGTGTAAAATATTGATTAGCTCGTGGTCGCAGACTAACAGAATTCCTCAAGCTCTTAAGTTTCTTTATGTAGAGTGCACAGATCCATTGGATCATTAGCTTCACTTTATTTTCCCTAATGTCCGTAGTCTTGTACTTTATACATGTGTATGTTATAAGCACTTAATGTGCATGGAACACGTGGAATATTTTGATCATATTTAGTGACTTGGAAGCCACATGGGTGGGGTGGAACAATTGTACTTCTTGCCTCAAACATGATGCAAAGCTTTTAGGTGAACTTCAAGAAATTTTGTGAGTCTGTGGATGTGTTGCATTATGCATTCTGGTTAAATTTGGAATCATGCCCACAAGGAAGTCACACATTGGTAATGTCAACACTTAATTATGTGAGGCCACATAGATATCATGTGATTGTGACCACTCTGCACAATAAGAAATGGTATGGTGTGATCTATTATATACATATAGAACTGTTAACCCTTTACGTGCATAGTAGCTACACGAATACTATGGAGGCCATATAATAGTGTGGTTGAGTAAATTGACTACATTATAACATGACTAAAGTTATACGTTGTGATTGATGGCCAATCCGTTGGGTATTTAGTTATGATGTGGCCTAAGACCCTTATGACTTGTGATGGCCTTATATTGTGACCATGTGAATATATTTAAATATCTATATTCAAAATAGAATAGTATTTAAGTGTGGGAAATCAATTAAATAATATTATGTGTTAATATAATAAGTGACCCAACCTAAATGAGGGTTTTATATTCAAAGTCCATTCATAACAAGTGTATATTTATTCTATAGGGTTTTTAATGTTTTAAATCTGATGGTGGGGTCAATCGTAGTGATAGAATGCACTGTGAAGATCCTCGGTAATGTGACACGATCTTTTGATTTAGACCTAATTTTGCAAGTTAAGCAGTGTCACATAATGTTATCTGTGAAATGATGAGTTATGATTGTGCTATTTGGCACAATTTCCAAATAGGCTAACACAATAAATGGACTCTCCTTTAGCTTCGTGACCTCATGAACTGTATGTGTCTTCATGACTTTGTTATTGGAGGACGTAAGCTGAGGCATTCAATTTAAAATAATTGGGAAATTATATATTAAATTTGGAAAAATGTTTCCACGTGCCACATTAGTTATAATAAAGTATGATTAACTTATGATCTATTGTCTAAGACTTTTAAATAACAATATTCTAATTAGAATATTCTATGATGACCACACATACGAATCATTTTGTAGTGATTTACTTGGGTCATAGGCTATATGTGATTAAGATGTGTTTCCCACCATAACATCATGCTCATGGCCTCTCCCCATAGCAAACTTGAGCAAGTATCACTTGGTGGAAGTCTACAAATGCATTGAAATATAGATTCAACATTAATACATTTATAGTCCACAACTAGTTGATGGTGTTAGTCTTGTATTGTGAGCGCTTATGTATGTCGGGGGCACATGGATATTATGTTGTCTTGTTATTTATATAAATAAATAACACTATGACATTTTTCTTGGGACAACCTTGACACATGAAATTGTGATACTTGACAAAGATCCTATTGTTTAAAGAAATCAGGGAGTGCTTTCCCTCAAGCTTGAATTTCATGGATTTGATGACTTCATGGCCATTGTGGTTGTGACATGTTTTGTTGATATTGGTTTCATGCACTTGGTCACTCCTTACAATGATCACAAAAAAGTTTTACTTGCCCTCTGTGCACATATGTGTCAAAAAATATAGTTTGTGTTTTATTTTGTTTGAGGTCTGCTAAAGACTTGTGGCTTAGATCATTATGATGACATCAATTATTATTAATGTGAGGGACACTTAGACTTTAAATATATGCTAAAAGAGTATTGTGACCCTCTTGGGTGGTTTGGGGCAAGTGGATATTGTGACACTATATATGTGATCCCTGAGCTGAGCTATAGCCACTCTATTAACATATAGGTGTTGGAATGTTGAGATTCTCTGTGAAACTAAAGTCATAGTTATAGCAATAAAATTTAACTTGGACATAAAGGAAGGCGTTGTGGATGTGTTGGGTTATGTAATTTAGTTTAGGTTGTGCCCAGAAAATATAATAAAGATTCACAACTCAATGAATACACACTACATGTCTTTACCATGTGACCACAACAAGCACAAAGTGAAGGATGTGGATGCCAAGAAGAATCATTGCTCCTACACATGACACACAAACACATCATCATCATCACATAAATTTGATAACAAATATGATATTAAATAGGACATGTGGTGAAAAACAACAATGATTATTGGTTCTCAAAGCCTCCACCAACTTCAAAAGTGGTAGTGGCAATTCAATGTGCACGACTAACAACATAGATATATTTTTTTATTTATGATTTCATATGGGAGTCATTATGGAAATTCAATGTGTGCATGAATTTGATGAAGACATTTTTTCCCCAATTTTTGGTCGAAAAATACTTGAATTTACATAGGAAATTAGTCTTGTCATTATTCTCTAACTTATAGAAAATTAGAAAAATAATCTTTTTCATTTTTTTTTTACAAAAAATAATGTTTTTTGCAAATCCAATGTTAAAATATTTGCTTGCACATTTTCTAATGCCAAATAATAGGAAGAGGTGATTATGATAGATACATGCACAATAAATACTAAAAACCAATATCTATAAAGATTAAATATTTAATAAAAACCAACATGTATAAAGATTAAATATATATAGTAGTTGAACACTTTAAAATTAATCATGAATAAGATTTATTCTACCTAAACTACGTACTCAAGATAAATAAAAAAGATTTTATATAGAGTATGAAGTATATATAATAAATTTTTAGGGTATATTGTTTTTCTATATTATATGGAAGGTAAGTTGAAAGAGCGAACCATATGTCATAATCTATGAAATTAGTAGCCCACTCATTATTTTCAATTTAAATACTAGAAATTAGATTCTAAATGTTATTGTATACATAAAAATATGTGACAGGCCAGAGATATTATTGATGGAATGCACATGAAATTATATTTCATGATTCAAGTTGGAATAAGAGAAAATATTACATTATAAAATCCCAAAAGGTTATTCATTTCACATTCCCAATGTGAGTCTTCCTATTTATACGGGAATAGAGAACTTATCAAATAAGACAAAAATAAGACACTTATGCTAGACACCTAGGATTAATAACACTTATCTACAATATTGATACATCCCCTCTTAATTTGTAAGAGTCTTTGTCAGACCAAGCCGTCCTCTACACTTTTCAATTTGTACTCATCCAAGTGCTTTTGTCAGGATGTTTTTTCGTTGCTCTACTGTCAGGAAATGTTGGAACTTGACACTGCCATCTTTCACATAGTGTCAAATCAGATGAAATTTGGTATTGATATGTTTGGTTTGGTTGTTTAAGACTGAATTCTTTGCCATCTGGATTGAATAAGTGTTGTCAACCATAATATGTGTTGACAAAACTTGTTACTCCTACATATATGAAAGAACCCTTCTGAGCCACAAGATCTCTCTAGTTGCCTCTAAAGTGGCCATATATTCTATTTCTACTAAAGAAATTACCAACACTAATTACTTTTTGGATTTTCAACTAACAAATGTTGTTCTCAAATTCATTAGAAAACCCAAGG
This sequence comes from Torreya grandis, assembly GCA_037957365.1. NCBI lineage: Eukaryota > Viridiplantae > Streptophyta > Pinopsida > Cupressales > Taxaceae > Torreya > Torreya grandis. The sequence goes on along the minus strand of JARHVA010001695.1, from coordinate 2,156,581 downwards.
TAGACTTTCCATCTTCATGATCACCAACATAGTCATAATTTGAATACCCAACTAGTTTGAAGTCTCCTGCCCTAGAGTATTTGAGCCCAAAATTCTATGTGCCTTTGACATATATGAGGACCCTTTTTATTACTACCTAATGTTTATCCCTAGGATGTTACATGAATCTTGAGAGGACACCAACTATAAATGATATATCTAGGTGAGTTATGGTCACATATATTAGACTTTCAATGAGTTGTCTATATTTAGTGGCATCAACCAGATCTATTGAATCTTCATATGTCAATTTGAGATTTTGTTCCATGGGTGTGCTAAGAGGCTTACAATCTTCTATTTTGAACTTGCTCAGAATGTCACAAACCTACTTTTGTTGAGTGATAAATAAATACTTTGGTTTTTGAATTACTTTAATACCCAAATAATAAAGAAGATAACCCAAATCAATCATTTCAAAGCTTTTCATCAACTCTGATTTGAATTTTGTAGTGTACCATTCATTTTTACCTATGATGAGCAAATCATCAACATACACAACCACAAATAACACTATTTTGATGAAAAGAGTTGCATCTTCAAATTTAAAATATTTGAAGTTTATGTTGATGAGGTACTTAGCTAGTTTGACGTCCATGCTCAAGGGCCTTGTTTCAAACCATACAATGATTTTTACAATTTGCATACCTTGCGCTCTTATCTGTTCACTATAAAACCTTTAGGTTGTGTCATGTACACATTTTCCTTGAGGTTACCATTTAGGAATGCAATTTTAACATATTTTTGGTAAACTTTCCATCCATTGTGAGCTTCCAAAGCCAACATGGTTCGAATGGTAGTCCATTTTACTGTAGATGCAAAGGTTTAATTGTAGTCAAATCCTTATTTTTTAGCATATCCCTTTACAAGAAGCCTTACTTTTTGCTTGTCAAGTGAGCCATCAACCTTGTATTTGTTGCAGTAGACCCACTTGCAGCCAATAGGTTTGCATCTATATGAAGGATCAACCAATTTCTATGTCCCATTTTTTACAAATGCATTATACTCATCTTTCATTGTTTTTTTCCAAGATTCAAGCTTCTCAACCTATTTAAAAGATGTTAGTTTTGAATCAAACACAACATTGAGTTCTTATTCTGAATAATCATTCAAGTTGAGCTTTGCACTTCTTGTGCTTGTTTTTCCAACTTCATTAGGATTCGCTTCTTTCAATATTTGTTAATGACCCACTTAGGTATATGTTTTTATGTTTTAGGTGCTTCAAATTCATCCTCTAAAATTCCATTAGTTTGTGCCTTATGTTCTGGTGGCTTCTATTCATTTTCTAAGCACTCTCTCCTTCAGGAGGAGTTTCAAACACATGTATAGGAGACAATAGAAAATTAATAGATTCTCGACTATGTGTCCCCCACTCATTGTCTGGGATATCCAAATCATTCTCTCTATAGACATAAAACTTTGTATACTTGTCAAGTCAACTCAGTTTCCAATCAAAATTTTCTTTGTCATTTTCAGTCTCATAAAAGACAACTCTTATGATAATAAAAATTTTCTCTTTATCTTCATATAGTTTGTATGCCTTGGAGGATTCAATATATCCCAAGTGGATGCAGTTTCGACACTAGGGTCTAACTTATTTCTTTTCTCCTTTGAAATCAATGTGTAACAAGTGGATCCAAAAATCCAAAGATGTCACGTTGAAGGGAGATGACCACACCACATCTCATACAAAGTCTTGGATTCAAGATTTGTTGATGGTGATTTGTTGTGAAGGTATACCGATGTTTTAGCTACTTCAACCCAAAAGTGGAGATTTACCCCTTTGTAATGCAACATAACATGAAGCATATTCATTACAATTATGTTCATTCTTTATATAACTTCATTTCGTTGTGGAGTATAGGGAACTGTGAGATGGTGTTTGATCCTATCTTGCTCAAGATAGGATTCAAGTTTCTTTGAAGTGAGTTCACCACCATTGTTTATCATGAGTGTCTCGATATGAGTTTGAGATTCTTTTTCAATCATATTTCAAAACTGTTGGAAGTCTCGAAGGTTCTTGATTTTTTATTTTAAAAGTATATCTAAGTAATCAGAGTGTAGTGATATAATGAACAATATAAAGTACTTATGACCACCAATAGAGACGATTGGAAGAGAACACAAGTCTGAGTGAATCGATTTTAACTTTCAGTCAACTTTCCACTGTGACTTTGGGAATGGTTCTTTTGCATGTTTATCCAAGATGCAGGCTTCACACTTTTCATCTAATTTTAAAGGCAAGGTAGGCATGCCAACAACACCATTATTTTTCAATACACAAATTTTGTTATAGTGAGTGTGCCTGAATATTGCATGCCAAAAAATGTCTAGAGGCATTCTATCTTCCATAAGATAAGAATATTTCCTTAAATTTTATGGCTCACCCTTGAGTTTGAGTAGTTTTCCTTCCTTGTATCTAGTCAAGATGACTGTATGGTCACTTTTTCTCTTGATAGTGACATCACAATTAGTCAACAAAATGGAATGACCTTGTTTCCTTATGAGTAATAAGGACAATAAGATTCATTTCAATTGAAGAAGGTAGAGGATATTTTAGATTTTAAAATTTGAAAGCCTTGGACACTTGAGTCTTATTGTTACTCTTCCTTGTGGTTGTAGACTTGATCTATCTGTGAGGTGTACGACACTACAACTTTCTTCACTAAACTCCTCTAATAAGACTCTTTGGAAAGTCATATGTAGAGTGGCACCAGTATTAAGAACCCAAACATCAAACCATGAAGAATTGACTGAGACACTATTTGTTTCATCATTTGTACTAGAAAACACACATTCACTGGTGAATTTGGTAGATTTTAAATCTTTTATTTTTCCTATTTATTATTATCATATGCTTCAATTTTCTCCCATGGAGTTCTGTATTCATGAGTGTCATGGACTCATTTTCTATCACACCATTCATAGTAGAGGTTTTGTTTGTCATTCTATTTTTAACCACATTGGTTTTCATTTTTTCCACCTTTTACCTTATAGTTCTTATTGTACTTATTATTACCTTCATTTTTGGAAGACATGGCCTTATTTTTTTTTTGGAAGAATTTTTTTTGACATAACACACACTTTCTCCTATTGTCAACTCGATTTTTCTTCAAAATGCCTTTTCTTTTTCTTCCATCTTTTAAACCAATTAATCAAACGTGAGAGTCTTCAACTAATTACTTGCTTGTATAAACTCCAAACAGGTTTAATAGTTGGGAAGAAGGGTTTTATGAATGTGGTCATCTAGATGTCAATTTTAACACCCATTACTTCTACATCATGATTGATGCCATGTATCTCTGAAGCCAATCTCATCACACCACCATCTTTCAACTCAAAGTGGAATAACTTCGATTATAACTAAATGAATTCCAATTCTAAGTTGGAATCGTATAACTCCTTCAACTTGTGAGATGCTTCCTGTGGAGTATTGCACCCCTAAATATGATGAAACATATCTTCATCAACTGAGGCCCTCATCAAGGCCAATGATTTATGCTTTTTTTACCTCCATGCCTGAATATCCTTTAAATTTCCTATTGGTTCAATTGGTGTTGTATCCCCATCATAAATATCAAACCATATATCATTGAAAATGAGTGTGTTCTCTATTTGTTGAGACCATTCTAACCAACTATCTTTGTTGGTTAATGATGTGCTAATGATATATTTGATTAAATGCATGGTTTTGAGTTTTGAGTTTTTATTAACCCCAATTGGTTCCTTTTCACTCCAAAATGTTCCCCTTTCCTTATATACCACTAGAACAATATACCAAACCTCTTGATATACCTACCCTTTCTATATACTCATCATTATGTGGAAGAAGATAGCCCTTTCAATATACTCGATAGCATGTGAAAGATTCCTTGAGTTATGTGAGATCAGAGTGGTACATGGTACCTAGTTGGCATGTGAAAAGTATTTTCCCTATCATTAACACCAGCGTAAGAAAAAAACCTCATACATCAATATACTCTATTTTTCTTGATCTATGGATTAACATTTTTTGACAATGACGAATGGGTAAAAGAGTAACTCTCTTTATTTCTCCTTAAATTTATAAAATTTGGTTATTGTTTACCAAATTTGTTGAGAGTAACTTGCTCAAGACAATTTTAAATGAAAAAATTGCACCAAATCTCAATGCTTTTCAAATTTAAATGATTTTCAAAATTTGAAAAAGATCATTTAAAAGAAAATAAAAATTCTTCTTTTAGATGAAAAAGCTTAAAATGCGTACTTTTTTCCTCCAATTTTGATTATATTAAATATTCCAATATTGGAAAAATAGAAAAGTACAAATTATTTCTTGGAATAAGCTCCAATTATGCTTCACATTGAAAAGATTTTCCAAGGTAATAACAATAACATGTATTTTAATCAGCTCCACACAACCTTGGTGATGTAGCAGGAATACTCTGAGTAAAAAAACCTTGACATGATTAAACATAATGCCTAACCAATTCTACAGGCATAGTTGGCAGTCCATAAACTACATAGAGTTGATGACCTAAATAGAGAGTAAAGGAGTAGCTCTAAGAAACCATTAGTATTAAGATGCATCTCTTCTAAAATTCCATGCAGTCTTGAGAATGATTATTTTTCAATGCCAATGTTGGGTAGCATCACACCTTTAAAAAATAGTAAAAAACTATCAATATACAATATAATGATGTCAAAATAGTTCCCAAATAGCTCCACATAGATCTAATAATACCAAAAACTTTCATAAGATATTGAGCAATAGAAAATGGCCCATATGAAGATGATTCATTGCCAAACAAGTGCTACATAGATCTAAAACTATCAGGAACATTAGAATTCCTTTTTAATCCAAAATGCCTCCTTGTTGGCGTTGGTTTACTATAATTTTCACAGTGATACAAATCCTTTGAAAGATAACTTTTATTGTAGGTCGTACAGATATAAAAATGAAGAAGAAAAACAAACTAATTTTACAAGCTCTGATACTAATGATAGGTTAGAGATATTATTGACGAAATGCACATGAAATTATATTTCAAGATTCAAGTTGGAATGAGAGTAAACATCACAGTATGAAAACTCAAAAGGTTATCCATTTCACATTCATAATGTGACTCTTCCTAATCTTACAGGAATGGAGAACTTATTGAATAAGACAAAAACAAGACACCTATGCTAGACACCTAGGATTAATAACAATTATATACAATATTATTATAATATACCCACCTTTAGTATTGTATAAAATATAAAACATAGTAAATAATATTTAATCAATTGTGCAATCAAATATAAAAGGTGATGAATGGGTTTAAACATTTCATAATGTTTTCATTCTGGTGAATTATGGATTTTGAGTCACTCTTGAACATATCATCATAATCTAATGTATTCACATCGATCTATGAATTTATGAACCTATTTTCCAACCATATATAATTCTAAAAAAGGGTAGTTTCAAGACCGTATGGATGGTCTTCGTCAGGCCCTATCAACTTGTAATGTGAGTCATTGATCTTGTTCATTTGCTTTCAATCCTTTGCCTTCTCTCTTAAATTCACACATTTTGACTTTTGGCTCTTCAAAATATGAAGATCTTACAAGACTAAAATTGATAATATTTGTTTAGGGTCCTATGTAGATAGGGTTAGTTGTAATTTTAAAAATACCTCAAAGTATATAAAGACATTACAAGCCGATAAACAAAAAATCCATAACATTAAATAATGTCAAGGAAGTGCTCTAATAGTATGCTAGATAAGAATAGATAAAACTTGATTATCAAATGAGCATAATCACTTATTTATTTATAAAATAAAAATTTTAAACTTTGAAAAAATTTGGACACTTGATCGATATCCAATGACTAGAAACTAGAAACATAGGAAAGAAAAGTGTATTGACATAATTTAAAAGAGAGTATATTCAAATGTGTCAAGATTGTGGAAAAGCTCCTAGCTACAGATTAAGATAAGCATGAGGTAGATGTGGGCATTCCATGAAGATGCATGAAGGTGGTTTAAAGCTTTAAATGTTGCTATTATTATTCAATAATGCTAAATTTATACTTTATCCATATATAGACAAAAATGCATAACATGTATAAAATAATATGAAACAAATACAAGGGGCCATTTTTTTAGTGTTTATAGTTTTCCCCACTTTATGGTGCATGTTTAACCACAAAGTATGTATTGTGGGCCCACATTTAAAATTATAATATGTATAAAAAGGATATATATGTTGTTGTATATATGAGCCTTTGAGTTCTTAGATGTTGAGCCTTTGAACCTAAAAACCTACACCTAGCTTTCCTACAAAAACATGGGTGAGTAGAAAATGTAATTTCTAAATATAAATTAAGATATCTCCTTTGTCCCTATCATGTAGAAAAAATACCATGGGTCTAACATATCATTGAAGGAGATAAAAAATGCAGTGAATTTGAAACCATATGTGTCAACAAGTGATAGGCCTCCACATCTAAAAATTAATGAGTCATTGAGTCAGTGAGTATTGGGAGCTGAAGTTCAAACCCCCTTGTATTCAAGCGATGTGTCTACAATCCCATATCATTATGAATAAATTTTATAAATTGAAACATGACCATTATTAAAATATTGATACTAATAAATATGGAGTGTGCTTGCCCCCTCAAGATATGAGTGAAGCACATGAGGCACAATGAGACATTGGTTTACTTATTTTGGATTTTAGATTATATAAATAAATTCAAACTAGGGTATATTCATATTATGTAAAATATATCAATTTTATACAAATCTGTATAAAAAATGGATAGATTGATATTATAATTAGATGATTTGAAATTGACAAATTAAGATAGGGGAAATGTACTTTTTTTTAATAATATTCTATAGCTTAAATTTTTGTCACTAATTATGAAAATGCTTTGTGTATGCTCTATCATTACTTTGATCATGAAATAATATCTAAAAATTTTCTTGGTTGTCAATAAACTATGATCCCTCTGATAGCCAATACTATCTTGGCTCTACAGATAATACCCTTATCTATTTTGCAAGTCTGTAACTCCTCAGACCTCTGCACCTACACATGTATATGCTTCTTTCATTTGTGTTTGCCTTCGGTCATGTGTGATGATCTATATTTTCCTTCTCCTTTCATCCAAACCATAGTTTTAATTTTGACCACAAGATGCACTTTAAAGGTTAGTATTTCAGGTTGGACATCCCCAACTACTTCCGAATGAATGGTTGAGTGTTGTATATGTTTCATTACTCTGAGGAGGGTTCAAACCGTATGTATTTCTCCCATTTATGTGAGTATGTGTATAAAATCATAATCAATATAGAATGCAATACAAGTTTTGATTTTAACACTTGGCACCATGCAACTCTAACTTTCATGTGTATTCAAACTTGGTTCTATGAATCCTTATTTTAGTGGTTTTCATATATGTATGTCTTTGTGATAATGTCTCAAGAGAGTGATAATTGATTCCTCAAGTTTGTTAGAACTTTCCAAGATAATTATAACTTTATGATTGATTTGTATTTATAATTGACTCTTCATTATTTCATGTTATGATCAACCCTTGAAGCATGTCTAGATAACTTAATGAAGACTTCCCAATTTTTAAAATAGTCATTAAGTGTTCATAGACACTACTGACAGAGGTAGACACTTGCAATAGCCATGACTATCTAATTAATACTAATATTTTCCTAAGAGTGTAAATCAATGATATGAGATATGGATAAAATCTATTTGATATTCTATAAGGTTCTTGCATATTCAAATTCTTATTATTTATCACTAAAACATAAGAAATATTTAATTTAATGAAAGTAAACAAATAAGCATAGCTTGAGAATAGGGTTGGCCTAGATAATAGATGGGTAGACAGATAACGAGAAAGTGTTCACAAGAGTTAAATGTGTGTGAAATATCCATGTATGTCAAAGTGTTTCAAATTTGATGTTTCCAATGTGTCTAATACCAAATTTAGGTGTCTACAGATGTCCCCCATCTGAATTTAGTAATGAAAATTCTAAATTAAAATGATAAAAGAATAAATTTAGTAACTGTGATAACCACACTTGATGTTGATAAGTATTCCTCAAATTTCCCCTTTGCTTCATGTTAAATTTACAAGAAAACATGTATATATCAATCATATAAATCATTGAACAACATGAAATTGAAAATCTAAGGATAAAATAGACCTAGTAATATGCAAACCCAAATATTGTTAGAGGTACAATCACTGAGGGGTGGGGGGTGAATCAATGAATCAAGATATTTCAAAAATTCAATATAAATCCTTCAAACCCTTAGTCATACACCATAAGCAATCAAGAAGCAAATAACCCACTCATAACAATGAATATGAAAGATAAGCAATATCTATGTGGGAAACCCTCTTAGGAGAGAAAACCCACTTTCAAGATAGAAAACACATGGACTACTTGTCCTATAATATGATTACTAACATGATACTTTAGTGAAGTACCCACTTCACAAGGAACACCAACCCCTTAAGGATGACAAAGCACCAACTTGCCTAAGATGTTGAGCACCAAAACAACATCTATGAAATGAAAAATTCCAAAAATATGATTGATTCTCAATATGATTTATAAACCCTACAAAACAACCTAATTAAATTCTATTCACTCATTCAAACCTTCACACACAAGCAAGGCATCCAAAACCACCTTTTAGATCAATCTACACACCTTCGCTTGTTCTCATGCATCAAACCTATAAATTTAACTTTAAAATGATGAACACCTGATCATACATGCAATACACACTCTGATATTCCTCTCAAAACATCCACATATCTCTCACAACCTTCACAAATATTTTCATCATGTACTCACATCCTCTCTCAACTCTCATCCAAATAGGTCAATTATGCCTAGTATTTATACCATACACTCATCTAACACATCTTGGTCAGCCAAGATGCTTACCATATTTGTTATACCTTTGAAATAGGTCTTCATGCATGCTACATGTAATAACCCCACACTCTTAAGGTTGGTCATGAGCTTATTGACCCCAAACCACCATTAGGTCTTGGTGAGACCTAAAACAATTAGGCCTTCACATCCACACATTACTTTTGCAACCTCCTTGACTACCTTTAGATTTCACCAATTCATAAAACATATCAAACCTATATCCAATAGACCCTTGCTCACTCCCTCATGGGTCCATGCCCCCTGGAACACAAACTCAACACTTGAACTTATCAATTAGGTCTCCTCACTCTTCAGGGCTTCATACACATAAAACACAGTCTCAAACTTTTGAAGAAAACACTCAAGTGTTTCACATAGCCATATGATTAGATCATATGGGTTAACCCTTCAGGACCTTAGATACTATTTTACTATTTTTGGGAAACTAAGCGTTTAATTTCCTAATTAGTAAAGGGTCTAGATTAATCTAGAAAACATGTAATAAAATATGCCTAAATTAACTTACTATTTTATTAAATTTAGATTTGATAATTTAATTACTAAAAATAGAAAGCAAGGGGATAAAAAGTGAACTTCACTAATTTTTGGACTAAGATAGAGGAATCTATAACTGCAAATTGATGAGCTAACTAGGTAGACTATCAAAAATAGGACCCAAAAGTCTATTTTCTGCCTGCATAGTAGCATCGAAAACTAGACACTTTGGGGTCCAGCACTATAGTCCTATTTTTGGTGCTATGGTCCTTTTGATCTGCTTCCTCTAAGCTTTTTAGGTTTTGTTTTGATGCTTCTAGAAGCTCTGAGTTTGATATAGCAACTCTCGATCATCTATGGAGCTCCATATGCAACTGATTTTATCTCTTAGGGTCCTAGTTCCTCCTTATGCTTGATAAGTGGTCTTGAATCAATTGGAAAAAGGGATTAGTGTGTATTATGCACTGAACATGTGATCACACCCCATGTGTGGGCATGCTGCCTACATACCAATATTCTGAAGAGGGATCAAGGCCAATGTAGTTTTCCTACATAAAATGTGTATTATGCAATTCTATATATGTAATGCAAGTATTATGTGAATTTGGGCAAGCTTGAGATGAATCATGACTTGTACGAGAGATTGAGTAGGCTATAAATAACAATGGTTGGTTGTATGCAGAGAATAAGAAGATTTGCTTGAAGGTGCTTAGTGTATTTTTAGGTTGTGCCTTTTGAATGATCACCAACCCTTCTAAATGACCCTTGAATAGTCTTTTATAGGGAAAATGATGATATTGGGTTAGATGAATTCACATTAGGCCAATAGGGAAAAAAATAAGGAACCAAAGAAATCTTATTGTTTGAGGCTAAGAGTGACTTGGAAAATAGCAGTAAAAATTAGACACCATAGGGTCCAACACTATAGTCCAACTTATGATGCTAGTGTCTAAGGGGAAAGGGATCCTAGGGGATAGGTCTATGCCTAGGAGAGGATTCCAAGATAGCTAGGGTTGAATTTGGAAGGCTTCAAATGAATAGGAAATAGTAAAAAACATGCCTATTGGGTTGTGCAAGGGAGTAAGAAGGACCTATGGTTTGGGTGTCACAAGTCATGCTCAAGTTGTACAAATTGCATTTTTATATGATTACATTTGCCCCCACTTTATTATAATTATGCATCAAAGCAAAATACTAGGATATAGGAGAAAAATAGAAGCATACCTGAACTTACTTGTGAGGCTAAGCCCAATAAGCTATGTGATGTTGGATTGTGCGTAGTGAGAGTAAATTGTATTGTGTAAATCTACAAGTAAGTAAAGTGAAAATAGATCAATTCTTACTAGATATTCTATATCTAAAATAAGAATGTACAAATCTAGGTAAAGAGAGAGAAAGGAAGAGAAAGGAATGAATACACCTCATAGGGTATGTGAACCGATACAAAACATGTGCTACTAGATTATGTTGAGTGATGTTGGATGTATGTTTAAACCATGAGTTATATTGATGGATGAGTTGAGTGCTCAATCCCCTAGAAGGTGGTTCAATAATGCAAAGGCAAGCCCTTTGCTTCCATCGTCACCAACTATGTGAAGTTAATGAATCATGCATGTGTTAATCGATGTCTAGACCATGTATCTAATCCCTCTAAATAGGTGGCTCAAGAATACAAAGTCTAGCTAGTCCTTTGGCTCCATCGTTGCCCTGTGATGTGAAGCTGAATAGAAAGATACTAGTATACACTGAATGTCATATGAGATGGCTCATGAATTCTATGAACATGTTATATTTTGACAATGTTGGCATAGATAGCTGAATTTAATTGGAAACTAGGCCAATGTTGGCCACTTTGAAAGATGGAGATTAGACTTGTATAGAAGCCCCTCTAAAACTGGAATCAAGGCTTAGAAAGCCACTCATGAACTTGAGTACGTGGGAAGCAAACTTTTATGAAAGTTTACTTGAAAGTGATGCCAAACACCTGTAGATAGAGTAAGGCATGCAACTACTGGGAATATACAAGAAAAATATATTGAACTTAGAAAAGAGAAGGCCCATGTGCCATGCACATTGCCCCCAATAATTGGTGTCTAGAACATATATTTTGAACTAAAAGTTGTATCAATTGTCATATCTAAACTATAAGTGAAAACCATATGGTGCCCCCTATATTTGGATTCTCTGAGCAAATAAGTGCTAAAAACTACTGTGTTCTAGACTATACTACTATCGCAAAACCATGACTAAAATCACCCCTCTGCTTGATTTTGAAAAAATTAGAAATTTTTTTGTCTAGACACTTGCATCAAAAATTGGACACTTCGGGGTCTAACACTATAGTACCATGTGTGGCACTATTGTCCAGAGTCAAAACTAAAAATTGGATTGCGTTCTCTACTACCTGCCTATACTAAATTTTTGAATCTAGACTGTGTATTTTGAAACTACTTTTTTGATCATTTAGGAGCTATGCTCTCTACGACAAAAGCCCTATTTGTTGTCCCCTCTTCTAAGGGTAGGAATGAAGACCCTACAATGACTATCCTCAGAAGAATAAACTTTTCAAGTTTGTTAAGCTATGAAAACAATTGATATAACATTAATATTCATGATCTCAAGATATAGCAAGAGTTGTATAGAGAGATTGTTAGATCCACAATGGTGTGCCTAGTTAAATATAATAATGTAATAGCATGTGCATAAGAATAAATCTAGAATTTGTAATGTTAGTTATTAGTTTGTTAGTAGCATAGAGGGATGGAACATGATATCCATCATGGCATCCAAGAAATAGGTATATGCATGATTGGAATCATGGCATTGTACGTACAAAGAGAAATAATCAAGTAACAAGCATACAAAGCAAGAAGAAAGAAACACGTAAGGGTAGCCAAGGGGCCAAACAGACACGCAAGGCATATAAGGCATGTTCAAATGCTGTATACACACAAAATGAGATCAAGCAAAGATTGGCACAAGGGCCACAAACACATAGAAGGCATACACAAAGGACATTGGCAAATGTCCAAAAGCACACACAATATGGATAGAAGCAAAGGACATTAGAAAATATCCTAAAATGAAAGCATGAAGCAAATAGGAATTGGAAAATTCAAACACATCTAGCTAATCCAAGCACAAATAGAAGCATGTAAAATACTTGAAATATATACAAGCATATAACTATGGAAAGCAAGAAGCAAGAGTATACAAGCTATGTGATACAAGACTAATGTATATGTTATGAAATACAAAAGTATGATAAATGCTACTAGATGTTGATGTGATATCTATGTAAGCAATTAATTTACATACAACACAAGATGTCTAGAGTTTCGAGTGTTAGAATGACATAACTTAGATGGTGTAGTCATGTAGAGTGTGCCCCAAGTGGGTAGATGTATCAATGTGTAGCCAGAATGTAGAAGTAAGATGTCCCTCGATGGGTGGAGTATAGTAATGAAGGATCTAGATGTAATCCACACACTCAAAGAATATCAAGTGAAGCATGGTAATATAGATAAATCAACAAACAAGTAGCATAGAACAACATGATATAAGTATGACATAGTATTTTATCAATGTAAGAACATAGATGATGCATACAATTGACATATTTGTATTTTTGATTTTTTTTGTTTTTTTGGAATAAGCTATGTACAATCAAGTAGAAGAAGAATATATACAAGCAATGTGAGAAAAAAAAGTATGTATAAACATAACATCATAATATAATAGATATTAGGTTAGGGGTGGAAAGGATCCCAAGATGGAGGCTGCTAGGGATAAAAATGGAGGAATGGATTATAGTTGTCATCAAATGCATTGAGAACATCATCATTAGTATAATCATATGTTGGAAATACTATGTTTATGTTGTCATCAACTCGAAGACAAACTGAAGGTTGCTCTGGTGGTGGAGATGCTATTATTATTCTTGGTCATTTAGCCCTGTTGGTGAGTGATTTCATTGGACGTGGTGATAGTGTTGCTGGTGGAGCTATGATTTGAATAATACCTAGATATTGCAGTTTATCCAATCATTGTTGTAAAGATGTACATGAGTCAGTATCATGGCTAGTGATCCTATGAAAAAGGTAAAATGGCTTACCTTAATTTTGTGATAATTCACTGATAGATTTGTGTTGTACTGTAGGAAGCTTGATTAATTTATGATCAAGTAACATCTATAGAAAAATCTATGGTTGATGCTGTGTACTACCTTCTTGGATGTAAATGACTATCCTCTTCATTGTACAAGTGACCATGTTAACTATAGGATGCTTTATAAGTGCTTTAGGATCATCTCAATATTCTCTTGGGCCAACTGGTGTAAAGTTTAATCCACATAGATAATCATCTATGAGTGTGGGTGTTATATCATCATCATTTAAGGTAGCCTAGGAATCTATATCAACATCATGCATGTAGGATAACTTTAAATATACCAAAAGGGGTAACTGTGATATATAAGTCTAAGTAATTGTAGTAGGAGAAGGTGATCATGCTAGGAGAGTATCAATATTAGTCTGAAGGGCTGTATCTATGGGAGCAACTGGCACTACTAAAACTGCTATTGGTGATGGCATAAGTGTAATAGGTGTTTTTATTATGACTACTGGAGTGATTGGAGTTGTTATAATTGGTTGAGAAGCTAGAGTTGGAGATATATCTAGAGTTTTAGATACATGAGATGTGTTAGTTTCTCCCACCTCATATGTATGTATTTTATCTAGAGGAATATGATGAGGTGGTGACTGCATAGTAAGAGAAGGTGTTCCATCTGGTGAAATAGTCAAAGATGACTCTGTAACTCGATAGTATTTGAATGGTTGATTATCTACTGGACATGTGTAGAGATATCAATCATGAATGAAGTTGACACATTGGTGTAGAGTAGAAGGAATGGCTTGCATAGAGTGTATCCATGGTCGTCTAAGTAAAATATTATAATGGAGAGGACTAGGCATGACTTGAAACTAGGTAGTAAGGGTGTTTAGCCCTACTATGATATCCAATGCAATGGTGCCCAATGTTTGTCATGGTATATCATCAAACCCTTTAATGGTCTTATATGATTTTTGCATGGATGCCATATCTACACCTATAGCCTGTAAGAATGTGATATTGGATATATTTATTTCTTCACCACTATCAACTAGAACTCTCTTTACTACACTAGTTTTAATTTGAATCTATATGAATAGTGGTAAATTTTAATCAATAACTGCCTGAGATGGTATGTTATCTTTATCGAAAGAAATGACTTTTTAATAGTTTTTTGTGTATTAACCATGGATGCAAAATAAGCAGGCTTGGAGTTAGCTGGCATATAAATCTGAGTGAGTGCTTGATTAAGAATGTCTTTGAACACATTAGCTTCAAAAAGCAATTCTAACATTGAAATTTTTGCTAGAGTATTATGCAACTGATTCACAATATCATATGCCTTGATTTCATCTGATTGTGTAATAGGCCTGGGTCAGGGACGGGATGGAATAGGTAGATTGCAAGGTTCTTGTGTGGGTGGAAGAGGGATAATGACATGTCGAGAAACAACTCTAATCACATTATCCACTATCCATATAGGATTAATAGTGTGTGCAGGAGGAGAGTGTAGATAATCGACAGGATGGAAAGGTGGAGAGATGAAGGGTGCTAGCTGAGATCTCTAGAGATGGGTAGTAATCTATGGGATGGTGAAATCAACCATGCAATAATAGTCATTATGGAATATTGGTTCCATAGGAGATGGGGTAAGAAGTGTCTTAACATATGTAACAATAGTTTGTTGATTACCATTCCATACTATAAAAATCAAACATGTAAACCAATGAATGAAAATTTGTACTAACATGTGATAAACTTCATCATTCATGTACATGATAGGGCCTATTATAGTTTCCTTATTATTTGCAATAAATGTAAAAAACATTTGTAAATAAGTATCATTTTTGTAATTTGGCTATGTATGTAAGGTGATACCTCAAGATGCAATAGGACCTTGTGTATGTAGCTAAGAATTTTTCTAGAAATTGATTTGGAAAATACTTATGAACTTTTGAATTTGAAAATGATTTTTTAATTTAATATTTAATTAAAATTTGCATAAAATAAGTGGAATAGTGCTAAAAATTTACTGAGAATTAGTTGATGCAACTAGGGTTGAAATAATTTTTTTCAAAATTAATGTGATAATTTGAAAAATTTACTAAAAATTTGAAGAATTAAACTTGAGAAATTTAGCAAAAATATTAAAATATTTGTAAATTTAGCAGAATATTTTTCTTAGTGATTTGGAAGTGATTTCGAGTAAAAAGGACCTAGTATGTGGAAATGAGGGTTTGAGTGAATTATTAAAAATATTACATTAAATCTATAGTTTTTTTATTTTTAAATTCTAAAAAAATCAATAAAATATTATAAAAAAATAAAATAATTAGCCCTAGGGTTTCTAGGGTTTTTGCGCAAATATTCAAAGTAAGTTCGGTTCACCAAATGTTTTACTATTTTGGGAAACTAAGCGTTTAATTTCCTAATTAGTAAAGGGTCTAGATTAATCTGGAAAACATGTAATACAATATGCCTAAATTAACTTACTGATTTAATAAATTTGGATTTGATCATTTAATTACTAAAAATAGCAAGCAAGGGGATAGAAAGTGAACTTAGCGAATTTTGGACTGAGACAAAGGAATATGAAACTACAAATTGATGAGTTGACTAGGTAGACTATCAAAAATAGGACCCAAAAGTCTATTTTATACCTAGATATTAGTGCCAAAAATTAGACACTTTGGGGTCCAATGCTATAGTCTTATTTTTGGCACTATAGTCCTTTTGATCTGCTTCCTCTGAGCTTTTTGGGTTATGTTCTAGTTCTTTTGGAGGCTGTGTCTGGATTTGCATGTGTCAATCATCTAAAGAGATTTGTGTGCAATTGATTATTTCTCCTAGGGTCCTAGTTCCTCCTTAGGCTGGATAAGTGTTCTTAAATCAATTGTAAAAGGGGTTAGTATGTATTATGCACGGAACATGTGATCACACACCATGTGTGGGCACGTTGCCTACATACCAATACTCTGAAGAGGGATCAAGGCCAATGTGGTTCTCTAAAATTGAATGTGTATTATGTAATTTTATGTATGTAATGCAAGTATTATGTGAATTTGGGCAAGATTTAGATGACTCGTGACTTGTGCGAGAGCTTGAGTAGGCTAGAAATAATAATGGTTGGTTGTATGAAGAGAATAGGAAGATTTACTTGAAGTTGCTTAGTTATTTATAGCTTGAGCCTTTTGAATGATCGCCAAACCTTCTAAATGACCCTTGAATAGGCTTTTATAGGTAAATTTATGATCCTAGGTTAGATGAATTCTTGTTAGGATGACAGGGAAAAAGATAAAGAACCAAAGAAATATGACCGTTTGAGGCTAAGAGTGACTTGGACAATAGCCCTAGAAAGTGGACACACTAGGGTCCAAAGTTATAGTCCAACTTATGGTGATTTTTTCCAAGGGTAAAATGACCTTGTGGGATGGGTCTATTCCTAGCAAAGGAGTCTAGGATAGCTGGGGTTGAATCTAGAAGGCTTTGGATGACTGAGAAATAGTAAAAAAATATGCCTAGTGGGTTGTGCAAGGAAGCAGGAGAGACCTATGGTTTGGGTATCACAAGTCATGCTCAAGTTGTATGAATTGTATCTTTATGTGATTATAGATACACATCCATGTGATTTAGAAAATTCAAGATAGGCTCTAAGCACTCAAATCAACTCTCTCAAAGTGACCACTAAGACTAGTCACACATAGTCAAAACTATAGTCATACTAATTTGAATCTCCATATCTTAACAATGGCATATAATGATATAAAATATTTTATCATAATACTTATATAACATCTCCATACTCTTTTTCTTCCTTGACTCTTCTTAGAACACCTTCAACTCACTCTTGCAACATGGTCACTCAATCTACCAGTGCATTCAACAAACACAATTAAATTATAAGCAATTATTCACATTGAATATGGATTTATCAAACCTCCAAAATCCACATAGATAGTCCTCATAGAGTATAAAATACTCTCCAATAGTTACTTCATCTTGAAATATCGAAATACCATCAAGAATTCTTCAATTAACCTTCTCGAGTCACTTACAAAACATGGTCAAACACACAGTCAACTTTGGAGCTCAATATCTTTGACTTTAAAAACATTACAATCTCATAATCAACTTATATTAATGTGCTTTAAATTTCTCTTCAACTTTTCCTTTTACACCAATAGTAAATTCTGCCATATGCTCAAGATATAGATCAAAAGTTCATCACTAGTTTTCTTTCACAAATTTGAATATTTAAATTCCAACGGTCATTGTGTAAATACTAAACATCAAACACTTTTTCATCATCTCATGCTCCCTAGAAACTTTGAATAAAAATGCTTCATAGATATCCTTATAAGTATCCTAGTCTTTATCTTTCATCTCTCACCATTGATCTTAGATCCGTGCTTCCATGATTAAGACACTTGGTACCCTCACGTGCCTTATATGCATATTGTTATCAGTCTCTAATGAACTTCCACCACTTGGTAGCCCCATGCATCTTCTAAGAAACCTTTGACATATTGAATAAATATGTACCATTGGATCCATATTGAAAAGATCATGTGCTATGTTAGATCCTTATCTAGTCAGATTAAATGCTCATTGTTAGATCTATGATCCTATTAAATGCTCACTACAGATCTTCGATAATGAAAATTTGGCCAAGTATGGGAAATTAGTACCTTAATGAAAATCCAAATTTTCACCTTAATAAATTTTTCTAAGCTTGACCTCATGACCTAAAATTTGAACCATAGGATCAGCTTTCATAGGGGAATCCATCCATGTATCAAACTACTCTTGAAACTTTTACACATGTGAAATATGATGTCATCAAACTACTTACTTGACCTTGTCTGTCAAGATGACTAATTGAATCTAGATACTCATTTTATTGTTCTAGTGAATTTAGTTCACTTCCATTATTGTTCTACAACATGTCTATATTGTAGACACCTTAAACTGGCCACCAATAACCTCCAACTAGGCTTCAAACTAATTTCTATCAAATATCACAATTTGGCCTAATAACAATAAAACACACTAAATGATGTGAACATGTCATATACAAGTTCTGATTTTGACCAATGTATCACTAAATGTGGTAATGCAATTTATAAGATAACTATCTTTGATCAGATCATTTTGAGTCAAAATGACATTTTGACACCTAGGTGCTCTGGATTGCTCTTTTCTACCAAATTTATTACATGATACACGTGCCCTTGTTATTTTGTGTTGAAAGCATCCTAAATGAGATAATGGTTCTAATGCATCTATCATCACCTTTCAATTACAATCTATTCAAATTTTGAGCTAATAATATGACATTTTGACCAATTTGATTAATTTGAGCACTAATTGCCAAGATTTGCACCAAAAGTGAGTAATCATGTTTAAAACTAATTAATTTGAATCATGAGCCTAATTAAGAATTCCATGGAAATTTTTGAATATTTATTTTTATAAATTGATTATGAGTTTCTGCATCATTAAGTGACATCATTTTTAAGGAAGGCATCCCTAGGCCATAAATACATAAAATATTTGATTAAGCCCTCCCATGCCTCTTTAATGCCTCTCTATCCCAAATATTTATGAGAAAATTTATTTATTTTAGCCTAAAAAATAGAATGTATTCTTAGCCACACATCTTCATCTTGAGATGGAGGGTTCAGGTTCATTCTGATCATTTACAAAAATCTATAAATAGAAGGCCTCACACTCATAATTTGAAGCTTAGATAGTGTAAAGATATAATGCTTAAATGAGTTCAAAATCCATTTAGTATAGTGTTATCATGCCCAATTGTTGAGCCAAGCCAAATCCATCACAAGCCAAAGGTTCCAAGGAGAGAAGGAGCCAAACAACTCCATTGATTAAGACTCTTTGATGCATAAGCTGAGCAAGCCACTTTAACAATCCATTTGGAGCATCCAAGAAAGGTGAAAGATCATTTGTCTTTTGCATTCTAATTGTGTTTTCCATTTAGTTTTGTTCATTTTGATCTCCTTTTGATCTAGGCTTAAGGTGTTAGCTATTAGTGTGTTGTTTTGAATTTTGATTTCATACACTAACACTATACTAATTTCCCCTTATTGTAATCTTATTTTCACAAATGGCTTGCCTGGTGAGATGAGATGCACCCCACATACCAAGGAGATGAAGATGCAAATCATAAATCACCAAATGGATGTTTGAATATTTTCAAAATTGCATTTTTAGCTTTGAGTTTTCCATATTTTTAATTCACATATTTATGTACTATTAAACCCGTAGCCTAGACTCACTGCAGGCTGCCATTGTTCATGATAACTTGTGGCTTGAGACAACAAGCTAAATAAGCCATTTTACGGAGCTTTGTTTGGGGTCGTATGATCTCGATTTTTGATTTTTTTTTAAAACCACATGTTTTCTCCTAAATTTTTAGAATATGTTATTAGTTTATCTTTAATTTGCATATATTTTTCACAAAATCTTGAAATAGGAGTTTGAACCTTTTTAATGTTTCTAATCGTAGTTGATTGGTTTTATTTAATTATGTTTTATTTGTCTAATCCTTACCTTTAAAGTTTTATTGAAATTTTTTCTAACCAAGTCTAATCTAATGCATTTGCTTTCTTAAGGTTTTGCCTTTGGGTCGACACGTCATCTAATCCTTAGAGCATACTTTTCAAGTTTGTTTGTCTCATTTGAAAAAGAGCTTTAAGGCTAAACAACATGATGACCATTTCCTTCTAGGAACTACTGGAAAAATGCCAAATCATGCTTAATTATATCTTTTTAAACATCTTTTGAGATTCTTAAAAAGAATTAGGAATCTTTCATTTGGTGCTTAAAGAATTTTTTTGGGTGTTTACTTAAATATTTTTATTGTTATTCTTTAAATTTTTTAAAACTTAAGGCTGAAGAGCCAAAGAACACCAAATATTGCATTTTAGTGCTCTAAAATTGAACTCACCTCAAAGTTTTTGTAAGTTGTTTATCATTGTTTGCATAGTTAGATTTTGTTTGAGTAAAAAGGATGTTGTGCGTGTATTAAGCCCCCCGTCCCCTATAGAGAACTTGTGGGATCAAAAGTGCCATCTTCATTACAAATTGCCTTAGTCCAAAGGTGTAAAAAAGATGTCAAGGCTCTCCCTAAGACCTACATGGTTTGGGTGATCTAAAAACAACCATAAATCTCTTTTACTTAGTCTTTATTTTCATTACATCTTGGCTTGTGAGGGGGAATTCATTACCTCCCATAAGTTCTATAGGTAAGCTTTGACCCAGGGCTTCATCTCCTAGCATCATCTTTAACCCTTCTCCAAGTGGGGGTGGTGGTGGTGGTGGATATATAAATTGGGATCCCCTCATTAGGATGATGGTTTAAGAAGTTAAACCATCTTTGTTAGTAGAGGCTAAGCCCAAGATGTTTGAGCAGATTGGACATCTTACTACACTGAGTGCACGATCGATGTAGTGGTTGTAAAAAGGGAAATACCTTTTTATAACAAGCAATATGATGCAGACCTAATTTACATGTTTCCTATTTTATATGCTAGCATGAAATTTGTATGCATTTGATCCATCTAGACATTTAAAAACTACTTAGCTTAGTTAACCCCACTTTGCCACACCTCGTCAGTTTAGGACTTAAGTCAATTAATTAGTTGACTTATCTTTATCTTAGATTACTTGGTCTTGTTTGGAGTCAAAAATATTTGTTAGCATAAATGCATAAACCAAACACATTGTCCACCATTTTCTTGAACAAGGAGGCATTATGCTACCCAAATAAAAATAATCTCTTTCCTTGTTCAAAAATTTATCATAAACTTTGTGTCATATCTTCCATTTTGGCATAGTTTTGTTGCCCATTTGAGTCTAGACCATTTGCCCAATTTTCTTAAGTCCTTCATTGATAATTTAAATTCAAAATTTCACCTTTATAAGTTCATATGGTTGGTGTGTTAAGTGGGTTTGCCATTTGCACTAAACTTGAGGGAACTTAGATTCAATTTCCAAATTGAATTGAGGGCTATTTTTAGATTTATAATCATTATCATCATTTGGTAGGACTCAATTCATCTTGTATATCGCTCATGCTTGGCGTGTTAGGCTATACTTTGTACTACCAATCCTATTTTACCATTTGTCTTGAGTCCATTCGATACCACACATTTGCCATAGATATTTGTCAAACTTTGTGTATGTGTGTCATTTGAGTTGAGGATAGTAGTGTTACACTACTAAAATAATGTTAAACCATTTTGCCTTAGAGTATTTAAGCAAACATTTGTCATACCTTTTGAGCATATTAGCATTGTTACGTTGCTCAGGTTATTTCAAAACTTGTTTTATAGGCCTATTTGCATAGAGTCCATGTTTTTCCAAAAATTTCAAACAAATTCGAGTGTACTTTGTGAGCCATTGTCTACTGTGATTTTGTTATTCACTTTTGTCTAGCCTATTGGTCAAAATAGTGTAGTTTTGTGACATTATTTGGGAGAAAATAAAATATCTCCAAGTGCCTTTTGTTTTATACCTCATACTCATTGATCAAGTTTAAGTCCAAGAGTCAAATGCCTAGTTTTTGTTAGAAGTGTTTCAAATATGTTAGATTAAATATCTCATCTTTGTTTAAAGTCTAGATTTTGACATCATTTGGATAACAATCCTAGCATGTAGCTTTTTTTTTAGCCTAACTTTTGACACCATGTTAGGCCATAAGACCTAGCAATTTTTGTTTTTCCTAGATGAGACTCATTTGAAACACTGTGATCCTAGAATCTAGCATTTTGATTTTCAGTCCATCTACTTGACCTTTTTGTGTGAGATGTGTAACATTAGACATTTGATGTTAGTTTTTTTATCACAAATCATTGCATAAACCTTTTGAGATATACATATCTATCCTTTTTGACAAGGTTAGATCAAGTTTGAACCTCTTTTTAGACATCACTTTTTCAGAGTTTGTATAACTCTATTATTTTTGGTCATAAAACATTCACTATAGATCCCAACATGTCTTCTTACACTTGTAGTGGCCTCATGTACAATCTAAGATTTAGTAATGTAGTCACATAAGAAGAAATGGTTCAAGAACCCTATGTATATAATGTTATTTATGATATGGATCTTTATCCATATTATAACACTCAAATAAGGGAACTAAACCAAGACCCATTGGCTCACTATTTGGTTAACACACCTCCATACTCGAAGCAGGATCAAGCATAGACAGAATAATACCTAGTTGCAGTACCTATAGTTAAAAAACCATTTCTTCAACAATCATACTATGTTACTACACCATCAATGTATGATCCTTATCTATTTGAGCATCACTTATTGGAAAACAAAGATGATATTTTAGTTAGAGCTATAGAAGTAGGGGCTAAGTTTTTGGTAGACTTCCCCCATGAGAATTTTTCAAGTCTAATAGGAATGGCTCAAAACATATTGTATAGTCAACAAGCTTCTTCTAACAACCCTCTAGCTCTATTCCCAATGACATATCAAGACCCTAGTATGATTATCAAAGGAAAATGCATCATGGAGTATCACTTTATACATATGAAGATAGCATACCAAACTTACTTGAACCTAACACATAATTTTAATAATATGACTATGTCAAATAGGCCTCTTATTGACTTAGCTCCTTTAACAGGAGCATTAATAGAATTGACTAGTTAAGATAATCAGGGTGGAGAACCATTCACACAAAATACTTTGGTTGACAACTTATTTCATATACTAACCATCAAATAAGTGTCTTCTACTTTTATGCATAATACCAAGTAAAACACAGTGGATAATGCACAATGAAAGTTCAATCTAAATCGAAGTGGTGTAAGTACACAAATAACTAATCCCCAAATAAGTGTACCTTTAGTTAATACCATGAGTGGTTCACAAAATTATGGAGTAGGAGTTTTTGTGTCCCAACCTCAACCAACTACTACCACTAATCTTCAACTAGTTGCTTCTTCAAATGCTCAACCAACAGGGTTAGGTATCCAACCAATAACCTATGTCGTGCCTCAATAACATAATGTGATGAACCCTACTCCTCTCCAATAGGTAACGAGTAGTGTTCCATAATAATAAGCATAATTGAACATACCAATGCACTAGAGGTAAAACATATTGCCACCTCAACAAGGGGAAACCAATGTTCTACCTCGTTAGGTAGCAATGAATATACCTCTTTCCTTGCAGACTAATATACCAATTTAAATCCAAACGATGTATAATCAACAATGTACAATTATTGGTTAGTAAAAAATGTTGAATCTCCAACATGCATCCAATTCATAATTGGGATTCATGCAATAAATAGGTTCCAATGTTCTTCAAGTACTGATCAAGCAAACTTTACTTTTTATGCAGAACGTGCCACTAGTTCAAAGATAGGGTCTTGGTTCACAAGTACCCCCTCAACATTAAGGTTTTATTAGTTAGTAACATGTCCCTATTCAACCTCAATAGGCATAATACAACCATATTCCTTCATCCTAACCTCAAAATCCTCAAAATCAAGCCTACATACCTAATCCAAACTAAAATATCACATCATAGTATGTGCAACTTCAACAATCAAACCCTAATCCACACATGCATATTCCTAGTTTGTTCTCCAACCAAACCAACATACCCCAGTAAATATATCCATCATACCCCAGTCAAAGTGCTCTACTTGTGACTGCTCAACCATCTACATAGGGTAATGTTCCACCTCAAATCAATGTTCCCTCTAGTTTCTTAGCCTAAGAACTGCAACAGATGAAGGGTGTTAGGGTGTGGAGCTAAAAGCTTCACCAAGGAGCATTCATTAGCAGGTTCGGGTCTACACAGACACCAGCCTCGGTCAGGAGCGATCAACGTCAGTTAAGAGCAGTTGCAGAGGCACCGACGTCGGCAGTAGGTCAGCTGGCGGCGGTCACAGGCAAGTAGCAGGAACCGACGTCGGTTACCTGTGCATCCAGAAAGCGATTTCTGAGGACAGAAGCGAGTGTTTGCATGATGAGTTTGAGTTGTAGTCTCAAGCTCACATCTCTATTATTAGCAATACTATTTTTAGAGCCCTTGTTCAAGTGGCTTAACTGTTTGTTGGAAGTGCATGCTCAAGTCTCCTAATTCTATATGTAGAATTAGATCTTCCTAGCTTATTGTAGTTATTGTGGATTATTGTAGTAATTCATTGTGTGTGAAGAACAGTACAGAATTGAATCAATCCAGGCTTGTTGGAGTTGATTGTTCTTGAGAGAGATAGCTCTTGAGGAATAGAGATCTAGTGAGAGATCCATACATCTAGGAGAGGTGTGGAAGAAAGAAGTTTCTTCAATTGTATTCCTTTTGTAAAGAGTTTGTTAATACAAGTTTTCAGGGTGGTTTCTTGTATCTCTTGATCTTGCTGTTTATCATTCTAGTTACTTGTCTATCTGATTTATTTCCACATTTATTGCTTTCAAAAGTGTAATCTATTGTTGGCTTGATCCCCCAACAAGTGGTATCAGAGCCAGGTTCACTAACAGGTAGTTCAGATCTGTGTAGTGTGTATTGATTACAGGTTCTCACAGGGATTTCTGTTTGAGTGGGAGAAGCAATGGTAGATGAAATTAAATTGAGAATGGAAAAGTTCAATGGAAAAAATTACCAACACTAGAGGATGCAGATAGAGGATTATCTGTATCAGAAAGATCTCTACTTACCGTTAGGTGGGGTTGCAAAGAAGCCCAAAGACATGGAGGATGAAGAATGGGAAGTTCTTGACAGAAAGGCTCTGGGGTCTATAAGACTGAGTCTAGCATCCACTGTGATATCCAATTTATCACAGGCAAAGTCTATGGTAGAGTTGATGACTACGTTAGTAAATTTGTATGAAAAACCCTCAGCTTCTAATAAGGTATATCTTATGAAGCAGTTATTTAATTTGCATATGAATGAAGGTGGATCTGTTTCTACTCATTTGAATGATTTCAATGGAATTGTGAATCAATTAATTTCAGTCAATATAGTGTTTGATGATGAAATAAAAGCTCTTTTAATATTATGTTCTTTGCCTGAAAGCTGGCATGGCTTAGTAATGGCAGTAAGTAATACTGCTTCTGCATCAAATATTTTTAAAGTAGAAGATGTTGTTAGTGTTATCTTGAATGAGGAAATTCGCAGGAAAAACACAGAAGAGACATCTGGGAATGCTTTAAGTTTTGAGAGCAGGGGAAGGCAAAAAGAGAAGAACAAGAAAGGCAGAGCAAGATCCAAATCTAAGGGAAAATGCAGATCTAAATCCAGAAATGGCAGAAGGCCACAATGCTAGAATTGTGGAAAGATGGGGCACATAAGTAGAGATTATTGGTCAAAGTCTAAGGAGGACAATCAGCACGAAGGAAAGGAAGAAGCCAAGGTTGCAGGTATTGCACAAGATGCTTTAATTTTCTCTCTGTATAATAATATAGAATCTTGGGTATTAGATTCTGGTGCATCTTTTCATGCTACCCCTAACAGGGAATATTTTAGTGACTATATCCATGGAGATTTTGGAATAGTGTATTTAGGGGATGATGAGCCCTGTAAAATAATTGGCAAAGGTAAAGTGCAGCTGAAGATGCAGAATAACAACACATGGGTGTTGAGAGATGTGATGCATGTTCCTAGCTTGAAGAGAAATTTGATCTCTGTAGGAAAGTTAGGGGATGAGGGTTGTACAGTAACTCTCACAGCAGAATCTTGGAAGGTGACCAAGGGTGCACTTGTTATGGCCAGAGGTAAGAGAGAAGGTACTCTCTATTTCTGTAATTGTGTTACTAACAAATCTCCTTCTGTATTATCTACTTCAGATGTGGACGCTAAATTGTGGCACTCAAGGCTTGGCCACATGAGTGAGAAGGGGATGTCAATTCTTAAGTCCAAAGGTATGCTTTCAGATTTAAAAGGCATAGATCTAGAGTTTTGTGAGCACTGTGTATTTGGAAAATAGAAAAGGGTTAGTTTTCTTAAGACTGGGTCTACTAAGAAGAGGCACAAGTTGCAGCTTGTTCACACAGACATGTGGGGACCAACTCAGGTTGCTTCCATTGGAGGATCACAGTACTATGTATCTTTCATAGATGATGCTACAAGGAAGGTATGGATCTATTGTATTAGGAGAAAATTTGATGTATTTGAGACTTTTAAGATTTGGAAAGCTATGGTTGAGAATGAAATAGGTAAAAGATTAAAGTGCCTGAGATCAGACAATGGTGGTGAGTTCTGCAGTAATAAGTTTAGAGATTATTGTTACATGCATGGAATCCGTAGGCAAAGGACGGTTCCAAGGACACCTCAGTAGAATGGTATTACTGAAAGGATGAACAGGATAATAATGGAGCGTGCAAGATGTATGAGATTGCATGCCGGTTTGCCCTTACAGTTTTGGGCACAAGCTGTTGACACTGCAGTATACTTGATTAACAAAGGACCCTCTACAGCGCTGGTGGTGGTATTCCAGAAGAGGCATGGACAGGTAAAAAGGTTGATCTCTCATATCTCAAAGTTTTTGGTTGTGAAGCCTTTGTGCATATAGATAAGGAAAATAGAAAGAAGCTTGATGCTAAGTCTATGAGGTGCACGTTTATTGGCTATGGCTCAGATGATTTTGGTTACAGATTGTGGAATCTAAAAACTAACAAGGTAATTAGGAGCCGTGATGTTGTTTTCAATGAAAGAGTGATGTATTATGATCAGCTAAGGAAGCTGAATCAATCTGAGCAGAGCAATGGTGAATTAGATGAGGTAAAGGTCCAAGATGAGCTCGCAGGAAAAAGAAATAATCACTTGCAGGAAAACACAGAGACCGACGTCGGTAGGTTAGGTACTGACATCGGCAGTAAAGAAACCGGCGTCGGCCGTACAGAGATCGACATCGACAGTGCAGGTACCGAGGTCGGTCAGGCAGAACTGACGTCGACCAGTAATAGGTCTGCAGGTGATCGAGGTCGGTCACTGTCAGAGAATTTGGGTGGACAGCGTGTTGAGAACGAGTCTAAGAAACCCTTCAGGAGGTCAGAAAGGGTAAGTAAGCCTCCAATTAGATATTCTCCTTCTTTATTTTATTTATTGCTAACTGATGGTGGAGAACCAGAGATTTTTGAAGAAGCAATACAGGTGGAGTCCAAGAGTCAGTGGGAGCGTGGCATGGTTGAGGAGTTAGAGTCCTTAAGAGAGAACCAAACATGGGATTTGGTTGAATTGCCAGCTGGTAAGAGAACACTCAAGAACAGATGGACCTACAGGCTGAAGGAAGGTGAGAATGGATAGATGAGATATAAGGCCAGATTGGTGGTAAAAGGATTTGCACAAAAGCCAGGTATTGACTTTGGTGAGATTTTTTCTCCTATTGTTAAGATGACTTCTATAAGGGTTGTATTGTCTTTGGTTGCTTTTGAGGATTTGCATCTTGAGCAGCTAGATGTTAAGACATCGTTTCTTCATGGAGACTTGGATGAGGAAATTTATATGGAACAGCCAGAAGGATTTGAGGTCAAAGGTAAGGAGAAGTTTGTGTGCGGATTGAAGAAAAGCTTGTATGGCCTCAGGCAAGCTCCTAGGCAATGGTATTTAAAATTTGACAGGTTTATGACTGAGCATGGCTACAGAAGGTGTCAATCTGACCATTGTGTGTATTTTAAGAGATTTGATAATGGTAGATATATTATTCTATTGTTGTATGTAGATGACATGCCGGTTGCAGGATCACACATGCAGGATATCTCTGAGCTCAAGGTGAAATTAGCTCAAACGTTTGCTATGAAGGATTTGGGAGCAGCAAAGAAAATCCTTGGCATGAGCATTAAAAGAGACAGGAAAAATCATAGGTTGATATTGTCTCAAGAAGATTATGTGGACAAGGTGTTGAAACGGTTCAATATGCAGGATGCTAAACCGGTAAGCACACCTTTGGTTGAACATTTTAAGCTGAGTAAAGAACAATGTCCTAATTCATATGATGAGGTAGAGTACATGAGTAAGGTTCCATATTCTTCTGCAGTAGGGAGTTTGATGTATGCAATGGTGTGTACTAGACCAGATATTGCCCAAGCAGTGGGAGTTGTAAGTAAGTATATGGCCAATCCAGGTAAGGAACATTGGAAAGCAGTTCAGTGGATCCTTAGATATCTGAGAGGAACCAGCAGTAGGCACTTGTGCTATGGAGGTTCAGATACTTCTCTACATGGTTATGTAGATTCAGATATGGCAGGTGATTTGGATGGTAGGAGGAGCACTACAGGTTATGTTTTCACTGTAGGTGGAATGGTGGTTAGCTGGATATCTAAGTTGCAGAAGGTTATTGCCTTGTCAACTACAAAGGCAGAGTATATTGCAGCCACAGAAGCTAGTAAAGAGATGATATGGATGAGACGGTTCATGGATGAGCTTGGTAGGGAGCATGAGAGTTGCAGATTGTATAGTGACAGTCAGAGTGCAATCCATTTGGCTAAGAATTCAGCCTTTCATTCAAGAACAAAGCACATACAGCTAAGGTACCATTTCATATGACAGGTATTGGAAGATGGTGAGTTGAAGCTGGAGAAGATCCATACGGACAAGAATCCTGCTGATATGTTAACCAAGCCGGTTACAAAGGAGAAGTTGACTCTTCATTCAACTTTTGTTGGTCTTCATGATTGAGTTGAAGATGGAGGAGCTAGAAGATGTTGCTGTACAGGTACTGGTGCAGCTGTTTATCTCCAAGTGGGAGATTGTTAGGGTGTGGAGCTAAAAGCTTCACCAAGGAGCATTCATTAGCAGGTTCGGGTCTACACAGACACCAGCATCGGTCAGGAGCGACTGACGTCGGTCAGGAGCAGTTGCAGAGGTGTCGACGTCGGCAGTAGGTCGGCCGGCGGCGGTCACAGGCAAGCAGCAGGAACCGATGTCAGTTACCTGTGCGTCCAAAAAGCAATTTCTGAGGATAGAAGTGAGTGTTTGCATGATGAGTTTGAGTTGTAGTCTCAAGCTCGCGTCTCTATTATTAGCAATACTATTTTTAGAGCCCTTGTTCAAGTGGCTTAACTATTTGTTGGAAGTGCATGCTCAAGTCTCCTAATTCTATATGTAGAATTAGATCTTCCTAGCTTATTGTAGTTATTGTGGATTATTGTAGTAATTCATTGTGTGTGAAGAACAGTACAGAATTGAATCAATCCAGGCTTGTTGGAGTTGATTGTTCTTGAGAGAGATAGCTCTTGAGGAATAGAGATCTAGTGAGAGATCTATACATCTAGGAGAGGTGTGAAAGAAAGAAGTTTCTTCAATTGTATTCCTTTTGTAAAGAGTTTGTTAATACAAGTTTTCAGGGTGGTTTCTTGTATCTCTTGATCTTGTTGTTTATCATTCTAGTTACTTGTCTATCTGATTTATTTCTGCATTTATTGCTTTCACAAGTGTAATCTATTGTTGGCTTGATCCCCCAACAAAGGGTGTAATTGTTGCCATCTAAGTTGGGAAACAAACCAAAAAGTTTTAGTTGGATGATGTGTATTCTTATTTGTTTAACATGGAGTACTTACAAATACCATTTCCTCTAGGATATGAACCACCAAAATTTGACAAATACGAGAAAGGTGACCCCAAGGCTCATTTGATCAAGTTATTTTTGTTTGCAAGCCAGTGCCATATAGAGACATATAGCTTTTATTGTTATTCCCAAGGATTCTAGTAGGACAAGCCTTGGAGTGGTTTTTGAAATTACCCAAGAATTTAGTGTCAGATTTTGATGATCTTTCTGACAAGTTTGTGCAACACTTTTCATATAATCTCGAGCATGAGATTTCATTGGTAAAATTGACATAAGCTAAGCAAAATTACAGTTAAATTTTTGCAAGTTATCTATAGTGATGGAAATCCCTTTCAAGCTGATTCACTCATAGTTTACCAAATAAACAATTAGCCACTATGTTTACCAAAAATTTGTATAGTGAAATATCTTATCATCTAGAACTGTAATATGCACATACCTTTAAAGAGATCATTGACAAAGGTTTTTTGATTGAGTTAGCCCTTATTAATAAAGGTATCATCAAGCTTACTTCATCAATTCAAAATCAAGGTACCAATCAAGGAAATGGCCAAAACCAACATCAAGTCCAAGTGCATGCATCACAACTAGCACAAGCCAATGATAATGATAGACCAAAACAATTCAACTGCAAAAACTGTCTGCTCAACCCATAAAACATATGAAAATTATGATTAAACCACAACCTTTTCAACAAACACAACAAGTGAAATAGCCTAGGCCCACACAACAACCTTTGCCATCACAAGCCCCTCCTTCAAGGAGAACAATGCCTATTCATTACATTTTTAGTGACCTTAGAGAACCTATTGAATTGGTGTTTTGCAAGCTTACTACTGCTTATCTGATTAGCTGGCCTATAATGAAACATTATCTTGAAGGCATCCCTTATCCTAATTGGTACCACCAAAATGAATTCTATGAATACCATCGAGTTAACAGGTATAATTTGCACCATTGTGTGCAAATCAAACATTTGATTCAAAATATGTTGGAGAATGGGGAGATAACATTTGATAGTGGTGATTCCACTTCTAATCAAAACCTTGTAATCTTTCAAAACCCCTTTCCACAGCATAACAACCAACCATAGCAACAAAAACAACAATAGTATTAATAACCAAGGCCAAATCAATAGAATCACCAATAACAGAACTAACAATGGACATAACCAAGATTAGAGCCATAATAAATAGCAGACCTACCATGTAGTTACACATGAATAAAATAGGGTTGTAGGCCATATTGTAGGAGGTTGCATTTCCACCATCTCCATTAATCCAAGACCAAGTACCAATCAATCAAGACCTTTGCTAAACAATGCCAATCCACCAACTTGCACTGATAATCCTTCCTTGACCTGGGACCGCATATAGGCATATAAGCAAGCAGGGATTACTAACTTTGGACCCCATACCAATAAATAATTATTGCCCTGTGACCATACACAAGTGTACCTATAATCGAGACTTAAACTATTTGGTCCCCCACCATTACCATCATTTATTAGCAATCATGGTCTTTTATTTAATCTTAATTGTGCAATCACAACTTAGCAGTTGAAGATTAAAATCCTAGGTCCACATCCATCTACTACTTCACCTATCATCCAACCAAATTTTCTACCTTAGAACAAGCTATTTACCACTATCCAAGACCACATTTGACATTGTGAAATAATTACAAAAGATGCTCGCATAAATATCTGTTTTAGATTTGTTGTGTATGTTAACAATTCACAAAAGCATCTTAAATGAGTTCCTTTGCCAATCCATACCATCAAGTGACATATGCCCTAATAAATTTCAAGCTTTGGTTGGACACCTAACTCCATCCCAATAAGTAACCTTCAACCAAAGCAATATGTCATCCCTTGGCTCATTGCATAATAATCCATTGTACATCAAAGTTTACATAAAGCATCACAAAGTGAAATGTGTCCTTATTGACAATAGATCAAGTCTGAATATAGTGTCTCTAAATCTCATCAAGCTTCTCAAGTACATGATAGCAAATCTCTAAGCATAACCAATCACCATTAAATCCAACGACAATAAAGAATGAGAATCATAAGGCACCATCTGTTTGCCAATTATCCTTGGGCCCTTGACTCATGATACACTTTACCATGTACTAGATCTTGATTTTTCATACAATATGCATTTGGGTAGACCTTGGTTACATGAAATTCATGTAGTCCCATTTAAATTATACCAATGTATAAATTTCTCCCATTTAGGAATGGAAGTTTGCATACCAAGAGATTTGCATCCATACGAGCATTACAAACATCTAGATGTCGAGTTCAAGAGCTATAACTACTATTTTGGTATAATATAATTTAAAAATAGGATAAGGGAAATGTAATACTCCTTGATTTACTAGAATGCAACTGCATTGATCCTAATACCCTTGATTCACTTTCTTATATATCACCTTCTGAAATATCCAATCATTATACCATCTTAGCTACTAGCCCAAGAGAGTATTTGACCCATGACACCTTTCACATCTCAAACATTCCATAGAACCCCAAGTCCTTTGGAAGACCTATATCCAAACCACTTTGCATATAATGGCAAGGAAAGGGAAAAGACAACTTTCATAGTTAAGGACCTATCAATTTTATACCAGCATCTGGCCTAGAATAGGACCCTCTTGAAGGTGATGAATCATGGTTGTAGGATAAAAAGTAGGCTGATTTTTATAAGAATGCAAAGTGTCCTATTCCTAATAGGATAATGGAAAATCATGACTATGAAGGAAGAGGCCTCAGACCAAACCAACATGTAACACTTTAGCCGATTTCTATGACTAGGTACAAAGGACCTTCTAGACTTCGATTTAAACCGCTTGGGGGTGATCTTATGCACCTTAATCATGTTCTAATTCTTATGACTAGTGATGATGATGTCGATAATGAATCAAAGTCTGATCATATCCCTTTTGATGACCTAGCCAAGATTAACCTATTTGACACTCTTTCCACTTATACCCTTAGACCAGTCATTTATTACAACCCACTTCCATTGTATTATCCCCAATTGATATACTATGATCAACAAGATTCTAATGTTTCATTTAATTAGTTTCAAAATGATGAGGCTTTCTATGATTTTTTAGGCCTTCAAGACAATGTTCCATTAGAGGACCATAAATCAGGATTCTCAATCAAGTTAGATCCTGAAGCCTATTTTGGAGAGCAGGTGAACACCCATAGCCAAAAACAAATAAATAAAACATTGAGGTCCCAAAGTGAAACCTATTTGAGGTACTTTTAGACCAGGGAAAAAGTAAAGAAAAAGGCTATTCTAGTGGTGAAAACCTATTTTAGGCATCATTAGATGGGGGTGTTCATCCTTCTTCAAGTATTGCTCAGAAGACCACCAATGATGAACATGTTTGTGAGTCTGAGTTTAGTTTTGAAGAACAACAAGCCTTTGATGAAATCATTCAAGAGTTTCCAATAGTCTTTTGTACATGGACATATCTCTCGTTGGGGGATTCTGATTCATCATGCCTAGGGGAACTCAAAGAGCCAATCCTAACAAAGGATTCTAATGTTGCTAATCAGTTCAAATCATTACCCACTATATTTAAAGATGATTCAACCCTTCTAGTGGAAGATACAATAGAGGTAAACATTGGTTCCCTAGATGATCCAAAGTGGATAAAGTTAGGTGTGTCCCTTATTAAGAAGGAGTGTAAAGTCCTTACAACCCTTTTGAGGGAATTTATTGACATATTTACATGGGCATATTTTGACATGCTAGGTTTATACCCCACCTTGGTTATATACCACCTTGTGGTAAATGTTGATGCCAAACTAGTAAAACAAAATTTGCATAAGATGCATCCTCGCATTTCTGTATTAGTGAAGAAAGAGTTGAAATAACTCTTGGAAGCAAGATGTATTCAATTAATCAACTATTTAGAGTGGATATCCAATGTTGTATCGATCAGAAAAAGGCTAGAAGGAATTGAAAGATGTACTGATTTCTTAGATATAAACAAAGCTTACCCCAAGGACAATTTTCCATTGCCAAACATTGACATGATAGTTGAATCCATAGCGAGTTATGAGATGCTTTCATTAATGGATGGCTTTTTAGGGTATAACCTAATCAAAATAGCTCCAAAATACTAACACAAAATAGTGTTCACCACTCCATGGGGATCATTCTATTTTTAGGTTATGCCATTTGGTCTTAAAAATGTATGGGCCACCTATCAAAGAGCCATGACCATCATATTTCATGATATGATGCATGACATTGTTGAATACTATGTCAATGACATTCTTGGCAAATCAAAGACTAGGGTCGATCATCCAACAATGCTACATAAAATATTTGAAACTCTGTGTTGGTACAAAGTCAAACTTAATCCTAAGAAGTGTGTCTTTGGAGTCACATCAAGAAAATTGCTTGGCTTTATTGTGTCATGTTAAAGCATTGAAGTTGATCTAACCAAAGTATAATCCATAACATAGATGCTACCACTGACTAATTTAAAGTAGCTCCATAGTTTATAGGGCAAAATTCAGTCTATCTAACACTTCATATCACAGTTGGTCGATAAATGCCATCCTTTTATGCATCTTCTAAAGAAAGGAGTCAAATTTCACTAGGATGATCATGGCCTAATAGATTTTCAGTAGCTAAAGGGCTATCTAATGAATCCACCTATTTTGTTGCCTCTCATACTAGGAAAGCCATTCTTATTGTATCTATCAGCTATAGATAATACCTTGGGGGCACTTTTGGCTCAATATAATGATAATGGAAAAGAGCATGATGTGTACTATTTAATTCATACACTAGTTGCATATGAACATAATTATATGCCCATAAAAAAATCTTGTTTAGCCACGGTCTTCGTAGCTCAGAAAATGTACCATTACATGTTAAACAATAAGACCATGGTTATTTCAAAAGTAGATCCGTTAAAGTATCTACTATCCAAAATAGCTTTACAAGGCTGCATGGATAAATGGATCATGCTTCTTAGTGAATTTGAGATAGAGTATGTCAACCAAAAATTCATTAAGGAGCAAGTTCTTGTAGATCAGCTTGCTAAAGCATCCCTTGTCGATACAGAGCCCTTGATATTCCAATTTCTTGATGAATCCATAATGACCATCATTGACACACCTCTTGAGGAGCAACATTGGAAGCTATATTTTGATGGATCACTTACTACATATATATTGGGGACATGCCTTTTATTTATTACACCATAAGGGGATCTAATCCCTAAATCATTCAGGATCAACTTTCTTTGTACCAACAAGATGGCCAAATATGAATCACTTGTTTTAGGAATTTAACAAGAGGTATAATGGAACATCTCATCTCAAGGTTTATGGTGATTCTTAGTTAATCATCAATCAGGTTACAAACCACTTTCAAACTAAAGATGATAAACTGGTGCCATACAAGGCCATGTTGGACACTCTCAAACAATATATTGCTGACATTCAGTTTGAGCATATACGAAGGGAAAGTAATGGAACCACAAATGTTATGGCTACTATTGGATCTCTAATTTGACAAATGAACACATCTAAAGAGTATCATTTCTTTATCAAGAATTTAATAGTGCCAACTTATGCACCTTTAATCATTGTTATAGTCTATGATATTGTTGGTCCTAACTCTATCTGGTATTTAGACCTTTACAACTATCTCCATGACCATGTTTTTCCACTTGACCTATCCCAAAAGCAATCCCAAGCCTTCATCCACCAAACCACATGTTATACCTTACTTGGATCAACCCTTTACCACCATAGTTTTGATAGAACTCTACTTCATTATTTAATTTTGACATAATCTAAACTAGTGTTACAAGAAGTTCACGAAGGAGAATGTGGTGCCCACAATTGTGGGGTAGTACTATCCAAAAATCTCTTGTGTACTAGTTATTATTGTCCCATGATGGATGCAAATGTAGTTATATATGTGAAGAAGTGTTACAAGTGTCAACGACATGCCAATTTGATTCATGCCCCTGCCAAGACTCTAAAATCAATGTTTCACTAAGTGGGTTGAAGCTATACCCCTCATGTGACTGGAAAGTAAATTTTCATGTTCATTTTTAACCATCTCATCTACCGCTATGGTATCCCTTCTGACTTTATCTTTGATAATGGAGGACTTTCAAGAACAAGAATGTCAAAAAGCTATATACCGAGTATAAAATCAAACAACATTTTTCCATGGTATATTTACCATAAGGTAACGACCAAGCTGAAGCATGAAATAAAACCATTGTCAACATCTTGAAAATGATTGTCAATGATGGTAGCCACAATTATCTCCTTAAAATAATCCATGCCCTTTGGGCATACCATACCAATCACCATACACCCACAGGAGCCACTCCATATTCACTTATTTATGGTATTGAGGCCATTCTTCCCATTAAGTTTGAGTTACCTTCTCTATGCATATCTTGGTTGAAAATGACTATCGAGTAGCTCGCCTACAAGATCTAGAGTTACTTGATGAAAAATGCATGGATGTGGTGAAAAATCTACAAGCATATCATAACTGACTATGAGGCCACTACAATTGGCATGTGAAACACAAAGAATTTAAACTTGGTGATCTTATCCTTAAAGAGAACCAAAAGAATACCATGATAAACAAGAAGCATAAAGGCAAGTTCAAGCCCAACTGGGTTGGTCATTTCATCATTATGACAAACTATAGAACAAGAGCAAATATTCTTGCCACACTAGATGAAAATGAAGTTGATGAGCTGATGAACATTATCCACCTCAAGTAGTACTACGCTCAAGTGACTTGGTGTATTGTCTATAAGGACCATTTCAAGTTGTACCATATTATTGTTCTTCCTTACCATCCTATCATGCTACCTACCTATCACTTAGCTATTCTATCATACCTTTCCCATCAACCAAGTTATTTTTCTCCCTCCCTACCTAGCCCTATGACATTGGTTCTATTCCATTTGGTTACATCATTATTTTCAACAAGAGGATTCAGATTCAATTTCAGCAATTCTTTTAAGCATTTCAGATAGAGGCAATATTTTGGAGTATTAAGACATAAGTTTGGTAATTGCATCCTTCATTTCTTGTTTTGTTATCTTTCATTATCTTGCTACTAATTACAACTACTTATGGGCATATTAGTATCATTTAATCATGCCATTATATCCTTGTTATAACCACCTCTAGGAAAACTAGGGGCAACACTTTTTTATTATGCCTTGGCATACCAACTAGCCATTTCCTATGCCATATTGTGCCTTCATACCAATTGTGCCTATTTTGTTTAAATTGGTTACTACACTCATCAAATTCCTCCATTGTAAGGTATAACTATAGTGACTTGAGGTCCCATCTTGGGACTATGTAGGTAGTGCTCGATACTTATTGAGGTCAACTCAGTCACCCTTAAACCACACTCTCTCCATTTTGTGAGAAACCTAAGCCAAGATATCATTTTTTTATGAGTAACCTAAGTCATGCTCTCATTGTTTTGTGAGCATCTTAAGTAACACTCTTTCCATTTTGTGAGCTTGGACCATTTAGTGTCTCATCATTCTTTAATGATTTAAGATACTCAAAAATTCCAAAAACATTTGTAAAATTGTTTAGAAAAAACAAAAACATTGACCACTTCTTTGGCTTAAGGATTCTGGGAACCCTCACTAAGTCATAAGCAAATCAATTGTCACTTAGTTTCTCCATCCTTTTTTGCCTTTTTTCCCATGCACTTGCCATTTTTCAAGACCATTCATATTCTTTTATCACATCCATCATGTTTGTTTTCTATTAGTTATCATTTTTTTCTTATTTCTTGGGAGAACTACATTTGGCCTAAAGTTTTTGTTGGATATCACATCCATGGAACTATCTAGGCAACATCCACTTGCCTAGAGCATATGGAAACAACTCAACCACCCACTTTCTTTTCTTATATTCCCCCCGTCATGTTTGTTTGCTAGGTTGTCACCTATTTTCTAGGGGCAATGTTCATCAGGTGGTTTAAATCATGTTGTTTATACTAACATTAGGACTAACTATTATTTTGTTGTTGTTGTTTGTGTGGATGTTTATTTACTTTTAGCAGTGTTGCCTCAATTCAGTCTATATGCATTCATTAGGTGATTCCTTTTGCACTTATCCTTGAATCCATCCATATTCATACATTTACATTATCATCATGGTTTTTATCATTAGTGCATTATTTTCCCTTGAATATTGGATTATGGGAGTTAGTCTTTATGCATCTTTCATCTCAGTCCACATGGTGTTTTTTCATGATGCCTACCGTATAATGCTACAACAAAAATCAGCTTCAGGAAGTCTACTTAGCAATGGTGACATGAACATCTCCTCAACACTAATATCAATGACATCCTAATCATATTTGAAATAAATTAATTAACCACAAAAGAATTTCAACCTTTGTTAATTCAGATGAGCATCTCCCTACTAGTAGGTTGTTCCAATTTTCATTACCCTCTATGTCAAGTTATCATCTTCATCAACCAATCAATCATGTTTGCCATAATTGGGGTCTAATGATTATAACCGCATATGGGCAAATCATTATACACCGTCCCACCTACATTTCTCAATGATTATAACCACCTTTGGGAAAATCATTATGTTCTCACCAAATTTACTTTCCTTTTCCAAAACAAGGTCATGTTTTTATCATATTTATCTATCCTAACTAGGGTATCTCCTTCTTCTCAATGATTATAACCACCTTTGGGTAAATCATTGTGTTATCTTACCACATTGCCACTATCGAGGTACAATACTTATAACCACCTTTGGCCAAATCATTGTACATCATTCCACTTGTAGGCTCAATGATTTTGACTACTTTTTCAAACTCATTGTGTTCTCACCCCATCATCTTCATATGTTTGGTCCCCTCATTTCACTTCTTTCTTTTGAGGGACCATTTGCAGACCTACTTGTGCTAACTGTTCCCTCGAGGGGCCATCATATAGTTCATCCATTATCATTGAAATTGTAGGCATACATGACCTTTTAATTCTTTGAGAAGATGTTATTGTGCACCTAAAATTGGCCACCAATAACCTCCAACTAGGCTTCAGACCAATTTCTATTAAATATCACAATTTGGCCTAAAAACACTAAAACACGCTAAATGATGTGAACATGTCATATACAAGTGTTAATTTTGGCCAATGTATCACTAAATGGGGCAATTAAATTTATGAGATAGCTAAATTTGATCAAATCATTTTGAGTCAAAATAATATTTTCACACTTAGGTGCTCTAGATTACTCTTTTCTACCAAATTTCTTGCACGAGACATGTGCTCTCTTTATTTTGTGTTGTCAAAATCCTAAATGGGATAAGGGTTAAAACACATCTATCATCGCCTTCCAATTCTAATCCAATCAAATTTTGAGCCAATAATATGACATTTTGACCTATTTGATTAATTTGAGCACCAATTACCAAGATTTACACCAAAATTGAGTAATCATGTTTAAAGTTAATTAATTCAAATCATGAGCCTAATTAAGAATTTCATGGAGCTTTTTTGAATATTTATTTTTAGAAATTGATTATGAGTTTTTGTATTATCAAGCGATATCATTTTTTGGGAAGACATCCCTAGGCCATAAATGCATAAAATATCTGATTAAGCCCTCCTATGCCTCTTTAATGCCTCTCAATCCCAAATATTTATGAGGGCATTTATTGATTTTAGCCTCTAAAATTGAGTGGATTGTTAGCCACACATCTTCATCTTGAGATGGAGGGTTCAGGTTCATTCTAATCATTTGTAAAAATTTATTAATATAAGGTCTCACACTCATAATTTCAATCTTGGATAGTGTAAAGTTATAATGCTTAAATGAGTTTAAAATCCATTTAGTATAGTGTTATCATGCCTAATTATTGATCCAAGCCAAAGCCATCACAATCCAAAGGTGCCAAGGAGATAAGGAGCCAAACAACTCCATTGATGAAGACTCTTTGATGCACAAGCTTAGTAAGCCACTTTAATAAGCCATTTAGAGCATCCAAGGAAGGTGAAAGATCATTTGTATTTTGCGTTTTAGTTGTATTTTCCATTGCATTTTGGCTTAAGGTGTTATCTATTAGCGTGTTATTTTGGATTTTTATTTCATACACTAACGCTATACTAATCTCCCCTTATTAAAATCCTATGTTCACACATACCATCAATATCATCCATCGATTGCCTCACTAAGTCAGACACTGAAGAACCATGAAAGAACAATAAATCTCATTGAAGCACACTTTGTCATTATCATTCTAGCACACATGAAACCTCATCAACATCGTTGGTCACCTTGGAGACATCCTTAACAAACCTCAAATAATCTCCCCCTTTGTCATTGATGTCAAACACCAATACAAATCTTATGCTTAGACTCTGTCTCTCTCTTCAAGTACTTTCTCCCCCTTTGATATAATGACAAAGTGGGATCATCTTCTGATCCTTCAAACCTGAAAAGACTTCAAGGATGAAGAATAGG
The DNA here is from genome assembly GCA_037957365.1 of Torreya grandis. NCBI lineage: Eukaryota > Viridiplantae > Streptophyta > Pinopsida > Cupressales > Taxaceae > Torreya > Torreya grandis. The sequence goes on along the minus strand of JARHVA010001695.1, from coordinate 2,115,909 downwards.
AAAAGGACCACCTTTGAAAGATGATATAGACTCCCCCTAACATTGTGCATAACTCTTCTTACTTTAGCTTTTCAAACATGGTCCATGACTACACTCATATTTGGTCATACATAGCTTTTATGAAGACAAAACATACATGAACATCGAAAACTACATGAACTTACCTTTAAAACATTAAGAGGGACTCCCCCTAAGTCACCTGAGCTTAGGCACATTTTGATCACCTTAAGACTATCTTTAACCATGAAGAAACAACATAAATGCCTCCATACCTTCTCTCTCAAATTATACCACATAGTCCTCTAATCCTAGGACTTGACCATTTACAAAGCTCCTATTTTGTTTATGCATGAGTATTTAATACATTGACAAAATACCTACCTTGGTTTGATTAATTCATCAAATCAACATACTTGAGTTCACATCTGTAGTGGACTTCTTCATATCTCCATTATGACTAGAATATCTAACATATGCTCCTCCTCACATCATGCACAACTCTTCAAGCCTTTCAAACTAATTTAGTTATCCCCCCTTAACTCCATACTCTATTTGAAAATCATCTTCAATAAGACTTCTCAATGAACTAGGCCTGCCAACAACTCTTCAACACTACCCACACTCAGTCAATATCCTTATGAAACCACCAATATATATCATATCTTCATTAGATCAACTTAAGTAACTAAAGCAAACATGAATAAATATCATATGGATCTTAAAACAAATGCCCTTAATCTTCTACAATCCATCATGGTTTAGAACCTTTTCAAAGAACTCTCATAAAACCATCTCATCTTCAGATCACTAAGAACTCCATGAGAAACATAATTTGTCATATATAGAACTCTAAGACCTTCTTCATGATACCAAAATGATAACACATTATCCTCATAATTTATACCAACCTTATCGTTAGTTTTCATCATTTTGACCAATAAATTTAAGCAACAAAATTTGACAAGTTCTTATCTTCATGACCAAAAATCCTAGATGCATATTGAGTATACTAAAACAGGATCAACTTATATTTCTATGCAATAGAATATTTTGACATCTCATCATCCTTAATTAGACACCTAAAGATATTCATTTATTACCTATAGATCTTGCATACATAACTTCATTCTTTACCACTTTGACCAACTAGACCATCCTTTAAATATTTGACCACAACTTTGATTTTAGGATTACTGTCCCTGAATATGTCTTCTGAATCATTTTATCACAACACACTATAGTAGATTCATAAAACTCATTGCTCCCCATTAGCCAAATAGATTTGTAAAAGATCTTTCTTTTCCTACAACATCCACCAAAGCTCAAATAAAATCCACCATGATTTTTCTTGTTGTCAAGTGTCTCTTTGAAGCCTAGATAGAGACATCCTAACCCATAATGTCTTAGAGCAATGTGAAACTAGGATTTTCCCACAATCCTCATATTACTTCTCCTCCTTGGTCATCTAATATTGATAGTTCTTCTTCTTCTTAGGCTTAAGAGAAGCAACATGCTCATCCACTATAATATTCTCCTTTTCTTATAAGATTGGATTAACAATATATGGAGACAACAAAGATTCTTGGTATACCTTTTCAATTGAAGTATTAGTCTCACATTTCAAAGAATCAACACCTAAATTTTCACTTGAAGTATCAGTCTCACATTTCAAATAATCAACACTTGACGTTATCAACTAATATTATTTGTATGAAACTTACTCAACAATAGCAGGATGTTTTCTTGGATCCATACATACCTCAGAACTAGCCTCAATTAGCACTTTAGTCTTTTCTTTGAGATTTTTCTCTTTATTCTTAACATGAGTAGATAATGAGTACTCTTTGCATTCTTCAACTTGTGTAGCATTGTCTTCCATGGCAAACTATCTACTTGGACTTGTAAACTGATCACGGCACATGATTTCCACTTTTGGATTCCATATTTCATCTTGCCTTCTACTTTGCACTCTAAGAGCCTAAAATGACTTATTCTAACTCGATGTCCTTTGTTTGCAGAACTTATCAATGTGATCAATTCCTAGACAATTATAGTAAACCACTCTTCTTGATGGAAACTTAGCTTGTCTTACCTTGTTAGGACAACATATTGTAATGTGTCCTATGTCATAATAGCTATAACACTCACTTTGAATCACAACACTTGATTGATGATTCCATTCATAGTTTCAAGCAAATTCATTACTGGAAGATCTTTTACACTATCTAGCCTTATGACCGAATTGATTAAAAGTGTAGTAGTAACCATTAAAGTTTGCATACCTCATGACATTTGGTTGTCTAATTTGATTTGTATTTCTTATTTTAGCAACTTCATTTCTTGATTGATTGTTAATATTCAAATTCTAATTGTTCTTGTTCTCAAAAGTCTTCAAGTCATCATTAGTGGTATTCTTTTGTTCTTCTATGTATCCAAAACTAGTTCTACCACTTGCATTTTTTGACTACTTAGAATTTTATCTAGATCAATTGATCCCTTTTCAAACTTCACAAATGACTTCACTTAAATTGAAGTCTTTTTCAACTCATCTCGTATAGAACCAATCTCAATTACATACTTTAAACATTCAACTTCTTTGGCTTTTAAATTTGCATTCATAATCTCTAACTGGTCATTAAAAAGCTTGATTGAATCTTTATACTCTTTGAAGTATTCATATATTCTTTCCTCAAACACACTAAATTACACTTCATAGTCCTTTAGTTGAGACTTCAGCTTCTTGGTTTTCTTTTTCTCAATATTTAGATCTTCAAGGGTATCTATCAACTCAGTTTCATAGTTTACCTTGTCTTCTTCATCATCTGCATCACCTAAACAACCTCCAAACCATGTAAAGTCTTCTTGATATGAGCAACTACATTTTTAAACCATGAAGAGAGATTCATAGTCAATAGGACCATCATCTTCATGATCATTCTCATAATCACTATGATCATTCTCATTAGATGAGCTACAATATCCCTTGGTGTAGAGACTCCTCTTGTCCTTTTAAAACTTATTTTGGACATTATACCTTTTGAAACTATTCTTGCTCTTATCAGACATGAATTTATTATTGTCATTATCATGATCTTCTTCATGTTCTTCATTATCATTTCCCTTATGCTGATGAGGACACTTGTTGGCAAAGTGGCCTATCTCTCCACAATTGAAAATTTTGAAGGGAAGTTTACCTTTAAACTTGCCTGAACCTGTTTTCAGTTTTCTTGTTAACAAAGCTATTAGTTCATCATCATCAATATCAGAAATATCATCATCCTTAACTTTTTTACCTTGAAAATTATTCTTAGCTTATTTTATGCATTAAAAGTTGCTTCTTTCTTTGGTGGTTTGTCCTCATTAACTCTCATCTCATAGGCAAAAATAATGACATGCAATTTATCCATCTTCATTTTGGTGAGATCATGAATTTATTCTAGAGTATAAACTTTTGAATCAAATTTAAAAGTGAGATACCTTAATACCTTTTGTACTATAGTGCCTTCTTCAATATCATCTCCCATGCCTTTAATCATGTTCACTACCTCATTAACTCGTAGAAGATATGAAGACACAATATCCTCTTCCTTCATTTTGAGACTTTTAAGTTGCCTTCTATAGGTTTGTAGTTTGGCCAACTTGACTTTTGAATCTCCTTCATAGATGAGTTTTAATTTATCTAAAATTTCATTGGCAAACTTGCAATGGATTACCTTGGTGAACTCAACCTCTGAAAGACCACAAATGATAACATTCATAGCTTTAGAATTGTTCTCACTCAGCTTCTTCTCTACAACACTAGTTAGAGGAGTAGGTGGTATCGAATAACCATCCAAAATAGATTACCAAGTGTCAAACCCCAAGGACATGATATAGGGCTTCATTATTTCACTCCAAAAAGCATAATTAGATCCATTGGATATCAAATCTTGCTTAAAAGAAAAACCTTGAGAACTTGTCATTATACCTAAGATTACCTTCAAATGGTTAAACTTGTATAGAAGGTCCTACTATGATACCAATTATTAGAGGTACAATCACTAAGAGGGGGGTGAATAAGTGAATCAAGATATTTCAAAACTTTAATCTAATTCATTCAAATCCTTAGTCATACACCATAAGCAATCAAGAAGCAAATAACCCACTCATAATAATGAATATGAAAGATAAGCAAGATAACATAAGATCTATGTGGGAAACCCTCTTGGGTTAGAAAAAAACTCTCAAGCTAATAAATACATGGAATACTTGTCCTATAAGATGATTACTAACATGAGACTTTAGTGAAGCACCTGTTGACCATTTTAAGTCTTGCAAGCCAAAAATCAGTCTCCCTATTTCCTTATTATCCTGAGCAGTCTGTCTTTGATGTATTCACCTTACTATAATTATGCCATTTACCTTTGTAATATGCCTGATCTTATAAAGAGTCAAGTGATCTAAGTATGATAGGTTTTAAGGTTAATCTAAAGGCTTATTTTGCTTCAGCAAATCACCTTGGAAAAGCCTTCTTTAGCAAAGGAATGGTCAATTTCAAAGAAATACAAGTCTTTCACAAAGCTCCGAAGGTCAAGTGCCCTTGCGAAGGGTAGGTAGGTTACAAATGGGACCATTCAAGTAAGTTCTGAAGGGTAACTTTGGACCCACGGTGCCCTTGTAGAGGGTAGAGAGCACATTTGAAAGAGATCAAGGCTGAAAGCCGAAGGGGAAGTTTCCTTCAAAAAAGTGACAAGGCAAAAGAAAAGGGATTTCTTCAGACTTTTTGTCTGAAGAAAATCCAAGGAAGAAACCAAAGGTAAATTCCTTCGAACAAAATGTTCAAATGAAATCCTTTAGACTTTTGTCTGAAGGAATTTACCAAGAGAAGGCCAAAGACATGGAAGACACATTTCCTTTGGGCAAAATGTTTGAAGGAATTTGAAAGATGAGGGAACTCAAAGGAACCTAAAAGGTAGGTGCCCTTGTAGAGGGATCTCAGCTATCAAAAAGAGGCATTTTCCATTTTTCCAAAGGGACACCTTCCCTTCGGGAAGGTTTATTCAGTAAAAGCTGAAGGAATTGCTGGAAGATGATGATGGGATCGAGAATGTCAACTTCGACATGGTGAATTAGCCATTGGAGGTTCAAACATCTGGTGACATCCCCACGAATGTCAAATTCAAGATAGTTAAATAGCCATTGGTTTTCAAATAGTTACAGGCCCATAGACGTCAATTTGGATGGGATGCGTTAACCATTAAAGAGAAGCAAAATAACAAGTTCTTTCAGATAAGTGGTTGAAAGATTCCTTTTGGGCATTTTGCCCAAAAAAACTCATGAGCGCAAGATCAAAGGAATTGAAAGGCATAAATCCAAAAGGAAACTCAATGACCCATTGAAAAAGATAGCCCTGAGAGTTGAGTTACCAAGAAAAGATAAGAAGTAGAATAGGAAGAATAGAGCAGTCCAGGTGGCATAGAAAGTGTCGGCATAAGAAGTTATTGCTACAAATGAAATAGTCTCCACCAAGTGGTCATCAAGGGGAGTGTAAGTATTCAATAGATTGGCTCATTTTTATTCATTTAAACATTAATGAATAGACAATTATGTAACTTTCACAGAGATGTGGCCTTGTCATTCAAAAAACAAAGTGACCCATGCTTTAGCAGGAAAATTTAATATAGTTTGAGTAGCAAAGTCAATACCCATAACAATCTACAACATGGTTCTTTCAGACCATTTATGGAAGGATGATAGTAGCATGAGCAGTTTCCTCTTTCCTATGTGTTTAATATAGTATGGGTCACCTATTCTTATAGGGACCATAGTCTTTATCTCAATGCTATATATTGTAACCTTTGTGCTTGAAAGAGACATCTCTCACTTTTGTAAGGCGAAGCCCTACCCATTTTTACCTTTGAATCAAAAGAATGCATTTTACCTCTATCTAACTGGTTATACTTCTAAATATGTCACTGTATCAACTTTGTGTTTAGTCATTTCATCTCGATGCTTTCATAGGTTGACATCAACATATCTAGTATGTCCAAGACCATTTCTATAGGTTAATAGGAAGTGCCCAAGTTGGAGCATAGAGACAGAGGAGCAGTTGTCTGATAGTGTGCTTCTGCAGCACCTATGGTAAGTTATTTTTCTTTGTATCTTCATTAAAACCCCCATTAAAGCACCCATATAGTCTAGTCTTTTGCTCAGATGAAGTATATGTTCACCCTTTTGGTCTAAAGTGTTGATATAAGCTGAGTGGATCGAATCATTTGGTGCATCACCATTTTAGATAGGTTCTATTCTATTATATCCTTCTCCCTTTTCACCCCCCCATTATTAATAATGGTAACTAAAGACCTCAAAGATGAATCAAAGGGATTTATCCCTTATCTAGAGATTCTTTCCTCATTTTTGCCAAGCCCACAGCAAGAGGAAAGTCTCCATTGTGCCATATGGAAGAGAAAAACTGAGCCTTATTTTCAAGGGTGCAATCCATAGTGTCAAAAGTTTTTGGCATGCCTGATGGGATCATTTTTTATGCTTAGAGAAGTTCTAGGATTGGTGCTAGTCTTGTTACTATAAGAGTGAACAACTAAACCAGCATATAACAACTCCTTTTTTGAATTCATTGAGCTGCCCTTAAATTTAGCGAAGCAACTAAGGTTTGCAAGCACTCAGCCCTATACAAAAAATCAATTTCCTAGACCTGCTATAAAATATACCTACATAATAAGGCCTTGGTTAAACCCTGTCATCACCATGGCTTTACCTTTTATAGCCTTCTATGGTCAGATCCCTTTCAACCTTTTGCATTACGACCCAATTATAGGGGCAACCCTTAAGAGTGTTCCTCCTTTTAATGGAGAGGGGCCTATTATCGCTATGTATGAATTTATGTAGGATTTTAATACCAAGTTCCAAAAGACCTAGAATAGAATCCCCATTTTAGTGAGGCCCACCCCAAGCTATGCTTTCCTCTACTACTTAAAGGATTTGAACAATGACATTGCTATCATGATACAATATATGGGAGGACAAGTGTTACGTACTACCTATGAAATAGCCATAGCCATCAAGAATTATCTAGTGCAAGTAGGAAAGATAACCCCTGGACCTCATATGCTTTTCTTTCCTGAATTAGTACCCCCAATTTAGATTGTTGCACCCACTTTAGCTCTTCTACCTGGTGTAAAAAATCCAATTACTACCTCACCAGATGACCTCCATGAAGTTAAGAGCTTGTTACGAAGTGTAACCAATGAATTAGTGGCTCTCAAGAGGCAACAAGATCAAAGCTATCAGCGAAACCAGGGATACCATCAATTTAGACAAACAAATAGACCTCCTTTCCAAAATTATAACCAAGGACAGGGTCAGATTACTCAAGCCAAACCATATCAAGGTTAGGTGCTCCTTCATCATCCAAAGCTCTTGTTCCCACTCAAAATAATCTGGTACAGGAACAACCTAATTGACCTCCCCTAGGGTATGGTCAAGAACAAGTTGCATATACTAATGAGTTGCTAAATCAATATGTGAACATACAAGATAATCAAACAACCCAATTCCCAAGTTTTGAGGCATCAATACAACATAGGATGGATAATAGGTAGGCTCAGTTTGACTCCACTCTCATGAATCACCTAGAAGGAGAATTATATGCAGTCAATTATGTGGGGAGTCTGAATAACTAGGGTGATTATGTTGTAGCCAATACTAGGTCCAAAAAGATAGCTATGGAAGAAGCACAGGAAACTACTCAAGCATCTGCATCATCTTTTTCATCACAAGTGAACCAAAAGTTTCCAAATTATAGGCCGTTGGTTACATCCTCAACTACTCGACTTGCACCTCAGGCTGTAAATACCCCCAAAGAAAATCCAAAAGGGGGAAACCCTCAGATCAATGTGGTGGACTAGATGAAGAAGATGCACATGAATATCTCATTGTGGGATTCCTTAGAAATGTTGAGACAAAAGGATATACTCTAGAAGGAATTACATAGGCTGAATGAACAAGTTGTCCCAATAAAGGTTGATAATGTGTTGATTATGAATGGGCACCCTTCCATATCAGGCCAAGCAAAGAAGTATGAAAATATTCCTTCTTTCTATCTATCCTTAGTCGTTGGATATTTCTTGGTTCACAATTGCATTATTGATAGTGGAACGGGCACCTCAGTAATGCCCAAATGCATAGCAGATAAGCTGGGACTCAAATATGAGAAAATGACCAAGGGAGTCATGTAGTTAGATGGCTCACTACCTAAAACATTAAGAGTGGTAAGAGACTTGAATCTAATGCTTCACACTTGTCCAACCTTCTCCATTCCTCATGACATGGTAGTGATAGACATTCCTCCCTACTTTGCTCTTTGCTTATCCAAGGATTTCACATCTAAAATAGGTGGGTACCTAGCAACAAACTGGTCTTACATGGTTTTTAGAACCAAATATGGAACTAAAGTGAAGATTGAGTTAGAGCCCATCCACAAAGATCATCTAGATCCATACTTACTCAAGGTGGCAAATGTTAGCTACACCATCATTAACGAGGAAGAATTCCAAATGGACCGATCTCCACCCTCTTCCCTTGAAGGAGTTGCTGACCTGCTCTTAGATGAATGGGGAAGTGATAATTTTGAACATGACCCATAAAAATTCATCGAAGAGGCAGGTCTTAGAATTTATTGCATGCATGAAGAAGGTACTTTTGTGCCAAATTTGATGAAGGCAAACTAAGAGAGCTCAACTTTATGGCAACTCTTCTTTGATGGCTCAAGAAGCAAATTGGGAGCTGGTAGTAGAGTAATGTTAATTCTGCCCTAAAAGGAGAAATACTTCTCCTCTTTAAGGTTCCAATTATCTTGTACTTGTAATGTTTTAGAATATGAGTCTCTCATTCATGGTTTAAAATAGGGAAGGAAAAGAAGGATAAAAGAATTACAGGTTTTTGGAGACAGTAAGTTAATTGTAAACCAAGTAAGAGGGTGAAACTTGACCAAAAATTCCTTGCTTAAGTCTTACAAGCACAACATGTGGGACCTAATGGAAATTTTTTTGGCTTTCAACATTATTTCCATTCCAAGAGAATAAAATAAGTACGTAGACAGACTAGCAGCAGTCGGTACTTAGTCTGACATCCCCAAAGAAATAGGTCAAGACAGTAGTCTACACCATTTAAAAGTGGTAATTAGACCCTCCATGCTTGATAACATCACCAATTGGTAGGTGTTTGATAGTGATTAGTAGATATCACTCTTTTTGCAAGAGGAGGTTGAGTTTGCCTTTAGAAACCAATCTAAGCTGCAGTAGCAGTATGACGTCCAGATTGTTTAGCTGAAGAACAACAAACTTCTCAAAGGTTTTGTCGCTCTCAAAAGCATCTTTAATGAGGATGACAACTAAAAAATGATAAAGCAAGCATCACAACCAAGAAATAAAATTACAAAATAATAAAAATACTCAAGGACATGCTGCTTAAGCTTGGGAAGGTATGTACAAATGATGAAAGACATTCCTTCATTTTGTTATGCCAAGAGTTCACCGCTATTTTTTGCTTTGGAGTATAGTGACCTGAAGGGTTTTGACTCAATCTTGGCCTAACACACCATTAATATTGAGGAAGGTGCTAAACCCATAAAATAAAAACAAAGGCCTATCAATCTGAAGATTTAGCCTCTCATGCAAAAGGAACTCACCAAGCTGATTAAGTCCAAGATCATTTTTCCTATCAAACGCTCTTCTTGGCTGGCCAATCTGGTTCCTATTAGGAAGAAGAATGGGGAGATCAGACTATGCATTGATTTTAGAGACCTCAATAGAGTCTCATTAAAATATCACTATCCCCTCCCATGTACGGAACAGATCCTCCAAATGGTGATAGGTAGTGAATGTTTCTCCCTCCTGGATGGGTATTTAGGGTACAATCAAATTCTAGTGCAAGACTGTGATCAATACAAGATAGCCTTCACTACTAAGTGGGGAAATTTTGCCTTCAAGAAGATGCCATTCAGACTGTTAATTGCTGGAGCTACCTTTTAGTGAGCCATGGACATGGCTTTTTAGGGCCTGATATCTAATATTGTATTGGTCTACCTTGACGACATGACAGTTTTCTCTAAGGATGCAGACCAACATCTAAAACACTTGAGGGAAATATTTTAGAGGTGTAGAGAGTTTGGTATCTCTCTTAACCCAAAGAAATATGTGTTCACTATCCATGAAGGTAAACTCCTTGGTCATATTGTTTTAAAAGGGGACTTAACCATTGATCTGGAAAGAGTACGTGCCATCCTAGCATTGTCCTTACCTAAGCACAAGAAGGGTCTGCAAAGCTTCTTTGGTAGAATAAATTTTATTTGGAGATTTATCCCTAATTTTTCCAAGATAGTAAAGCCACTAACTTCCATGCTGAAGAAGGATGAAAAGTTTGCATGGATAACACAAAGGAAGGATAGTTTTGAAGGGATTAAGCAAGCTATTACCAAGGATCCCACCTTTATCAGTCCTAACTTCTCCAAGGATTTCAACCTTTACACCTTCAAAAATGAAGAGGTAATCTCTGTCATGCTTGCTCAAGCAAATGATGAAAACCTTGAACAACCTCTTGCATTCTTTAGCCAAAGTCTAGAAGGTTTTAAAATTAGGTACACGTATGTTGAAAAATAAGCACTTATAGTTATAAGAAGCCTAAAGAAATTTAGACATATGTTGTCAAAAAACAAGGTTCATATCATGGTACCACATCCTAGTGTCAAGGATTTCTTGATCATTCATGATTTAAATGAGAATAGAGCAGGGTAGATCACCAAGGTAATGGAATATGACATGGATATCAAAACCACCAAGATGGTAAGGGGAAGAGGGCTGTGTGAACACCTCACTACTAACTTTAAACAATAGAAAGAGGGAATTTTGCTGCTTCATGATGAAGTTGTAGTATAGGAACCTACAATCATAAAGGACTGGGCACAAGACATGACTCATTTCCTTCTTAATAGTGAGTGTCCATAGGGCCTTGATAGGACTAAGAGGAGGTATTTCAGGCTCCAATCACTTCTTTATGTCCTGGTTGATGGAGTGATATTAAGAAAGGATTTTTTAGGGGTACTCTTGAGATGTATAGACTTAAATCAGGTCAATAGGGTACTATCCAAATTTCATGATGGGCCAATTGGTGGTCACTTTGCTCCTAAGCCTACAACTGTAAGAATTATGAGGGCCGATTACTTTTAACCCATTTTATTTAGAGATACACATGCGTAGGTACAAAAGTGCCATAAATGTGCTCTCTTTGATAGAAAACAATGGCTGGCTGCAATGCCTCTACAACCTATTCAAGTAGAATAACCGTTCATGCAATGGGGCCTAGATTTCATAGGAATGATCAACCCTCCTTCTAGTGCTAACCACAAGTGGGTCTTAACTGCCATAGATTACTTCAAGAGATGGGTAGAAGTTATTTCTCTGAAGGAAACCAATGAAAGTGTAGTCCTAGACTTTTATGAAGGCCCGGTGACAAGGTTTAGAGTCCCAACTACCATCATCTCAGATAATGCATTAGCTTTCTTGGGAACCAAAACTAGTGAGTGGGTGTTAGAATATGACATCTACCTTAGCACTTCTTCCAATTACTATCCATAAGAAAATGGGCTAGCTGAGTCCACCAATAAGAATTTGATCAGGATCATTAGAATGACAATGGAGGATAATCAAAGAACTTGGCATGCCAAGCTTAAAATAGCCCTATGGGCAAATAGGGTCACTCCAAAAATTAGTAGTTGGTAATTCACCATACACACTTATGTATGGAAGGGAAGCTAAACTTCCTATTTCGCTGGAATTTCCATCCTTAGACCTTGACCACTAGCTGCAATTGGAAGAAAGTGACAACATGGAGGTCAGACTTTTTGAATTAATGGAGCTTCAGGAGGCAAGAAACCAAGCCATGATTTTGCATGACCAGCCGCCAATAAAAAATGAAGAAGCATTTTGATAATAAATCCTCATTGAAAGGATTCTTAGAAGGTGACATTATCATAAAATGGGATGAGGACTGAGCTAAACCTAGAAAACACATGAATTTTGATGCCTTATGGAGTGGTCAATATGTCATCACTCAGTACAATCAACATAATGCATTCCAACTCTCTAGGTTAGATGGTGGAGAACTACATATCTTAGTTAATGGGATATATCTTAATCATTGTCATTGAGCCTTCTCTTGTTATGTATATATTTTCCCTATTTTTCCTAAGCACTTTTGTGCATGTTTATAGTGTTGTTCCCAAAAAATGCCACTCATTTTTGGGACAACCTATGGACTATTTTGGCCTTGCACAGATCAAAATTTCTCTCTTCCCTTCTCAAAATTTGTTCTGAGCTTTCAAATTCCTCATTTTTAAGCTTTTTCTATAAAAGGATTCATAGGTTCAATAGGTTAAAAAGCTTCTGCAGGTGAGTTTAGTAAAAAAAACAAGTTTCTAACACAGTCATTTTTAGGATTGGTTCAGCGCCTCGGTTTAATCAAAAGAGTTCAATCAGCAAATGATAAATGACAAAGGCTTGAACCATTGAAATTTGAACCACTTTGGTTCAAAGGTTCAATGGGTTCAAAGACCAAGTTTGTTCAATGCGCTTGGTGCAAAAGATCAAAAGGACTAAGCCAAATAATGAAGGATGAGCCTATTGAACCATTAAACCATTGAACCAAAGTTGGTTCAATCGGCAAGTTCAAGGGGTTGCCCCAAAGCGAAAAAGGCAAGTGCCCGTGTGAAGGGTAGGCAACATTGGTTCGAAGGTCAAAGAAAAGATAGAATTCCTTTAGATTTTTTCAAAGGCCCAAAAGGAACAATTCTTTTAGACTTTTTGTTCGATGGAAATGGCTAACTCTAAGAGGCCGAAAGAATACTTTCTGGAAGATTTTCTTAGAAAAATGTTAAGGCAAATTTTTTTTAGACTTTTTGTCTGAATGAATTCACCTGGAGAAAAAGTTTGAATAAATAGGAAAGAATGAATGGCCAAGTAACAAGAAACTTTCCTTCAGACATTTTTTTCGAAGGAATTCTTTCAGGGTTTTTTCCCGACGGAAAAAGCCCGTCGAAGAAGTAAGAACCCATCGGGGAAGTTAAAGCCTGAAGTACAAGTACCCTTGCGGGGGGCACTTGGAGATAGAGAAAGGACCATTTTAAAAGCCTGAACAAAGATGCAGAAAGGAACTTTCACAGACTTAGACAAAAAGGGGCTTCAACGGATGAATCGAATGAACCATTGAGCCGTTGAACCAAAAGGTTCAACGGGTTCAAGGTTCAAAGGTTTAACCAAAGCTTAGAAAGATAAAGGAAGCAGTGTTTGAGTGAAATGTAGAATAAACATATGAACCGATTGAACTTTAAATTGAAAGAGTTCAAAGTTTTATGGTTCAACATGGTTCAAAAGTTTAAAGGTGGCCTCAGTCAAAGAAACAGCAACACACAAGTGGTTCAACGGATGGTTCAACCAAGGGGTGAAGAAGCGATTGAACCAGGAAGCAATAGAATAAAAGAGACAGAATGAACCAATGAACTAATGAACTTTTAGTGGTTCAACGAGTTTGAGGTTCAACTTGAATCAAGTAATTGACTGAAAAGAGAGCCCAAAGACTCAAAGAGAGAAGATCAATGCAAAGGACCAGAAATGTCTTCGAAAGAGTTATTTCTGGTAGGTGGAACAATGGATCGAGTAGAATTTTGAGTGCACCAAACCAAGGATGCAGCCTATTTTCTTCCATGAAGTAAAGAAAAATATGCAAAGGACCAGACGGTCCATATTAAGGAGGAGACATATCAGATGAAGGGACACACCATAGTTATGGTAGCGCACTGTTCTCAGCATAGTCTCTCTAGACAAAATTAGAGATGCATTAAAGACATTGATTGTAGCATGGGCCATCTCATGGAAAAGGGTGCCAGTCCTTGCGTAGTGGCTATAATTTTGTTAATTCTCTCATTTGTAAGGGAGGCTTTCATTTTTACAAGAGCAAAACTTTGCCCATTTTGAAAGAAGAAGACTGAGACTTTGAGCTTAGGTTGTAATTTCATTTTTATTTTTATCTAAATGAGAAAGCAAGTTTTTTACAGACTTTGTGCTGTTCTGGCTTGTATCATTTTAGAAGATCATTCTTATGTCTGTCTTCTGAAGGTGTTCTTATTCATTTAATTTGGTAAGTAGAATTAGTGAAGGTAATAGGGAAGTGTCTTGAAACCAACTGTGGGAAGAGTTTGTGCTTTCACAATTGCTTTCAGTCTATGTTTTTCTTTTCTTTTTGTGTTGAGGATTTTGGAGTGATTTTGTGTCCCCATTATCCTTTGTAATATACTCTTTGGGTAGTTGAGATGGAAACTTTGTGTTTTGCTTCATCTTGTTGTTACTATGCCCTTCAGTTATTGGTTACTTTACTATCTAAAAGAAACTCCTACTATTTCCTGTAAGAACACTTCTGAAAGAAGAGAATTGCTTTTAGTGTTTACACCAAGATTTTCTCCTTTGTCTGTGTGCATCATCTCTGAAAGAAGAGAGATGGATGGTTTAATTTGCCTCCATGTGTTATTTTTTGCTTATTTATTTTGTATATAGCTCTTACGTATCTATAGGGAACCTCCCCTTGATGAGGGGAGAGATTTGTCCCCATTGGATGTGGTAAACCTACAACTTTGGACAACCCATCTCCCTATGCTGTGGTGATAGGAACTATTTTGGTCGCCAGTTAGCTGGCTGACAAAATATTCACCCAACAATTTTTGGTGACTCCACTGGGGAAGAGCATGCAGTTTGAAGTCTCAAACTTCAAGCTAATGCAGATCCTACTCTTTTCTTTTTTGTTCTGCAATCTGGAAACTCCACGTTATACTAGAGGCCAAAAATCCCAAGGTATTGTTAACCCTTTTTTTGAGTTGGTACAACAGAGTAATTTTGAGTTATTTCCTCCACAACCTCACCTTGGATGAACTAAGAGTCTTCCTCCTAGCCGTACCAGGCCACCAACACAAGGCAAAGGTTCTTTTTCTGCTATTGGCTGAGCTTTTCCTATCCATGCTCCACCTAGATTAGTTTTCCCACTTTTGCATAATGAAATCATGGCTCAAGGCCCCTGGGGTAATTCTTTCAGTCCCCTAAATTTGACTCCACCTCTACATGAGCTTCCACGTAGTTCAAGGAAGAATTTTCCCAAATTATTTGGTGATGGGAAGGTTCATCTTGATGAACACATTACAAATTTTAGCATAGCTTGTAGTGTAATAGGAGTGGAATTTAAAGACATAGTGGTCAGGCTATTCGTGGAGACACTAAAAGGCACTGTTGCAGACTAGTTCTACCACCTGTAGGCTAGATCAATGACTGATTGGGACACTCTAAAAGACAAATTTGAAGCCAGGTTCAAGCTTACAGAAGATGCACATGCCTTGCTGGCCCAGCTCACTCAGATAAAGAAAGAGCCTCATGAGCCTATGAGGGATTTTATTGCTAGGTTCGACAAGCTGAGGCACAAGATTCCCATGGTCACCCAGATGACACCTCAGAACCTCAAATGCTTCTTCCTCAACTCACAACTGCTTGAAGTGAGTTTCTTGTTGAGATGGGCCAGACACATAGACCTTGCTATTGCTTAGGACTTCGCTACTAAGGTAGAAAATGACATTATCTTAGCAGAAAAGATAAGGAGAGACCCTAATAAAGGTAAATCATCTTTATATTTTGAGTATTCACCTACAGTCACCACTGACCCTATGGTACAAAATATAGCGAATAAAATGCTAGCTCTCAGAAAGCAAATGGCGCAAAGGATGTCATATGCTCCTGCATATAGAGATATGCCCAGGAGGACATTTCAGAATCAAGCATACCAAGGCAATGCTGCCAAGAATTAGGGATAGTAAAATCACCTTCTTTCTCCACAGAGGAACCTCACCCTTGAAGTGCCTCCAAGTAACTCGGCAGTTGGATATCTTGAAGTTGAAGCGGATTTCTCATTCCAGCTTGAGTTAAATCCTAAAGATGATGCTAATCTCTTCACTAAGGAAGAAGAAGAATTAGCTGGTGACTCCCATATTAGTTTCCTAAACTATCAGGATGAACCTAGGAGTGAAGGCAATGTAGCTGAGGGGTCATATGTTGTATTCACCCAGTCCAAGAATCAATCAGCTCAACAAGCTGATAAGGAGAAAGTAGAGGAATGACTTGAACCAACAGTTTTAATTGCTAAGTGGGGATCCACTCTTCTTTTCCAACCAAAGGACTTGGTGATTTCAAAAAAGGTAAGTACCCCAAATGCCCCTATGCCTTCTACTTCAATTTCACAATCCAGTCCTCCCCCTTTCAAAAATAAAAAGGATGAACTCCCATCCTCTGTTCCTAGCTCATTCCAGACATTTGATATCATTGACCATATAAAGAGAACCAAAATTCAAATGTCTGGATTTGAATTTCTATAGTCCCATTCTGAGCAATTAGACAGACTGGTTCAATGTGTTAAAAACTAGAACATCCCTATTAAACGAGCAATTCCCAAAGTGACACATCATGCTACCAAGAATGCACCCACCAGAAACAACCTTGCCACTACTCCCCCTACTGCTCCTAGTAAGACTAAACCTTTTTATGTCTCATTGCTTATAAATGGACATCAGTTGAATAATTGCATCATTGATTCTGGAGCTTCAGACAATGTCATGCCTGCTAAAGTGGTTGAATCCCTTGATCTCACATTGACCAAAACTTTTGGTAGATGCTTCTCCATGGAGAACAAGCAAATGCCTTTGCTGGGATAAATTAAAGATGCCCAATTTGCATTTGCTACCTTTCCAGACAAAAGAATCAAGATGACTATTTTAGTAGCAGACGTCCCAGCATCATATGGCATCCTTCTCGGGCAAAATTTCTGTGGGAATGTTGGTGGTGAATTGAGCATGGATTTATTAGAGGGGAGGATTCCAGTCAAGGGTGTTATGAAGAGGCTGCTCCTTTAGAAAGAAGTGAAATATGTGGTTACCCAAACCTCAACACCTGAAGCTCAAATTATGTTTGAGTCTTCAAGCATGGGTAACTACTTTCTATATATGAATGGAGTTCATGAGACATCTGATGAAGCTCCTATAGTTGATAGCTTGGAAATGCATTCAACTGGAACAACAAAAGAATTAACTGAGCATAAGGCAAGGGTGGAAGTATCTCCACCCTCGGATGAAAAGAATCCAAAAGGAAATTAGTATCAAATGAGGTATAGATTCTTGAATTTGATGGCAGCTACTCTTCCACTGGATCAAGAGCCAGAGTTATGTTAATATCTCCTCAAAGAGATATTTTTCCCTCATCTTATAAATTGTAATTCAACAACACAAATAACACAGCTGAATATGAGTCCCTGTTGCTTAGATTGAGAGCCACTCAAGACAAAGGCATCAAGCTCCTTCATGCTAAAAGAGATGCCAAACTAGTGGTTTGTCAGGTAAAAAACCTATACCAGACCAAGAATGAAAGATTGCATCATTATCCCTATCTAGTCTGGGACCAACTTGAAGACTTTGATGCTTTCATCATCTCTACAGTTCCCAGAGAATTCAATGATCAAGTGGATGCATTGGATGTTTCAGCTACTCTCTTGGTCCCCCACCTAGATTTCAATGGAGACAAGTACACGATTGAGTTGGTCTTTTGGCCAAGTGTACTTGATAATGTAAGTCATTGGTAGGTATTTAACAATGACAACCAAATCATTGCCTTCTTAGAGCAAAAAGATAGCTTTGAACGGCTGCATTTTTTAAGGCAGTGAACCTCAAGAATGTGAAATAGCTCCTGATTCAAATGTAGACATAGGTGAGGATTTCTTGCAACTCAAAGGAAATAAGATTCCCAAAGGCTTGGTTTCCCTTGAGAAGCTATTTGATAAGCATGATAGATTCATCAGATAACAGCTAATGGATTCAAGCTCATCTCAGGAGTTTGATCAAGTAAATCTAAGAACCAAGGAAGACCCAAGATGGTGAACATTGGAAAATGTTGTACTCTTGAGGAGCATTTCAAGTTCACCTCTTTGCTCAATGAATACATAGATGTCCTAGTGTACTCCTATGCTGACCTGAAATCACTCCAGCCTGACAAAATTTGACACAACATCCCTCTCAAGGCTAATTCAACACTTTACAGGCAAAAGTCCAGGCATTATAATCCAAAAATATCAGGTACTATTATATCTGAGATACAAAAAATGTTAAATGCCAAGATAATCTTCCCAATCCATCATTCTACATGGATTGCCAATATAGTGAATATAAATAAGAAGAATGGTGAAATTTGCCTTTGTGTGGACTTTAGGAATTTGAATCAGGCATCCTTGAAGGATAATTATCCTTTGCCAATCATGGATCAAGTGCTGTAGATAATGACGGGCTTAGAGATGTTATCGATGCTAGATGGCTTCTCAAGATATAATCAGGTCGATGTTGGTGAAGCAGACCAGCATAAGACCACTTTCACCACACCTTGGGGCACGTTTGCATATAAAAGGATGCCTTTTGGCTTGATAAAGCTGGTGCCACCTTCCAAAGAGCAATGGACCTTACCTTCAAGGATGAGATGGGTAAGTTCATTGTAGTTTATCTTGATGACTTGATTGTCTTCTCTAAGCATCGCCCAGATCATGTGAGCCATTTACAACAAGTGCTGGAACGCTGCTGCCAAAATGGCATTTCCTTAAATCCCAAGAAGTCAAGTTTCAGAGTAATAGAGAGGAAAATTGGCGGACACATTGTGTCTAAAGGAGGCATAAATATTAACTTAGATAGAGTCAAGTCTATCCAAAAACTTTTCTTGCCCACAAGCAAGATTGTTGTTCACTCTTTCTTTGGAAAGGTGGATTTCTTACGGAGATTCATCCCTAAATTTTCCAAGAAAACCAAGCACATTGTAAACATGATGAAGGGAAAGACCACCTTTAGCTAGACTAAAGAAGGCAAGTCAGATTTTGAGGATATCAAGACTACCATTTCCCATGCTTCAATTCTGGGTTGTCCAGACTATAGCAAAGAGTTCACCATTTACAACTATGCTTCAAAACAGATGCTTTCATCAATTCTGGTTCAACATAATAAAGAAGGTATGGAATCTCCCATTTCCTTCATGAGATATTCTCTCAAAGCTCATGAGCTAAAGTAATCAAATATAGAGAAGCATGCTTACACAGTGGTGAAGGCAGTGAAACATTTTTGTTTCTACATCCTCAATTCTTGAGTTACTGCCTTGGTCCCTGACACCACAGTGAAATCTATACTAACTCAACAAGAGTTTGGAATGAAAAAAGGCAATTGGGTTGCAAATATCTAGGAGTTTGATTTGATCATCAAGCCAACAAAGCTGGTACGCAAAAAGGGGCTATGCTAACTAATTGCTGATAACAAGCCAAGAGGAACAGAGCATGAAGAACCAGAAGTGGGTGACACACTAAGAGTCCTCTTTGTCTCCACCACAGATGAGTGGTATTCAGGTATTGCTCATTTCCTTACTTATGGTGAATGTCTTGCTCACCTATCTTATAAAAAAAGGAGAACCATCAAGCTAAAAGTTGCTAATTTTGTCTTCTAGGACAACAGCCTGCACAAGAGGAGCCTTGATGAAACGTTCCTTCACTGTGTGGACAAAGAGAAACAAAGCCAACTTCTGAAGTCCTTCCACAATTTGGCCTATGGAGGACATTTTTTTGCCCCTGTGACTGCCCATAAGATCCTATGAGCCAGGTATTATTAGCCAACTCTCTTTCAAGATGCATACAAGTGGGTCAGGGGATGTGAACTGTGCCAGCAGTTTGTTGGAAGGCCCAACTTAGCTACCCTGCCCCTCAAACTAGTGATCATAGAGGAGCCATTCTAGCAATGAGGAATTGATTTAATTAGAGCTGTAAACCCATCATCAAGTGCTGGACATGACTATGTCCTCACGGCAATAGACTACTTCACCAAATGGGTGGAAGCAGTTCCAACCAAACATGCTACTTCAGAAGTAGTATGCAATTTCTTCAAAGAGAACATCATGTCTAAATTTGGGGTCCCATTCAAAATTGTCACTGATAATGCAACTTGTTTCACTTCTAAGGAGATTACTCAATTCTACTTCTACTATGGAATTACACTCTCCCACTCCTCTGATTACTTTTCACAAGGGAATGGACAAGCTGAGTCAAGCAATAAAAATTTGGTGACTATCATCAAGAAGCTGGTGGATGACATCCAAAGGACTTATCATAAGGCATTAGTTGATGCTCTATGAGTAGACATAATTACACCAAAGAGAGCAATTGGTATGTCTCCCTTCCAACTTTTATATGGTGTCAATGTTGAGATACCAATCACGTTAGAATTGCCAGCATTGAAATTGGCTAAGGCGATTGAAGATCAAATGTATGAGAGCTCACTTGAGAAGAGGATCATGTGCCTTGCTGAGCTACATGAGTAGAGAATTGTAGTGGTGGACCGAATTGCTGCCCATCAAAGTCTGGTGAAGAAGTTCTTCGACCAGAAGGTAAAGAATCATAATTTTTAGATTAGAGATCAAGTCCTGCTGTGGGACAAGAGAAGAGAACCAAAGGGGATGCATGGAAAGTTTGATTCCCTATGGAGGGGCCCTTTTACTATTCATTAGCTCAATGGTAAAAATAGTTTCTTATTGAAGTATCAAGATGGCACTCTCTTTTCTCTGCCTCACAATGGGCAACATTTGAAGCACTTCAACTCTTGAAGTATCAGATGAGTTTTCCTATACATATATATATTTGTATAGTCTTTTGTTATATTTTGTTCATTTCATTTTTATTTTTGGAGCCTTTCTTCTTGGGTAGTGCGACTTCATAGCCCAATGGCACACTTCAAGGCACTAGAGATTTTGGTTTCTACTCCTCTCAGCTGTGTTTCAAGTTTCCAATTGAAGGTAGTTTCCCAATTGGAGCCAGTTGTTGTCCTCAAAAAATGCCACCCATTTTTGGGACAATCTATGGACTATTTTGGCCTTGCAAAGACCAAAATTTCTCTCTTCCCTTCTCAAAATTTATTCTAAGCTTTCAAATTCCTCATTTTTAAGCTTTTTCCATAAAAGGATTCACAGGTTCAACAGGTTAAAAAGCTTCTGCAGGCGAGTTCAGTCAAAAAGAACAAATTTCTAACACTTAGTCATTTTCAAGATTGGTTCAGTGCCTCGGTTCAATCAAAAGAGTTCAATCGGCAAATGATAAAGTACAAAGGCTTGAACCATTGAACTTTGAACCACTTTGGTTCAAAGGTTCAATGGGTTCAACGACCAAGTTGGTTTAATACACTTGGTGCAAAAGATCAAAAGGACTTAGCCAAATAACGAAGGATGAGCCTATTGAACCATTAATCTATTGAACCAAAGTTGGTTCAATTGGTAGGTTCAAGGGGCTGCCCCAAAGTGAAAAAGGCAAGTGCCCGTGTGGAGGGCAGGTAGCATTGGTTCAAAGGTCAAAGAAAAGATAGAATTCCTTTGGATTTGTTCAAAGGCCCAAAAGGAACAATTCTTTCAGACTTTTTGTTCGATGGAAATGGCTAAGTCCAAGAGGCTGAAAGAATACTTTCAAGAAGATTTTCTAAAAAAAATGTTAAGGCAAAATTTCTTTGGACTTTTTGTTCGAAGGAATTCACCTAGAGAAAAAGATTGAAGAAACAGGAAAGAACGAATGGCCAAGTAACAAGAAACTTTCCTTCAAACATTTTGTCTGAAGAAATTCTTTCAAGCTTTTTGCCCGATGAAAAAAGCTCACCAAAGAAGTAATAACCCGTTGGGGAAGTTGAAGCTCAAAGGACAAGTACCCTTGCAAGGGGCACTTGGCAACATATAAAGGACCATTTTAAAAGCCCAAATAAAGATGCAGAAAGGAACTTTCACAGACTTAGACAAAAAAGGGCTTCAACGGATGAATTGAATGAACCAAATGAACTGTTGATCTGTTGAACCAAAAGGTTCAATGGGTTCAAGGTTCAAAGGTTCAACCAGAGCTTAGAAAGATAAAGGAAGCAGTGTTTGAGCAAAATGCAAAATAAACCAATGAACTGATTGAACTTTGAACTGAAAGAGTTCAAAGTTTAATGGTTTAACATGGTTCAAAAGTTCAAAGGCAGCCTCAGTCAAAGAAAAAGTGACACACAAGTGGTTCAATGGATGGTTCAACCAAGGGGCAAAGAAGCGATTGAACCAAGAAGCAATAGAACAAAAGAGATAGAATGAACCGATGAAATTTTAGTGGTTCAACGAGTTCAAGGTTCAACTTGAATCAAGTGATCAACTGAAAAGAGAGCCCAAAGACTCAAAGAGAGAAGATCGATGTAAAGGACTAGAAATGTCTTCGAAAGAGTTATTTCCAGTAGGTGGAATAGTGGATCGAGTAGACTTCTGAGTGCACCAAACCAAGGATGTGGCCTATTTTCTTCCATGAAGTAAAGAAAAATATGCAAAGGACCAGATGGTCCATATTAAGGAGGAGACATATCAGATGAAGGGACACGCCATAGTTATGGCAGTGCACTATTCTCAGCATGGTTTCTCCAGACAAAACTAGAGACGCATTGAAGACATTGACTACAGCATGGGCCATCCCATGGAAAAGGGTGCCAATCCTTGCGTAGTGGTTATAAGATTGTTAATTCTCTCATTTTTAAGGGAGACTTTCATTTTTACAAGAGGGAAACTCTACCCATTTTGAAAGAAGAAGACTGAGACTTTGAGCTCAAGTTGTCATTTCATTTTTATTTTTATCTGAATGAGAAAGCAGGTTTTTAACAGACTTTGTGCTATTTTGGCTTGTATCATTTTAGAAGATCATTCTTATGTCTATCTTTTGAAGGTGTTCTTATTCATTTAATTTGGTAAGTAGAATTAGTGAAGGTAATAGGGAAGTGTCCTGAAACCAATTGTGGGAAGACTTTGTGCTTTCATAATTTATTTTAGTCTATGTTTTTCTTTTATTTTTGTGTTGAGGATTCTGGGGTGACTTTTTGCCCCCATTATCCTTTGTGATATACTCTTTGGGAAGTTGAGGTGGAAACTTTGCATTCTACTTCATCCTGTTGTTACTACGCCCTTTGGTTACTGGTTACTTTACTATCTAAAAGAAACTCCTATTATTTCTTGTAAGAACACTTCTGAAAGAAGAGAATTGCCTTCAGTGTTTACACCAAGATTTTCTCCTATGTCTGTGTGCATCATCTCTAAAAGAAGAGAGATGGATGGTTTATTCTACCCCCATGTGTTATTTTTTACTTATTTATTTTGTATATATCTCCTACGTATCTATAGGGAACCTACCCTTGATGAGAGGAGAGATTTGTCCCCATTGGATGTGGAAAACTTGAAAATTTGGATGATCCATCTCCCTATGTTATGGTGATAGGAACTATTTTGGTCACCAGTTAGTTGGCCGACAAAATATTCACCCAACATATAGTTTTTTAACCTTGTGTGTGTTTTGTTTACGATTTGGGGTAAAAGCTTCATGTTGATTATTTAGTCTCTCAAGGTTATTGTTAGCCTTTTAGGCTGTATTCTGACTCCATGCCAAAAGGACTTGTAAGCCACTAGTTTTCTCAAGCATACCAAGCATGCTTCCCCTATGAATTACCAAATTTATTAACCATTTTTGGTCTTGCAGGCCAGAAATCAATCTCCCTATTTCCCTGCTGTCCTAAGCAGTTAGTCTTTGATGTATTCACCTTATTGAAATTATGCCATTTCCCTTTATAATATCCCTATTCTTATAAAGAGTCGAGTGATCTAAGTCCTATAGGATTTTAGGTTGATCTAGAGGCTTATTTCACTTCAGCAAATCACCTTGGACAAACCTTTTTTGGCAAAGGAATGGGCCAGTTTCAAAGGACTACAAGTCTTTCATAAAGCTCTGAAGGTCAAGTGCCCTTATAGAGGGGAGGTAGGTTACAAATGGGACCATTCAAGCAGGCTCCAAAGGGTAAATTTAGACCCACGATGCCCTTATGGAGGGTAGAGAGCACATTTGAAAGAGATCAAGGTCGAAAGCCGAAGGGGAAGTTTCCTTTGAAAAAGTGACAAGGCAAAAGACAAAGGATTACTTCAGACTTTTTATCCAAAGAAAATCCAATGAAGAAACCAAAGGTAAATTCCTTTGAACAAAATGCTTGAAGGAATTCCTTCAGACTTTTGTTTGAAGGAATTTACCAAGACAAGGCCGAAGACATGGAAGGCACATTTTCTTCAGGCAAAATGTCCAAAGGAACTCCTTCAGACATTTTGTCTCAAGGAATTTGAAAAACAAGGGAACCTGAAGGAAGCCAAAAGGTAGGTGCCCTTGTGGTGGGCTCTTAACTATCAAAAAGGGGCCTTTTCCATTTCTCTGAAGGGGCACCTTCCCTTCGATAAGGTTCATTCTAAAAAAGCTGAAAGAATTGCTGGAGGATGATGACAGGCCCAAGAACGTCAACTTCAACATGGTGAATTAGCCATTGGAGGTTCAAACATTTGGCGATGTCCTCGTGAATGTTAAATTCAAGATAGTGAAATAGCTGTTGGTTTTCAAATAGTGACCTACCTGTAGATGTCAATTTTGATGGGATGCATCGGCCATTAAAGAGAAGCCAAAGAACAAGTTATTTTAGACAAGTGGCCAAAAGATTCCTTTCAGTCATTTTGCCCAAAATAACTCATGAGCATAGGCCCAAAGGAATTTAAAGGCATAAATCCAAAAGGAAACTTAGCGACCCACCAAGAAAGATAGCCCCGAGAGCTAAGTTACCAGGAAAAGACAAGAAGTAACGTAGGAACAATAGAGCAATCCAAGTGGCACTAAAAGCATCAACATGAGAAGTTATTGTTGTAGATGAAATAGTCTCCACCAAGTGGTCATCAAGGGGAGTACAAGCATTCAATAAATAACCCCATTTTTCTCCATTTAAACATTAATGAATAGACAGTTACATAAGTTTCATAGAGAGGTAGCCTTGTCATTCAGAAAACAAAGTGACCCATGATTTAGCAAGAATGTTTAATATAGTTTGAACAAAAAAGTCAATACCCATAGAAATCTACATCATGGTTCTTTTAGGCCATTTATAGAAGGATGACAATAGCATGAGTGGATTCCTCTTTCCTAGGTGTTTAATATAATATGGGTCACCTGTTCTTAGAGGGACCAATAGTCTTTCTCTCAATGCTATATATTGTAACCTCTAGACTTAAAAGAAACATCTCTCACTTGTGTAAGGTGGAGCCCTGACCATTTTTACCTTTAAATCAAAAGAACATGTTTTACCTCTATCTGACTAGTTATACTTTTGAATATGTCTATGTATCAACTCTGTGTTTAGTCATTTCATCTTGATGCTTTCACAGGTTGACACCAACATATCTAGTACGTCCAAGACCATTTCTATAGGTTAACAGGAAGTGCCCAAGTTGGAGCATAGAGACAAAAGAGAAATTATCTGATAGTGTGCTTCTGCATTACCTATAGTAAGTTCTTTTTCTTTGTATCTTCATTAATCTCCCTATTAAATTGCCCATTTAATCTTGCCTTTTGCTAAGATGAAGTGTCTGTTCACCCTTTTGGTCTGAAGTGTTGATATAAGCTGAGTGGATTGAATCATTTGGTGTATCACCATTTTAGATAGTTTATGTTCAGTTATATCCTTCTCCCTTTTCACTCCCCCATTATTAACAGTGGTAGCTAAAGACCTCAAAGATGCATCAAAGGGAGCTAGCCCTTATCTAGAGATTCTTTCCTTAGTTTTGCCAAGCCTACAGCAAGAGGAAAGTCTCCATTGTGCTGTGTGGAAGAAAGACATTGAGCCTTCTTTTCAAGGGTGCAATCCATAGCATCAACAACACCCACTTCATAAGAAGTACCAACCCCTTAAGCATGACAAGCACCGACTTGCCTAAGATGTTGAGCACCAACAAAACATCTATGAAATGAACAACTCTAAAACTCTGATTACTTCTAAATCTAATGGATAAACCCTAAAAAACACCCTTCTTCAATTCTCTTCACTCATTCAAACATTCACACACAAAAAAGGCATCCAAAACCACCTTTTGGATCAATCTACACACCTTTGCTTGTTCTCATGCATCAACCCTATAAATTCAACATTAGAATTATGACCATAAGATCATACATGAAATACAAACTCTGATCTTCCTCTC
Organism: Torreya grandis; assembly: GCA_037957365.1. Lineage (NCBI taxonomy): Eukaryota > Viridiplantae > Streptophyta > Pinopsida > Cupressales > Taxaceae > Torreya > Torreya grandis. Next base: position 2,089,714 of record JARHVA010001695.1, on the reverse strand, counting down.
AAAACATCCACATATCTCTTATAACCTTCACAAATATTTTTCTCATGTACTTACATCCTCTCTCAACTCTCATCCAAATAGGTCAATTATGCCTAGTATTTATACCATACACTCATCTAACCCATCTTGGTCAACCAAGATTCTTACCATATTTGTTATACCTTTGAAATAGGTATTCATGAATGTTACATGTAATAACCCCATGATACTTAGGTTGACCATTACCTTATTGACCCCGAACCACCATTAGGTCTTGGTGACACCTAAAACAATTAGGCCTTCACATCCACACGTTACTCTTGAAACGTCTTGGACTACCTTCAACTTACACTAATGCTTAGAAAATATCAAAAATATATCCAATATACCCTTTCTCACTCCCTCATGTATCCATGCCACCTGGAACACCTTGAACTTATCAATTAGGTCTCCTCGCTCTTTAGGTCTTCATACATAAAAAACATAGTTTCAAACTTCTAAAGCAAACACTCAAGTTTTTCACATAGACATATTATTAGATCATATGGGTTAACCCTTTAGGACCTTAGATACACCTCCATTTAATTTATATACTTCAACATAGGCTCTAAACACTCAAATCAACTCTCTCAAAGTGACCACTTAGACTGGTCACACACAATCAAAAATACAATCATAGTATTTTGACTCTCCATATCTGATGAAGGGCATATCATGACATCTAATAATTTTTCATAAGACTTAGAGAATTATATAACATATCCATATTCATTTTATTCCTTAACTCTACTTTGAATACCTTCAACTCACTCCTGCAACATGGTCACTCAATTTGCCAGTGGATTCAACAAACATAGTCAACTTCTAAGTAATTGTTTACATTGAAGATAGATTAAAAAAGCCTCCAAAATACACACAAATTATCCTTATTGAACATGGTCAAACACATAGACAACTTTGGAGCTCAATATTTTTGATTGTACAAACATTTAAATATTATAATCAAATTATTTATATTTTCCTTTAATTCCTCTTCAAATTTTCCTTTTATACCAATAGAAAATTCTTCCATATGCTGAAGATATAGATAAAAAAAACCCATCACTATTTTTATTTCACAAATTTGAATATTTAAATTTCAATGGTCACTATGTAAATACTAAACATCAGACACTTTGTCATCATCTTGTACTCCCTATAAAATTTGAATAAACATGATCCATCAATCTCCTTAAAAGTATCTTGGTCTTTACCTTGTATTACTCACTATTGATATGAGATTTATGATTCCATGATTAAGATACTTGACACCCTTGTGTGCCTTCTGTGCATATTGCCATTAGTTTCTAATGAAATTCCACCACTTGGTATCCCCACACATCTTTTGAGAAACCTTTGACATATTGAATAAATACGTACTGTTGGATCACTATTCACAAGATCACACACTCTATTAGATCCTTATTTGGTCAGATTTAACACTCACCATTGAATCTGTGATTCAATTAAATGCTCACCATAGATCTTTGATAATGCAAATTTGGCCAAGTATGAGAACTTATTGAATTATATCTCAGAAGCCAAATTTGCACCTTAATAACTTTTGGTATGCTCAGCCTCATGACCTAAAATTTGAACCACATGATAAATTTTCATAAGAGAATCTATCCATGTATCAAACTATTCTTGAAACTTTCACACATGTGAAATATGATGTCATCAAGCTGCTTACTCAGCCTTGTCTATCAAGATGACTAATTGAACCTAGACACTCATATGACTACTATGATGAATTTCATTCACTTTCATAAGCACTCCAAGCACTCATAACAACCCATAGGGTCTATACAACATGTCCATATCATCAATATCATCCATCAATTACCTCACTAAGTTAAACATTGAAGAACCATGCATGAATACTAAAGCTCATTGAAGCACACTTTGTCATTATCATTCTAGCACACATGACAACTCATAAATGTCCTTGGTCACCTTGGAGACATCATTGACAAACCTCCAATAGTTACTAGTTATTAAATTTGTTAGGAGAATACTATCAAGTAATCATGCCCTAAAGAGATGCGACCATTTAAATCATGAGTTGAGGAATGTAAATGCCTCAAATACCATTGGAAAATTAGCTAGAAGTTTAGTGATGTAGAAACCTCAATTGCACTACTTTGAATACCATCATAATTCTGTTTTGGAACCCCAAATCTAGGTTTATAAGTTAAAATAAACCCTAAAATAGTTTTTATGTCAAAATGGAACCCTAAAATAAGATTGTGTGTCAAATTAAAACCCTAAAACAAGTTAATATGTAAAAATATCAACCATTACAAATAGATAAAGACCTAAAATGCTTATTTAGTACCATTGTTCACAACTAAACCTTAATATAGAAATTAGAGAAGTGTTTTCATGAAAAAAGTCCATGTCCCAATCTAATCCACCTTGAACTCAAAGTAATATGAATGCCAAAATCTATCTATCATAATGTCATACAATACCTCTACTATTCCTCAAAATCCTATATATACCCCACAACTATCTCAATTTGTTCACTTTGTCCCATTTCAATCACATAATTTATCACATAATGTGAACTATATGTCTATCATGTCTTGAATCTCTAAGACAAGCCCACTATATACCCCCTTTTGATAAGAGGGATGAAGCCTGTGAATCACCAATCTTAAAATAAATATTTATGCACACCATGTGTTATATAGAAAGATATAATTATGTAATTTATGTGTTGTCACTTGAACTTGCACCCCTTAAGGATATGACCCAGCTCTCCGCATTCAATTAGAACAATGGAAACACCTTAGGGATGTGGGTGACCCTATGTTGAGGTGAGTCTCTAGACTAGGGATAGTTCCCTTGATGTACCACTTCCACATTTGCTAAAACACACTTGTACTGACAAGGAAAAGGGTTAGGCAGCCTAAAATAAAACTAGATAAGGAGGTGATGTATCAAATTTATTCTATACCCACACCACTTGAAATGCACTTAGAACCAAAGGGAAACCTACACATACATTTCATCAAATTGAAATCTCCTCTTCTACATCAATGTTTCAACATGGGGTCTTGAATAGAGCTTAGACTAGGAATACTAGACAATAGGTCTTATAGAAACATTAATGAATAGACTACTCACTCTACCTTTAATCTACTTTAGACACTTCTTGCTAACCTATATAAGAGATATTTCTAACTACGCAAGGCACTAGGAAGGATAACATTTTAAGGTAAGCAAACATACGCTTGCACAAGATCACTACCATAGCATGCACTTAGTGAAGTTATGAATGAATTAAAAAAATATCATCTTTATTGGTCCAAGGCCATAAATCAGTAGGGTGTCACCATACTCAAGTGGAGAGAGACCCATACAAAAGCCAAGAAAGCAAGTACATATAGCAAAATGAGAGAAGAGAGAGCAAGTGAAGCTCAAGGGTCACTAGGATACTTGTTAAGCAAGGAGTTAAATAAACATGGAATTAGGAATGGGATAGGTCTGATGGTTTATCTAAGGAGGGGTTACTGACAAGCCTCTATAGGCATTGGAGTAGTCCTTAATCATCCATATTCTGTTGGCCACAAGTAATCATTCCTAGCAGTTATAAATAACTCTCTCTCATGCACCCTTCACACTTAGCATTGAAAATGCTTCCAATTATTCAATAAAATCCATACACAAGATGGAATTCCACCTACCAAGAGTCTCCATGTCATTAGATTCATAAATCAAGCCTCAAAAGGCTTCCCAATTAGAGCTCTCATCTTCCCACTAAGTGATCACCACTTGCTCACTAGACTGGCTAAGATGAGGAAGATAGTAGGCATACTTAGGAGACCAGATAGCTCAATAGATGGATATGGAGACCTATAAAAAGTCCCAATCTCTCCTAAAGTTGATTTCATCTCTTGACACTCTTCCACACCTATAAAATACACTAATTAGTCAAGAAAATATTTGTTTTACACTTTTTATACAAGTAAGGTATAACTCAAGTGCATGTGGAGAATCCATAGAGAGTTCCATAAAACCTCCAATCAGTTTCATGGATTCATCATGCCTCTTGGATAGCTTGTCTCTCTCATTTCTCTAGTTGGGTTCTCAAAGAGGGTTTGTGAGGGTTTCAAAGCAATTTCTATTCTTAAGCATTGTTCATAAAAATGACACATTGGAGTTCTACCTCAATGCCACTGATGAATTCTTGGAGACCCTATCTAACATCCTTGAGCACCTTATCTCTCCATGCAAAGCCTCATGGATGTTATGAGCATTCTAAGTTGGCCAGTCGGATCTTTTCTATGCATTCTACAAGGTCTAAGTGCCTTCAAGCCAAGAAATGGCTTCTTGATGTACTTCTCTGCATACTATGAGTTTGAACACACCTTCAAGGTCTTAACTCACATATATAAAGGAATTTAAATGCCCATCTATCCCAAGAAAAAGGCAGTGGACTACCCTTTAGGCATTAGGCCTAGATTAGGCCTACTAGACATAGTTGTAGACTTGGGATTCTAAATTCCCCTGCTAAAATCATGGTTATCTTACTTGATTTAAACCTCATTTTTTACTTTTTAATAGTTTAGATCACTTATGAAATCATGAACATGATAAACACCAATATTACCATGTACTACTTTACTTCAAAGCTAAGCCCAGCTATAGGTGGTTATTTCTCTAAGCTGAGTGTACCTCTAGGTGTTTATGGAGGTTCACTTGTTAAAATAATTCCTTTGGGTGGTATTTGAAGAATTTGTCTGATAAAAATTCATATAGGTTACTTATTATGGTTGCAAGTCTTTACATATTGTCACCTTGAGAGTCTAGAAGTCATTTGGAGCTTATTCCTGTAGATAACACTGTGCAATTTTAGTGTGTGAAAGTTGTTTTCTAGGTCTCCAAACTTGATGTTCTCTTATTTACACATCTTATTAATTTTTTAAAGTAAATACCCCATGATAAGGCTATAAAATGGAGTTATTTAGACTCAATAAGACTTCATGTTCTCTCCTATTTCAAATCCCTAAAAAAAGGGCCACAACTCTCTATTCTGCCATTTTAGGGAAAATGGTCCCAAAAACCTAGCTCTCTTTCTAAGTCGTTTATAAAGGACTAATCAAATTACCAAGGGCTCTCAATCATGTTTCCCATGCTAACCTACAATATCAAAATCCTCATGAGGCCCCAACCCTGTTAATCTCCTTCCATACACACTCCTATAACTCCGTAATTGCTACCTGTTGGTGTATATCTCTATGTATAAGGTAGCAAGGGTACAAGAGTGAGTAAATAGCATGAAGGATATCTTAAAACTAACCAAAAATATTGATTAAGTATTCAAATGATACATTCTAACTATCCAAAAGCTTTAAATTCATCACATGCCCTATTTCAATGTGAATATCCTCTACGAACACCTGTGTGTCTTTTTGGCAGGCATTAGGCCTCTAGGTCAACCTTGAGAGAAGAAGATACTTGTTCTTATTCTAAGAAATTAAAAAAAACTTCCCACCACATTTATAGGACCTTCACACACTTTCAAGTTGGTATTCAATGATCTCAAAACATACAAAACTTTTTGTAAAGTAGGAATCAAATTTGCAACCAAGAACAAGCTTAAAAGAGTATTTCTTTGGCATTTGAGAACACTCATGCTAAGATTATGATGTATAAACCTATGGATAGGCCCTGTAAAACCTTTAGAAACACATTCAAAAACCAAGACATCAAATCCAATTAGAAAACTCAAAAAAATGCTTCATAAAGGACTCAGATGCAAAAGCACAAGAAACTACCTAGATTCTTAACAATGGTTCATAAAGGAGGAGCCATGAAACTTAGAATTATTTCAATGGATTTGAATTAGAATAATACCCCTATAAAATACTAATATCCCTCCCCTCAGCTCCACTTGTACAGCCTGCACCAAGCATCTAAAGTCGACCCTTCTTGGCTTGTGAAGATAAAAAAGGAGAAGAAGCAAAATTAATTTTTTTGACTTTGTCTCTATACACCAAGAATAGGGAAGACTTTAGGATGCTTAAGAGAAACTATGTATATGTTCTCACCTGAAGATGGACTCTCCAAGTCTGTACAAGTTCCATTAAGAGCCCATTTTTAGGAGATTCCCCTATTTTAGTGCATAAAACTACTTCTTTTCTACCTCTAACCATTCCTTGAAATACACTGACATCATACATGTTATAATCCTCATTGGTGACAAACTATTTCCACATGTATTCGATTTCCATTCCTTTCTTCCTCGTCCTTCACTGATGTAATCCTTGAAAAAGTTTGTACAGGTCATTTAATGAGCTCAAAGTGACTCAAAAGACACATTATCATATGAAAACATGGCAAAGGGTTAATTAAAAACTTAGGGACACCTTAAAACACTTAAATGACCCTATTAGGACATTTCTAAAACATATTGAGGCTTTGACCATGTTTGACCATAGTTGACTAGGGTTGAATTTTCAAGACTAAGCAAGTACAAGGAAACTAGGCTTACACCATGGCTAGAATAGGGGTAGGTGAGATTATTAGACCAACATGAGATCCCTATACGACATATGGAAACCTCTATAAAGTTTCAATATGTAGGGGTTGACCCAATTTGACTAAAAGTCTCGACACCATGTGTAGGTTCAAATGCCATTTTTATGTGATACTACTTTAATTGTTCTTGAATGTTTGACCTTTTGTAGATTATCCTTTTGATATTATTGGATTTTCATTATAGTGTTTTTAAACTTGAATGTAACATTCTTATTGTTGGGTGTGAAGCCACTATTCATAGGTCACTATTCATGGTGTTAGATACCCAACCAAAGAACTCTATCACCGCCTTTGTTGGGAATTATGGAAGCACACAATTGATTACCAAACAACTTAACATGCGGAAATTAACTAGAATACACAAGTAACTAGAATTCAGAAATAACACATGATATGAGAGATAATACACAACTTGTATTAAAACTCTTTCAGAAGGAAATACAACAAAGAAGATTGCCACAGTTCTTCTTCCTTACACACCTCTAGGGCTCCCACACCTCTAAGGCATAAACAGTAAATGTTCCCTCAAAGCTCTCTCTCTCTTACGGTCCCAACACACAACTCAAACACAGAGTTGGTGTTCACCTCCAACCAGCCAGTATTCACTACTGCCAGTACTCTAGTACTCCATGCACTCCACAAGTGCTCCATGCACTCCAAGTACACAAACGTACTTCAAGTAGATCTCCCCTGAACTGCAACAACCTGCAACCCAATCTGATCTTACTTATGGAAGGAACTACCTTGCCTTCCTCTTTGCTCTAGACCGAGTACACACTATACTCCAAGTAGATCCTGCCTAATCCTGCTCCCTGTTGTGTTGTTATCCTCCCTGATCTTGCACACCTACAAATCAATCTGGTTCTGCACACCTGCAAACCTGGATCTTGCACACACATACACCTGCAGATCAATGTTCTTACTTACCATGTAGATCTCTAAAAGTAACCATGCACACATGCTGACCAAGATCCTACACACTTGAAGAATCCTGCTGATTCTCCAAAACCAACACCCACACTTGGTATTATTGTGGAACTAGGAGGAACACCCTTGCTCACCTCACACACAGAAGGAGCTAACTTTGCTCAACTCAAACTAGAACACCTTACAATACAACTCATGAGTCTCTTAAATAGATCTCATGCAAACAATAATTAGACATCTAATTACAATAATTAGATCCGCAGCTTCTAGTCTAAATTTGGCTCTTGACATGCAAACACTTGGTTCGTTAACTAACTGCCTGTAAAACTTGCAGTTCAAACCGCACAGGCAACTGACGTCGATCCCTGTCTGCCTAGAGGTGACCGACGCTGGCCAATATCTGACTGACATCGATTGGCCTAATCGACGTCGGTGTCTGTGACACTCAGCAACCTTCTCCAATGACCTCCTCCATGTCTGCATCAGTGAAGCTTTTAGCTCCACAACCTAACACATGGGCACTATTCACAATCACTATTCATAGTGGCATGGCATAAGGGTGATGTGGCATGTGAGCATGTAAATGATGTGGTATGCAGGTGACATGGCATGCAGTTGATGTGGCACTGAGGCCCATGGTGTGTCCCAAGTGTGATCATGTTGATGTGATAGGTGTGGGGCATAGTACTCCACTAGAGGACATGGCTTTTGTCCTTAGTAAGTCAAATGTGGGTTGTCATATGGTGTAAAAGATAAAAGGTCATGCATGGGTTAAATTTTTAAGGGGATCCATGATTCACATGTGTAGAGAAAGGACTTATCTGGTGAAATAGAAGAAGACAAGAATGTACTATTGCAAATTAGCCTCACATATGTGAGTGGGGTGTAATTTTTGGAGTCACACAGGGTGGCTTGGATCATGTCTAAAGTGGAGAATCCACTTTATTGACCCTTGGAGATGAAGACAAGAAAAACACTATTAAGTGTTTGTCCTCACTTGTGGAGTGGGGGAGAATGTTTGGAGCCACATAAAGGTGGCCTTGGATCTTGTCTAAGTAGAGGTTCATTTTTATGACTTTTGGCACATGGGGACAAACATCACTATTGATCAATAAACCCACTCAAATGTGGTTAATTTCTTTGAGTAGCTATGAAGTTTTCTCCCTCTCTCTCTTCTCTCTCTCATTGTTGTAAAATGCTATAAAACATTATGTTATCCTCATTGTTTGCTTATCCATTTAGTGGATCACTTGGATCCTTGCAAGTTTAAACGTACATGATAGAAGGTTAGAGTTTAGAAGGATTGTAAGCCTAACTCACCTAGATGTTGGGGTTTTAATCATCATCATGCTTAGGTAGTAATATCATGTAAGGCTTAGAGAGCATGGCTCACTTAGTGTATTAGAATCATGGTATGGATACTTGGAGATAGAGGTAGAAGCTTGGATCTCCCTTAGATGCCTTGGTGTTAGCATCATGATGTTGGAGGTTGGATCCTATAAGGCTTGGATAAAATCTTGGTTTACTTGAGTGCTTGTTAACACTGGAAAGGAGTTACTGAGAAGAGTTGTGTAGAAGAAAGTTGCTGATAGAAATATGAAGTATGGATGTTATCTTTGCCCCATTGTTTTTCCTTAGCTAGTTTAATAGGGTTTCCACGTATATCTTGTGTAATGTTTGTCTCTCCTATTTTGTGTTTTTATTATATCTTGTTTTTCATTTTTTCATTTATTTACTTGCACATGTAGGAATATTTGTTTTCCCAACAAGTGGTATTAGAGCTAGAATTTCACTGTTAATACCTAAGCCTTATTGATCCCAATAAGTGGTATCAAAGCCATGGTTATTTGCCTAGTTTTATGCAAGTGGGAGCTAAAAGTGGAGAGACCAAGATAGAAAATAAAAAAATTAAAGAGTTTGCATGGCAGGTATTCTCTCTTGTTGGAACATTGAGAATAGAAAAAATATTAACAAGGTTTACCAGACAGATCAACACCAACATCGTGTTCCTATTAAATAAGCAACTACATAACTTATGTTGGAGCAAACTAGTATCCATTGGTGAAGATGGAGGGTGTGATGTGGCATGTACCTTATTTTTGTTATCGAATAGACATGGGGATAAAAGTTATGGGATCCTACTACCATAATGTTGGCTGAGATGATGCATAAAATGCATGTAGAGGAGGAGGTACAAAAAACCTAATATTGTACCTAATGGATGGAGAAGAAAAAATATGACCTGATGTCTCATAGAAGGAGAAGGCCACGTGCATGTGACATGTAGTAGATCAAGATGTAGCTTGATTGTATCTTTGGGGCTTGAAAGCTTGGTAGGTGTATTGATGCATTGAGTAGTGTGATGAATTCTATATAATTGAGGATGGGTATCATGTTGATCATGGTGGGTAGCAGTTTGCTACATGTAGAAGCTAGGTGTTGACTTCTATGGGTTCTTCTCTCTAGTTGTAGACTACTATCAAGAGTATGATATGCACTTGTTGCTATTTGGAGCAACTAAATATGAAAGCATCATTTCTACATGGTGATTTTGTGATGAGATAGCATATCCAAGAGGTTATATGTGATGAGGTAAAGAGTTGTTGGTTTACTAAATTAGATACTGTATAGGTTCTAGTAGGTATGTTGATGTGGTATAATGGTACCTTCATGGAGAGCCAAGGTTTCATAGAGGTTGTTGTTATGATTAATGACATGTTGGTTGCAGGCCCCAACATGATGAAGATCAATGGATTAATGGCTCAAGTGATTAGGATGAGATGAAGGAGAAAACCAAGGATGGAGAAGAACAATGGACATAAAAATAAGAAAGTCAAGTATCCCAATTCTTGCAGTTGTGAGTTGTCTTCCAGAGTGTCCTACAGAGGAGGAGAAGATGGTTATCTTGTGTATTATATTCATTGCTAATAAGAAAAGCCTCATGAAGCCATGGTGTGTACTAAAATGGATACTTTCAAGTAGTGGGAGTTATGAGTGGTTCATGGTGTAACCCCAGATAGAGGATTAGGTCTGTGTGATGTGGGAGTCACTTCAAGTTGTTGCAATTTGCTTTGGAGGAGTAGAGGTTGACATAGTTGGCCAAGGTAGAGAATTTTTAGTAGTTTCAAAAACTTCTACTAGGCTTGTTGTGTGTGAGTAGTAGTGGGCATTGATAGCATCTGGGTGAAAGTTGGTTGAAAAAAGACACAAGTGTTTGAAAGCCCTATGTAAATGACTTTAAGTGGGAGATTATTAGGTGTGAAGACACTATTCATAGGTCACTATTCACATGTCATTACATGGGCACTATTCATGGTGATATAGTATGCAGGTGATATGGCATGTGAGTGTGCAAATGATGTGGCATGCAGGTGATGTGGTGATGTGGCCCATAGTGAGTCCCAAGTGTGATCATGTTGATGTGATGGGTGTGGGGTGTAATACTCCACTAGATGACATGGGTTTTGTTCTTAGTGATTCACATGTGGGTTTTTAGATGGTGCAAAAGACAAAAGATCATGTATGGGTCAAATTTATAAGGGGACCCATGATTCACATGTGTAAATAAAGTCAAAAGGTGATTGTAACACCTTGTGGACTTTTATCGTCACATGTAAGAAAAGACAAGAATGCACTATTGCAAATTGGCGACACATGTGTGAGTGGGGTGTAATTCTTGGAGTCAAATGGGGTGGCTTGAATTTGTCTAAAGTGGAGCATCCACTTTGTTGACCCTTGGAGATGAAGATAAGAGGAACACTATTGAGTGTTTCTCCTCACTTATGGAGTGGGGGACAATGTTTGGAGCCACATGAAGGTGGCCTTGGATCTTATCAAAGTGGAGGGTTATTTTTGATGAATTTTGGAATATAGGGACAACCACTGCTATGGATCACTATACACCCACTCAAATGTGGGAAATTTATTTAAGTATCCATGAAGTTTTCTCCCTCTTTCTCTTCTCTCTCTCTCATTGTTGTAAAATGCTATAAAGCATTATGTTCTCCTCATTGTTTGCTTAGTCATTTAGTGGATAACTTGGATCCTTGTAATTTTGAACTTACACAATATAAGGTTGGAGTTTGGAAGGCTTTTAAGCCTAGCTCACCTAGATACTTGGGTTGTAATCATCACCAGGCTTAGGTGTAATATACAACTTGTATCACCTAGTGTATTAGAAACATGGTATGGATCCTTGGAGATAGAAGTTAAATATTGGAGCTCCCTTGGATGCTATGGTGTTGGCATCATGATGTTGGAGGTTGGAGCCTGTAAGGCTTGGTTCCAAGCTTGGATCACCTGAGTGCTTGTTAGCAATGGAAAGGAGTTGTGTAAGAAGAGAGTTGCTGATGTAAATATGAAGTATGGATGTTACCTTTGCCCTATAGTTTTTCCCTAGCTGGTTTAGTAGAGTTTCCATGTATATATTATGTAATGTTTGTCTCTCCTATTTTGTGTTTCTATTGTAGCTTGTTTTTCATTTCTACATTTATTTACTTGCACACGTAGGAATGTTTATTTTCCTAACAAGTGGTATCAAAGCTAGGATATAGTTGTTGGTACATGAGCCTTATTGATCCCAACACTTATTTGGACCATCGATAGTAGCTTTCATTTATTTTAACCATTTTTATCCAAGTATATCATGAAATTGTTCCACAATATACATCATAAATATCAATGTGTCCACAAAAATTAGCCCACAAAAAACTGGTAATGTAATATGAGCTATTAACCCCTCATAATATATAGTGTGTTGTAGTTCATTTTTGTGTGGCCTGACTTATGTATAAATTAAATGTTGCATGTATTGGCCCCTTAATCTACATCAATTTAAATTTATTTCTAAAAACCATACTTGATGAACACTTGAATAATCAATGGGTCCAGTCATTGGATGAATGTACACTTTACATGAAATTTTCCTTTATTAGGTATTCTTGGAAGTCATAACTAGTATATCAATATACATACATTTACATATACTTGTATGATTTTAATAATTCCTTGATCCTTACATTTATGAATCTTTTATTGTATTGCCTCAAAATTATATGTTCTATGTCTAGTTAGTCTACAATAGCTACAATATGACTTCCCTACTTGTTGTGATAAATGAGATATAGATTGATGTCTAAGGGAAGGTAGGATGACCAAATTCTTGTCACGTAACATTTATAATATAATACTTGGTTTATTTTGTATACTAGTTACTTGTAATATTATATCATGGTACATAGAAGGTCTTACTTCCATTAACTCTATATTGCTAATTAAATTTTCCTTGGGTATTAAATATTCATCAATTATGCATTAGGATATGTGCAGTACTTCTTGTGATTGAGTCATACTATATTTTATGAAGTTTTATCTTACTATAACACTTATGGTATGAGATTCCTATCATGAATTGTGTTTCTTAGATATTTTACATGAAGTCAAAATTATGTAGGTAGTCATGGGATTAAATCCCCTTCATTTAATGGTGAAGATCTCATGTTTTTATGTCTATATATTTTAATTACTTACAACTTATAGTTATTCACAGAGTTGCTTGAGTTATTCTAATTGGGGGTATGACTTTAATCACTTTGTTCATGAGCCATAACAAAGGGATTTTTTAGCAAGTAAGCAACTCATTCTAGGAATGTGAGTAGAGTTTTTTAGATAGATTTAAGGATGAATAAAAGACTATAATGCTCGAGAAAGAAGATAAAAATAAGAAATGCACTTCACAATAAATAGTTTACAGAGTTTACTATGTTCATGATAATAGATAACATATGATTGTGATAATATTTTAGCAAATGACCAAGAAAGTAATTATTGACGCGGTCAATTACACACTTTTGAAGGGAGGCTCAACTCTCTTCCTCCATGTGACACAATGGAGACACCCCTCTTTCTATGGGTTGCCAATGTGAGGGATGAATCTCTAGATTAGGGGATAGCTCCCCTCGATACACCTTGAGGCCCTAGATTTTCTATTGCTAATAATGGGGGAGATGAAAAGAGAGGAAAATATTGAAATTAGAACCTAAACTAAAGCAGTGATGCACCAAAATTGTTGGTCTCCTCAGCTTTGACATACACTTTACACCAAAAACAAGTTGATATATACTTCATTTGACATGAGAAACTCTTCTGCATCAGTGTTTCAATAAGGGGTCCTATGGAGATACAAGGAGAAAGGACTACTTGAGGTGTTCTAAGATACACGATGGAGAACCTGTTCACATGTGCCTATACTCTAAGCTAGACACTTCTTGTTGACCTGCAAGAGAAGAAATCACAATACACTAGATATGTTGGCATAAACTGACGAAAGCATGAAAAGGAAATGACTTAACATAAGATAAAACCATAGACATGTGCAAAAGTGCAAGATCAAATGGAGGTAAAAATGCTTCATTTGATTCAAGGTAAATTCCTTTAGGGCTTTGCCATGCAATGTTGAAAGATCCCTTCTCAAATGAGAAGTTACAAATATATATATATATATATATATATATATATATATATATATATATATATGGAAATAAGATGATAACAAATAAAGGGATGGCAACCCATGCTAAGTTAAACACTTGTGTAGAGACCACAAGCCCATGCTTCTACCGTATTCTTCTAATTGCATATGGGAGAGCCATGTTGTACATGTCCAAGTCACTACCCTTGTTCTCCTGGGCCTACAAAAGCATGGGGTTATCCTTCTAGCAACTTAAAAAGCCATCCTCAAGTTATGTTGACTGGACCATGCTCTCTTCAATGCTGGGTGAAACTGGCTATGCATTAATGGTGAAGTGTGAAAACACTAGTTGCTCTCATCTATAGTTCAAAAACTAATTCTTTTATTAGTTTTTGGTATAGACTATTTCACATAAGTGCATTACTCTTCTTGCAGATGACACCTGTGCTACTTGAATTGGTCTGGTTCATGCTTGGGTCTGTACTTTGACTTGTCATGCTACTTGGAACATTTTGAGCTTTTACTTTAACATGTTGCATGACTGTATTCTAGGTTACCCACCTTGTTTTATTTTACTTTGTTATTTCCCTTTGCCTTAGCTTTTTCTCTTTTGTCTTTAACCATTCGGGCTCTTGGGCACTTATTATTTATCAAGCCTTTAGGATTTTGGTAATGTGAATTTCTTCAGACAAAATGTCAAAAGGAATTCCTTCAGACATTTTGTCTGAAGAAATTATCTTTTGGGCTTGCCTTTGTGCCTTTCTTTTGGCGGGCCTTTGTGCTGCGCTTTCCTTCAGATAAAATGTTTGAAGGAATTTCTCAGACAAAATGTTCAAAGGAATTCTTTCCTTTGATTATTTCTTTTCTTGAAGGTCATGTGCCCTTTGGGCCTTTTATCTTCATCTTCTCTGTCTGAAAGTGCCCTCCACAAAGGCTTCTCCCATCCAAAATCACCCTCCACAAGGGTAGGTGCCCTTTAAAAACTCTTAAAATGACCCTTCAAAAAAGTGAAAAGAGTCCTCTTTCTTGACCAAGTGCCCTCTGTAAAGACACTTACCATTCAAACTTTCTGTGACTGTCAAATTTCTTTGGACAAAATGTTGGAAGGAATTCCTTCAAACATTTTGTCCAAAGAAATTTGACCTTGGCTTGCCTTCTTCAATTTTCCTTTAGACATTTTGTCTAAAGGAATTCTTTCTTCTTGTCACTTTTCCTGAAGGTCAAGTTCCCTTCTAACTTCTTGTCTTTGCCCCTTTATTTCAATTGATTTCCCTCTGTAAGGGCATTTTGAGCCAAAAGTGCCTTTCAAAATTTTTGTACTGGTCCTCACACCGATGAAATGCCCTCTACAAGGTCCATTATACCTTCAAACATACCCTTTGGAAGTTTTGTAAAGGTCTATTTCATCTTTGAAGTGCCTCTCGCAAGGGCACATACCCTTTAAGGAAATTGTAAATGACCCTACAGAATGCCCAGGTGCCCTCCATGGAAAAATGTTTGCCTTAAGAAGGGTCTAAGACCAATTTAGGCTCTTTTTAAAGACTTACTCAAAAGCCTTGAAGTAAAGATGTCTCAAAACCTGATTGCTTCTTTCTTACCCTTTTGGGTTTGTGAATGACTCTAAGTCATGAAAAATCATAAGTCAAGTAATCCCACAAACCTAAATTGAACTACTCTGACCCTTATCAGGTTTTTAAACTACTTTTACTCATGAAAACTACTAAGTAAAGTACTTTTCAAAACTTGACTTGCATTGTAACTGACCATAGACCCCTTCAGGTTTATCAAGTGCTCCTGCTTATTACTTGTAAAGCTTACAAGTAATACTATTATGACAACCCGATTTGCTCTGTGAGTGCTAGAAAAGACTAATGCTTGATGAGACAACACCTGCACCTACACAAAAGCAAATTTTTCCTTGATTTTTAAAGGGTTATGACTTGGTTTAAGGGGAAAAGGTCATGAAGAACAAGGCTTCAAGGAAAAAAAGATGGGGGGGTGCCCATTTTAGCATGCAAGATTCACAAAATGGTCAACAAATTGGTGACTCACAGGGAAAGCATGCCTGCTATGCTTGAGAAGATAGGTGGCCTAAAATTCCATTGGGCATGGAGTCAGGATGTAGCTTGAAAATTTGGCAACAACCTTGTAAGGACCTAAGAACCAATAAATATTTTACCCCAAACAACAAGGAAAAAAACACACATAAAGGCTAAAAACACTACACACATGCATAACAACACTTAAGAAAAACAAGGAAACTATGTACATGACAAAGGAAGCCTAGTAACAATGGTTAAGATATATCCCATTCACTAAGATATGTAACTCTTCACCATATAACTTGGAGAGTTGGAAAGCATTTTGTTGCTTGCATTGGGTGATGACATATGGGCCACTCCATAAAGTGTCAAACTTTGTGTACCTTCCAAGCTTAACCCGGTCCTCATCCCACTTCAAGACAATGTAACCTTCTAAGAAGCTCCTTAGTGTAGAATTTTTATCAAAATGAATCTTTGTTTGCTATTGGAAGCTGGTCATGGCATCCATGGCTTGGTCTCTCACTTCTTGAAGCTCTATTAGCTCATAATACTTGATTTCAAAGCTATCGCTCTCCAATTATCGCTGATGGGCAAGATCCAATGCTAGTAACTCAAGTGAGATAAGAAGTCTAGCTTTCCTTCCATATACAAGTGTGTATGGTGAATTCTCAACCACCCTCTTTAGAGTGATCCTATATGCCCAAAGAGCTATCTTCAACTTGGCATGCTAAGTCCTTTGATTTTCCTCCATTATCCTTTTTATGATCGTAATCAAATTTTTATTTGTGGACTCAACCAACCCATTCCCTTGTGGATAGTAGTTAGAAGAAGTGCTGAGATAGATGCCATACCTTAATGCCCACTCTCTTATCTTTGTTCCCAAGAAATCCAATGCATTAGCTAAATTGATTGTGGTTGGGACCCCAAATCTTGTCACTATGCCTTCATAAAATTCTAGGACTGCACTCTCATTGGCCTCTTTCAAAGCTACAGCCTCTACCCACCTTGTGAAATAATCCATGGAAATCAAAAACTACTTATGGCCAACATTAGAAGGAGGATTAATCAACCCTATGAAATCCAACCCCCATTGCATGAATGGTTGTTCCACCTAAATAAGATGAAGAGGCATGGTAGCCAGCCATTATTTCCCATAAAAGAAGGCACATTTTTGACATTTCCTCACCCAAGCATGAGTGTCTTTAAACAAATTGGGCCAAAAGTAACTATCCCTCATAATTATTGCAGCTGTGGCCTTGGGAGCAAAGTGTCCACCAGCTGGTCCATCATGGAACTTGAACAATACCTTGTCAACTTGGTCTGAATTAATACATCTCAAGAGCACCCCTAAAAATTCTTTATTGAATATCACTCCAACAACTAGGACATAAGGAAGATATTGGAGTCTAAAATACCTTGTCTTGGTCCTATCAAGACCTTGTAGACACTCACCAGTTCCAAGGAAATGAACCATGTCTTGTGCCTAACTCTTCATGATTGTAGGTATAGCTATTGTAGGTTCATTATGGAGTACCAAAACATCCTCTTTTAGTGCTTTCAAGTCTGTATCAAGGTGTTCACATATCTCTCTTCCTCTTACCAACTTGGTGGTCTTGATCTCTACA
This sequence comes from Torreya grandis, assembly GCA_037957365.1. Classification (NCBI taxonomy): domain Eukaryota; kingdom Viridiplantae; phylum Streptophyta; class Pinopsida; order Cupressales; family Taxaceae; genus Torreya; species Torreya grandis. The sequence goes on along the minus strand of JARHVA010001695.1, from coordinate 2,072,084 downwards.
TTATACTCCATTACTTTGGTGATCCTACCTGCCCTTTTCTCATTCAAGTCTTCATTCAGAAAGAAGTCTTTTATACTAAGATGTGGCACCATGATGTGAATTTTGTTGTTATAAAACATATGTCTAAACTTATTTAGACTTCATATGATTTCAAGAACCTACTTCTCAACATACATGTATCTAACCTCATAGCCCTCTAAACCTTGGATGAAAAAAGCAAGAGGTTGTTCTAAATTCTCACCATTTGCTTGAGTGAGCATAGAAGAGATTACCTCTTCATTCCTAAAGGTGTATAAATTGAATTCCTTGGAGAAGTTTAGACTAGCCAGGGTAGGATCTTGGGTGATAACTTGCTTGATGCCTTCAAAGCTTTCTCTTCTTCTTATTGTCCACGTGAACATCTCATCCTTTCTTAGCATGGAAGTTAGTGGCTTGACAAACTCAACAAAGTTAGGAATGAATCTCCTAATGAAATTTATTTTACCAAAGAAAGTTTGTAGGCCCCTCTTATGGTTAGGCAAGGACAATGCTAAGATGGTGTGCACCCTCTCTAGGTCAATGGATAAGCCTTCCTTTAAAATGACATGGCCTAAGAGCTTGCCTTCATGAATGACAAACACATATTTATTTGGGTTGAGAGAGATGCCAAACTCTCTACACCTTTCAAAGATTTACCTTAGGTGCTTCAAATGTTCACTTGCCTCCTTGGAGAAGACTATCACATCATCAAGATAAACTAGCATAAAGTCCATGATCAAACCTTTGAAAGCCATATCCATAGCGCTTTGGAAGGTAGCTCCAACATTTGACAATCCAAATGGCATCTTCTTATAGGCGTATATTCCCCACTTGGTGGTGAAGGCTATCTTATATTTGTCACATTCTTATACCAAGATTTGATTGTACCTAGAGTAGCCATCTAGGAGAGAGAATCTTTCACTGCCTGTCACCATCTAAAGAATTTGCTCCATACTTAGAAGAGGATAGTGATCTCTCAGTGAGACTCTATTTAGGTCTCTAAAATCCACATACAATCTGACCTCTCCATTATTCTTCCTAATAGGGACATCTATGATTATATCTTAAAGATGGAAGCAAGGATGAGATCCCAACATCTTTGGTTTCACATCTTATCCATTAGGTTCAAAGTCCTAATAGAATCTCAGTCATAAAAATAATAAAACAATCAAGCAACATGAAAGTAAAAACAAAAACAAAGGACAAACTAAGTTATTTATTTATATACATACAGATGTTACCCTATTTCTCAATGCTTGTAGAGCTTCAAGTGTTACCCATTGAATGGTAGGAGCAGTCCAATCCCATCCTGATAGGCTAAGATGAAACTACCTTTTCTAGTAATGCTCTTTATAATAAAGGGACCTTTCCACAAGGAATAAAATTTACCATGCTTCCCTTTTTTTTCATTCTATTTATCCCATAAGAGGACTAAGTCACCAAATTTAAACTACCTATCTCAAGCCTTATGATCAAAAATCTTCTTTACCTTCTTTTGTTGATCAACTAGCCTATCAACAACTTGAACTTGAACCTCTCACAGTTCGATAAGAAACATGATTCTCTTATCCAATGAATCTTGATAAGTAGCATCTTTAATGTCTTTAAAGAGTTATAAGGTAGGTAGTTTTATGGTTATGGGCACCTCAACATCTATTCCATATAGCAACTAAAAAGGAGACATACCTATGGCTTTCTTTGGGGTGATCTTATCAGATCACAGTGCATCAAACAAATTTTAATGCCAAGTCCTTTGATTGTTTTCCGCCAGCTTATAGATGATGTTCATCAAATTTTTGTTACTTGACTTAGCTTTGCCATTACCTCAAGGATAATGATTTGAATAATGAACCATTCTATCCCATATGAGTAACAAAACTCAATCAATTTTACTGAAAAAAGGTTGGTTGCATTGTTTGTGACAATTTTATGAAGGATGCCAAACCTTACAATAATATTCTCTTTGATGAAGTCACATATAACTTTAGAAGTTATGTGTTTCACAAGAATAACTTCAACCCACTTGCTGAAGTAGTCATTAACGGTCAAAACATAACAATGTCCAGCACTTGAGGAAGGATTCAACATACCAATAAAATCCATGCCCCACTATTGGAAAGGCTAATCAATAATCACTAGCTTTAGAGGCAAGGGTGGTAGTTTGATTCATCCTACAAAATGCTAACATGCCTGACATTTATCAACCCATTCTGAAGTATCTTGAAATAGAGTAGGCTAGAAGTACCTTACTCGTAAGATCTTGTGTGTTGTGACTCTTGTTGAGAAATGACCTCCACATGCTTTATCATGAAATTACTGTAGTAATCTTTCCTATTGTTCTTTGTCTACATAGTGAAGAAAAACACCATCAATTCCTTTCTTATATAACCCATTATTCCAAAGGACATAATCCTTTGATTTTAGTTTGATAGTACATTTTTATTTCCATGTCAAATTAGTTGGACACTCTCCATAGGTCAATAAGTAAGTAATCTTGTTATACCATTCATCTATAAGATTAACAAAAAGTACCATGGGCAACTCTTCATTTATTTCAACTTGAAGAGAAGATGCTATATCTATGTTATTATGGCTTCTCTCTGTCATCAATTGACATAAGCCTCTTCCTCTTACTAGCTTTATGAGTTTGATATCAAGATCAAACTCTTGCACCTTATCTACCTAAGTGCCTCTTAGTAATCCCAATTCCTGCTGTGTTAGAAATAACTTGAATGCGGTATCAGGTACATAAACTTTAGTATGTGAAGATAAAATGTAGTACCTAAAATTTTTACATGCCTTAACCACAAAAAATGCATGTTTTTCCATATGTGAATAATTTAATTCAGAGCTCTTTAGAGGCTGACTCATGAAAGCTATCAGGGATTCAACTCCATCATTCTTTTGCATAAGTATTTCTGACATGGTATGCTCAGAAGATTAATAGTAAAGAATGAATGTTTTGTTGAAATCAGGGGAAACTAACACTGGGGATTTAGCTATTACTACCTTGATTCTTTCAAATGCTAATTTTCTTTCAGCATTCCATTTGAAATCTTGTTTCTTTTTCATCATATCTGAGATGTGATGAGTTAATTCTATGAAATTAGGAATAAATCTTCTAAGGAAATTTACCTTACCAAAGAATGAGTGCACCCCTTTCTTAGATGTAGGCATAGACAAAATTTAAATAGATTTAACTTTCTCTGGTCAATTTTGGTTACTTCCTTTGAGACTATATGACCAAGAAGCTTTCCTTCAGTCACAAAAAATATAAATTTCTTTAGATTTAAAGAAATCCCATGTCTGTTGCATTGGATAAGGACTTCTTCAAGATCGGTTTGATGATCACCTCTTGGTGTTAAAAAGACTTTTAAGTCATCCAGGTTTACCACAATACTTTTATTCTTTAAGTGAGCAAATGCTAGATCCATTTCCCACTGAAAGTTTGCTCTAGCATTTATAAGCCCAAAAGGCATCTTTTGATAAGTAAATGTTCCCCATGGTGTTGTAAAATCATTTTTGTATTGATCTTCCTCAGCTAATTTTATTTGATTGTATCTAGAAAATCCATCTAGCATAGATAACATCTCTGAGCTGGTAACTACTTGCAGGGTGTGGTCCATGATGGGTAATTGTCTTTCAGAGAGGCTTGATTTAAATTGCAAAAATCAACACATAAGCATATTTTCCCATTCTTTTTTCTCATTAGAATAATATTTGTTAAACATTTTGAGTGGTGAATTGGATAAATAATCTTTGCATCAAGGATTTCCTATATCTCAACATAAATTATACCTAAAATAATTGGGTTATGATGACATAGCTTCTGCTTGAAAGGCTTTACCTCTTGCTAGAGTGGAATATAGTGTTTTACCTCATGTAGTTGAAAGGATTTGAGGTCTTTGTAGGACTAGGAAAACACATCAATGCACTCTATGAGAAGCTTAATAAAAGCTTCCTTTTCTTCTTGTGAATAAAACTTGTCAATGTTGACCATCTTAGGCTCTTCTTTACTTCTTAGATTAATTTGATCAACTTTTGAGGAAGATATATCATCGTACTCTTTCTTTTTATTCAAAAATTAATCATGTTTATCGAATATTTATTCTAAGGAAACTAACCCTTTAGGAATTTTATTTCCTTTTAGATGAATTATGTCTTAATTATGGGTAATTTTAGATTTAGTGATACCTATTATTGTTTCACATGGATGTGAGTTGCTTCCTTCAAAGTAGAATCCTTTGAAATTATCTTGCTGCTCCATAAATATAGCTATTTACGTATCATCGTTAAAAACTTACCACTACTCAACATTGTCTGAGACCTTTGGATAGTAGACCATTTATACTTTGTAGTTACCTTCTTTAAATATTGTTGGTTGTTGTTCTAGCCTAACCAAAGATGCAATAACAACAAGTGAGTCAGCTTTGGATTTATGATTTCGAGGAACTGAGTTGATTGAGAAAGCAAAAAATTCAAGTGTGATACTCAAAACTCTATTATAGTAGTGTTTTAGCTTATCTTTCTTCACCTAATACTGCCCTCTAATATATCTCACTATTAATTCAACATCTCCTTATACTCTAAGGATTATTGCTCCTTTCTCCTATGCTTGCTCAAGTCCTATCAAGAGTGCTTTGTATTCAATTATGTTATTGGTGTTTTCAAACATAAGCTTGTATGAATAGGGAAAAAATTCACCAGTAGGGGAGATTAATACTGCTTCTGCACCTAAACCGAGAAAGCTACAACTATCATCAAATTCTAGTGTCCATATCTTGTCCTCTTCTTCTTCTTCCTTTTCCTCTTTGGTTTCTTTTCCTACTTCAAGGAAGTAAACTCCATGGTCAAACACTTCAAAAAGAATGTGTGACCTTGGATCTTTATATTTAGAGACCATGTATTTGGAATTCTTCTCAGGCTCAAGTCTATAATTCAATCCTTTGATTGGGATGTGAGCGCATGACCATTCCATTTTTACTTCACCACCCAGATCCTTACAAAAGTTACTACTTAATAGCATCCATAGGAAATGGAATATCTAATATTAGAATTATCATTTTTAATCTTTTATTTGGGAATACTACCAAAACAACTTGAGCATCCTTAATCTATCTAATCAGAGGAACCTACCTTTCCATTGAGTAACACCTGCCTATTGTCTTAGTCAAAGTGAGACCAAGAGCATCAGTTACCTTAGTTGGCATCACATTATCTAAAGCTATAGAATCCATAATACAATTACTTAACTTGAATCCATTAATCAAAAGAGAAACATAAAATGGTTCAATCTTTTCAAAAGTAGAAGTGGTTGTGGGTGAAGTAACAACAATGTTATTCTGGGAAGGGGACTACCTAGGAGTAGGCAAGATACCTTTGGAAGGATTAGCTAAATTATTTGACCTTTTACTCTAAACATATTTAACTAATTTATTCAATTGGTCTAGGTAAGATTTCAAATACTCAGCTTCTGACATTTGAATTTTTGTCTTCTCAATATGATCAATTATGTCAAAAGAGGAGAATGAAGCAGATATAATAAGATTAGCCTAATTAGTATGAGTTATTGGCTTATGAGTTTGAGAGGAAGAAGCTATAAACATATCATTAGGAAGAAAAGAAGAAGGTATAGTACTACATCTTTTAAGGATACTTACATCTGCTTTAGGATCTCCTTTCTCTTTCTCTTATTCTTTAGAAGACTTGCCACCAGCTTGTTGGGCTTGTGAACTTGTAAACACCACAAAGGAGTGACTATGATCTTCATCAAAAGTTTCTTCATAATAACTTTTAGATTGATATTCTAGGTAGCTGATGTTGGATTCACCAGTGGGATCTATGAAGTCATCTTCTTCAATAAGACTTTGATGAGTGTCTTCAGTAATTTGATCTTATTTATTTAATTCAACATTATTTCTAGAAGCACCTTCAATTGCCAATCTTACAATACAGTTTTTGTTCTGGTTAAAGTTTTAAGGAGGTGTATTCCAAAAAGGAACAACACCACCATGATTACCTTGAGAAATTTGTCTCTTGACTTGAAGTAAGTCATTGGCCAACTTCTGCAATAGGGGATGAATTGTCTATGAGGTAACTATAGTAGAAGAATCTCCTTTAGAAAATGTTTTCTTAATTTTTCTAGCCATTATCAAATCATCCTCAACTTTAGTAGCCAAATTTTGAGTTGCTACCAAATCAATCGATCGTGCTCTTCGTAATTGGTAACTAACTTCTGGTAGTTGAGCATTGATGAAGAAAAACTTTTGATTATCTACAGTGGGCAGTGCAGCTTGAGGAATTTTGTATAATAATTTATTGAACTTGAATATAAAATCACACATATATTCATGAGGTTCCTTCTTGAGCTGAGTCAATTGGGTAACCAATATATGTTCATATTCAATAGCTTTGAATCTTTTCTTGAATTGCTCTCGTATGCTATCCCAATTGTTTATAGTGTCAGGAGCTAGATGGTAGAACCATTCTACTGCTAAGGCATGTAGAGTTTCAACAAAGATGTCTTCATGCTCAACACCAATTACTCCACATGCTACAAAGAAAGTAGCTAAGTATTCATTTAAATTCTACTTATAATCATCAGTGAATTGTTGGTCATTTTTTGGTCCACATACCAATTTTTTCCTAAGTATGAGAATATAGACTTTCAAGCAGGAAATGGCAAGTCTTTAGAAGAGTTCATACTTTTAGCAGCCCATGACTTAAATGGTTCTATAAGTTTTAGAGTTACAAAGCTCTAAAGTAGTAAGTAACAAGGTGTTAAAGACCCAAAATGATCTTGAATAGAAGGCTTCACGTTATCTCATTGGGAACTCTTTGGGTTTGCCAAAGGAGACAACTTTAGGTTTCCTAGGCAACACAACTTATTTCACTTCATGAGTAATCATTAATAATAAGTTTGAAGTAGTGGGGCTTGGAAAACTCGATTTGATCTGGGTAGTGTATTTCAAGTTCTCCAAAGAGCACTACTTAATTACTTCATAAGTTGTGAGTAGTCAAAAACTTGAAATAAGTAATGAGACATCAAAAGCCCAATTTGGTCTTAAAAGTTCTTTTGAGTTTCTCAAAAAGACAAGCCAAGGAAAAAAGTCTGAAGTTGGAGAGATCAAAGAACTTGAACTACTCTGTATAGAGTAAATTGGAAATCTTGGAGTGTTTGACTTAAGCTTGGTCCAACAACATGAGAGTCATTATTAGGTGAATGAAAGGCTACCACATGGCATAAGCTAGAGTAAAAAGGGCTAATCAGCAAAGGATAAGTGGCATAAGGATGACCAATGAGCATGGGAGAATCCAAGTGGTTGGTATCTAGAAATATATGAAGGCTCTCATCCTTTAATATGGTTTTTACCCAAAAAAAAACCATCTAAACATAGAAATAACATGGGTCAATTTGAACTCCCAGGCATGGAGGCCCATGTCCTTCTTCAGATAGGACACATAGAAGTGAAAGATACCATGCCATTTAATTGCAAAGATAAATGCAGTCATGCCAAGAAGAGACATCTAACTACATGCAACATGACTTCTCTTAGCTCCACCAAAAGAGAATTAAATGTGGGAGTGGCTCAAGGAGGTTATGCAGTGAACCTAGGAAACAAATTTCATGGTAAAGGAGGATGACAATAGTGATCATTAACAACTTCTTCTCTATTTCCATGTATCTCTCTCTCTCTCTCTCTTCTTGTTCTCTATATATATCATGTGACTTACCTTTGTAATGGTTTCTAGTTTTTAGACATTTATTATCTTCTTGGGAGCAGGAACGCTCTTAGAGATATCACAAGATATGCTTAGCTGGTTAGGCTCAACTCTACCAAGGATTTGTAAGAACCACGTCTTATGCAATAAAGGATTTTTCTTTACCTGTCTCTCACCTTGGACTTGTGTCTATTGAGCTGCGTACATGACATCATGTGAAGGAGAGTCTTTCTTGTCCATGGTCTTCCTTTTTGACCTTGTTTGAGGATTTTTTGATGCTATTTATAGGTCTGGTTGAGTGTTCTTTCTACAATTAATGTGAACTTCTAGTGACTCTTAGAAATCCTCTCTATTTGCATTCATTACTTCCCTGAACCTCTACCATGAAATATTTATGCAACCAACTTGATCTTGAGGTTGTCTAACCTAGTATGTCCTCTATAGAATTAGTGTGGGTTCAAGCTTATGGGAGTTTCCAATTTTAAATTAGTGTATCACCTGGTTATCCTTCTTTAGATCCCTTTTTCCCCTTCTAATCCTTTCCTTGTGAAAGTTTTATTTCAATAGTAGTTTAGGTGATCCATCGAGAGGAACTAAACTCTTTAAAAATTCTAGAGGCTCAACCTCACCATAGGACACCCAGATCTTGAGGTTGTTCCCGTGCTTATGGTTGGAAGTGGGAGAGCCTAAAAAACTATCCCATAAGGGTTAAATTCTAAGCTATAATAGTTTTGGCATGCCTGATGGGACTAATATCCAAAGTAATAACAAGATTTTGATGTTGTTCTTTTACGTATTAGCCTTTAGAGGCATCAAACAAATATCAATGGTGACTTTGAACATCTATCTACTGGTTTAAGCAATCCAAGTGCCTGATCATCATTATTTGCTTTTGAAAGCAAGTATTAGTGCTATTGGCGAATCCAAATCAAAGCTCCTGGTTATGAGCAGACCAGGTTTGTCTCTTTGAAGTTTTAATTAGCTCCTAATTGACTTATGAGGCTAACATGAATAGCTATAGTGAATATTCCTATTATTCACCTCCTTATTAGCAACCCCAGTATGATCTTCATGACCCATCTGAGCTTGATCAACCCTACCAAGATTTCTATCAAGACTATGATGAACCTCGATAGGTTCCTCATGACCCATATATGTAAGAATATTGCCCTAATCTCCCTTATGAACAAGCCCATAAAAATATTGATCCTCATCAACCCTACCATGAACCATCTATACCAATACTCAGATAAACTTTAGTGAACCTCAACAAACATGCATTAGAGTTGTGCTCACAAAAGTGTTATGGCCAAAATGTTCCCCCTCAACAAATATATTATGTGAGGGATTCATTATAGCAAGTCAAATTAGAATGGGCACTTATTGAGAGAGAAAATTAGAGCAACCTCACTGGTGACGTGATGGATATATACAGTTACATTTAGAGCAGACCAGGTTTGTCTCTTTGAAGGTTTAATCAACTCCTAATTGACTTATGAGGCTAACATGAATAGCTATGGTCAATATTCTTATTATTCACCTCCTTATCAACAACCCCAATATGATTTTCATGATCCATATGAGATCGATCAACCCTACCAAGATTTATATTAAGAATATGATGAACTTCAATAGGTTCCTCATGATCCATATATGCAATAATATTGCCCTGATCCCCCTTATGAAAAATCCCTCAAAATACTGATCCTCATCAACCCTATCATGAGCCATCTATACAATACTTAGGAAAACTTTAGTGAACCTTAACAAGCATGCACTAGAGTTGTGCTCACAAAAGTGTTATGGTGAAAATGTTCCCCCTGAACAAATCTATTATGTGAGGGATTCATTACAAAAAATCAAATCAGAATGGGCACTTGTTGAGAGAGAAAATTAGATCAAACTCACTGGTGACATGATGGATATATGCAGTTACATTCAAAGCATTGAGGACAAGTTGTAATGACTTGAAGAATAGCAGGGCAGCCCTGCCAACCTTTTGTGCCTACATATACACCTATGTAGCCTTCTTATGTGTTGCCCATTCCTCCTCAAGTGACCATTTCAAGTGTTTATTTGAATGTACCAAGTTCATCATATGTTTTTCAGTCTTTTCCTTCTTGGAAATCCATCCAAGGGGGCTGCCAAAAAAATGAAGTGCCTATTGTGGAATAGCCTACTGTTTGGGTCTAAAACATGATCCCTCTCCAAGAGCCTTTTTTTGTTCCTGATCACCTTAAGGAGGATCTATTTCAAGAGAATATAGTAAAGAAAATCAGATAGATGGAACTGAAGGCAAGGAGGAAAGATGAAAGTCAGAATCAATAGATGACCCATCTTGGAGATAAGTCACACAACCAAGTAGATCAAAGGTCTTTCAAACCCCATCCCTCCCTCCTTAAGAGCCTCTATCTTTTCCATCTTTTCCATCTTAGAAATTTAGTCAAAGTATTGGGCAAAAGAAGGAGGTGGTGATTCCTAAAGTCAGTCAAGAAGCCTTGCAGCCTCCACTCCTTTCCCCTCAAAAGCCTAGAGCCTTTTCTTTATAGAGAGTCATTCATGAAGTGGAGAGTAAGGAAGAAAATGTGGTTGTTTCCTACATATTTCCATCCTAGAAATTGGTTCAAACAATTCAAGAGAATAAGGAAGAGGAGGTGAGGGTGATCCAAGTAGAGTAGCTTTAGGAACCAAATTAGGAACCTATGGGAGATGCATCTAAAGAGGATAAGAAAGAGAATGTTACGAGCAACTATGAGGAAGAAATCACCATAGGGTCCCCCCTTGGTTAGTAAAATATCAATGGAGCCTTCTTAAATGAAGGAGAACATATTAAATATTATTTTGTAGTTGTGCATGAAGTGGATTGCACTATTGAGGATGCAAAGCTGCCACTTTATGTGAAGAATGAGGGGGTTGAGGCTGTCATTTTATTGAATGAGCTATCACATGATGAAGAGAAATAGGAAATGAATGAAGTAGATGATCAAAATAATGAACTTATGGATCAGACAGAGGTTCCCAATCAATTGAGAGGCTCTTTTGAGGACTTGTTTGAGATCTAAGGAGCTAGTTATGTTCTTCTCCAAGGTAACTATGGTCTGATTATAGCCAAGGAGAGCATATTTGTTAAGAAGATCAAAGGGGATGGAGTAGGTAGTCTTCCAACTCTTCCACCTCAAAAATTCATTGCAAATATGGACTTGTTTTAGATCTTCAAAATAGGCTATCAGCGCCTTGATGAGCCTAAAAATATGAGATAATGAATAAATCTAGTCTTATTAAAGAGGCCATAGAAATCAAAGAGGTTTGCCTAGTTGAACCACCATTGGAGGCTACAATTAAGGAGTCATTCAAAGAGCTTGAGACCCTGGATTTACATAGCTAACCTTTTTAGAGCTACATAGTTCTCATTGAACATGGTGATAGAGAAGCTGATAGTTGCAATAAAGAATAAGCAGGCATCAAGGCCAAGGGTCAAGAAGCTGCATGCCTTGTTCAATCCTTTGTCTCATACGACAAGGGAAGTATCAAGCTTTCCTTTTGATCTAGGAGGAAAAGGGTACATAGTTTTAGGATGTATGTATTAGGATTAGTTTTGTTCTAATTCCTCTTAGTGTTGTTTTAGGCACATTTATTTGTTATGTTTGCTTTGTTCTAGGTTAGTTTATTTTATTTAAGTGCCTTGGGCACTTTGTTTTGTTTTAATTTGTATTTTCCTCATTGCTCCAAGAGGAAGTTCTAGCAAGTGTTAGATTTGTTTTCAGATAGATCCAACTTTGTACAAAATTAGTGACTCTATGCCCAATGGATCGAATGAAGCAAATGAGCTAGGTTCTCAAGCATAGCAGGCATGTTTCCCTATGATTCACTAGAAATGTTGGCCATTTTTTGGCCCATCCCAATTTTTTCCTAAGTATGAGAAGATAGACTTTCAAATAGGAAATGGTAAGTCTTTAGAAGACTTCAGACTTTTGATAGCCCATGACTTAAATGGTTTTATAAGTTGTAGAGTTAGAAAGCCCTAAAGTAGTAAGTAACAAGGTATTAAAGACCTAAAATGGTCTTAAATAGAAGGCTTGAAGTTATCTCATTAGGAAGTCTTTAGTTTTTCTAAAGGTGACAACTTTAGTTTTCTTGGGTAGCATAACTATTTCACTTCATGAGTAATCTGTAATGCTAAGTCTAAAGTAAGTAGTGGGGATTAGAAATCTCAATTTGGTCTGGGTAATGTATTTCAAGTTCTCCAAGGAGTACTACTTAATTACTTCATAAGTTGTGAGCAGTTAGAAACCCAAAATAAGTAATGAGACATCAAAATCTTAGTTTGGTCTTAAAAGTGCTTCTTGGGTTCTCAAAAAGACAAGCCAAGGTAAAAAGTCCAAAGTTGGAGAGATCAAAGAACCATAATTAATTTTCATAGAGTAAATCAAGATTCTTAGAGTGCTTGACTTAAGCTTGGTCTAGTAACATGAGAGTCATGATCAGGTAAATGAAAGGCTACCACATGGCATAAGTTGGAGCAAATAAGGGTAATCAACAAAGGACAAGTGGCACAAGGATGACCAATGAGCATGGGAGAGTCCAAGTGGCTAGTAGCTGGAAATTTATGAAGGCTCTCATCCTTCAATATGGTTTTCTCTTGATAAATAGCCATCCAAATGTAGGAACACCATGGGTCAGTTTGAACTCCCAATCATGGAGGCCCACATACTTATTCAAATAGGACACACATAAGTGAAAGATGCCATGCCATTTAAATGCAAAGATAAATGCATTTATGTTAGGAAGAGATGTCTAGCTACCCTTAATGTGACTTCTCTCAGCTCCACCAAAAGAGACTTAAATGCAAGAATGGCTCAAGGAGGTTGTGTGGCAATCTTGGGTGATGCATTTCATGGCACATGAGGATGATAGAAGTGGTCATCGATGACTTTTCTCTTTCCATATAGCTCTCTCTCTCTTCCCATTCTCTATATATATCATGCAACTTGCCTTTGTAATGGTTCTCAAGTTTTAGAAATTTTTATCTTCTTGGGAGAAGGGACACTCTTAGAGATATCACAAGATATGCTCAGTTGGTTAGGCTCGACCCTACTAAGCATTTTTAAGAACCACCTCTTATGCAATAAAGGATTTTTCTTTGCCTGTCTCTTACCTTAGACTTGTGTCTATTGAGTTGTGTACTATGGCATCACATGAAGGAGAGTCTTCCTCATCCATGGTCCTCCTTTCTAACCTTGTTTAAGGTTTTTTGATGCTATTGTATGTCTAGTTGAGTGTTCTTTTTGACGTTAATGTGAACTTCCAGTGAGTCTTAGAAATACTCTCTATTTTCATTCATCACTTCCTTGAACCTTCTCCATGAAATATTTATGCAACTAACTTGATCTTGAGGTTGTGTAATCTAATATTATCCTCTGTATAATTAGTGTGGGTTCAAGATTATGGGATTTTTCCCTTTTAAATTGGTGCATCACCTAGTTAGCCTTCTTAAGAGCCCTTTTTCCCCCTTCTAACCCTTTTCTCCATGAAAGTTTTATTTCAATAGTAGTTTAGGTGATCCATTGAGAGGAACTAGCCTCTTTAAAAATCCTAGAGGCTCAACCTCACCATAAGACACCCAAATCCTAAGGTTGTTCCCATGTTTATGGCTAGAAGTGGGAGAGCCTGAAAAACTCTCCCACAAGGGTGCAATTCTAAGTTATAACAATTTTGGCACATCTAGAGGGACTAAAGTCCAAAGTAGTGAAAGGATTTTGATGTTGTTCTTTTATGTATTAGCCTTTGGAGGCATTCAACAAACATCAATGGTGACTCTGAGTATCTATCAGCTATTTTAAGTAGTTTAAATGCCTGATCATCATTATTTGCTTTTGAAAGCAAGTTTTAGCAACATTGGTGACTCCAAATCAAAGTTCTTGGTTATGAGCAGACCAGGTTTGTCTCTTTGAAGTTTTAATCAACTCCTAATTGACTTATGAGGCTAACATGAATAGCTATGGTCAATATTCTTATTATTCACCTCCTTCTCAACAACCCTAGTATGATTTTCATGATCCATATGAGATCGATCAACCCTACCAAGATTTATATCAAGAATATGATGAACTTCGATAGGTTCCTCATGATCCATATATGCAATAATATTGCCCTGATCCCCCTAATGAAAAATCCCATCAAAATACTAATCCTCATCAACCCTATCATGAGCCATCTATACAATACTCAGGAAAAATTTAGTGAACCTTAACAAGCATGCACTAGAGTTGTGCTCACAAAAGTGTTATGGCTAAAATGTTCCCCCTCAACAAATCCATTATGTGAGGGATTCATTATAGCAAATAAAATTAGAATGGGCACCTATTGAGAGAGAAAATTAGAGCAACCTCACTGGTGACATGATGGATATATACAGTTACATTTAGAGCATTGAAGACAAACTAGAAGGACTTGAGGAACAATAGGGCCAACCCTGCCAACTTTTTATGCCTACATATACACCTTTGTATGTGTTGCCCATCCTCCTCAAGTGAACATTTCAAGTGCTCCTTCAAATATTCCAAGTTCATCATATGTTCCATAGTTTTTTCCTTCTTGGAAATCCATCTAAGTGGGTTGTTAAAAACTGAAGTGCCTATTATGGAATAGCCTGTTGTTTTGGTCCAAAACTTCATCCCTCTTCAAGAGCCTTCTTTTGTTCCTGGTCACCTTAAGGAGGAGAAATTTCAAGAGAATATAGCAAAGCAAATCAAAGAGTTGGAACTGAAAGCAAGGAGAGAAGAATAAAGACAAAATTAGTAGATGATGGTAGAACCTCTACCTTTCCCATCTTGGAGCCAAGTCATGTAGCCAAGAAGATCAAAGCTCTTTCAACCCTCATCCCTCCCTCCTCAAGAGCCTCTATCTTTTCCATCTTGGAAATTTATTCAAAGTAGTGGGAAAAAGAAGGAGGTGGTGATTCCTGAAGTCAGTCAAGAAGACTTTCTGCCTCCATTCCTTTCCCCTCAAAAGCCTAGAGATTTTCTTTTATGGAGAGTCATTCATGAAGTGGAGAATAAGGAAGAAAAGGTGGCTATTCCCTACACATTTCCATCTTGAAAATTACTTCAACCAATTCAAGAGAAGAAGGAAGAGAAGGTGAGGGTGATCCAAGTAGAACAACTTTGGGAACTAAATCAAAAACCTATGGGAGATGCATCCACAGAGGCTAAGGAAGAGAATGTCATGAACAAATACAAGGAAGAAATCACCATAGGGTCCCCCCTTAGTTAGTAAAAGATTAATGCAACGTTCTTAAATGAAGGAGAATATATTGAAGATTCTTTTATAGTTGTGCATAAAGTAGACTACACTACCGAGGATGTAAAGCTACCACTTTATGTGGAGAATGAGGGGGTTGAGGTTATCATTTCCTTGAATGAGCTACCATGTGATGAAGAGGATGAGGAAATGAATGAAGTAGCTGATCAAACTAATGAATTAATGGAGTAACCAAAGGTTCCTAATTAGTTGAGAGGCTCATTTGAGGACTTGTTTGAGATCTTAGGAGCTGGTTATGTTCTTCTCTAAGGTAACTATGGTCTGGTTGCAGCCAAGGAGAGCATATTTGTCAAGTGGATCAAAGGGGATGGAGTGGGTAGTCTTCTAACTCTACCACCTCAAGAATTCATTACAAATATGGACTTGTTTTAGATCTTTGAAATAGGCTATCAGCTCTTTAATGAGCCTAATAAACATGAGATAATGAAAAAATCTAGTCTTATTAAGGAGGCCATAGAAATCAAAGAGGTTTGCTTGGTTGAACCACCATTGGAAGCTACAGTTAAGGAGTCATTCAAAGAGCTTGAGACCCTCTAGATTCACATAGCTAACCTTTTTGGAGTTGCTTGGTTCTCATTGAACATGGTGATGGAGAAGTTGATAGTTGCAATAAAGAAGAAGCAGGCATCAAGGCCAAGGGTCAAGAAGTTATATGCCTTGTTTAATCCTTTGTCTCATAAGACAAGGGAAGTATCAAACTTTTCTTTTGATCCAAGAGGAAAGGGGTACATAGTTTTAGGATGTATGTATTAGGATTAGTTTTATTCTAATTCTTCCAAGTGTTATTTTAGGCACATTTATTTGTTGTCTTTGCTTTGTTCTAGTTTAGTTTCTTTTCTTTAAGTGCCTTGGGCACTTTGTTTTGTTTTATACTATCCTCATTGCTTCAAGAGGAAGTTCCAGTAAGGGTTAAATTTGTTTCTAGATAGAGCCAATTTTATACAAAAGTAGTGGCTCCATGCCCAATGGATTGAATGAAGCAAATGAGATGGCTTCTTAAGCTAGCAAGCATGCTTCCCTATGAGTCACTAGAAATGTTGGGCCATTTTTTTACCCACATACTAATTTTTGCCTAAGTATGAGAAGATAGACTTTCAAACAAGAAATGACAAGTCTTTAAAAGACTTCGGACTTTCGGTAGCCCATGAATTAAATGGTTTTATAAGTTGCAGAGTTATAAAGCTCTGAAGTAGTAAGTAACAAGGTGTTAAAGACCTAAAATGGTCTTAAACAGAAGGCTTTAGGTTATCTCATTGGGAAGTCTTTAGGTTTTCCAAAGGAGAAAACTTTAGGTTTCCTAGGTAGCACAACTTATTTCACTTCATAAGTAATCAGTAATGATAAGTTTGAAGTAGTGGGGCTTGGAAAGCCTGATTTGGTCTAGGTAATATATTTTAGGTTCTCTAAGGATCACTACTTAATTAATTCATAAGTTGTGAGCAGTCAAAAACCTAAAATAAATAATGAGACATCAAAAGACTAATTTGGTCTTAGAAGTGCTTCTTAGGTTCTCAAAAATACAAGTCAAGGCAAAGAGTTTGAAGTTGGAGAGATCAAAGAACCTGAATTACTCTGCATAGAGTAAATCAGGGTTCTTTGAGTGTTTGACTTAAGCTTGCTACAGCAAGATGAGAGTCATGATCAGGAAAATGAAATCCTTCCACATGGCATAAGCTAGAGTAGAAGGGCCAATCAGTAAAGGACAAATGGCATAAGGATGACCAATAAGCATGAGATGATCCAAGCAACTAGTAGTTAGAAATTTATGAAGGCTCTCATCCTTCAATATGGTTTGCTCTTGACTAACAACCATCAAAACATAAGAACATCATGGGTCAGTTTTAAATCTCAGGCATGGAGGCCAATGCCATTCTTAAGATAGGACATGTAGAAGTGAAAGATGTCATGTCATTTAAATTCAAAGATAAATGCAGTCATGCCAGGAAGAGATATCTAGCTGCCTACAACATGACTTCTCTCAACTCCACCAAAAGAGACTTAAATACGAGAGTGGCTCAAGGAGGTTGTGCGATGATCCTGGGTGATGAATTTCACAAAAAATGAGGATGAAAGTAGTGGTCATTAGTGACTTCTCTCTTTCCATGTAGCTCTCTCTCTCTCTCTTCCTGTTCTCTATATATATCACATGACTTGCCTTTGTAATGGTTCTCAATTTTTAGACATTTTTTATCTTCCTAGTTGATGGGATGCTCTTAGAGATATCACAAGATATGCTTAGCTAGTTAGGCTTGACCCTACCAAGCATTTGTAAGAACCACCTCTTATGCAATAAAGAATTTTTCTTTGCCTATCTCTTACTTGTTGAGCTACGTACTATGGCATCACATGAAGGAGAGTCTTCCTCATGCATGGTCCTCCTTTTTAACCTTGTTTAAGGATTTTTTATGTTGTTTGTAGGTCTATTTGAGTGTTCTTTCTTCCATTAATGTGAGCTTCTAGTGAGTTTTATAACTCCTCTCTATTTTCATTCATCACTTCCCTGAAACTTCTCTATGAAATATTTATGCAACTAGCTTGATCTTGAGGTTGTGTAATCCAGTATTGTCCTCTGTAGAATTAGTGTGGCTTCAAGTTTATGGGAGTTTCCCATTTTAAATTTGTGCATTACTTGGTTAGCCTTATTAATATCCCTTTTCCCCCCTTCTAACCCTTTTTCTCATGAAATTTTTGTTTTAGTAGTAGTTTAGGTGATCTATCGAGAGGAACTAGCCTCTTAAAAAATCCTAGAGGCTCAACCTTACCATAAGACATCCACATATTGAGGTTGTTCCTATGCTTATGGTTGGAGGTGGGAGAGATTGAAAAACTCTCCCACAAGGGTGTAATTTCAAGATTTAACATGAACTTAGATAAATTTGTCCTTGATCCTTTTGGCAAGTCATGTAGAGGAGGAATCATAATCAAAGGACCAATAGCTAGCCCCCATGGGACAAGAAGTGGTAATGACAATCATGTAAGAGCAATAAATTGGAGATTAACTGGTTGAATTATCCCATAATAATTATGCTAAAGTTGGTGCATGGGAGATGTGGTTTGTTTAATAAGTGAAAGACTGGCTCTTCTAGTTTTAGCTTGAATAGGAAAATTAAAATTGATCGCTCTTATAACTCAAAAAAGTCATCTGCTTGACCCTGATCCCTCCTTACTCTGGTGGAAGGTCAATTTTCAAGATTGGAAAGAAGAAATATTTTATCTCACCAATCTAAATTTTAAAGACAATAGTGGGCAATGGTCTACTTCAATATGCAATGGGCTAGAAAAGTGAACTGGGGAGTAAACTAGGCATGGAATTAAGGTATTTTAAACATGCAATAAAATGTTTGGAAAAGACGTGCCTACTAAAATCAATATAAAATAGACCCAAGCATTATTATTAACATGCAACATTTTCTTTTAAATAACAATTGGTGAAACTTAAATTTATAATTTATGAGAATTGGGTGTACTATTGCATTTATCTCAACCGATTAGTTAAATTTGAATTTTATTCAGTGAGTTAAACACTTTGTTCCCTAGTGGAGTCACCAAAAACTATTGGCTTGATATATTACATGAAGTCAAAATTTCCTAGGCAATCATGGGATTAAATCCCCTTTATTGAACGGTGAAGCTCCCGTGTTTTTATGTCTATCTATTTTAATTACTTATAACTTACAATTATTTATAGAGTTGCTTGAGTTATTCTAATTTAGGGTATTACTTTAATCACTTCATTCATGAGCCATAACAAATAGATTTTGTAGTAAGCAGTTGATTTTGGGAATGTGATTAGAGTTTTTTAGATAGATTTGAGGATAAAGAAAATACTAGAATGCTCGAGAAAGAAGAGAAAAATAAGAAATGTAGCTCACAATAAATAGTTTACATATTTTATTATGTTCATGCAAATAGATAGCATATGATTGTGATAATATTTTAGAAAATGACCAAGAAAGTACTGAATTGAATTTAGATAAATAGATAATGCAAAGTTTATGATTCTATCTTCATGAAATGCACAAAATAATTCCCACAGACATAAAGTTCTCTAGAAAATAATCCTACGTATTCACTCTCAGTAGCATTCATACAAAATAATCTGACTATCTCAAACACAAAGTTTTGGATTTATTAAACTTCTTGTACAAAGGTTAAAATTGCTTCTTTTTTAAAAATTATCATCCTCTAGGCATGTAGGCCTGCACTTATATTTATACAAATAAAGAGTTAAAAAACAAATAGGATTGGACTTCTCTAATTCTCATGTGCTATGTAAAAAGTTGAAGGTTGTTGAGAAGCATCTTCCTTGGATTTCTCTTCTGTGGCATGCAATAGTTGATGACAAGTGGTGATGTTTAGTCTCCTTGTTTGGATCAAACACCAACTCCTTGCATGTGGCATAGAAGTAGATTCCAGTAATCTATTTTTACAAAATAATTCAAGTAACAACATTTAGCCAAATTACTTAAGTTTTACACTTTTACAAGGTAATTTTACTTTAAAAATAAATTGTCCAATGACATATTTTTATGGAGTAATTACTTGAAACAAGATTACTTGTAATACATTTGAGAAAAGAAAAGAAGAAAATAGAAGAAAAAGAAATAAAGAAGTCTCATAACAAACTTAGAATAAACATCTAGTACAATTCATGAACTTGTTCACAACATTTCTCCCTGTATTTGATGTGCTAAGACATCATCAGTTGTATATCTGCATCATCAGGCTTGGCAAGTGCTTGTCTCTCTATTTCAAATCTCAACATTTCTCTCTCTAATCTTTTACAATGAGCTTTCAAAATTTCAATCCTTAGTTCAAGTCTTTTTATTTCTTATTGGTATTTGATTAACTCCTTGATGGATTTAGCTGTAAAAGGAATTGTAGACTTATCCATAATTTGATTAAATTGTTCATATAACTATTCAGATGTCCTTAAAACATTATCAAACTAGACACTAATAAGACCAATCAAAGAATCTTTCAAGCTTGACTTTGAACTGTGTGATTCTTCTTTTATGGTCTTCATTTCTTCACTCATTGCTTGCATAATATTCATATGAAAAGATAGGAGTTAATCCTCTTATTTTATTTCCTTTACGAATCCATTAGGAGCAATCTTTTCTTTAATCAAAAATTTATCACCTAAATTACCTATTGTCTGTAGGCTTTCTTGTTGCAACTCAAAAATACCATTTTCAAGATCAATTTCTTTCATCACTATCTTTATTTCTGCCAATTTATTCAAAATGTCAACATAAGCATCTAGGGAACTAGGCAATAGCTTCTGAGTAGCTTTATGCATTTTCTCCATCCACTTATCAATTGCCCTCACTTTGTCTCCAGTCTCTTCCACTTCTATGACCACTTGATTCTTAAATGATTATCCTAAAATAATAGCTTGTTGTGAAACATATTTGGCAACCTTAGCTATTATTTCACATAATTATACATTCTATTCTTTCAATTTAGCTTTGGCAACTTTTTCTACATCCAACTTCTTGAAAAGGGTGTTAATTAAAGTCTCAGTATCTTGCTTTAGGCCTTTTGTGGTAACTACTTCGAGAGATACCTTCATGACTGTTAAATTCTTCTTAGTAACTTCTCCCTTACTTAATCCCTGAGGAAGAACTATTATTTCTACAAACTTTTGCCCTAAAGGTTCAATTATCAATTTTGAAGTTACTTTTGCAAACTTAGGCTTCTTCCCTTTCTTGTCTACAATTTTCAACAATGCAAGTATATCTCTTCGAGATTAATCACTTCCTTGGATTCTAGAATTGCTTGCATTGCCAACCAGGATGGGAAGTCTATGATATTGGAAGTGTTTGAATGAATAACCATTTGTTGTTGGTTATCCTTGATTACTAGTTCTTGAGAAGGAACTTCTTGTGCCACAATATGTTTTTGAATTTATTTTTTTGACTCCTCAACTTGCGTCTCAATTTATTTTACCTTCTCTACCACTTCTTCTACCTCCTTTTCTTTCTCAGATTCTTTTTCTTTTTAAGCTACTGCCTCCTCCATGGCTTCCTTCTTAGGTTCAATTGCTTGAATTTCCTATAGGGCTTCCTGGGATGAGGTTATCTATTTATTAGTTACCTTTTCAAGCTCTTTGCTAATGGTGGGTTACTCTTCTGAAGGATGTGGTGGTGGTGAAGCAGGTGGATAATATGGAGGAGGAGGAGGACTTGCACCTTTTTAAGTGGATTTCTTGGGAGTTTTAGTACTATAAAACTTAGGTGGCATCAATGTTGATGGATCTATGATGGGTCTAATGGAAATGGGAATGGTAGTAGAAGAAACCAATGGGGGTGTTGGAATAGCTAATGACATTGTCTCTTTATCTTTTATCACATAATAGATATCATCAATATTCCTTTTTAATTTTAGATTCTTTGTGAGTACTTGGCAGCTTTCTCCTTATACCATCTCTTTTCTTTTTTGACCCACACATGTGGTTTCAATTATCACCTCCTTCATGTAGTAACCTTTGTTAAGGAGCCAAGAAGAATTCATTGCCAAAACTTTTGAAGTCTTGTAAAAAATCATTTTATCATGATCATTACCAAAAATGATTATTAGAATTGGAGCATTATCCCCTCTTGCTGCATGAAAATAATCACTTGTGACAATTCCATCATTCTTCATATCTTCAAGAATGATAGCCAAGTCAAAATCATGAAATTTCTCTATAGACAACCTATTGTTGTCTCTTCTCCTTACAATAAATTCATCTATGCAGTCAGTCCAAAAATATTCAAGTGGTGGGATATGTATGTATTCTAAATATACTATATTTTTTACCACCCATCTATAATCAACGTTAATCCTAGACTCAAAATGTGTCTAGGTGTAATGATGGTACATCCCTCTCTGTACATTCCTAACCTTATAAATGATTGGACAATGGCAGTGACCAATGACAATGGGAAAATTAATGATCGCACAGTGTGCTTTTGACTACAAGTCATGTAGTTCAATAAGTTGTTTGCATAATTCCATGAGAATCCACTTATCACTTGGGTATCTGGGTAGTTTGATAGGTTCCCCTGAGAAACCTCTTATTCTGATGTATGTAAAATCAAGGAACTAAATGAAAATACATCCATACTAGGAAACCATTTCCCAAACCTCATATGATACTCTTCTATGCTTTAAGGCTGTATCTAACAAGCAAATAAGTTCATAGAAAAACCCATCATTTACTATAATGTAATGCTTTTAGTATTGTGAAAGAACTATTTGACAGTAATTTTCATATATTGGCATAGATGACAGTGTGCCTTTTGTCCTCAATCTTGAGAAAATTCCACTTGAAGCAGTTGTATATACAAGGTATGATGTCATTTTAAAATCAAAAGTATATAATACATTCCTCAACTATTGATCTATATTATCACTGATTATTCTTTCCCACTCAATATTGGAAGAGCTTCAGGTCACATCAATGGTTCTAATATAAGCATACATCCAAGGTGAGAACCATTTGGCATTTTTCTCTGCATTGATTCTACATAACAACTGAATGATGTCATCAAATTCTTGAACAAAATCTGATCTTACTATGTGCTTAGGGAACCTTGAGGGTTGCTTTACTTTCTTCAAGTAATAAGTATTCATCATCTTAATACACTCTGGTGTCTTAGTCTCCCACTAGTTATTATCTTTCTCCATATTCATATCAATTAATTTTGAGGATGATGGGATATTTAGACAATAATTAAGGTAGTAAACATCCAACCTTATTATTACATTCCCCACAACATATCTTATAGTCTTCGTAATGGAATCATAACATTTGGCACATGTTAGAACAAACTCTGGAAATAGGGCTAAGCTTTAGAAAGCTAGAGCTTGCAGAATTCCACTAGGGGTCATTGCATACATGAGTGGGGTCTTGGCTATAGCCTTGGATCTTTCTAATAATTCTATGATAGACACATGTCCCATTTTTGTATCACTTACCTCTATCAGGTTAGAAGCAATGCATGATTTAATCAGATATCCTTTGTATTCATACTTCATCTTAGGCTCCTATGATTTGACCTTCTTAACTTTTGCTTTACCTTTCTTGCTCAGCTCTGAGATCTCCTTGAGTGCCAACCCTAGATCTTCTTTAATTTGAGCTCCTTAAACTCCCACCTCAACTATTTCTTCATCTGATCTCCTTGATCCTTTTGATCCTTCTAATCTAGACATTGGCTCTTGCTAACTCTTTCTAAGTGCTTTCAAACACTTCTTGATTGCTCTAGCTGGTTTAGAAAGTTTGAGAAAAGAGTTAACTTACTCTTTTAGTATCTCTAAGCAAGATTCAGGTTTTGAATAATTAAAAGTCTTGAGAAACTAAGTATATTGATTTTAAGTAATAGGGTTTCATAAATCTGGGTGGGTCATTTGAAGCAAACAAACAAGTTTGGGTTTTCACTTGTTGAAGACTTCAGGTTTTTAGTACCAAGTTACTTAAAGTCAAAACCCAAAAGTAAGTGTAGGGAAGGAATTTGAGTTGGCCTTGAATAGTGTTATCTGAGCTTCTCTAAGATCAAGACTTTAGGTTCTTTAGGTTAAGTAACTTCACTTAAGAAACCCAAAGTAAGTTAAGGGGAAAGGAAAACCTAGGTAAGTTAGTTCTTTGAAGGTCAAGGCTTCCTTGGTTAGTTACTTGGGATTGAAAACCCAAACTAGTCAGAGTTTGAAATTTCGAATCGTTGGGGCCTTTGGGAATCAAGTTTCTCAAGGTTTGTTACTTTGATTTGAGAATATGAAGGAGTAAAGAAGGTTGTGAAACCCAAGTAAGTAGGGAGGACTGGTAAACTCGAGCATGCTAGGATCTCTAGAGGTTTTTGATCAGGTTTGATTTCTCAGGAACTTTTATGCAAATTTTATTATGATAAGTGTTTTTACAAAAATAAAAATGAAATTTTATTAAAAACACTTGATTATACTTGGAAAATAATGTTCGAAATGAGCAAAAAGAAACCCTATAGAAAGAAAATCCATGGCGGTGCAAGGAAAAAATTGAAGAGAAAAAACACAAAGAGACAAATAAGAAACTACAAAAATAACATGAATGAGATCTACCTACCTTGAATATAAATGGGTTGAAGAGAAAATACTTGAAGATGCTCTAGAAGATTAAATCACAGGGCTCGGGGTTCACAAGTGTGATTACTTGATTAAATAGCTTGGATTTCAGGTGGAAATGAGATGGATTTTTCCCAATATACATAAAAATCTTGCTCATTAATGATGTCCATGGGGAAGCCATGTGAGCCCTTTTAAATTGGGTTTTTAAGACTACTTAGCTTATGTTAGCATTTTGAGTAGAGCACCTTCACAAACTTCAGTGGGTCTAGGTTGATGAGTAGCTTGGGTTTGTGAACCTGAATTACTTTTGCTTATAACTTTATGAAAGTAAAGTTGTGTCAAAAACCTGAGTATTTCTTGGAAATACAGTTAAGTAGCTTGGCAACTTTGATTTGAACTGTGGGGAGTAATTTGGGTTTATGAGGTGACTTTACTTCTTTTCAAACAAGTAAATCAATATGGAGAGCTTGATTTACATTATGAATAAGCCAAAACACTTCAACTTCTTTGATCTACTGGTGGATGAGTAAATAGATTTTTAATGATGGTTTTTAAGCAATTATTCTCAATCCTCTAGAGTGACTATGAGCAACTGGGAAAATTAAGCAATTAGACACAACAACTACTAAAAACTAAAGGTTTTATTAAGCAAACTGGCTCAACAAGTACAACTGACTTTCATAGGACAAGGATGTAAATTTTTTAAATAGGGGTACCTCAAAATTTGAAGTGTAAAATTTTGGGGACATCAAATTGATATTGTAATAGTCACACTAAGTTATATTCATGATCTTATTATATTATGGGTCATGATATATTTGGTGATATACCATATAATACTCATTTTTTACTTGCTTACTTTGTAGAGTTTCCTCTAGGGATGTGATTCTACCATTTTTATCTTGATGGTTCCTCGGAAGGGGTGCCTTCTCTTTATCTAACTTGGGTTGAGCATATAGGAGACCTCAAAATTTATCAATGCTTACCATGATCATATCATCTCAATACTCCCTCAGTGCTATATGTGTAAATCTCAGATGAGACAAATAATCATCTATGTTTTTAGAGATTTCATTATCATCCTCAATCATCATTCAATCGAGATTTTTAATACTGATCAACAAAGATAAATATGGTATCTTATCCTTTTGTGAATCACTCATGGGTGGTCACTCTTTTATATTTTCTTATTTAGGTGGTATGTTTGGAGACATCTTATTTTCTTTAGCATTACTTGTCTCTCCTACCTCATATGTGTGTATTCATTCTACCAACATGACCTATAATTATGGTAATATGGAGAAGTGAAAGGCATCATATTGTAGTATAAATCCTTCATTAGGTTCAATTAATTTATAATACTTGAAAGGTTTGTTATCCATTGGAAATTTATGCAAACATCTTTCGTGCACAAATGTTAAGCACCGATGTAAGTTGGATGGGACCACTTCCATGGCATGAATTCAAGGTCTAACAAGTTGTAGGTTATAATACAAATGGTTTGGCATCACTTGAAATACAGTTAATATTTTAGGCCCACCTATTACATCTAATGTAATTATTCCTAACATTTGGTGAGGTACATTATTGAAACATTTTATGTTCTTATCTGATTAATGGATATAATCTATGTTAATACATAGTGTTTGAAGGAACATGATATTGAAAATGTTTAACCCTAAATTATTATCTATAAGGACACACTTAACCCCTTATTTAAGATCAATATTTGAATAAAAAGTGGGAGATTCTTATCGATAATATATTGAGTAGGTATTTATTATTTCTTAAAAGAAATAGTGTCTTTATTATCCTTTAATGTATTAACAATGAATGTGAAATAAGTTGGTTCCACATTGTTTGGTAAGGCAACATTATGTGGTATTTTATAAATTATTTCCTTATAGATAGTGGATCTCTTGAGCTACTTAAATATGAAATATTTGTTAGGGTATTCTTAAGTTGATCTATGACATAATAATTTCTAGTTGCATTGGATGAAACCTTAAGTGGGGGAGGAAGATTAGGAAGGATATTTTGATTGCCTCCACATTTCCCTACATGATTATGTACCCTAAATCTTCACATTGTGATATAATGGACCTATATATCCAATATAAGCCTAGGGAGAATAATAAGGGATGGATAATAGATATCACTACGATGATGTTTGATGGATGAAGAACAAAAGGAGTCACATATGCCCTTTATCTTTAAGTAGTAACTAGAAACATCTCAGATTCAATAGTCATGCAATATGTGTTAGTAAGGAAAACTAAGATTTCATCATGTGTAATATCATCATTAGTTTTATTATAGCTGAATTTAACCCATTCCATTACATGAGATGTAAATACACCATATAATTTATGAAATCAATATGCAATCATTACAATCATGGCTTTAATTATGAAATATAAACATTTGGAATCCATTTCATTCATGTTAGGGTTTCACTTATGGGGAGATCAAAAATCAAACATGAAAGTAAAATGCTAATATAGGATAAGTCTAAACCCCTAAGAAAAATGAAACCATAATGTAGGAGGAACTATGGATTTTTCATGCTCAACTCAATGATTAGGTTCACCAAAATGTTTTACTTATTTTGGAATTGAAATGATCTAAATAAAGTAAAAAAAAGGTAGATTTAGATTATGTAAATATAATAATAACCTACAAATTTGAATTGAAAATGGATAGATTGATATCACACTTAGATGATTTGAAATTGATAAAGCAAGAGAGCGGAGACATACTTCAATTTTTTTGATATTCTATCTCTCATACTAATTGCCACTAATATTGAAATTGATTTGTGTATGCTTTGTCATTGCTAAAATTAGAAAATAATATTTAAACCATATTTAGATGTTGTTAGTAAATTGTGACCCCTATGATAACCAATATTATTATATCTCTACTAGAAGTGTCCCTATCTACTGTGCAAGTCTATGTTTCATCATACCTCTATTCATGTGTTTGTAGTATGTGCACTCACCTTTGGTCCCATGTGTCAATTTCTATTTTACTTATCCTTATATCCAAACCATAGTTATGATTTTGACCATAAGATACCATTGAAATGGGGTTAGTATTGGGGTTGGAAAACTTAAATCACTCACCATTGAATGTTTGACAGTTACATATGTTACAATACTCAGAGGAGGGCTCAAATAATACACAGTTCTCTCACTTATGTGTGTGTGTCTAAAATATTGTGATCAATTTATAATGAAACATAATTTTTGGATTTTGATAGTTTCCACCATGTAACTTTATATTTTGTGTGTATTCAGACTTGGCTCTAGGATTGCTCCTTTGAGTCATTTTCATATATGTATGCCTTATTGATAATGTCTTTAGAGAGTGATATTTGATTACTTGACTTTATTAGGAATTTCCAAGATGAATATAACCTTTGGATTGATTTGTATTTATATTTGAATCTTTGCTATTTCCCATTATGACCTACCCACCTAATGGAAACTTCCCAATTTGAAAAATATTTGATAAGTGTTCTTGGACATTATCGACAGAGTTGGACACCTACAATAACTATACCTATTTAGCTATTATTATTACTATCCTAGGAGTGTAAATCAATGATTTAGGATATGGAGAAGGTCTATTTGAGATTTTTAAGGTTCTTGTATAGACTAAGTTAATCCTGAATAAGTGTATGTGGTGAATAAGGTTGGCTAAGATAATAGGTGGGTATGTGGATAAAGTAAAATTATGCACAAGATTTAAATGTATGTGTAATGCCCAGATATGTCAAAGTTAATGTTTCCAATGCTTATAATACAAAATTTAGGTGGATATAGACATATATCTCAATAATAAGGAAAATTTCCTTGGTAAGGTAATGTTGTGAAACTCATATGTAACATTATCATGTATAAAATGTATCATCTTCATTCATATCACATTAATCATCAAATAACATCATATGTTAGGTATTGAGAAACATTAGCATGCAATATAACACTAAATATTGAAAAAACATCATAAATTAAATCATCATGTGTTAGTTTAAATCAAATAGCATGAATCACCATATGACAACAACATTTAAGCAAGTGTATTTATATTAATTGATCATGTAAAGGAGTTTTAGTATAAGATCAAAATTTAAAATGAATTAAAGGATATGCACTTTTTAAGGGTTTTCCTCTCTATAAAGTGAGAGTGAGGAAATAAACTTACCTCATTTTAACTTTTACTTTTTAAAAACAAAGCTTTGGAGGGAACTTTTGCCATGGGCACCTAGAGAGTATTAATTGCACACCAATTTGGACTATGTGAGGGAAAATTCTAACTTTGTTGATGATCATAGATGATATTTTTGGATTATATAACACCTCATTCTTGTACACTTGTCAAACTCAAAACTTGGTTATTCCTCTCAATTTTGGGCCTTTCTTACTTTCAAAAGTCTTGCATCTACTCTATCTTATGCCCCTTAGCCTATCTCTTGGTCTAACTAGTCTTTTGTTGATGACATAAAATTTATATCTTACCCATAATTCTTAAAACATACTCATCTTATGCCCTTTCAAGTTATGATCCTATACCTACTTTCTTGTTCCTTGGACACTAGCATCCTGACATAGGTGTCTTAATCCGACACAAGTGTTCAGTGCTTTAAAGTCATCTAATTTATAAATGAAATGTATCTTAATGGTTTACCTAAGTGATTTAATATGAATTGTTTCTCTAAAGGGATTGATATAAATACAAGATCATTCTTTATTCATTCCTCACTAGGGATGTACCAAGAAAAGACCTAGAAAATACCTAAGGCAACTTACAAAAGCATTTAATCAAGCACACAATAAATCAAAGCTTCCCTGTTTTCTCCTATTTTAATATCAGCCATAGGGATAACACATGTACATGATTTTGAAGTAATGAAGGAGCAACCTAAGAGCTATATTTTCCAAGTTACAAGCTAGGTCATTGTTGTACTTGCTTTCCACATCTTACATGATTCACACACAATCCAACATGTAGGGAAGAACTACATTATTTTGAGGACTTCTTCAGAGTATTGGCTATGTAGGTAGTGTTCATTGATAGAGGGGTATTTGGGGTCAACTCAATATTGTGTGCCCACTAACCCATTTTTTCCAAGGTCACTATAAAGATGAAGAACTAGGGTTTTGAAATTTCATGAGGGGTGATAGTTCATGACCCAAATCTAAATGCACTAGAATGAAGGTGAAGATAAACTTATAAGCATCTAGGTGGTCACATATTTTTCTAGCAGGTATTATATATAGGATATATGTGTTCAGTTTAGACAATAACATTGATGCCACCATCTAAGGCTGACACTAGTGTTTGCGGCTCTAGAGGCACTTAATCCAAAATTTGGTGATTTTTCCAAAATATTATTCCTATTTGCTTCTCACCTATTCTATATCCATAACTATGTCAACATCATAACCGATTTAATACATTATTTCTTTGTCATTTCCATATCCAACATAGTTTTACTTACTATTTTTATCATATCTTAGTTTAATGATTTCATCATATGTTATATTTGAGTTTAGCATCTAATTGTCCTACTATAGAGATAGTTTATCACCCTTGTACCCTAGGCTATCTCTATCCCCTTTAAACCTAGATCACCTATTTTTAAGGTTAAACATTTGGTGAATTCAATCTTTAAGAACCAAACCCTATTTGGTTTAGGATTTTGTGTTTCCTATTTTACTAATTGTTTTACTTTGTTTTAGATTTTAAATTTTTCATTTGTGAAGCAATGGAAAATGTCAATGTTAAAACTCATTTTCAAATGGAAGATAAAAAAGCCTTGATTACTCATTAACAAAAAAAGGCTTAAAGGATGCATTTTTGTATGTTCAAAGAGATGAAATAAGTAAACATGCTAAA
Organism: Torreya grandis; assembly: GCA_037957365.1. Taxonomy (NCBI): domain Eukaryota; kingdom Viridiplantae; phylum Streptophyta; class Pinopsida; order Cupressales; family Taxaceae; genus Torreya; species Torreya grandis. The sequence goes on along the minus strand of JARHVA010001695.1, from coordinate 2,042,036 downwards.
ACTAAGGCTTCATCACCTACTGATGGTAAGTCCTTAAGAGGTACTACAATTTATTCCATACCAATGAATCTACCTACATCTAGTGGAGGCATATATTATGTTTTCCAACCTTTGTTTCCTAAAACTAATATTGCTACATCTATCATGGGGCTAATAAATATTTCAACTCAAATACTAGTTTCTATGCCTGTTCAAACCCTGATTACATCCCCTTTGGTGACTACTCAGCTTGATAATCTAAATCCCAATGGGTTCATAGTTCAAACACCCCTTAAAATTATAAGGACCTTGGAGGACATGGTTACAAACATTAAACAAAATGCTTTAAAGTCTCCTCATGCTATTGATTCCCAAGATGTGTTACATAATCTTATTGCACTTGAGATATCTTTGCACCCTTTTCCATCTAGTTTTCTTGCACCTAAGTTCAAATTTTATGATGGAAAGGGTGATCCCTAACAACATCTTTGATCCCTTTATACGACATGCCTTGACCATGCCTCCAATGATAAAATTTTGACCAAATTATTCCCATGAATCCTCAAGGAATATGCTTTGAGGTGGTTCTATGATTTACCTCTCTAATTTATTAAAGCATTTAAACCTATTGCAGATCAATTTTTGGCACACTTTTCCATTAATATTTCTTAAAAAAATTCCTATGCTCATATTACCATAATCAAACAAGGAACAAATGAACCTATCAATTAATATGTCTTGAGGTATAAGACAATGTTGGCTAAAATGATTAATACAATGGTAAATAAAGAGTTGTAAGACATAATCAAGTAATGTTTATTCACTCCTTTACATGAATCCATTGTTTTCAATAAGTTCAAATATTTTGATGACTTATGCCATGTTGTATGAGATCGTGAAATGAAACTTATTTCATTGAATAATATCAAATATGTATCAAACACACTAACTACATCTACATCTAGTACCAAGTTTACAATTAAACCAAGTCATAAGGTAGAACCTACGAAGCCTAAAAAGGATGCAACCACCATGGTTAACATAGTTTCACAATAGCCTAATTGGCTTGTCTTATCTAATGTTCCAAGGAGATAATTTACATGCTTACTTGAGTATCCCACTTCATTACTCCTACAACTCATAGAATGTCATCTTATATCTATCCATCATCCTATAGAGGTTGATATGAATAAACCTCTACCAAAAGGATATGATGTCAATGCTTATTGTGATTATAACTAGGGACCATGACATTTTATGAATAAATCTGTTACCTTGAAGCATAAGATCTAGGACCTTATTGATGACCACAAGATTACATTTTATGATCCTTGAAAGGAATCTAGTTCACAACCTAGTGATCACCAAAATAGAAAATATTTAAAATTCCTTTGCAAGACCATTTTAAGAAAGAACCAAAAGTGAAAATGGCATATAATGCACATCCTCCTCCATCACATTATGGGCACCCATTATATGGGATTATTAGTATGTATACATGTCATATACCTCCTATGGTTTAGATACTTTCTAATACTTTCAATGGCACTGAGATTAAGGATGATGACTCAGATCTTCATTCTTTATTCATTTGAGCATTCCTTGATCACCTACCTATACATAGTGTTATGATTGATAATTTTGAAAGTTAAAATATTTGAACCATGACATTACTTGTACATCTGGGTTATACTCATCATGATTTTCATCCTTCTACTAGATTAGTTAGAGCAGTCGATGGGAATTTCCAGAAGGTCCTTGGAAAGCTTGACTTACCTTTACAATTTGATCCCACACATATGGTTATTACCTTTTCAATAATACCTTCCATGAGAATCTTTCATATGCTATTAGGAAGACCTTGGATCCATAAACTTTGAGCAATACCTTTTATAGTGCATGAGTGTGTTAAATACATTCATGCCAATCAGGGATTTATAGTTCCTAAAATCCCATACAAGCAACCTCTTGAATAATAAAAATTTATACCCAGGTAGCTTATTATCAAATCCACAAAGGCTAATCCATCACAAAAGGGTAAGCAACATACAATCCCTTTTAATAGGTGGTTAGTACTTGAGAGATGATTACATTAGAGACATACAATGGATTCTGCATAATCCTCATCTCTTATTATGCATCATATTCAAAGATCTTGAACACCTAAACACATTTATACTATTTTTATTATAAAGAAACCACATAACACACATAGATGGGTCCAATGAACCCCTATTCTTTCTATTTCTATTTCACGACCTTAGAGTCCTATTATACATACATAGAGCATCAAAAACATTACAATGACAAATATTGCACCTATACATGCTCCTTGGTAGTACCATAAATTCCTTGCACCAGGTTATGAGTGGGGAGATACCTATGACCATTCTTTAGATGGGATCATAGGATGATATTTTCCCTTCAAATATTAAAAAAATACCAAAAAAAATAAAAATAAAAAATTTAAAAATATTTCCAGCACCTAGATACTCTATTAGATCCTTAGCATCTATGTGTTAGTTCCATGTTGATGGATGTCATATTAGTTACTTATACATAGATATGTGTATTATGCTTCTAATTCAGTGTGATATAGGCATACACATATACATAATCTATTGATATTTTAGATGTTTGGCCATCCCTCTACTAATGTCATATGGACATTAGGGGTATCTACTTATTTGATCTTGATGCTCACATGTTATATGGTTTGAGGATTACTTTTTATTATCATTTTTGAGATTATACATTCTTATACATGCCTTTATCCATGAATACATCTTCCATAAATTACTTGATATGTTATGCACTTGACATTTTTCGCTAACACATTTGATAGAGGGGTTACTATGATATGTTTATGTTGGTTGCTTATGCTTTTTTATATGCACTTCTTTGAGTGTCTTGAATTATTGTTGTCTTGATTTTTAGAGCATTTAAATATGCTCCTTTTTTTGTGACCCCTGTGTCTATGTATGTTTTTCTTGACATTTGAACATGTCATTGTTTATTATATAGATATTTGAATATGCCATCATTACTTTTGTGTACATTTGAATAAGTCATGTCCCTTTGATTGTGTGACATTTGAATATGCCCCTTGTTTGTGATCCTTTAGGACCATTGTATGTTGACTTAATTTTGAGTGCTCTTATGTGTGTGCTTATTTTCTTGTTGATCTTGTAATATTACCATCTAAGTGTTTCCATGACATTTATCATGCATATTAGGCCTTCATGTGATCACATTGTTCTATGTTCTTCAATGCTACATTTACCTAGACATTTACTTATATATGTTACATGGTCCCATTCATCGACTATTTAGTTATCTTATCCTTTTGAGGCAAGGCAACAACCGGATTCTATTCTTACCTCACCTCAAAGGGGTGGCATATCAATGAGAGCATGTCATAGAGGCATGTTCTCCACATTTGGCATAATTTTCAAATTTAGTGGGAGCATGATTTATGAGCATGTTCTCCACATTTATTCAATATTCACCACACCCAGGTTCAATGGGGGCATGTTTTGGAAACATATCCTCCACATTGGTATAATTTTTAGATTTAGTGGGGGCATGCTTTGGAAGTATGTTCACTACAAATTTGGCATAGTTTTAAAATTGAGTTGGGGCATTATTTAGAATCATGGTCTCATATTTATTCAATATTTGACACACTTTGATTCAATGGGAACATGTTTTGGAAACATGTCCTTCACATTAGCACTTATTCAATTTTTAAATTTCTCTTGATTTTATAAACTGACTCGATAAGCCAAACAAGAAGGTATCACCCAAAAATTGTAGATGAGTATTTGGATTATCAATTTCCTAAGATTCAATCCCTTGAAATTTATTGGTATCCCTCATATTTTCAAAATCCCTATCCAATAAATCCACCATAATAATGAAAAGGTATGGAGAAAGGGGGTCCCCTTATCTGATTCCACTAGTATTTTGGAAAAATCCCATTGGACTTTCATTTTTAAAAAAATAAAAAACATGATCTACTGACATAATTAATAACCCATGAGATTTAATCATGACCAAAATCAAAGGCTATTAAAACTTTTTTCAAAAATATCCAATTAACTATGTTATAAGCCTTTGCAATATTTAGTTCAAGCAACATTTTTGATTTATTTTTAGATTTGAGAGTATGAAAAATTTCATGTGTCATAATAACCCCATCCAAAATATTCACATGACTAAAAAATCCCCTTTATTTAGGATAACTTATGACAAAAAGCACTAACTTCAGCCTTTTTACAATTTCTTTGGAAATAATTTTATAAATTATATTATAAAGAGAAAATTATCTGAATTCTAAAAAGAAGTTATATTTGTCTTTTTAAGAATGAGGTAAATAAAAGTAAAATTTACATCCCATAACACCTTTGATTAAAATGATTCATTACTACCCTATTAAATCCATGCCAAAAAAATATCCCAAAAATATTGGAGCACATCCATTGGTAAGCCATTAGGTCAAGGGGTTTTATTTAGTTCCATTAAATGGATAATGGCATTAATTTCTTGAGCTAAAAATGGTTCAGTAAATATTCATTTTTATAACTATTATTATTGTTGGAATGGCTGAAAAATATTTGGCCATAACCCTCTCATCTCTATTTTCATCTTTAATCAACATACTTTTGAATAAATTCATAAACTCTTCCTTAATTGCATGTGGTTCCTCCAAAGTTAAATCAAATGAATTTGTAATTTTTCAAAAAAAATTAATTACCTTTTAGCCATAGTAGATTGGTTTAAAATTTTGGTATTCCTATCACCCTCTTTAACCTATAACTCTCTTGCTTTTTATTTATGGAATACCTCTTCTCTTAAATAAACTTCATGAAGTTTGGCCAACAACTCTTAATTTAGGAGTCTATCTGTAACCATTCATGAAGATTGATTCCTATAATCTAATAACTCCAATTTGTCATATAAAATAATATTTTCTTCAAAATTATTACCAAATATAGACTTATTCCATTTTCTTGAGGTCTCTTTCAACAATCTTAACTTCTAGGAAAATCTAAACATTAAAGATCCTCTACTTAGATTACAATTTTACCATAAAATATTTAACTAATCTTAAAACTTTGGATGCCTTGACCACATTAATTTAAATTTAAAATGACACATTTCAAGAATCTTATCGATTTTGATAGATAAATAAATAGGAGTGTGATGAGCTAGAAACATTCAAAATAGATGATTCAACAATCCAGATCCCATACAACCATGAAGATGAGATCAAAAATATTTCAAAGAATTAAATGATATTACTAAAACCTTTCCTCATGTTTGTCAAAGAGTTAAAAGAGATAAAATCTTGAAAATCCTTCTCACATTATGATTGTTTCTTAGTACCACCTCTTTTATCAATATGACTATGAATAACATTGAATTTTCATCCATAATGATTTTACTTTATGTAAATTATTCAATTACAATTGAAATTTTGATCCAAGTCTCCTTTTTTCAAACCAAATTATTTAGCCCATAAACATTTATAGTCAGTCTTAAAATATTTTCCTTGTAACATTGAAACTCGCATTCCATCCAATTTGCCCCTTTAAAGAGTAAACCTCCTTTAATTTTTTTTGGATTCCAAAGTATACATAATCCTCATAAATTTACTTTAGCACTACTTGCACATCCTTTCCAAATTATCCATTTTAGAGCCATTATTTTCTCAATCTTAACCTCGGTTACCTTTGTTTCTTGAAAAAACATAGTATCAAGTTTTCTCACATCAAGATAGTATTTCTCAAGACATATATTATTAAGTATATTCATACCCCTAACATTGCAAGATAGGACTAACATGAAAACAATGAATGGAACTTCCCCCTCTTCCATATGAAAATATAATCAACTCTTTCTTGAGAATCTAAAGGTTCATAAAAAGGATAATCTTTTAAACAATGAACTTTTGTCTTTATTACACATTTTTTATTTACTATACCTATCTCCTTTGGAGATAAAATTTTATATATCTAGGAGTGAACTTAATTACCACTGCCCCAAGCTTCCACCTCATAATATCTATTATTAGAAATATCCTTGAAAGGAGAAATCCATGGGGATCTAGGTTGATGCAAAAATTTAAAAAAAAATTCAATCTTATAATGTGGAGTAACATGAAAAAATGGATTATGAATTTCATCAGCCACTGCTACATTTTTATCCATAAGATCTTCAAGAACTAAACCTTTCTTAACTAGCTCATCAAAAAGTACTTTCATAACTTGTTACAAAGTGTAATTTTATATAGAAACATTATCAACATATTTTACAAGAACATATTTTATTGTTATTTCCATATTAGTTGTCTCTAATATTAATTCAACCTCCTCGATATCATCATCTAAATCCACTACCACCACTTGAAGCCAAGTCTCATTGGCAATAACATATTCAAATTCTTCTATAGTTTCATCTACAACTTCAACCATAGTCTCAATAAGATTCTTATCTACAACTTCAAGCTTAATCTCATCCATATCAACAACTACAAATGTATCAAAAACCTCAACCATAACCTTATGAATAGTCTTATTTACAACCTCGATCTTATCCTCATTTGTAGCATCATCCACAAATTCATCTACAGCTTTAGCTATAGGTTCATGAATAATTTCCTATTGTAAACTTCCATAACTATAATCTGAGGTATCTTTCATCCTTATCATTCCTTTTACCATCCTTTCATCCTTCATGGACTTTTGTGGGAAAGCCTCTAAATTATTTTTTCCACTAGGATTTTGAATCTAAAGTAAACAAAATTCATTTCTAGTATCTACAATACATTTTTGTACCTAATAATTTTCATTCTAAAATTCTTGATTTCTCAGATCAGATTTGGATATAACTTTTGGCCTCTAAAATAAATGAGACAAACCCATTTTTACTTGCTCAAATATTACCTCATTCAAATATGCTTGTTGAAGAGGATTAACCTTATAATTATGTAAAGGATAAAATTTGACAAGGGGATTCACTGATTTACACCTAAAACATTTCAAAATAGTATTTTCATAATCAAATTTATGTGTATAAAGATGATTCCCAAAGGAAATTTGAATATGACTTACTAAAGTTTCTCAAAAGTTCACTAGAAATTTTATTCTTACATGGCTGATTTCACAAACTTCCTAGGATTGAAAGAAACAAACTTATCCACAGTATTCCCAATGTCCATAATAATTTTGTCACACCAATATTATAAATTTAGAGCATAAATTCTTACCCAAGGGTGTCTACAAACATAATTTCTAAAGTTCAGCTAAAAATTATCCACCCAGGGTTATATCTCCAATATATAGTTCTCAAGAATCCAAGTTATTCTATTTGGGATATTAAACCTATGCCTATTCTCTTGAAAATAAAAACTATAATAAAAAACGGGAAGGAAACATAAATATTTTTAGATTACTCCATGGTAGGAAGCAAGCACCCAATATTTTAATTTGTTTAAAACAATTATTCCACCTAAAAGTATACAAATACTTCCTTTGGTAGTCATAACACTTTTGAAATCTGTAATCTTTGTATCATCAATCACTTTCTCCTTTATAGTCCCCAAATGACCCAGGACAATAAAACCCATAGTTGGATTAAAACTCTCAAAAGTAGACCTAAGATTATTTCCTATTCCTAAAGGTATACGATTAACTCCAAAAGAAGGGGTAAAATTACATTGAAATTTATTTCTACTCTTCAACAATAGCCCCTTATTATTATCAACATCTTGAGTATACTTACCTTCAATTTCATCAATCATAGTGTTATCAATTTTCTTCAAATGTCTAGGTTATTTAAAACCCATTTTGAGAGTAGGACCCTTAGATCTAAACCTAAGATTTTTCCCTCTTCTTAGAAGAATTTGATTAACTCAAAAATTAAGATTAAAAATAATTTAGAATTTAGTTCCATTCTTATGCTTACTTACCTCAATCTTACCCTATTCCTAAGTATAAGTTGATCCTTATCATAAAAAACCAAAATAATGTGGCATCTCAAAAAGGAATGTAATGTTTCTTCATCACATGGTTTTCCAAGAGATGAAGGAATAGTAGGTTGAGAAGAAAAAACTTAGGTTGATAAATGAAATTAGCCTTTCCTAGTTAGACCTTTCCAAAATAGATACAAACTTACCTAAGTCTATCTAATACTACAAACACCTCCTTTTCAATATTATTATCATAAATAAAATATATTCCATGGAAAAGTCTAGAAAAAAGTCTTGTACATAGATCTTGAAAGATATCATTAAATGGTGTTGAGGTTCGTGCATAATTTTTAATCATGTTATCCCAATCAAACATACATTTATAATCCTTCATTAAGGAGGACGCAAACACTTCCTCCAAGGAATACTTATTCCCCAATTCATGATTTAAAATCAACTTAAACCTCTTATTTTGTTGTCATCTTATCAATCTAGGATCAAAATCTTTAAAATGAAGTATTTTACTTATAATAAGACAAAATTTTATCGTTAAAATACAAAATTTAATTACATCATCATCCCAAAAAGGATCTCGAGATCCAACCTCTTTATCAAAGATAATGTTAATAGATTTTATCAAAAATTTTGTATTTGCCTCCTATAAATTATTGTGCAACTTTATTTATTAGAAATTAAAATGAAGGCTTGCAACAACATACTTATAGTAAGAAAAACATATTTAATTATAATTTGGTAGACCATTCCTCCTCAAAATAAATTAATTGAAACATCAAAAAATCATCTATAACTGCCTTTTTTTCCATACATAATTTATCAATGATGTTATGAAGATTCATTTTCACAAGTTGTTCAATCAAATCCTTATTCCTTATTGAAACTAAATTTTCATTCCCCTAGATCCAATATTTGTAATCACCTCAGGTAAAATTATCTTGGAATGGAATTTTGTATTAAAATCCTTTTCCAAATAAAAAATAAACTCTATATATACCTTCTCATTTTCATCCCCAACATCATACGTAGCTTGATCCTCATCTTCAAAATAAACCTTATATATAACATAATCCACAACAGCATCCATATCATCATCTACATAATTTTATATAACATCATCCACAACATCATCTACAACATCATCCACAACATCATTCACAACATTATCCACTACATCTCCAAAACATTATCCACAACATCATCTTTAACAACATTCATAGCCTCATATAAAACTATTAGTGTAACCTCATCTACAACATCATATGCAACAACATCTAGAACATCATCCAAAACATTATCCACAAACTCATTCATATCATCAATCATAGCTTTATACGAAACCCAATGTGATACCTCATCCACAACATCATCTACAACTAATTCCATCTTGGCATGGGTATTACTAAGTTGATCCATAGTATCCCATATGTCTAAACCTTTAGATCATGCACACATACCAATGATACCATCAACATCATGTATGTAAACAATATAATCTCTATTAATAGGTAGATAATCCTAATGTGTCAAGTTATGTACCCATTATTAGAAACATCATATATTGGAAAACAATAGTCACAGATATAAAAAAGAGATATCGGTGGTGTCAAAAGACACATTTAATCACTTGAATAATATGGATCTTTCTTGAAAAAATTGATCACACAAGACTTTATTAAATAGAAATATATGAGTGGACAGATTTTAAATTGCCATGTAGGTCAACCTTAAAAATAAAATAAATGATTGTATTCCCAAAGATTCAACTAAGATAAGTTAATCATATGGGAATGAAAACAAATACCTAATGGTTTATATGTTCCCAAATAATATGCCAAGTCACTGATATATAGTGATTACTAGGATCCCAAACTATATGATAAGTCATTGATACTTAGTGATTACTAGGTTCTCACAGAATATGTCAAGTCATCCATACCTAGTGGTATTTAGGTTCCCACAAAATATGGTAAGTAGTTGATACCTATTAGTCACTGGGTACCCATAAATTATGACAATTCATTCATACTTAGTGGTCTCTAGGTTCCCAAACATTGTGATAAGTCATTCATACATAGTGGTTGCTAGGTTCCCAAAGACTGTGACATGTCATCCATACCTAGTATTTTCAGGTTTAAAAATATTATGACATGTCATAAATACCTAATGTTGCAAGGCTCAAAAATATCCCTACAGGTCATTCATAACTAGCAGTCACTAGGTTTGTATAAATCTTAATTTGTTCTTCATACCTAGTAATCACTAGATTCATCAAGGAATATGATAGACATGATATTTGTTACTAACAACCCGCCTAAATCCTAACATAGAGGAAAAAACAAAAGATGTCATACATTAAAAATATGGTGGTAAGGATTTTTTATGCTAACATCCTCCCTAAGTGGTAACTTCTTAAATTTTGAGCATGTCTAAAATTTACAAACTTGACATTTGTGAGAGTTTCTCTAAAAATATTTGTCACTTAATCCTCTATCTTAAAAATCAATGAAGCTCCTTTGAATTAAATACCTAAAATTGTATTTATCTCATCTTCATTGAATACCTTTGTCATCAATGACGTCACTCTTCAATTGATTTCTCTATCATCAATGAATCCACTCTTCATTGGATACCTTTGTCATCAATGGATCCACACCTCATTAGATATTTGAACATCATTAAAGTTGCTTATCTTTAGATACCTATGTCACCAATGAAACAAATCCTTATTGGATACATGAATGCCAATTAATCCACTCTTCATTGAATACCTCAGTTATCAATGACTAAACTCTCCATTAGATACCTCAAACATCATTGAAAAAACTCTTAATTAGATACCTCAATCATCAATGAAGCAACTCTTTAATGGATAACTCAATATTCAATGAATAAACCCTTCAATAGATAACTTAATCATCAATTAATCAAATCTTCATTGGATACCTCAAACATTAATAATTATGATAAGTAATTAGAACAATCTACCTTCCTTGACCATATGACATCTATCCATAGTGTGGCCTCACACCACATTTATGGCCAATTGCAAAAATATAAAAGGAATATTCAATAAAGAGAGACACATGGATCCATGTACACCATCCTAATACTTTTTTTATCGAAGGACAAACTACCCCATCATTCCTCTTCTTGTACATATGACTATTGTAGCCAAATCCAAGGTTATCATATCTTTCAAAATTATTTAAACTTAATTTGGATGTGTATCCTTACTTGGGTAGATAGGGTTAATGATATATAAATGATAAGGCACAAGGGTGAAAACTAGATCTACTGTAGGCCAATTGATGTGCTAAACTCAAATGTACCATATGCTAACTTTATACAATTGAAATAGGCTATTAATGGAAAGTAAAACTATGATATATATAGAAATGATATAAAAGAGATTACTTAGCTAGTTCTAATGTCAATGTAGGCCTGGATCTGGTATAAAAATAAATAAAACATGAAGATAGTTCTTGATCAGTCATCAAATTATGGATCTAGTGCCTCTAGCTCTCTAGATAGTTACATCAGCTTGGGATGGTTGAATCGACATTAGTGTCTAAGTTCGATGCTAGTGCCTTGTATGTAATATCAACTAAAATAGGATGCAAACATCTAGATGTTTTTTGGTTTTGCTTTACCTTCACTTTGGTGCATTCAGATCTAGATCATAGACTATCACTCCTAGTGAAATGGCAAAACCCTAGATTTCCATCTTTAATGTGACCTTGGGGAAAAATGGGTTAGTGGGCACATGATGTTGAGCTGACCCACAATGATCCTATTATCAAATAAGACTGCCTACATAGATAATATTCTATAAGAGGGCCTCAAACTTATGTATTTCTCCCCTATGTGTTGGCATGTGTGTGAATCATGTAATATGTATAAATCATGTAAAATAGTGACCTAAATTATAACTTGGAAAATATGACCTTATAATGTTCCTTTTGTATCACAGACATGTAGCTGGGTTGTTTCTTTTAATGATATTAGAATAGGGAAGAACAAAAAATATTTTAGTAACTTGAGTGCTTCTCGGGTGCTTTTTTGGTCTGATTGTTAGGTGGTGAATGAGTGAGGATTGATATTATATTTATACCAATCCTACAGGGACATAACTCATATTAAATCACTTAAGTCAACCATTATAATATGTTTTATTTAAAAATTAGATGACTTTAGGTAACTGGACACTTGCATCGGGTCAAGACAATAATGTTGATGCTATTATCTATCTCAGATGTTAGTGTTCAGGGAGAAAGAGAGCAAGCACAAGCTTAAAACTTATAAAGGTGTAAGATCAGTACTTTTTAAGAATTCTAGGTAAGATGGAATGTTTGTGTCATTAATATAAGGCTAATCAGACTAAGATATAGGCTAAGGGGCACAAGATAGAGTAGATATGAGGCTTATAGAAGCAAGACATGTGTAGAAATAAGAGGAACAACCAGGGCCTAATTTTTCCAAGTGTACAAGTGATATATAATCACAAAATATTGTCTATATCCCCCCCTCCATTAATCTAGTAATGAAATTACTAGTTTAAAGGAAAAGAATAAGTACCTAAGTGTGTATGCACACTTTGTCTTTATTTAAGTTTAATTTGAGTGAATTTCCAGATTTGAATTTGAATGCTTTGCTAGTGACTGACCTAAAACCAAGAACATGTTATAATGTATAATCAGTGCATACAATATGGATCAAAAGTACTTGAAATTGAAAGAGCAAGGTTTAGGAGTACACTTGTATGTTGATATAACTGCCTTACTTATTGGTAAATTATTTTTGTAAAAGATGTATCATTGTAAAGATCTGAAACTAAGATTAGGATAAATATAGATAAATATTTCATATAGCAAAGGATAAAGAGAGAGAGAGGGGTTGGAAGGCCCATGCCCCCAACTTTGGAGTAAAAGTGAAATGTCACCTGATAGTTGAGATTAGCTCAACCATGAAACCCAATGATAATTATAACCTGGAAAGTTTGGATGATCAATTAAAAACTAAAAACCTGACAAGATTGAGTGATTTAATCACCCCAACCATACTAAAAGGTGAACCGACTACTATAGTATATTAGCTTGTTAAATTATATAAAAGTCTATGGTGTATCAGTATGTGCAATATTTTTAGAATCTGAGATTGATCTAGATTTTAAAATATTAGGCACATGTTGAATAACATATGCACCTTAGATATGTACACAATAAAACTATGTATAAAAATGGGACATTGTATAAAATTTTACCACAAATGTGTATTGAAATCATATAACTATGTGCTTTGGCAAATTTGAATAACTATGCAAGTGTGAAGGACATGCTTCTAAAGCATGCCCCCAATATATATGGAGAAATCTAAAATTGATATAAATACTAGTGTGGAGGACATGTTTCCAAAGCATACCCCCACTATAAACTAGATATGTTGAGTATGGATTAGGTTTAGAAAACATTCCTCTAAAGCATGCCCCCATTGAAACTATGAGTTATAAGTACCATACTGAATGAATGTGGAGAATATGCTTCCCAAGCATGTCCCCACTAAATATGAGACTATGGATGTGTGGAATACATGTCCATATGACATGTTCCCACTAATTTTTAAGCTGGTATAAGTATTGAAAACTGAAGAAATGTGGAAAATATGCTTCCAAAGCATACCCCCACTATAATCTAAAAATTGTGAATGTGTGAAATCCATTTCTATATGGCATGCCCCCACTAAATTTAAGAACTAGTGTAAAGTATGGAAAACATGTTTCCCAAACATTCCCCCACTAATATTCCCCCACTTTTAGGTGAGGGAAAAATAGTACTTAGAAGTTACTTCACCTTAAAAGGGTAAGGCAAATGTAAAATCTTTGAATGTAACCATGTAGCATATAGAATGAAACATGTCTAGGTAAATGTATCATTGAATCACATAGAACCAATGTGATCACATTTAGGCCTAAGATGCATGATAAATATTATGGCAATGTCTATATAGTAACAATACAAGCTCAACAAGCAAACAAGAACACACACAAGAACTCTCAAAGTGATGTAGAGCATCACAATGAACCAAAAATATAAATATATTTCATAGTCTCATAGTGGTAATTTATAGTTTTGTTTGGGTGTGCATGGTATTATAGGAACCATGAGGGTGATTTTGAGTCATTAGGAGGTCTTGTTTTTGTGTTTTCATTCCTCTAGAATTTTTACCACCAAATTCAATAATTTGAAAATTGAAATTTGCTATACTAACCTTGGGTGTTTTTTAGTCTTGTATAAAATTTAATGTTTAGAAATGTTTATAAATGGTCATATAAGTTTTTTAAAGGGTGTTTTAATGTTCCATGCATGATCAAGATCATTTCATGCCAAGATAATGAATTTTGTAACTGCCACCCTACGTGGGTTGGCCTTGTAAAGAGAGTTACTTGTTTTATTTGGAATAATAAGAGTTTGATATGCATGAGAGTGGGTAGAGTGTGCATGGTGGTAGAGTAGAGAAGATGATAAATTTAAATAGACATAGGTAGGATACTGAATAAATAGAAGAGAGACCAAGATCTCAAGAAGAACCATATCTGCCTTTTAAATTATGTATATGGTTATTATATATGGATAAGATCAATCAATAAAATAGTGCCTTTAATTTACAATGATTCTTGGTAAATATTCCCTCTAATGGTTATTGTTTTACTTGAATATTTAATTCATTATGGTGGATAACCTACAAGTTCATATTCAAAACTCAGTTTAGACAAACTTGAGAAATCCTTGTTTTGCACAGTCATGTTGACAAGGTCTTTTGAGATAATTTGAATCATTATGATGAATGTTTATGGGTTATATTGATAGGAAAAACACATTTGATTTTTTTTATTGATTAATAAATATTTTTATGGTTAAGATATATCTTAAGGTCATTTTATACCTAATGGGCAGAACTCTATCAACCAACCAGTTAAGAAACAAGAGCCAAATTTATGTATAAGTTCATATTGGATACTGTTAGGGAGTGATAAAGAATAAATAGTTCTTGGAAAGGTTAACATATGAATATAAAGACTCCATGAAATCATTATAACATTGAGAAGGGCAAGATTCATCTCCATAATCTTCCATTTCATTAATATAGTTGTGTTCTTCAGATAAAACTATGTATATATTATAGGTAGGAGCCTTTTGGGGGTTGATTAAAGATTAAAAACTATTAGAGAAGGTGTATTAATGTGGGGAAACCCTTTATAAGTGGAAATAATTTTTTAAAACTTATAAAATTCAAATGAGGTATTTATATCTCCTCTCGGCCTTGCACAAGCTTGAGTAACCCTAACCTATAGGGTTTTGAGATTGAAATTTGCATAAATCCTTCTCCCATCAGCCAAAATCCACAAAATTTTAGAACCTATTATATCTTGATATGCTCCAATTGATTCTGGTGCATTTAAGTTAGTTCATAGTCATATAGTATGGAAACCTGAGAGTGGTAGTGCTTCAGGCCTATTGAGACCTATTTGATAAGGAGGGTGAGTGAGTTAATTGAATTCCCTTTAGAGATAGAATTTAAAACTTTATGAGAAGATATAATAAGATAAAGGGTATCCAAATATATTTTTATATCATCATGAACCCATTTATATTGGTCACACCATCTAAATTTGTGCTTAAACAAGGTTACAAGCTAAGAGACCCAAAAGAGAGAAAATGAGATTAATTGAGAGTTCTAACTCTCAGTTTGTGTTTTTTATTTAGATGAGTTTTAAATTTGAAAATATGTAGGGTAATGGACATGGGGGCCCTAGTGAGAAGGCAGTTAGGCTTTTGGGTTTAGAAGTTATATGAAACTAAACAAGTTAGAACAAAGAATGGAGAGTGAAGTAGAATAAATAGTTTGTGAGATGGTGATTATGGTAAAAACTAAAGATAATGTATAGGTATAGGAGGAGTAATAGGTCTTCAAAATAAAGGATGACTAGAGGTAATCATAAAGAGGGTAACTAGCCTAGTGAGCAAAGAGAATGATTAAGGTGGTAAATGACAAGAAATATGCCTACAAGTAGACAAGGAATCAAATTATAAGTTAGAGTACATGATATATTAAGAGATTAGAGGCAATTTTATGAGGTAATAGGTTGTAGGAATAGGCCCTACACTTAGTGGTATTAGATTAGGTAAGCTCTTAGTATAGTTTATATTTTTGAATGTTGAAGGTTGTTATTTGAGTTTGTTAAAGATTGCTATGGAGATTGCATGAAGCTAAATTGTAGGAGTATAATAAGAGAAAGTTAATGAGTTATGATAGAGCATCCCTAAGAAGATAGCTAGTAAAATCTCAAGAGAATAAGAGAGAAGAGAGAAGAGAGACTCCAAGTGAGAGTTATAGTTTTAAGGTGAAAAAGACTTGGACAAGAGGGTTCCAAGGTGAAAAAAGATTGGACAAGTAAAGATGAAGGTAGAGAAGGTATAGAAGGTAAAAGAGAAGAAGGGATTGGATGAGTTAGACTACCACAAGGAGAAAAAGAGGAAATAATACCCAAAGAAAAATGGGTTTGATGTTGAATAAGAGATGAGTGAGATAGATAAAAGGTTAGAGAGGAACAAGTTCTTGGTGGATCTCATGAAAGAAGAAGACAATAAATGGTATGGCTGGGTTATGAATAATAAGAGGTTAAGTGGCCTATAAGGCTACTCATGGAGAGAAAAAATAAGATTGTCATGAGAGACAATGAGAAGAATAAGAATTTGTTATGTAGGCAGCTCAAGGAGGAGATGAAAAAGTTCATGAGAGATGAACATGATGAAGGTGAATAACACCTTGTGAATAAGGAGATAGTCATGGAGACAAATAAACCTAAGAAGGATAAAATGGAGGCAAGAAAGCCTCAACTTTTTGAATATAGGGATTTCTTGTCATGTGTGTATGTAAGTACAAGAGTGAAGGAGGAAGAAGTCCATGTTGTGGACATCAAAGTTGAAAACATGAATAAGAGCAAGCATGAGCAACATTCTTTTGATGAAGAAGAATACAATTAGGTAGAAGCATATAGAGGTAAAATGATTTACTACCTTGAATAAGGAGAAGTGCTTGGATAAGAGGATCTTCAAGAAGAAGAATGCCTGATGGAAGGCATAAAAGAGAGAGAGAGTTGAATCAAAGAGAGGTTGAAGAGGCTAAATGATCTCGAGGATTGATTTTTAATGCTATTTTTTATGATGAATTGGATGATATGTCAACAAATGAAGATGTCTTGTATAATAAAATAATGGAATTGATGGATAGGATCATGAAAAGCCAAGAAGAAGTTGAAGCACCTCATGAAGTGCTTAGAAAACTATATACACAACCAAAAAAAAGGAGTCTAATTTGTCTCTCATAAAGGATAAATCCCAAAATCAAGTTATTAAAAAATGTGTATAAAAGGTGAAGCTGGAAAACAACATACAATAGAGTATACAGAGAAGAAGAAAGGCTATGGTAGTAAACTATGCAAGAATCAAAATGTTTAGACCTAATAGGAGATGAAGAAGCAATCCTAGAAGCTGATTTTGAATTAATAAAGATTTTGAATAAAGGAAATGATATGGAAGGTGTTGAAGGTGAAGTTGTCGGTCATATAGAGTCAAAAAATCAGAATCAAACAAATAATTACATCCAAAAAGATGAATAAGGTGATGCAAATAAAGTGGTCAGTCAAGGTAAGCAAGGCATCAAAGTATGTGAGTTGGTTAAAGATTACGTATGGGTAGCTAATGATGCAATCAAAGAGTAAAAAGGAAAAGTGAAATAAATTGAGAAGAAAATAAAGAAACCTAGAGAGGCTTGGAGGAAGAAAGTAGAGCAAGAGAGGATGACAAGGACAATGAGGTCCTTGAAGAGACTAACAAGTCTCATGAAAGTCATTTGATAGGTACTAACCAAGATGTTTCAAGTTTGAATATGATAAAGGAGTAACTCCATGATCACATGGAGGAAAGAAACAAGGAAGCATAAGAGCTCATAATAGAGACAATGCAAGAGGAGGACAACTATGATCCTCACAAAAGAGTTGATTGGAGGAATAATGCATGTTGGGAAGAAGGCAAGATCAGTCATAAGGATATTCAAAGAAGGAGTGAGAATGAGATAGCATGGAGAGAATAAAGAGAGGGAGGTTGTAGCCTAAGAACCAATCCCATAATTCAACCAAGAGGTGAACAACAAAGGTTCATGGAAGGAGAGCCACAAACAAAAAAGTTGGAAAGTAAGCAAAGGAAGCAAGAGCAAAGTAAAAGGTTAACTTATTCAATAGGTAATGTTATATTTGAGTTGGTTGTTGTTGAACATGATGATAGAAAGAGGATCAATTTCTAATAAGTGTGGTGTTATTTGGAAGATGAATTAGTTAATGAATTGTCAATACATGATGGGCAGGAAGGTTATGAGAATACTCACCATGTAATGGTGGAATGTCACGAAGAGGAAATAAGAGAAGATATGATTGAAAATATGACAAGGATATAAGAATAATTTATGCATGAAAAACCAATATAACATGAGGATGAATGAGAAAACATGATTGAGAAGTAGGACCAGCAAGGACTGCTTGAGTCAAACAGGATCAATGAAGAAAGAAGTTGTGGAATAGAAGTGGTAGTGAAGCATGATAACCAGTCAATTGAGGCAAAGTATGGTAAAGATAAATCATAGATAGATTCATAGAAGATGAGGTGAATAAGGAGTTGCAATAGGTCCTATGCCTCATGAAGATAAAGGATGAGTTGACAAAGAATCAAAACAAGATAAGAAGGCAAAGACAAAGGCACCAACTAAGGAGAGAAGAGAAAGAAAAGAGGATCAATAGAAATATGAGATTAGAAGATTATATGAAAATAAATTAGAAATAAATAAAGAAGGTAGACAAATAGCATTTGAATAGGTGCTCAAATTTTCCCCACTAAGGGAATATGATGTAGAGCATCACAATGAACCAAGAATGTAAATATCTTTAATAATATCATAGTGGTAATTTCTAGTTTGTTTTGGATGTGAGTGGTCTTATAGGGAACATGAGGGTGAGTTGGATTCATTACAAGGTCTTGTTTGTGTGTTTTTATCCCTCTAGAAGTTTCCCACCAAATTCAAGAATTTGAAATTTTGAATTTCCTAGACTAGCCTTGTGGGGTGTTTTTGAGTCTTGTGTGAAATATAATGTTTTTAATTGGTCCTAGAAGGTGTGTAAAGTGTGTTTTAATGTTACATATATGATCAAGATCATTTCAATCCAAGATAATGGGTTTTGTAATTGCCACCCTACATGGGTTGGCCTTGTAAAGAGAGTTACTTTTTATATTTGACATAGTAAGAGGTTGATATGAATGAGAGTGAGTAGAGTGTGTGTGGTGGTAAAGTAGAGAAGAGGATAACTATGAGGAGATAGAGGTAGGATACTAAATAAATAGAAGGGAGATGCAGATCTCAAAAAGAACCTTGTCTACCTTTCAAATTATGTTGGATAAGATTAATCAATAAAAGAGTGCCTTGAGTTGAAAGTGATTCTTGGTAAGTTTTCCCTCCTATGATTAATTTTTTCCTTGAATAGTGAATGCATTGTGGTGGATAACCTATAGTTTTAGATTCAAAACTCAGTTTAGACAAACTTGAGAAAGCCCTATTTTGCATAGTCATGTTGATAACGTCTCTTGAGACAATTTGAAGCATTATGATGAATGTTTATGAGTTATCTTGATAGGAAATAATCTTTGAATTATTTTTTATTTATTAAGAAAGATTCTGGAGATTAATCTATAGCTTAAGGTCATTTTTTACCAGTTGGGTAAAACTCTGTCAACCAACATAGTTAAGAAACAAGAACCAGAATTCTGTATAAGTTCATGTTGGAGAATTTTAGGGAGTGATAAAGAAAAAATAGTTATTATAAAGGTTAATATAGGATGATATAAACACAATATAACATTATAACATTGAGAAGGGCAATATTCATCTCCAGTCTTCCATTTCATTAATACAGTCTTATTCTTCATACAAAATTTTGTATATATTATAGGTAGGAGCATTTTTTGGGTTGTTTAAGGATTAAAAAATATTGGATAAGGTGTATTAAGGTGTGTAAAACCTTATATAAGTGTAAATAACTCTTGAAAACTTTCAAAATTCAAATGAGGCATTTATATCTCCTCTCGGCCTTACACATGCCTGAGTAACCTTAACCTAGGGTTTTGAGATTAAAATTTATATAATTCCTTCTCCCACCAAAAAAAATACATGAAATTTTAGAATATATTATATATTTCTATGATATAACTAATATTGGTGCATTTGATTTAGTTCACAACAATACATTATAGAAACTTGAGTGGTAGTGCTCCAAGCATATTAAGACTTATTCGACAAGGAGGGTGAGTGAGTTAATTAACTTCCATTTAGATTTAGAATTTAAAACTTTAGGATAATATATAATAAGATAAAGGGTATCCAAATATGTTTTTAGATCATCAATAACCCCTCTGGATTGGTAAAACTAGCTAAATTTGTGCTTAAATAGGGCTACAAGCTAAGAGACCTAAAAAAGAGAAAAGGAGATTAATTGAGAGTTCTAACACTGAGTTTGTGTTATTTATTTAGATGAGTTTTAAAATTTAAAATATTCATGGTAATGTCCATATAGGCCCTATTAATAAGGCAATAACATTGAACATCATGAGTTAGGCTTTTGGGTCTAGAAGTTATATGAAACATAACAAGGTAGAACAAAGAATGGAGAGTGAAGTAGAAGAAATAGTTTGTGAGATGGTGATGATGGTGAAAATTAAAAAGAATTAAAAGGTATAGGAGGAGTAATAATTCTTTAAAATCAAGGAGGACTAGAGGTATGCATAAAGAGGGTAAATAGCCTAGTGAGCAAAGAGAATGATCAAGGTGGCAAATGACAAGAAATGTGCCTCCAAGTAGACAAGGAATCAGATTAGAGGTCAAAGTACAAGATCAAATTAAGAGATCAAAGCCAAGTTTATGAGGTAAGAGGTTATAGGCATAGGCCCTGCACCACAAAAGTCCAAGGAGATCGCAAATAAGGGACATGTTTAAATGTCATAAAATCGAATGGACATGACTCAATCAAATGTCCACAAAAGCAAAGAATGACATATTCAAATGTCTATACAATAAGTAATGACTTACTTAAATTTCCAAGAAAGCAATGACATATTCAAATGTCCAAGAAGTAATGACATATTCAAATGTCCAAGAAAGCAAACATAGGCATAGGGGCTGCATACAATGGAGCATATTGAAATGCCCCAAAAATCAAGACAATAGTAAGGGAAAACACTTAATAAGTGTGTAAAATAAAATCATAAGAAACCAACATAAACATGTCATAGTGTTCCATGGATAAAATGTGTTGGCAAAAAGTATCAAGTACATAAAATATCAAGTACCCTGTGTAATGTATAATCATGGATAGTAGGCATGTGTAAGTACATGTGTAATCTCAAACATGATAATGTAAATTGATTATTGAATCATATAACCTATGTGGATCAAGATCGTAGAAGATGAATTCTACCAATGTCCTGGTGGAGGTAAAACCCAACACCCATAAGTGTATCATGTATTTGTGTATGCATATATATATGTGTATGCAAGATTAATGATATGCTAATCCTCAACATGGAACTAACACATAGATGCCAAAAAGCTAATAGAACATGTAGGTGCCAAAAATGTTTTTGGATTTTTGAATGTTTTTTAAATTATTTTTTTGGTATTTTTGTAAGAAACAAGATCATCCTATAAACTCATCCAAAGGGTGATCATAGGTATCTCCCCACTCAGAACCTGGTGCAAGAAATTGGTGGTACTTCTAAGGAGCATGTATAGGTGCAATATTGGTCATTATAGTATCTGTGATTCTCAATGTATGTATAATAAGACTCTAGAGTCATGAGGTACTAATAGAAGGAATATGGGATCTTGGAACCCATCTCTATGTACTATGTGGTTTATTTGGAATAACAATAGTAGTAACATGTTTAGGTGCTATAGATATTTGAATATAGTGCATAAAAGACAGATTTTGTAGAACCCAATTTATGTATTTAATGTAAAGGTCTCTCAAGTACTGGCCACCTAATAAAGGGGTTTGCTTGTTTCTTACCCTTATATGGTGTATTATCCTTAACAAGCTTGATAATTAACTTCCTAGGTATGAATTTATCTTGTTCCTAAGGATGCTCATATGGAATACCATAAATTGTAATTACCTGATTGGCATGAATGTACTTAATACACCAATGCACTTTAGAAGGTATTGCTTGAAGAGTGTGTATCTAAGGTCATCCAAATAACATGTCAAAGACACTTGTATAAGGTATAAATGAGAAATTAGTAACCACATGTGCGGGACTAACCTTTAAAGGTAGATCAATCTTGCTAAAAACCTTTTGGGATGTCCTATCAAATGCTCTAACTAATCTAGTAGAGGGTGTAAATCATGATGAGTATAACCCAGATGCGTAAGTAATGTCATTGTGCATAAATTTTTCACTTACACCATTATCAATCATAACACTGTGTATGGGGTGTTTATCAAGGTATGCTCAAATGAATAGAGAGTGGAGATCAGAGTCACCATCCTTAATTTTACTGTCATCAAAGGAAATGGTAAGTTTCTGAACCATAGGAGGTATATGTCTCGTGTAAGTACCAATGACCCCATCTAGTGGGTGCCCATAATATAATGGAAGAGGAGGTGCATTATATGCCAATTGAACTTCTAGTTCCTTCTTAGAATGGTCTTACAAAGGATTATTAAATATTTTCTGTTTATGGTGATCATTAGGTTATGAATTTGATTCCTTTGGATGATCATCAAATGTATTTTGTTGGTCATTGATGAAGTATTAGATCTTATGCTTTAAGGTAAAACATTTGTTCGTAGAATGCCCATGGCCTTGGTGATAGTCATAATAAGAATTTGCCTCATATCCTTTGGGTAGAGGTTTATTTACATGAACCTCTATAGGAGGAGGAGAGATATAAGATGAAAATCTAGCAACCACGGGAGTAATGAAGCATGAGGCTTAGGTAAATGTGTAAATTGTCTCCTTGGTGTATTAGATAGGACAAGCTGATTAGGTTGTTTTGCAACTATGTTAAACTTGGTGGTTGTTTCCTTTTTAGGCTCATGATTTTTACCTTACAACTTGGTTTAATTGTAAATGTTGTACTAGATATAGATGTAACTAGTGTGTTTGCTACACACTTAAGCTTATTTAATGAGATAAGATTCATTTCACGATCCCGTACAACATGGCATAAGTCATCAAAAGATTGAAACTTTTTGAAAACAATGGACTCTTGTAAAGGATCAAATAAAATTTGTTTGAATATGTCTTATAACTCTTTTTTTGCCATATGATTGGTCATTTTGGCTAGCATTGTCTTATATTTCAAGACATATTCATTGACTGGGTCATTGATTTCTTGTTTGATGTTTACAATTTGAGCATAGGAAACCTTTTTGGTAATGTTAATATAAATGTGTTCCAAAAATGATCTACAAGAGGTTTGAATGCTTTCAAGAACTAGAGAGGTAAGTCATAAAATCACCTCAAAACATGGTCCTTGAGGATTCGTGGATATAATTTGGTCAAAAGTTTATCATTTGAAGCATATTCAAGGCATGCTTCATAAAAGGTTCAAATATGTTATTCAAGGTCATTCTTGCCATCATAAAATGTGAAATTAGGTGCAACAAATATAATTGACAAAGGGTACAAATAGATCTCAATTTCAAGAGGGTTATGCAACACATGTTGCGAATCTATAGAATGTGAAGACTTTGTAACCTTTTGTTCAATGTTTTTAACCTTATCCTATAAGGTCTTTATGACTTGAATCAGTGATTAAACTATAGGCCCAATGGGATTTTGATTAGCAATTTGAGCAATCCCCAAAGGGGCTAGAAACATGTTTTATGTAGTAATACACATTGAAATTGGTATTTATGTTGAAACAATAAGTAAGTTTATGATATATTTATCAATAGTAGTTTAAGAGAACAAAGGTTAGCACACATAATTTGTGCCACCATTAGATATAGATGGATTGACAAGTGTGGGTTGAGTTATAGTACCTTTTATGAATTCACCATTGTTAGGTGAGGCAACCTTAGTCTTATCATGATTGTGCATCTATTAAGCCCTTGTTATTATTGAAATGAGTAATCAATGCTTATTCATCCTCCATTTAGAATCATGTTTTTTCAATAACATTTTCCATTGGTTCACAAATGAGAAGTTTAAAATTTGAAACATAATACAACAATAAAAAAAAAAAAACCCTGAGTGGCATATGCTTTGATGTTTAAACATTGGGTTCACAAAATGTTTAACCCTAATTTGGATGTGGATCCTTACTTGAGTTGATAGGGTTAAATATATAAAAATTATAAGGCACAAGTGGTGAAAATCAAATCTATAGTAGGACAATTAATGTGCTAAACTCAGATGTATCATATGCTAAATTTATAAAACTGAGATAGATTATTAATGGAAAGTACAACTATGCTAGATATAGAAATGACATAAAAGAGAGTATTTAGCTAGTTTTGATACTAATATAGGTCTAGATATGGTATAGGTAGAAATTAGGTAGGAATACAATTCTATATCAGTTGTTAGATTCTAGATCTGGTGACTTTGGCTCTCTAGACAGTTGTGTCAGCCTGGGATGGTTACATTGATGCTAGTGTCTGAGTTTGACATTAGTGTCATGTATAAAATATCTAATCAAATAGGATGCAACCAATTAGATGATTCTAAGTTTTTATTTACCTTTTCTTTGGTGTATTCAGATCTAGGACATAGATTGTCACCCCTAGCAAAATGATAAAACCCTAGCTTTCTATCTTCAATGTGACCTTGGGTAAAAATGAGTTAATGAACATATGGTGTCGAGTTGACCTAAAATGACCTTGATATCAAAGGGTGTTTCCAACATATCTAATACTCTATAAGAGGGCCTCAAACTCATGTAGTTCTCCCCTATGTGTTGTCTTGTGTGTGAATCATGTAATGTGTGTAAATCAAGTATAATAGTGACCTAACTTGTAACTTGGTAAATATGATCTTATGACCACTCTTTTAGTACTTCAGACCTATAGTTGGGTTGTTCCTTTGACTGATATCAGAATAGGGTAGAATAGGAAAGCTTTCAGTAACTTGAGTGCTTTTTGAGTGTTTATCAAGTGTTCTTTTGGTCTGATTGCTAGGTGGTTAATGAATGAGGTTTGATATTATATTTATACCAATCCTATCATGATATAATTCACTTTAAATCACATAGGCTGACCATTTTAATATGTTTCATTTTTAAATTGTATGACTTTAGGGCACTAAAAACTTGTGTTGGGTCAAGATAGTAACGTCAATGTTATTATCTGTCTCAGACGTTAGTGTCTAGGGAGAAGGAGAGCATGCATAAGATTATAAACTGTAAAGGTATACGATAAGTAAATTTTAATCATTCTAGGTAATATGGAATGTCTATGTCATCAATATATGGTTGGTTGGACTAAGAGATAGGCCAAGGGGCATAAGATAGAGTAGATGTGAGGTTTCCAGAAGCAATGCATGTGTAGAACTAAGAAGAATAACTAGGGTATAAGTTTGCCAAGTGTACAAAACTAAGGTGCTACATAATCACAAAATATCATCTACAAGAACCTATATATGTCATTTATTGAGACTAGTAACTCCCTTATGCCCTCAAAAGATGAATTATGAGTCCCATAATATTCCCTCTCAATGAATGAATCAAAGTGCCTGAATTTTCTCCTATTATCTTCTATTATCTTTCTAAATAAATTCATCACAAATTTTCATGTCTTGACATAATAAAATCACATCTTCTTCCCCTCAATTTTATCATGAGAAACATTTAAAAGCTTTGTTTCCCATTTTTTAAAGGAATACTTCATATATATATGGTGATGAGAGTATCCTAAAAACCTAATTACTTCTCTTGCCCATGTGAAAACCACCTCAATAGGAAGAACAATACCTTGGATATTATTTCCAAGTCCACCACCCATATAACTCATTTTCTAAAGTGACATTTCTCCAATTCCTTTCAAGTTGACAACAAAATAGGTGAAATATCGATTAATATCTTTCCTACTACGTGATCTTTCTTTTTTAAGAGTTTGCTTCTTTTTTCGTAAAATAGTCCCCATAATAAGTTTCCACAAGACCATACTATTTAATACATGTTTCATGAATGACTACTAATCCTTGAAGTTATTTCCATTCAACATAAGAAACCTAGAAATTATCTACATCTTTGAATAAGCACCCTAGCCAATTTTAAAATGAAATCAACCTCCTCTTCAAAAATACAAAGAACATATCTAACCTATTTTTTTATGATCTTTATAAAAAATTAAAAAAAATATTGGAAAAAATATGAAAATTTCAACCTAGATGGACATTTTATTAAAAATACAATCTCAGGATAACTCAGTTAAAACATGTCATGTAAGTCTAAAGAGTTGGATTGTAGCTTCCTTGCATGAATCCTCAACTTCCCTAGAAATAATTGTTGAAAATTTTGGCAAGACATGCATGATTATTTAAATTTATCCATAATATTAGAGTGTAAACTTTAGTTTCTCAAACCTTTCTCAATACCACGCAAAATTGTGAAAATAGTCACTTGTTAGAAAGATCTCAAAGTCTACTTTCCAATAAAGTAATAATCAACTCAATCTAATGCCTATTTAATATGATGGTCCTCATTTTTATTTTATTATTTCTTCAAGCTTTGGTATATTAGAGTCCTCACGATCTTGACTCTGAGTATTTTCTACTAATTCTCCAAGATCAAACCATTGGCTTTGATACCATATTAGAAACATTATCAAAACAACATTCATAAATCAAATAGAGAGATATTTACGGTGCTAAAATAAACCTTTGATGACTTGAATAATACAAGATTTTATTTAAAAACTACATAAGACTTTCATATATAAAAACTAGGAGTGAAAAAATCCTAAATTTACATGTAGTTTGACCTTGCAAGTATCATCAACTTATATATAATAAATTAGTTAGCTAAGACTTGTTACTCATTTTGGCCCACCTGATACTCATATGGACCCACAAGCAGATACCTAGTGGTCATTGAGTTCCTTAATAATATGTCAAGTTGTTAATACCTAGGGGTCACTAATTTTCAAATAATATGCCAAGTCATTGATACCTATCAGTCATTGGGTTCCCATGGATACAAAAATTTATTAATACCTAATAGTCACTTGGGTCCCACACATTTTGACAAGTCTTTCATACCTAGTAGTTTTTATGTTCCCAAACATTGTGATAAGTAATTCATACCTAGTGGTCGTTAGGTTCATAAAGACTAGAACATGTCATCCATACCTAATTTTCACTAGGTTCACAAAGACTTGAATGCCATCCATACCTAATATTTGTTAGGTTCCCAAAGATCTTGAAAATTCATTGGCACTTATTGGTCACAAGGTTCCCAAAGATCTTAACTTATCATTCATACCTAGCAGCTAGTAATATCCTTGAGCAATACGATAGGCGGGATTTTCCTTGCCAACAACCATGTAACACTAAAAGGTAAATACAAATAAATTAAAGAATACTTGAGGCAATAAAATAAATTAGTAAACCAAAAACAGAAGAGAAGGGGAAAAAGTGAGAAAAATAAGGAAAAGGAAAATACATACAAGGTTGCAACATCCCTCAGAACTATGCACATTATGGAGAATGTGGCCTCAATATATAATGTATTGTTATTATGGGAAAATTTGCACAGGGTTTTAGGATGGGACAAAACAAAAAAGGCAACAACCACTAACAAAACAACTAGCACAAGTAAGCAAAGCAAGAGGCTAAAAGAATGACATTTTTATATAGGAAGAATTAACCATAAGAAAACAAAGATGACGAAATGAAACTCAAATCACATAAACCATGAGAGGAACTAAAGAAGGAATCCAAAAACAAATGACAAAAAAATGGTGAAGGAAGAAGATAACTTCGAAATTCAATTAAGTGGAGAACATAAGAAAGCTTGAAGAACTTTGTAAATAATGAAAGACCCAAGTGGGTAAATAAATAGGAGGATAATAAATAAGAGAGAAGGATTCCATAAATCCACACACAAAATGAAAGGAGGAAAATCAATGCATGCAAGCAAAGAAATCAAAAGAAAGGAAACTATGTATAATAAAATAGAGATAACTCATGTAAACATATGGGGTTATAAAAAACTAACAAACAATACCAAGTAAATCATCATTATATTATATCAAAAATGGAAACATTCATATTTTGAAGGGAAAGATCAAGATGTTTAGGTAACCATGAATATTAGAAAGATAATGTGTTATCATCATCATTGTAATCATCAACATTAGAAAAGTCTATGTTATTCAAGTTGTAACTTCTTGTAAGTTAGCATGCTTCCTTATCTAAATGTTAGATTGAAGAATTTGATCTTTTTGTAAGTTATTTTTCTTGTACAGGTGCAAGAGGTTGTGAAAAATTACCTTGTAAGGTAGAAGATTATATATTTTGACTTTAGGTGCACTAATTTGATGTTTAATGATTAATTTATTCTTTTATATATATTTAGGTGTTGAATAATTAATCTTATTTAGGTCCTTATTTATGTTTTTAGGTTTATTCTAAGTCTAGTTTATGTGTACATTTATAATATTTATATATGCATTTATCTTAGATTTATGATGTGGTACTCACCTCTCTTGTCCACTTGTAGGCTTTAGAATTACTTTCACATAACTCTTCTCCCCACATTTCATACACACCCTCCTCACTTGTTAAAGGATTAGAAACACTTGACATACATGCTAAAGCTTACTCATGTAACTCCTTATTCCCTCCAGATATATTTATTGAGCTCTTCTCTCTTATTATTCATGTTGTACAATCTTGTTCTTGTTATTGATTTTGCATCCATGTGATGCTCTTTTCGCTTACAGTCATTATCTCTCTCTCTCTCCCTCCATCTCTCTCTCTTAACTTCTTGCTATGAAATTGGAGATTTATTGTTGTGAGACTTTTAATAGATTGTGGTATTTTTCTCCATTTGATGGTTTTCCCACTTGTCAAATCTGTCGTCTCAAATTTGTGGTTTGATCTCACTTTGACAAGGTAATAGTATTCTATTGTTTATTTTCAACATATTTTAATTCGATTATTGTTAAATATTATTTCATGGTATCAGAGCATGTTTATGTTTTAATGTTAAAACTTGAGGTGTGCATATTTTTTGGAAGATAAATTTGATATTTATTTTGTAAGGGCTTGTACCCTTACATCCAATTTTTAGCCTCTTTTTAAAAAAAAATTAATGTGAATTTCAAGTTGCTCTCAAAAAGAATATTTTCAATTTGTTTAAATTGATTGCACAAATAATATCATTTCTTCCATTTTTTAAAAACCCATCTAAAAAACAGCCCATATATTTTTATTATCAATTTTAATTTTTAAAATTTTAGGTTTTGTTAATATATCATTTATTAATATATTGTTAAAATTTCAAGAAAACCCAAATCACCGTTTTATAGAAATCATAAAAAATATACCTACTAGTTTTTTTCAAAAAACATGGCTCAAGTTTTTGATGTTTTAATTTTTAGTTGTTTTTCTCACATTTATTATTATAAATATTTTTCATGATTTCATTTTTTAAATATATATAAAAACAAACAATTTTTTTTATTGTTTTCAAATCTATTATTTATTTTTTCAAAAAAAAGGCAATCTTTTTTATAAAAAAAAATGTTTTTTTCCTAAAACAAATTTGTCTTTCATCTTAAAAGAATTTCATATCCTATGAGGTATCCGTGCCACTATTATTTTAATAAGACTTAGCTCTTTTTTGCATTATATTGGGAAAAAAATTTAAAAACAAGAAAACCATACTTTAAATCTTAAAACATGATTCTCATCTACCTTTGTTATTTTTTTTCGGTGGAAACCTTAATTTTTTGTTAAGACTTTTATTATTCAACAAAAAAATTGTTATTAGCTTTAAAACAATTTTAACATTTACAAGCTAATTGTTAGTGGTCTTAGTAGTTTTTTTGCAAACTTAAAATTTGTATAATCACATGTAATAGCATTCAAATTAGCGATTTTTAGCTTTTTAAAAGTTTTCATATCAAATTGATTTAAAAAATAATGAAATTAGTGTCTTTAAAATTCAATTGCATATCAAATTGACACTTTAAATGTTTTACAAATCTCTTTTATTAAACAAATACAAATTATACGATTTTTTAGTGATGCTTTAATTTTTAAATTTATGTGTTTTGCATATGATACTAGTTTTTATGATGAAACTCATTGTGCTTCTAAATAAATGAAAAAACATTTAAACACTTTTTCTATCAATTTTGGCTTAAAAATTATGAATTTTATGGGATATTTGAGTGGTGGGCTTGGTAAGTGTGAAGATGGTATTCTTGAACCTATTTTGTCTAATTCTAATAAAATTTATAAAGGTCTTAGTTATAATATTTCAAATGCTTCTAATGAAAATTTAAAATCATATCGCTCTCCTCACCAAAGGACTTATAATGCAACTTATTTTGATTATAATGCCTATAATGCTCATGTTTTGGTTAAAAATAATAAACTTTGTGTGCATTGTGGAAAATACGGGTTTCGTATCTCTAAATGTTAGAAATTACATCCATGCAAATTTTATGGTAAATCTACTCATACACTTTGCATTATTAGAAAATAATTAAATCTCCTATCTTTAAAGTTAAATTGTTTCGATTCTTAAAGAACAAATATCTTCTAGAGACTTTGATGTGTCTTCATGTGATGCTTCTTCTATTGCTTCACATCATATATCTTTTGCAAGCAACACATCTTCTTAGTCTTCATTTTGATTAAACTCAAACTCTTTTATGCATTCCTTATTTTTTTTTGCAAAAGCAATATACTTTTGACTAAATTTTTTTCATGTAGGTTTACACATTTTATGATGGAAGTAGTCTTTATTCAAATTTGTCGAGTTGTACATCTACTTTTATTAAATTATATATGTAGATCATATTTTTTGACATATTAGTTACTTAACTTGAAATATTGGTGTTAGCTTGTTTATTTGCAGAGGTTCATGGATCATTTTTCTTTTTTGGTTGTCTTTGTTCTATTGCAGATTGACCACCTTGTTCGAAGAGAATTCTTGGAGATTCTTGATAATCACACTGTCTTTCTTACAACTTTTGGTGAAACTTTTTTTTTTCTTTCTAAATCTATTGTAATTTCTTTTGAAGGAAGTTTCTATTAAGGAGGAGATTAATATAATTTCAACTCGCTATCTTATTTCTAAATGATTTTGTCCACTTTTTTAACCCCAAATTAAGCTTAAAGGGGAGTGTTAGAGAATTAATTTTATTTAGGTCCTTATTTATGTTTTTAGATTTATTCTAAGTATATTTTATGTGTGCATTTATAATATTTATATATACACTTATCTTAGATTTATGAGGTGGTACTCACCTTTTTCATCCACTTGTAGGTTTTGGAGTTACTTGCATATAATTTTTCTTCCCTCACATGTCACACACATTCTCCTCATTTGTAAGAAGATTAAGGACACTTGACACACATGATGAAGTTTAATCATGTAACTCCTTATTACTTCTAGCTCTATTTATTGAGTTCTTCTCTCTCACTCTTTATATTGTAAAATATTGATCTTGCTCTTGTTCTTGCATTCTTGTAATGCTCTTTTGACTTAAGACCATTCTCTCTCTCTCTTTACTTCTTCTTGTTATGTACTTGGAGATTCATTGTTGTAAGACTTTTAATTGATTGTGGGGTTTTTCTTCGTTCGATGATTTTCTCACTTGTCAAATATATCACCTCAAGTTTGTGGTTTGATCTCACTTTGACAAGGTAACATTGTTTTATTATTTGTTTTTAACATATTTTAATTCAATCCTTGGCATATATTCTTTCATTAGGTAACTTTCAATGTTGAACTTGTGTTGGAGTATCATAATTAACACCTTCGATGTTCATCACTTTACTACCATAAACATATTTTAAGAAATGGTGTAGTGTTGATAGAATTTATTTCATTTTGTTAAGCCATGAGCGTCCATGAAAAATGTCATGTGTCCCATTATCTGGCAATATATGAAATGAAACTAATATGGCCTTATAGCCCACTGTGATAGTAAATTAATGCCTCCAATTGGTTCCCTAGTGACCTTATCGCATACTTTAATAATTGTGGTAGTAACGACTAGATCCATTTGAGTGTATGCAAGACTATTTACAAATTTCATAGTGCACATATTTTTTATTTGAATCATTTTCAATCATAATTCCTTTTATTATCCTTGAATGTGTAAAAATTATAGCTTGAATGAAGGGTGGTCCATTATTATATCTATCCTTTATAATTTCATGATCACAGAATATAATTTTAGGAGGCTCTTTATGTCTCAAATTGACCACACCTATGTGATCACAAAATATAATTTCATGATCACAAAATATAATTTTAGAATCCTACGATGGTTTTTTTTAGATATCATATGAATAATTCCTTTGTCTTTAGATTAAATGGCATGATTTATAATATGATTTTTTAATATTTTGAAATGTTGATTTTGTTGAGCCACTATGATCTAAGCATAGGAAAGGTACCTCTAGACTACTTTCTCATTGTGGTATTATTATCCATCTTTGGTCAATGAAAAATTATTACGTGCCAAATTTATGCAATTTGATAAGCAATCCCCATATCAATAGGAAAGTGTGAGTGCAATTCCAATCAATGCAGGGGTACATGACACACAACTCCAAGTACAACATCGTGCACTCCAACTAATAGTCACATAGCACATATGTTTCAAAGGCATAACTAGTGTGGGATTGAGAGCCAACTCCCTCTTTTTTTGGTTAACAACTAGTGCCAAAATCTAGATAATCAATTTAAATGCCATTCATCATAACTCCATGTTCTAAACAACACAATATTTGTGTACTTTGTGGGATCTCTATAATGATGCATCACTATGCACCATGCATACAACCTCTATGGCAACTTGGAACATTTAAGGAGACTCTATACACATGTGTGCACTTATGAATTACCAAGGGACATAACATGAATGTTCATGCATTCTCACATATCCTATACATCATCGTGGTAGTGTATGCCACATGTGAAACCTCTATGAAACCCTTGTCTGCTCATGTAGTGCCAAGAATCTTACCAAAAAACAATTAATTTATGTGTATGACTCAACATCATATGCAACATCTCACTTCATGCACACAAAACTGAGTTACCCTTATGGGATTCTATAGTGCCTTGTATCATATTGCACATCAATAGTGCTCCCTACATGACTCAACAACCATGTAGGCACTTTGCACCAAATCACACCATGTTAGGTGCAAATTCTCAAATGCACACTATGTTAAGGCACATGACAACATATCATGTGCTTGTAAGTTTAACTATCAACCCTAAAATAAGGCAAACCATCAATTGTTACAAAATATGAACCATTTTGTACCACCCTCTTTTGTTATTTATTTATTTATTTTACTATTACATATTATAATTTATTTGATAGTTATGCATTATACCTACATCAAGGATATGATAGTTACTAAAGACATGTTAATCACATCCCAAACCAAGAATTCAACTAAGGAGTGTTTCCCCATTTTGGATCACGAGAATTATCATTTTAAACCTTTTGGTAATACATGGTATATAAAAATCAATTAGGAAGTGTTTTTCATTTATGATCATGGGAATTCTCATTCTCAGTGTTGCCATGTAATGCATGCATATGTACCAATGCCCTATTTTTTCCCTTGAATAGAATTATCCTTATTCTTATATTCTCTTTGCATATGATTGTGTAATGTTTTTTCCACATCTTTTTTTAGATTTTATTATGTTTCCTACAAATCTGCAACCCTATTTGAACATATTTGTTTAGTTTAAATAGTTGTATTTTTGTACACCATGCACCTCCTGGGCATCATGTGGATCACACTAATTAATTCAAAGTAATATTTGGAGCCTATACTTGAATTTGATTACTTTTAATGAGGTTTTGAATATTTTATTTCAAATTAATATATATGTTTGAAGAATGTCTCAAGACTCTATGATAATCACAGTATGTACTAGTGTCATAATTCTTATGTAGGGGATTTGATGGATCCATTTATCTAATAGGAGGTAAAGTAATCATACTTCAATCAAGTAATATTTGAAGCACATTTTGAGGACTTTCACACAATCTTGTAAATTGTATTTTTTCTCTTTGTTTTGATAAGACAAGCATGTTAGATGGTTGGTCCACCGAATTCACTACATTCTTGGCCTCATTCTTTGTTTGGAAATTATTGTCATTACTATTAGCTTTACTATTTTATTTTCCTTTTAATTTGGGCTCCACTATAGGTAGGGGCATAAATCCAAAATTTAAGCATGTTGGCCTATAAAATATATTCTCATAATTTCTAACCACATGATGAAGATCATCAAAATATTGATAAGTATTTAAGACCACTTTTTCATTAATGGGTAAAATTAAACTATGAAAAAATATACTTTGTAATTCATTGTCAAGTAATTGGTGAGTCATCTTTGTAACCATTATCTTGAGTCTTATCACATACTCTTTAACATTCTCATTAGGTCCTTTTTTGAGCTAAGAAATTTGGGAAAATGTGACCTTCATGTTAATGTTGATTGAAAAATGGGTGAGAAAATAATTTACTAAAGTAATGAAAGAATGCATGGATCCAGATGCTAAGGAATAAAACAAATCAAGAGCATAATTATTAAGGATTAGTCAACAATTAATTATTATATATAAAATCTAGACACAAATCATGGAAATATTTGATATGTTAAGAATGATTGCCTTCACCATTGAATATTTTGAACTTTGGGGCCACAAAACCTATAGATAAATGGTAGGAAAGAACATCATATAGGTAGGC
Organism: Torreya grandis; assembly: GCA_037957365.1. Lineage (NCBI taxonomy): Eukaryota > Viridiplantae > Streptophyta > Pinopsida > Cupressales > Taxaceae > Torreya > Torreya grandis. Next base: position 2,006,996 of record JARHVA010001695.1, on the reverse strand, counting down.
AAGAAAATCATAATCTATGGGTTGAGTAATACATCATGTGAAGTGACTTTAGTACTTGGATTTTGAGACCCTTGAAAGAGAAATTTAACTTGTTTCACATCATGCACGATCTTTACAAGGCTGAAAAATTCATGATATGGAAGAGAAGTGGTGGTAGAATATGTAGGGATGGAAGCACTAGTAATTTGAGAAAAACTATGAAGAAGATATGAAATTTGATAAGCATGTTGATATGGTTGATTAATTTTATAAGCAACAAGTGAAGCATTGAAATCATTTTGAGAAGGCAAAAGAACATGGTTGAAAAAAATGGGAGGAGGAATAGCATTAAAAACAAGCTAGAAAATGATCACATTATTAGGCATGGAATGGGATCCTCTAGAAGGTTGAACTACATTAGTGACACTCAAATATCCATTATTCACCACATAAGGTATATCTTTAATGCAAGGCTCTTGAGCTAGGGTTTATTTTTTTTAAAATATTTCAACACATTCAAAAATGCATCTATATATTTAAGATGATTTAGGATGTGTTCTAAAAAAATAAGTCTTCCAGCTCTATCATTCTCATCATGGCGACTAATATCAAAATAAATATAATTTTTAGAGTCACGACATTAGCATTCACTTCATTTGCATTTACAACATTACCATTCACATTTGCATCAGAACATGTAGTAATAGAAGGAACATTAACGTCATTAAGAAATACAATTTTATTTTTTAAATGAGAGAGTGTTAACCAAAGGAATTTTAACAAAACCAATAGGGTTGCAACTCAATCTATCACTTTGCCTAATATGGGTCTTAGATCCAATCTCCTTAGTGACATAAGATGGAAACATATAAAACATGCAAGATATCATTGGATTTGGATGATAAAGCAAGCACAAAAAACTAGGTATACTGAACCACACACAAGGCCAATGGCTAATGATTACAACAAGTAGAATAATCCTATAAAAATCAAATCTATCATAACAAAAACAAGATATAACCCTATAAGGCAAAAAAGTGTACAAGGTAATGTGGGTTCACCAAAAAAATTATGAGAAATTGGTTTTACATAAAGATGCACTACACCTACCCAATTATAATGTGCATTTTCATATCAAATCATATTTAACCTAATATAACGATAAAAATAAGACCTAATTGCAAAAAGGAATATTCTAAAATAATTGAATTATGCAAAGAGAGGGTTATGAGAATAATGTCTAATTGTCACAAATTTTATACATTAGGAAGGTGAAAATAGGTGGATATTTTTCTAGACATCATTGTGCACATAACCTATAAAAATAATGGTGAATAAATAACTCTGAAAATTGGACTAGGACCTTACCATCCCTATCCTAACACTACAAATATTGTGTTGTGGTGTTCTTGGAAACAATGAAATTCCTTAAAAAAATTGTTGCATTCGATCTTCTATTATATCCCCAAAAAATCTCACTCAATTTTCTATAATTCACTATGAGTCACTACAAAATCGATCTCATTTATTGAACCCCTAATTATCTCACAACACCTTAAAAAACGTTAAAAAGGGGGATATAATTAAGGGGATTTTTTTATCTCACCATTATTATCATGCCCATGTTCCTAGACAAGTTATAAACCAGAACTCAATGGAATTCAATAGGAAATAGAGGATGCAATCCCTAATCCCTATATAACTTTTCACTAGGCATGAACAGATGACACAATGCAATATGAAGACTTGAAATTAAGTTCTACTCCAAGCACTTCAATTTTTTATCTTCAATGAAATCTATACTTCTACTTATCACTCTTAACCTTTGCCATTCAATTATTATTCACTTGATGCTTCTCTCACTTTTCCTATGTGCATTAATATAACTTATATATTTATAGACTTCTCAAATTCAAATCATGGCTTTGTTGGTGTGCAAGCTAACACACAAAAACCAAAAAAGGCCAACAAAAGAGGAAGTGAAGGAACAAGAGACCAAAAGTGAGTGCCAAAAGGATCCACAAGGCAAAGAGTTATACTATAATACATTCTTAGACTAACCAGGAATGTAATGGTACAATCCTGACAAGAACTAAGAACGTACTACATTCTTATCTAGAAGGCCAAACAACAGGGAAATAGGGGAGGAAAGGGAAAAATAAGGAAGAGAAAAAACAAGGGAAAGGAGAAGCAAACGAGACCCAAAACATAAAAAATACTTCCAATAGTAGCATAATATAAATCAATAACCAAAAAACACACGAGTACCCTAAAACAATGTAATTTTATATCTAAAACTACCCCTGAACCAAAATTAGTTGTTTACATTTGCATACCGTACACATGCAAATCATATATATTCATTTATCATTGAATAGAAAAGCACTATCTACATGTCTTTTCATTTGAATGTATGATTATTTACATTTTGTTTGGTTTGTTGTTGTGTATTCTATAACTCAGTGATTTCACTAGCCAAATTATTGGGTTGCCCTTTGTGCTTCCATCCCGAGCCCTATGGTGCAGATCAAGATAACATATAGGTCATGATACAATTGCACCGAAGTATTAATTTAGAAACTATACACCCATATGCTTAAATATCACCTGAACCATCATTATACAAAAAAATAAACAACACCATCTGATTTGTGGCATATAACTTGTGCCACCTTAAGACCAATGATGATCTGCACAATAATGCCCAAGACCAAGTGTGTGGTCAACAAAGCCAGACTTAGAGATAATCAGTGGATTGTAGAATGTGCAAGAAATATTAACTAGACTAATCTACCCAAACACATTCGAGATAAGTGGGAGACTGATATAGAGAAATGAAAATTCTATTCAATGCATAGAATAGGGGGAAGTATAGATGTGTAAAATGATTTACTAAGGCTAAGAGTGCAAGTTCTTGTGATTATAAGGGGAATCCTTCCTTTTTGATTTCCTATATTGTTGAAAAATAATACACGACTACATATGTGTTTGAATGCTAGAGAAAATTCCAAAAATTCTCCTTTATAGTCTGTGTGATCTCTCGACTCTATGGATGCATCGATGTGTAGGCACATAGATTCTAGTTTGTGAACTAGATGCCAAATGTGGTTACTATACACATATGTACATGTGTTATTTACAAGATGGCAGTTAAAACTGATAATGTTTATTGGAGAGATGGTTTTAAAGTTGTTTCATCTTCCCTAACCAACTGAAAATTGGATTTGATATGTGGCATGTTGCAGAGAGGTCCTAACATGGCACATAGGTGGAATGTGAAACCTTGTATGTCACATGGTATGGAAATGTTGGCAATAAAATGTTGACGTGTAACAGTCCTGTGCATGGTTACGATAACACATGGCATACAAAGAAGTAATTCATAAGTATACTAACGAGTTGCAAGTCTGTGAGATATGTGCAATGCTACGAGAAGCTATGAACAATGCAATGTAGTGCACTTCAATGCAGAAGCTATGAATGATGTGCAGTAATGTGTGGCATTATAGAGGCTGTGAATATTGTGTGTGGAAGTTAGCATGAGGTGACAAGAGTTGTGACATGAGGTGCACAAGTTTTGAGAAGTTATAACTATTGTAAAGTGTTTGTGTGAAATTGTAGAAGCTATTAGGGGTGCAAAAAAAGTGGAAAACATGTGTGGGACTACGCAATGGAATGCACCAAGGAACCATGGCTCTTTATAGATACTATAAAGTGTTGGGTGAGTTGCAAGGTAAGTGAGATCTATGCAAAAGGATACAAGGCACTACACCATTATTGTGTATGACTGCAAAGTTTGTTACTTGTTGCAAGATGTTACAAGGGTGGATAGCTCAAGTTCTAAAAGTGAAGTGAGAAGGCTTGCACATTTGTGAGGCAAGCTATTGATGGATTCAATGATCACCTTTTGGATATCTAAAATAGCAACAACAAACAAATCCCTCAAACAAAGAGTGAAATATGTATGTCATACCAATCAAAAAGAGTACCCCACTATGTCAACTCAATCCTCTCGACATCCATGTTACGGATATCGCATTCCATTTCCCTTAATGGGAAAACCAAAATTGGCCTACACATCCTTTAATGTAGTGGTGCACTTTATAACATCACCACCAATTGTCTAATAGAAAGTGTTAGTCCTAGGTTGACTTTGATCCAAAAATCTAACCAAAAGCTTTGCCTCCAAGGGCACCCTACATATTTGCATGATGCCTCCAAAATAAAAGCTAGTCAAAATATCATTGTTAATATTTGATAAAATCACAATTAAATCACAAAACTAAGTCGCATCAACTACCCTCTGTAAGCGTGCATGCCTCACCTCTCATAGAAATTAAACAAGAAGAAATCATTAGTTAGTCAAAAAACATGAAAAAATTAATTAAAAAAATAGTAAGGCACAACAAAACCATTGCCAACCATTTGACAAATTGTTATTTCCCATCTCACAGATATTCTTCATCACCAACCATTTGAAAAAGTGTTACTAACCATATGAAAAATGCACCGACCATGTTATAAACTCTACGCTTCACCAACTGTTTAACATGTCACCAATCATTTCAACCATTTTCTTCATCATTGACCAATCGACTATTCAACAAAGATAATTCTTAGGCATTTTTACATTTTTCACATCACATGCAATGGTTGCGTGAATCCAAATTCTAAATTTACTTTGCCACTTTGATCTCGACACACTTAAATCTAAACTACTGGAACCCACCTACATTTCTACTTCATCTACATTTTCATAGTCCTAAGGGAAAATTCTTCCAAATGGATTTTCACTAGGCATATTATTCTATTTTACAAGTACACTCAACCCTAAAATAAAAAAACAAACCCTACTTGTCCCGTTACTTCTTCCCAACCCTAGTTCTACATTGTTTATTGTTTGTGTCCATGTATTTGAGCCATCATCTCTCATTTCATCGAAAATGGTAACCTCTAGCTCTTATTCTCCAAAAGTTCCAAATCACAATGTAACAATTGAAGCATTTTTACCCCTATTTATAGCCTCAAAACTAAATTATAAAAACGTATTTATTAGATTTTTCCCAACAATCAGAACTTTGCAACCATTGACTCCATTGACAAATCTAAAGAAGCATTGGAATACTAACGACGTAAGGAACTTTATAGTACTAATAGTCTATTTTTCAAAAAAGGTGAAAAATGGGATATTTTACAAGATCTGCATGGCATCTTAACACCATGAAATCAGATCCATCCTAGTACCACATCCCCAAGCTCGAACCTAATACCAACATTGGACATGACAATCATTCTAGATTAAAAAATAAATAAAGGTACATATTTTATTTAGTTATATAAAGTCATTTATCTCACTTATTTTATCCTATTTTACATTATTTTTTGCATATGCTTCTCACGAGGCACCATCCCTCATTGCACTGTGGACAAGTGACAAGTCTAGCAAAGACATATGTATACACCTTTAAATCACTTTACTATTTTTATTTTATTTCAAGGACTCAATTGCTCATTCATCTCCCATTTCCAAGATCGAGGGGGATTGACGATGACCCAACTTGTGAGAAATGTGCTGTGAGCACTTATTTACCATGTCTGTATCTTATGTTGTGTCTTCCTATACCTTCCTTAACCTTCTCTTATCCCGCTCTTACTGGCATTTGCCTAGCCGACATCACTGGCATGGCTAGTGATACAATGTTTTGAGCATAAAATTTATCAATCACCATAGACCTAGACAACAATGTTGGCTATATGGAAATTTTATCCAAGAATCCGAGCCACTATAATACGTTATTCTTAATCATTTTCAAAACAAGAATTCAACGACGACATTGCTTACACTTGAAATAAATATTCCCCTTAAGAGTTTCATAAAGAGGAATAGGATAAAGGGCTTCACCAAAAGAATAAAATTGCAATAAAAGGCTTTGGAGATTCAATAACAAGAGATCCACCGATTAAGTATACCAAGTTTTTGGAGTCCCCAACTGTAGACAACTTAGGACTTCTATCATTCTTGACTCCACCTACAACCATATCTCACAAAGTGGAAGATTAGTGTGCTAACAAGTCGACTCTAGGTAAGTATCCCTTTGCCCTCTATTCCTTCATTTTTTGAATCATCTGATTATGTCTATTAAATGTTTCATTTCATTTATGGTATAGCTCATACTTCCTACTATTTGTCATATTTTTATTTTTATTTTACCACACCCTTACCTATTACCACAATCGTAGACCTGTTATATTTCTAAGTGCATTACAACCTTAGCTTATGAATTACTTCCACGTAGTAACAACCTCTTTACTTCTATTGTAATTTGTTATATTTATTGCTTTTATGTGTTGGCTCGACAACAATCTTCTACCTTTTACCTATTTAAATGCTTGTATATATAAAACTTATTTCAAGGCCTGACACAAATAGTATATAATGGCATGACTCAAATTTTAAGATTATTTTAAATCTAAATTTTCATTGTAAAAAAATGAGTATGGATTATAAGAACATACACTTATTCATCTTAATCAGATCAATATATCAACTAATGCAAAAATAGAGTCGCACCACAAATAAATTGAATAAGCATCAAGAACAGATTGGGAACAAACTATATAATCAATAGCTAAAATTTATTACAACCATTACAGTATTTTCAAGAATAAGAGTTTTGTTAGATTACAGGTGTAACAATGAGTTCGATCTCAAAGAAAGTACTGCACTTACAAGGAATATTTACAAGACAGTTTCATCAGTTACATTCACTATCGAATTTTGAAATTTGTTTTTCTCATTTCTACACATCACAGTAGGTATATTAGTCCAATCTAGAAGACAATATTGTAGCATCAACCATACTAGCACCATAGTTAAGTTAACATTTATCATATTGATAGACAATATAAATACAGGAGCTATAAAGTCCTCAGGGCCTATACAGTTTTCTGTATGAAACAGGATCCAGAATTATAAATGATAATGTGTTTACCATAGTACAACACTGAAAATAGCACAAAACTTACAAATTTTGGGCAAGGGTTTATTTTCCTACGAAGAATTTGACATTCAGATAAATCGTATCAGTCACCATTATGCAAGTATTAAAACAAAATCGATCAGTGTGTAATGTTACGTTTTCACGTTCAATATCCAACACGTCTGCGTGATAGGTACTTAGCTTCATTTGACTCTCTTGCTGATAGCATCATCCAAAGATAGATAATGACAAAAGGTATACAGGATTTTTTTCATTGCAAGCTGAACAATAAATTGCCTTAGCGCGGTGCAATACTGGGAGCAGTCCCGCTCAGAAGGTCACTTCCTGGAATATTGGAAGATAGATATGGGTTTTGACTTGCCATCTCAATTGCGAACGGCTCTCTCTCTGCTAGAGCATTCATTTCAACGGACTGCATAGATGTGGTGTCCGCTCCTGGTGTAAAATGCAAGATCTTCTCAAGCCTGCGTACCACCTCTGCCATGGAAGGGCGCGCTTCTGTCTCATTTTTGCAACAAGACAATGCCAGATTGGCGAATGGCTCCAAGCATTCTGAAGGATATGAACCCATCCTCGGATCGATTATAGATAGCAACATTCCAGACTCATATGCCATATTCACCTGTGCGTGGAAGTATGCTGATTAGAAACTAAATGAAAGAACACTTTGCAGCTCAGAAAGCAATATTAGACTGCCCTTCTCCCTCTTTTAAAATAAAAAAGAATGGTGCCACAAACACAAAAAACTGTCAATGATCAAACATACCTCCCTAACAATGTTCCTTCCATGTGAAATGGGTTGCATTCCTGTCAAAAGCTCGAGGAGGACCACACCAAAACTATAAACATCACTCTTATCAGTAAACTTGTGAGTCAAGAAGTACTCTGGATCAAGGTAGCCCTGCAAATGCCAATAGCACATAATATTATATTGCATATAACCAATTAAGGCAACATAAATTCTTAATAGCGTAAATATACCATTTTAAGGTCTGTGTCTTACCGGAGTGCCTTTCACTACAGTTGATACATGACCCGGAGCTGAACCTTCAAGATGGGGTACTGGTGCAAGCTTTGACAGTCCAAAATCTGCAACTCTTGCATTAAATCTATGATCTAATAATATGTTGCTCGCCTTTATGTCACGATGAAATATGGGAGGGTTGGCCTCATTATGGAGATAGAGAATGCCTCTAGCTGCTCCCAAAGAAATGCGAAGGCGCTGAACAAAGTTTAGAGGCTTTTTGGAGCTTTCTGTTGATGAACAAAAACACTCTTTTCACATTTGCTCGAATCTAAAGCTAAATCATGTTAATAGAAAGTATAATAACAGTAGGAGATGGTGCGGTGGCAGCAATTTACCAGAGAGATGCTCCCGTATAGTTCCATTTGGCATATATTCATAAACCAACATCTGTACAGACCAAAAAAAATTATCTATGACAATAAATTCTATTCATTGAGTCCATGTCAAGTTTTCATAGCTAGATTAAAGCTTAAGTGCCTTTTTTTCTTGAAAGAAAGAGTTTACTCAGTGATATGATAATATCTCTAGCATATAGACATCAGCAATGAAGGAAATACCTGGCTTATTCATAGAAAGCAGAATGAGTGCAAAGAGGTTCTAAGATAGCATGAATCCAATATCTACTACTGCCTCCCATATCATTTATAATTTTATACTGATCATACTTGTCGCATTTAGAAAAAATAATTTTATTTAATATGCTGTGAAGACTCGTCCATTCTATCTATTTATATATCCATCCATCTACCTACCTACCCATGGATTACAAAATGGGGATTTCCCGACTTATGGTTTTTTGGGGTAATCTTTTGGTTGGAACTAGGACGATTTCATATATGCACATTTTTTACCAAAGATAATCACAAGAAAGAAGATCACCCTGTTTTAGGGAACCAAAAAAAATGCTAAAATTTCACTCAACATAGATTCAGGTATTCCAGAATTGAGGTCATCGCCTCCCACCTATTTGTCACATTCCATTTCATAATTTATAGAACGTTTTTCTCACCCAGACATCCCTATTGTGAGCAAGAGCAAACAGGTGTGCCTAAATCTGCTCGAAGTCTGCAGATTGGGCCCCGTGGAAGACACAGGAGACAAGGCTGTCCCCACCCCAAAATGTCTAAAGATATAATTTGAGGATTTAAGCTCTCCCAAATCAAACACTTATTGTGAGCCACCCTAAACACACCAACTTCATTTAGACACCCAAATCTGCCAAAATGAAACAAAATGCAATTCATCCTTCTTAAAACTATAATGTAATTCTGGAGTAATAATTTTCTATACACGAGAAAATTCTAACAATATGAATAAGTTCATAAGGAACAATGATTGGGAGTTATTTATACCTCTTTTTGGGTCGTTATAATTCCTCTATATCGGCTGCTGTGTAAATGATGTCTTAAGCATGTTTGTCGGTTGCTTTATATTAAGTTCAAGTTGGTTTGATCATTTCCAAATGGATTCCTGGTGATATGTCGTCTATAAACACCCCATTACATTGGTCAGGCTTGGGTTCAAATTTGGTAGTCCAGCTTGCAATCTCTTTCCTAGGCTAGGATGCATCCTATGCCATAATTAGAGGCATCAACATTAACATTGAACTCTTTAATCCAATCAGGATATACACATATTGGCACACCTGCACCCACCAGCCTTGTCTTCAGTTTGCTGTAAATTTTTTGTTGTTCCTTTGTCCATACAAGTAGGATGGATTTCCTAGTTATGACCCTCAAGTGATATAACAACAATGCTAAATTCTTGATAAATATCTTGTAGTATCCAACATAACCTAAAAACGACTTAGGTGCGCTGATGTTTTGAGGCAGTTTTGTATTCAAGGCCGCACAGATCTTGACAAGGTCAATTGTCTATCCTGCCCCGCAGACCACAAGTCCTAAAGGTTGACAGTGTGGAACCATAAAATAACATTTATTAGGATTGAAAGATAGGTTGGCCTCCCTACAAAACTTCATCCACTTGGGAGCTCGTAAATCCAATCCCTTTGTCTTAGAGGTGAACCAATCATGTAGAAAATTTAGGGCACAAGTCGTAAAGAACATGTGAGTGGGCTTGGATCTGTAATATGGTTAAAATATTTACTCAATGCATTGTCATCAACTCAACCCCCACCTCCATATGCCTCAATTTCAAAACATAGGAGTGGGCTTTGATTTGTAATATGGTTAAGTGGTGCACATATGCATTTCCATAAGTTTGACCCCTACCTCTAGGTGTGTACCCATGGCTACCACAAGGTTCCTGGTGTGGGCTTAATTTGCACCCCTGGAGGGGCTTCTTCAAGCTCCCTCCAACCAAGCCACAAAATGAGAACAACCCTAGGCTATGGGTACCCTGTAGTGGGGTTGAACCTCTAGAGAAGGCCAGCTTCCTTTTGATGGATCACCTAAACTAATGCTACTGCTGGGAAAAGGGATAGAGAGGGGGTAAAGGGTTACTAAAAGAGCTAAAAAGGTGATGCACCAAATTAAAATGGGGACTCACATAAGCATGAAGTAAACACTGATGAAGCATAAGACAATGCTAGCTCACACAACTTCACAGACTAGCTGATTGAATAAGTGTTTCATAAACTAGGCCACAAGCAATGAATGAAGCAAAGAGGAATTCTAAAATTTAAACCAGGCATACATTAATGGCGGAAAGAGCATGAGTTCAGATCTGCAAATAGCTTGAAAACGCCTAAAAACAGGGAAGAAAGGACAATGGACATGGAAGAAACTCCTTCACAATACCATCATGCACAAGCTTGCTAAACACAATTCAGAGGCAAGAAATAGGTAAAGAAAGTCTTTATTGCTTAAAGAGGTCTTTCATACAAATTTTGACAAGGTCTTGTCTTATCAAATGAGAGTCTCTTGATACTCCAATGTGAGTGTCTTTTTTTTCCAATGGGGAAGAAATGAGAGATATAGAGAAATGGGGAAGAGAGAGACAGAGAGAAGCGAGCAAACATAATTCAATAAATGAGGTCCAATCACTTTGATGGTGTCCCAACCACCTTTTGATCGATTAGCATTAATCTTGCCTCCCAATTAGCCATTTATTAGCTCCAAATGATCCTTAAGCCCCTTGATTGGATTAGAAACATACTAGAAGACAAGAATTTGTTGAAAGTGTTGAGTCATGATCCATTAAAATGGGAAAGCCTCCAAAGACTTTTGGAACTTCATTGAATGCTCCACTTGCCTTTCTCAACCTCTGAACTCTGCATCTTCTTAATGAGCTTACAACACCATGCTTCATCTTGATATGTCCTTTATGTTATTAGACAACCACTTGAACTCATTCATCTAGTGTCCCCTCTGACATTCCTTTCACAGTCACCATCCTGTCATTACTCCAAACCCTGAACAAAGGTCCATTATAGATGTAAACCAATCACCTTCATTGGTTTTCATATAGCCATAATTGCCATGAAGATCCACAGGCTACCTAGCCACTTGTTCATGATCAAGACATAAAACGTACGTTTGAGGGCTTTTGAGAAGTTTAGCTGAGCTTTAATGGCGTCCTACGATTCTGCAGTGTTTGCTTATGGTAACTCAGATTGTATTTGATCTTTCATTTATACATTTCCCTGTCTGATTGGTGAAATCTTTGATCTGATGTGTCTGCCTATGTGGCATTTCCTTGGGCTGCTTATTTTATTTTAAAACCTGACCGTTGTCACCTTGGACACGTGTCTTCATCCTGTGCCCCCCTAGAACTCGATCAAATTTGCTCCATCGATTTCCTCTAGAGTGTTCTGGCTTTGACCTTCATCGTTGCCGTTGATCTGCATTTTGCTTTTTGGATCATGCCACTTGGCAGCCCCGCGTTGATCTTTGTCTCGGCTTTCGAAAATGTGACACTTGGCAGTCCCGCGTGCCTCCTATGGACCCTACTATCAGTCTCCATCCGGTTAACGCGCTTACACCACGTGGTGGCCTCGCGTGCAATCTAGCTCATTGACTTCTTGACCTCATGCACACTGTCAATCTTCTTTGCATGGTTGAATGCGTGTCGATCTTCTTTCTACTTGATCAAACGCACGTTGTTGATTCGCTAAGTCATCGTGATCATGACACTTGTCATCAACACATTCAATCTCAAGATCCACTAACCTTTTGACTTCAAGCTCATCGTTAGATCTGCTTTTGCACAGTTGAATGCACGTCGTCAATCTATCTTTTGACTTATTGACTTTGACGAGCACCCGCATGCCGTTGATCTTTGATGCGAGCTATTGAGAACATGCCACTTGTCAGCCCTACGTTCAACTTGAAGCTCGTTAAGGATGTTTCCAAATGGCTACTTCCTGTGGTTTTAATTTGATGTCCCTTGACACGTCCCATGCTGCTAGATCATTTTTTAGGCATATACTTGGCTCGAACTTGTGAATTCTTTTGCTCAAATGAACTAGGTGGATCATGACTAAACTTAGACCTTTGAAGGTCGCCAATTATGAACTTAGTTCATTGTCTTATCTGTGAAAACCAATTTCTTTATTGGTTTTCTATATAGTTGCACTCGTTGAGAAAAGACAAATGAACCAAAACCCTAAAAGGAGTAATTCCTTCCCTTGATCCTCAGACCATTGTTGTAGATGAAGATTACTTAGACTACAGGCAAAAGCTTTGTGTGTAGGCCAATTTTGACCAACATTTATAGCGACCTCCTAGGATTGCATGTCTGCTATGCAATAGATTAGTTGCCTTGTCTGATTTATTGGGCACAAGGGGTCACAAGTCTTTCTTCCCAACTGATATGAGAATGGTGCAAGGTTGTCCATTCTGAAAACCTTCTTTTGAAGCAAAAAGGACCACAAGAAACAATACTAACAAAGTGTCCAAGGCACTTAGGGAAAGGGAAACACACAACTGAAAAGAAATGTGCACAAGGCACTTAGAGGAAAACATAAAAATCTACTCTAATATGTATAATATATACAATGGTTGCAAACTCTCCTAATAACAAGACTTTAAATGAATGCCATGACTGGGATGGGTAATACCTCTCTATCCAGTCGGACAAGCTGAAAAGCATTATGCCGTTTGCATCCGTGGATCAAGGACCACTCCACAAGCTGTCAAACTTGGTATGGTGGCCTGGCTTCGCCTTATTTGAATTCCACTTGAGGAATAGATCCCCTTCTTTGAAGTCCCTTGCTATGGCTCTCTTGTCAAAGGTTTTCTTGACTTAAGCTTGATGTGACTCTAGTGTTTTAATTGCAAGGTCCAAAGTTTTTTCAAGTTCCATGAGCTCCGCCATCCTCACACTCATAGGTTCACTCTCCAACTCAAGCTGATGGGCTAACTCCAAGGCAAGTAACTCAAGAGATATGGGCAATTTGGCCTCCCTCCCATATACAAGGACAAAGGGTGTGTTGCCAATGGCAACTTTGGGAGTCACTCTATCAACCCATATGGCTGTCCTTAACTTTGTGTGTCACACCCTCTAATTCTCTTTCATAGTCCTCTTGATAATCTTTGTCAAGTTCTTGTTTGTTGACTTTGCTAGTTCATTGCTTTGGGGGTAGTAATTTGAGGATGTACTAAGGTAGATGCCCAGCTGAAGTACCCATTCACTTGCTAGTTTCTTCAAGCTCCATAAGCTTTGCCATCCTCATGCTCATAGGTTCACTCTCCATCAACTCAAGCTGATGGGCTAACTCCAAGGCAAGTAACTCAAGAGATATGGGCAATTTGGCCTCCCTCCCATATACAAGGACAAAGGGTGAGTTGCCAATGGCAACTTTGGGAGTCACTCTATCAACCCATAAGGTTGTCCTTAACTTTGTGTGTCACACCCTCTGATTCTCTTTCATAGTCCTCTTGATAATCCTTATCAAGTTCTTGTTTGTTGACTCTGCTAGTTCATTGCTTTGGGAGTAGTAATTTGAGGATGTACTAACGTAGATGCCCAGCTGAAGTACCCATTCACTTGTCTTCATGCCAACAAATGCTAAGGCATTATCTGAAGTTATTGTTGCTGGTACACCAAACCTCGTCCCTATACTATCATAGAAGTCCAATATTGTTGTTTCTATAATGTCCCCAAATTGGGACCAAAGACCAAAATAGAGGTTTTTCCACAAACTTAAACAAATCTGAAATAAATACTGTAAATTACAACCTTTTAAACCCTTCAAAAATTTTGCAACTCTGAATAATCAATTACTAACTTTTATTATTTTCATTTCTGCCCTTAATAATTTATTATTTTACCTCAAACTGCTGAAACTTAGAAAATGCATAACTTCTGAAATACTTGGAATTATAATATGAATGAGGACTCAAAACGATCATAAAAATAGCAACTATCAAACAAAGAAAGTGTTTGAATTTTCCATCCATGGAAGGTCCTGTTGTAGGCTGAAATTGCACCCTCGTGGGAGAGTTTTTAGGCTCTCTCACTCCTAGCTACAATATTGGAGCAACCTCAGGCTGTAGGTATCCTGTAGTGAGGTTGAGCCTCCGGAGAAGGCTGGTTTTCTCTTGGTAGATCACCTAAACTAATGCTTCTGCTTGGAAAAGAGGTAGAGAGGGGGTATAGGTAACTAAGAGAGCTAAATGGGTGATACACCAAATTGATTGACACTCACATAAGCATGAAATAAACACTAATTCAGCATAAGATAATTCTTGCTCACACAACCTCACAAACTAGTTAATTGGCACAAGTGTTTCATAAACTAACCAAACAATACATGAAGCAAAGAGAAATTTCAAAATTCACACCAAACGTCCATTAATGGCAAAAAGAGCTCAAGTTCAGATCTGCAACTAACTTGAAAACACCTAAAAATAGGTAAGAAAGGACAATGGACATGGAAGAATACTTCTTCACAAGGCCATCATGCACAAGCTTGCTAAGCACAATTTAGAGGCAAGAGATAGGCACAAATTGATCTTTATTGCTTCAAAAGGTCTTTCTTACAAATTTTTGACAGGGTTTCTCCTTGTCAAATGAGGATCCCTTTTTAGGCTCAAAAGCCTCTATATATAGCAGAAAGGAATGAGAGAAGAGGGGGCTTGCGTGAGAAAATGGAGAGAGGGGTCATAAATGGCTGCAACCACCACTATGTTCTTGCAACTGCCATGACCATGAGATGAGTTGTCCAAGATCACCACAAATCTCCTTGATCCCCTCGTGCATTCAAGTCTCCCTTGATTGGAGCTGAGAGAGCCATGTTGCGGGTAGCAACATGTTCCCACCAAGTGTAAAGGATTTGATCTTTTGCATTTAAAACTTGGCATGCTTCTTCACTTTGCATGTCTGTTGCTCCACCTGGATGCATCTATTCTTAGTTTGACCACTTTACATGTTCTGACTGCGAGCTGTCGACCACGTCATCAGAGTTGAAAAGAGAAATCCTCGTCTTTTTCTGTTGATTGGCTGTCGAAATCCCACTAGGATCCTTTTGAAAACTTGGCCTTTTATTGTCCATTGATCTCCTTGCTAGATCTTGACAAGTGTCAACCTCGCGACAATCTTGATGAACTTTTTTTAAAACTTTGACCAAAGGCAATGGCCACTTGCAGGGGCTCAAACTTGACGTTTGCAGGCCCGTCATTAATTCCTTCAAACTTTTATTTTCGGCCATTTCTTTGGACTATTTGCTCGCAGACAAATCTTCCAAAATAATTAACCCTTTTCTTTGGCCTTGAACAATTTTCTTCAAAAATAGACCTTCGGAAGAATTTATGAAGTGTCATGTTTTTCACTTGGAATGCCCTTTTCGAAAGGAAAGTACCCTTCGACCTTCTTGAAAATGACCCCTTTTCCTGAGAAGTGCCCTTCGGAGTTTTTGCAATGAACCTTTCAAAATTTTGCAAAGAACCTTTCGGAATTCTTGAAATGGTCTTTCAGAAACCTTGAAAATATATTTTTCGAAAGGAAAGTACCTTTCAGAATCTTGGAAAGAACCCTTAGAACTTTGAAGAGGACAATTAAAGAGTTACCCTTCGGAAAAATTGTTCGGAAGAATTCAACACTTAGCCAAAAAGGGTCTCGAAAGAAAAGAAACACTTAGTCCCCGCAAACTTTGAAAGAATGAACAAGTAAAGACTTAGCTAAATAAAAGGTTTTGCACTTAGCTTTTTAGTCTGCGGGATCTTCTAGGTTTGGGCTTGAACTGTTGCTTGATCCTGTGAAGGCTCGATTGAAATATTCCGAACCAAATTTTTTCAACTTTTTTTTTTTTTTTTTGGATTACAACATCACAAGCAAGTTCCGTCATGATTAAAAGTTAATCTCAAATAAACTGAAATAACTTTGCCACTAGAATGCAAGAAATGGAACTCAACGTCCAGTATGTGCTACCCAGTCCAAGGCGGAGTAGGGGCGACCATAAGACGGAGTAATTACAAATAAAGAACTCTACGTCAAGTATGTGCTACCCATAAGGGGCTACCATATGACGGAGTGAGCTTAATAACAATGCTTTAAGGGAAATACTGAAAAGGAAACTACTCCACACCCAGCATGTGCTTGCTTACCCAGAAGGGAAAGTAGCTACCATAGGGCGGATGCTCTACACCTAGAATGTGCTTGCTAACCCAATAGGGAAAGTAGCTACCATAAGGCGGAGCTGTAAACTATTACAATATTTTAAAGAAAAATTGAACAAATAGAGAAGGGTTGCCAGTACTACTGTCAGCTTACAAAATTAAGAGAAATTTGCCCTTAGAAAGAAGAAAAACCAGCCACTTATTAATTTCTTCAGATGTTCATAACTCATGCAAAACTTAATCAATCTTCCTGATTTCTGTTGCAAAGTCTCTTCCGGAGTATGGCGCCCAAGTTAGCATCATGAAACTGATCAAATCTGCATCCAGAATGTTACACAAAAACCAATGCCAAACCCCAAAGGGGCGTCCCAGTGGGAGAAGGGCGATTTCCTCTAGAAATTCAATGCTTATTCTAAAAATTCTACAAAATTAAGCAAAGGGGCGCCTAGGCCTACCCAAAACAATAAGATGATACCCAGAACCTGTTTTTTTGTATTTTCTGAATTGTGACTGAAAACCTAGATCTGTCTTATACAGAATACAATATCTTGAAATTCTAATAATATCAAAGGAACTAACAATGCAATACTGAAAGTACTACTTAAGCAAATACAAATATCAAAGATTAATTTACCACTAGATGCTGTCTTTCAAGCATGAAAAGATGCCCTTGCTAGGAGGCCTTCATTCTCCGAAGCAGTTCCAGAGCCAAAGCTGCAGCATAACAATGCATTAAAACCAAGATGAAGAAATGATAACCCAATGCCTTCTTTTATAGGCTTCAATTGGCTTTCCCTTGAAGCTTATCCCCAAAAGTGGTGCCCCTTTCCATGTCATGATGGCGCCCCCCTTCAAGTCCCTCTTTTAAAACAACATTAAGTTGTTTTGGTCTAGGCCAAGGTCAACGTTAAAATATAACGTTATTATTAATTTTTAAAGTGAAATTCACTTATTCCACCAAGACCGAATTCTGAAGCCCAAAACTGAATGAGTTAACTTAAACGGGAAGGTTAACTCCTTGTGACAATCCTGCTAGCTGCCAAAAATAGAATTTACTAAAAATAGTAAATTCCTGGAAACGCTCAGAAAACTGAAACAGACATACCTCCGCGAAGCTCTCAAAAAACCCAAAAAGAATTTGCCATCAAAACTTCGAACAAAGACATCCTAAAAAATAGGAAACCCTCATTTGCACCTTCCGAATAGCCTACGGATTTCCAGGAATAGGCCAATGGTCATTATGAGATCAGATTCAAGAAGGGGTCATTACATCGAAACCATGAAGACTTACTCGGATCCTTCATCTTTGCCATGTTGCGCCTGGTTCAAAGCTTTAGTATGTGGGTCAAAAATGGCCAACATTTATGGCGACTCACAGGAAAGCATGCTTGCTATTCTTGAGAAACCAGCTCATTGCCTCATCTGATCCATTGGGCAACTCCCCTTTTTGACAAGGCTGACCCTATTTGGAAACTCCCCTTGAAGCAACAAGGATAAAACAAAACAAAGTGCCCAAGGCACTTGGGAAAGGAAAAAACAGAACAGAAAGGAAATGTGCACAAGGCACTTGGAGGAAAGCATGAAATCTATCTAAATATGTACAGGGCTGCAATTTAAAAATACCCCCCTCGTGGGTCAAATGGCAAACTATGAATACCATTCACTTGTAACAAACCAAGATGAAAAATACCTTGCTTTGGAGGTACTAGAATTGGTGAACCAGACAGCTTTATGGTCAATCCTTTCAATGTGCTCTCTAATGGATGGAATGGAACAAACGTGTCTCCGATGTAGACATATTGGTTCATGTCCTCCAAACTTGGTTCATGTTGGACTTTAGGGGCTTTTGCAATCTTCTTTTTTGATGGCTCAATTTTGTGCTTTGAATCAAGCACAACATGTGATGGTTCTTTTGAACTGGTGCTTGGTTTACTGTCTAGGCTTAGGCAAAAAAACTCTAAGTCATCCCAAAAGGCAGCTTCCTCTTGGTCATCCGAGACAATGCCAACTTCAACACCATCTTTGCTTTGCTTACTTTGAAAGGGGCAATATGGTAGTTCATTAGTCCACCTAAGGCCCAACATGTCATGTTCTTGTGGCTCTGAATCTGACCATTCTTCTTTATTCTTGAAGACATCAGTACTGCCTTCAAAGGACAATTCATCTTGAGATTGGTTAGTTTCTTCAACCCGATTGGCAAGTTCATCTTCAAGATCTGGAGGAGGCATAGGCTATTTTAGAACCTCTATCTGATCCATGAAGTCATGGTACAACTGCTGCCATACCTCATCTTGATCCTCCTTTTTCTCTATTTCTTCCTCATCTTCATCTGCAATCACACCAAATGGAGGTTTTCGGGACCAGTCAAAATCTCCTTTGCTCTTAGCTACACTTTGGGTGTATACCCCTTCAAATATGAAGGCATCAATACTGCCTTCAGGCTCTAGTTCATCAAAGCCAAAGCCATGCCACAATAGCTGGTCCAAACCTGATTTCTCCTCCCTTTTCTAGAGTGGACTGCCTATCATGATTTCTTCCTCATACACACTTACCTCATCTTCTTGAGACTACAAACTCTTCCTCTATCCTTTGTGCAATAGGCTCTTTCTCCAAGAGGGAGATGGTGGGAGGGTGAAAAAGTTCACCTTGCTTGAAGCTTGAGAGAGTGTCTTTCCAACTAGGTACTTTGAGTGGTCTCTTTGGTGGCTCTTGAGGAAAGGATAGAGAGTCTTGAAACTCTTGTACATCAAGCTCATTGAGTCAAGCTATGGTTGCTTGATTTACTTTTGGCACAACTAACTCCTCCAAGACTGCTTCTTGGACTACCTCAACCAACAACTCCCTTTTTGTGCCTTTTTGAATTGATTTCGATGAGGGAAATGAGTAGGGAGCAGGCACCTTTTCCTCCTTTATAGAAAAGGTTGGTCTCACAAGTGAGGGCATGATATAGCCGGAGTCAAATGTATTGGAGAAGATCCATGATGGAAGGGATTCATGCTCTTGAGTGGGAATGGGCATTGGGGTAGGAGAGGGTAAACCGATTGGCTCTTGGAAAGGAGAGGACACATAAGATTGATCTAAATGAGCCTACTGATTTTCTTAAGATATCAACACACTTTTCGAATCTTGGACAATGCTTCTCAACCACACCTTATTCTCCCTCTCGCAAACTGCCCATTGTTCATCCTCACAAACTGACCATCTGTCCTTGACCAACTGAAGAGCATTCCTTGTCTCTTGTAGAGCATGAATAGGGATCACTGAAGAAAGTTCTAAACCCCTATCAATCTCCCTTATCAACTCAATATAATTTGATAATGCTTGCTTGAATCCTGACAAGGATGCAATGGGATAAACATAGTCTTGCCAAGGGGAATTATAGGACTGATTTGAATGCAAAGGAGACTAATCTTGGTCATACGCAGGGGTGGGAGGAGGGCAAAGGCCATGATAGGGCTGATAGGTTGTTTGAGGGCCACTTGGGGGGAACACATAAACATTGTTAGCTTGATAAGTGTGATGTTGAGGTAGAGAACAAACATGTTGATCAAAAGATGATTGCTTGAACATACCAGTTAATGATGATTAGGCACTTGGGCTGCTTATACTAGCTGATGAATACTTGTAGTCGCCATTGGTGTTTGCACACATGCCTCCAAAGGCTGATTGGATGAAGAGAACACCAAAACTCTTCACTCAGTGAACAACATAGTCCCACCGGGCGTGCCAGAAACTGTTGTAGGCTGAAATTGCATCCTTGTGAGAGAGTTTTTAGGCTCTCTCACTCCTAGCTACAATTTTGGAGCAACCTTACGCTGTGCGTATCTTGTAGTGAGGTTCAACCTCTGGAGAAGGCCGGTTTCCTCTTGGTAGATCACCTGAACTAATGCTTCTGCTTGGAAAAGAGGTAGAGAGGGGGTATAGGGTAACTAAGAAAGCTAAATGGGTGATACACCAAATTGATTGACACTCACATAAGCATGAAATAAACACTAATTTAACATAAGATAATTCTTGCTCACACAACCTCACAAACTAGTTAATTGGCATAAGTGTTTCATAAACTAGACTCACCAAACAATACATGAAGCAAAGAGGAATTTCAAAATTCACATCAAGCATCCATTAATGGCAGAAAGAGCTCAAGTTCAGCCCTGCAACTAACTTGAAAACACTTAAAAATAGGCAAGAAAGAAGGACAATGGACATGGAAGAATACTTCTTCACAAGGCCATCATGCACAAGCTTGCTAAGCACAATTTAGAGGCAAGAGATAGGCAAAAATTGATCTTTATTGCTTCAAAAGGTCTTTCTTACAAATTTTGATAGGGTTTTTCTTTGTCAAATGAGGATCCCTTTTTAGGCTCAAAAGCCTCTATATATAGCAGAAAGGAATGAGAGAAGAGGGGGCTTGCGTGAGAAAACGGAGAGAGTGGTCATAAATGGCTGCAACCACCACTATGTCTTTGCAATTGCCTTGACCATGAGATGAGCCATCCAAGATCACCACAAATCTCCTCAAACCCCTTGTGCATTCAAGTCTCCCTTGATTGGGAGTTGAGAGAGCCATGTCGCGGGTAGCTGCATGTTCTCGCCAAGTGTAAATGATTTGATCTTTTGTATTTAAAATTTGGCAGGGTTCTTCACTTTGCATGTACGTTTCTCCACCTGAATGCATCTATTCTTAGTTTGACCACTTTACATGTTCTGACTGTGAGCTATAGACCACGTCATCGGAGTTGAAAGAAGAAATCCAAATCCTTTAGAAGGGAAGACCTTTTTCAAATATTAAAAGAGCAATCCTTTAGGGCAAATTGGTATACCAAACCAGTAGGGTTTGGGACAACAAAGGGAGCTGTCAAAATGGAACAATGAGACAAGAAACGAGCTAAGAAGAAAAAAACTTTGCTTCACTTGCAAATATCCTTGAACATTGGGTCACCATTGTCATGGGAAGGGGGCAAGTGCACTACATTGAGGTACATTCAGAAGGAGAAGAAGAGGAAGAAGAGAAAGGGGCAACCACCTATGAGGAGGAGCTTTTGGAGATCCTTGGAGGAGAGGACATGAGTGGCACTTTGGCTTCATTATTGGGGGCTCTTAGATACTACCCCTTTCGTGTGAAGGGAATATTGAAAGGTAAGAGTGTTACTCTTCTCATTGATAGTGGGGCCACCCACAATTTCATTGATAGGAGTTTGATGCTACATGTGGACTTCAACCTATCGAATTCAAGGGATTCTGTGTGACCATGGCGGATGGCTTCACCATCCCTTGTACCACCAAGGTTCCCAAGCTTAGCATCATGTTGGGAATACACTCCATTGAGGATGACTTCTATGCAATTGGCATTGGAGAGACTAAACTTGTCTTAGGCATCCAATGGTTGCACTCTCTTTGAGAGTACACACAAAATTACCGAACCATGGAGCTCAAATTCGATGTGGATGGGAAAGAGGTAATATTACATGACTTGAGTGACAAGGCAACCCCGGAAGTCACCTCAAAAGTGATGGAAGGGATCTTCCATAAAAAGCCTTTGGTAGAGACAAGGGCAGCAAGGAAGGCTGCATTTTCTGAGTTGGGACAGCCACCTCTACTTGTAGAGCTTTATCACACAATTGGTTTGGTAAAGGGGTCAAAGGTTGGAAAGTATTGTTCTTAAAAAGAAGTCAACAAAGTAGTCAAAACTGAGTATGGGCAGCCACTAAGGTATGTGAAAGATCATTTAGTTCCTTGTTTTATGAGATTTACGAATTCTAAAAATAAAGGTTCAAAACAAGTTTACAAGAAGATTGAATTTCAGTTTGCGGAAAAAAGGCTTGAAATTTGCATGGGGAAGAGGCCTAGGTTCAGAAAATTCTTAGTTTTTCATGAAAAATCAGAATATCTCATGCTCAAGAAAATATGGAAAGATTGATTCATTTCAACCTCTAGCGAATTTAGTAAAAGAAGGGCAAGATGCACCTTTGGTTGGCAAAAGAAAGTGGAACGTGGAAACCTAGGATCAGCCCTTCCAAGGCAAGATACCATGGCTCTTTGCGAACATGGTAAGTGCTCTACATGATGTGAATTCTGTTTTGGGACAGCGAGGGTTGAGTTTGCATATAGAAGGGAATTTAAAAGGGCACACTAGGAGGAAGGACATTCAGTTCGCAGATTGGAAGAGTGGTTGGGAAACCACGTCAACTTCCCCTTTCAAGGGGATGGGGGAAAGAAAGAGGAGGCAAGAGACATGTATGGTAGAATTGTGGCAAGATTGGTCACATTTTTTTAAAGGTATTGACAGGTGAACATTCGAGGCCCAGTTTTCCAGCAAACATCTTGTTGGAACAAATTTTTTCAGCCACTATAATGCTGTCAGCTTTGATAATTTTCCTTTTCTCATCATCTTGAAGGGATATCCGAGGTACATGACCTCAATGGGAAGGGAAAAGAAAAATAAAAGATGCTGTTGTACCATTTCCAGATTATATAAGCAGCCATGAGTCTTCAAATACAATATTAAAGGGCTTCATTGTAATGCCCCCTTTTTGGGCCAAAAGACCAAATAAGGGTTTTCCGTAAAATCCACAATGTTTGCAAATAATTTTTGAATTCTGAATTTAAAAAAAAATAGCAAAGCCTAGTTAAAATAAATGCTCCAATCACATACCAAACACCACCAAACCCTTGGCGCCAAAGTGCAAGAAATATGTAGGCAATTTACAACAATCACTTCAACCAATAATCACCACAATGTGGGCAAATATGAGCAACAAACTGAAAATAAGAAAAATGCACATTTTTACCATGGTGGGAGGACTATATTCTGATTTAGACTTGCTAGAAATATCCGATTTTTATTTTAGAAAAATAGTAGTTGTTCCTTTCTCAAATAATTCTTCAAACCCTAGCAAACACCATACTAAATATGTCAAAAAAATCGGAATAATTTCAGCAACCATTTAGGGAATCCAAGGTGATCAAAATGCCTTCCAAGAGAAGTTGCCCAAGTCAAACAAGGCTGCAATAAATTAAGGAGATACAATTCTCGAAGTAGGGCCTTCGGCACCCTTAATAACCTCCAAAGCTCATACAAGTCGTCAATGTTAGAAAAAAAATGCTGAATATTTATTTGGCATAAATCAACACTTCAAGAGTCAAAATTGACCATAAACCCTATCAAAAAATTATTATTTATTTTTTCAGCAAATTAGGGCCTTAAAACCCTCACCAAGCCTTCACAAATCCCAATGCCACGATTCATAAAATTAGAAATAAATTCTAGAATATTGATTTGATCAGTTGGACCTCCAATTGACCTCAAAACACTCTCTAAAGACTCCTAAGGCAAATCGTCCCACTCCACGGGCAAGACAAAATATTCCTTTGTGCAAAGGTGGGGTTCCAAAACACCTTTTTAAAGATAATTCAGCGCAAATCGCGGAAGCAATTATTGGGCATACATCCCAATCACTCTTCAAGCATGAAGATTCAATATATAAATTCATCATGTCTAAAATAGAAGCCCTCATGTCCATATATAGTCTTCAAAGTGGGGCGACCCACTCTTGGAGGCAAAATACCTTTTTAAAATCCCTTAACCACTTTTCAAAATATCTTTTCTTCTTTTATTTTACCTCGTAGCCGACATTTACTCTTTTTCCCACTTATAATATTAAATTAATTGCCAAAATAGATTTAGTAATTAAAATTAATTTAAGGTAATAATTTAATAAATAATTAATTAATTTACCCAAATTTCAAGAGTGATTAAATCACTTTTAGGCAAACAATTAATTAAAATACCTTTTCCCAATATTATTTGAACTCTCAAGTGCAATAATGGTTAAAACCACTTTTATAAATTGCTTTAGTGGTAAAAACCACTTTTTAATAATATTCTATTAACTAAATAAAATTGCCTTATATATCAAATGATCAAAATCACTATTTGGGTAATCTTAATCAATTAATAAAATAAAATCCCTAAAAGTTATCCCTTAGTCTATGGAAAAAAGTAGACTAAAGGTCTTAAATACCTGTTTACTTGTGAACCGGAAATGGGGACATTATATTCATCAAGAGGTCTTTCTTCCATGGGAAGAATCGAGGATTGAGTTTTGTATGAGACCTATGATTGGGACAGCCCATTGGTTGTTACAATTGCTTGAAGACAAGCAATTTTGGGCAGGAAGGATTGTCATGTCCCTCTTTTGGACATAGAATGAACAAAGATCCTTAGCCTTGTTTTGTTTCCCAAGGGCTAAGGGAAGAAGAAAGAAAAGGGAAACGTTTGGGGTTTCTAAGGGCAATTTGCAAAAGGTACTTTATTGTTTTAATTTTCACTAAAGTTGTGGTCTCTTGAGGGTCATGGGCGCCCAAGAGCTTAAGTGGGGGTTATAAAGATTGCTCTTTTAATATTTAAAAAAGGTCTTCCCTCCAAAATGGAATGCACATCTTGGGGGAATTGATGTGAAAGAGTGGAGGATCATTTGGAGAGGGAATGCAATTATGATATTTGAATTTTGAGGTCTAAGCACGAAAAACTTAACCCAAGATTGGAGACGAAAACCTTCAAAGCTAAAGAGGAATTAGGGATGAAACCCTCTAATTTTTTATTAGAGCAGCATCATTTCAGAGGCTACAATTGAGCTTGAATATTTAGAAAATCCAAAATACATGTGAAGTGTGGCGAATATTTTGTGACGTGTGGCGACTTGCTTTGGGGGTTCACACCAAGGGTTGTTTACGGGCAGCGAACCAATTCATTTATTAAAGACCCCTTTAATTAGGGTTGCATTGAAGTTTGCTTGTTGAAGACCCCTTGTCCTAGGGTTGCATGGATAAGGGCATTTATCTGCTGTTTTGAAGTTGGGCAACCCCCTTTGGAGATTGTATGCATCATTTTATAGGCTTGATTGGCCTAATTTGCAAATATGAACATTGCATAATATTTCTATTATTTTATTAGAATTTTCTCAATAATTACTGTTTCAAAACATGCTGGAAAAAGATATTTATATCCACTGAATATTTGATATTTTTTTGGTACTTATTTGATTATAATATAAGGTGATTTGTGGGTGGAAAAACACCTATTTAATTTTGCAATTTCCAGCGCTTGTGGCGTCTAGGGTTTGAGGTTGAAAGGCTTTTTTATGCCCTATTCATTGAAATAATTATTGAATTATTGCTAGGGTTTGACATAATTAACTATAGCAGTGTGTGAGGGTTTGATCACTAGGTATTACAATAAAAATTAGAAAATAATATATTTCAGCTAGGGTTTGGTCAAAGAAATCAGAATTTAGGGTTTTATCCTATTTTGCGATATTTCAGGAGTACGTTGAACCATGTTGCCAAATTATCTGAATGATAGGCAACCAGATGTCCATGTGTGAGTACTACATTGAGTGCATAGTTAGATGCATCGATGTGATCTTGAAGAAGTGGATAATGTCAGGGATTGAAAGAACATGTTTTGCGTAGAGGCATTGCTTCAGATCCTCAAAAGAACATTGTTGTGTAGGTGTCCATTGGAATGTTTCCTTGGCACGCATGATCTAATTGAAAGAAAATGTTGTGCGGGAAACGAAGAACAAACTTGCGGTAGAAGTTTGACAGTCCAAGAAAACTCCTCAATTCAATAAGATTGCATAGAGTTGGCCAATCTTGAATTATCTTGATCTTTTATGGATCTACATGGATGCTTTTGCAATTACTGATGTACCTTATGTATTGAATCTATGCAATGTCAAATGTTCACTTTGATAAATTGGCTTGCAGCTTGTGTTGGCGCAAAGTGTCTAAGACGCGTGAGATATGCTCCACATGATCCTCCCACATCTTTCTGAAGATGAGGATGTCATCTAAGTAGATGATGATGGAGGAGTTGAAGAAGAGACTAAGCATATCGTCCATCAAATGCATCAATGTTGTTGGCACATTGGTCAATCCGAAGGGCATAAATAACCATCATATAATCCCCATGTGGTATTGAATGTTGTCTTCCAAACATCCTTAGAAGGGATTGGTACCTAATGATAACCTGACTTTAGGTCGATCTAGGTGAGCATTATGCACCTCAAATCTGGTCCAAGAGGTCATCGATGCATAGAATTAAGTATTGATTCTTTACCGTTATCTTGTTGAGCATGTGGTAATCAGTGTACAATCGCCATGTACCATCTCCTTTTGGCACGAGGACTATCCAACTGCGATAAGAAGAGTTTGGCTTGATCTTGCCTTGATCAAGAAGCTCTTGGATCTAGCACCAAACTTCATCATTCTCCCAAATGGACCTACGGTATAATGGACAGTTTGGAAGAGGGGATCCAAGAACCAAATTGATGTGATTCTTTACCATGCAATAAGTTGGCAGACCCTTTGGCTCTTCCAAGACATCTCCATATTGTTGCAATATCTTGCCGAGTTGTTGTTGCAGTGGTGTTTGTGCAGATTGGTGCATTGCAAAAGTGTGCCTACTCTTTTGTGTAGGTGCCTTTGGGCAAACCATGAGTAGCAAAAACTTCTACGTGTGTAAGATGAGCTTGTGCCATTGATTGGTAGACACCAAGGTGATTTTGGTCATTAGAGGTGACTCCAAAAGGTTGAAAAACTTGTCTTTGACATGCATAGTTCATCATTACGGCTTAGATTGATATGTAACATCACAGTCATACAAATAGTCTTCTAAGAAAAATGTTACAAATCTAAACTTTGTACTACATTGTCCTCGGGCTTGTATATCCTTCCCTTGCTGCAGCCATCCCAAGGAGTATGGTTTAGGATGCGCAACAATGGTAAGGTCAAGGCGTTGGGCTATACCTTGTGCAATAATGTTCTTCTGGATTCCACTGTCAATGTGTTGACGCTGTGGATTGCACCCTCGAAAGAAGGCTAAGATTCTGTCTTCCACGCGGCACAATGGAGACTCCCCTCTTGCTGTGGGTCTGGCAAAACTGAGATGAGAATCTTTAGATAAGGGCTAGCTCCCTTTGATGCATCTCTGAGGTCTTGGATTTCTTACTACTAACAATGGGGGGGTGAAAAGGGAGAGAAATACAACTGAAATAAAACCTATCTAAATGGTGATGCATCAAAAAATGATTGATCTACTTAGCTTTGACATACACTTTACATCAAGAACAAGCTAATATACACTTCATTTGACACAAGAGAACTCTTCTGCATCAGTGTTTCAGTAAGGGCTCCTCTGGAGATACAAGGAGGAAGAACTGCCGGAGGTGTTCTAAGACACACTATGGCAGCCTGTTCACATGCGTCTATACTTTGCTGTGAGCACTTCTTGCTGACCTGCAAAAGAAGAACTCACAATACACTAGACATGCTGGAATCATTCTATGAAAGCATGAAGGAAAATGACTTAACACAAGACAAAACCATAGACATATGCAAAAGTGCAAACTCAAATAGAGGTAAAAATGCTATGTCTTGATTCAAGGTAAATTCCTACAGGGCTTCGCCATACAAGCTGAGAGATATCTTCCTCTCTTGAGAGGTTACAATATATATCATAAAGAGAAAGACTTCTAGCGCCTTCTAGAACAAGCAGCCCATGCTGCGTTGAATGCCTTGGAAAGAGGGAACTTGCTCATGCTGGTGTCATCCTTCTAGAAACGGCCTGGAAGAAGCATGTTGTAGATGTCGCAAGTCTTGACTTTACAGCTTAAACCATCTTAAATGTTCTTGCAAAAGCATGGGTCGCTTTGTCTCATCTGCAGCAATAACTTCCTATGCTGACGCTTTCTATGTGCCACCTGGGCTATTCTATTCTTTTCTACGCTTGACTTATGTGTGCGTGGTCGCGCTTTCACTATTTTCTGTCTCTTTCTTGGCAACTCGGCTCTCAGGCTATCTTTTTCTCTTTTGCTGGCTCTTCGAGCTCCTTTCTTGGTGGGTCATTGAGTTTCCCTCGGGTCTTATGCCCCTTTGAATTCTGTCGGGCCTGCACCATTCAAGCTCTTTTGGGCCACTTGTCGTGAAGGCATTAGTCCTTTGGCTTGTCCTCAATGGATGACGCATCCCGTCAAAATTGACGTCTGTGGGCCTCTCACCATTCAAAAACCAAATGGCTATTTCATCACCGTAATTTTGACGTCCACAGGCCCATCACCATTTGAAAGTTAACGGCTAGTTTGTTGCCTTGAATTTGACGTGCTCGGGCCCATCACCCCTTTGGCAATTCCTTCGGCCCTTTGTATTCCTTCGGCCTTTTGCAATTGAACCTTCCCGAAGGGAAGGTGTCCCTTTGGAGCATGGAAAAGGTCCCCTTTTGGGTTGCTGGGAGTCCCCTGATAAGGCACTCACCCTTCGGGCTTCCTTGTCTTTTGAATTGCTTCGGACATTTTGTCTGAAGGAAATCCTCCCTTCAAAGTCCCGGCCCTTTGTTCTTTCGGTCTTTTTCTTCGGACAAACCTTCGGACTTTTTGTCCGAAGGAATTCCTTCGGGCTTTTGTCCGAAGGAATTTGCCTTTGTCCCTTATATTTTCCTTCGGACATTTTGTCCGAAGGACCTTTGCCTTTTGCCGTGGATTTCCTTCGAACAAAAGTTCGAAGGAATCCTTTGCCTTGCTCACTTTTCCAAAGGAAACTTTCCTTTCGGGTCTTCTGCCTTGTTCTCTTAGAATGTGCTTCTGTCCTCCACAAGGATATCTTGGGCCCAAAGTTGCCCTTCGGAGCCTGCTGAACGGTCCCATTTGGTCACCTGCCTGCCCTCCGCAAGGGCACTTGTCCTTCGGACCCTTGTGAAAGACTTGTATCTCTTTAAAGTTGGCTCATTCTTTTGGCCAAAGGCTTGTGAAAACTAGCTGTCCACAGTGAAATAAACCTCTAGATCAACCCGAAACATCTACAAAGCTCAAATCACTTGGCTCTTTACAGAATAGGTCTACTACAAAGGGAAATGGCACAATTGCAGTAGAGGACAGCAGGGAAAGAAAGGAGACCAATTTTTTGGCTTGTAGGACCAAAAATGGTCAACACAATGATGATATGGAGATGCTAAGCCTTCACCCAAAACTTGGTATGGAAGAAACGCTCTCATTTGTCAGAGGTGTCTATGATAGTGGCCTTGGTACTCAGATAAGTGGCATCTGGGTCAGTGTCATCCATTTGCACAAGACTTGATGTAGATTGCACAATCAAGAATTGTTGTGTACAACATTCATAATTGCTATGTGAGCTTGTGGGATGTTGATGGCACCATTTGTCACCTTGGTTCTTCTTGCCTTTGTCTAGTGCAGAAGATGTTGAAGTCTTCTATTGTTGCGCAACCTTCTTAGGTGACTCCCCCTTGTGTCACATTTTCTACTTATGTGCAATAGTGTTGATGAGTTTTGTATGGGTTGATTCTTGTGGGCGGTGCTAGATGAAGAGAATTTTTGCTTCATTTTTGCCTTAGCTTCGATCTTGGCTACATTGCAATATGCTCTTCCCCAATGTGTCAGATGTCAAGAATTCCATCTTTGCGTGAATATATAGCGAAAGTCCATTGATAAACTTCAACACTTTATGTTGTTATGCCAAGTTCTTGTGTAGGCATGTAGTTCAGTCATGGAACTCGTTGGTGTACTCCTCAACTGATCATTCCTTATGTTGGCACAACTATTGTAACTTGATGTATTCATCCTCAGTGCTTGAGGGGGTAGTACTCATCCTTCAAGGAGTCAACAAAAGACTTGCAACTCTAAATGGACTCGTCCTTTCGCTCGCATTGCACGCTGAAGTTTCCCACTAGTGGGACACTGAAATGGACATTTTCAACATAGCGAAGGTTCAACATTGGTAAAATGATTGACTAAGAAGTATGTCTCAAGTTGTTAGACCCAATCATCCAATGTTGTGGCATTGATTTTTCCTTTGTACACTGGGATGTCAAAATCGATTTGCACTTTGAAAGGAGCTTGCTACTAGAAAAATGTATGCATAGGCCATGTGGAAGTAGTGGATTGTGGCCCAAGCTGTAGCATGAGTTCACAAAACTGGTCAAAGAGTTCAGTGCACTGTTCCTCAAGGGAGTTGGGAATGAGCTTTTGGACATCTGGCGATGCCTCAAAGAATTTATGGGATTTAGCCATCTTATTCTTGCTATGGTGTTCCTTTGCATACTATGAAACATAATTGTCTGGTAGTCCTTTCTCATATTGCACTCGTTTGTTTACAAGCATATGAGAGTTCTTGCTTTGATACCAATGATCTGCACCATAGGGCCTAAGATGCCAATGTAGTGGACAATCTCGCGCTTGGAGACAAGTTGCAGATTGTAGAATGCACAGAAGGTAATATAAACAACAAAAAACCAAACACACATTCAAATGTGGAAATCTGATATGCAAAATTGCAAATTCTATTCAATATGCAAAATAGGGAAAAAGTACTGTTGACCATTTTTGGTCCTGCAGGCCAAAAAACGGTTTTCCTTTTGTTTCCTTGCTGTCCCAGTCTTTGATGTTTTCACCTTGCTGCAATCGTGTTTTTTTTGTCCCCTTTGCAATAGTCCTAGTCTTATAAAGAGTTGAGAGATCCAAGAACTGTAGGTTTTGTTTCAATATGGAGCTTATTTCACTTCGAGCGATTGCCTTGCATTTACTGCTTTGGAAAAAAAGGTCGTTTACTACTTTCTGATAGAGTCCTCTCTTTGCTTCCTTCCCTTCACTTGTCTATGAGATGTCAATCTTCTAACTGCACGAATATCCCAGCCAACAATCAAGGTAGATGTACGATGAACAGTTTAACTTTTTCTCTTCAGCTCAAATGTTCTTCAACTTCTTACAAAAACTGTTGTTGGCCCCCAACACTTTTTCTTGCAAAATCGTCAGGCCATTGTGGTTCCACAAGAGAGAGATCTCTAGCAAGCACATTCTCCCTTGAAAAAGATACGCTAACCAGTGTTTCCAATCATGTGAATTGCTAGAACATTCGCCATTTCTTTTCTTCCCATTTTTTTTCTTTGTAATTCATTCCCTTTTTCTAATGTGCAATTCTACCTTCCTATTGTAAATGCAAGAATCTACATTCAAGAAATCCAGGAAGATAAGAACTAAACCTCTTAAATTGGGATCTCTAAAGCAATGCAATTTCAATTTCTTGAGAAGTTCAACTAGTTGTATCAGCTTTTTGATCCACGTTAGTATTGAAAGGCCTGCATCCATAATGAGGTGAAGTCTGTAGCAAGTTCATCCTCCTTAGAACTGGCTTATTCCCATACAGTTGTCTTCCCATCAGAAATGAGTGCCACTTAAATCAATATTTTAATCCATTTTGTCACTTTTAAAAGAACGGATTCCAGGGTTGAATTTTGATACAGCTTCCTCTGAATGACGGAATGAGTAGCCTCAAGGTTCCTCCAATCTTTTATTCAAATTCCAACAAAGGCTGCTGTCACGAACAATGATTAGGGTCCGGTATGTTGAGTCTAAGCTGGCAATGATACCAAAAGTGTAGGGGATTGTTTTATTATTCAGGTTGCAACTCAGAATAGAAATATTGAAAACGAAGGAACTGTCAAATATCATGTTAATATTTAGAGATGTATTACATCATAGAGTCATAAAAAAAATTATAACTGTGTTATGATTATCAATGTAAACAAAACATAACGTGCATAATGAAAGTGGGAATTTTATTTTCTTATTCAATTATTTGCAATGTATATGTAGAACATTCACAGGTGAGCATGATATGGTCCCTGCTCCCTACACTTAAGAGGAACATCACACAACATTATCAGGTCACATTGTATATAAACAATGTTGATGAAGAGTGACAACAGTTGGCTACAGCACGACACATACCTCCCATTTAACTTTAAATATAAAACTAGAAGTGTGCGCATTTCCTTACATTGGTACATATATTATAATCATGCATGATTAGTTTCTAAAAGCATATTAAGAGAGTAGAGGTCACCTTTATCTCAGTTTATTTGCTGATACGGGATACCTAATGGATTGCATTGGACATAGATAAGAAAAAGAAAAATTCCTCCTGCAACCTGGATAAGAAATTTAGAAAATGCAAAATTCCTCCAACAACTTGTAAAGAATGATAACAAGGAAGATAACGAGCAAACCTAGCAAGCGCCGCAAAACCACTGCTGCTTATCCATTCTATCCTATTCTATCCTATTGCGGAAGGCAGCAAGCACCTTCAGAAAAGTGAACAAGGCAGAAAAGAGGTGAGTTTTCACAAGGGAAATTTTCAAAACTTGAAGGCATTTCCTAAAAAATTGAAAAGGGTGGTTCAACGTCGGGGTTCAATGGTATGAAATGAACTACACAGACCGACCAACAATCACATGATCTTTCCAGAAGCTTTGAACTTTGAACTTAGAAATATTGAAATATTGAACCATTGAACCATGGTTGGTTCAAGCGGTTGGTTTAAATAGTAGGTTCAACGATGCATCGAATTCAAAAGGAGACTGAGTGAACCTAACTCTGTATTGAACGGTTGAACCATTGAACCGCTCAACTCCAAAAAAGGGTTCAAGTTCAATCGAAAGTTCAAAGTCATAGCTAAAAAGGAAGCCCGAAACGGCCTACACAGTTCGCAAAAGGGGCACCAGATTTGCTTCAGAGGGCTTTTAATCGGCAAAAATACCAAGTTCAAAAGGCCAAAGGATCATTTTCAAAAGCCCGAAGGGCAAGTGCCCTTGTGGAGGGCAGGAAACACTTAAAAAGGGACCAAAGTGGACAAGGCAAAAAAAGGGCAGAGTTTCCTTTCGGAGAAAGACAAGGCAAAAGACAAAAGATTCCTTTGGACATTTTGTCCGAAGGAAATCCAAGGAGTAGACAAAGGTTGAATTCCTTCGGACAAAATGCCCGAAGGAATTCCTTCGGACCTTTTGTCCGAAGAAATTCACAAGGCAAAAAATCAAACGGAAGAAAACCCTTCAGAAAGAAATCCGCAGCAAAATGGCAAGAGCAAATTCTTTCGGACAAAAGTCCAAAGGAATTCCTTTGGACATTTTATCCGAGGGAAAAGCTCGATCGAAAGAAACAAGTGGCAAAACTTTTTGAAGAAACATTTTCTTCGGACAAAATATCCGAAGGAATTCTTTCGGGCAATTTGTCCGAAGGAATTGAGAGGCCAAGGCAACCCGAAGGATCCCGAAGGGCAAGTGCCCTTGCGGGGGACTCTCGGCTGCCAAAAAGGGGACCTTTCTCCAAGCCAAAGGGACACCTTCCCTTCAGGAGGGTTCAACGACAGAGGCCCGAACAAAGAAAAGTCCGAAGGAATACTTTGGAAGGAAAGAAAGCCGAAGGAATTACCAAAGGGGTGACGGGCCCAAAGACATCAAATTCAGCATCGCGAACTAGCCGTTGAGGTTCAAACGTCTGGTGACATCCCCATGGACGTCAAATTCAAGGAAATGGAATAGCCGTTGATTCTCATATATTTAAAGACGGGCCCGCGCATGGAAAGGAGTTAGAAGAGACATCGAAAGAATTCATAAGCGCGAACCCGAAGGAATTCAAAGGCCTTAAGGCCAAAGAGAAGAGACCGCCGAGAAAGGAGCCCGAAGAGCCAAGGATTAACAAAAGATAGCCCCGAGGGCCGAAAGAGCCAAGAAAAGACAAAAGCTGAGAAAGGACAAAAGCCAAGTGCAGAAGTAGACAAAACAGTCCAGGTGGCAAAAGAAAGCGTCGGCATAAGGAGTTATTGCTGCGGTTGAAACAGTGTCCGCCAAGTGGTCATCAAGGAGCGCAAACAGTGAAGGCATGTCCTGTTTTTTCCTCATTTTGCATTAATGAGCAAACAACCGTGTGAATCTCTTTAAGAAGCGGTCTTGTTTGCAGACAAAAGGGCGTGGCCCATGCTTTCACCATGACATTTAATATGATTTAGGTGCAAAAGTCAAGACTGGCAACTGACACAGCATGTTCTTTCAGCGACTTCCTCTTCCCAATGTTTTCAACGCAGCATGGGCCACTTGTAAAAAAGGGCACCACTGCTTCCTCTTTCTCTATATATATTGTAAACTCTCATTTTGAGAAGATATCTCTTAGCTTGTATGGTGAAGCCCTGCAGGATTTTACCTTGAATCAATACATAGCATTTTTTACCTCCATTTTGAGTTGGCACTTTTGCATATGTCTATGGTTTTGTCTTGTGTGAAGTCATTTTCTTTCATGCTTTCACAGAATGATTCCAAAATGTCTAGTGTATTGTGAGTTCTTTTGCAGGTCAACGAGAAGTGTCCACAACAGAGTATAGGCGCATGTGAACAGGCTGCCATAGTGTGTCTTAGAACACTTGTGGTAGTTCTTCCTCCCTGTATCTCCAGAGGACACCTGGCTCACTGATGCAAAAGAGTTTCTCGTATCAAATGAAGTGTATATCAGCTTGTTCTTGGTGTAAAGTGTATGTCAAAGCTGAGTAGATCAAACTTGTTTGGTGTATCACTGCTTTAGTTTAAGTTTTATTTTTAGTAATCCTTCTCTCTTTTCATCCCCCCCCCCATTATTAGCAGTAAAAAATCCAGGACCACAAAGATGCATCAAAGGGAGCTAGCCCTTATCTAGAGATTCTCCTCTCAGTTTTGCCAGACCCACAACAAGAGGGGAGTCTCCATTGTGCTGCGTGGAAGACAAAAGATCAGCCTCCTGTCCAGGGTGCAATCCACAACGTCAACAGTTTTTGGCACGCCTGGTGGGACCCGTTTTAACACTCAGAAAAGTTCCAAAATTGGTGCTGGTCCTATTACAGTAAGAATGAACCACTAATCCAACATCTGACTTCTAATCAGGTGATTGTGGGACAATTTTTTATCCAGAGAGTTGAAAATTTTTGGTGTTTTCTTCAACCAACCAGCCTTTGGAGGCTTTGCATCAACACCAATGGCGACTCCGAATTGAATCAGCTGGTTAAGCAGTCCTGGTGCCATCAAGAAATCACATTTTTGGTATGTATAATTCCATTACTCAGAAGTATGGGCCTTGTGTTCCTTCATATAGTTTTGATCAAGCTCAGATTGTCCATCAAATCACCTCAAGCAACAAGGATGCATACGGTTATGAGTTTTGCCCTTTGCAGGTTGGTGAAACATTGCGGGCTTTGCCTCTTCCTCCTCAGTTTGAGCAAGTCCTTGGCCAGCCTGGCTATGATCCTTACCAGCCTTGTGTTGATCCTTATCAGGTCCAAATGACCAGTCTCAGCCCTGTCATGAGCTATATCAGTCTTATGCCCAGTCTTCTCAAAGTGTTACTTCTCCTACTCAACCTAATCCTTTTGCCAATCAGCCCATTTCCACCTTCAAACAAGCACTGTTGGGATATAAAAAGTATGTAGTGGAGCTTGACACTAGAAGGGGATGTGGACAAGAAATTCTTGATCATTCCATCCATCAAGTGAGAAGTGCATTAGGTTTGGTTAAGAGTGAATGGACTCCTATTGAAAGAGCCAATTGGCATCTTTGGAAGAGAA
Organism: Torreya grandis; assembly: GCA_037957365.1. Classification (NCBI taxonomy): domain Eukaryota; kingdom Viridiplantae; phylum Streptophyta; class Pinopsida; order Cupressales; family Taxaceae; genus Torreya; species Torreya grandis. Next base: position 1,971,036 of record JARHVA010001695.1, on the reverse strand, counting down.
GCTGAGTATTCATGAGAGGCAGCCTTACCAAGTCTATCAACCTGCATACCCGCTGCCCCAAGTTTCATATCAACCATACGCAATCCCTACTCCTAAGCCAAGTCAAGCCTGTCAAAGTCCTTTCCCCAATCATGTTGAGGAGAGTTTTGAACAGTAAATCTTGTGTTTAAGACCGATCTCGATAAGCAGATTGAATTGGCAAATCCTCACATGCAATAGTCTATGTTGGCAGCAAGGGAAGTGGAATCCAAACCCTCACTACCCTCTCACATCGCACCCCCATCACCCCAAAAGGAGACTTCCAGTCCTAAGATCATGAGCTGGAGTAAAGTAGTTGAGTCATGGAGCAGCAAGGAGGAGAACGACATTGTTCAAGAGTGTGAGGTACAAAATGAGGCTAGTCTTTCTCAAGTCCCTCCCACCTTTCCTCAAGAAGCTTCTTGTACTCCATGGCAGCCTTCATGCACTCCCCATTTCCATGATGATTCCTATGACCTCCAAGAAAGACTCTTTCAAGAGAATATAGCCAAGCAAATTGCAGAATTGGAGTCCAAAATGAGGTACCTCAACCAAAGTGTGAGGGATGGTTTAGGCCAAGCAGAAGATCCTACGTCTGAACACACCCCATCTACACTCCTCCAAGAGAGCTATCAATCCACATATGATATAGATAAAGTACTGGCCAAATGGAAGGAAGAGAATCATTCGATTCTAGCTCAAGGACTGCCTCCTCTTTCACATGAGTTTAACCATCAGCGTTCCACTTCATCCCTTCTCAAGGAGGAACCTGTTTTGCAAGAGGCAAGTGAAGAAGAGAGGATCCAATTTGCAGCTGCCCAGGAGGCTCTCATGGATGACAACGAGGAGGAAATCATCATGGATGCTCCTTTTGAAGACATCATCAACAATGAAGAAGACACAGGTCATGCATACATACGGATGTTCTAGCAATATGATGAGGAATGTAAGCATGGTGAACTCTCCCCCCTTGTTTGATGAACTTCCTTGTTGCTTTGATGAGGAATATGACCATGCCATGGAACCCGAGTTGGAGGAGAATCAGGAGGATGTCTTTGAAAATCTAGAGACTCTGGTTTTTGAGCAAGGAAAGGAGAGGCCTGTCCATCTTGATGAAAGCTTTGAAGAAGAGAGCCTTGAGCAAGAAGGTGATGTTCTGTGGGATGAGCAAACAGTTTATGATCTCATTTCAGACATCACAACAGTCACCCTTCTTCAAAAAAGCCATGATGAAGTAGAGGATCAGTTTGACAGGGTTTTCAATGAAGCAGAAGGGAACAAGTCAATCCATGATGCATATCAAGGGGCTTATGGTGATAAGCTAACAACCATTGATTTCTTGATGAAAGACACTAGCATAAAAGGACCAGTATTGGGCAAGCTTCCAAGAGCAAGATGAATACATATATGTTGGAAGCATGTTTGACCCTGATTCATTCGGATACAAGCCAAGTAAGGTGGCAGGCAAGAAGAGCAAGTCACCAAACCTCCATTCCATTCAACCACTTGTCTGGCACCATAAGTTTTCTTGCCATGAAGGAGACTTAAGAAGTTTTCCCTTTGATCTAGGAGGGAGGCAAATATATCTGGTTAACTGTACATAGTAGTTTGTTTTCAGTTTTTCTTTCCCTGTCTTCCCTAAGTGTTGTTTGCACAGATGTAGTGTTTTTTAGCCTTTGTTGCGTGTGTTTTCCTTTGTGTTTGAGGTAAAAGCTTTGTTGATTCATAGGTCTTTAGAACGCTGTTGCTAACTTTTTCAAGCTGCATCCTGACTCCATGCCCAATGGACTTTGAGGCTACCAGTCTTCTTCAGCATAGCAAGCATGCTTCCCCTGGGAATCGCCAAATTGTTGACCATTTTTAGTCCTGCAGGCCAAAAAACGGTCTTCCTTTTGTTTACTTGCTGTCCCAGTCTTTGATGTTTTCACCTTTCTGCAATCGTGTTTTTTTTCCCTTTGCAATAGTCCTGGTCTTATAAAGAGTTGAGAGATCCAAGACCTGTAGGTTTTGTTTCAATATGGAGCTTATTTCACTTCGAGCGATTGCCTTGCATAGTTCTTTTCGGCAAAAAGGAATGGGCTGGTTCTAAAGGGAAGCAAGTCTTTCAGCAGGCTCCAAAGGCAAAGTGCCCTTGTGGAAGGCAGCAAGCACCTTCAGGAAAGTGAACAAGGTAGAAAAGAGGTGAGTTTTCACAAGGGAAATTTTCAAAACTTGAAGGCATTTCCTAGTAAATTGAAAAGGGTGGTTCAACGTCAGGGTTCAATGGTATGAAATGAACTACACAGAACGACCAACAGTCACATGATCTTTCCAGAAGCTTTGAACTTTGAACTTAGAAATATTGAACCATTGAACCATGGTTGGTTCAAGCGGTTGGTTTAAATAGTAGGTTCAACGATGCATGGAATTCAAAAGGAGACTGAGTGAACCCGACTCTGTATTGAATCGTTGAACCATTGAACCGCTGAACTCCAAAAAATGGTTCAAGTTCAATCAAAAGGTTCAAAGTCATAGCTAAAAAAGAAGCCCGAAACGGCCTACACAATTCGCAAAAGGGGCAACAGAGTTGCTTCAAAGGGCTTTTAATCGGCAAAAAGACCAAGTTCAAAAGGCCAAAGGATCATTTTCAAAAGCCCGAAGGGCAAGTGCCCTTGCGGAGGGTAGAAAACACTTAAAAAGGGACCAAAGTGGACAAGGCAGAAAAAGGGCAGAGTTTCCTTTCGGAGAAAGACAATGCAAAAGACAAAAGATTCCTTCGGACATTTTGTTCAAAGGAAATCCGAGTAGACAAAGGTTGAATTCCTTCGGACCTTTTGTACGAATAAATTCACAAGGCAAAAAACCAAATGGAAGAAAACCCTTTGGAAAGAAATCCGCAGCAAAATGGCAAGAGCAAATTCTTTCGGACAAAAGTCCGAAGGAATTCCTTTGGACATTTTGTTCGAGGGAAAAGCCCGACCGAAAGAAACAAGCAGCAAAACTTTTTGAAGAAACATTTCCTTCGAACAATTTGTCTAAAGGAATTGAGAGGCCAAGGCAACCCTAAAGATCCCAAAGGGCAAGTGCCCTTGCGGGGTACTCTCGGTTGCCAAAAGGGGGACCTTTCTCCAAGCCGAAGGGACACCTTCGCTTTGGGAGGGTTCAACAACAGAGGCCTAAACAAAGAAAAGTCCGAAGGAATACTTCGGAAGGAAAGAAAGCCGAAGGAATTACCAAAGGTGTGATGGGCCCAAAGACATCAAATTCAGCATCGCGAATTAGCCGTTGAGGTTCAAACGTCTGGTAACGTCCTTACAGACGTCAAATTCAGGGAAATGGAATAGCCGTTGATTCTCATATATTTAAAGACGGGCTCATGCATGGAAAGGAGTTAGAAGAGACGCCGAAAGAATTCATAAGCGCGAACCCGAAGGAATTCAAAGGCTTTAAGGCCAAAGAGAAGAGACCGCCAAGAAAGGAGCCCGAAGAGCCAAGGATTAATGCAAGATAGCCTCGAGGGCCGAAAGAGCCAAGAAAAGACAAAAGCTGAGAAAAGATAAAAGCCAAGCGCAAAAGCAGACAAAACAGTCCAGGTGGCAAAAGAAAGCGTCAGCACAAGGAGTTATTGCTGCGGTTGAAACAGTCTCCGCCAAGTGGTCATCAAGGAGTGCGAACAGTGAAGGCACGGCCTATTTTTTCCTCATTTTGCATTAATGAGCAGACAACCGCGTGAATCTCTTTAAGAAGCGGTCTTGTTCGCAGACAAAAGGGCGCAGCCCATGCTTTCACCATGACATTTAATATGATTTAGGCGCAGAAGTCAAGACTGGCAACTGACACAGCATGTTCTTTCAACGACTTCCTCTTCCCAATGTTTTCAATGTAGCATGGGCCACTTGTAAAAAAGGGCACCATTGCTTCCTCTTTCTCTATATATATTGTAAACTCTCATTTTGAGAAGATATCTCTCAGCTTGTAAGGCAAAGCCTTGTAGAATTTTACCTTGAATCAATACATAGCATTTTTTACCTCCATTTTGAGTTTGCACTTTTGCATATGTCTATGGTTTTGTCTTGTGTGAAGTCATTTTCTTTCATGCTTTCACAGAATGATTCCAGCATGTCTAGTGTATTGTGAGTTCTTTTGCAGGTCAGCCAGAAGTGTCCACAACAGAGTATAGGCGCATGTGAACAGGTTGCCATAGTGTCTTTGAACACCTCTAGTAGTTCTTCCTCCCTGTATCTTCAGAGGACCCCTAGCTCACTTATGCAGAAGAGTTTCTCGTATCAAATGAAGTGTTTATCAACTTGTTCTTGGTGTAAAGTGTATGTCAAAGCTGAGTAGATCAAACTAGTTTGGTGTATCACTGCTTTAGTTTAGGTTTTATTTTCAGTAATCCTTCTCTCTTTTCATCCCCCCCATTGTTAGCAGTAGAAAATCCAGGACCACAGAGATGCATCAAAGGGAGCTAGCCCTTATCTAGAGATTCTCCCCTCAGTTTTGTCAGACCCACAACAAAAGGGGGGTCTCCATTGTGCCGCGTGGAAGACAAAAGATCAGCCTCTTGTCAAGGGTGCAATCCACAGCGTCAACAAGCACATTTGCATACAAGATCCAATAAGACTAGGAATGCTAGTTCTTGTGATCTGAAGGCAAATGCTTCCTTGTTAATTTGTCTAGATTGAATTAAAGAAATGCAGAGCTACATATGTGTTTGAAAGTTAAATATAGAAAAATGCTAACAAACTCCTATGTGGTTTATGTGTGATCTCTCTCGTCTTTGATCCCCTATGGGTTGGATGGTTACAATATATACATCATTACAAGAAGTAGTTACAACTAATGACAGTTACAAAAGGGTGGTAGTTCATCTTTTGGTCGACTGACAGTTGAGCTTCATGTAAGGGCACGATTAGACTTTTAGCTATGTGGTTCCATTGACAAATTCTCTAACATGCCGCAAACTTGGAGGATGCCAGTGCACACTTTGCATGGTAGGAGGAACCTAACATGTGGATGCTAAGTGTGTGTGTGATTGCATGTACAAGGGACCTGCATGGCCCTACGATTGTGCAGAGGCATTGCAAGGCCAGTCAACTAATGTGCACATGTTGTAGATGGATGTGTTGCACGCAAAGTTCAGAAGTGCTTGCGTGGTGTTGGATTTTGCATAAGTGGCACAGAGATGAGGTACCAAAAATTTGTCGCATGGTACAAAATACTGCATGCATGGGGAACCAAGCATCAAAGTGAGGAGTGCAAACCCAAGCGGAAGTTGCACACGGATCACCTATTGTGCAAAAAAATCATTTTGTTTTAGCTTGGAACCCTAGATGCAACCCACATGAGCCTTTGTCATTGCTTAAAACAATTCAACAGGACACGGTGAAGATCGAGGACCTAAATCTCATCATTTTTTGGTTCAAGAGGAACCCAAGTTGCGTGGATTCCTTAACGTCACCCATGGCACATTCAATGTTCGGCCATGTCTCGATATGTTTTACATAGCAAACAACCTACTTCCACCTATTATGTCCCATTGGGATTTATGACTCCATCTTTGCCATGTAGGTCTTCTTGACTTTGTGGAAAAAACTGATAATAGATATCTGAATGGAGAGTGCAACTTGACCATGTGGCAATGTTTAGGCTTGTACTCATACTAAATGCCTGCGAATTGCAGAATGACCTTGTTGCGATCCATGCTTTTAGTTGTTTGCTCCTTAATGTGGTAGGTGAAGAGATAAAAGGTGAACCATCTAGAAAAGCGATGAATAAAAGGGTTGAAATGAACAAAGGTGCAGGTAGGTAATAGTTTGATGGAGGAGACATTAAAATGCTTAGTACATTTAAATGAACAAATTAAAAAAATATAAATCCATAGGGCGAAGACTGGAAGATGTGGGGTAATGGGGAACCAAGCACTAGGGGAAATATTCAAACAATCCGAAAAGTAATACAAGTGGGTGGAGGAAGGAGAAGTTAACATTATGAATAAAGAAAGAAAGTAGGAATATATCATAATGTTGAGAGTGAATATGATTAGACTTATGTACATGGGTCTACAATGCCTAGCTAGGGGGGATAGGAACTTTCACTTTCTCTTTGAGTCTAAAAGATATTAGAAAAGGCAACATAAGGCTATTATTGTTCATTGCTTGTTAGGATCGTGGGTAGTGTTGACCATTTTGGCTCTGCAGGCCAAAATCGGTCTCCTTCCCCTATTGTTTTGAGCCAGTTCAAATTTGGTTGCACAAGTCTTTCGGCAAAATGAGGAACCAGTTCAATGGTTCAACATCGAGGTCCAATGCCATGAGCTTTCCAAGAACTTTGAACCATTGTTGGTTCAAAGGTTTGGTTCAACGGCTTGGTTCAGAGGCTTGGTTCATCGGCTTGGTTCAAAGGCTTGGTTCAATGGTTTGGTTCATCGGCTTGGTTCAACGGCTTAGTTCAAAGGCTTGGTTCATCGGCTTGGTTCATCGGCTTGGTTCAAAGGTTTGGTTCAATTGGTTGGTTCAAGCGGTCAAATGAATGAGTAGAACACAGTATTGAACCATTGAACCGTTGAACCAATTGTTGGTTCAATCAATTGGTTCAATCGGAAGGTTCAAGGGAATCTCCCAAAGCTCGAAGGACAAGTGACCTTGCAGAGGGCAGGGAACACTTGCAAAGGGATCAAAGAAAAGGCCGAAGGAATCGACCAAATGGCAACGGGCGCGCAGACGTCAACTTTGCAGAAATGAAATAACTGTTGGTTTTTTAATGAAAGGCACAAACCCGAAGGAATTCAAAGGCTTAAAGCCAAAAGGAAGAAATCGTCGAGGAGGGAATCCAAAGAGCCGAAGAATTAGCAGAAGATAGCTCCCGAAGGACGAAGGAGCCAGAAAAGACAAAGCCAAGAAGAGGCAAAAGAGCCAAGTTCAGAAACGGACAAAATAGTCCAAAGGCAAAGGAAGGTGTCGACTCAAGGAGTTACTCCAGCGGTTGACACAGTATCTGCCAATTGGTCATCAAGAGGCGTGAACAGTGAACAGCGCGACCCATTTTTCTTCACTTTGCATTGATGAGCAGACAAGCCACGTGAATGCCTTGAAGGAGCGGTCTTGTTTGCAGACAAACGGCGCGGCCCATAATTTCACATATGACGTTTAATATATCTTAAATGCCTAAAAACAAAATAGGAGCTGACACAACATTATCTATCAAGCGGCTTCCTCTTCCCAATGCTCGGAACGCACATGGGCCATTTGTAAAAGGGCGATAAAAGGCCTCTTTCTTCCTCTATATATGAAAAAATTCTCATTTTGAGAAAGGGATCTCTCACATTGTAAGGTGAATCCCTGCCATTTTTCACCTGGAATCAATAGAATACACATTTTTTACCTCTATTTTGGTTGGATATATCTCTGAGTGCATCTGAGTGTTAGTCTTGTGTCCAGTCATTGCTTCTTAATGCTTTCACAGGGTTGACACCAACGTACTTGGTATATATAAAGAGCCATTCCTGTAGGTGATAAGAAGCGTTGTTCCTGGAGCGCAGAGGCAGAAGGAGGTTACTAGACAGTGTGCTCTTCCTACAGCGCCTATGGTAAGTCATTTTTCTATGCGTTTTCATTAAAGCCTCCCTGTCAAGCTCCCTGCAGTCTGGTCCTTTTACCAGTTAAAGTGTATGAATGTGTTCTTGTGGTTCAGAGTGTGAGTGTGAGTAGATCAAACTTGTTTGGTGCATCACCCTATTAGGTTAGGTTCTATTGTTTTCAGCATCCTTCTCTCTTTTCAACCCCTCCAATATATATATACGTATTAGCAACTTACTGGAATAACTCAAATGCATCAAAGGGATCTAGCCCTTATCTATAGACTCTCCCCCCAGTTTTGCCAGGCCCACAGGCAAGAGGAGAGTTTCCATTGTGATGCGTGGAAGACAAGAGCTCAGTCTCTCGTCAAGGGTGCAATCCACTGCGTCAACAGTTTTTGGCACGCCCGATGGGACCACGGTTTAACACTCAGAAAAGTTTCAGGATTGGTGCTGGTCCTGTTATAGCAGAATGAACCATTAATACAGCATTTGACCTTTAATCAGGTGATTGTGGGACAAGTGTTGTCCAAAGAGTTGAAGAATTTTGGTATGTCCGTCAACCAACCAGCCTTTGGAGGCTTTTTCATCATGTTGGGTGAATATTTTGTCACCAGCTAGCTGATGAGCAAAACAGGTCTCTTCAACCACAGTATAGGGAGATTGGTCGTCCAGATGTGCGGATTTACCACATCAAAAGGGGACAAATCTCTCCTCTCATCAAGGGGAGGTTCCCTTATAACTATGAGGAGCTATATACTATATATAAGTAGAAAATAACACTCAGGGGTAGGACAACACCATTCATCTCTCTTTTTTCGGAGATGATGTACACAAACAGAGGAGAAAATCCTGGTGAAAACACTGAAAGCACTTCTCTTTTTTCAGAAGTGGTCTTGTAGGAAACAGTAGGAGTTCTTTCAGGTAGTGACAAGTAACCAGTAACAGAGACGTAGTAACCAGCAGCCTGAGATGTAGTGCAAAGTCTCTACCTTGATTGCCCAAGGGTGGAATACGAAAGACAATAAGGGCACAAAGTCATCCCAAGGTCCTTTACACAGAAAACAGAAAAAGACAAACACACTAAAGGCAACTGTAGGCAGCACAAAGTCTTCTTACAGTTAGCTTCAGGACACCTTCCTGATTATCTCCACAAATTCTGCTTGTTAGATTAAATAAACAAGAACACATTCAGAAGATAGACATAAGAACAATCTCCTAAAATGATACAAGCTATAACAGCACAAAGTTTGCAGGTAACTTGCTTTCTCATTCAGATAAAATAATATGATTAACAATCTGAGCTCAAAGTCTCAGTAATCGCCTTTCAATTTGGGCAGAGTTTTGCTTCTGTGATCAAAGCGATCTCCTCTTGCACAAAATAAGAGATTACATTATATAGCAGCCAAGAAAGGCCTGGCGCTTTGTTCCATGGAATGGCCCATGCTATGCATTCAATGCCTTGAATGCATTTTCAGTTCTGTCAAGGGGGCCATGCTGGAACAGGGCGGCTGCCTTAACTATGGCGTGCTAATTCATCTAATATGTATCTTCCTTAGTATGGACTGTCTGGTCCTTTTTTTGATGTCTGCACAACTATCCAATTGCCTTTACTTCATGGAAGAAAAATAGGGCGCGTCCTTGATTTGGTGTGCTTTAGAAATCCAATTGATCCACTGTTTCACCTACTGGAAATAACTTCCTTGAAGATATTTTGGCCTTTCCCTCTTTCTGCTATGATTTGAGCCCTCGGCTATCTTTTCCCCTTTCTGGTTTTGTCTTTTCCTAGCATTTGAGCTCTCAAGGCTATATCCTCGGCCTTGCTGGCAATTTACGCTCTTCCATCAGCGGTTCTTCCCTTTGGTGTTTTGGCCTTTGAATGCATTCGAGCCTGTGCTCAAGCCTGCAAAGATCAACAGTTATTTTATTGCCGCAAATTTGATGTCTTCGGGTCTGTCATCCTCCTTAGCAATTCCTTCATGTCTTTCTTGCTTGCTTTGGTTGCTTTCCACTAATCTTAACAAGTGACACTTGGCATTTTCCGCTGTGAAGCAGGCGAGGACACTTGGCAACTTCCGCTTAACTTATAGAAGCTTTAGACACCTTTTGAGAGTCCTGCGGAAGATGACACATGGCGGCTTCCGCTGAGCTCATAGAAACACCATAGAAACATTTGGGACTCATTTGGATTCACGCAGACGCAGACACTTGTCGCTCTTTGTTTGGCCTTAGCAACTCACCCGAGGCCCACCACAGTCCTTATGAAACAAAAGGAAGAAACTGTGGATGTTGACACTTGTCAGCTTCCGCTGAGTTATAGCGAAACACGTGGCACGTTTCGCAGCTTTGAAACTTATTAGAAACTGTGTCCCGACAGACAACACTTGGCAGCTTCCACTTTGATTTTATAAGGGACACGTGGCAGCTTTCGTTGCACTTTGAGGTTTGATCTTTCCCGGAGGGAACCTGCCGTTCAGGGTCTTGAAAGATGGTTCATTTTCTGAGTGTCAAGTGTCTTCCATGAGGGTACCTACCCTTCGAGATCTTTCGGGTGGCCTTCGGGCTTTAATTCCTTCGGACAAAATGTCCGAAGGAATTTATTCACTGTCTTTTTCCATCAGGCATTTTTCCGTGGGCTTTTCTCTTCGGTCGGGTTTATTTCCTTTGGACAAAAGTCCGAAGGAATTCCTTCGGACTTCTTGTCCGAAGGAAATGGTCCTTAACAACTTTGCCGCGGGAACTTTTTCGAAGGGATTCCCTGTTCGCTTTTGCTCGCTGCCCTCTGCAAGGGTACTCGGCTTGGTTCATTTCCCTCCACAAGGGTATCTTTTTCCTTTGGCTTTGGGGCAGCCCCTTGAACCTGCTGATTAAACTGACTTGTTTGAACCAACTTTGGTTCAACGGTTCATTCTTCGTTATTTGGCTAAGTCTTTTTGATCTTTTGAACCAAGCACGTTGAACCAATTGGTTGTTGAACCCGTTGAACCGTTGAACAAAAATGGTTCAAGGTTCAATGGTTCAAGCCTTTGTTTTTTTGCTAAGTGTTTGAAGCCGTGGAACGGTTGAACTTTGAACTTTGACAAATGCGCTTAACTCTTGCCGATGATGTTGAACCTTGAACCCATTGAACCCTTGAACCTTTTTGGTTCAAAGTTCAACAGTTCAATGGTTCAATCCTTGTTTAGAAGCTTGCCGATGAACATTTTTAGTTGAACCAAGGCGTTGAACCAATCCTGAAAATGACTGTGTTGGAAACTTGTTCTTTTGATTGAACTCACCTACAAAAGCCTTTGAACCTGCTAATTTCAAGCATGTTGAGTCCGTAGAAACATATCTACAGAGTCCGTAGATTTAAGCTTGCAGAGTCCGTAGATTTCTGGAAAAGCTTTGAAAAATGAAGAACTTGAAAGCTCATAACAATTTTTGAGAAGGGAAGAGAGAATTTTTGGCTGTGCAGGACCAAAATAGTCATATGTTGTCTCAAAAATGAGTGACATTTTTTGGGGACAATAGCTAGCTCCAATTGGGAAACTTCCTCCAGTTGAAAACTTGAAACACCTGAGGGGAGTAAAAACCAAAATCTCCAGTGCCTTTGAAGTATGCCATTGGGCTATGGAGTCATGCTACCAAAAAGAAAGGCTCCAAAAAATGAAAATGAACAACGCAAAGCAGAAACAAAGACTATACAAATATACATATGTACAGGTGAACTTATCTGATACTTCAAGAATTGAAGTGATTCAGATGCTGCCCATTGTGAGACAATGAAAATGGCGTTCCGTCTTGATAAACCAGCAAGAAACCATTTTGTCCCCAGAATCGATGACGGGTGAATAGAACTCTCCATCAGGAATCACATTTTCTATGCACTCCTTTTGGTTCTCTCTTCTTGCGCCATGGCAAGACGTGGTCTCCAATCCGAAAACCATAAATCTTTGCTCTCTCGGCGAAGAGTTCCTCTTCTTGACTTTGGCGCGTAGCAGTATAGTCCACTACCATAGCTTGTTGTTTTGCTGGTTCAGTCCAGCACATGATTTGATTGTCAGCATCAAACTCCTGATAAAACATCAGTTCAACATCTCCTTTAGCGTGAAGGAGTTTGACACCTTTGTCTTGAGCAGCCTTCAACTTGAGTAACAGAGATTCGTACTTGGCAGTGTTGTTGGCGTTGCTGAACTGCAACTCGTGTGAAGGAGGAAGAATATTATCTTGAAGAGATATCAACACCATCCCGGCTCCAGTATCGGTAAAGGAATTGCTGCCATCAAATTCTCAGATCCAAACATCATCAAAAACTGGTTTTCTATTAGCTTTTTCTTCATTAGAGAGGGAAGATCTTTTTTCATCTGTACTGCGCCCTACCGATTCTTCTGATGTTTTGCTTGAATCAATCTTTGGATCGCCACCTCCAGGACTTTCATCTGCTGAAACATGAACATCCTCAGTAGACAAAAAATAATTACCCCTGCCTAAAGACTCAAACAAAATTTGAGCTTCAGGGGCTGATGTCTGAGTAACAACATATTTTGCTTCCTTTTCAGGGAGCAGCCTCTTCATAACACCTTTGACAGGGACCCTTGCCTCAAATAGGTCCATGCTTAATTCTCCTCCCACATCCTTGCAAAAATTTCATCCAAGTAGAATGCCGTATGAGGCTGGGACGTCGGCCACCAGGACTGTCATCTTGATTCTTTTTTTCGGAAATGTTGCAAATGCAAATTGGGCGTCCTTGATCTGTCCCAGCAGTGGCACTTGTTTGTTCTCCATGGAAAAACATCTCTCAAATGTCTTGGTCAGTGTGAGACCAAGAGATTCTACCACTTTGGCAGGCATGACATTGTCTGAAGCATTGGAATCAATGATGCAGTTGCTCAGCTTGTGACTGTTTATCAATAGGGAAACATAGAAAGGTTCTATTTTTCCAAGGGCAGCAGGAGTAATGACAAGATTGTTTGGAATGGGCATGTTCCTTGGGGGATCATGAGTTACCTTTCTAATCTCTTGTCCTGCAGAGACGACTGTATTCTTCACACACTCCACCAATCTGTCCAACTGCTCAGAATTGGCTTGTAGGAGTTTTCTTGACATGTTCAATTATGTCAAATCACTGAAATGGACTAATAAGAGAGGATGGGAGTTCATCTTTTTGGTTTTTGGGAGGGGGAGGATTGACCTGCGAAGTTGAAGTTGAAGGTGCAGAAATGTTTGGGGTACTTACTTTTTTGGCAATCACCGGGTCCTTTGGCTGGAAAGGCAGAGTGGTTCCATGCTTAGCAATTGAAATTGTTGGTTGAGGTCGCTCCTCTGCTTTCTCCTTATCAGCTGGTTGGGCTGACTGATTCTTGGATCGAGTAAATACCGCGTATGATCCCTCGACTGCTTCACCTTTACTTTTAGGTTCATCCTGGTAATTCAGGAAATCAATGTGGGAGTCACCCGCTGACTCTTCTTGATCCTCCATGAAGAGATCAACGTCATTTTCTTTCTCAAACTCAGGTTGGAAAGAGAAATCATGTTCTGTTTCCAAATATCCAACTGCTGAGTTGGTTGGAGGCGCTTCAAGGGCAAGGTTACTCTGTGGGGGAGGAAGACGATTTGGTTGCCCTTGATTCCTGACAGCATTGCCTTGATATGGTTGATTTTGAAATGTCCTCCTTGGCATATCCCGATTAGGAGGAGCAGACATACCTTGGGCCATTTGTCTCTTCAAGGCTAGCAGTTCATTTGCCAACTTTTGCACTATTTGATCCGTGGTGCTTGTAGATGGATACTCAGAAGATGAAGAGGATTTACTTCTGTTTGGGTCTCTCCTTATCTTCCTTGCCAAGATAAGGTCATCTTCTACCTCAGTAGCCAGGTCCTGAGCAGCAACAAGGTCTATGTGGCCAGCACGTCTCAGCAGAAAACTCACTTTAGGCAATTGTGAGTTGATGAAGAAGCATTTGAAGTTTTCAGGTGTAGGCTAAGCAATAGCAGGAATTCGGTTCCTCAGCATGTCAAACTTTGCTATGAAATCCTTTATAGGTTCATGAGGTTCTTTTCTCATCTGTGTGAGCTGGGCCAGCAAGGCATGTGCATCTTCTGCAGGCTTGAACCTGGCTTCAAATTTAGCTTTAAGTGTGTCTCAGGCAGTCACTGATCTAGCTTGCAGATGGTAAAACCAATCTGCAACAGTAATTTGTAGTGTTTCTACAAAGAGCCTGACTGCCACGTCTTCAAATTCCATGTTATCACACCATAGGGTATGCTAAACGCTGCAATGTGTTCATCAAGGTGAACTATCCCATCCCCAAAGAATTTGGAGAAATTCTTTCTTGAGCTGCGTGGAAGTTCATGCAGGGGTGGAGTCAAATTGAGCGGGCCAAAGAGTTACCCCAAGGGCCTTGAGCCATGATTTGATTATGTAAAAATGGGATAAAAAATTTGGGTGGAGTGTGTATGGGCAAAGCTCTGCTAACAATAGAAAAGGAATGCTAACAATAGAAAAGGAAGCTCTGCCTTATGTTGGTGACCTGGTGTTGGTAGGAGGAAGACTCTTAGTTCGTTGAAGGTGAGGTTGTGGAGGAAACAAATCAAAATTGCTCTGCTGCACCAACTCAAAGACAGGGTCAACACACCTTGAGCTTTCTGGCTTTTGGTATAACGTGGAGCTGCCAGATTGCATAACAAAAATGGGAAAGAACTGGCCCTGCTTCAGCTTGAAGCTTGAGGCTTCAAACTGCGCGTTCTATCCCAGTTAGCATGGGGGTGGAGGAAGATGGTAAGGCTATAATGATAGTGGGTAAGACACGGAATGGAGTTGCCACAGTCTATAATGGATAAGGGTAGGGACTGCTTCAATTTGAAACTTGAGGCTTCAGATTGCATGTAAATCCCCAGCAGAGTCACCAAAAAGACTGTTGCGCGAAGCTGGGAGGAAAAATTAACAATGGGAAAGCACTGGAGCAGCTCGTTCTTCCACAGCAGGATAAATGGATAAGGCTATAATAATAATGGGTAAGACACAAGTGATGTTTCAATCTGAAGTTTGAGGCTTCAAATTGCACAAAATTACTGTCTTCAACGGAGTCGCCAAAAAACTGTTGGGTGAATATTTTGTCACCAGCTAACTGATGAGCAAAATAGGTCTCTTCAACCACAACATAGGGAGATTGGTCATCCAAATGTGCGGATTTACCACATCAAAAGGGGACAAATCTCTCCTCTCATCAAGGGGAGGTTCCCTTATAACTATGAGGAGCTATATACTATATATAAGTAGAAAATAACACTCAGGGGTAGGACAACACTATCCATCTCTCTTTTTTCAGAGATGATGTACACAAATAGAGGAGAAAATCCTGGTGAAAACACTGAAAGCACTTCTCTTTTTTCAGAAGTGGTCTTGTAGGAAACAACAAGAGTTCTTTCAGGTAGTGAAAAGTAACTAATAACAGAGACATAGCAACCAGCAGCCTGAAATGTAGTGCAAAGTCTCTACCTTGACTGCCCAAGGGTGGAATACGAAGGACAATAAGGGCACAAAGTCGTCCCAAGGTCCTTTACACAGAAAATAGAAAAAGACAAACACACTAAAGGCAACTATAGGCAACACAAAGTCTTCTTACAGTTAGCTTCAGGACACCTCCCTGATTATCTCCACAAATTCTACTTGTTAGATTAAATAAACAAGAACACATTCAGAAGATAGACATAAGAACAATCTCCTAAAATGATACAAGCTATAATAGCACAAAGTCTGCAGGTAACTTGCTTTCTCATTCAGATAAAATAATATGATTAGCAATCTGAGCTCAAAGTCTCAGTAATCGTCTTTCAATTTGGGCAGAGTTTTGCTTCTGTGATAAAAAAGATCTCTTGCACAAAATAAGAGATTACATTATATAGCAGCCAAGAAAGGCCTGGCGTTTTGTTCCATGGAATGGCCCATGCTATGCATTCAATGCCTTGAATGCATTTTCAGTTCTATCAAGGGAGCCATGCTAGAACAGGGCGGCTGCCTTAACTATGGCGTGCTAATTCATCTAATATGTATCTTCCTTAGTATGGACTGTCTGGTCCTTTTTCTGATGTCTGTGCAGCTGTCCAATTGCCTTTACTTCATGGAAGAAAAATAGGGCACGTCCTTGATTTGGTGTGCTTTAGAAATCCAATTGATCCACTGTTTCACCTACTGGAAATAACTTCCTTGAAGATATTTTGGCCTTTCCCTCTTTTTGCCACGATTTGAGCCCTCAGCTATCTTTTCCCCTTTCCGGTTTTGTCTTTTCCTGGCATTTGAGCTCTCAAGGCTATATCCTCGGCCTTGCTGGCAATTTACGCTCTTCCATCAGCGGTTCTTCCCTTTGGCGTTTTGGCCTTTGAATGCATTCGAGCCCGTGCTCAAGCCTGCAAAGATCAATAGGTATTTTATTGCCGCAAATTTGACGTCTTCGAGTCTGTCATCCTCCTTAGCAATTCTTTTGTGTCTTTTCCGCTTGCTTTGGCCGCTTTTCGCTGATCTTAACAAGTGACACTTGGCATTTTCTGCTGTGAAGCAGGCGAGGACACTTGGCAGCTTCCATTTAACTTATAGAAGCTTTAGACACCTTTTGAGAGTTTTGCGGAAGATGACACATGGCGGCTTCTGCCGAGCTCCCAGAAACACCATAGAAACATTTGGGACTCATTTGGATTCACGCAGACACAGACACTTGTCGCGCTCCGCTTGACCTTAGCAACTCACCCGGGGCCCACCACAGTCCTTATGAAACAAAAGGAAGAAACTGCGGATGTTGACACTTGTCGGCTTCCACTGAGTTATAACGGAACACGTGGCACGTTCCGCTGATCCAGGCAACCCAGGCAACCATTCGAGGTGACCATTCGGTGGCAGATAAGGTGGCAGTCAGCGCCTCGACTTTTGCTTTGTTTCATCACGTTTTGTCCTCGGTGGCAGTTAGGTGGCAGTCAGTGCCTCAACTGTTGTTTTGCTTTCATTCTGTTTTGGCTGCGAGCGAGTATATCCTCAAGCATTGTATTGTTTTAATGCTGCGTTGACTGTTGTTTTGCTTTAATTCTGTTTTGACTGCGAGAGATGATATCCTCGAGCATTGTATTGCTTTAATGCTGCGAGCGACTATATTCTCGAACGTGATATTGTTCAGTCGTGACCATTAATTCCTCGAGCCACGCAATCTCCCGCGGTGGCCTTCAAAACATGTATAAATATATGGTAACCCAGAAGGGGGAAGCTAGACATCTCTTCGCAAAGATAAGCGCATGTATTGTATTACAGTCAATAAGTAATACAACGTCTCTTCTCAGAGAATCCATTGTTATTTCTATGTTTCTTGAAATATTCGTCAACCAGAACTTCTGAGTTTTGGATCAGTGGTATCAGAGCGGTGTGTCTTGAGAAGTGTATGTTCCCAAGGACGAGGTCAGGATACAGGAGACTTGGGTGGGAAGTGACAGAGCTTCCAGACGCTCACCCGGTGCGCCCCAAACGACCTCAAATGGCAGACGACACTGAGGCATCCGATCCTTTCAAGGAAATGGTGAATGAAGCCCTCCAGCGACAACAAGCGCAGATGCTCCAACAATTTGCTCAGATTCTTCAGACACTCCCGATGGGAAATTCTGGCTCTGCAGCTACACAGCCGGGCTCCTCATCGAGGGAGCTTCCTTTCAGTGCCCCAGCACCCTTCAAGGTTCAGGTAAATTTCGATATTCCCACATTTGAAGGCAAAATTAATGCTGATGTGGTGGAAAATTGGTTGGACCAACTATCGTCCTACTTCTCGGTAAACAAGTTCACCAATGAAGAAAAGATCACTTTTGCTCTTTTGAAATCATCATTGCCCGTGAAAAACTGGTGGGAAGTGTACAAAAAGAAGTTCAATTCGGATATCATTGGCCTTAGGATGGAACCCACCTGGGATGATTTTACCGAAGCAGTAAAAGAATAATACTATCCCCTCGGCGCGTATGATAACCTGTACATACAGTGGCAACAACTCCACCAAGGCAAGGACCAATCTGTGCAAGATTACACAGACGATTTCCATTCTTTGTCTGCAAGACTGGGCATTGAAGATAGTGAGAAACATAAAACTCTCAAATATCGTGGTGGACTACAGTGGTACATCCGGGGGGAAATGGAACTCTTCAATTTGAAAACTCTCGGTGAAGCATATAAATTTGCAGTGAAGATTGAATAGAAGCATGGCAGGAAGAATACGAAGAATCAACCTTCAAAAGGGAAAAGCGACAAGGAAGCAAACACGAGGCCAAAACTGGAAGCAAAAGGAGTTTCAGGATAAGAAATCCCAGAAAGGGAAGGCTGGAAAATGGTGTGATTACCATAAAACTGGTACTCACTCCAAAGAAGAATGTCGAGCCATCAAGTCGCTGCTCTCTGAGTCGCAATACTCGACATCTTCTACTCTGCCTCATACACAACCTAAAGTCGAAGAGGACGAAGAAGAAATTGTGGATGCTGAGCCCGACACCATCGTCGCTTCGTCACAAACCTGTGAGGAAAGCCCAGATGACAAAGAAAGACTGTTTCACTCCAAATTATGGGTAAAAGGTAAGCCTCTGCATTTCATTCTTGATAGTGGAAGTCAAAAGAATTTAATTTCGGCTAAAGTTGTGAGAAGTCTAGGTCTATCCATGAAGCCTCATCCAAAGCCATATAGTATTGAGTGGTTAAGCCTAAGAAGAGACCTTCGCATCACCCATCAGTGTCTTCTTTCATATGCTATAAAACCATTCCAGGATAAAGTCTTGTGTGATGTGGTCAACCTAGACATGTGCGATGTCCTCCTTGGTCAACCGTTCATGTACGAGCGGCATGGCATCTATGAATGCCGAACCCGAAGGATCACCCTCACTCTTGGAACACGGCGCTATAGGGTACCAGAGGTACCACCTCCCACATCCGTTTCCTTGATCAGTGCTAAGTAATGCAAGAGATTGGTGGAGAAGACAAAGCAATTTGTTCTCATGATGATCAAACCACAGAGATCCAAGAAGGCCGATGTTTCGGTTCTAACTACACAATCAACACAACAACAAAAGCAAATAGGACAGATCACAGGCGAATATGCTAACTTATTCAAGTCACCCACAGGAGTTCCACTACATTGCCAGGTAAAACATTCTATCGAATTAATCCCAAGATCACCTTTGCCTAACAGTCCTATGTATCGCAGATCAGTTTTGGAAAACGATGAGATAAAAAGGCAGATTCAAGAATTGATCAAAAGGGGTCACATCAGGCCAAACTCTTCACCTTGTGATAGCCCAATTGTCTTGGCGCTGAAGAAAGATGGAACATGGAGGCTTTGCATTGACTACCGAGCCCTGAATAAAATCTCCGTGAGGAATCGCTACCCTCTCCCCATAATCGACGACCTGCTGGATCAGCTTCGTGGTGCGAAGTTCTTCACCAAAATCGATCTCAAATTTGGTTATCACCAAATTCCCATCGATCCTGTTGATGTCTGGAAAACTGCATTCAAGGCTAAGGAGGGGCTCTTTGAATGGTTGGTTATGCCTTTTGGCCTAACTAACGCACCTGCAACC
Source organism: Torreya grandis (assembly GCA_037957365.1). Classification (NCBI taxonomy): domain Eukaryota; kingdom Viridiplantae; phylum Streptophyta; class Pinopsida; order Cupressales; family Taxaceae; genus Torreya; species Torreya grandis. Next base: position 1,951,892 of record JARHVA010001695.1, on the reverse strand, counting down.
TTCATGAGGATGATGGATGACATCCTACGACCCTTCACCAACTCATTCGTGGTGGTCTACTTAGATGACATTCTCATCTATAGCAAAACATGGGAAGAACATTTGCAACATGTCCGTAGGGTGCTTCAAACTCTTCGGGAGCACAAGTTGTACGCAAATCTTGACAAGTGCACATTCGGAATGATGACAATTCAGTACCTCGGGTACGTTGTGAATGAGGAAGGGGTCCACATCGATCCAGAAAAGATTCGGGTTATTCGAGAATGGCCCACACCAAGGACCCTCACAGAGCTTCGCAGCTTTTGGGGCCTTGAAAATTTCTACCGCAGGTTTGTTCTTGGATTTTCACACATTGCTTGGTCACTAACCCAAGTGACCAAAGGAGGAGCTAAAGCTACATTTCAGTGGTGTGAAATACAACAAAGGGCATTTGAGAATTTGAAGAACAGGCTCTGCTCAGCCCCCGTTCTGGCCTTGCCAGACTTGCATCAGCCATTTGAGTTGATGACAGATGCATCTGAATATGCCATGGGAGCTGTCATCATGCAACATGGCCATCCTGTTGCATACCACAGTGAAACCTTCACTGATACAGTCAGGGAGTATCCAACATATGATAAGGAACTCTACGCCATTGTACAAGCCTGCAAACACTGGAAACACTACATCCTAGGGAAAGAGACGGTCATCCACACTGACCACAGACCATTGGAATTCATCCAGACGCAAAGCAAACTACGAAATGAGAGGCACCAAAAGTGGGCCACGTGTCTTCAGCAATTCCACCTGATAATCAAACACAAAAAGGGGAGCTCAAATACAGCCGCAGATTGCCTAAGCTGCACACCAATTACTGCACTCACAACAGTACTTGACCTGTGCGGACATGAGACTGCCATTTGGGGTGCTCTGTATGAAGCAGATCCTACCTTCGCTGACACATATCAAGCGCTCCAAAAAGGTGAACATGTTTTTGACTTTTATTTGCAAGATAATGTCCTCTGCCATATGGGGCACATCTGTGTTCCCATTGCAGAGCAGCAAAAGATGATATGGGAAGCACACTTTAGTAGGACAGCTGGCCACTTTGGTATCGAAAAAACATTGGCAGTTCTTCAAAAACACTTCTACTGGCCCCATATGCGTAAAGATGTGGAAAGATATCTCAAATCTTGCACCCCGTGTGCAATCGCCAAGCCAACCAATAAGAAGCAAGGATTGTACACGCCATTGCCCGAACCAACCAGGCCTTGGGAATCCGTCTCAATGGATTTCCTCTCAAGTTTGCCCACTTCCAAACATGGCAAGGACTGTATTTTTGTGGCAGTTGATCGCTTTTCAAAAATGGCTATTATGCTTGCTTGTAAGAAAAATATATCGGCTGAGGAAACTGCTCAACTATATTTTAGCCATGTATGGCTCCATTTTGGTCTCCCCAAGTCCATTGTCTCAGATCGAGATAGCCAGTTCCTGAGCACCTTTTGGTCCACTCTATGGAAAATGATGGATACTAAGCTGATGAAGTCCACAACCTTCCATCCACAGACTGATGGTCAGACCGAGGTGGTAAACCGCTTGATTGTTCACATGATTCGGATGTATCACTCCAAACATCCACGCACATGGGACGAGGGACTTCCGTTCATCCAACACGGATACAATCGGGCACTGCACAGCTCGACCAAGCACAGTCCCTTCCACGTATGTTTTGGGTTCCAACCCATGGCACCGATTGAGGTAGCTGTTCCACTCTCCACCATAGAATACACAGCTCATGGAAGCTCCAAGGCAGCAAAAGCGACCAAGTTTATTGAACACATATAGCACATCCAGGAACAAGTCCACGACATCCTGGAGAAGATGAATTAGAAATATAAGCTCCGCCATGACAAACATAGGATTGCACACCATTTTGCTGTGGGTGACAAGGTTTGGTTACGGCTTCAAAAAGAACGGCTTGCAGGTCCACACAGAAAGATTCGGCCTCTGCGATATGGTCCATACACCATCACCAGAAAAGTTGCAGAAAATGCTTTTGAGTTGAACCTACCCACCTACCTCAGTCTACATCCAATCTTCAATGTGGAGCTCCTCAAACCATATCACCCACCTCTATTGGACACTTCAGTTGTAGCAGAATAGCTAGACATTAATGAGCTTGATCCACAGAGCCTTGCCCCGGTCGAAGAGGATTAGATTGTGGACACTTGAATGAAGACAACACGAGGACGCTCTATTCCGCTGTATCGAGTGGTCAGGCGAGGCCAACTTAGCCACCAAGGTGAGTGGCTCACCGTGGATCACATCAAGACACAGCTACCCCACCTGACGGGGAATCTTGACGCAATGGAGACCATTGCTTTTCAAGGAGGGAGGAATGATCCAGGCAACCCAAGCAACCATTCGAGGTGACCATTCGGTGGCAGATAAGGTGGCAGTCAGCGCCTCAACTGTTGTTTTGCTTTCATTCTGTTTTGGCTGTGAGCGAGTATATCCTCAAGCATTGTATTGTTTTAATGCTGCGTCGACTGTTGTTTTGCTTTAATTCTGTTTTGACTGCGAGAGATGATATCCTCGAGCATTGTATTGCTTTAATGCTGCGAGCGACTATATCCTCGAGCGTGATATTGTTCAGTCGTGACCATTAATTCCTCGAGCCACGCAATCTCCCGCGGTGGCCTTCAAAACATGTATAAATATATGGTAACTCGGAAGGGGGAAGCTAGACATCTCTTTGCAGATATAAGCGCATGTATTGTATTACAGTCAATAAGTGATACGGCGTCTCTTCTCAGAGAATCCATTGTTATTTCTGTGTTTCTTGAAATATTCGTCAACCAAAACTTCTGAGTTTTGGATCATCCATAGCTTTAAAACTTATTAAAAACTGTGTCCCGACAGATGACTTGGCAGCTTCTGCTCTGACTCTATAAGGGACACGTGGCGGCTTTCGCTACACTTTGAGGTTTGATCTTTCCCAGAGGGAACCTGCCCTTCGGGGTCTTGAAAGATGGTTCATTTTCTGAGTGTTGAGTGTCTTTCGCGAGGGTACCTACCCTTTGGGATCTTTCGGGCGGCCTTCGGGCTTTAATTCCTTCGGACAAAATGTCCGAAGGAATTTTTTCACTTTGTCTTTTTCCATCGGGCGTTTTTCCGCGGGTTTTTCTCTTCGGTCGGGTTTATTTCCTTCGGACAAAAGTTCGAAGGAATTCCTTCGGACTTCTTGTCCGAAGGAAATGGTCCTTAACAACTTTGCCGCGGGAACTTTTTCGAAAGGATTCCCTGTTCGCTTTTGCTCGCTGCCCTCTGCAAGGGCACTCGGCTTGGTTCATTGTCCTCTGCAAGGGTATCTTTTTCCTTTGGCTTTGGGGCAGCCCCTTGAACCTGCTGATTGAACCGACTTGTTTGAACCAACTTTGGTTCAATCGGTTCATTCTTCGTTATTTGGCTAAGTCTTTTTGATCTTTTGAACCAAGCGCGTTGAACCAATTGGTCGTTGAACCTGTTGAACCCAAATGGTTCAAGGTTCAACGGTTCAAGCCTTTGTTTTTTCGCTAAGTGTTTGAAGCCATGGAACGGTTGAACTTTGAACCTTGACAAATGCGTTTAACTCTTGTCGACGACATTGAACCTTGAACCCATTGAACCCTTGAACCTTTTTGGTTCAAGGTTCAATGGTTCAATGGTTCAATCCTTGCTTAGAAGCTTGCCGATGAACATTTTTGGTTGAACCAATTTTGAAAATGACTAAGTGTTGGAAACTTGTTCTTTTGATTGAACTCACCTGCAGAAGCCTTTGAACCTGTTGAACCTGCTAATTTCAAGCATGTTGACTCCGTAGAAACATATCTGTAGAGTCCGTAGATTTAAAACTGTAGAGTCCATAGATTTTTGGAAAAGCTTTGAAAAATGAAGAACTTGAAAGCTTATAACAATTTTTGAGAAGGGAAGAGAGAATTTTTCACTGTGCAGGACCAAAATATTCATATGTTGTCCCAAAAATGAGTGACATTTTTTGGGGACAACACATCAACACCAATGGCGACTCCAAGTTGAATCTTCTGGTTAAGCAGTTCTAGTGCCATCAAGAAATCACATTTTTTGTATGTATAATCTCATTGCTCAGCATAATGGGCCTTTTATTCCTTCATTTAACTATGATCAAGCTCAGGTTGTTCATGGAATCACCTCAAGCAGTGCTCCTAGTTGCCCTTCAACAATAAGAGAAGTAACGTTGGAGTTTGAGAAGCAAGTGATGGAGATAGACAGATTGGATGAGCAGTATAGATATCAGCAAGAGCTTATGTACAAGGAGTGTTTGTTTAGGCAGGCTCAGACCTTGCAATCCATGAAAGAAGTAGCGAAATGGAAGAGTCCATTCATTCAAAGCAGTCAGCCTTGTGTGCCCCCTCCTATTCTAAAGAAAGCCCCCTCTTGTGCACCAAATCCTTTCTACTAGATACAACTTGCTCACTCTAGCTCATCTGATGCATTAATCAATTCTGCTCTTAATCCCTTGCACTTACCTTTTCAGCATCAAAGGGAACTAGAGCAACCCCCCATGGAGATGAACCTTCTCAATTCCTTAGATTGTGAATCCTCCTTTGAAGGAAATACCATGAACCAGCACATCTTGATGACCATTTTGGTCCTGCAGGCCAAAAATCGGTCCCCCTTTTTCCCCTGTTGTTCTGAACCAGTCCAAAATTTGATTTTTTGCACAAATCTCGTTTCTATGGACTTTGCAGGCGTTTCTACGGACTCTGCTGGCGTTTCTACAGACTCTGCAGGCAAGTCTTTCAGCAGATGAAGAACCAATTCAAAGAGTGCAAGGTTTTACAAAGCTTCTTCGGACTCTTGTCCGAAGAAATTCACAAGGAAAGAGAGCTAAAATGGTTCAAAGACACTTTTCCTTAAGGTTGGAAAAGTGGTTCAACGTTGGAGTTCAATGACATGATCTTTCCAAGAGTTAGCAACTTTGAACCGTTGAACCATTGAACCAGTTCAATCGATTGGTTCAACGCTTTGGTTCAAAGGTTAAGTTCATCGCTTTGGTTCATCGGCAAAGTTGAACAGCGAGGTTCAATCAAATGGTTCAAAGGCTTGGTTCAATTCAGTTGGTTCAATGCTTTGGTTCAATCACTTGGTTCACTCAGTCGGTTCAACGACTTGGTTTAGTCGGCTTGGTTCAAAGTGTTGGTTCAACGTTCGGTTCAACGGGTTGGTTCAAAGGAATGGTTCAATCAGAAGGTTCAAGAGAGTCTCCCGAAGGACAAGTGCCCTTGCAGAGGGCAGTTTCGGACCCAAGTGCCCTTGCGGAGGGCAAGGAACACTTGAAAAAAGGATAAAAAAGTGAACAAGGCCGAAAAGGTAAGTTCCTTCGAAAATTTGTTTAAGGCAAAGAACAAGAATTTCTTCGGACAAAATGTCCAAAGGAATTCCTTCGGACATTTTGTCTGAAGAAATCCTTCGAAAGAAAATTCTGTGGAAAAGACAAGGCAAAGGCAATAATGATTTCTTTCGGACTTTTGTCCGAAGGAATTCCTTCGGACAAAAAGTTCGAAGAAATTCGAGAGAAGCCGTGAAAAAAAACCCAAGAAAAAACTCCAAAGGAAAGGAAACGAGCAAGACAATTCTTGCGGACATTTTGTCCATGGGAAAAATGGCCAAGATAAAAGCCCGACGGAAGAGAAAAGACCCGAAGGAAAGAAAAAGCCGAAGGATGTGACTATCAAAAGGAGCCCAAAGGACCTCGAAAGGTAGGTACCCTTGCAGGGGACTCTCGGCCAAAATGAAGGGACACATCTCCAAAGCCGAAGGGACACTTCCCCTTTGGAAATGATCAAGAGAAAAGAGCCGAAGGAATTGCCAAGGACGATGACGTCCCCGAAGCCATCTAATTCAGGGAAATAAACTAGCCGTTGGATTTCAAACGGTGACGGGCTTGCGAACGTCAATTTTATGGCAAAGAAATAGCCGTTTGATCTTTAAATACTTGAGCGCCAACCAAAAGGGAGCCCAAAGAGCTAAGAGAGCAAAAGGCAAAACCAAGAAAAGACGACGCCAGGAAAAGACAAAAATTAAGAATGAACTCAGTGACCTGCTGATGGAAGAGCCCAAAGAGCCAAAGAAGTAGCAGAAGATAGCCCCCGAGGGCCGAAGGAGCCAGAAAAGACAAAGCCAAGAAGAGACAAAAGAGCCAAGTGCAGAAACGGACAAAACAAGCCCAAGTGGCAAAGGGGAAAGGAGTTATTCCAGCGGTTGGAACAGTGCCTGCCAAGTGGTCATCAAGGGGCACGAACTGTGAACGGCGCGACCCATTTTTCTTCACTTTGCATTAAATTGGCAGACAAACCATGGGAGTGCCTTGAAGGAGCGGTCTTGTTTACAGACAAACGACGCGGCCCATAATTTCACATATGACATTTAATATATCTTAATGCTTAAAGTCAAAACAGGAGCCGACACAACATTATCTATCAAGCGGCTTCCTCTTCCCAATGCTGGGAACGCACATGTGCTAACTTGTAAAAGGGCGCCAAAAGGCCTCTTTCTTCCCCTATATATATTGTAACTTCTCATTTGAGAAAGCCATCTCTCACATTGTAAGGTGAAGCCCTGGCAATTTTCACCTGGAATCAATAGAATACGCATTTTACCTCTATTCTAGTTGGATATATCTCTGAGTGTGTCTGAGTGTTAGTCTTGTGTTCAATCATTGCTTCCTAATGCTTTCACAGGGTTGACACCAATGCACCTGGTATCTACAAGGTGCCATTCCTGCAGGTAACAAGAAGAGCTGTTCCTGGAGCGCAGAGGCAGGAGGTTACTAGACAGTGTGTTTTTTCTATAGTGCCTATGGTAAGTCCTTTTTCTGTGTGTTTCCATTAAAGCCTCCCTATCTAGGTTCCTGCAGTTTGATCCTTTTACCAGTCAAAGTGTATGTATGTGTTCTTATGGTTCAGAGTGTGAGTGTGAGTAGGTCAAACTTATTTGGTGCATCACCCTCTTAGATTAGGTTCTATTTTCCTGTAATCCTTCTCCCTTTTCAACCACCCCATTATATATATATATATATACGTATTAACAACTTATTGGAATAACTCGGAGGCATCAAAGGGAGCTAGCCCTTATCTAGAGACTCTCCCCCCAGTTTTGCCAGGCCCACAGACAAGAGGGGAGTTTTCATTGTGACGTGTGGAAGGCAGGAGCGCAACCTCCTGTCAAGGGTGCAATCCATTGCATCAACAGTTTTTGGCATGTCAGGTGGGACTCAATTTTTACACTTAGTAAAGTTTCAGAATTGATGCTGGTCATGTTACAGCAAAATCAATCATTTTCAGCATCTGGGGACTCCACTGGTAAGAGCTTCAATTTCTGATCAAAGACCAGTCTGACCTCCTATGCCTAAAATCACCACACGATCTGTTGCTAATGGTGTTCCTTTTGAATTCATTGAATTGCCTTTGAACTCAGCAAAGCGACTAAGGTTTGAGAGGACTCATCCTTATTCAACAAATCACTTTCCCAAACCTGCTATAAAATACACCTACGCTAGAAGGCCTCAGTTGCATCTTGTCATAGCTATGGCATTACCTGTTGTGACTTTTCGTGGTCAGAGTCCTTTGAACCTTCAGCGTTATGACCCAATTCTAGGAGCAGTCCTTAAAAGTGTGCCTCCCTTTAATGAAGAGGGGCCCATTACCGCTATTGAACACATCAAAAATATTGCTAACCTCTGCAATATTCACAATGTCACTGAGGAGAATATTGCAATCGGATTGTTAGCATTGTCTTTCAAGGGCAAAGTTCTAGACTGGTATGGGACTTTACCCATGAATTCAGTCGATTCCTGGAATGAATTGGGCACCCTCTTGACGAACCGATTTGAGGAGAAAAACGACCACCTCTCACTTGCCGAGCAACTGACTACAATGAAAAGAGCTCCACATGAATACATGCAGGATTTCAACACTCGGTTTCAGAAGACATGGGATAGAGTCCCCATTCTATAAAACCAACTCCAAGCTATGCTTTCCTCTATTACTTGAAAGCGTTGAACAATGACATTGCTGTTATGATACAATCCATGGGAGGACATGTGCTGCCTGCCGCCTATGACATAGCTATAGCGGCTGAGAATTACCTGGTACAGGCTAGAAAAATAGCTCCCAGGCCTCATATGCCGCTCTTTTTTGAAATGCTTCCTCCAATTTAGACCGCTGCTCCCACCTTAGCTCTTCTGCCTAGCATAGAAAAGCCGGCTGCTACTTCATCAAATGAACTCCATGAAGTCAAAAGTCTGTTGCAAAGTGTAATAAATGAACTAGTGGCTATTAAAAGGCAGCAAGCTCAAAACAACCGACCAAACCAAGGATATCAGTAGTATGGTCAAACAAATAGACCCCCTTTCCAAAATTACAATCAAGAGCAGGGTCAATTTGCACAGGCCAGACCTTTTCAAGGCTACAATCTAGGCACCCCTTCATCATCCAAGGCTATGGTGCCTGCTCAAAATAATTTGGTGCAAGAACGGCCAAGTTGCTCAACCATGGGATATGGTCAAGAGCAGGCTGTTTATACAAATGAAATGCAGTGTCACTACCCAAATGTACAAGACAATCAGGCAGCTACCCAATTCTCAGGTTTTGAGGCTTCATGCAATCTGGCATGAGCAGCAATCAAACTCAGCCCGATTCTACTCTCATGAATCACCTGAAAGGTGAGTTCTATGCAGTCAATTACGAGAGTACTGTGGACAATCAGGGCGACTATGTCACAGCCAACACAAGGGCCAAAAGGAGAGCAATGGAAGAAGCTCAGACTGCTGCCCAAACGTCAGCAATACCTTCTTCATCACATGTAAACCAAAGGGTCCCAAACTTCAGACCGTCGGTTGTACCTTCAGCTCCTCGGCCTGCGCCTCAGGTTGTAAATAATCCCAAAGAAAATTTGAAAGAAGGCAACCCTTGAGTCAATGTGGTAGACTAGATGAAGACGCTGCACATGAACATCTCCTTGTGGGATTCATTGTCAATACCGGGGCAAAAGGACATGATGCAAAAGGAATTGCATGAGCTGAATGAACAAGCTGTCCCAGCAAAAGCCGATAATATTTTGATGATGAATGGACAGTCTTCCACCTCAGGCCAAGTCAGGAAAGAAGAAAAGGTTTTCCCTTTTTATTTGTCCTTAGTCATAGGAAATTTATTGGTGCACAATTGCATCATTGACAGTGGAGCAAGCACCTCGGTAATGCCCAAATGCATAGCCGACAAGCTGGGGTTGAAATACGAAGAAATGACTAAGGGAGTCCTGCAGCTGAATGGAACACTAGCAAAGACAGTTGGAGTGGTGAAAGGTTTGAGCTTGACGCTACACGCTTGCCCGACCTTCTCAATTCTTAATGATGTGGTAGTGGCGGATGTCCCTCCTTTGCTATCTGCTTATCCAAGGATTTCACATCCAAGATAGGTGGCTACCTAGCAGCAAACTGGTCTTATCTAGTTTTTAGAACCAAGCATGGGACTAAAGTTAAGATTGAATCCGAGCCACTCCACAGAGATCATTTGGAACCATACTTGCTCAAGACAGCAAATGTCAGCTACGCCATTATTGACCAAGAAAAGTTTCAAGTGAACCAATCTCCATCCTCTGCCCTTGAAGGAGTTGCTGACCTGCTCTTAGACAAATGGGGAAGTGACAACTTCGAGCATGATCCTTACAAGTTCATAGAGGAGGCAGGCCTTGGAATTTATTGCATACATGAAGAGGGTACTTCTGTACCAAATCTGATGAAGGCAAGCCAAGAAAGCTCAGGTCTATGACAGTTGTTCTTTGATGGTTCAAGAAGTAAGTTGGGAGCTGGTGGTGGAGTGGTGTTAATTCTCCTTCAAAGGAGATATACTTTTCGGCTTTCCGGTTTCAATTTTATTGCACGAGCAATGTTGCAGAGTATGAATCCCTCATCCATGGTTTGGAGTGGGCGAGAAAAAGAGGAATCAAGGAGCTATAGGTTTTTGGTGACAGTGAGCTGATTGTCAATCAGGTAAGAGGTCAAAATTTGACAAAGAATTCTTTATTGAATTCCTATAAACATAAGGTATGGGACTTAGTAGAAAGTTTCCTTGCCTTCAATGTTCCTCTATTCCTAGAGAACAGAACAAGCAATCATATAGGCTGGCAGCAGTTGGTGCGCAGTTTAATAGCCCTGGGGAAATAGGCCGAGACCACAATTCACGCCATTTGAAGGTAGTAATCTGGCCCTCTATACTTGACAACGTCGCTAACTGGCAGGTCTTTGACAATGACCAACAAATAGCACTCTTCTTGCAAGAAGACGCTGAGTTCGCTGCTAAAAACCAAGCAAAGCTACAGCAGCAATATGGCAACCAAATTGTTCAGCTGAAGAACAATAAACTCCCCAAAGGCTTGGTCGCTTTAGATAGTATCTTCAATGAAGATGACCAGTTAAAAAGCGACAAAGCAAGCATCACAACAAAGGAGGAGAATTATGAGAAGGTTCAAATATCAAAGATAAGCTACTTACACTTGGGAAAGTGTGCACGGACCATGAAAGGCAAGCCTTCATCTTGTTGTGCCAAGAGTTTGTTGATGTCTTCGCTTGGGAATATAGTGATTTGAAGGGTTTTGACTCAAGTTTGGTCCAACATACCATTGAGCTAGAAGAAGGCGCCAGGGCAATCAAGCAGAAGCAAAGGCCTGTCAACCCAATGATTGAGCCTCTCATGCGGAAGGAACTCACCAAGTTGATTGAGTCCAGGATAATATTTCCAATCAAACACTCTTCTTGGCTGACCAATCTTATTCCTGTCTGGAAAAAGAATGGGGAGATCAGACTATACATTGATTTCAGAGACCTTAATAGTCTCTTTGAAAGACCATTATCCTCTCCCAAGCATGGAGCAGATCCTTCAAATGGTGACAGGCAGTGAGCATTTCTCCCTCCTAGATGGGTATTCGGGGTATAATCAGATTTTAGTGCAAGACTGTGACCAGTACAAGACAGCCTTCACTACCAAATGGGGGATGTTTGCTTACAGGAAAATGCCATTCGGGCTGTCCAATGTTGGTGCCACCTTTCCACGAGCCATGGACATGGCCTTTCGGGTCCTGATAAACAACACTGTGCTGGTGTATCTTGATGATGTGACAGTTTTCTCCAAGGAGGCGAGCCAACACATGAAACACCTCAGACAAATCTTTGAGAGGTGTAGAGAGTTAGTATTTCTTTCAACCTGAGGAAATGCGTGTTCGCTGTCCATGAGGGGAAACTCTTTGGCCATATTGTTTCTAAGAAAGGCTTGACCATTGATCCAGAGAGAGTGCGCTCTATCTTGGAGCTGTCCTTGCCTAAACACAAGAAGGGCCTGCAGAGTTTTTTCGGCAAAATAAATTTCATCTGGAGATTTATTTTGAATTTTGCGGAGGTAGTCAAGCCATTGACCTCTATGCTGAAGAAGGATGAGAAGTTCGCATGGACAGCACAAAGAAAGGACAGTTTCGAAGAGATCAAGCAAGCTATAGCCTAGGCTTCTACTTTGATCAGCCCTGACTTCACTAAGGAATTCAACCTCTACACCTTCGGAAATGAAGAGGTAATCTCCACCATGCTTACCCAAGCAAATGGTGATAATTTTGAGCAACCACTTGCATTTTTTAGCCAAGGCCTAGAGAGTTTTGAGGTCAGATACACATATGTGGAGAAGCAAGTCCTTGCAGTGATACAGAGTCTGAAAAAATTCAGGCATATGCTGTCCACTAGCAGAATCCACCTCATGGTTTCACATCCCGGCATCAAGGATTTCTTGATCAACCGTGACCTTAATGAAAAGAGAGCGGGGTGGATCACTAAGATGATGGAATGGGACGTGGATATCAAGATCACTAAGCTGGTAAGAGGGAGAGCCCTGTGTGAACACCTTGCTGTAGACTTTAAGCAACAAAAAGAGGACAGTCTGCTATTTCATGATGCAGCTACAGCAGAAGAACCAGCTGTCATGAAAGATTGGACATCAGACTTGAGGCATTTCCTTCTCACTGGTGAGTGCCCGTAGGGCCTTGATAGGACCAAGAGGAGATATTTCAGATTCCAATCTCTCTCTTATGTCCTGATTGATGGAGTACTATTCAGAAGGGATCTCTCAGGAGTCTTTTTAAGGTGCATAGACCCAATTCAAGCCGACAGGGTGCTCTCCGAGTTCCATGATGGGCCAGCTGGTGGTCACTTTGCCCCTAGGCCTACAGCTGCAAGAATAATGAGAGTTGGTTACTTCTAGCCTACTCTATTCAGGGACACCCATGCTTGGGTACAAAAAAGCCAGAAGTGTGCACTTTTTGATGGAAACCAACGGCTGGCTGCCATGCCTTTACAGCCTATTCAGGTGGAGTAGCTATTCATGCAATGGTTCCTTGACTTTATAGGGATGATTAACCCTCCCTCCAGTGCTGGACACAAGTGGGTCTTGATCGCCACGAATTATTTCACAAGATGGGTAGAGGCTGTCGCTTTGAAAGAAGCCAATGAAAGTGCAGTCCTAGATTTTTATGAAGACCTGGTGGCAAGGTTTGGGGTTCCAGCTACCATAATCTCAAATAACGTTTTAGCTTTTCTGGGAACTAAAACAAATGAATGGGCGCTAAGATATGGTATCTATCTTAGCACTTCATCCAACTATTACCCACAAAGGAATGGGCTGGCTGAGTCCACCAATAAGAATCTGATCAGGATCATCAAGAGAACAATGGAAGAGAATCATATGACTTGGCATGCCAAGTTGAAAATAGCCCTGTGGATAGATAGGGTCACTCCAAAGAGGGCAATTGGCAACTTGCCGTACACGCTCGTAAATGGAAGGGAAGCTAGGCTTCCCCTTTCACTTGAATTGCCAGCCTTGGACCTCGCTCACCAGCTGCAGTTAGAAGAAGGCAACAACATGGAGGTTAGACTATGTGTAATGTCCTCACTTTAGCAGTTAACTTACTCAGTTTCAGGCATACTTACTATTTGTAGTAAGTTAGCAGGACGCAGTGGAGGCCAGTTTTGATGATTGGATTTGATACTCCTTGCTCAGGGCTTTCCAGTGAGCAATCACTTGCACCATTCGGAGTCTGGTTGCTAGTATATTTTAATGCCTGAAGTGCTGTAAAAAGTAACATTTAACCCAATTGCAAGATATTAAGTGTTACTTTAAATATTTACTTTATGGGGATGATACCCAAGGGAGACAAGCAATATTCTAATGTATAAACTATTGCACATCCTTTATCCCACATTGCTCAAGTGAGTTGAGTCGCCCCTTGGAGAAAGGATAAAGGAAAGTGTTTGTGGCTTCTTTGGGCATGTTGGATAAGAAGAAAAAAATTGTTGCACTTGCAGGTTACTTGGGCATTTGAGAACGTCCTTCTCATCTATAGCACTCTAGACATCAATATTTGGGATTGGTCTTTGGAGTTTGTGCTTTCTACCGCTGTAGCAGCTGCGCCACTGTAGCAGCTCCGTCACTGTAGCATCTCGTAGCAGCCTAGAGAGTTCATAGATACAACCCTGCAGAGTCCGTAGATCTGGCTGCAGAGTCCGTAGAAGCGACCTACAGAGTCCGTAGATCTACCTACAGAGTCCGTAAAAGTAGCTACAGAGTTCGTAGAAGCAGACTGCAGAGTCCGTAGAAATCAGCCAACCGCCTGCAGAGTCCCTAGAAGCAGCTGAAGAGTCCATAGAACCAGCTGCAGAGTCCGAAGATCTGGTTGCCGAGTCCGTAGAAGCGACCTGCAGAGTCCATAGAATTAGCTGCAGAGTCCGTAGAAGCAACCTGCAGATCCGTAGAAATCAGCCAGCCACCTACAGAGTCCGTAGAAGCAACTGCAGAGTCCGTAGAACCAGTTGCAGAGTCTGTAGATCTGCCTGCAGAGTCTGAGAACCTGCTTGCAGAGTCCGTAGATCCAGTCTGCAAAGTCCATAGGAGACCAGCCTGCAGAGTTTGTAGTTTCGCTAGATGGAGACAAAATGAACGCACCTTCGACACTCGCTGGGATATTCGCTTGAAATAATGTTCATACAATCACTGAAGTATTTAGTGAGTTACCGCATGACCGGCATTGTACTCATTTACTCATTTTGCAATTAATATAAATACAGTGTGTGAGTTATTACAGTTGTGTGTATCTGTGCTTGCAATCCTATATTTATGTTACATGCATAGTCTTTGTAAAACAAAAAAAACAATACAAGCAAACCGTTCTGGAGTCATAAGGAGGTCCTGCTGGGTTAGTGTTGACCATTTTGGTCCTGTAGGCCAAAATCGGTCCCCCCTTCTTTCCCTGCCGTTTTGAGCTAGTTCATTTTTTTTATTTTGCAGAAGTCTTGGAAATTTATACAAACTCTGTAGGCATTTCTACGGACTCTGCAGGCGTTTCTATGGACTCCACAGGTGTTTCTACGGACTCTACAGAAAAGAACTACGGACTTTGCAGGCAAGTCTTTTGGCAGATGAAGAACCAGTTCAAAGAATGAAAGGGGCTTCTACAAAGTTTCTTTGGACCATTGAACCATTCAGTTCAATTGGCTCAGATTCATTTGGTTCAATGGCTTGCTTCAATGACTCGGTTCAATGGCTCAGTTCAACGGCTTGGTTCGCTCAATTGGTTCAACGGCTCAGTTCAAATGAGTCGGTTCAACGTTTGGTTCAAAGAGACCATTCCAATGCCCTTGCAAAGGGCAGTTTCCGGACCCAAGTGCCCTTGCGGAGGGCAGGGAACACTGGCAAAGTGAACAAGGCAAGTTGGAATTTCCTTCGGAGAAGTGAACAAGAGAATTTCTTCAGAAGAAAATCCTGCAAAATAATAAAAAAGGACAAGGCTAAGGCATAAATTGATTTCTTTTAGACTTTTGTCCGAAGGAAATCCTTCAGACAAAAAGTCTGAAGAAATTCGGAGAAAAGGCCACGGGAGGAAAACCCGAAGAAATGCCGAAAGTCAAACGAAGTGATCAAAACAATTCTTGCGAACTTTTTGTTCGCGAGAAAAGTAGCTGAGAGAAAATCCGTGGGAAAAGTGACCGAGTGAAAAGACCCGGGGAAATAAGCAAAAAGCAAAGGGAGAAATCCTTCGGACAAAATGTTCGAAGGCATTCCTTCGGACATTTTGCCCGAAGGATTTCAAGACCAAGGAGTCGAAGGACCCTGAAGGGCAGGTGCCCTTGCGGGGGACTCTCAGCCAAAATGAAGGGACATTTCTCCAAAGCCAAAGGGACACTTTCCCTTCGAGAATGATCAAAAGAAAAGAACTGCAGGAATTGCCAAGGACGGCGACATCTCCGAATCCGTCAATTTCAGGGAAATAGACTCGCTGTTGGTTTTCAAACGGTGACTGACGGGCCCGCGAACGTCAATTTTAAAGCGGTGAAATAGTCGTTGATTTTGAAAAGGCTTAAGGACAGGCCGCGAGTGAACTCAACAACTTGCCAAGAAGATAGCCCCGATGGCCGAAGGAGACAGAGAAGACAAAACCAGAAAGAGATAAAGTGCAAAAATAGACAACGGCCCAGGTGGCAAAAGGGGAGGCGAGTTATTCCTGCAGTTGGAACAGTGCTTGCCAGGTGGCCATCAAACAACGCCAACAGTAAGTGGCGCGGCCTATTTTCTCCACTTTGCATTTATGAGCAGACAAATCGCGTGAATATTTGAAGGAAGCAATCTGTTCGCAGAAAAGAGGCGTGGCCCATGCTTTCACATTAATGGTTGAACGCCAAAGTCAAAGCAGGAGATGACACAACATTATCTATCAAGCGGCTTCCTCTTCTCGATGCTCTCAACGCATATGGGCCAGCTTGTCAAAGGGCGCCAAAAGTCTTTTCCAAAGGGGCGCCTTTACTTCTCCTCTTTCTATATATTGTAAACTTTTGATTTGAGAAGGAGATATCTCTTAGCCTATAAGGCAAAGCTCTGCCCAAAAAATCTATGGATTTGTAAAGCAGAACTCTGCCGGATTTTACCTCGAATCGAGACATAGCATTTTTACCTCTATTTGAGCTTGCATTTTCGTATGTGTCTATGCCTTTGTTCTGTGTTAAGTCATTTTTTTTTATGCTTTTGCAGGATGATTTCAGCATGTCTAGTGCATTGTGAGCTTTTCTTTTGCAAGTTTGTCAAAAGTGTCCCTAGAGGAGTATAGGTGCCTATGAATAGACTGCCATAGTGTGTCTGAGAATGCCTCTGGTAGTTCTTCCTCCCTGAATATCCACGGACCCCTAGCTCATTGATGCAGAAGAATTTCTCGTGTCAAATGAAGTGTATGGGAGCTTATTCTTGGTGAAAAGTGTATGTTCGAACTGAGTGGATCAACTTTTTTGGTGTATCACCTTTTAGTTTAGGTTTAGGTTCTGTTTTCAGCATCCTTCTCCCTTTTCATCCTCCCCTTTTTTCATTTATTTGTTAGCAGTAGGGAATCCAGGACCTAAAAGATACATCGAAGGGAGCTAGCCCTTATCTAGAGACTCTCCCCCCAGTTTTGCTTGGCCCATAGGCAAGAGGGGAGTTTCCATTGTTGCGTGTGGAAGGCAGGAGCTTAGCCTCCTGTCAAGGGTGCAATCCACTGCGTCAACAGTTTTTGGCATGCCCGGTGGAACAAACTAAGACAAGTTTTGTCCAAAGAGTTGAATTTTTGTGTGTTCTTCAACCAACCAGCCTTTGGAGGCTTTTTCATCAACACCAATGGCGACTCCGAGTTGATTCAGTTGGTTAAGCAGTTCTGGTGCCATCAAGAAATCTTATTTTTGTATGTATAATCCCATTGGTAAGAATCATGGACTTTGTTTTCCTTTGTATAACTTTGATCAAGCTCAAAATGTTCATGCAATCCCCTCAAGCAACAATCCTAGTTGCCTTGCAACCATAAGGGAAGTAGCATTGGAATTTGAGAAGCAGGTAATGGAGATAGACAGACTGGATGAGCAGTATGGATATCAGCAAGAGCTGATGTATAAAGAGGAGTGTTTGTTCAGGCAAGCTCAGGGCTTGCAATCCATGGAGGAGGAGGTAGCAAAATGGAAGAATCCATTCATGCAAGGCAGTCAGCCTTGCGCCCCCCCTCCTATTCTAAAGAAAGCCCCCTCTTGTGCACCAAATCTTTTCTATCAGATAGCACTTGCTCATTTTAGCTCATTCGATGCATCAATCGATCCTGCTCTTAATGTCATGCGCCTAGCTTTCCAGCACGCCTCTCTTCAGGCAACTCTTCCTGTACATGAGCAGACCCTCCCAAATCTTCCCCAACCTCCTCAAGTCTTTCAACACGATCTCCAAATTCCAAGTAAGAAGGAAAATCATGAACCAGCTCGGGACCTTGAAGAAGACAAAGTTGTTGTTTCTTCCCAAGAGAAAAGTTTCAATCCCAAGGTCCTGAGTTGGAAGCAAACAGTGGAATCATGGGGCAGGAAGGAGGAGAAAGGTTTTGTTCAAAACCTCGAAGAAGATGAGGCTGCTCCTGCTCATGATGATGATTGTGACCTCCAAGAAAGGCTCTTCCAAGAAGATATAGCCAAGAAAATTGCAGAGTTGGAGTCCAGAGCGAGATTCCTCAGCCAACGTGTGATGGACATGTCTGAACACACCCCATCTACACACCTCCAAGAGAGCTATCAGGCCACCCCTGATATAGATAAAGTGCTAGCCAAGTGGAAAGAGGAGAATCATTCGATTCTAGCTCAAGGACTGCCTCCTCTTCCACATGGTTTTTCCACTTCATCCCTTCTCAAGGAGGAACCTGTTTTGCAGGAGGCGAGTGAGGAAGAGAAGATCCAATCTGCAGCTTCCCAAGAGGCTATCATGAGCGACAAAGAAGATGAAATCATCATGAAGGCTCCTTTTGAAGACATCATCAACAATGGAGAAGACGCAGGTCATGCATACATGCGGATGTTCCAGCAATACGAAGAGGAACGTAAGCATGGTGAGCTCTCTCCCCCTTTGTTTGATGAACTTCCTTGTTGCTTCGATGAAGAGGATGACTATGCCGAGGACCCTGAGTTGGAGGAGGATCAGACGGATGTCTTTGAACAACTAGAGACTCTGATCCTTGAGCAGGAAAAGGAGAGGCCGGTCCATCTTGAGGATAGCTTTGAAGAAGAGAGCCTTGTTGACCATTTTTGGTCCAACAGGCCAAAAATTAGTCCCCCTTTTTTCATGCTGTTCTGAGCCAGTACTTTTGATTTTGCACGAGTCTTGTGAGTTTCTACGGACTCTGCAGGGCCATTTCTACGGACTCTACAGAGCTTGGATTTCTACGGACTCAGCAGTGAGGTTTTCTACGGACTCTGCAGGTTTTTTCTTTCGGCAGATGAAGGACCAGTTCAAAGAGTGCAAAGTTTTATAAAGCTTCTTCGGACTCTTGTCTAAAGAAATTCACAAGGAAAGTTGGCATCTTTGAACCGTTGAACCATTGAACCGGTTCAATGCCTTGGTTCAATCGGCAAAGTTCAAGGCTTGGTTCAATTAAGTTGATTCAATGCTTCGGTTCACTCAGTCGGTTCATCAAACGGTTCAACGGCTTTTGGTTCAAAGCTTGGTTTAACGCTTGGTTCAAGCTTGGTTCAACGGTTGGTTCAAAGGAGCGGTTCAATGCAAAAGTTCAAGAGAGCCTCCCGAAGGACAAGTGCCCTTGCGGAGGGCACTTGGTCGACAAAAGTACCATTCGGAAGGGTCGATTTCAAGAAAGCCGCAAAGGTAAGTTCTTTTGGAATTTTGTTTAAGGCAGTCGAAAGGCAAAGGCATAATTCCTTCGGACAAAAAGTCCGAAGAAATTCAGGGAAAGTAGCCGACAGAAAACCCGAAAGAAATCAAAGTGATTGGGCAATTCTTGCGGACTTTTGTCCACGGGAAAAAGTCTGCGAGAAAATTGTCCGCAGAAAAAACCTGCAAGAAAAGCCCGAAGCAAGAAACCCGCCGAGAAAAAAGTCCACAGAAAGGGCCGAAGCAAGAAAGCCAAAAAAGTCCAAGGTGTGACAGGCCCGAGGACGTTAAAGTCAAGCACGGGGAACTAGCCATTAGAAATTCAAACGCAGTGACGGGCCTGCGAACGTCAATTTCACACCAAAAAAAGCCAGAGCGTGGAGGGAGCCAAGTGGCAACCGTAGAAGGATTTGACATGCTTTTCTAGGAGCAGCAGAACGTGCCACGTGTCCCCTGCAAAGCTTGGTAGAAGCCGATACGTTTCCTCTTCTGTAGGACCTTCAAGGGGTGCCTAAAGTTTATGAGTCAAGCGGATGCTGCCACGTGTCCTGCCCATTTCACAGCGGAATGTGCCACGTGTCACTTATTTGAAATTGGTGAAAGTTGGCCAAGGCAAGCAGGAAGAGCCCAAGGAATGCAGCGACCCGCCAAAAGATAGTCCTGAGGGGCGAAGGAGCCAAAAAGGGACAAAACCAAGATGAGACAAGTGCAGGAAAAGACAAAGCAGTCCAAGAGGCGAGGAGAGGCGAGTTATTGCTAGATGGTCATCAAACGGCGCAAACAGTAAATGGTGCGGCCTGTCTTCTCCATTTTGAATTTATACGGGGACAAACCGCGTGAATATTTGGAAAGAGCAGTCTATTCGCAGAAAAGAGGCGCGGTCTATGCTTCCTCATTAATGTTGGGACGTCAAAGTCAAAGCAAGAGCCGACAATCAGACGGCTTTCCTCTTTCCAAGGCTCAGAGCGCACATGGGCGAGCTTGCAAAAAGAGCGCCAAAGGTCTTTTCCAGAAAGCGCCAAGTTCCCTTCTCTTTTCTATATATTGTAAACTTCTCATTTTGAGAAAGGATCCATCTCTTAGCCTTAAGGCAAAACTCTGCCCAAAAATCTCTCGGGTTTGTAAGACAGAACTCTGCCAGATTTTACCTTGAATCAGGACTTAGCATTTTTACCTCCATCTAGACTTGCACTCAAGCACATGTCTATGTTTTCTTTTTGTGTGAAGTCATTTCCTTTTATGCTTCTCACAGATCGATTCCAACATGTCTAGCGCATTGTGAAGTTTCTTTTCTGCAGGTCTGCCAGAAGTGTCTACAGCAGGAATATAGGCGCATGTGAATAGGCTGCCAAAGTGTGTCTCAGAACACCTTTGATAGTTCTTTCCTCTCTGTATCTCTACGGACCCTTGACTCACTGATACAGAAGGGTTTCCCACATTAGATGAAGTGTATGGGCGCTTTTTCTTGGTGAAAAGTGTATATTTGGGCTGAGTGGGTCATCTTTTTTGGTGTATCACCTTTTTTACTTTTAGGCTTAGGTTTTGTTTTCAGCATCTCTCTCCCTTTTCATCCCCCCCTTTTTTTACATTTATTTGTTAGCAGTAGAAGAAATCAGGGCCTAAAAGATACATTAGAGGGAGCTAGCCCTTATCTAGAGACTCTCCCTTCTAACTTCGCCGGTCCCACACGCGAGAGGGGAGTTTCCATTGTTGCGTGTGGAAGGGCAGGAGCTAGGTGTCCTGCCCCGGGTGCAATCCACTATGTCAACAGTTTTTGGCATGCCCGATGGGACCAACTAGGACAAGTTTTGTCCAAAGAGTTGAAGAATTTTTGGTGTGTTCTTCAACCAACCAGCCTTTGGAGGCTTTTGCATCAACACCAATGGAGACTCCGAGTTAAATCAACTGGTTAAGCAGTTCTGGTGCCATCAAAAAATAGTATTTTGGTATATATAATTCCATCGTTTAGAACCATGGACCCTGTTTTCCTTGGCTAGCTTGGCTATGATCCTTACCAACCTTATGTTGATCCTTATCAGGTCCAATATGACCAGTCTCAGCCCTGTCATGAGCTATATCAGCCTTATGCCTAGTCTTCTCAATGTGTCACTTCTCCTACTCAACCTAATCTCTTTGCCAATCAACCCGTTTCCACCTTCAAACGAGCACTGCTGGGATACGAAAAGTATGTAGTAGAGCTTGACACCAGAAATGGATGTGGCCAAGAAATTCCTGATCATGTCATCCATCAAGTGAGAAATGCACTAGATCGGGTTAAGAGGGAATGGAATCCTATTGAAAGAGCCAATTGGCACAGGCTTACAAGTGAGATGCTGGATGTGAGTGGTTTGATTGCATCTTTAGAAGAGAAGCTGAGTATTCATGAGAGGCAGCCTTACCAAGTCTATCAACCTGCATACCCGCTGCCCCAAGTATCATATCAGTCATACACAGCCCCTGCTTATGAGCCAAGTCAAACCTGTCAAAGTCCTTTCCCCAATCATGTTGAGGAGAGTTTCGAAACACTAAATCTTGTGTTTAAGGCTAATCTTGATAGACAGATTGAATTGGCAAATCTTCAAATGCAGCAGTCTATTTTGGCAGCAAGGGAAGTAGAATCCAAACCCTCACTACCCTCTCACATTGTGGCCCCATCACCCCAAAAGGAGATGCCCAGTCCTAATATCTTGAGCTGGAATAAAGTGATTTGAGTCATGGAACAGCAAGGAGGAGAAAGACATTGTCCAAGAGTGTGAGGTACAAAATGAGGTTAGTCCTTTTAAAGTCCTTCCCACCCTTCCTCAGGAAGCTTCTTGCATTTCATGGCAACCTTCATGCACTCCTCATCTCTATGATGATTCCTATGAGCTTCAAGAAAGACAAAATGAGGATAATCTGGCTAAGTGAATTGAGGAATTAGAGGCTAAAGTGAGACTGCTTCGAGAAAGAGAGATGGAGCTTTCAGACCTTGTAGAGGAGCCGACGCCAAAAGATACCCCTTCTACCAATCTACAAGCTAATTTCAATATTGATGAAGTGTTGATAAAGTGGAGAGACGAAAATCAAGTGATTTTGGCCCAAGGTCTGCCCCCGTTTTCTCATGAGGTTTTAAAAGGATCCCCTGTTTCCCTTTCCCAACCTGATTTTGACGAGCCTCGTGTGCCCCTTCCTATTCTAAAGAAATTCCCCTCTTGTGTGCCAAATCCTTTCTATCAGATGGCACTTGCTCATTTTGGCTCATCCAATGCATCAATTGATCCTGCCCTTAATCTCGTGCGCTTAGCTTTCCAACACACCTCTCTTCAAACAGCTCTTCCTGTACATCAGCAGACCCTCCCTGACCTTCCCCAACTTCCTCAGGTCTCTCAGTATGATCTCCAGATCCCAAGCTGGAAGAAGGAACATCATGAACCAGCTCAGGACCTTGAAGAGGATAAAGTTGCTGCCTGTTCACAGGGGTAAGATTCCAATCCCAAGATCATGAGCTGGAAGCAAACAGTAGAATCATGGGGCAGGGAAGAGGAGGAGAAAGGTTTTGCTCTAACCTTTGAAGAAGATGAGGCTGCTCCTGCTCCCGAGGATGATTGTGACCTCCAGGAAAGGCTCTTCCAAGAAGATATAAACAGGCGAATTGCAGAGTTGGAGTCCAGAGTGAGTTTCCTCAGCCATCGTGTGATGGATGTTTCAGACCAAGTAGCAGATTCTATGTCTGAACACACTCCATCTACACACCTCCAAGAGAGCTATCAGGCCACACCTGATATAGATGAAGTGTTGGCCAAATGGAAAGAGGAGAATCATTCGATTCTAGCTCAAGGACTGCCTCCTCTTCCACATGAGTTCGTCCGTCAGCGTTCCATTTCCCCCCTTCTCAAGGAGGAACCTATCTTGAAAGAAGCAAGTGAAGAGGAGTATGCTCAGTTCATGACTGATCAGGGAGTCTTCATGAGTATGGATGAGGAGGAGATCACCATAGGTACCCCCTTTGATGAACAAGAAGACAAATCACAAGCTTTTGCCTCTATCTCTGATGAAGAAGAAGTGATTTCTGCCCCTTTTCTCATTTTACAAGACGTCATGGAGGGGCATGGACACTTTCTTGATCATGTTTTGAACGATTTGTTTGAAGTCATTGAGGCAGGTTACACTATTCTTCAAGGGGGCTATGAGCTGGATAAGGGTGGAGAAGGCAGCATTGGGACTCAAATAAGTATGCAAAAGGGTTGCAGGCTTTCAGATTTATCCTTTCAAGAGGTTGGTGAATCTGAAGTCATCAAGGAGGATGATCATACCATGGAACCCGAGCATAAGGTAGAAGGGGACAAGCCAATCAATGATGCATATCAAGGGGCTTATGGTAATGAGCTAGCAGCGATTGATTTCTTGATGAGATACACCAGCATGAAGAACCAACAGGAGGCAAGCTTCCAAGAACAAACAGAGTACGTATATGTTGGAAGCATGTTTGAATCTGATCCACTCGGATACAAGCCAACCCAAGTGGCAGGCAAGAGGAGCAAGTCACCAAGTCTCCACTTCATTCAGCCACTTGTCTGGCACCATAAGTTTCCTAGCCAGGGAGGGGACTTAAGAAATTTTCCCTTTGATCCAGGAGGGAAGAAAATATACCTGGTTAGTTGTACATAGTAGTTGGTTTTCAGTTTTTCTTTCCTGCTTTCCCTAAGTGCAGTTTGCACAAGTAGTGTTTTTAGCCTTGTGTGTGTTTTCCTTTGTGTGTGGGGTAAAGGCTCATGATTGATTCTGGGATCTATCAAGGCTGTTGTTAACCTTTCTTCAAGGCTGCATTCTGACTCCGTGCCCAATGGACTTCAAGGCAATTGGTCTCTAAGCATAGCAGGCATGCTTCCCCTGGGAGTCGCCAATTTGTTGACCATTTTTGGTCCAACAGGCCAAAAATCAGTCCCCCCTTTTTTCATGTTGTTCTGAGCCAGTACTTTTGATTTTGCACAAGTCTTGTGAGTTTCTACGGACTCTGCAGGTCCATTTCTACGGACTCTGCAAAGCTTGGATTTCTACGGACTCAGCAGCGAAGTTTTCTACGGACTCTGCAGGTCCATTTCTACGGACTCTACAGAGCTTGGTTTTCTACGGACTCCACAGGAACTTCTACGAACTCTGCAGGTGTAGTCTTTCGACAGATGAAGGACCAGTTCAAAGAGTGCAAAGTTTTATAAAGCTTCTTCGGACTCTTGTCTGAAGAAATTCACAAGGAAAGTTGGCATCTTTAAACCGTTGAACCATTGAACCGGTTCAATGCTTTGGTTTAATGGCTTGGTTCAATCGAAGTTCAATCGACAAAGTTCAAGGCTTGGTTCAATTAAGTTGGTTCACTCAGTCGGTTCATCAAATGGTTCAACGGCTTTTGGTTCAAAGCTTGGTTCAACGCTTGGTTCAACGGTTGGTTCAAAGGAGCAGTTCAATGCAAAAGTTCAAGAGAGCCTCCTGAAGGACAAGTGCCCTTGCGGAGGGCACTTGGTCGACAAAATCACTCTTCGGAAGGATCGATTTCAAGAAAGCCGCAAAGGTAAGTTCTTTCAGAATTTTGTTTTAAGGCAGTCAAAAGGCAAAGGCATAATTCCTTCGGACTTTTTTGTCTGAATGAATTCAGAAAGGCTGCAAACAAAAATCCCAAAAAAAACTAAGTGAAATATTCCGAGCCAATTTTTTTCAAACTTTCAATTACAATCAGCAGAGCAATACACAATCGTTAGGATTAGCCTTAAACCAAAATGATAACTGAAGCAACTCTAACCAGAATGTACACCAGGATTCCGAGGAGGCCAAGGTGTGAGCATTGGTCAGAGGATCTGAATGCAGAAACAGAGCCGGAAGGAACTCTAACCAAGAATGGTGCCGATGATGGCGAGCATATGGTCAGAGGATCTTCTACTACTATAAGTACTGAAAGAAACTCAACACCAAGTATGTGCTACCCAGTCCAGTATGGAGTGAGGCGACCATATGGTGGAGTACTAAGAATTACAATGCTTACAAGAAACTCAACACCAAGTATGTGCTACCCAATCTAGTATAAAGAGAGGTGACCATATGGCGGAGCGCTACGAATTACAATGCTCTAAAGGGAAATAAACAAGAATGCTGAAATACTCAACGTCAAGAATGTGCTCCGACCCAAGACGGAATCAGAACTAACATATGACGGAGAATGTAATGCAGTATGAAAATATTAAAGGATGCTGACAGTACTACTGTTCAGCTTACAAAAACAGCAACTTATAAAATACATAACCAGAAACATAGAATCCACAAAATTATTCGTAACTATCTCAAATCTGCTCCGAATGACCCCAAATAAGAAGCAGAAGAAACTTAGAATAGGGGCGATCAAGATGCCATCTAGAAAACACCGCAGAAAACCAGCATTTATTTATTACGTTTTCCGGTTGTACTTGCAAAGGGGCGGCCTGGGAAAAGGTTGTTTTGCTTCTGAAAAATAACTCTTCGAATCTGGACCTGCAAATTTGCATGAAGGGGCGCCCAGCTGGAACAAAAAGGAAAATGCAATACCCAGAACCAAAATGTTTGTATTTTTTGATTTTTGATAAAAACTACAGATTCTGCCCTATTTTAGCACTTTGGAAAATGACATAAAAGCTGAAACTGATCTACAATGCAGAAAAAACTCAACTACAAAGCAAACCTCACTACAAAATGCTCTCATAAACAAATTTCTCCACTAGGTGCTGTCTTTCAAGCACGAAGCCGAGCCCAGGCTAGGAGGCTTTCCTTCCTTGAAGCAATTCCAATACCTTTCGGCAGCCTAACAATACTCAAATTCTTAGCTCCCAAAATGAGGACCCAAGACGTCCTTTTATAACTTTGAAGAGGCTCCCCGAAAGCTTTCAGAAGCCCTAACTTTTCCCTCAAAAAGGGGCGCCCACCTTTTTCAATTTCTTTTATTTTTAATTCCTCCATAAAGGCGTCCACTTTTCAAGTTTAATATTCACTTTATTTCTCCACCTTGGGCGTCCACTTTAGAAGCTGCAATTTTTTTAGTTTTTAAATAAAATAAAGTTGCCTCCCATGAGGCGTCCCCCTTAAAAACATTTTTTTAAAACAACATAAAGTTGTTAAACCTAGGCACCAAAGTCCAATTTAAATAATAATATATACTTTGCGGACTTTAAAACGGAAGCCAAGATGATGTCAGAAATCAAAGATCTATAGCTCGTTGGAAAGGTCTTGACGAGACGAATCCAACCCCATTTTCAAAATTTTGATCTGACACCGAACCTAAACTTACTAAAAATAGAAAGTCCCTGAAAGTGCTCTGTGTGCCAAGTAAAACATATCACCGCGAAGCTTTCAGAAAACCCAGAAGGAATCCGCAATCCAAGTTCAACATTTCCAAGTGCAAGCTCCGCAAAAAGATGAAAACATCCTCCAAGAAGTTTGGAAACCCTGATTCGAGCTTTTGCTTAACCTACGAGTTCCCAAAAATAGGCTAAATCCAAAAGAAGAGCGTAGGGCTAAATTGGGAACATTACACTAAGGCATTGAATTCTTTCGGACAAAAAGTCCAAAGAAATTTGGGGAAAGTAGCCGACAGAAAACCCGAAAGAAATCAAAGTGACAAGGCAATTCTTGCGGACTTTTTGTCCGCGGAAAAAAGTCCACGGAAAAATTGTCCGCAGAAAAAGCCCACGGGAAAAGCCCGAAGCAAGAAACCTGCCGAAAAAAAAGTCCGCAAAAAGGGCCGAAGCAAGAAAGCCGAAGAAGTCCAAGGGGTGACAGGCCCGAGGACGTCAAAGTCAAGCACGACGAACTAGCCGTTGGATATTCAAACGCAGTGACGGGCCTGTGAACGTCAATTTCACACCAAAAAAAGCCAGAGCGCGGAGGGCGCCAAGTGGCAACCGCGAAAGGATTTGACATGCTTTTCTAGGAGCAATGAAATGTGCCACGTGTCCCTTGCAAAGCTCGACAGAAGCCAACACGTGTCCTCTTCCGCAAGACCTTCAAGGGGTGCCTAAAGTTTCTATGAGTCAAGCGGATGCTGCCACGTGTCCTGCCTGTTTCACAGTGGAACGCGCCACGTGTCACTTATTTGAAATCAGCAGAAGGTGGCCAAGGCAAGCAGGAAGAGCCCAAGGAATGCAGCAACCCGCCAAAAGATAGTCCCGAGGGGCGAAGGAGTCAGAAAGGGACAAAACTAGGATGAGACAAGTGCGCGAAAAGACAAAGCAGTCCAAGTGGCGAGAAGAGACGAGTTATTGCCAGATGGTCATTAAACGGCGCAAACAGTAAATGGCGCAGCCTGTCTTCTCCATTTTGCATTTATAAGAGGACAAACTGCGTGAATATTTGGAAAGAGCAGTCTGTTTGCAAAAAAGAGGGGCGATCTATGCTTCCTCATTAATGTTGGGACGTCAAAGTCAAAGTAGGAGATGACAATCAGACGGCTTTCCTCTTCCCAAGGCTCAGAGTGCACATGGGCCAGCTTGCAAAAAGAGCGCCAAAGGTCTTTTCTAGAAAGCGCCAAGTTCCCTTCTCTTTTCTATATATTGTAAACTTCTCATTTTGAGAAAGGATCCATCTCTCAGCCTTAAGGCAAAACTCTGCCCAAAAATCTCTTGGGCTTGTAAGGCAGAACTCTATCAGATTTTACCTTGAATGAGGACTTAGCATTTTTACCTCCATCTGGACTTGCACTCAAGCACATGTCTATGTTTTCTTTTTGTGTTAAGTCATTTCCTTTTATGCTTCTCACAGATCGATTCCAGCATGTCTAGTGCATTGTGAAGTTTCTTTTCTGCAGGTCTGCCAGAAGTGTCTACAGCAGGAATATAGGCGCATGTGAATACGTTGCCAAAGTGTGTCTCAGAACACCTTTGATAGTTCCTTCCTCCCTATATCTCTACGGACCCCTGACTCACTGATACAGAAGGGTTTCCCACATCAGATGAAGTGTATGGGCACTTCTTCTTGGTGAAAAGTGTATATTCAGGCTGAGTGGGTCATCTTTTTTGGTGTATCACCTTTTTTACTTTTAGGCCTAGGTTCTGTTTTCAGCATCTCTCTCCCTTTTCATCCCCCCTTTTTTACATTTATTTGTTAGCAGTAGGAGAAACTAGGGCCTAAAAGATACATTAGAGGGAGCTAGCCCTTATCTAGAGACTCTCCCCTCCAGCTTCGCCGGTCCCACAAGCAAGAGGGGAGTTTCTATTGTTGCGTGTGGAAGGGCGGGAGCTAGGCGTCCTGCCCTGGGTGCAATCCACTACGTCAACAAACCTTGAACAAGAAGATGATGTTCTGTGGGATGAGCAATCAGTTTGTGATTCCATTTCAAACATCACCACAGTCACCTTTCTTCAAGAAGGCCATGAGAAAGCAGAGGATGAGTTTGACAGAGTCTTCAACGGAGCTGAAGGGAACGGGTCAAATCATGATGCATTGCAAAGGGACTATACATATCAGAGGGCTTATGGTGATGAGCCAACAACCATTGATTTCTTGGTGAAATGCATCAACATGAAGAACCAACAGGAGGCAAGCTTCCAAGAACAAGAAGGATACATATGTGTTGGAAGCATGTTTGCCCCCGATTCACTCGGATGCAAGCCAATCGAGGTGGCAGGCAAGAGGAGCAGGTCACCAGGTCTCCATTCCATTCAGCCACTTGTTTGGCATCATAAGTTTTCTTGCCAGGAAGGGGACTTAAAAAATTTTTCCTTTGATCCAAGAGGGAGGCAAATATCCCTGGTTAGCTATATATAGTATTTTGCTTTCAGTTTTCTTTCCCTGTTTTCCCTAAGTGTTGTTTGCACAAGTAGTGTTTTTAGCCTTGTGTGTGTTTTTCTTTGTGTGTGGGGTAAAAGCTTCATGATTGATTCTTGGATCTATCGGGGCTGTTGCTAACCTTTTTTCAAGTTACGTTCTGACTCCGTGCCCAATGGATTTTAAGGCAACTGGTTTCTAAGCATAGTAGGCATGTTTCCCCTGGGAGTCGCCAATTTGTTGACCATTTTGGTCCTGTAGGGCAAAATCGGTCCCCCTTTCTTTCCTTGCCGTTCTGAGCCAATTCATTTTTTGATTTTGCACAAGTCTTGAAAATTTCTACGGACTCTACAGGCATTTCTACGGACTCTGCAGGTGTTTCTACGGACTCCGCAAGTGTTTCTACAGACTCTCCAGAAAAGAACTATGGACTCTGCAAGCAAGTCTTTTGGCAGATGAAGAACTAGTTCAAAGAATGAAAGGGGCTTCTACAAAGTTTCTTCGGACCATTGAACCATTCATTTCAATTGGCTCAAATTCATTTGGTTCAACGGCTTGCTTCAATGACTCGGTTCAACGGCTTGGTTCGCTCAATTGGTTCAACGGCTCAGTTCAAATGAGTTGGTTCAATGTTTGGTTCAAAGGGACCATTCCAATGCCCTTGCAAAGGGCAGTTTCCAGACCCAAGTGCCCTTGCGGAGGGCAGGGAACACTGGCAAAGTGAACAAGGCAAGTTGGAATTTCCTTCGAAGAAGTGAACAAGAGAATTTCTTCGGAAGAAAATCCCGCAAAATAATAAAAAAGGACAAGGCAAAGGCATAAATTGATTTCTTTCGGACTTTTGTCTGAAGGATTTCCTTCAGACAAAAAGTCCAAAGAAATTCGGAGAAAAGGCCGCGAGAGGAAAACCCGAAGAAATGTTGAAAGTCAAACGAAGTGATCGAAACAATTCTTTTAGACTTTTTGTCCGCGGGAAAAGTAGCCGAGAGAAAATCCACGGAAAAGTGGCCGAGTGAAAAGACCCGGGAAAATAAGCGAAAAACAAAGGGAGAATTCCTTCGGACATTTTGCCTGAAGGATTTCAAGACCAAGGAGCTAAAGGACCCCGAAGGGCAAGTGCCCTTGCGGGGGACTCTCGGCCAAAATGAAGGGATATTTCTCCAAAGCCGAAGGGACACTTTCCCTTCGGGAATGATCAAGAGAAAAGAACAGAAGGAATTGCCAAGGACGGTGACATCTCTGAAGCCGTCAATTTTAGGGAAATAGACTAGCCGTTGGTTTTCAAATGCTGACGGGCCCGCGAACGTCAATTTTAAAGCGATGAAATAGACGTTGATTTTGAAAAGGGTTAAGGACAGGCTGCGAGTGAACTTAGCGACCCACCAAGAAGATAGCCCCAAGGGCCGAAGGACACAGAGAAGACAAAACCAGGAAGAGACAGTGCAAAAATAGACAAAATGGCCCAGGAGGCAAAAGGGGAGACGAGTTATACCTGCAGTTGGAACAGTGCTTGCCAGGTGGCCATCAAACGGCACAAACAGTAAGTGGCATGGCCTGTTTTCTCCACTTTGCATTTATGAGCAGACAAACTGCGTGAATATCTGAAGGAAACAGTTCGTTTGCAGAAAAGAGGCGCGACCCATGCTTTCACATTAATGTTTGAATGCCAAAGTCAAAGCAAGAGCCGACACACCATTATCTATCAAGCGGCTTCCTCTTCTCGATGCGCTCAACGCACATGGGCAGAGCTTGTCAAAGGGCGCCAAAAGTCTTTTCCAAAGGGGCTCCTTTACTTCTTCTCCTCTTTCTATATATTGTAAACTTCTGATTTGAGAAGGAGATCTCTTAGCCTGTAAGGCAAAAGCTCTGCGCAAAAAATCTCTGGGTTTGTAAGGCAGAACTCTGCCGGATTTTACCTTGAATCGAGACAACATTTTTACCTCTATTTGAGCTTGCACTTTCGTATGTGTCTATGCCTTTGTTCTGTGTTAAGTCATTTTCCTTTATGCTTTCACAGGATGATTTCAGCATGTCTAGTGCATTGTGAGCTTCTCTTTTGCAGGTTTGCCAGAAGTGTCCCTAGAGGAGTATAGGTGCCTGTGAATAGACTGCCATAGTGTGTCTAAGAACGTCTCTCGTAGTTCTTCCTCCCTGTATATCCACGGACCCCTAGCTCACTGATGCAGAAAAATTTCTCGTGTCAAATGAAGTGTATGGGAGCTTGTTCTTGGTGAAAAGTGTATGTTCGGGCTGAGTGGATCAACTCTTTTGGTGTATCACCTTTTAGTTTAGGTTTAGGTTCTCTTTTCAGCATCCTTCTCCCTTTTCATTCCCCCCCCCCTTTTTTCATTTATTTGTTAGCAGTAGGGAATCCAGGACCTAAAAGATACATCGAAGGGAGCTAGCCCTTATCTAGAGACTCTCTCCCCAGCTTTTTCAGGCCCACAGGCAAGAGGGGAGTTTTCATTGTTGCGTGTGGAAGGCAGGAGCTTAGCCTCCTGTCAAGGGTGCAATCCACTGCGTCAACAATTAGTTTTGGGCGCAACAGGGGTGCCCATTACAGTGGTATCAGAGCCTGTTTTCTTGCCATCCTGTGAGGTTTAATGCATCCAACACATCAGTACTACTTGAGGAGAAACGAACAAACCCAAACTTACAATTTTTTTTGGAGATTGAAGAGGAGGGTGACCCTTTTTCAGCCCCAGCCATGGGTGACAGAGATGGGGAAAGGGGAGAACCTAGCACTAGGATGATGCTCAGTGATCTTGCCAGGGGTCAAAGGGAGCTCTAGGCTACATTGCAGCAGATGGCTCTCGCACTTACACAACACTTGACTAGAGCAGATCAGGGCAATAATGCCAACCAGGGCAATAATGCTAACCAGGTAGGTGGACAGGGTAATGGAGGTAATGGAGATGCATCGATTAATAGAGGAACCCGAACATATGCTAGAGCAGGTTCTTCTACTACAAGACCACTCATGCCACAGTTCCCTCTGAGACAGAATGACCAGAATGATGTTGGTCCTACACAGCAGGAGATGCAGGACCAAATACTGGAGGATTGGAGAAATTCTGGACCAGATTTTCAGGTTGAAATGTCATTCAGGGAGTATATGGATGTTAGACTCAAGCATATGCCCATGAGAGGAAACAGGCAACAAAATTATGAGATGAGGAAGAAGTTGGGAAAGTTGTCTATTCCATATTATGATGGTATAGGGAAGACTTTAGCGCGAACATGGGTCCAAAAATTAGACACTTATTTCCAGCTTAATCCCATGCCTGAGGAGGATGTGATTAATTACGCTGCATTACACTTGGATGGGAGTGCCCACGAGTGGTGGCACCATGGTATGGTCACACTTGGCCATAACCAGATAGATACCTATGCAGAATTTACTGAGAGACTCATTGACAGATTTGACACTAAGGACCCGGAACTATATTTCAAGGAGCTAGCATAGCTTAAACAGTGGGGTTCTGTGGAGGCCTATATCACCGAGTTCCAAAAGCTGGCAGTATTGGTGACAGATATATCTGAAAGGAGACTCGTTGTCCTTTTCATGGATGGGCTTTCTGATCCCTTGCGAGGATGGGTAAAGGGACACAATCCCTCTTCGCTACAAGAGGCTATTAAGAAAATGAGAGACCTAGCATCTTCTTCCTATAGGAGTAAACTTCACTCTAAGGACTCTCATTTTAAGAAGGATAAGGAAAGAAAGACATTTCAGAAGGACCTGTTGACAAATCTTCCATGAGTCAGATTTTTTCTTGCCACTTGGAAAGTTCTCATTTCTAGTTAAGGAAGAGTTCATTGTTTTCCTTTGCTGTTTCTACGGACTCAGTTAAAGAAAATCTACGGACTCAGTTAAAGAAAATCTACGGACTCACTCAGAGGAAATTATCTACGGACTCACTCAGTCAGGCAAAAATCTATGAACTTGCTCAGTCAAATTTTTTGCGGACTCAGTCAAGTTTGTAAAACACTTAGGAGAAATTCGAAAAAGTTGCAAGAAGGCAGAAGACAAAAATCAGTGACCGTTGCAAAAAGTTTGGGTGCCTCCAATTTTTCTGAAAGGCACTGCTGGAGGCCACGTGGACTGACACCTGGACTGTTGGATGACACGTGGACTGTTGCTGAAGGACATGTGGACTGGCTGGCTGGCGGAGAACACATTGGAATCCCGAAAGGCATTTCATAAAAGCTAAGGCAAAGAGAATGATATATCCTTCGGACTTTTTATCCGAAGGAATTCTCTTCTTTGTTTGACTTGTCTTGAGCCACTTCCGAATTCCTTCGGACAAAAAGTCCGAAGGAATTCGGAAGTGGCTCAAGACAAGTCAAACAAAGAAGACCCTGGACTTTTCAAAAAGGCAAAGCCAAAGACAATTTCAAAAAAGGCAAAATCAAAGACGATTGGAATCCTTCGGACTTTTTGTCCGAAGGAATTCCTTCGGACAAAAGTCCGAAGGAATTCGGAATGAATTACACACAGCAGAAATCCCGGGAAAAGTCAAGGAAGTTGCGTTAAAGCTTTGAAAGACGAAAAAACTAAGGGTATGAATTTCTTCAGACAAAAAGTTCGAAGAAATTCGGAAAGTGTCCACGGAGGCGTTCAAAACAAAAAGGCTGCAAGAAATAAAGCTTAGACAATCAAGAGAATAAACCCCCAGAATATGACTGCCAGCGACCAATAAAAAAGAGCCGACAGAGCAACAGGCCGCGGAAAAAAAAAAAAGCCCGAGCAAATAAAAGTAAAGGGAAATGACAGAGGAATAAACTCGCAGAAATATAGCCGAAGGAGATATGACAATTTCCAGTGACGTCCTGCAGGCCGTCAAATTTTTCCTGCGCGAAGTAACCGTTGAGTTTAAAAAGATAGCAGGAAATCTGAAATAAATGGAAGCTGACTGTGCAAAAAAGAATAGAAAATAGATAATTCGATGAAGGAGTTGAATACGGATCCCTGCCGAAAACAGACACGATCAAAATTAGAAGATTTACATGCAAACGTTGGAGCTATTTTCGAATGTTGGAGCTATTTTCGAACATCGGAGCTATTTTCGAATAAACGGTCAAAGTTTTAGTTGACTGATCATTAAAGATCTGTTTGTCTTCATTTAGCACATGCATTCGAAGGACTAAATCCAGCTTCAACAAGAGTTTCGAGTTCTAACAAGGAGTTGACTAGTCCATATTTAGAGTTGACTAATTGATCAAACGCCGCATCCACTAGAAGATTTACATGCAAAATAATAAAAAAGGACAAGGCAAAGGCATAAATTGATTTCTTTCGGACTTTTGTCTGAAGGATTTCCTTCGGACAAAAAGTCCGAAGAAATTCGGAGAAACGGCCGTGAGAGGAAAACCCGAAGAAATGCCGAAAGTCAAACGAAGGGATCGAAACAATTCTTTCGAACTTTTTGTCCGCGGGAAAAGTAGCCGAGAGAAAATCCGTGGGAAAAGTGGCGAAGTGAAAAGACCCGGGGAAATAAGCGAAAAGCAAAGGGAGAAATCCTTCGGACAAAATGTTCGAAGGAATTCCTTCGGACATTTTGCCCGAAGGATTTCAAGACCAAGGAGCTGAAGGACCCCGAAGGGCAGGTGCCTTTGCGGGGGACTCTCGGCCAAAATGAAGGGACATTTCTTCAAAGCCAAAGGGACACTTTCCCTTCGGGAATGATCAAGAGAAAAGAACCGAAGGAATTGCCAAGGACGGTGACGTCTCTGAAGCCGTCAATTTCAAGGAAATAGACTAGCCGTTGGTTTTCAAATGGTGACGGGCCCACGAACGTCAATTTTAAAGCGGTGAAATAGCCATTGATTTTGAAAAGGCTTAAGGACAGGCTGCGAGTGAACTCAGCGACCTGCCAAGAAGATAGCCCCGAGGGCCGAAAGAGACAGAGAAGACAACCAGGAAGAGATAGTGCAAAAACAGACAAAATGGCCCAGGTGGCAAAAGGGGAGGCGAGTTATTCCTGCAGTTGGAATAGTGCTTGCCAGGTGGCCATCAAACGGCGTAAACAGTAAGCGGCACGGCTTGTTTTCTCCACTTTGCATTTATGAGCAGACAAACCATGTGAATATCTGAAGGAAGCAGTCTGTTCGCAGAAAAGAGGCGTGGGCCATGCTTTCACATTAATGTTTGAACGCCAAAGTCAAAGCAGGAGCCGACACACCATTATCTATCAAGCGGCTTCCTCTTCTCGATGCTCTCAACACACATGGGCAGAGCTTGTCAAAGGGCGCCAAAAGTCTTTTCCAAAGGGGCGCCTTTACTTCTCCTCTTTCTATATATTGTAAACTTCTGATTTGAGAAGGAGATATCTCTTAGCCTGTAAGGCAAAAGATCTGCCCAAAAAATCTCTGGGTTTGTAAGGCAAAACTCTACCGGATTTTACCTTGAATCGAAACAGCATTTTTACCTCTATTTGAACTTGCATTTTCGTATGTGTCTATGCCTTTGTTCTGTGTTGAGTCATTTTCCTTTATGCTTTCGCAGGATGATTTCAGCATGTCTAGTGCATTGTGAGCTTTTCTTTTGCAGGTTTGCCAGAAGTGTCCCTAGAGTATAGGTACCTGTGAATAGACTGCCATAGTGTGTCTAAGAACGCCTCTCGTAGTTCTTCCTCCCTGTATATCCACGGACCCCTAGCTCACTGATGCAGAAGAATTTCTCGTGTCAAATGAAGTGTATGGGAGCTTGTTCTTGGTGAAAAGTGTATGTTCGGGCTGAGTGGATCAACTTTTTTGGTGTATCACCTTTTAGTTTAGGTTTAGGTTCTCTTTTCAGCATCCTTCTCCCTTTTCATCCCCCCCTTTTTTCATTTATTTGTTAGCAGTAGGGAATCCAGGACCTAAAAGATACATCGAAGGGAGCTAGCCCTTATCTAGAGACTCTCCCCCCAGTTTTGCCAGGCCCACAGGCAAGAGGGGAGTTTCCATTGTTGCGTGTGGAAGGCAGGGGCTTAGCCTCCTGTCAAGGGTGCAATCCACTGCGTCAACAGTTAGTTTTGGGCGCAACAGGGGTGCCCATTACAGTGGTATCAGAGCCTGTTTTCTTGCCATCCTGTGAGGTTTCATGCATCCAACACATTAGTACTACTTGAGGAGAAACCAAACAAACCCAGACTTACAAATTTTTTTGGAGATTGAAGAGGAGGGTGACCCTTTTTCAGCCCCAGCTATGGGTGACAGAGATGGCAAAAGGGGAGAACCTAGCACTAGGATGATGCTCAGTGATCTT
The DNA here is from genome assembly GCA_037957365.1 of Torreya grandis. Classification (NCBI taxonomy): domain Eukaryota; kingdom Viridiplantae; phylum Streptophyta; class Pinopsida; order Cupressales; family Taxaceae; genus Torreya; species Torreya grandis. The sequence continues at coordinate 1,916,138 of JARHVA010001695.1, read as the reverse complement.
GCCAGGGGTCAAAGGGAGCTCCAGGCTACATTGTAGCAGATGGCTCTAGCAATTACACAACACTTGACTAGAGCAGATCAGGGCAATAATGCCAACCAAGGTAATAATGCTAACCAGGTAGGTGGATAGGGTAATGGAGGTAATGGAGATGCATCGATTAATAGAGGAACCTGGACATATGCTAGAGCAGGTTCTTCTACTACAAGACCACTCATGCCACAGTTCCCTCCGAGACAGAATGACCAGAATGATGTTGGTCCTACACAGCAGGAGATGCAGGACCAAATACTGGAGGATTGGAGAAATTCTGGACTAGATTTTCAGGGTGAAATGTCCTTCAGGGAGCATATGGATGTTAGACTCAAGCATATGCCCATGAGAGGAAACAGGCAACAAAATTATGAGATGAGGAAGAAGTTGGGAAAGTTGTCTATTCCATACTATGATGGTATAGGGAAGACTTCAGCGCGAACATGGCTCCAAAAATTAGACACTTATTTCTAGCTTAATCCCATGCCTGAGGAGGATGCGATTAAGTATGCTGCATTGCACTTGGATGGGAGTGCCCACGAGTGGTGGCACCACGGTATGGTCACACTTGGCCATAACCAGATAGATACCTATGCAAAATTTACTGAGAGACTCATTGACAGATTTGACACTAAGGACCCGAAACTGCATTTCAAGGAGCTAGCACAGCTTAAACAATGGGGTTCTATGGAGGCCTATATCACCGAGTTCCAAAAGCTGGCAGTATTGGTGACAGATATATCTGAAAGGAGACTCGTCCTTTTCATGGATGGGCTTTCTGATCCCTTGCAAGGCTGGGTAAAGGGACACAATCCCTCTTCGCTACAAGAGGCTATTAAGAAAATGAGAGACCTAGCATCTTCTTCCTACAGGAGTAAACTTCACTCTAAGGACTCTCATTTTAAGAAGGATAAGGAAAGAAAGACATTTCAGAAGGACCTGTTGACAAATCTTCCACGAGTCAAATTTTTTCTTGCCACTTGGAAAGTTCTCGTCTCTAGTTAAGGAAGGAAGAATTCATTGTTTTCCTTTGTTGTTTCTATGGACTCAGTTAAAGAAAATCTACGGACTCACTCAGAGGAAATTATCTACGGACTCACTCAGTCAAGCAAAAATCTACGAACTCGCTCAGTCAAATTTTCTGTGAACTCAGTCAAGTTTGTAAAGCACTTAGGAGAAATTTGGAAAAGTTGCAAGAAGGCAGAAGACAAAAATCAGTGACCATTGCAAAAAGTCTAGGTGCCTCCAATTTTTACGAAAGGCACTGCTGGAGGCCACGTGGATTGACACTTGGACTATTGGATGACACGTGGACTACTGCTGAAGGACACGTGGACTGGCTGGCTGGCGGAGGACACATTGGAATCTCGAAAGGCATTTCATAAAAGCTAAGGCAAAGAGAGTGATATATCCTTCGGACAAAAAGTCCGAAGAAATTCGGAAGTGGCTCAAGACAAGTCAAACAAAGAAGACCCTGGACTTTTCAAAAAGGCAAAGCCAAAGACAATTTCAAAAGAGGCAAAATCAAAGACAATTGGAATCCTTCGGACTTTTTGTCCGAAGGAATTTGGAATGACTTACACACAGCAGAAATCCCGGGAAAAGTCAAGGAAGTTGCAGAAAAGCTTTGAAAGACAAAAAAACTAAGGGTATGAATTTCTTCGGACTTTTGTCCGAAGGAATTCCTTCAAACAAAAAGTCCGAAGAAATTCGGAAAGTGTCCACGGAGGTGTTCAAAACAAAAAGGCCGCAAGAACTAAAACTTAGACAATCAAGAGAATAAACCGCCAGAATATGACTACCAGCAAACAATACAAAAGAGCCGACAGAGCAACAGGCCGAAAAAAAAAAAAGCCCGAGCAAATAAGAGTAAAGGGAAATGACAAAGGAATAAACCCGCAGAAATATAGCCGAAGGAGATATGACAGTTTCCGGTGAAGTAACCGTTGAGTTTAAAAAGATAGCAGGAAATCCGAAATAAATGGAAGCCAACTGTGAAAAAAAGAATAGAAAATAGATAATCCGATGAAGGAGTTGAATACGGAATCCTGCCAGAAATAGACACGATCAAAATTAGAAGATTTACATGCAAATGTTGGAGCTATTTTCGAACGTTGGAGCTATTTTCAAACATCAGAGCTATTTTTGAATAAACGGTCAAAATTTCAGTTGATTGATCATTAAATCCTTGTTTGTCTTCATTCAGCGCATGCATCCAAAGGACTAAATCCGGCTTCAACAGGAGTTCCGAGTTCTAACAAGGAGTTGACTAGTCCATATTTAGAGTTGACTAATTGATCAAACGCCGCATCCACTAGAAGATTTACATGCAAAGAAGAGGTGGACGGTTCATAACAAGGATAAGTGTGCTTCATCAAACGAATAGGCTTCATACAAGGATAAAGGAAAATATATTTTATTTTAAGGCCAAATAAAGCTTGGAGTTAACAAAAGTAAATCTTTCTCTTCAAGTTTATACGCCTATCTTTGGCCTCTTGCAATTTGCTATATAATGGCTTTCAGCCTTGATTAAAAAAAATCATCCAATCTCTCTTGGTTAGACCAGACTTTGCCATTAAGAGTTGTGTAGCCTCTTCGATCAATCAGATGGACTGTACTTTCAGATTTCAAGCATGGCATAGTGTATATTTCTTCAGCAATTTGCATAAGTGGTTGAGTTTTCTCCCTTCCCAAATTCTGTTTCGTACCTAGTTGCTATATTATCCTTGTGCAGGTCATGTTAAAGTGTTCTTTATTGTCTTTTGCTGAAATTGTAAGTGGATGTTAGGTGGCTGCAAAGTGTCTTGTATCGGACCTCTCTCCATCGTTTTCCCTCAGGTTTTAGTTATTAGATCGAACCTTTGCATGAAATACTTATGCACAAGTGATAAATTTGAAGTCTAAGGTCTTCCTTCTCTCTTGTTCGTTAAGTGATCAAGGTTCCACGCTGAGTAGGATCATAATTCTGGTGTATCACCCCCTTTTAGGTAGGATTTCCCCTTTAAGTTTTCTTTCTCCCTTTTCCATGGTAGTCAGCAGCGTAGAGTAGGAATCTTCATTGATACATCATACAAGAACCAGCCTTCTCTGGAGGTTCTTCTCACTATTGAGGCACCCACCCTCGTGAGAAGATCCCATTGTTTCAGCCGGATAGAGGACTGGCCGTTTCGCACACGTCCTCGAATCAAGGCGCAGCTCCAGGTTGACAACAGGACCCTCAGCGGCCTAAGGGGGAAACTAAAGGGTTGGACAGTGATACCCTCAACGAGCTCAGAAAGAAAAAACTATGTTTTCATTGTAGGGAGCCATGGAATCTCTCCCATGAATGTCCACTTAAGGCAAAGGCTAAACCAATGGAGTATTTTTCAGTGGATGAATCACCTTTCAAGGACAAGGAGCAACATTCAGATTCGGGATCTAGTCAGGGCGATAGCACTGCTGAGGAGAGTTTGGATGATGAGAAGTCTCTTGCTCAATTGACAGGGGTCCAGAAGGCCATTACCTTTAAGGTAAGAGGGATGATTCAGGGGCAGCGTGTGGTTTCACTAATCGACACAAGGGCAACGCATAACTTTATCGACACAAAATTGGTGGCCAAGCGAGGCCTTCAGACCGAAGGGCACGTGGGGTTCGGAGTCATGGTGGCCAATGGCCACAAGTTATTATGCACCCAAAAGATTTCAAATCTTCGCATCAGATTAGCAGGAGATTATGAGTTGGAGGACGATTTCTATGTAGTTGACATGGGCGACTATGATGTCATCTTGGGAATGACATGGATGGCTTCTCTGGTAGAGTTTACCTTCAACTTGGCTAAGTTGGAGATGAGGTTTCAGCATCAGGGCAGGAAGGTGGTGCTTCGAGGTTTCCCTAATGGGGTCTCAGGGTGGTATCATTGAAGAGAATGGAACGGTTATTTAGACATGATGATGTAGAGTGGGCAGCTGAATGTTTGATCATGCCTACACCTCCAGAGCAGTAGGTAAAAAGCTATCATCTAGATGTATAGGAGATCATTTCTAGGCATGATAAGGTGTTTGGTAGCATTCCACATGGGGTTCCTCCCGAGAGGGGTATAGAGCATGTTGTCGAGCTAGAGGAGGGGGCTAAACCAGTCATCATCACCCCCTACCACCATCCTAAAAAGCATAAGGATGAGATAGAGAAGTTGATAAAGGAGCTATTGGAAATGGGTCATATTAGGCCAAGCAAAAGCCCATTTGCTTCAGCAGTTGTTTTGGTAAAGAAGAAGGATGGGACAATGCATATGTGCATTGATTATAGAGCTCTCAATAAGAAGACAATTAAGAACAGGTACCCCATCCCTAGGATTGACGAGCTAATTGATGAGCTGCATGGAGCACAGTATTTCTCTAAGATAGACTTACGGTCAGGATACCATCAGATTAGAATGTGAACAGAGGACATAGAAAAAATTGCCTTCAGGTGTCACTACGGGCACTTTGAGTTTTTGGTTATGCCATTTGGGCTAACCACCACTCCAGCTACCTTCCAGAGTTGTATGAATCAGGTGTTCAGAGGGAAGCTTCGAAGATTTGTATTGATATTCTTTGATGACATCCTGGTATTCAGTAGGACTTGGGAGGAGCACCTACAACAATTAGAGGACGTGCTGGTCATTTTGGAGAAGGAATCGCTGTATGCCAAGGAATCGAAGTGTGAGTTTGGCATGACAAAGTTGCTCTACCTTGGCCATATTATCAGTGCTGAGGGAGTTAGAGTGGATCCAAAAAAGATTAAGGCGGTTGTTGATTGGCCTACTCCAACAAGCCTTACACAACTCAAAGGGTTTTTTGGATTATGTGGTTTTTATAGGAGATTGTGAAGGGTTTTTCACAGACTGCAGCACCATTAACAGACCTCACCAAGAAGGGTGCTTTTGTATGGATAAAGGTAGCACAACAGTGTTTTGAACATTTCAAGCAGGTGATGTCTTCATGTCCGGTTCTAGCTCTACCCAACTTCACGAAGCCTTTTGAGCTTCATTGTGATGCATCGGGTGATGGGATTGGAGCAGTATTGATGTAGGAGAAGCACCCTATTGCTTTTGAGAGTAGGAAGCTCCGAGGGGTGGAGAGGAGCTATTCTATTTATGATCGGGAGATGTTGGCCATCATGCATGCCTTGGCCAAATTCCGATCCTACTTGGTTGGAGGGAAGTTTGTCATCAAGACGGATCACAACAGCATAAAGTACTTCATGGGCCAGCGAGACTTGAATGACAAGCAGCAAAAGTGGGTCACTAAATTGCAGGCTTATGACTTTGACATTGAGTTTGTCAAAGGGAAGAAGAATGTAGTAGTTGATGCCTTATCCAGAAGACCTCACATTTGTGATCTTGCAGAGATTTCAAGAGATTGGTGGGTTAAGATTATAGCAGAATATGCCGGAGATGCTTGCTTGGGCTTTAGGATTGATTACAGGCACTATACAGGATGATCGCTATGAGGTGATAGATGGGTTGATCAGATTTCAGGACAAAATTTATTTGATTCCGTCATCACATTTAAGAGAGATGATACTGAGGGCATTTCATGATGCACCTATGGCTGGGCATTCGGGGGTCTTCAAGACCTACAGGCAGATCCGAGAGTGGTTCTCATGGAGAGGGCTCAAGGATGATGTTCAAAGACATGTCAGGGAGTGTGCAGTTTGTTAGCAGAATAAGGAAGAGCACACGTTTCCTGCTGGTTTACTACAGCCCTTACCCATTCTGGACCGAAAATGGGAAAGCATTTCTATGGACTTCATCACTGGCCTACCACGAGTGCAGGGAAGAGATTACATTTATGTGGTGGTCGACAGATTGACGAAGTTTGCTCACTTCTTTGCTATCCCTTCTACTTACACAGCAGCTCAGGTGGCATATTTGTTCTTCAAGGAGGTTTTTAGGTTGCATGGGTTACCGTGATTTATTGTCAGTGACAGGGGTTGACCATTTTTTGCCCAACAGGCCAAAAATCGGTCTCCTTCTTCCCCTACTGTTCTAGGCCAATTCATTTTTTGATTTTTCACAAGTCCAGGAATTTCTATGGACGCTGCAGGTCTATTTCTATGGACTCTGCAGGTTAGTCTTTTGGCGCATGAAGAATTAGTGCAGAGAGTGTTGGGTTTTACAAGGCTTCTTTGGGCTCTTGACTGAATAAATTCACAAAGAAGGTTGGCATCTTTGAACCATTGAACCGGTTCAATGCCTTGGTTCAACGCCTTGGTTCAATCGGCAAAGTTCATCGCTCAAGTTTATCACTCAAGTTCAACGCTTTGGTTCAATGACAGAGTTCAACGCTTTGGTTCAAAGCTCAAGTTCATCGGCCTTGGGTCATCACTTTGGCTCAACAGCCAAGTTCAATAGTTTCAGTTCAACGCCTCGGTTTATCGCTTGGTTCAACGCCTTGGTTCATCGCAGGAGGTTCAAAGGGGCTTGGTTTTAATCGGCAAAGTTCAACAAATGGCGTGAAGCATTGAACCGTTGAACCATTTTGGGTTCAAACGGTTGGTTCAAAGGAACGGTTCAAGCGGCAGGTTCAAAGGCTTGGTTCAACAAAGGAGTGGCGCGCAGTGTTGAACCGTTGAACCATTTTTGGTTCAATCGGTTGGTTCAACAGCTTGGTTCAAGGGAGTGTCCTAAAGCTAAAGGGCAGTTCCGGGTTCAAGAGCACTTGCGGAGGGCAGGGAGCACTTCAAAGAGGCCACAAAGAAGCGGCTAAGATCTTTTCGAATTTTGTTAAGGCAAAGTCATGAATTCTTTCGGACTTTTGTCCGAAGGATTTCCTTCGAACAAAAAGTCTGAAGGAATTTTGGGGAAGCTGCAGCCAAAGAACCCGAAGGAATAGCAAGCAACTGAGACAGTTCTCGCAGACGTTTTGTCCGCGAGAAAATTGTCCGCGGGAAAAAACCTGCAAAAAAGGCCCGAAGGAATTTGCCAAGGGCAGTGACGTCCCGAAAGCCGTCAACATTAAGAAGATAGACTAGCTGTTGGTTTTCAAACTGTGATGGGCCCACGAATGTCAATTTTACACCAAGAAAGCCAGAGCGTGAAAGGCGCCAAGTGGCAACCGCAGAAGGCTTTGACATGCTTTTTTAGGAGCAGTAGAACGTGCCACGTGTCCCTTGCAAGGCTCGGCGAAAGCCGACAAGTGTCAGCCTCCGCGGTCTCTCTCTTTTGTCTTGTGAGAACTGTGGTGGGCCCCGAACGAATTGCTAAAGAAAGCAAAAGCTGACACATGTCCTCTTCTGCAGGACCTTCAAAGGGTGCCTAAAGCTTTCATGAGTCAAGCGGATGCTGCCACGTGTCCTGCCCGTTTTACAGCGAAACGCGCCACATGTCACTCACTAGAATCGGTGGAAAATGGCCAAGGCAAGCAGCGAGAGCCCAAGGAACGCAGCGACCCCCCAGAAGATAGCCCTCGAGGGCTGAAGGAGCCAGGAGGAGACAAGGCAAGGAGGAAGATAAAGTGCAGGAAAAGACAAAGCAATCCAAGTGGCAAGGAGAGGCGAGTTATTGCTAGATGGTCATCAAACGGCACAAACAGTGAGCGGCGCAACCTGCTTTCTCCATTTGGCATTTACGAGGGGACAAACTGCAGTCTGTTTGCAAGAAGAGAGCAGTCTGTTTGCAGAAAAGAGGCGCAGCCATGTTTTTCACATTAATGTGGAACGCCTAAGTCAAAGCAGGAACCAACAATCAAACGGCTCCCTCTCCCCAAGGCTCAGAGCGCACATGGGCCAGCTTGCAAAAAGAGCGCCAAAGTCTTTTCCAGAAATCACCAAGTTCTCTTCCTTTCTCTAAATATTGTAAAATCTCATTTGAGAAAGGATATTCTCTCAGCCTTAAGGCAAAACTCTGCCCAAAAATCTCTCGGGGCTTGTAAGGCAGAGCTCTGCCAGATTTTATCTTGAATCAGGACTTGGCATTTTTACCTCTATCTGGACTTGCACTTTAAAGTATATGTCTGTGTTCTTCTTTTGTGTTAAGTCATTGTCTTTCATGCTTTTCACAGATCGATTACAGCATGTCCAGTGCATTGTGAAGTCTCTTTTTTGCAAGTCTGCCAGAAGTGTCTACAGCAAGAATATAGGTGCATGTGAATAGGCTGTCAAAGTGTGTCTCTGAACACCTTTGCTAGTTCCTTCCTCCCTGTATCTCTACGGACCCTTGACTCACTAAAATAGAAGAGTTTCCCACGTCAGATGAAGTGTATGGGCATTTCTTCCTGGTGAAAAGTGTATGTTTGGGCTGGGTGGGTCAACTTTTCTGGTGTATCACCTTTTCATTTTTAGGCTTAGGTTCTGTTTTCAGCATCTCTCTCTCCCTTTTCACCCCCCCTTTTTTTATTTTATTTGTTAGCAGTAGGATAAACCAGGGCCTAAAAGATACATCAGAGGGAGCTAGCCCTTATCTAGAGACTCTCCCCTCCAGCTTTGCCGGTCCCACAAGCGAGAGGGGAGTTTCCATTGTTGCGTGTGGAAGGGCGGGAGCTAGATGTCCTGCCCCGGGTGCAATCCACTGCGTCAATAGTTTTTTGGCACGCCTGGTGGGACCAACTAGGACAAGTTTTGTCCAAAGAATTGAAGAATTTTTGGTGTGTTCTTCAATCAACCAGCCTTTGGAGGCTTTTGCATCAACACCAATGGCGACTCTGAGTTGAATCACCTGGTTAGCAGCCAGGTGCCATCAAGAAACCACATTTTTGTATGTATTATTCCTTTGCACAAAATCATGGACCTTGTATTCCTTCATATGACTTCGATCAGACTCAGAATTTTCATGCAATCACCTCAAGTAGCCCTCCTAGTTGCCCTTCAACAATAAGGGAAGTGGCGCTGGAGTTTGAGAAGCAGGTAATGGAAATAGACAAACTGGATGAGCAGTATGGTTATCAACAGGCGCTGATGTATAAAGAGGAGTGTTTATTCAGGCAAGCTCAGGCCTTGCAATCCATGGAGGAGGTAGCAAAATGGAGGAATCCATTCATGCAAAGCAGTCAGCATTGCGCGCCCCTCCTATCCTAAAGAAAGCCCCCTCTTGTGCACCGAATCATTTCTATCAGATAGCACTTGCTCACTCCAGCTCATCTGATGCATCAATCAACCCTGCTCTTGACCCCATGCGCCTAGCCTTCAAGCATCAAAGGGAACTGGAACAACCTCCCATGGAGATGAACCTTCTAAATTCCTTAGATCGTGAATCTTCCTTTGGGGGGAGCATTACGAACCAGCACATCTCTCTCGAAACTGCTCCTACTCAACATGATGATACTGGTGACCTCCTAGAAAGACTCTTTCAAGATAATCTAGCCCAACAACTTGAAGATTTAGAGGCTAAGATGAAATTGCTTTGTGAAAGAAAGATAGAACTTTTAGACCTTGCAATGGAACCTCAGGACCTTGGAGAAAACAAAGTTGCTGCCTGTTCACAGGAGCAAAATTCCAACTTCGAGATCCTGAACTGGAAGAAAACAGTAGAATCATGGGGCAGGAAGGAGGAGAAGAAAGGTTTCAATCAAAACCTTGAAGAAGATGCGGCTGCCCCTGCTCATGATGATGTTGGTGACCTCCAAGAAAGGCTCTTCCAAGAGGATATGGCTAGGAGAATTGCGGAGTTGGAATCCAGAGAGAGATTTCTCAGCGAATGTGTGATGGACGGTTCGGACCCAATGGCACATTCTATATCTAAACACACCCCATCTACACACCCCCAAGAGAGCTATCAGGCCATACCTGATATTGATGAAGTGCTGGCCAAGTGGAAGGAGGAGAATCATTCGATTCTAGCTCAAGGACTGCCTCCTCTTCCACACGGTTTTCCCACTTCATCCCTTCTCAAGGAGGACCCTGTTCTGCAAGAGGCGAGTGAGGAAGAAAAGATCCAATTTGCAGCTCTTCAGGAGGCTATCATGAGCGACAATGAAGAAGAAATCATTATCGATGCTCCTTGTGAAGACCTTATCAGTAATGGAGAAGACACAGGGCATGCATACATGCAGATGTTCCAGCAATACAAGGAGGAACATAAGCATGGTGAGCTCTCTCCCCCTTTGTTTGATGAACTTCCCTATTGTTTCGATGAGGAGGACTACTATGCCGAGGAGCCTGAGTTGGAGGGGGATCAGGAGAATATCTTTGAACATCTAGAGACCCTGATCTTTGAGGAGGAAAAGGAGAGGTCTGTCTTCCTTGAGGAAAGCCTTGAAAAAGAAAATTTTGAAAAAAGAGGTGATGTTCTGTGGGATGAGCAATCAGTTTGTGATTCCATTTCAGATATCACCACAGTCACCCTTCTTCAAGAAGGCCAAGAGGAAGCAGAGGATGAGTCTGATAGAGTCTTCAATGAAGCAGAAAGAAACGGGTCGAACCATGATGCACTGCAAGGGAGCTATACATATCAAAGGGCTTATGGTAATGAGCCAGTAGCCATTGATTCCTTGGTGAAATGCACCAGCATGAAGGACCAACATTCAACAAGCTTCCAAGAACAAACAGAGTACGTATATGTTGGAAGCATGTTCGAATCTGATGCACTCGGATACCAGCCAATCCAGGTGGCAGGCAAGAGGAGCAGATCACCAAATCTCCTTTTCATTCAGCCACTTGTCTAGCACCATAAGTCTTTTTGCCAGGAAGGAGACTTAAGAAGTTTTCCCTTTGATCCAGGAGGGAAGTAGATGTACCTAGTTAGTTGTATATAGTAACTGTTTTCAGTTTCTTTTCCTGCTTTCCCTAAGTGCAGTTTGCACAAGTAGTGTTTTTAGTCTTGTGTGTGTTTTCCCTTTTGTCTGGGGTAAAAGGCTTCATGTTTGATTATTGGATCTATCAAGGCGGTTGCTAACTCTTTCAAAGCTGCATCGGACTCCATGCCCAATGGACTACAAGGCAACTGGTCTCTAAGCATAGCAGGCATGCTTCCCCTAGGAGTCGCCAATTTGTTGACCATTTTTTATCCAATAGGGAAAAAATCAGTCCCCTTCTTCCCCTGTTGTTCTAGGCCAATTCAGTTTTTGATTTTGCACAAGTCCAAGAATTTCTACGGACTCTGCAGGTCTATTTCTATGGACTCTGCAGGTGGAATTTCTACGGATTCTGCAAAGAAGATTTTTCTACGGACTCTGTAGGTTAGTCTTTTGGCGCATGAAGAATCAGTGCCGAGAGTGCTGGGTTTTACAAGGCTTCTTCGGGCTCGTGTTTGAAAAAATTCACAAGGAAGGTTGGCATCTTTGAACCATTGAACCGGTTCAATGCCTTGGTTCAATCGACAAAGTTCATTGCTCAAGTTCAATGCAAAGTTCAACGCTTTGGTTCAACGGCAGAATTCAACGCTTTGTTTCAAAGCTCAAGTTCATCGGCCTTGGTTCATCGCTTTGGTTCAACAACCGAGTTCAACAGTTTCAGTTCAATGTCTCACTTCATCGCTTGGTTCAACGCTTGGGTTCATCGCGGGAGGTTCAAAGGGGCTTGGTTTTAATCGGCAAAGTTCAATAAATGGCACGAAGCATTGAACCATTGAACCGTTGAACCATTTTAGGTTCAAGTGGTTGGTTCAAAGGAACGGTTCAAACACTTGGTTCAAGCGGCAGGTTCAAAGGCTTGGTTCAACAAAGGAGTGGCACGCAGTGTTGAACCGTTGAACCATTTTTGGTTCAATCGGTCGGTTCAACGGCTTGGTTCAAGGGAGCATCCTAAAGCTAAAGGGCAAGTGCCCTTGCGGAGGGCAGGGAGCACTTCAAAGAGGCCACAAAGAAGTGGCTAAGATCTTTTCGAATTTTGTTAAGGCAAAGTCATGAATTCTTTCGGACTTTTGTCCGAAGGAATTTCGGGGAAGCTGCAGCCAAAGAACCCGAAGGAATAGCAAGCAACCGAGACAGTTGTCGCGGACTTTTTGTCCATGGGAAAAAACCTGCAGAAAAGCCCGCAAAAAAGGCCTAAAGGAATTTTCCAAGGACGATGACGTCTTGGAAGACGTCAACTTTAAGAAGATAGACTAGCCGTTGGTTTTCAAATTGTGACGGGCCTGCGAACGTCAATTTTACACTAGGAAAGCCAGAGCGTGGAAGGTGCCAAGTGGCAACCGCGAAAGGCTTTGACATGCTTTTTTAGGAGCAACAGAACGTGCCACGTGTCCCCTGCAAGGCTCGTGGGAAGCCAACAAGTGTCAGCCTTCGCGGTCTATCTCTTTTGTCCTGCGAGAACTGTCGTGGGCCCCAGACGAATTGCTAAAGAAAGCGGAAGCCGACACATGTCCTCTTTTGCAGGACCTTCAAAGGGTGCCTAAAGCTTTCATGAGTCAAGCGGATGTTGCCACGTGTCTTGCCCGTTTTACAGCAGAACGCACCACGTGTCACTCACTAGAATCGGTGGAAAATGGCCAAGGCAAGCAGCAAGAGCCCAAGGAACGCAGCGACCCGCCAGAAGATAGCCCCCGAGGGCTGAAGGAACCAGGAGGAGACAAGGCAAGGAGGAAGACGAAGTGTAGGAAAAGACAAAGCAGTCCAAGTGGCGAGGAGAGGCGAGTTATTTCTAGATGGTCATCAAACGGCGCAAACAGTGAGCGGTGTGGCCTGCTTTCTCCATTTGACATTTACGAGGGGACAAACTGCAGTCTGTTTGTAAGAAGAGAGCAGTCTGTTTGCAGAAAAGAGGCGCAGCCATGTTTTTCACATTAATGTGGAATGCCTAAGTCAAAGCAGGAACCAACAATCAAACGGCTCCCTCTTCCCAAGGCTCAGAGCGCACATGGGCTAGCTTGCAAAAAGAGCGCCAAAGTCTTTCCCAGAAATCGCCAAGTTCTCTTCCTCTCTCTATATATTGTAAAATTTCTCATTTGAGAAAGGATATTCTCTCAGCTTTAAGGCAAAACTCTGCCCAAAAATCTCTCGGGGCTTATAAGACAGAGCTCTGCCAAATTTTACCTTGAATCAGGACTTAGCATTTTTACCTCTATCTGGACTTGCACTTTAAAGTATATGTTTGTGTTCTTCTTTTGTGTTAAGTCATTGTCTTTCATGCTTTTCACAGATCAATTACAGCATGTCCAGTGCATTGTGAAGTCTCTTTCCTACAGGTCTGCCAGAAGTGTCTACAGCAAGAATATAGGCGCATGTGAATACGCTGTCAAAGTGTCTCAGAACACCTTTGCTAGTTCCTTCCTCCCTGTATCTCTATGGACCCCTGACTCACTGAAATAGAAGAGTTTTCCATGTCAGATGAAGTGTATGGGCGTTTCTTCCTGGTGAAAAGTGTATGTTTGGGCTGGGTGGGTCAACTTTTCTGGTGTATCACCTTTTCATTTTTAGGCTTAGGTTCTGTTTTCAGCATCTCTCTCTCCCTTTTCACCCCCCCTTTTTTCATTTTATTTGTTAGCAGTAGGAGAAACCAGGGCTTAAAAGATACATCAGAGGGAGCTAGCCCTTATCTAAAGACTCTCCCCTCCAGCTTCGCCGGTCCCACAGGGGAGAGAGGAGTTTCCATTGTTGCGTGTGGAAGGGCGGGAGCTAGACGTCCTGCCTCGGGTGCAATCCACTGCGTCAACAACAGGGATAGCAAGTTCATGAGCGCCTTTTGGCGAGAGTTGTTCAGGTTGTGCGGTACAGATATTACACTTAGTACGAGCTACCATCCTCAGACAAATGGGCAGACGGAGATAGTAAATAAATTGGTGGAAGGTTATTTGCGGAACTATGTGACTGCGCAGCAGAGAGCCTAGGTGAAGTGGTTACACATGGGGGAGTATTGTTACAATACCACGCATCACATGACCATCAAGATGACTCCATTTATGGCATTGTACGGGTATGAAGCCCCAAGCTTCATGGATATGGTTTTGGGGGACAACAGAGTGCCCAAAGCTAAAGACCTGTTGAAGGATAGTCAAGATATCTTGAGAGTGCTCAAGGAGAATATACAACAGGCTCAAAATCAATAGAAGTTGTATGCTGATCAGCATAGGGTAGAGCACAGTTTCAAGGTAAGGGACATGGTGTATTTGAGGCTACAACCATATAGGCAGTCATCGCTCAAGAAGAGCGGAGCAAAGAAGCTTAAGCCTAGATTTTACGGCCCCTACAGGGTGATTCGAAGAGTGGGCGAAGTCACCTATGAGCTTGAGCTTCTAAAGGGCAGTCGGGTGCACAATGTATTTCATGTGTCTAGGCTTAAGAAAGCCATTGGTCAGAGTGTAGTGTCTTCTGCAGATTTACCCCTTTTCGATGAGGAGGGGAGGCTCGTGTTAGAACCCGAGGCTATTCTGGGCACCAGAGAGAGGAAACTCAGAAACATGATAGTGAAGGAGTATTTGGTTAGATGGAAAGACTTGTCGGAGGAGGATGCTACATGGGAGAGTGAGCAGGTTATTCAGCAAGCTAGGCTGAGATTGCTTGAGGACAAGCAATTTCAAGAGGGGCGGACTGTAATGTCCCCACTTTAGCAGTTAACTTACTCAATTTCAGGCATACTTGCTATTTGTAGTAAGTTAGCAGGACGTAGCGGAGGCCAGTTTTGATGATTGGATTTGATACTCCTTGCCGAGGGCTTTCCAGCAGCTATCACTTGCACCATTCGGAGTCCGGTTGCTAGTATATTTTAATGCCTGAAGTGCTATAAAAGTAACATTTAACCCAATTGCAAGATATTAAGTGTTACTTTAAATATTTAGGGGATGATACCCAAGGAAGACAAGCAATATTCTAATGTATAAACTATTGCACATCCTTTATCCCACATTGCTCAAGTGAGTTGAGTTGCCCCTTGGAGAAAGGATAAAGGGAAGTGTTTATGGCTTCTTTGGGCATGTTGGATAAGAAGAAAATAATTGTTGCACTTGCAGCTTGCAGGTTACTTGGGCATTTGAGAACGTCATTCTCATCTGTAGCACTCTAGACATCAATCCTTTGGATTGGTCTTTGGAGTTTGTGCTTTCTGCCACTGTAGCAGCCATGCCACTATAGCAACCATGTCACTGTAGCAGCCGTGCCACTATAGCAGCTCATCACTATAGCAGCTCCGTCACTGTAGCATCTCGTAGCAGCCTAGAGAGTTCGTAGATACAAGCCTACAGAGTCCGTAGAAATCAGTCTGCAGCCTGCAGAGTCCATAGAAGCCGCCTGCAGAGTCCGTAGAAGCAGTTGCAGAGTCCATAGAACCAGCTGCAGAGTCCGTAGATCTGGCTGCAGAGTCCGTAGAAGTGACCTGCGGAGTCCATAGATCTGCCTGCAGAGTCCGTAGAAGTAGCTGCAGAGTCTGTAGAATCAGCTGCAGAGTCTGTAGAAGCAGCCTGCAAGTCCGTAGAAATTAGCCAGCCGCCTGTAGAGTCCGTAGAAGCAACTACAGAGTCCGTAGAACCAGCTGCAGAGTCCGAAGATCTGGCTGTCGAGTCCGTAGAAGCGACCTGCAGAGTCTGTAGAATCAGCTGCAGAGTCCGTAGAATCAGCTGTAGAGTCTGTAGAAGCAGCCTGCAAGATCCGTAGAAATCAGCCAGCTGCCTGCAGAGTCCGTAGAAGCAACTGCAGAGTCCGTAGAACCAGCTGCAAAGTTCGTATATCTGCCTGCATAGTCCGTAGAAGTAGCTGCAGAGTCCGTAGAATCAACTGCAGAGCCTATAGAACCAGCTGTAGAGTCCGTAGAACCTGCCTGCAGAGTCCGTAGATCCAGTCTGCAGAGTCCGTAGGAGACCAGTGTGCAGAGTTCGTAGTTCCGTTGGACAGAGAACAAAATGAACGCACCTTCGGCACTTGCTGGGATATTCGCTTGAAATAATGTTCATACGATCACTGGAGTATTTAGTGAGTTATCGCATGACCGGCATTGTACTCGTTTACTCATTTTGAAATTAATATAAATACAGTGTGTGGGTTATTACAGCTGTGTGTATTTGTGCTTGCAATCCTATATTTATGTTACATGCATTAGTCTTTGTAAAACAAAAAAAAATAATACAAGCAAACCATTCCGGAGTCATAAGAAGGTCCTGCTGGGTTAGTTTTGGGCACAACAGGGGTGCCCATTACACTATGCGAGCTGATGGAGCTCCAAGAGACAAGGGACCAGGCTATGGCTTCTATGACCAGCCGCCAACAACAGATGAAGAAACACCTTGACAAGAAATCTTTATCGAAAGGTTTCTCTGAAGGAGACATCGTCTTGAAATGGGATGCGGACCGAGCTAAGCCTGGAAAGCACGCGAAGTTCGATGCCCTATGGAGTGGTCCATACGTCATCACTCAGTGCAAACAGCACAATGCATTCCAAGTCTCCAGGTTGGATGGTGAAGAACTGTATATCCCAGTTAATGGGATACATCTTAAGCATTATCACTGAGCCCTTCTCCCATCATGTATATATTTTCCTTGCTTTTTTCCTGTTTTTCCTAAGTGCTTTTGCACATGTTAGTAGTTTTCTTAGTCTTGTGAGGTAAAGCCTTCATGATTGATTCTTGAATCTATCGGGGCTGTTGCTAACTTTGTTCAAGTTGCATTCTGACTCCGTGCCCAATGGACTGTAAGACAACTGGCTTCTAAGCATAGCAGGCATGCTTCCCTTGGGAGTCACCAATTTGTTGACCATTTTGGTCCTGCAGGCCAAAAATCGGTCCCCCTTTTTTCCCTGTTGTTCTGAACTAGTCCAAAATTTGAATTTTTGCACAAGTCTTGTTTCTACGGACTCTACAGGCGTTTTTATGGACTCTGCAAGCAAGTCTTTCGGCAGATGAAGAACCAGTTCAAAGAGTGCAAGGTTTTACAAAGATTCTTCGGACTCTTATCCGAAGAAATTCACAAGGAAAGAGAGCTAAAATGGTTCAAAGACACTTTTCCTTAAGGTTGGAAAAGTGGTTCAACATTGGAGTTCAACGACATGATCTTCCAAGAGTTAGCAACTTTGAACCGTTGAACCATTGAACCGGTTCAATCAATTGGTTCAACACTTTGGTTCAAAGGTTAAGTTCGTTGCTTTGGTTCCTCAGCAAAGTTCATTGGCAAAGTTCAACAGCGAGGCTCAATCAAATGGTTCAAAGGCTTGGTTCAATTCAGTTGATTGAATGCTTTGGTTCAATCACTTGGTTCACTCAGTCGGTTCAACGACTTGGTTCAGTCGGCTTGGTTCAAAGTGTTGGTTCAACATTCGGTTCAACGGGTTGGTTCAAAGGAACGGTTCAATCAGAAGGTTCAAGAGAGTCTCCCAAAGGACAAGTGCCCTTGCGGAGGGCAGTTCCGGACCCAAGTGCCCTTGCGGAGGGCAGGGAACACTTGAAAAAAGGATAAAAAAGTGAACAAGGCCGAAAAGGTAAGTTCCTTCAGAAATTTGTTTAAGGCAAAGAACGAGAATTTTTTCGGACAAAATGTTCGAAGGAATTCCTATTGGAATATTGTCATTGATGTCAAATGAACAATTACCGGAAGTGAACGGAATTGTTGACGGAAGTGAACGGAATTATTGCCAGAATTGAACGAAAATGTCGACGAAAGTGAACGGAATTGTCCACGGAAATGTCGATGGAAGTGAACGGAATTGTTGACGAAATGTCGATGGAAGTGAACGAAATTGTTGACGGAATTGTCAACCTTGGCCGACCTATTGGGAGGAGTTGTGACCATTCGAAAGGACCTTTTCACTTGAAGAGTCGTGACCTTAATTTGTGGCTTTCCGTGGGTTATAAATAAGTGCATAACGAATGGCAAAAGTGTAGATTCAAAAAGTAGAAGATATATAAATGAAGAGCAGAATTTTTAAAGGCAAATTTTTGTGAGAATATTGAAAAGAAAAAATCAACAAGTATAAGGAAGAGTATAGCAGCGAAAACACTCAAGTGTAGATCGAATCTAAAGGAGATAAAGCAAGTGTTCTATCATCTGTTGTTTTGACAACAAATTTGAGATAGAAGAGTGATTTTTTCTGAGAAGGTTGGTGCCTTCGTTTTGAAGAGATTGGTGTCTCTTGCTGAGTTGGTGATCAGTGAAAGGGGTCGGTGCTCCTATAGGTTGGTGCCTACAAAATTGTTTTTGGGGTTGGTGCTCTAGTAGGTTGGTGCCTACGAATATTTATATTAAGAGAATTTCTCCGTGGTTTTCTCCCGAAAGAATTTCCATGCAAATCTGTGTCTATTTGCATTGTGTGGTTTTGCATTGTATTCTTTGATTGCTTTGAATATATTAATTGTGGAGTAATTTGAGGTTTTGAATTTAAGATTAATAATTGAAAGTTAAAAATATCTTATACTGATTCACCCCCCCCTCTCAGTATAAGCTTGTGCTTAACAATTCCTTCGGACATTTTGTCCGAAGAAATCCTTTGGAAGAAAATTTCGCGGAAAAGACAAGGCAAAGGCAAAAATGATTTCTTTCGAACTTTTGTCCGAAGGAATTCATTCGGACAAAAAGTCCGAAGAAATTCGAGAGAAGCCGCGAAGAAAAACCCGAGAAAAAACTCCAAAGGAAAGGAAACGAGCAAGACAATTCTTGCGGACATTTTGTCCGCGGGAAAAATGGCCAAGACAAAAGCCCGACCGAAGAGAAGAGACCTGAAGGAAAGAAAAAGCCGAAGGATGTGACTATCAAAAGGAGCCCGAAGGACCTCGAAGGGTAGGTACCCTTGCGGGGGACTCTCGGCCAAAATGAAGGGACACTTCTCCAAAGCCGAAGGGACACTTCCCCTTTGGGAATGATCAAGAGAAAAGAGCCGAAGGAATTGCCAAGGATGATGACGTCCCCGAAGCCATCAAATTCAGAAAAATAAACTAGCCATTAGCTTTCAAACGGTGATGGGCTTGCGAACGTCGATTCTACGGCAAGGAAATAGCCGTTTGATCTTTAAATACTTGAGTGCCAACCAGAAGGGAGCCCAAAGAGCTAAGAGAGCAAAAGGCAAAACCAGGAAAAGACGACGCCAAAAAAAGACAAAAGTTAAGAATGAACCAGCGACCTGCTGATGGAAGAGCCCAAAGAGCCAAAGAAGTAGCAGAAGATATCCCCCGAGGGCCGAAGGAGCCAGAAAAGACAGCCAAGAAGAGACAAAAGAGACAAGTGCAAAAACGGACAAAACAAGCCCAAGTGGCAAAGGGGAAAGGAGTTATTCCAACGGTTGGAACAATGCCTGCCAAGTGGTCGCGCGACCCATTTTTCTTCACTTTGCATTAAATTGGCAGACAAACCGTGGGAGTGCCTTGAAAGAGCGGTCTTGTTTACAGACAAATGGCGCGGCCCATAATTTCACATATGACGTTTAATATATCTTAACGCCTAAAGTCAAAATAAGAGCCGACACAGCATTATCTATCAAGCGGCTTCCTCTTCCCAATGCTGGGAATGCACATGTGCCAACTTGTAAAAGGGTGCCAAAAGGCCTCTTTCTTCCTCTATATATATTGTAACTTCTCATTTGAGAAAGCAATCTCTCACATTGTAAGGCGAAGCCCTGGCAATTTTCACCTGGAATCAATAGAATACGCATTTTACCTCTATTCTGGTTGGATATATCTCTGAGTGTGTCTGAGTGTTAGTCTTGTGTTCAGTCATTGCTTCTTAATGCTTTCACAGGGTCGACACCAATGCACCTGGTATCTATAAGGTGCCAATCCTGCAGGTGACAAGAAGAGTTGTTCATGGAGCGCAGAGGCAGAAGGAGGTTACTAGACAGTGTGTTTTTTCTACAGCGCCTATAGTAAGTCCTTTTTCTGTGTGTTTCCATTAAAGCCTCCATGTCAAGCTTCCTGCAGTCTGGTCCTTTTACCAGTCAAAGTGTATGTATGTATTCTTATGGTTCAGAGTGTGAGTGTGAGTAGGTCAAACTTATTTGGTGCATCACCCTCTTGGATTAGGTTCTGTTTGCCTGTAATCCTTCGCCCTTTTCAACCCCCCCATTATATATATATATACACACGTATTAGCAACTTATTGGAATAACTCAGATGCATCAAAGGGAGCTAGCCCTTATCTAGAGACTCTCCCCCCAGTTTTGCCAAGCCCACAGGCAAGAGGGGAGTTTCCATTGTGATGTGTGGAAGGCAGGAGTGCAGCCTCTTGTCAAAGGTGCAATCCACTGCGTCAACACATCTCTCTTCAGAAATTTCTTCCTGTGCATGCACAGAGCCTTCCTAGTCTTCCTCAACTTCCTCAGGTCTCTCAACATGATGTCAAGATTCCAAGTTGGAAGAGGGAATATCATGAACCAGCTCAGGACCTTGAAGAGGATAAAGTTGCTCCCTGTTCACAAGGAGAAAGTCCCAATCCCAAGGTCATGAGTTGGAAGCAAATAGTGGAATCATGGGGCACAAAGGAGGAAAAACAAGTTTTTGCTCAAAACCTTGAAGAAAACGAAGCTGCTCCTACTCATCATGATGATGCTTGTGACCTCCAAGAAAGGCTCTTCCAAGAGAATATAGCCAAAAAAATTGCAGAATTGGAATCCAGAATGAGGTTCCTCAGCCAAAGTGTGATGGACGATTCAGATCAAGCATAAGATCCTACATTTGAACACACCCCATCTACACCCTTCCAAGAGAGTTATCAAGCCACATCTGATATAGATGAAGTGCTGGCCAAATGGAAGGAGGAGAATCATTCAATTCTAGCTCAAGGACTGCCTCCTCTTCCACATGAGTTCGTCCGTCAACCTTCCACTTCACCCCTTCTCAAGGAGGAACCTATTTTGAAAGGGGTGAGTAAAGAGGAGTATACTCAGTTCATGACTGATCAGGGAGACCCCATGAGTACAAATGAGAAGGAGATCACCATAGATGTCATGGAGGAGCATGGACAATCTCTTGTTCATGTTTTGAATGATTCGTTTGATGTCATTGGGGCAGGTTGCACTCCTCTTCAAGGAGGCTATGAGCTGACTAAGGGTGGAGAAGGCAGCATTGGGACTCAAATAAGTATGCAAAAGGGCTGCAAGCTTTCAGATTTATCCTTTCAAGAGGTTGGTGAATCTGAAGATGATATTTTCGAAGTCATCAAGGAGGAACCTGTTTTGAAAGAGGCAAGTGAAGAAGAGAGGATCCAATTTGCAGCTGATCAAGAAGCTCTCATGGATGTCAATGAAGAAGGAATCCTCATGGATGCTCCTTTTGAAGACATCATCAACAATGGAGAAGACATAAGTCATGCATACATGCGGATGTTCCAGCAATATGAAGAGGAACGTAAGCATGGTGAGCTCTCTCCTTCCTTGTTTGATGAACTTCCTTGTTGCTTTGATGAGGAGGATGACCATGCCATGGAGCCTGAGTTGGAGGAGGATTAGGTGGATGTCTTTGGACAACTAGAGACTCTGATCTTTGAGTAGGAAAAGGAGAAGCCTGTCTATTTTGAGAACAACTTTGAAGAAGAGAGCCTTGAACAAGAAGGTGATGTTCTGTGGGATGAGCAATCAGTCTGTGATTCCATTTCAGACATCACAACAGTCACCCTTCTTCAAGAAAGCCATGAAGGAGCAAAAGGTGAGTTTGACAGGGTCTTCAATAAAGCAAAAGGGAACGGGTCAAACCATGATGCATGTCAAAGGAGCTATGCATATCAAAGGGCTTATGGTGATGAGCCAATAGCAATGATTTCTTGGTAAAACACGCCAGCCTGAAGAGCTAGCATTCGACAAGCTTCCAAGAACAAGAAGAGTACATATATGTTGGGAGCATGTTTGACTCTGATCCACTCGGATGCAAGCCAATCGAGGTGGCAAGCAAGAGGAGCAGGTCACCAAATCTCCATTCCATTTAGCCACTTGTCTGGCACCATAAGTTTCCTTGCCATGAATGAGACTTAAGAAGTTTTTTCTTTGATCCAAGAGGGAGGCAAATATACCTGGTTAGTTGTATATAGTAGTTTGCTTTCAGTTTTCCCTAAGTGTTGTTTGCACAAGTAGTGTTTTTAGCCTTGTGTGTGTTTTTCTTTGTGTTTGGGGTGAAAGCTTCATGATTGATTCTTGGATCCATCGGGGTTGTTGCTAACTTTTTTCAAGTTGCGTTCTAACTTCGTGCCCAATGGACTTTAAGGCAACTAGTTTCTAAGCATAGCAAGCATGCTTCCCCTGGGAATCGCCATTTTGTTGACCATTTTGGCCCTGCAGGCCAAAATCGGTCTTCTTCTTCCCCTATTGTTCTGAGCCAGTTCAAATTTGTTTGCACAAGTCTTTCGGCAAAAGGAGGAACTAGTTCAATGGTTCGACATCGAGGTCCAATGCCATGAGCTTTCCAAGAACTTTGAACTTGAACTTTGAACCATTGTTGGTTCAAAGGTTTGGTTCAACGGCTTGGTTCATTGGCTTGGTTCAAAGGCTTGGTTCAACGGTTTGGTTCATCGGCTTGGTTCAACGGCTTGGTTAAACGGCTTGGTTCATCGGCTTGGTTCAACGGCTTCGTTCATCGGCTTGGTTCAACGGCTTGGTTCATCAGCTTGGTTCAACGGTTTGGTTCAATCGGTTGGTTCAATTGGTCAAATGAATGAGTAAAACACAGTATTGAACCATTGAACCGTTGAACCAATTGTTGGTTCAATTAGTCAGTTCAATCGAAAGGTTCAAGGGAGTCTCCCAAAGCCCGAAGGACAAGTGCCCTTGTGGAAGTGTTGACCATTTTGGTCCTGCAGGCCAAAATGGGTCCCCCTTTTTTCCTGCTATTCTGAGCCAGTTCATTTTTTGATTTTGCACAAATCTGGCCGTTTCTATGGACTCTGCAGGGGTTTCTACGGACTCTGCAGGCGAGTCTCTTGGCAGATGAAGAACCAGTTCAAGGAATGAAAGGGGCTTCTACAAAGTTTCTTCGGACCATTGAAGCATTCAGTTCAATTGGCTCAGTTTCAATTGGTTCAACGGCTTGTTTCAATGGCTTAGTTCATTCAATTGGTTCAATGGCTCGGTTCAAATGAGACAAGTTCCCACTTAGGCGCAAAATGGACCAATTCCAAGTGCCCTTGCGGAGGGCAGTTCCTGACCCAAGTGCCCTTGCGGAGGGCAGGAAACATTTGCAAAGAGTCCACAGAGAAAAGCCGAAAAGGTAAGTTCCTTTCAAAAATTTTGTTTAAGGCAAAGAAGAGAATTTCTTCAGACAAAATGTCCGAAGGAATTCCTTCGGACTTTTTGTCCGAAGAAAAACTTCGAAAAAGTTCCGCAGAAATAAACAAAGATGAGACAAAAGACATGAATGATTTCTTTCGGACTTTTTGTCCAAAGGAATTCCTTCGGACAAAAGTCCGAAGAAATTCGATAAAGAGCTGCGGGTAAAAAACCCGAAAAAAGTCTCCGAAGGAAAGGAACGAGCAAGACAATTCTTGCAGACTTTTTGTCCACGGGAAAAGTAGCCGAAAGAAAGGAAAAGGCAAAAGAAATTGCCAAGGACAGTGACGTCTCCGAGGTCATCAATTTCAGGGAAATGGACTAGCCGTTGGTTTTCAAATAGTGACGGGCCTGCGAACGTCAATTTTATACCAGAAAAAGCCCGAGAGCGGAAGCTACCAAGTGTCGTCTGTCGAGACACATGATAATTTGCCTCTAAAATCAGTGGAACGTGCAACGTGTCCCTTGCAAAACCCGGTAGAGCGCGACAAGTGTCTACATCCAAGTCCCAAAGCTCCTTTCAACAAGCATCCCTCAGGTGGAGGGCGCCAAGTGGCAAACGCCGAAGGTTTTGACATATTTTTCTAAGAGCAGCGAAACGTGCCATGTGTCCCTTGCAAAGCTCAGCGAAAGCCGACAAGTGTCAACATCCGCAGTCTCTCCCTTTTGTTCAATAAAGACTGTGGTGGGCCTCGGGTGAACTGCTAAAGAGAGCGAAAGCTACCAAGTGTCATTGTTCGTGGTGAATCCGAATGAGTCTTAAATACTTCTGTATTGTTTCTAAAGCTCAGCGGAAGCCGCCACGTGTCCTCTTCCATAAGACTCTCAAAAGGTGTTTAAAGCTTCTATAAGTTAAGTGGATGTTTCCACGTGTCTTGTCTGTTTCAGCAGCGGAACACGCCACGTGTCACTAGTTGAGATCAACGGAAAGTGGCCAAAGCAAACAAAAAAGACATGAAGAATTAGCCGAAGATAGCCCCGAAGGACGAAGGAGCCAGAAAAGAGCCAAGTGCAGAAACGGACAAAACGATCCAAGTGGCAAAGGAAGGTGTCGACTCAAGGAGTTACTCCAGTGGTTGACACAGTGTCTATGAATTGGTCATCAAGAGGCGCGAACAGTGAATGGTGCAACCCGTTGTTCTTCACTTTGCATTGATGAGCAGACAAGCCGCGTGAATGCCTTGAAGAGAGCAGTCTATTTTCAAAAAAGAGGCGCGGCCCATGCTTTCTCATTAATTTTTGAACGACAAAGTCAAAGCAGGAGCTGATATAGAATTATCTTTAAGCGGCTTCCTCTTCCCAATGATCGGAACGCACATGGGTCACTTTTTAAAAAAGTGCGCCAAAAGGCCTCTTTTCTTTCTCTATATATTGTAAACTTCTCATTTTGGAGGAGGGATCCATTCTCTTAACCCGTAAAGCAAAGCTCTGCCCCAAAATCTCTCAGGCTTGTAAGATAGAACTCTGTCGGATTTTACCTTGAATCAAGACTTAGCAATTTTTACCTCCATCTAGACTTGCACTCACGCATATGTCTATGTTTTTTGTGTTAAGTCATTTTCTTTTATGCTTTTCACAGAACGATTCCAACATGTCTAGTGCATTGTGAAGTTCTTCTGCAGGTCTGCCAGAAGTGTCTACAACAGGAATATAGGCGCATGTGAATAGGCTGCCAAAGTGTGTCTCGAAACACCTTTGATAGTTCTTCCTCCCCTTATCTCTACAGACCCCTGACTCACTGATACAGAAGAGTCTCCCACATCAGATGAAGTGTATGGGAGCTTTTTCTTGGTGAAAAGTATATGTTCGAGCTGAGTGGATCAACTTTTTTGGTGTATCACCTTTTAGTTTAGGTTTAGGTTCTGTTTTCAGCAGCCTTCTCCCTTTTCAGCCCCCCTCTTTTTCATTTATTTGTTAGTAGTAGGAAATCTAGGACCTAAAAAATACATCAAAGGGAGCTAGCCCTTATCTAGAGACTCTCCCCCTAGCTTCGCCGGTCCCACAAGCGAGAGGGGAGTTTTCATTTTGACCTGTGGAAGACAGGAGCCTAGCCTCCTGTCAAGAGTGCAATCCACTGCGTCAACAGTTTTTGACATGGGATCAACTAGGACAAGTTGTGTCCAAAGAGTTGAAGAATGTTTGGTGTGTTCTTCAACCAACTAGCCTTTGGAGGCTTTTGCATCAACACCAATGGCGACTCCAAGTTGAATCAGTTGGTTAAGCAGTCCAAGTGCCATCAAAAAATCTTATTTTTGTATGTATAATTCCATTGATAAGAATCATGGGCCTTGTATTCCTTCATATTACCATGATCAAGCTCAAAACATTCATGCAATCCCCTCAAGCAGCTCTCTTAGTTGCCCTTCAACGATAAGGGAGGTAGCACTGGAGTTTGAGAAGCAGGCGATGGAGATTGACAGACTGGATGAGCAGTATGGATATCAGCAGGAGCTGATGTATAAAGAGGAGTGTTTGTTTAGGCAAACTCAGGCCTTGCAATCCATGGAGGAGGAGGTAGCAAAATGGAAGAGTCCATTCCTTCAAGGCAGTCAGCCTTGTGTGCCCCCTCCTATTCTAAAGAAAGCCCCCTCTTGTGCACCAAATCCTTTCTATCAGATAGCACTTGCTCATTCTATCTCATTTGATGCATCAATCAATCTTGCTCTTAACCCCGTGCGCCTAGCCTTCAAACATCAAAGGGAACTAAAGCAACCTCCCATGGAGATGAACCTTCTAAATTCCTTAGATTGTGAATCTTCCTTTGGAGGGAACATCATGAACCAACACATCTCTCTTGAAGCTGCTCCTACTCATCATGATGATGCTGGTGACCTCCAATAAAGGCTCTTCCAAGAAGATCTAGCTAGGAGAATTGCAGAGTTGGAGTCCAAAGCGAGATTCCTCAGCCAACGTGTGATGGACCTGTCTAAACACACTCCATTTACACACCTCCAAGAGAGCTATCAGGCCACACCTAATATAGATGAAGTGCTGGCCAAATGGAAAGAGGAGAATCATTCGATTCTAGCTCAAGGACTGCCTCCTCTTCCATATGGTTTGTCCACTTCACCCCTTCTCAAGGAGGAACCTGTTTTGCAGGAGGCGAGTGAGGAGCAGAAGATCCAATCTGCAGTTGTCCAAGAGGCTATCATGAGTGACAAAGAATATGAAATCATCATGGAGGCTCCTTTTGAAGACATCATCAGTAATGGAGAAGACGCAGGTTATGCATACATGCAAATGGTCCAGCAATACGAAGAGGAATGTAAGCATGGTGAGCTGTCTCCCCCTTGTTTGATGAACTTCCTTGTTGCTTCGATGAGGAGGACGACTATGCCATGGAGCCAGAGTTGGAGGAGGATCAGGAGAATGTCTTTGAACAACTAAAGAGACCCTGATCCTTGAGCAAAAAAAGGAGAGGCTGGTCTCTCTTGAGGAAAGCCTTGAAGAAGAGAGTTTTGAACAAAGAGGTGATGTTCTGTGGGATGAGCAATCAGTTTGTGATTCCATTTCAGACATCACAACAGTCACCCTTCTTCAAAAAAGCCTTAAGTAGAGGATGAGTTTGACAGGGTCTTCAACGAGGCAAAAGGAAATGAGTCAGACCATGATGCATTGCAAAGGGACTGTGCATATCAAAGGGCTTATGGTGATGAGCCAACAGCCACAAATTTCTTGGTGAAACGCACCAACATGAAGGACCAATATTCAACAAGCTTCCAGGGACAAGAAAAGTACATATATGTTGGAAGCATGTTTGATTCTAATCCACTCGGATGCAGGCCAATCGAGGTGACAGGCAAGAGGAGCAGGTCACCAACTCTCCATTTCATTCAGCCACTTGTCTGGCACCATAAGTTTCTTTGCCAGGAAGGGGGCTTAAGAATTTTTTCCTTTGATCCAAGAGGGAGGCAAATATACCTAGTTAGCTGTATATAGTAGTTTGCTTTCAGTTTTCTTTCCCTGTTTTCCCTAAGTGCAGTTTGCACAAATAGTGTTTTTAGTCTTGTGTGTGTTTTCCCTTGTGTTTGGGGTAAAAGGCTCAAGATTGATTCTGGGATCTCTCAAGGCTGTTGTTAACCTTTTTTCAAAGCTGTGTTCTTAATCCGTGCCCAATGGACTTTAAGGCAACTGGTCTCTAAGCATAGCCGGCATGCTTCCCCTGGGAGTCGCCAATTTGTTGACTATTTTGTTATTGCAGGCCAAAATGGGTCCCCCTTTTTTCCTGTTGTTCTGATCCAGTTCATTTTTCGATTTTGCACAAATCTGGCCATTTCTACGGACTTTGCAGGCGTTTCTACGGACTCTGCAGGCGAGTTTTTTGGCAGATGAAGAACCAGTTCAAGGAATGAAAGGGGCTTCTACAAAGTTTCTTCGGACCATTGAACCATTCAGTTCAATTGGCTCAGTTTCAATTGGTTCAACGGTTTGCTTCAACGGCTTGTTTCAATGGCTCAGTTCAATGGCTTAGTTCATTCAATTGGTTCAACGGCTCGGTTCAAATGAGACAAGTTCCCACTTAGGCGCAAAATGGACCAATTCCAAGTGCCCTTGCGGAGGGCAGTCCCTGACCCAAGTGCCCTTGCAGAGGGCAAGGAACATTTGCAAAGAGCCCACAGAGAAAAGCCAAAAATGTAAGTTTCTTTCGGAAATTTTGTTTAAGGCAAAGAAGAGAATTTCTTTGGACAAAATGTCCAAAGGAATTCCTTCGGACTTTTTGTCTGAAGAAAAACTTCAAAAAAGTTCTGCGGAAATAAACAAAGATGAGGCAAAAGACATGAATGATTTCTTTCGGACTTTTTGTCCGAAGGAATTCCTTTGGACAAAAAGTTCGAAGAAATTCGGGAAAGAGCCACGGGTAAAAAACCCGAAGAAAGTCTCCGAAGGAAAGGAACGAGCAAGACAATTATTGCGGACTTTTTGTCCGCGGGAAAAGTAGCCAAAATAAAAGAAAAGGCCGAAGAAATTGCCAAGGACAGTGACGTCTCCGAGGCCGTCAATTTCAGGGAAATGGACTAGCCGTTGGTTTTCAAACAGTGACGGGCCCGCGAACGTCAATTTTACATCAAAAAAAGCCCGAGAGCAGAAGCTGTCAAGTGTCGTCTGCTGGGACAATTGATAATTTGCCTCTAAAAGCAGCGAAATGTGCCACGTGTCCCTTGCAAAACCCGACGGAGCGCGACAAAGTGTTTGCATCTGAGTCCCAAAGCTCCTTTCAACAAGCATCCCTCAGAGTTCTGCGGAGGGCGCCACGTGGCAAATGCGAAAGGTTTTGACATATTTTTTTCTAAGAGCAGCGGAACATGCCACGTGTCCCTTACAAAGCTTGACGGAAGCCGACAAGTGTCAACATCCGTGGTCTCTCCCTTTTGTTCAGTAAAGATTGTGGTGGGCCCCGAGCGAACTGCTAAAGAGAGTGGAAGCTGCCAAGTGTCATCGTCCGTGGTGAATCCGAATGAGTCCCAAATACTTCTGTATTGTTTCTAAAGCTCAGTGGAAGCCGCCACATGTCCTCTTTCACAGGACTCTCAAAAGGTGTTTAAAGCTTCTATAAGTTAAGTGGATGCTGCCACGTGTCCTGCCTGTTTCAGTAGCGGAACACGCCACGGGTCACTAGTTGAGATCAGCGGAAAGTGGCCAAAGCAAACAGGAAAGACACGAAGAATTAGCCGAAGATAGCCCCGAAGGACGAAGGAGCCAAAAAAGAGCCAAGTGCAAAAATGGACAAAACGATCCAAGTGGCGAAGGAAGGTGTCGACTCAAGGAGTTACTTCAGTGGTTGACACAGTGTTTGCGAATTGGTCATCAAGAGGCGCGAACAGTGAACGGCGCAACCCATTTTTCTTCACTTTGCATTGATGAGCAGACAAGCCGCATGAATGCCTTGAAGAGAGCAGTCTGTTTGCAAAAAAGAGGCGCGGCCCATGTTTTCTCATTAATGTTTGAATGACAAAGTCAAAGCAGGAGCCGACACAGCATTATCTTTAAGCGGCTTCCTCTTCCCAATGATCGGAATGCACATGGGTCACTTGTAAAAAAGGGCGCCAAAAGGCCTCTTTTCTTCCTCTATATATTGTAAACTCCTCATTTTGGAGGAGGGATCCATTCTCTTAATCCGTAAGGCAAAGCTCTACCCCAAAATCTATCAGGCTGGTAAGGCAGAACTCTGCCTTTTACCTTGAATAAAGACTTAGCAATTTTTACCTCCATCTGGACTTGCACTCACGCATATGTGTATGTTTTCTTTTGTGTTAAGTCATTTTCTTTTATGTTTTTCACAGAATGATTCCAGCATGTCTAGTGCATTGTGAAGTTCTTCTGCAGGTCTGCCAGAAGTGTCTACAACAGGAATATAGACGCACGTGAATAGGCTGCCAAAGTGTGTCTCGGAACACCTTTGATAGTTCTTCCTCCCCGTATCTCTACGGACCCCTGACTCACTGATACAGAAGAGTTTTCCACATCAGATGAAGTGTATGGGAGCTCTTCTTGGTGAAAAGTGTATGTTCGGGCTGAGTGGATCAACTTTTTTGGTGTATCACCTTTTAGTTTAGGTTTAGGTTTTGTTTTCAGCATCCTTCTCCCTTTTCATCCCCCCCTTTTTCATTTATTTGTTAGTAGTAGGAAATCCAGGACCTAAAAGATACATCAAAGGGAGCTAGCCCTTATCTAGAGACTCTCCCCCCAGCTTCGCCGGTCCCACAAGTGAGAGGGGAGTTTCCATTTTGACGTGTGGAAGACAAGAGCCTAGCCTCCTGTCAAGGGTGCAATCCACTGCGTCAACAGGAGGGCAAGGAACACTTGCAAAGGGATCAAAGAAAAAGCCGAAGGAATCGACCAAATGGCGACCAGCGTGCAAACATCAACTTTGTAGAAATGAAATAACCGTTGGTTTTTTAATGAAAGGTGTGAACCTGAAGGAATTCAAAGGCTTAAAGCTAGAAGGAATAAATCATCGAGGAGGGAGTCCAAAGAGCCAAAGAATTAGCAGAAGATAGCCCCCGAAGGACGAAGGAGCCAGAAAAGACAAAGCCAGGAAGAGGCAAAAGAGCCAAGTGCAAAAATGGACAAAACAGTCCAAGTGGCAAAAGAAGGTGTTGACTCAAGGAGTTACTCCAGCGGTTGACATAGTATCTGCCAATTGGTCATCAAGAGGCGCAAACAGTGAACGGCACGGCCCGTTTTTCTTCACTTTGCATTGATGAGCAGACAAGCTGCGTGAATGCCTTGAAGGAGCGGTCTTGTTTGCAAACAAATGGCGCGGCCCATAATTTCACATATGACGTTTAATATATCTTAAATGCCTAAAATCAAAGCAGGGGCCGACACAACATTATCTATCAAGCGGCTTCCTCTTCCCAATACTCGAAACGCACATGGGCCATTTATAAAAGGGTGCTAAAAGGCCTCTTTCTTCCTCTATATATGAAAATCTTCTCATTTTGAGAAAGGGATCTCTCACATTGTAAGGCGAAGCCCTGCCATTTTTCACCTGGAATCAATAGAATACGCATCTTTTACCTCTATTCTGGTTGGATATATCTCTGAGTGTTAGTCCTGTGTCCAGTCATTGCTTCCTAATGCTTTCACAGGGTTGACACCAACGTACCTGGTATATATAAAGCGCCATTCCTGCAGGTGATAAGAAGCATTGTTCCTAGAGCGCAGAGGCAGAAGGAGGTTACTAGACAGTGTGCTCTTCCTACAGCGCCTATAATAAGTCATTTTTCTGTGTGTTTCCATTAAAGCCTCCCTGTCAAGCTCCCTGCAGTTTGGTACTTTTACCAGTTAAAGTGTATGAATGTGTTCTTGTGGTTCAGAGTGTGAGTGTGAGTAGATCAAACTTGTTTGGTGCATCACCCTATTAGGTTAGGTTCTGTTGTTTTCAGCATCCTTCTCTCTTTTCAACCTCTCAATATATATATATATATACACGTATTAGCAACTTATTGGAATAACTCAGATGCATCAAAGGGAGCTAGCCCTTATCTAGAGACTGTCCCCCCAGTTTTGCCAGGCCCACAGGCAAGAGGGGAGTTTCCATTGTGATGCGTGGAAGACAAGATCTCAGTCTCCTATCAAGGGTGTAATCCACTGCGTCAACAGGTAGTTTGCTCCAAGACCACCACACATTTGATTTATTGAGGTAAAGTGGAGTTGGCCACAACAAAACAATCCTCTTGGTTCTTGGGGTTGGTAAAAGATAAACTGGCCATCATGTTGATCACCATGTCTTATTGACGAGGTTGATGTTGGAGAAAAAATTCTAAAGCTAGAGAAGGTTTTGCGTAATCCGGCTCGCCATATGTTTCCATTGCCAATGAACACCTACTAATCAATTGCCCTTGGATAGCTAATCTTTGTGAATTAATTTTAAAATTATTTGGACTCCCCAACAATTATGAATTTCAAGATTCCCCAGACAATTGTTTTTTGTAGTCCCATATGCAAGCCAATGAACTCCGCATAACTATTTGTTTGTTGACCTATGAATTGAGTGTAGCTCAGAATGAAATGTCCCTTGCAATCACAAATTAACCCCCTATAGCTACTAGTCTTGGGTTGGAATTAGATGCTCTGTCAAAGTTCAATTTAAATAATTTCTCGGGTTGCAGCTTAAATCTCAATTTAGTCTGAATTTCCATATATCCCATAGCAGTGATAGTGGATATTGCAGACCTCGGCAATGTGACAGCTGACCATGCTGGCTGAAAATAAATCGGCTGACTTCTCCTTTTGCAGAAGGCAGAATTATATCAAATTTATTGTCTACAATGGCATTTAGTAAGACAATGGCCTCTCATGACAAAATACAGGCCCATTATATACATGACTAGAAGAAAATTACAAAAGATAATATTGTACAAGAATAAACAAGATAGTAGTAGAGTAAGGTGTTGAACCACCATTGAGTGCAAACGAATTGTGTCTTTCTCTAGGCTCTCGCTGAACAAATTGGGAAATGACCTTAAAAGTAACATGTGGTTGGAGTAGAACTAAGACTTTGGGTTCACATAAAAATAGACAAAAATAAAAATAGGAAATAATTCACATCCAAAGGAATATAAATAAGTGCGGTAAAATATTTATTTAAAAAAGAAAAATGTTCATTGTTCATTTTGTTTTCAAATTAATGGTTTTTGATACTACACATCCTTTGTGTAAAGATGCACACACATGCTGAATGGTAAGGAAGCATTGTAATGTCTTCATTTCCGGTTCACATGAAAGACCCTCCAAGGGTGATTGTTGACATATTCATTTAGAGTCTATGTTGAACATTCATTGCTGGGAGTTTCTTGTTGCAAGCAAGGGTTTAATAAGCAAATCTCTTGGTATTCTATGAATAAAGATTTGAGGAAGAAACAACAATTTTTTTCAGAGTTGAAGGTTGCATGTTTGGAGCCCTTTTGGAGTGTTTTCAGTCATAAAATTTGCTATTCAAAATTCCATTATCAGTGCTTTGTAACAACAACAAATGGGTATGCTTGTTTTATCACTTTGAGTTGTTTTGAATATCTAGGTATGCTGTAATATTGTTAGTAGAGTGATTC
This sequence comes from Torreya grandis, assembly GCA_037957365.1. Taxonomy (NCBI): domain Eukaryota; kingdom Viridiplantae; phylum Streptophyta; class Pinopsida; order Cupressales; family Taxaceae; genus Torreya; species Torreya grandis. The sequence continues at coordinate 1,883,502 of JARHVA010001695.1, read as the reverse complement.
ACCCACCTGGGTATTGTTATTCCCTTACGTATATTGCAGTCCAAGCTCTGTATGATATCTTAAACTTATTTGTAACTTATGGATATTCAGAATATTGATTTATCATGATATATTCATCTGGATATTGTTAGAAAAGCTTCTATATTGTTATTTTTCAATTATGTGCAATGCAAACATCACATGTAAACCTTAAACAACAAACAAACAAAAAAAAACAGAACAAGGGTGTATGTGACAATCCTCCAACCTAAATCTGAATGGTGAGGTTTTTCGTCCTCACAATTCATTTCAACTATAAGGGTTTTCATCCTTATGCTAAAAACCAATGAACTTGAAGGCTCAATCAGTTAAAAAAAAATGATAATAAAAATTGAATGATTTATAATGAGGACTCTCAACATATAGACACAATTGTCACTTTTAAGTTTAGGGTTTTACTTTTCACTTTTACCCTTCCATTTTATTTCTAATAATAATAAAATAATATTAAGTTGTCACTTTTTTTTAATAAAATAAAAAATAAGTCACTTAGACACCTAAAAATATTAACTTTATTGTTTTTTTACTTAATTTGAAAAAGTAGACATGACAATACTGTTAAGTAAGACAATGACCTCCCATGATAAAATAAAGGCCCATTATATACATGACTAGCATAAAATTACAAAAGATAATATTGTACAAGAAAAGTAAACAAGATTAGTAGAGTAAGGTGTTGAACCACCATTGAGTGCAAACAAATTGTGACATTCTCTAGGCTCATCGTTGAAAAAATTGGGAAATGACCTTAAAACTAACCTGTGGTTGGAGTAGAACTAAGACTCGGGGTTCACATAAAAATAGACAAAACTACAAAGAGGAAATAATTCACATCCAAAGGAATATAAATAATGTGAGGTAAAATATTTATTTAAAAAAGAAAAACATTCATTGTTCATTTTGTTTTCAAATTAATGGTTTTTAGTACTACACATCCTTTGTCTAAAGATGCGGACACATACTGAATGGTAGGGAAGTCTGCTGCCAGCTGGCAGGTTGTCAGGTCAAATCCGGCCCCAACCAGGTTCAGCAGCATCCACACATAGATGGTGGGGAATCCGAGCAGTGGTGGGGCCCTCGGGAAGGAATTGTACACGAATGTGGGTGTGGGATATGTCCAACAGCTAAGGAATCATATATAATTATTATACATATAATTGCTTAACTCTGTTTTCTGTGAGTTCATTGTGGTGTGTGACTGATTGAATTTTAACAGTGAATGAGAAAATGGATAATGGAGCATTAATCTATTATGGACCATCCATGAGAAAATCACTTGAAGATTCATAAATAAAAATATTTTAGTCTTATATATCTCATTATTCATTGGAAGGAAATTATATTTGATTTCATGAGATCAAAAGAAAGAAAAGAAAATAAATTATATTAATGTCCACAGATGACCAAACTTAGGTCAATGGGACTAGAGGATACAACAATTAACAATTGAAAGTTCTACGAAGCTATACAAAGAGAATCCTAGAAGATACACAAAAGTATTTTTGTAAAAGACATCAAATTTCTTTCAAATTACATTCTAAACATTTTACTTGTGAATTTCATTAACTTTTCCCACCAATCATATACAAAACCGAGAATACATTTCTGAATTATCAATACATTGAGATCTTACTCTATATTCCACCCATTTTCCGTTTCAACTACCAACTACAAAAAGCTAAATATATATTTGTAGGAGAAATTGAAATCTTCCCATAAAATAATTCCTATTAATTTTTCATATAACTACCAACAAACACAAATACAAAGCTATGATTAGTGTACCTGCTCGCCTTCATCATCGCAGTAGCCCACAAGTGAAACGAGGTTAAGATGGTGCACTCTAGACAACAGCTCTATTTCATTGGAAAATTCTCTCTCCCCTTGCAAGGATCCCTCTTGTGCACGCTTTATAGCTACAATCATACCATCAGCCAACAAGCCCTTGTAAACCTTACCATAGCCACCTTGCCCAATTTGCATTGAGGTGCTGAAGTCATGTGTAGCTAATGCCATCTCATCTAAATCAAAATTTTTGAGGCCTGCTACTTTTACTCGCTTTCTTGCTCCTATAAGAATAAATAGTCATAATTGAGATTTCCATCAAAGCAAGAAGATAATTCAGTTATATTCAAACCCACGTGTTTATGACAATATTTAGCAGGTCTTGCAAGAAGTAGATGCAATTAAGTTTCGTTTCTCAAAGGCAGAAATTAATTGATAAGTACTCTATTGACTGATATTGGCCAAAACATAGACCCATATGCAGCAAAACAAAGGTTAAAATAAATTACTATTCTAGGATTACACCCCAAGCACTCATGCTGTATATATAGGGGTGGTGGGTTGTTTTGGTTAAGAACCAGTGATGCACATTTGAAAAGGTAATTGAAGGAATTTTTGCTTTACCTTCAAGCATTGTGAGCATTTTGAGAGTAGCTAAAGGTTTTGTTTAGGTATGTTTGCAAATCTTGCCAAACTCAAAATTGCGGCTTGCATGAAGGTTTTACTCAGGTATGTTTGCTGTTCTCGCTAAACTCAAAATTGTGGCTTCCATGACAGGAAGAGATGGAAGGGCTATAGCAAGCACATCTTGAGTTCTTGCTAGAGGAGGTGCAAATGTAGTTCGTTGTTAATAGTGTTTTGCCTTCATCAATAATAATGTTTAATCACAAGTCAGCAATGGCTCATTGGACATTAGCTGGAGGGGGAGTGTTAGGAAACGTACAACTACACATGCAACCAGTTTTTACATAAACATTCTATTTTGTTACTTATAGCAGCGAATGACTCATGGAAGGTTCATTGCAGGTTCTATTTCCAGGAATGTAGTAAGTTAACCATTTCATATTTCCATCTATTTTGTATATATATGTTCTTGTAAACTAAAAATTGAAGTTCATGCTTTTAGGTGCATTTGTGAAATTGTGGCTTAATGCTTGCTTCAAATTAGTTGTTTCTTTTACTACGTGTTATTTAACCATCATATAAACTTTTTATGTACTTTTGTTTCTGCTGCAAATTTCTAATTTTAAGTTGCAGCCCCTAGTCTTGAACACCTAGCAGTCGGAGATACAACAAGGTCAGTGAGCAATGGCTCTTGCTCTGGCATAGGAAGTCTTCACAATTGAAAACCTCTGCATCTGACAGATAAAAATGAAATCGCATTTTATAGCAAAAGGACTTGAGAATGTGATAAATAATAAAGATTCTAAGAATGTAGATTCTACTGCTTTACTGAATTTAAAGAATATAATACTCGAGAATAAGCTCTCATAGGACTGGCCCAATCAAATAGCAGGTAAACCAATTATATCTGAAAAAGAGTTATTTGTTAGTTCGGAAATCACTGGAATATATGTTTGGCTCATATGATGAAAGTAGAAAATAATGGTGCTGAAAGTGAAAGTGTTGCAAACGATATAAACCATTTGAAGTCTTTGATGAATCTCCTTGCAGGAATATAAGTAAATGTAGAGGATGTTGATTCTATGGAAATTTTATTAAAGAGTATGCCATCAAGCTAATGTGGTGTTTACCCTTGGGAAATTACCATCCCAAAACTTTGAGAAGGTAATTGCAGCTCTTCTTCAATAAGAGTGAAGGTTGAAAAGCATTGGGGAAACTACCAGTGATGCACGCGATTTGTGGGTTGATAGTGAAAAGTATAAGAGACAAGAAAACTTATAATAAAGAAATGTTTAGGAAATGTTATAATAGTGGAACGGAGGGACACAAAGCTTGGGACTACAAAGTCTAAGAAAAATGATTTCCGAGGTTTGGAAGTACAATTTGTGAATGCAAAGGGTGATGAGTGGTGTTGATGAGTAAGAGCCACTAGTGAATATTTGAAAAGGTAATCAAAGAAGTTTTTGTTTGCCTCCAAGCATTTTAAACATTCTAAGGGTGCCCAAAGGTTTTTCTTAGGTATGTTTATAATTCTGTCCAAACTGTATATTTGCCTTCCATATGGAAGAGATTGCAAGACTATTGAATGCACATTGTGGGTTTTCAATAAAGGATAATGTACACATGGTTTGTTGTTGGTGTTGATTAATTGTGGGGAAGCAACAGGTCATTGGGTGTTAGCTATATGTGGAGTTTTAGAAAGCGTACATCTCCACATCAAACCATTTGTTATTTGGTCATAAAATTTGAGACAATATTTAGCAGGTATTGCAAGAAATAGATGCAATTAAGTTTCGTTTCTCAAAGGCAGAAGTTAATTGGTAGGTACCTCAACTGACTAATATTGCCTGGGCCAAAACTTAGACCCATATATAGCAAAACAAAGGTTAAAATATATTACTATTCTAGGATTGCACCCCAAGCACTCAGGCTGCATCCATACGGCTGTCCTTATCCATGTGTTTCCATGCATGTGCGCATGAATGTGTAAGTGTGTTTTGGTGAATGAGAAAGAGAATGAGAGGAGTATTGAGGAAAGCCAGCATACCAAGCAATTTTCTTCTGAAAGTACTATTCTTGTGATTTATACGCTGCTTTAAAACCATAATTATGACCATTGAAGAAACAATGGTTGTGCCAAAAATGACGCCAATCAAAATTCCTGCAAGAGCACCCTTGCTCAAGCCAGATCCTCCACTAGATTCAAGGTTCTCTGTACCAAGCAACAATGCATTAGAATTGGATTTGTATCTTCGTACATATAAATAAATCCCATTGTAGTATATTTTCCTCAACAAACATAAAAGCACTTCTGCCCAACCATGGAAACAACACAAAAGTAAGCATCGTCAAAATAATTGCTAAATAAAACTGAAAAGCAAAAAAAAATTATCCAATATTTCAAAGATCACGTGGGATTCCGTGTTTAGATACATCAAATGAACTCATAGTAAGCAAAAGAAGCATTATTGTATCCCCTTTTGAAAAAAATTACTAGACACGCACGAAATAAATTCAAGGAACCACTTTTATTTTCATTTAACATCAATTCAATATCCACATGCCAATTACATTTTTTGTCACATTAATATACAGTTTTTATGTAATAAACTAACATAAAAGGCATCAAGGATAGTTGGTGTCAGAAAACATACAGCTACACATCCAAACAGTTATGACGTGAAAATTCTCTTTTGTTGTCTATAGTCTGACCTTTTGTGGTGACATGTACCAAGAATGTAGAAGGCTAAACATTTCATATTTCCATCAATTTTGTATAATATATATGTTCTCATAATCTTATAAGCAAAGGTGGCGCTTCCGTGTGCATTTCAAATATTGCGGTTAATTGCTCCTCTACAATTAGTTGCTTTTCTTTACTTTTATTTTTATGACAGATGAATTTATTCTACACTTGAGTTGATGTAGTGATTTTATTGCTTTAAGTTGCATCTGCAATGTATTTAATCAAATGGCATCAGAGCAGCAGGAAACAAAGCAGATGCAACAAGATCAATCTACATTTACTCTTCTCCCATTGTTGGAAAAGTTCACAGGGGGAAACTTCCACACGTGGCAGGTAAAAATTAATAGAAAAAAGAGTATGGAATATTGTGAAATAGAAATGATTCCAAGCCTATAGATGTTATTCATTTAGCAAATTGGGACAATAGAGATAATAGAGAAATGCACTCATAGGATTGGGAGCCCATAAATTTAAGTTCACCACTGAGATCTGGAAGAGAGTTCTCAACAAGTTAGGAACTCATTGAAAGACACATTTGGTCAAATCATGTAAGTGGTAAATAATGTTGAAACAGCAGTTATTTAGATTAAAATGGCTAAAGGTGAAAATTTTGCTTTCGAAAACCCATTTGAATTCCTTGATGAATCAGCTTGCAAGAATAGGGGTAAAAAAAGAGGATCTTCATGCTATGGCAATGTTATTAAAGAGATTGCCATCAAGCTACAATAGTGCGATGCTTATAATTGGGAAATTATCACCCCAAAAAATTTACAAGGTAATTGCAGCTCTTCTTGAAGAAGAGCAAAGGTTGAAAAGTGCTGGGGAATCTACAAGTGGTACATAAGCTTTAATTGTTGGTGATAAAAAATTAAGAGACAAGAAACTCAACAGTAAAGGGATGTTTGGATACTGTTATTTATGTAGGAGGCTACACAAAGCTCAGGGCTGCAAAGTACGGGGAGCAAACTTTCTTGAGAAAATGAGTCTTATCATGATGAAGCACACTTTACAACTATAGGGGGGTGGGTTGTTTTGATTAAGAACCAATAATGCACATTTGAAAAGATAATTGAAGGAGTTTTTGCTTTACCTTCAATCATTGTGTACATTTTGAGGGTACCTAAAGGTTTTGCTTAGGTATGTTTACAGTTCTTGCCAAGCTCAAATGTGGCAGTTCTTGCCAAACTCAAAATTGTGGCTTCCATGACAGGAAGAGATGGAAGGGCTATAGCAAGAACATCTTGGGTTCTTGCTAGAGAAGGTGCACATGTGGTTTGTTGTTCGTAGTGTATTGGCTTCATAAAAAATAATGCTTAATCACAGGAAAGCAATGGGTCATTGGACGTTAGCTGCAGGTGGAGTTTTAGGAAACGTACAACTACACATGCAGCCAGTTGTTTTGTGAACATTCTCTTTTGATACATATAGTAGCGAATGACTCATTGAAGGTTCATTGAAGGTTCCATTTCCGGGAATGTAGTAGATTAGCCATTTCATATTTCCATGTATTTTGTTTATATATGTTCTCATAAACTAAAAAATTGAAGTTCATGCTTTTAGGTGCATTTGCAAAATTGTGGCTTAATGCTTCCCTGCGTTTAGTCATTTCTTTTACTACTTGTTATTTTCCCAGCATATAAAAAATTTCTCTACTTTTGTTTCTGCTGCTATTTTCTTGTTTTAAGTTGCAGCCCCAAGTCTTGAACACCTATCAGTTAGAGATGCAACAAGATTAATCAGCAATGGCTCTTGATCTGGAATAGGAAAATTTTGCAATTGAAAACCTCCGCAGTTGACAGATAAAAATGAAATCAAATTTTATAACAAAAGGAGTTGAGAATGTGTCAAATGGTAAATATTCTAAGCCTGCAGATTCTAATGTTTTACCGAAATGGAAAAATAGAATAATAGAGAGTAAGCTCTGATAGGCTTGAACCTATCGTATAAGCAAATAAACCAACTATATCTGAAAAAAAATTCTTTGCAAGTTTGGAAACCATTGGAATTTATATTTGGGTCAAATATGAAAGTAGAAAATAATTGTGCTGAAAGTGAAAGTGATGCAAACCAGTGAACCGCTATATCATTTGAAGTCTTTAATGAATCACCTTGCAGGAATAGAAGTAAATGTAGAGGCTGTTGATTCTATGGAAATTTTATTAAAGAGAATGCCATTGAGCTAATGCGGTGTTTACCCTTGGGAAATTACCATCCCAAAACTTTGAGAAGGTAATTGCAGCTCTTCTTCAAGAAGTGTGAATGTTGAAAAGTGTTGGTGAATCTACCAGTGATGCACAGTGCATATGATTCATGGGTTGACAGTCAAAAATATAGGAGACAAGAAACCTTAACACAAAGAAACGTTTATAAAATTTTATTAGTGTGAAAGAGAGGGACAAAAAGCTTGGGACTCTAGAGTCTAATAAAAATGATTCCGAAGATTATGAAGTACAATTTGTGACTGCAGGTGGTGATGAGTGGTGTTGATGAGTGGTGTTGATGAGTAAGAGCCACTAGTTCATATTTGAAAAGGTAATCAAAGGAAGTATTGTTTGCCTCCAAGCATTGTAAACATTTGAATGATGCCTGAATGTTTTTCTTAGGTATGTTTGTAGTTCTGGCCAAACTGTATATTGTGCCTTCCAAATAGAAGAGATTGCAAGTCTATTGAATGCACATTGTGGGTTTTCAAAAAAGGAGAATATATACATGGAGATCGTTGTTGGTGTTGATTAATTGTGGGGAAGCAACAGGTCGTTCAATGTTAACTATAAGTGGAGTTTTAGAATACATACATTTCCACATCAAACCATTTGTTATTTGATCATTTTCTTTTATTGTTTGTAGTTTCTCCTTCAGTGGAGAACAATCCATTTTTGGCTCTATTCTTGGGAATGTAGAATGTAAAATGTTTCAAATTCGCATCTATTTTGTATATATATATATGTTCTCATAATTTGAAAATCGAAATTTGTGATTCAATGTGCATTTGAAATATTGTTGTTATTTCCTTCCTTGCAATTATTTGTTGGTTTTCTTTACTGTTATTTTTCCAGCATGTGAATTTATTATAATATTTATGTTAATGCTGAAAATTTCTTAGTTTAAGTTCCAATCGACTCTTCGGTTGATTTCTCTGTAGCACCCTCCAACCCAACTTGGTTGACAAGGTCCTAACTTTCCTCCTCCGGAAGAAGCAGTTATCTTGCAACTTCTACCCATTCATGTCCCCTTTTTCAAATAAAAATAATGATACTTTAATAATAATGTTTTAAGTGGTTCCCCCAACATCACTTTATAAATACAACTTAAAAGGGGACACTTAGTCATTATTATTAATTGAGAGGCCAAAATTAATCAATTAAAAGGCCAATAGAGAAAAATAAAAGTAATTAATATTCATAAGTTGGAAAATGGTGACTATTCAATTAAAATAAATATTGATTTTTTTAGGGTTGGAATGGAAAAGTGAATAATAAAATAATTGGGTAGAAAAGAGATCATTACTCAAACACCCAAACAAAAACCAACACCCTTTTTCTAGAGGAAAAGCTTGCAGCTTCAGCTTTCCATCAGAGGATGAAAACCCACCTGGTGAATGGATTTGAGGACGAAAACCCTCCCATCCGTTCGTGGTGACTTCATACAAAAGTCACATTGGTGTAGAAAAGACTATGGTTCATCCAGTTCAGTTCAAAGTGTGTATTAGTTGTTCAGGGCATCTAGGGCTTCAGATTTCTAGGGAAATCAATCATTGGTAGCTAGGCGTCCCACTTCTGAGCAATGAATATTGTTGTACCTGAATATTTGACTGTGGCATCACACTTCTAGTAATTTATCATCCTTGGCATCATTCCTAATCTATGGCGTCACACTTCAGATTGCCAATTGTTGGTCCTACAGGGCCTACACCATTGGCATCACCCCCTACTGGCTGGTCGTCATCCTTTCTGGCATCCATTGTTGCTGGCATCATACCAACTGACACTTTTATTGGCCGTACAACCATCCATTTCAGGCATCTACTTCTATTGGCATCACATCTAGCTGTTGGTGTCATTTTTAGTTGCAGCTATACATCCCAGATTCATCATATCCAAACACATCAGGGAGCCGTACTGTTTTGAGATTTATTCCATAAAGTTTTCAAAAGAGATTCCGCCTTTATGCATTTTCAGGTTATGTCAGGTTAGGGTTTGATAAAAAATTCAGAAATAATTAGTATGACTTTATTATGCTGTTGTACTTTTTCAATATTCAATTTGGTTTCTAGTTATCAATTTGCTTTGTGTTATTATCTATTATTGGGTGAAATTCTAAATTTGAATTGAATAACAAAATAAGGGTTTCACGGCAAATCCAGAATTGTTCATATTTATCCAAAAATGGATAGTTCAACCAATTCCTTGCTGCCCTCAACTTGTCCATCCTTCCTTACAAGATGAAAAGAGTTTGCGACCTCTTCAATATCTTCTATCTTGGAATTTAGAAGTGTTTCCTTCAAATCATGCATTTTTAAGAAGGGCTTAACATGCACATCAAGGTACTACTGTCCCAACACAGAATTTGCAAAATTTTTAGCAATTACCAGACTGGAGGTAGGCTGAGTTCCCACATGTTGGAGTGGCTGTCCAAAATCAGAAACTCCTTCAAGTGCCTTCATATATGCTGCCTTCTCCATCTTCCCCGTGTCCTTTGAAGGGTGTTTATGTATGACAAACTCAGCTACTATGACAAGCTCAGTTGCTGCCCTCTATATCTTTTCCATGTCCTTTGAAGGACATTCATATATGATAAACTCAGCTGCAACCTTCTCCCATATCTTAATTAAGGTTTGGCTTCAAGCCAATTGATTTCTATGGTCCTTGCATATTCTACTTGAACCTTTTCCTTTGCCAGCATGTCCTTAATCAAAGTGCCAATGTGTACCTCTGAACCATCCTTCCAAACAGTCACAAATACAACTGCCCATTTGCTTATACTCGGAAAAGATTCTGGAGTTAGTTCATCCTTTTCTATGTTATATCCACTTATGGCAAACTGAAAATTAATGTGAGAAGTTTCCTTACTTAAAATCATGAATGTAAAAGATGAAAACCATCCTGTAACTGCTGCCAACCATTTATTCCTAATAATAGGCAGGAGATGCATTTCAATGGTGATAAAATATCCTTTTAAGGCTGTAGATGCAATGTAGAACAAGCTGGAAAAATGTGGAACAACAGTTCTAATATTGGAGACAAATCTTGAAATGAATTGTGATCCATTTTGTAGTCTCCCCTCCTTGACTTCTCCTTCCAACAACAAGCAGCTTGCTGTTATATCCGAATTGATTACCCTCATAGAACTTGGCTCGCTCATTGGGATGCTCAAAAGATGGATACGGGTTTCTTGGAAGAAATCCTCTTTCCACTTGGCACCCTTCATCTTATCCTCATTGTTAGGATGATTCTTATGATGATCAAAATATTGTAAGGACAAAGTATGATGGTGATGCAATAAATCCTTGCTTTGAAGATAAATAAATTGCTTACCCTTCTCTTTAAATTCTTTTGGATGTTGTCTTGCTTGAATGGCTATCAACTTCACCTTTTTCGCTCTTTTCAGCGAATCATCACACCTTCTTTGGGTCCTTATCACATCTTTTGTGCTTGCTTGCAAGGGGGTTGGTTTCCTTTCAACCCTAGGATCGTTAAACTATGCCTTACATATGTAATTTATGCCCTTCCTTTCTGTTGAAATCTTAGGGCAATCAGCCAATGGTATTTCTTTTTTCAAGATTTCTTCCTTGGCTTCCTCATTCCTTTGCTCCTTTGTAGGGTTTTGGAATTCAGATCTTGACTTTTTCATTTTCTTTTCCTCCACCCCAACACTCTGTACATTCGAATCCATATCTTTCCCTTTGGAGGACTCTTCGTTTTCAACTTGCATGGTGGATTCCTCTATGGGCAGCTTGGTCTTTTGTGGTGATGAAATATTCATCATTTTTGTTGGTCTTTTTTATTCTTCTAACGGAGACTCTGGAGGTCTAGGGCTTAACCCTACAAACTTCATCCATGCCTTGGGACCCATTGACCTTAGTTCCCTCTGAGATTCTTGCATAGCTCGCAACATCTCTTCCATGGCTTCTAGTGTTGTCTTCATCTTTCTATCACTACCCTGCATGAAGAGTCGACAAACAACTTGCTTCCCATAGTTGGCCAGAAAATAGCTCTAATACCATTGAAATGTCCCCTTTTGGGCTGAATTAGAACCAAGGGGGTTCCCCTACAAACCCTAGCAACAAATATGCAAATCCTAGCACAAGTATGCAAATTTCAAAAGTTATGAATATCAAACCCTAACCAAACAATTATGAATTTCTGGTTTCTCCACTTGCAAACCCTAGATAAAATTAATAATGTTGGAGATGAACAATTAGGGCACAAATATCAATAAATTCCCTGTCAAGTATTTGCCAAAATATTCAAAAAGTTACAGCTAGATAAATACCTCAATATCTGTAAAAATATCATAAAGTAGCAGAATAAATTTACAATATTCCAACTAGAAATCTAGGAATTAACAGCCCCACAAAATGTCAAAATAGATGTCCAAAGGAGGTCGCCCAGCTTCTAAAATATGGTTGCACACCTAGGGTGCCCCATGCAGTCCTAGCATTCCGTTTGTAGCATCAAAATGACCATTTGCAAGCCTCCAAACAGTTTGTTGTCCTTGATGTGACCTTCAAACCCTAGTTGCTGCCGTAGAATGAAGTCACCACCCTCTATGATGTTGTTCCTTGCTGCCACTAGCCATGAATGATAAATATTCTGCTCTAACGGATAGAAATGCTGCCAAATCAGATCAATTAAGCCCTTTACAGCCCTTGGATGAAGCTACCCTAGCTGAATATCGGGGTTTTCATCCCTAATTCAAGCACCATTGAAGGTTTCCATCTTCAAAGGTAAAGAGTCAAGTGTTTTCATGCTGAAACCCATAAATTCAATTCACCAAATTAGCATAAAGTTCACAAATGAACCTCTATCCTCTTTAAATACTCTTTTCCACAAAAGAACCCTCCCCAAAGTGGGGCACTCCACTTGGAAGGAAAATTAGAATATTCATAAAGGTATTTTCCTTGTAAAATCGCTTAAGGGCTAAATTTAACCCATGAACTCAAAAGGGTCCCTCCTCAACTCAAAATTAGAACAACTTAACCAAAAAGTACCTTTTTACCAAGTGAAGAGGGGGAGTAGTGCTTATTTTCAAAAGGGGGATATGACACAATTCTGAATTTTGCATACATAATTATGGCTACGGTTTTGGCCAATATATTTTGTTTTGTACTTTGCATTGCAATCTAATTTTAATAAAGATTTTGCTCTCCGTGGGCGTTCAACCACTTTAATTATTTCTAAAGAATTCCAAGTTAAAAAGGATTTGTGCTTAATTTTCAGAATTTAGGGTTTATTTAGAATCTCAGATTTATTCTTAAAAAGGGTTTGCGGACAAATCTCATAATTCAGTGTTTCAATAAGAAGGGGACATTACACTTTGGTCTTCAAGTAAGGCACTAAAGCTATTTTAATTTAAAGAGGGCTTCACAACCCTAGTTCACACATCTATGCATTTTTTTAAATAAAACATGCTCAACTAAGAAAAGGTCATAGGCCTAATCTTAAAGCATGAGCTACTGACGGTTTTGATTTAGTGGATGTGAAATTGTTATGACTGTGGAAATACTATGGAAATCCACATGGACTGTGGAAATACTATTGCTCTTATAATTATTATGTGTTAAAAAGAGCGACTTCTATTTTGGGCTCTCAAGTGCAAAAAGCATGCAGTCTTGTTGAGGCAGTTTGGAATGCATGGAGCAGAGGAATTTGAAGAAACCCTAGCAAGCTATTTGCGAACCATGAAAGAGTGGGAGAGAGGAAACAACAATCCATGAGGACTTTCAATCTGCTCAAATTTAAATGGCATTATTTATTTTGTTGCCAAACCTTGCATGATGGCCAGAAAATGATGGAAAGTCATTATTAGCCTATTGTTTTAAGAAGCAACCATAGCAATTGGCAATTGCATTAAAATGGGCTATTATTTCCCTCTTCATGGTCGGATATGGGATTATAATATGCCCTAGAGGTTGCATTGGCAAGAGAGAGCAGCAGCTAGGGCACTACAAATTCATTTGGCATTAGAAGTAGGCACGGGAAGCAGGTACAGGGGAGGTTGGAATACTGCATAACAACCTTTCTTTACACTCTTCTTGACTATCCAGTAAGTATCGTGATCCCTATTTATGCGTTATTGCTGTAGATAATACATCAATGTAGCAAGTCATTATGAGAGCATGTATGTAGCACATTGTATGAATCATTGTGTTTTTTAATCTATATGTTTATAAATTATTGCTGTGAGATTGGTCCTGTAATAGGGCACTCATATAGATCAAAAAGTTTTGTGTTGTATTAAAAAAACCATTGGGAAAACATGTCAGTAGAGCACATTTAAATGGATGTTTTTGTTGATAAACTCCTCTTTACACTGTTGTAACAGTGGTTTTCGTTTATATGGTTTTGACCACATGGCTATATCAAGCCAATTAATGACTTGGACAAATAAGTCTGCCATGTTGATCTTTGTTTGTTCGGTTCTTAGTTGTTATGTATAAGGTGGAGGTAAGGTAACAAATGCACGTGGGTGTATGGGGATTGAGTGATTCTTTCCTTTATGTTGGGATAAATGGCATGAGAGCCTGAAAATTCAAGTTTTGTTGTTATTTTGCTGGAAGTCCTGTGACTGAACTAGCATAGCCTTCTATTGGATGAATTTGTCATATGACATGGTTATCAGATGGATTCTAAGCTAATGTGTCGAGCTTGGTTGCTGCATCAAGCTTTCTGCTTCCACTAGTTTAGTTTTGGTTATTGCTTTTACTTAAGAGTTGTTATGTTGAGGCCAATTGTTCTAGCATGCGTGTTAAGAATGAGTTGGGTAGTTTCCTATACCTGAGAATCGAGATGACCTTGTGTTCATTATGGCATCGTGACGATAATATTGGTATTGGTTCGAGCTAATGGTTGGAGTGAAATGGGGAGGGGTTAGCATCCTGTAATGTCCCCTTCTAGTTAGACATTGTATTTTCAACATGATTAGCCTATCAGTGGCCCTCGTAGGCTAATACGACAAGGTTTGAGGGTCCTCTCCGCAGTTACCCAAATGGCAGTCGGTTTCTTTGGGGAAGTTTTGACATATTCTGGAGGTTTTCTAATGATTTATTGGAATGTTCTATTTTTAGAAACCTCATGTTACAAGATGTTATATTTGTGCTTTATGATATAATTCATTATTTTATATTAGAGTGCAAATATAATATATTAGAGGGAAAAATAATAATAAAATATTATGATGTTTCTAGAAGCTTCCCAAATGAAAAAGAGTATAAAGGGAGGTGTGGGCTGCCATTATGAATTATCCCGATTTGATGTTGTCTTTGTTGTGGTATGCTGGTGAAGCCTAGAGTTTCCTGCAGTGAATCAATTTGTCTTTGGGAACGATAACTCCCATTGATAGCATAAATGAGAGAGTGAAATATCTCTTGAAGGGTTGCATTTTGGAGGTGATATTTCAGTCATCTCAATTAGAGCAAAATTTGTGGCCATTGGCCAATTTTGGAGAAATCGATTTGGTGAATTTGTGGAGGTTGCATAGCTAACTCCTTGGTGTTGGTTTATATATAGCTTGGCATCGATTTTTCCTTGGTTAAGAGAGCAGATTGCATTGTAGAGAAAGCTGATATAAAAATCAGATATTTACAGTCAAGGAAGGACACCATTAGGAGGGACGTTTTTGCTTTTGGGAGTTCTATTTTGCATCGATTATCTGCTTGGCTTGGTGTGTCCACTTCCTTGGAGCATGGAGATAATATTAGATGCTTGAGGCAGCGCATATTCAGTGCATATTATTTTGAATTTGAGATCAAACCAAAACAGGGGCAGTTGGCTTGGAAAATTAGATTTTGCTTGGGAGATCATCTTTTCGTTGGGAAATTGCTTGCTCCATCTATTTTCAAGGGCACCTCAATCCCACCAAGGTTCATTGCATACAATCCGTCCTTAGTATAGTTTATATTTGGAACTGTAGGTGTATGTCCTTCATACCAGCATACCATATAATTGTAATTCTTGTTTATGCCAAGAGTCTTGGCTAGTTTAGTGGAGCATTGTATCAAATCATCAAAACAATTAAGAATCACAAGTTGCTGGTCATTTATGGTTATCTTTTGAGCATTTGAATTGAGATAGTAGGTTGCATGCCAACTGTTCGACTAAATGTCCATTGGCTGTAAGTGATTAGTTTGCTTTGTGAATTCATCTAATTGCATAGAAAAGAACAAAACCTGCATCTAGAACTCAGCATTGTCATTCTTAAAACTTCTTGAAGCTTTAATCCATTGTCATTTAAACAAATCATCAAAACTGTGACAAAAACCAGCAAGAAGCACTTTGCTTACAAAGTGTTTGAAAAAATTACAAGGCAGCAAATTGAGACAATTAAGACCAGATTGGGCAAGGATTGTTACACATCCCCATTCCCCACCATGGCAAGTAGTGTAGACAAGGAGCCCTTCAGTCCTGTGGCTGCTTGGAATGAATATTTCTGTTCATGTTTTGATGTATTTGTACTGTTACACTTATGTGGTAACCTACTTGATAGGATGACACCATTATTTGGTTGTGTAAAAGGACTGGGAATTTTGGCAGCCTTGGTAACATTGCTATGTGACCTTGTTGAATAAACAGCTCCATTGAATGGAGAATGGCATCATATTTTTTCCTGCTATACTTTTGTAAATGATGTGTTATCAATGCGAATGAGCTTCTTGACCATAGAGGACATATTGAAATTGTTTTCTTGGAAGCAAGACTAATGTAAGCATATTAAGACAGTTGTTTGAGCATGTAGTGGAATGAAAGATGTTATACTGGTGAATATTTTGCTATAATGCTGCTCTTGCTTTCACTGTACATGGTATGATGCTTTAGGACTCTGGAGAAGGGTCTGCTATAGTATTGGCAGTTCCTAGGATGATGTAAGCATGAAAACACTGTAATTAATGTTCTTACTTTGATGTGTGTGTGTGAGTGAGTGAGTGAGTGTGTGTGTGTGAGAGAGAGAGAGAAAGAGAGAGAGGACCATGTTAAGTCCTGGTTTTCAACTGACTAGAACTGTGAAAACAAAAGGAAAAACATACCTGTGACAATAATTGGCTTTGTAACTAACTGTAAATGATGGAAAATATCTTCTATGACATGATGTAAGCCAGTTGAAACTGTTGTCATGCTTTAAATACTTC
This sequence comes from Torreya grandis, assembly GCA_037957365.1. NCBI lineage: Eukaryota > Viridiplantae > Streptophyta > Pinopsida > Cupressales > Taxaceae > Torreya > Torreya grandis. The sequence goes on along the minus strand of JARHVA010001695.1, from coordinate 1,866,964 downwards.
ATAAATGACTGTAGGCAGTGTGATTGTTATGACTGCAATAATGTTTGAGTGTGGTACAGTGATAAATTTTATTATGAAACTTCTCCAAGCCACTTGTGTGAGCCTAGATCATGTTCTTAATGTGATACTGGTTTAGAATGTATACTCACCATGTTCCATGAATATGGAATCACAACTGTGTCATTATGTGTCCATGAGAGAAGGCACTAGAATTGGAGCGGTTGTCATCTTGATTGTTTTAACTGGCTGAGTTGTGATACATGACTGTGTTTTGGACTGTTTTTGGTGCAAGTAACCATGACTAAAGTGATAAGTTGTTGAAAAACTACCATTAGTCTCTAAGAGGCCTTGTGATAGTGGTGAGCATGACTGCAGTGAGTCTTTGACTGTTGTAGATGATATTTTTGGTTTATGGTTGTCTTAAACCCGGCGGTTGTCAAACATGGCTATTGAAAATGATGTGGAAACTAGTTTAAGGAACATGTTGATAACGGTGAGGTTGAAATTGTGAAATTTACATTGCTTAAAAGTTAAAACACCCACACAAGACAGTATACTGCTGCAAAGCTTCTGAGATCTTAAAGGACTGTAGTATCATAGTAAAGTAACAAACGCAGAGTCTAGTTGATACCTTATAAGGTAATTAAATTAATGGATCTCTTGGGGCAGGGCATGTTTAGTTTAATTGAATGTTTATACTGTGAAAGGATGTTCAGATTCATGGTGATTTCTTAATAATTTGTGGCATAAGATTGTGGCCTAGACTTTGGCATGATTCTATAATTGATGAGTACGCTTAATGGTTGGCCGTTTTTACTCTCTTAGACATGGGTGGGGTTTCTTGATAGTCATGAGCTAACATAGGTTGGTGTCTTGGTTGATGTCACTCATAATGAAAGGGCAAGTTTCCCTAGGAGGTTTTTATTAATCCTTTGACTAGATAATCCTTGTGGAAGTGATTATTGTGCGTGAGAACCCTGTGTTAGGATGTGGAGCTAAAAGCTTCAACTTGATGCAGATGAAGAAAAACAGGTTGCTGAAGATTCAGAATAACCGGCGTCGGCAGCATGACCGACGTCGGTCGTGACCAGAGTAGAAGGCCACCGGCGACGGCAGGGAGTCGGCCGACGTCGGCAGCACTAGGCAAGCAGAGACCGGCGTCGGTCGCCTGTGTGTTCCAGAACTGTTCGTTGCACGAACAGTTAGTTTAGTGAACAGAGTGTTTGCATGTAAAGGCTATTTTGAGCCTTGAGCTGCATAAATAATTATAGTAAACTAAGAGTCTAAGTTATTGTTCAAATCTGGGATCTATTTATAGACCCATTGGCATGTATTGTAAACTTGTAACTAGGGAGTAAGAGAGCTACAAGCTCCTTCTGAGAGAAGAGAGCAATGGAGTGTTCCTCCTAGTGCCACAGTACCAAGGTGGGTACTGGTTTGGAGAATCAGCAGGGTTCTTCTTATTTGTATGATCTTAGTCAGCAGGATAGCATGGCTTCTTTTGGAGATCTACAATGGTGAGTAAGGTCTAGTGATTTGCAGGTAGCAGCAGAGAGCAGGAGATCTACTTGGAGTACGATTGTGTACTTGGTGTACTGGCAGCGTGTTACTGACTGGTTGGAGAGGTGAACATCAATTCTGTATTGGAGTTGATTGTTGGGATCAAGAGAGAGAGGGAAGAAGGTCTTGAAGTGTGGCGAACCTTTGAGATGGAGGAAGAAGTGGCATCTTCCTTATTGTATATTCTTCTGAGTGATTATTAATACAATTGTGTATTGTCTCTCAATTCCTGTGTTGTTTCATATTTCTAGTTACTTATTGATTCTGGTTAAATTCCGTGTTTAGTTGCTAATACAAGAAGTAATCATATATGTGCTCTATTGGTGGAGCAAGATCCTGACACGTGGTATCAGAGCATGTTTATTGTTCTAGGTTCCTGACAAGTGGTATCAGAGCCTTGGTTGTAGGTTCAAGAGCTGATACCATCAAGTGGTATCAGAGCTTTTGGTTGGGTTGACTAACAGGTGGTTTCAGATCTGGTAGTGTTTTTGATTACAGGTCACTCACAGGGGTTTCAGATTGAGTGGGAGTATAGCAATGGCAGAAGAAAGTAAGCTATGAATGGAAAAACTGAATAGCACGAATGGTTTGATTGATGGAAAGAAAGAGCAGGTAAAGGGAGATTGTTGGTCGATAGAAGATCAGCGTGTAGAAGCAGATGTTGCACAGGTTGCTCTGGATAAAGTAGAATCTTTGTTTACAGATTCTTTTGCCTCTTTCCATGCAGCCCGAAATAGAGCATCTTTTCATGGGTATGTCTTTGGAGACTTTGGAGAGATTTATTTAGGGGTTAGAGAGCCTTTTCAGATTATTGACAAAGGGGAAGTGAAGCTGAAATTGCAGGCAGATCACACACAGGTGGTGAAGGAAGTCATGCAGGTACCAATCTTGGAGATGAGTCTAATTTTTTCAAGAAATTTGGGTGATGAGAGATGCATAGTAACTCTCACAGCGGATGCACTTGAATTAGATGGTGGTAAGAAAGTAGGTATCTTTTATCTATCTACTTATATTGCTGATTCACCTTCTGTTGCAGAGATGTGGCTTTGTAGGCTTAGTCACATATGTAGAAGGAGAATGCAGGTTTTGAAGCAGAAGTCAGATGTCTTTGACAAGCTAAAGAACTGGAAAGCCTTGGTTTTCATGGAGGAGATAACGGATAGAGATCAGGTGAAGAAACTGATTTATTCTGAGCAAAGCTGTGTTAATTTTAACAGGGTTTTGACCCAAAAGGAGCTCGCAAGTAAAAGTTGTCACTCACAAGGAAAACATAGAAACCGACGTCGGTTATAAAATTGATGTCGGCGTCCTCACAGTGACCGACGTCGACTATGTGCAGACCGACGTCGGCAAAACAGGGACAGGTAAAAACCGGCATCGATCACGAGGACCGACGTCGGCGAGGAAGCAGTCACAGGGAACCGAGATCGGTCGGGTGCAGGCTGGGAGATGGCCGAGATCGGTCACTGGAACGAATGTTGGGCGGACAACAAGCTGTCAACAAGTCTCAAACGCTCATGTAGAGGTCAAAAATGGTAAGTGAACCTCATATTTGTTGTTCACCTTCTTTATTATTGCTTACTGATGGTCAAGAACCAGGAAGATGGAAGAGGCAATGCAGGTAGAATCCAGATACAGTGGGAGCTTGGCATGGATGAAGAGTGAGTCCTTGGAGAAGAACCAAACAGGTGTTCGTTGGTAGAGTTGTCAGCTGGAAGTAAGCACTGAGAGACGGAATGGATTCCCAAGTTAAAAAAGAGAGTGGATGGATACGTGAGACGGAAGGCCAAGGTATATGGTCTTGAGGAAGCTGCAGGACAGTGGTACAGGTTTGACAGGTGGATGACTAAGCATGGCTTTAGTCAATGTCAGTGTAACTATTGTGGTTTTGTCTTACCAGGTGGATGATGAGTCGCGACATTATCCAATTACTGTATGTGAATGGTATACTAGTTATAGGTTCAGAGATACAGGGATTTGCTGAGCTAAGGGTAAGGTTAGTTCAGAGATATGTCAGAAAGAATTTGGAGCAGCAAAATTCTTTGGCATAAGAGACATGGAGATTTTATCTCTAGTGGGAGCTGGTGTGAAGACGGTGTTGGCAGGGTTCATGATGCAGGATGTAGAATCAGAAAGCACACCAAGGGCTGGACAGTTCAAGCAGAGCTTAGAACAAGTGTTCGAAATCACATGAGGTCTAGTGTAGACCTGAGTTTTCCCAAGCAGTGGGAGTTGTCAGAAAGTTTGGAGCCAATTCGGGGAAAGAAGTACTGGAGGGCAGTTCAGTGGATTCTTAGAGGGACCAGCAGCAGGTGCACATGCTATGCAGGGTCAAGTTCTTGTCTACAGGTATTCGTAGATGCGGATATGGCAAGAGATTTGGATGACAGGTTTTGCACTACAGGTTTTGTGGTGGTTGGTCTTCAAGAGTGATCTTGAAGAGGGATATAGAGCCAAGAGAACAAACTAGATGATGTACAGGTACAGGTACAGTTGCCACTGTTTATCTCCAAGTGGGAGATTGTTAGGATGTGGAGCTAAAAGCTTCAACTTGATGCAGATGAAGAAAAGCAGGTTGCTGAAGATTTAGAAGAACCGGCGTCGGCAGCATGACCGACGTCGGTTGTGACCAGAGCAGAAGGCCACCGGCGACGGCAGGGAGTCGGCCGACGTCGGCAGCACCAAGCAAGCAGGGACCGGCGTCGGTCGCCTGTGTGTTTCAAAACTATTCGTTGCACGAACAGTTAGTTTAGTGAACGGAGTGTTTGCATGTAAAGGCTATTTCGAGCCTTGAGCTGCGTGGATAATTATAGTAAACTAAGAGTCTAAGTTATTGTTCAAGTCTGGGATCTATTTATAGACCCATTGGCATGTATTGTAAACTTGTAACTAGGGAGTAAGAGAGCTACAAGCTCCTTCTGAGAGAAGAGAGCAATGGAGTGTTCCTCCTAGTGCCACAGTACCAAGGTGGGTACTGGTTTGGAGAATCAGCAGGGTTCTTCTTATTTGTATGATCTTAGTCAGCAGGATAGCATGGCTTCTTTTGGAGATCTACAATGGTGAGTAAGGTCTAGTGATTTGCAGGTAGCAGCAGAGAGCAGGAGATCTACTTGGAGTACGGTTGTGTACTTGGTATACTGGCAGCGTGTTACTGACTGGTTGGAGAGGTGAACATCAATTCTGTATTGGAGTTGATTGTTGGGACCAAGAGAGAGAGGGAAGAAGGTCTTGAGGTGTGGCAAACCTTTGAGGTGGAGGAAGAAGTGGCATCTTCCTTATTGTATATTCTTCTGAGTGATTATTAATACAATTGTGTATTGTCTCTCAATCCCTGTGTTGTTTCATATTTCTAGTTACTTATTGATTCTAGTTAAATTCTGTGTTTAGTTGCTAATACAAGAAGTAATCATATATGTGCTCTATTGGTGGAGCAAGATCCTGACACGTGGTATCAGAGCATGTTTATTGTTCTAGGTTCCTGACAACCTGTTGTGTGTGATTCTTTACCCTATAAACTCTGATATGGTTAACTTCATTGCAATATCTTAAACAAAATTTTCGGTATGGTTTTTAATAGACTTTACACCATGCAATTTATAGATTTTATATTATTGGCACACAAATTGTTGAGTTTTCAATCTTATAGGTTTAATAATCTGCATTTCCAAGTAGCGCTTTCAAAGTGAATTCAAATGATGAAATTCAAGATGGAAGACAAGAAAATTAAATCAAGGAATATCACATTCATTCTACAAAAGACAAGTTGGAGTCATTCATCCAACATCGCAATAGGGGTCTTAAGGTACAAAATATGCATAAGGAGTTATGTTTGGTACAAGAATTATTATTGACTAGGTTGGCAGGCAGGTCCAAAGAATCAGACTTGCCTGTTTTGTTGTTTCCATAAATAAAGGGCTTACAAAGGGGCTCCTCTATAATTGGGTTGAATTCCTGCCCATGAGATTAAAGAGCTTCCTCACCAAATTGTATAATGGATTTTACATGTCATTGGCATCCTCACATTGTTCTATCATTTCATTGCTACAACAGGAGTGAAGATTCAAAGAAGAGAGAATCTTGTTCCATTGCCTTCCCTAGAAGGGAAGCCTACATTATAAAGTTGGAAGCACTTGGAAGTGGAGGTACCCCCACCTTCACCATAAAAGACAAATACACCATGTAAGAATATTACTATTTTCCTGGACAACAAAGACAGCCCCTTGCCACAAAACAAGTCACAGCCAAAGGCAGTGGTCAGGGAGGAGGAAGCACCAAAGTCCCTCCAATTCAGACAAGGGGAGCATGACAGAGAGGATGCCAAATCAGACAAGGATGAAGACATGTTAAAATACAGTTTTCAAGGGAGACAAAGATTTGGATAGTAATGAGGATAACCTGCTAGTACAATAACCTAGGAAGCTGCTTGTAACCAAGTGCCCCTTGGAAAATCAAGTTTCTTGAAGGTCCACCCTTGCTTTTTCTTTTTGTTAGTAGCTTGCTAAGATTTCTACTTCCTTGCATAACACAACAAATGAAAGTACACAAATCAGCCTACCTATTGCTGAGTTTCCCTCGACTCTTGTGACTTAATACATTTTTGCAAAAATTAATTGTTGTGACTGTTGAGCAAACTTCTAATAGTGGGCTGAAATAGTTGACTTTGTGAAAAGATTGGCAAGTGGTTGGTTATCGAATGATGACCAAGATATGGCAGATTCACATGTTTCATGTTGGCACAGCAGGTTGAACCCCTAGGACCTAAGATTAATGTATTGCTATCCAAATTTGTCATAGCGAGACCTAAGCAAGGTAAACAACAACCTGGGGGTGTCGAGCAATCCACAGAGCCTATTTCAAGGTCCAACGTGGTGCATAGTGGAAATACAGCAATAATAATTAAAGTCCAGCCACCCACCCAGTCAGCTATGCATCCTATGCCTTGTTTTATGCAGCCCATGCAGCCCACAACATCATCCAAGATTGAAAATTGGTCAGAGCCAGTTGGGTAGATAAATAAAAAAAAGTAGCAGGGGAGAAATGAAGCTTTAACTGGTGTATTGTGTCTTGGAGTGAAGTGGAAGACACACATACACAGCTGTTTGAATTCCATTTCAGGATGGTATGTAATATCCAGTGTAGATATAAACTGGTGGCAGTGCCGAACTATTTTAATGGAGAAAATGCATGGGTTATAAAAGAGAAGGATCATTAACTAAGTACATTTCAAGACCACAGTTTTCCTGCTCATATGGTCAGAAAGCTACGGGATGGTGACATCAAGGGTCACTACATGAAGGATGATTGCATACATAGGGTTATTGTTCAGTTAGCCTTATGGACAAAGAATCATGATGGCAGTTCATTGCAACTGCTCTGAATAATAGGGAAGAAACCACGTCTAAAATACCATAACATGTATGACAATTTTTTTTTTGAACGAAAATCACATCAGAAGAAAGAATTGAGAGCATATTTATTGGTTGCATAAGTCCAAGTATTGGGAAAGAAACTGAAGGCAAAGGATAAAAAGATGGAGACGAAGGAAAGAGATGTTGGAATGAATAATAAAATTAAGGAGATGAAATGGATGTTGTGTTGACGCTATGGATTGCACCCTTGACAGAAGGCTGAGCTTCTATCTTCCACGCGGCACAATGGAGACTCCTCTCTTGCCTGTGGGTCTGACAAAACTGAGAGGAGACTCTCTAGATAAGGGCTAGCTCCCTTTGATGCGTCTCTGAGGTCCTGGATTTCTTACTGCTAACAAGGGGGGGGGGAAAGAGAGAAGGATTACTGAAAACAGAACCTAAACTAAACGGTGATGCACCAAAAATGGCTGATCTACTTAGCTTGAACATACACTTTACACCAAGAACAAGCTGATATACAATTCATTTGATGTGAGAAACTATTCTGCATCAGTGAGCTAGGGGTCCTCTGGAGATACAGGGAGGAAGAACTACCAAAGGTGTTCTAAGACACACTATGGCAGCCTGTTCACATGCGCCTATACTCTGTTGTGGACACTTCTGGCTGACCTGCAAAAGAAGAGCTCACAATACACTAGACATGCTGGAATCATTTTGTGAAAGCATGAAAGAAAATGACTTAACACAAGACAAAGCCATAGACGTATGCAAAAGTGCAAACTCAAAATGGAGGTAAAAATGCTATGTCTTGATTCAAAGTAAAATCTTGCAGGGCTTCGCCATACAGCTGAGAGATCCCTCTCAAATGAGAGTTTTACAATATATATATAGAGAGAGGAAGCAATGGCGCCCCTTTGGAAAAGACTTTGGCGCCCTTTTTTACAAGTGGCCCATGTGCATTGAGAACATTGGGAAGAGGAAGCCGTTGAAAGAGAATGCTGTGTCGGCTACTAGTTTTGACTTTTAGTGTTTAAAATATATTAAACATCATGTGTGAAATCATGGGCCGCATCGTTTGTCTGCAAACAAGACCCCTTCTTCAAGACATTCACGCGGTTGTCTGCTCATTAATGCAAAATGAGGAAAAACAAGCCGTGTCGTTTACTGTTTGTGCTCCTTGATGACCATTTCATAGGGACTATTCCAACCACTGTAATAACTCTCCTACCGACACCTCCCTTTTCCCACCTGGGTTGTTTTGTCCATATCTCGTTGTTTTGTCTCTTCTTGGCTTTGTCTTTTCCTGGAATTTGAGCTCTCGGGACTATCTTATCATCCTTTGCTGGCTCCTTGGGCTCTTTTTTTAGCGGGCTCTTTGTTTTGGCCCTAAGGCCTTTAAATTCCTTCGGGTTTGTGCTCAAGCATTTAAAGATCAACAGTTATTTCATTGTCGTAAAGTTGACGTTTGCGCACCCGTCGCCATTTGAAAGCCAACGGCTATCCTATTGCATTGAATTTGACGCCTGCAGGGACGTCATCGGACGTCTGGATTCCAACAGCTAGTTCACGATGCTCGATTTTGACGTCTTTGGGCCCGTCACCCCTTGGTCAATTCTTTCAGCTTTCTTGGCTCTCGGCTTTCTTTCTGAAGTGTTCCTTTGACTGGGCTTAGTCTTTGAACCCTCCCGAAGGGAGGGTGTCCCTTCGGGGTTTGAGAAAGGTCCCTTTCACGATCGCCGAGAGTCCCCCGCAAGGGCACCTGCCCTTTAGGGTCCTTCGGACTGCCTCGGCTTTTCAAATCTTTCGAACAAAATGTCTGAAGGAATTCCTTCGAACATCTTGTCTGAAGGAAATCTTTCCTTCATTCTGCCGCTTGTTTCTTTTGGTGGGTTTTATCTTCAGATAAAATTCCTTTAGACAAAAGTCCGAAGGATTTGCCTTGTGAATTTCTTCGGACAAAATGTCCAAAGGAATTCCTTCGGGCATTTTGCTCGAAGAAATTCAACTTTTTGTCTTTGCCTTTTCCGAAGGAAAACTCAACCTTTTTGCCTTGTCCTTTGATTCCTCCGCAAGGGTACTTGTCCTTCGGGCTTTAGAAGCCCCCCATTTGAACTTTTCGATTGAACCTGAATCGCTTGAACCAATAGATTGAACCTGAAGGATTGAAACAACTGATTGAACCAACCGATTGAACTAACTGATTGAAATTGAAGGATCGAACCAACTGATTGAACCAACAATGGTTCAACATTGTTAAGTTCAAAGTTCAAAGTGCAAAGCTCTTGAAAAGATCATGTCGTTGAACCCTGAGTTGAACCACTTTTTTCAACCTTAAGGAAGAGTGTCTTGAACATTTTCGGTCTCTTTCCTTGTGAATTTATTCGGACAAAATGTCCGAAGAAGCTTTGTAAAACCCTTGCATTCTTTGAATTGGTTCATCTTTTGCTGAAAGACTTGTGCAAACCAAATTTGAATTGGCTCAGTGTTGACCATTTTTTGCCCAACAAGCCAAAAATCGGTCCCCTTCTTTCCCTGCTGTTCTGGGTCAATTCATTTTTTTATTTTGCACTAGTCTTGCAGTTTTCTATGCACTCTACAGGTTTTCTACGGGCTATGCAGGTTGTTCCTTCGGCAGATGAAGAACCAGTTCAAAGAGTGCAAGGTTTTACAAATCTTCTTCGGACTCTTGTCTGAAGAAATTTACAAGGAAAGAGAGTTGAAATGGTTCAAAGACACTTTTTCTTAAGGTTGAAAAAGTGGTTCAACGACATGATCTTTCCAAGAGTTAGTATCTTTGAACCGTTGAACCGGTTCAACGCTTTGGTTCAATGTTTTGGTTCATCGCTTTAGTTCGATCGGCAAATTTCATCGCTTTGGTTCAATCAAATGGTTCATCGGCTTGGTTCAATGCTTCGGTTCAATCAGATGGTTCAATGCCTCGGTTCAATCAATCGGTTCAACGAGCTTGGTTCAAAGCTTGGTTCAATGCTCAGTTCAAAGCTTGGTTCAACGGTTGGTTCAAAGGAGCGGTTCAATCAAAGAGTTCGAGAGAGCCTCGAAAGACAAGTGCCCTTGCGGAGGGCACTTGGTCGGCAATAGCACCCTTCGGAAGGGTCATTTTCAGTTTTCCGAAGGATACTTTTCAAAGGGCAGTAGAAAAAGCAAAAAATAAAGACTAAGGCATAGAACGAATTCTTTCAAACTTTTTGTCCTAAGGAATTCCTTCAGACAAAAAATCCGAAGGAATTTGAAAGGAGGCCGTGAGACAAAAAGCCCTAGAAGAAACTCTGAGAAAGCAAACAAGGCAATTCTTGCGGACTTTTTGTCCACAGGAAAAAGTCCGCGGAAAAAGTCCCGCGAGAAAAGAAGCCGATGGAAATTCCGAAGGACAAAGTGCAAGACAATTCTTGCGGACTTCTTATTTGCGGGAAAATATCCGCGGAAAAAGCCTGCATGAAAATCCCAAAGCGATAAACCCGAGGAGAAAGAAGACCGCCCGAAGGGTATGTGCCCTTGCGGGGGCCCTCACCAAAAAAAAGGACTTTTCTCAAGACCTTGAAGGGCAGGTCCCCTTTGGGAATGATCAAAGAAATAAGTCCGCAGAAAAGGCCAAAGCAAGAAAGCCGAAGAAAGACCAAGGGGTGACGGGCCCGAGGACGTCAAAGTCAAGCACGGCGAACTAGCCATTGGGTATTCAAACGCAGTGACGGGTGCGCGAACGTCAATTTCAAGGCTCGAAAAATAGCCGTTGATTTTGAAAAGCCTTAAAGAGGAGCCCAAGGAATGCAACGACCCGTCAAAAGATAGACTCGGGGGCCGAAGGAGCCATAAAGCGACAAACCCAGAAAGGGACAAAATGAGGAAAAAACAAGGCAAGGAAAAGACAAGATAGTCCAAGTGGCGAGAGGAGGTGTTAACTCAGGGATTTATTCCTGCAGTTGGAACAACGCTTGCCAGGTGGTCACCAAACGGCGCAAACAGTAAGCGGCACAGCTTGTTTTCTCCAGTTTGCATTTATAAGCAGACAAGCCACACAAATGCCTTGAAGGGAGCAGCTTGTCCGCAAAAAAGAGGTGCGGCCATGTTTTCACATTAATGTGGAATGCCAAAGTCAAAGCAGGAGCCGACAATCAAACGGCTCCCTCTTCCCAAGGCTCAGAACGCACATGGGCCATTTGCAAAAAGAGCGCCAAAGTCTTTTCCAAAAAGCGCCAAGTTATTTTCTCTTTTCTATATATTGTAAAATTTCTCATTTGAGAAGAATCCATCTCTCAGCCCTAAGGCAAAACTCTGCCCAAAAATCTCTCGGGCTTGTAATGCAGAACTCTGCCAGTTTTTACCTTGAATCAGGACTTAGCATTTTTACCTCTATTTGAGCTTGCACTTTTGTATGTGTCTATGCCTTTGTTCTGTGTTAAGTCATTTTCCTTATGCTTTCGCAGGGTGATTTTAGCATGTCTAGTGCATTGTGAGTTTCTCTTTTGCAGGTTTGCCAGAAGTGTCCCTAGAGGAGTGTAGGTGCCTATGAATAGGCTGCCATAAGTGTGTCTGAAAACGCCTCTGGTAGTTTCTTCCTCCCTGTATTTCCACGGACCCCTAGCTCACTGATACAGAAGGATTTTTCATATCAATGAAGTGTATAAGAGCTTCTTCTTGGTGAAAAGTGTATATTCGGGCTGGGTGGGTCATCTTTTTTTGGTGTATCACCCTTTTTAGTTTAGGTTTAGGTTATGTTTCAACATCTTTCTCCCTTTTCACCCCCCCCCCTTTTTTCATTTATTTGTTAGCTATAGGAGAAACCAGGACCTAAAAGATACATCAGAGGGAGCTAGCCCTTATCTCGAGACTCTCCCCTCCAGCTTCGCCGGTCCCACAGGTGAGAGAGGAGTTTCCATTTTGACGTGTGGAAGGCAGGAGCTCGGCCTCCTACCTAGGGTGCAATCCACTACGTCAACACTCAGAATAACAAGGGGAAGAAGGAGACTGATTTTGGCCTGTAGGACCAAAATGGTCAACATGTTGCATGCTTGAAGGCCAAAGAGACAAAGTTTGATAAGTGGAAAACATAATTAGATAAAAAGTCGATGAAGGCAAACAACGATACAAAGGAAGTTAAGCATGTCACAGTAGAGGCAATGAAAACTACGAATACACTAAAGAGACTTTAGGAGAAAGCTAAGGCAAAAAATCAGCAGTTAAAGAGAATCACTTCAACCCTAACTTCACGTTCTACCTCAGCTCAATTCAGCCTTTACTAGTGCCTTTGACTGCTACCCCCGAGCCACCACCTGAGTTTTCTCCATCATCCGTCCCAGTACTTCCACTGCGTAAAGTTGTCAAGGATGTCCATGACTCTAGAGGGAGAGATAGATGTAGCACCCAGTTTTGACATCAGCATAAGTGGCCATCATTGTATTTACTATAATAAGACAAATGCATTAATAAAGGAATTACTAGTGTCAAATAGTATGATCTATGATGTACCAAGCATAAGTTAATTAAATGATTTATGAGGGCAGTGGACACCATGACCACTGTGGCCAACCATCGCACTTATAGTCATATACCTTCTATTTTCTCCATGGATATGTTGTATCAAGTTGTTGTAGTTCAACACGATCGAGGTTTTTTATCGTATTTAATGAGTCAGGCCTGCATATTGGAGACCATGGATATCATGATTATATCAATCAATGAAGAAATTCCATTTCATCTATTGTGTTGTGTTTTTATATAATGTGATGATTATTTATGTGAATTCTTATAAAGTAGTTTTTTTCTTGAAAAAATAGTTGGATCATTTATTTATTTTGTATTTCATACCAACATCCCGTCTCCCTGCATCTCGTGAACTTGCAAGAACATGGCTTTAAGAATAGCGTTAACCTTAAATTTGACCTTCAAAAGTTAAGCAATCCTCAAAATTTTGAGAAATTCTTTTGCATTCAATGTTATTAGATACTTGTCCTTCCCTTCCCAAATACATGTTTTCCCTGATTCTGATATGCATCTGAATTGGATACAGCCAAGATATGTATTCAGGCTATATTTCTATTTGGATATGGCACAAGTAACATTGGGAAATCTCTCTGATATTTCTGGTACAAATCCCTGTCATAACCTATGAAAATGTAAAATTAAAATGAATAACTGAAAGAAAAACAAAAACAAAAAAAAAGGAAAAGGAAAAGAATATATACATTGTAAAGAGAAGCACAACTCCTCTCCTCTCACACATAACACTCATTTTGGACTTTTTTATGCTGGTTCGTTTTGCAGGGAACTTTTGGAGTGATTTTGAGGTTTTATAAGGCTGATTCTTGGATGTCAAATTTCATCTCATCTATAGTTCCAATTTGATCAATGGTATTTTCAAGTTTTATATGTTCCATGATAATCTCTCATCTTTTGTTTCTTTGTGTGGGTGTCTGTTTATAATATCCCCGATCCATCATATCCAAGGTATTCTAAAAAATCTGTCGATATGTATCAAATACCTTACCCGTATGTGTGTAGCATGTGCATCCAAGCAACTTAGATTATATTTGATGTTATTCACATGTTTCTCATAAGACTAGTTTAATTGTATGACCAAAAACAGTAAGAAATTTGTCTAAAATTAGGATTCTATATTTTTGTACTGCTTCCCTATTTTTTTAGCATAGGTCACAAGTTTTCTAGCGAAAAATGATGAGAAACAATTGGTGAATAGTTTACCAGGCCATCATTGTCTCATGATTTAACTAAACATAAATTCATTATATATTGCCAAAATCACTTAGAACATAATTTGTTATAGTTTAATCCTCATTTGGCCTATATTTTCGTGAAGATCTTAGGTCCATAGGATATTTCTTATTAAACATGGGCTTGCTATATATTTTTGGAAGGATTTTGCAAAGAAAATTGCAATGGTATGTAGTTCGTCTAACATTATAAGGGCACTTGGGCTACAACAGATAGAAGCATCATAGAACAAAAGTAAAAGAAAAAAATTTGTACATAGAAGAAATGATATCCAAATGCAACTTCAATAATAACATTTACCACATTGCAGATTATCAAATACAATTATATCCATGAAGCGAAAAGGGAAAAAATAGAAATAAAAAAACAATGGAGAAAGAATTAAGTTTGAAAGGCATACCTATTGCATATGGTCCCTCAAGTGTAATATTTATCCATTCACGTGGCCCAAATATATTACTATCGGGAATAGTCCAATCAGCAAATTTCTGGCGTATTCGTCGAATCTCACTTTTGTTAAATATTCTTATTGTTTGATTCTTAGGAGGGAAGAACTTCAGGTTCATAGCCAACCTTGGACCTGGTTCCCAGATATACCTGTCTATGGATAATTGATATAAGTTCAAATTCAATCCAGAGGTCATGTACTCTTCAAAGCTCTCAAGATATGGAGGGAAATGAGAGAAACCAGGACTCTTTAAACGTATTCCAACTTTAAATGGAGCCAGACAGAAACAGTCAATGCCTGGAATGTACTCATAGTTGGGGGGGTGCACAGGAGTTCGGATTGCATGAAGTAACACTGTTGATAGTACTTTGACCAGTATCTTCAATTCCATTTTGAATACCACACAATTTATCAATTACACTTCGGTTACCTTGGCTGCAAACAGGGTTTCCTCTCAACCTAGCATTTAACCAAGTTGAGAAGACATTAGAAACTAGGAAGAAATAAAACCAAATTTTTAATTAAATGTTCAGTAATAAATCTTGTGTTGTTTAGTAAAAATTAGCATATTTGAGTAATTAGTAATCTGTTCTAAATTTAACATTGGATCTAACACAGTGCCACCACTAAGAATATACATTTATGTTGCCTCCAATATCAAAAATCTAGCCTATGTAATGTGTCTGAATTCAGATAGATTACTTTGTCATTTTTAACTGCATCCACATATATTTTATTTTTCCTTTGCTAATGGCAACTGCACAAACAATTAAGGGCATAGGGACGAAACAAATGAATACGAATTTAAGGACTTCGTTACAAAAGCTAAGTACTTAAAATGATTTAACATAGAAGGAAACAAACAGAAGACAAATAGAACTTAGAATAACTAAGAAAATTCTCTTTACCACATGGTGATATTTGGAATTGTTACGATTGAAGCAGCAGTTATATTGGAAAGGCTATTGTTTCGGAAATCCCTGCAATATATATGACCAGCATAATTAGTACTTAAATGTTGAACTTCCTACATGTAAAATAAACCATTGCAAAAAATAACTATAGATTTTACCCAAAGAAAATATCCGTAAATAAAATTGGCGTGTACAGAAAGAACTGTTGCCTCAATAAAAAAAGGAAATAATATTATCCAAAAATGATAGATTTTAGGAGCAACATACAGTAAGAGTGTTGCATTGGAACCGAAGGACACATTCAGCCCAATGCCAGCTGGTACAACACCACTGAGCTGATTGTTATCAAGCAATCTGCAGGGGGGAAAGAAAAGATAATTCAATTCACGTATACAATGAGTGCTCAGAGTCACATTAGCTATCTTTCCAAAAGCATAATGTCATATTTTGGTCTCCATGGACACTAGTTTTTTTCTACTTTTTCTTTTCTTGATTATTTGTATTTAATTTGGTGTGTACTTCATTTAGTGTTAGTGAAACACTGAGATCCCTGACATTTTTCAAAGAGTTTTCAGCAACTAGCTGTGGTTCTTACAGTCTTTGAAGGCAGGGCAATTCTGCGAAGCTTGATGATATTGATCCGCCAAGTTTATTGTGTGATAGATCACTGTAAGAAAACGTGAGTCCGTTTATTAATTGAGAGAACATAATGACCCAAATAATATTTTTTAATAAATTTGGAATCAGGTTCTAGATCTATGGTCCACAAATCTTGATATACATTCAGGAAAACATTAGTTTAAGTTTGATTATGAGGGTTTCTTACATGGTAGTAATGTTCATCGAGAGCGTGGTTGATGGAATTTCACCTGTCAAATTATTATGGCTCAGATCTCTGCAAAATAAACAGATCAACTTAAAACAATCCATCATGTCATCTACATCTTTGAATCACAAAGCACCAATCTAAGTCCCATAGCTTACACTATATGACTGAATATATGAACCCAAGGGACACCAGATAAATTGAGAGCATGTGATGAAATGCATCCAATGAATATTTATTTTTGGCATCGACAAGGATGGTCCTAATAATGCTGATTAACTTACAAATAGCCCAAACCAGGTATGCTACCAAAGTCTGGTAAGGGTCCCTGCAAGTTGCAATTCCTTAGGCTCCTGTATTTGAAAGCATCACAATTAAATAAACATATAGATAAAATTCGTCATTGTATATCCTACACAGTTACTCATCAATAATTTAGATATGAAATCCTCAAATGGATAAACAATAATTATGCAATCCTTTTAACAAAAGGCAGATATATGCTTTAGATTATAATCATAGGATGTTTAAAGCATTACCGTGTAATAAAGAGGTTCCATCACAGTATGGATTCCAGTAAACCAGAAAATATAAATTATAAGGGCATTATAGATGATCAGGCAATCATCAGAGCACGGATCCACAAAACAGAGAACTGTAAATTAGGAGGGTATTATAGATAATCAGGCTCAGTCATATTTACAAGGAATGATTATTCTCACTCCAGATTATTTACAGGCATGAAGAACTGGAATGAATTTTGTATAGGAAAATGTATGGTGTTGTAGTGAGAGCATTCTGAAAGTAAAAAAGCATGCTTGATTGGGAACGTACTATGATTCATATAGCTTTTGTCTTTACTTGTAAGGTAGCATGTGGCTATTACTTGGATGAACTGTGCAACAGTGCAACTTCTTCTTTCTAAAGGAAAAGATGCAGATGTAAGTGTAAGTGTAACAAGGAAGCATGCAACTAATGGGAGGGTAGAAGCACCCGTTCAACCATTAAATGTATCAAGAAAACCCCAGTACGATTCCAACCCCTCTAACTAATAAGAGTGCAGGGTGGTTATCCGAGAAGAACTATCACTCACCAATTTCATAGAATTGGAAAAAAATCGATTTGGAATTGAACCAAGGTCTAAACGATGAGCTACACAAGGAAACTTGTAGCATGCCTTGAGAAAGGAAGAAGAAAAGAATTTCCAAATTGTAATGGTGGAGCATGAAGAAAAATCAGGGCTGCAAGGAAGGGAGAGGGAACAGCCCATTGAGGCACCTATCAGGGAAGTGGAAAAAATGTTCTAGCCCAAGATGAAGAGATTTCTACCCTTGTTATGAGGAGAGAGATAGAAACAAAAGTGGATCCTAACGTTGAAAAGAAATCATCTACATTGCAGGCAAGTGCGGAGGATGTGATAAGAGCCGAAGAAGGGTGTGATGAATGGTGGAGCAGAACTAAGGAAGCTAAGTTGATAGCCACTCAAGCAAAACAACACCTTCAAAAAATTAGGGGAAATGATCCTCCGATTGTTAGATTAGAACATTGAGAAAAATCAGTCTTGCAAAGATTTGGAAAGCAATTTTTGGTTAATGCCAAATTTACGACTTCAATATAGTAGAGTTGTTAAAAATCTCTCTAAGGCATTAAAAAAAGAAAAGCTTTTGGATCAGCTCTATGACAGCCCAGAATATGGAAGGAATGTTGCAAAATGAGAAGGTTATGAGCTGGAGTTCCTAGAAAACTTTGTTGAGAGGCATGCACATGAAATACGGGCTTCGCAGGTCACTAATGTTGGTTTCCAGCTTGCTGGAATTTTCAGATTAGACTGCCACCAGATCTTTGTTGGTATTAGAGGTGTTGAGGATATCTCAACAAATTCTAATTTGGCAAAGGAAGGTGAACACTTTGGTAACAACCTAAGGTATGACAAGGATGATCATATTTCAGAATTATTGCTTCCTACTATGTCATTGTATGAAGCTTGTCATCATGGGCAGCATGTTAAAAATGGTGATAAGATGAACACGTTGAGTAGCAAGGGGCACATAGATCCTTTCATACAAGTTCCAAATGATGTGAGCATAAAAAAACAGGTTCCGGATGATCATTTGAGCTACAAGGATGATCACTCCTTGGAACCAAGTCCTACACTTGAAAATAAAGTCATCGTTGTCGGGGTAGCCAGATACTAGATGTGGGAAGGTGGTAAGCACAATAGATGTTATTTTGTTGTTGTTCAAGGTCCTGTGACTCAACATAACATGGTTTTGTTGGAGTCAAGCTATCTACAAATTTGCCACCCTTGAATATGTGAAGGAGAAGTCAGGGAGGATAAGAGTATACAAAATGGCTTCACCATTCTAGATTATAAACCTGTTGTTATCCACACTTCCAACATGCCTTACATTTTGTTGGCAGTCATACTAGTGGTTCCAAGCATAAAGTTGGGTGATTTTCAATTTGTCGATGCTATTGAAGTATTTTCAATCAAAGTGTGGTTGTTTCCAGCCTCCACATTACTACCATTGATGTATTTTACGAAGGATTTTTAGTACGGCATATTTTGTATCATTCTTTCATCTGCTGCCAGTGACAATGTCAGTCCCCTTTTCCCTTTTATGACAGCCATAAAAGGAATTCAAACACATGGTGGAAGAATTTTCAACCAACTGTCAATGTTGAGGCATGTACAACTAGTGCAAATTGGTTTCTAGCCACTACAACTCTGATTCTGAGGAAGAATATGCAATGCCACAACCATGCTTGGGGCAGCATGATTGGACCTTTGAAAGTCCATCATATCAATGGAAGATATGAGGAAAATGCACGCAATGGAAGAGAGTTGAGCAACATGTCTATGAGGCATGATGAAGCGGTTGGAGTGATGTTGGAAGCTCTTGATTTCCCTAATGTGTGTGTTCTATGTGCAGGTCCAGCAATGGAGAAGATAGAAAAGAAAGGGATGAGTGTGGTTCAGTCCAGCACGCTCATAAATATAAGAAGCAAAGTGAAAAAGTAAAACAAGATGATAGTGTTGGGTGAATATTTTGTCGACCAGCTAACTGGTGAGCAAAATAGTTCCTATCACCACAGCATAAGGAGATTGGTCGTCCAAAGTTGCAGGTTTACCACATCCAATAGGGACAAATCTCTCCTCTCATCAAGGGGAGGTTCCCTATTAAATATGCGGTGCCATATACTATATATATAAGCAGAAAGTAAGACACAGGGTGGGATAAACCATCTATCTCTCTTTTTTCAGAGATGATGCTAACAAACAGAGGAGAAATCTTGGGTGATTGGTGAAAATACTTCTCTTCTTTCAGAAGTAACGTTTAGCCAAGAGCCAGATCCCTTCCTGGATAGTAGAAATCCTGGTGAAGCGACAGAAGGCACTTCTCTTCTTTCATAAATGCTTGTTCTTGCAAACAACATGAATCTTTCTGGTAGGATCAGTAATAGGGTAACAGAGTGACTAGCAATCTAAGATGTAGCACAAAGTCTCCACCTTGACTGCCCAAAAGTGAGGTACGAAGAACAATGGGGGCACAAAGTCATCCCAAGGTCCTTTACACAGAAACAGAAAAGAAAAACACACACTGAAGACAACTATGACAGCACAAAGTCTGAAAGTAGCTTGCTTCAGGACACCTTCCTTATCACCTCCACTAGTTCTGCTTGTTAAATCAAATAAATTAGAATGCTTCTAGGAAATAGACATAAGAACAATTCCCTAAAGTAGCACAAGCTATAAAAGCACAAAGTCTGCAAGTAACTTGCTTTCTCATTCAATCAAAGAAATATGAACAACAATCTGAGCTCAAAGTCTCAGTAATACCTTTCAATTTGGGCAGAGTTTCGCTTCTGATAAGGGAAAGATCTCCCTAAAACAATAAAAGAGATTACAATATATAGCCACCAAGCAAGGCTTGGCGCTCTCTCCCATGGGACGGCTCATGCTGTAGTCAATGCCTTCAATGCGCCTTCAGTTCTGTTTGGAGGGACCATGCCTGGAACAGTGCGTTGCCTTAACTATGGCATGTCTATTCATCTGATATGTCTTTTCCTGGGTCTGGATCATCTAGTCTGTCCCCTCTAATGTCTGCGCAGCTGTCCATTTTGTCTTTACTCCAAAGAAGACTAATAGGCCGCGCCTTCAATGTTTGCAAGCTCAAAAATCTATTCTGCAGACTGTTCCAGCTACCGAAATAACTTCTGCACAGATATTTTTGGTCTTCTCTTTCTGCTTTTGTCCTTTCCAGCTTTGTCTCTTCTTGGAATTTAAGCTCTCGGGCTATCTTTTCCCCTTTTTGATTTTGTCTTTTCCTGGAATCTGAGCCCTCGGGGATATATTCTTATCTTTGCTGGCTCTTTCGGCTCCTTCTTCAGCTGGTCGCTGAGTTTGTTTTTAGGTTTTGCGCCACATTTGAAACTTAGCGGATATTTTATTACCTTAAATTTGACGTCTACGAGGACATCATTGGTTGACTGTGTTGGGTGAATATTTTGTCGGCCAGCTAACTGGTGACCAAAATAGTTCCTATCACCACAGCATAGGGAGATGAGTCGTCCTGGTGTGCAGGTTTACTACATCAACAGGGGACAAATCTCTCCTCTCATCAAGGGGAGGTTCCCTATTAAATATGCGGAGGCTATATACTATAAATATATGCAGAAAGTAAGACAAAGGGGTGGAATGAACCATCCATCTCTATTTTTTCAGAGATGATGCTAACAAACAGAGGAGAAATCCTGGGTGATTGGTGAAGGCACTTCTCTTCTTTCAGAAGTAACATTCAGCCAAGAGCCAGATCCCTTCCTGGATAGTAGAAATCCTAGTGAAGTGACAGAAGGCACTTCTCTTCTTTTAAAAGTGTTTGTTCTTGCAAATAGGACTCTTTCTGGTAACAAGTGATAGGGTGCCAAGAGGGCGCAGCAACCAACAATCTAAGATGTAGCACAAAGTCTCCACCTTGACTGCCCAAGAGTGAGATACGAAGAACAATGGGGGCACAAAGTCATCCCAAGGTCCTTTACACAGAAATAGAAAATAAAAACACACACTAAAGACAATTGCAGACAACACAAAGTCTTCCACAACTGACTTCAGGACATCTTCCTGATTACTTTCACTAGTTTTGCTTGTTAGATCAAATAAACAAGAATGCTCCTAGGAAACAAACGTAAGAACAATTTCCTAAAATAGCACAAGCTATAACAGTACAAAGTCTGCAAGTCACTTGTTTTCTCATTCAAATAAAATAATATGAACTACAATCTGAGTTCAAAGTCTCAGTATTCGCCTTTCAATTTAAGCAGAGTTTTGCTTCGGGTAATGGGAAGATCTCTTTAAAACAATAAAAGAGATTACAATATATAGCAGCCAAGAAAGACTTGGCGCTTTTTTCCATAGAACAACCCATGTTGTGCATTCAATGCCTTGAATGCATTTTCAGGTTTGTCAAATGACTGCGTTGAAAAAAAGGCGGCTGTCTTAACTATGGCGTGTCATTTCATCCCATGTCTTCTCCCGAGTCTGGATCATCTGGTCTGTCCCCTTTGACATCTGCGTAGCTGTCCATTTTGTCTTTACTTCATGGAAGGAAAAATAGGTCGCGTCTTTAATTTGCAAGCCAAAATACCTGCTTAGTGGACTATTCCACCTATTGAAATTACTTTTGCGCAAATATTTCGGGCTTTTCCCTGTTTTTGCTTTTGTCTTTTCTAGCTTTGTCTCTTCCTGCTGCGATTTGAGCTATCGGGCTATCTTTTGGTCAGTCACTTGGTTCTTCCTTTAAATTTTGCGCTTTCTTTGAATTTTCACAGATATTTTTTTACTTTAAATTTGACGTCTGCAAGATCGTCAATGGTCGCCAGCTGCTTGAACCATGTTGAACCTTGAATCTGTGAACCTACGAAAGCTTATTGGTTCATTTTGTCTCTTTTGTTCCATCGCTTTCTGGTTCAATCGCTTTCCTGCTCTTTGGTTGAACCATCCGTTGAACCACCTATGTGCTGCTTCTCTCTTTGACAGAGGCTGCTTTTGAACCTTTGAACCCATGAACCATTGAAATTTGAACTCTTTCGGTTCAAGGTTCAATTGGTTCATTGGTTCATTCTGTATCTCACTCAATCATTGCTTCCTTTATCTTTCTAAGCTCTGGTTGAACCTTTGAACCTGTGAACTCGTTGAACTTTTTGGTTCAACGGTTCAATGGTTCAATCAGTTCATTCAGTTCATCCTTTGAAGCCCTTTTTGTCCAAGTCTTTGAAGGTTCTTTTTTGCGTCTTTGTTCAGCCTTTGGAACATCTCGAAGGGAAGGTGTCCCTTCGGGCTTTTAAAACGGTCCTTTCTCTGTCGTCAAGTGCCCCTTGCAAGGGTACTTATCCTTTGGGATGTTCGGGCGGACTTCAGGGTTCGATTTTCTCAGCGGGCTTTTGGCTTTTTCTGTCGGGCAAAAAGCCCGAAAGAATTCCTTCGGACAAAAAGTCTAAAGGAAAGTTCATGTTACTTAGCCATTCATTCTTTTCCATTTCTTCGGACTTTTTCTCCAAGTGAATTCCTTTGGACAAAAAATCCGAAGGAATTTTGCCTTAAACATTTTTCCGAGAAAAATCTTCTCGAAAGAATTCTTTCGGTCTCTTTTACTTTAGCCATTTTCCCGAGGGATTTCCAACTTTTGTCCACTTTTGGTCACTGCCCTCCACAAGGGCACTTGGAAGACCCCTTTGAACTTCCCGATTGAAAAAATAGCTGAGTGGTGAACCCGTTTCTTTCCTGCAGAGTCCGTAGAAACCAACCTTGAGAGTCCGTAGATTTGAGCATGCCTGCAGAGTCCATAGAAGCCAAGTTCGTAGTTTTCTCTAACTTTGAAAGAGTCCATAAACGTCTGTTTGCGGAGTCCGTAGAAACCATCTGTGAAGTTCGTAGCTCCAAGCCTGTAGAGTCCGCATATTCAAGCCTGCAGAGTCCGTAGATTTCTGAAAAAGCTTTGAAAAATGAAGAACCTGAATGCTCAAAACAATTTTTGAAAAGGGGAGAGAGGATTTTGGTTTGTGTTGGGCCAAAATAGTCCGTAGGTTGTCCTAAAAATGAGTGGCATTTTTTGGGGACAACAGCTGGCTCCAGTTGGGAAACTACCTTCAGTTGGGAACTTGAAACACAGCTGAGGGGAGTAAAAACAAGAATCTTCAGTGCCTTGAAGTGTGCCATTGGGCTACGGAGTTGTGCTACCCAAAAAGAAAGGCTCCAAAAACAAAAATGAGAAAAAAACAGAACTAAAGACTATACAGATATACATATGTACAGAAAAACTTATCTGATACTTCAAGAATTGAAGTGATTCAGACGCTGCTCCTTGTGAGGCGAAGAAAAGGGGATGCCATCCTGATAAACCAGCAGAAAACCATTATGTCCCTAGAAACGGTGACGGGCGAATGGAGCTCTCCACCAGGAAACCAATTTTCTGCATTTTCCTCTTGGCTCTTTCCTCTTCTTGCCCCATGGTGGGACGTAGTCTTCTCTTTGAAAACCGTAACTCCTTGTTCTCTCTGCGAAGAGTTCCTTTTGCTAACTTTGGAATACAGCAGTATGGTCCACCACTATAGCTTGTTGTTTTGTTGGTTCAGTCCAGCACATATTTTGATTGTCAGCATTAGACCCCTAACAAACCATTAGCTCAGCATCTCCTTTGGTGTGAAAGAGTTCGATCTCTTCATCCTGAGCAGTCTTCAATCCGAGCAACAGAGATCTGCATCTAGCATGAGTGAAAGAATTGATGCCATCGGATTTCAAGATCCAAGCATCATCAGAAGCTGATCTTCTATTAGATTTCTCTTCATCGGAGATGGAAGATCCTTCTTGATTTGTACTGCACCCTACCAATTCTTTTGATGCCTGATTTGGATCAAATCTTGGATTGCCAGCCATGGGACTTTGATCGGTTGAGACATGAGCATCCTCTGTGGTCAAAAAGTAATTACCCCTGATTGAAGGCTCAAATAGAATTTAAGCAGCAGGGGCTAATATTTGGGTGACCACAATCTTTGCCTCAGACAAGTTCACACCTAGCTCTTCACCAATGTTTAACTGCTCAGGATTGGCTTGCAGGGATTCAAACTCAGTCATTTGAATTTTGGATTTTTTGACATGATCAATCATGTCAAATGACTGAGATGGACTTGAAAGAGAGGATGAGAGTTCATCTTTTTGGTTTTTGGGAGGGGGAGGACTGATCTGCAAAGTTGAAGTAGAAGGTGCAGAGATGTTTGATGTACTAACTTTCTTGGCAATCACTGGGTCCTTTGACTGGAAAGGCAAAGTGGTTCTCCGCTTAGCAATTGGAATTGTAGGCTGAGTTCGTTCCTCTGTTCTTTCTTTATCAGCTTGCTGGGCTGACTGATTCTCGGGTCCAGTGAATACTGCGTATGATCCCTCATCTGCTTCACCTTCACTTCTGGGTTCATCCTGGTAATTCAAGAAACCGATGTGGGAGTCGCCAGCTGATTTTTCTTGATCCTCCATGAAGAGACCAGCATCATTTTTTTGTTCGAACTCAGGTTGAAAATAGAAAACATGTTCTGTTTTCAGATATCTCATTGTTGAGTTAGTTGGAGGTGCTTCAAAGGCAAGGTTCCTTTGTGGGGGAGGAAGATGATTTGGTTGCCCTTGACTTCTGGCAGCGTTGCCTTGATATCACTGATTGGGGAATGTCCTCCTTGATATATCTTTATATAGAGGAGCAGAAGACATACCTTGTGCCATTTTCCTTTTCAAGGCTAGCAATTCATTTGCCAGCTTTTGTACCATTAGGTCAATGGTCGCTGTGGGTGAGTATTCAAAAGATGAAGAGGGTTTATCTCTGTTAGGATCTCTCCTTATCTTTCTTGCCAAGATAAGGTCATCTTCTAGCTCAGTAGCCAAGTCCTGAGCAGCAGCAAGGTCTATGTGTCTAGCCCACCTCAGTAAGAAACTCACTTCAGGTAGCTGTGAATTGATGAAGAAGCATTTGAGATTTTAAGGTGTCAGCTGGGCGACCATGGAAATTCTGTGCCTCAACTTGTTGAACTTGGCAATAAAATCCCTCGTAGGCTCATGAGGTTCCTTCTTCATCTGAGTGAGTTGGGCTAGCAAAGCATGTGCATCCTCTGCAGGGTTGAACCTGGCTTCAAACTTGGCTTTAAGTGTGTCCCAGTCAGTCACTGATCCAGCTTGCAGATGGTAGAACCAGTCTGCAGCAGCATCTTGTAGGGTCTCCACAAAAATTCTGACTGCCACGTCTTCAAATTCCACCTCTATCACACCACAGGCTATGCTGAAGGCTGCAATGTGTTCATCAGGGTGAACTATCCCATCACCAAAGAATTTGGAGAAATTTTTTCTTGAACTGCATGGGAGTTCATGCAGGGGTGGAGTCAAATTAAGTGGGCCAAAAGAGTTACCCCAGGGGCCTCGAACTGCCATTATTTAATTATGAAAAACAGGGATAACAAATCTGGGTGGAGTGGCCAGATTGTAGAACAAAAATGGAAAAGAACTGGCCCTGCTTCAGCTTGAGGATTGAGGCTTCAAACTGCGCACTCTTTTCCAGCAGCTCTGATTTTGCAGACCAAATTAAATTATGGAGATGAAGGAAAATGGTAAGGCTATAATGATAATGGGTAAGACACAGAACGAAGTCGCCAGAGTCTATAATGGATAAGGGAAGGAACTGCTTCAATCTGAAACTTGAGGCTTCAGACTGCACGTTCATCCCTAGCGGAGTCGCCAAAAACTATTGCACGAGGCTGGGGAGGAAAAATTAACAATGGAAAAGCACTGGAGTAGTTCGTTCTTCCCCAGCAGAGTCGCCAAAAACTGTTGGGTGAATATTTTGTCGGCCAGCTAACTGGTGACCAAAATAGTTCTTATCACCACAGCATAGGGAGATGGGTCGTCTTGCTGTGCAGGTTTACTACATCAACAGGGGACAAATCTCTCCTCTCATCAAGGGGATGTTCCCTATTAAATATGCAGAGGCTATATACTATAAATATATGCAAAAAGTAAGACACAGGGGTGGAATGAACCATCCATCTCCCTTTTTTCAGAGATGATTCTAACAAACAGAGAAGAAATCCTAGGTGATTGGTGAAGGCAATTCTCTTCTT
This sequence comes from Torreya grandis, assembly GCA_037957365.1. Taxonomy (NCBI): domain Eukaryota; kingdom Viridiplantae; phylum Streptophyta; class Pinopsida; order Cupressales; family Taxaceae; genus Torreya; species Torreya grandis. Next base: position 1,840,948 of record JARHVA010001695.1, on the reverse strand, counting down.
TCAGAAGTAATATTCAGCCAAGAGCCAAATCCCTTCTTAGATAGTAGAAATTCTGGTGAAGCGACAGAAGGCACTTCTCTTCTTTCAGAAGTGCTTGTTCTTGCAAATAGCAGGACTCTTTCTGGTAACAAGTGACAGGGTGCCAAGAGGGCGTAGCAACCAACAATCTAAGATGTAGCACAAAGTCTCCACCTTGACTACCCAAGAGTGAGATACGAAGAACAATGGGGGCACAAAGTCGTCCCAAGGTCCTTTACATAGAAATAGAAAATAAAAACACACACTAAAGACAATTGCAGACAACACAAAGTCTTCCACAACTGACTTCAGGACACCTTCCTGATTACTTCCGCTAGTTTTGCTTGTTAGATCAAATAAACAAGAATGCTCCTAGGAAACAGACATAAGAACAATTTTCTAAAATAGCACAAGCTATAACAGCACAAAGTCTGCAAGTCGCTTTCTCATTCAAATAAAATAATATGAACTACAATCTAAGCTCAAAGTCTCAGTATTCACCTTTCAATTTGGGCAGAGTTTTGCTTCTGGTAACGAGAAGATCTCCTTAAAATAATAAAAGAGATAACAATATATAGCAGCCAAGAAAGACTTGGCATTTTTTTCCATAAAACGGCCCATGTTGTGCATTCAATGCCTTGAATGCATTTCTAGGTTTGTCAAAGGACTGTGTTGAAAACAGAGCGGCTATCTTAACTGTGGCGTGTCATTTCATCCCATATGTCTTCTCCCGAGTCTGGATCATCTGGTCTGTCCCCTCTGACATCTGCGTAGCTGTCCATTTTGTCTTTACTTCATGGAAAGAAAAAAAAGCCGCATCTTTAATTTTCAAGCCAAAATACCTGCTTAGTGGACTATTCCACCTATTGAAATTACTTCTGCGCAGATATTTCAGGCCTTTCTCTCTTTCTGCTTTTGTCTTTTCCAGCTTTGTCTCTTCCTGCTGCGATTTGAGCTATCGGGCTATCTTTTGGTCAGTCGCTTGGTTCTTCATTTAAATTTTGCACTTTATTTGAATTTCCACAGACATTTCTTTACTTTAAATTTGACGTCCGCGGGACCGTCAATGGTCGCCAGCTGCTTGAACCATGTTGAAACTATGAACCTATGAAAGTTCATTGGTTCATTGGTTCATTCTGTCTCTTTTGTTCCATCGCTTCCTGGTTCAATCGCTTTTTCGCTCTTTGGTTGAACCATTCGTTGAACCACCTGTGTGCTGCTTCTCTCTTTGACAGAGGCTGCCTTTGAACCTTTGAACCCATGAACCATTGAACTTTGAACTCTTTCGGTTCAAGGTTCAATCGGTTCATTCTGTGTCTCACTCAATCATTGCTTCCTTTATCTTTCTAAGCTCTGGTTGAACCTTTGAACATGTGAACTCGTTGAACTTTTTGGTTCAATCGGTTCATTCATTTCATCCTTTGAAGCCCTTTTTGTCCAAGTCTTTGAAGGTTTTTTTCTGCGTCTTTGTTCAGCCTTTGGAACGTCCCAAAGGGAAGGTGTCCCTTCGGGCTTTTAAAATGGTCCTTTTTCTGTCGTCAAGTGCCCCCCGCAAGGGTACTTATCCTTCGGGATGTTCGGGCGGACTTCAGGGTTTGACTTCCCCAGCGGGCTTTTGGCTTTTTCCGTCGGGCAAAAAGCTCAAAAGAATTCCTTCGGACAAAAAGTCCGAAGGAAAGTCCATGTTACTTAGCCATTCATTGTTTTCCATTTCTTCGGACTTTTTCTCTGAGTGAATTCCTTTGGACAAAAAGTCCGAAGGAATTTTGCCTTAAATATTTTTCCGAGAAAAATCTTTCCAAAAGAATTCTTTTGGTCTCTTTTACTTTAGCCATTTGCTCGAGGGATTTCCAACTTTTGTCCGCTTTTTCTTACTGTCGTCCGCAAGGGCACTTGGGAGACCCCTTTGAACTTCTCAATTGAAAAAATTGCTGAGTGTTGAACTCGTTTCTTTCCTGCAGAGTCCGTAGAAACCAACCTTGAGAGTCCGTAGATTTGAGCCTGCATGCAGAGTCCATAAAATCCAAGTTCGTAGTTTTCTCTAACTTTGAAAGAGTTCATAGACGTCTGTTTGCGGAGTCCGTAGAAACCATCTGTGAAGTTCGTAGTTCCAAGCCTGCAGAGTCCATAGATTCAACCTTGCAGAGTCCGTAGATTTTTGAAAAAGCTTTGAAAAATGAAGAACCTGAATGCTCAGAACAATTATTGAAAAGGGGAGAGAGGATTTTGGTCTGTGCTGGGCTAAAAGAGTCTGTAGGTTATCCCAAAAATGAGTGGCATTTTTTGGGGACAACAGACTGTTTCAACGGTTCGAGCGGCCTTCTCGGCTCCTTGGTTCAATCGCTTTCTTGCTTCGATCGCTTTATTGGGTCAATCGCTTCTTTCCCTTGATCTTTGAACCAATGTTCCCTGCCTTCTGCAAGGGCACTTGGTCTTTTCGCTTTGGGGCACTCCCTTGAACCTGCCGATTGAACCGACCGATTGAACCAACTTTGGTTCAACTGTTCAATGGTTCAATCTGTTCAATCCCTTTATTTGGCTAAGTCCTTTGTCCGCTTAAACCAACCACGCGCTGAACCTTTGAACCATTGAACCCGTTGAACCTTTGAACCAAAATGGTTCAATGGTTCAACGGTTCAATGGTTCAAGCCTTCTTCTCTTTGACAAGTGTTTTGAAGCGGTTGAACCTTGAAGCGGTTGAAACTTTGAACCTAAACAAATGCGCTTAACTCTTGCTGATGACATTGAACCTTTGTACCCACTGAACCCTTGAACCTTTTTGGTTCAAGGTTCAACGGTTCAATGGTTCAATCTTTGCTTAGAAGCTTGCCGATGGACATTTTGGTTGAACCTTGTCATTGAATCAACTTTGAAATTGCCTAAGTGTTGAGAGCTTGCTTCTTTCCTGTAGAGTCTGTAGAAATCAACCTGCGAAGCCCGTAGAACTTGGCTTGCAGAGTCCGTAGATTTTCTTCCTGCAGAGTCCGTAGATTAAAGCCTATAGAGTCCGTAGATTTAAGCCTGCAGAGTCCGTAGTTTTAAGCCTGCGGAGTCCATAGATTTCTGAAAAGCTTGAAGAATGGAGAATTAGAATGCACAAAACAATTTTTGAAAAGGGAAGAGACAATTTTGGTCGTGCAGGACCCAAATAGCTCATATGTTGTCCCAAAAATGAGTGATATTTTTGGGGACAACAGATAGTATGGCAACAACAATTGAAGAGATAGTTGATAAGGATATGACAACAATAGAGAATAGTCTTCAATTCATCATGGAAACAAGAGAGAGTGGGAAAGTGATTGTGCAAGGATGCTCCCAAAAAGAAATGCAAGAGGAAGTCCAATTGTAGCAACTGGGAGACATAAAGGTTGTTCAGGCAAAGACATTGCCTCCATTTGAGAAGTGGTTGTTTCTTGACCACAACTATTTCCAATTCTTGGTAGATCAGGTCTATGAGGGAATGGCAGTGTATACAGTTTTGGAGAATGCAATATCAAGTGTAAAAAAAGAAAAGTGTAATCAGCCTAGAAGGGAGGTCGAGAGTATGAAGGAGAAAGAAGACAAGGATGAAATAGAGCAACTGAATTTGTTATCAACTCAAGCTAATGATGAAGAGTATGGGGTTGCAACTGGTGCTGATGGGATGGAGGAGATGCTTCTCCAAGTATTAGAAGCACATGGTGACGAATATGGAAACTGAGGTGATATCATCATATGACAACAAGAGCATATCCAGGAAAGCTATGGGCCTAATTTCCAGCACTAATGTTGTTGTCATTGATATTATCAGCCATAACATCACTACATGGACACTCACACAAGTGATTTTGCAAGGGTTTCTAGTCATAGGAAAGAGTATTTTACAGTGGGTGACAACTAATGAAGAGCTTGCAATCCTTGTATGGCTACCTCCTACCTCTACATCGATCACATTACTAAATTTTGCATGGGTTTGTCATATTTATAGTTGTTACAGCATTTCTATATTGTTGGTCTTTATATTTACAGTCATGAACAACTGTACATTTATGCAAATTGAGAGGGTTTCCTTGCATGGTAACATTAGTGGAGGGGTACTATTATGGAAGAGAATAATCCCAGCCATCATAGTGCTGATTTGGATGGAATTCCAAGTGACTTGTGGCTGTTATGCCTTGTTTCCAGCTTACATGCAAGTTGTGTTGTGCCATGAATTTGAGGGATCAACCCATAGCAACATTATGGGACCCAATGGAGCTCAAGGCTATAGTCATGAAGCATGTGTTTGGGATCCTTCATCACATGAGAAGCGCAGATGGGTACAACAAAAATGCAGTGGTGAGCCCTTGGGGCAGCTTTTGGCCTTAAGGAAATGTATGGTAGATGTTCTCATACCGTGGATAGAAGACTTCATCGAAGGGGAGCATATAGATGTAGGTAATGGATGGAGTAGACCCCATGATAATTGTTGGTAGAGGTTATATCACTTGACAGCGATAGGATACCAGTAGCACAATGGGGAGAGCATATGACAACTTTTGGTCTTGTGGGAGTTTGTGGGTGCCTTGAGACACAACAAATTTTGGAGGATCATCTTGTGGATCAATTGCATTCATTATCCATTTGGGATATCAGAGATATATCACACTATATTTTTTGGCAGGAGTTATCCCACTTGATAGGTACAGGGTCCAAGCTCTATGGGCGCTATAGCATGACCTATCACTTCGGCATAGTGATACTTAAGCATAGAAGGTTGCAATTGCTTAAGGACAAGCAATTTTGAGAAGGGTGCACTGTAATGTCCCATTTTCTAGATTTAAATAATTAATAATATTATTTAAGTTGGGCCATGTCATTTCTACTCTTTTAGGCAACTTAATAATATTATTATTATTAAAATAAAAAGTATTATTAAACACTTTAAAATAAACTTAATAATATAACGAAGTGGCCAAAAAGTAATGTCAGCAACTTATGTTTTATTATTAAAATAAATTCAATTTGGTGTTTGAGTGGAAAAGGTATGAAAGGAAGTGGAGATTTTTAATTTTGGCATCTAGTTATTTTTATAAATCAAAATTATGAGTTTCAACGGTTTGCTTGACTTTCAACCTCAGAGGACGAAACCCTTTTTTGGTATTTTGAAGTTGAGGATGAAAACCTTCAACATTCAACAGGGTGACTTCATTTCAGGGGTCATATTGGATAGAATTGAGTAGTTTGTGGTGTCTAGCTACCATTCCAGGTGGAACGCAGCAGTGGGACAGCAGTTGAAAGGGTAGGACAGCAATTGAAAGGGTGGCACAACAGTTTTTGAGGTAGCAAACCTTGTTTGGAGCCCTAGCAAGGGCAGCGACCGATTTTGGTGCCCTCTCCTAGTGCAGCGAACCCCTTGGAGGGTTTGAAAGTGTAGTTTTGAGGCAATTTGGATGCCTATTTTGATATTTGATCACACATTTATACTAGTAATTTTGTTGTAATTTCCAGCTATATATTTGGTTCAAAAATTCAATTTTTTTTGGTATTTTGTATGGCGTTAATTTTTTTAAGGGTTTGTCGCAATTAAATATTGAATTTTGATCTAAAATAATGTTTCCAGAATTCTGAATTTTTTTGTGGTTAGTGTTGACAATTTTGCCCCCACAGCGCAAGTTGTCACCCCTACATTTCGGAACTTTGCTATGCTGCCAAGTTTGCCTTGTGAATCAGTTTTGGGGTCCTTAAATGAGAATTTACAGCCACCCAAGTGGCCATCTATAGCCAGGGGAAGTTTAGTCATGCAGAGGTTTCTAAGGAGCTTGCTTGTTTACAGCGAAATGTGCAAATACAGCCAAGATATTCAAGCTGTAAGTTTATTTGTTTTGTCTTCCCAAGGAATTTTTCAAGTATAAGAGGTGGACTATTTCTTCGGACATTTTGTCCGAGAGAAAGATCTCTCAAAAGACTGACAAAAAGTCTGAAAAAAATGACTAAGTGGCAGTCGTTCAAGGCTTTTTTCTTTGGGTTTTTTGCCTGAAAGAAAGGAGAAAAGCATAGTTGAGAAGGCCGGTTTTCAAGTCAAGACAAAAGTCCAAAGGAATAAGGGTGCCTTACAAAAAGCCCGAGTGCTTTACAAAAAGCCCGAGAGCCCTACAAAAAGCCTGGGTGCTTTACAAAAAGCCCGAGAGCCCTACAAAAAACCCAGGTGCCTTACAAAAAGCCTTGGTGCCCTTCAATTTTTACGAAAAGCCACTTTTGAAGGCAGCCATGCCCTTGCAAAGGGCACTTGGTCGGTGAAGTGGACCTTTTCAATTTTTTCGAAGGGCATTATTGGAAGACAGAAGCCCTTGCGGAGGACATGTGAATGTCGCATAGGGACATTTACAATATCCTCGAAGGGTATGTGCCCTTGTGGGGGACAGTTCAAGCACAAAGAAGACCTTGGCAAAATTCTGAAGGACCCTTTCACAAGATTTGAAGGACACCTGCCCTTGCGGAGGGCATTTGGTCAGTGGCAGGACCCTTTCAAAAGTTCTGAAGGGCATTATTGGAAGACAGAAGCCCTTGCGGAGCGCAGAGACAAACAAAAGACAAAAGCAAAGTTAGCCAAAGGAGACGAATTGGATTTCCTTCGAACAAAAAGTTTGAATAAATTCGAGATGTTAAAAAAACTGGGGAAAATAAGAAAAGCAAAGGCAAAGAAGGATCCTTCGAAATAATTGTTGTTGACCATTTTTGGCCCTGCAGGCCAAAAATTGGTCTCCCTTACTTCCCTAATGTTGACCATTTTTTGCCCAACAGGGCAAAAAATCGGTCCCCCTTCTTTTTTATGCTGTTCTGAGCCAGTACTTTTGATTTTGCACGAGTCTTGCAATTTCTAAGGACTCTGCAGAATTTCTACGGACTCTGCAGGTGTAATCTTTCGGCAAATGAAGAACTAGTCAAAGAGTGCAAGGTTTTACAAAGCTTCTTTAGACTCTTGTCCGAAGAAATTCATAAGGAAAGTGAGCTTAAAGTGTTTCAATAGCATAATCTTTCCAAGAGTTAGCACCTTTGAACCGTTGAACCATTGAACCGGTTCAATGCCTTGGTTCAATGCTTCGGTTCAAAGCCTTGGTTCAATCGGATGGTTCAATCACTCGGTTCACTCAGTCGGTTCATCGCTTTGGTTCAACGATTTGGTTCAACGCCTGAGGTTCAACGCCAAAGTTCATCGCTTGGTTCAAAGCCTTGGTTCAATCAATCGGTTCATCGGCTTGGTTCAATACATTGGTTCAATGCTCTTGGTTCATTCGCCTTGGTTGATCGGCAAAGTTCAAAGCTTTGGTTCAATCGGCGAAGCTTATCAGCTTTTAGTTCACTCAAAGGGTTTATCGGACGGTTCAACGAGTTTGGTTCAATGCTTGGTTCAAAGCCTTGGTTCAACAATCATTTGAACCATTGAACCGGTTCAATGGATTGGTTCAACGGTTGGTTCAAAGGAGCGGTTCAAAGGGAAAAGTTCAAAGGCTTGTTTTAAAGTGGCACAATTCAAACAAATGGCGCACAGTGTTGAACCGTTGACCCATTTTTGGTTCAAGCGGTTAGTTCAATTGGGTGGTTCAAAGGAGAGTCCACAAAGCCGAAGGACAAGTGCCCTTTCGGAAGGCAGTCACGCGCAAAGGCACCCTTTGGAAGGGTCATTTTCAAGAAGGCTGCAAAGGACGATTTCTTTCGAAAATTTTTCTAAGATAGTCGGCAGAGGCAAGGAAGAAATACTTTTCGGACTTTTTGTCCGAAGGAATTCGAAAAAGCTGCAACCAAAGAACCCGAAGGGATAACAAGCAATCGAGACAATTCTCGCGGACTTTTTGTCTGCGGGAAAATTGTTCGAAGGAAAGCCCGCAAAGAAGAAAGGCCGAAAGAAAAGGCCCGAGGGAATTTGCCACGGACGGTGATGTCCCGAAAGCTATCAACTTTAAGAAGATAGACTAGTGGTTGGTTTTAAAACTGTGACGGGCCAGCGAACGTCAAATTTTACACCGAGAAATCCAGAGTGCGGAAGGCGCCAAGTGGCAACCACAGAAGGCTTTGACATGCTTTTCTAGGAGCAGGGGAACGTGCCATGTATCCCCTGCAAGGCTCGACAGAAGATGACAAGTGTCAACACCCGCAATCTCTCTCTTTTGTCCCGCGAGAACTATGGTGGGCCCCGGATGAATTGCTAAAGAAGGCGGAAGCCGACACATGTCCTCTTCTGCAGGACCTTCAAAGGGTGCTTAAAGTTTCCATGAGTCAAACAGATGCTGTCACGTGTCCTGCCCGTTTCACAGCGGAACGGCCACATGTCACTTATTTGAAAATCAACAGAAAGTGGCCAAGGCAAGCAGGAAGAGCCCAAGAAAGCAACAACCCGCCAGAAGAAGCCAGAAAGAGCGGACAAAGCATCCAAGTGGCAAAGAAGGTGTCAACTCAGGGAGTTACTCCAGCAGGTGATATAGTGTATGCAAATTGATCATTGGGAGGCGCAAACGCATTGATCATTGGGAGGCGCAAACGGCTAGCGATTGGACCCGTTTTCTTCATTTTGCATTAATGAGCAGACAAGCCACATAATCGCCTTGAAAGAGTAGTCTTGTAAGCAGACAATCAGCGCGGCCCATAATTTCTCATATGATGTTTAAGCGGTTTGCTCTTCCCAATGATCGGAACTCACATGGGTCATTTGCAAAAAGGGCGCTAAAGGGCCTCCTCTCTTCCTCTATATATGGTAAAATTTCTCATTTGAAAAAGGATCCATTCTCTCAGTCTTAAGGCAAAACTCTGCCCAAAAATCTCTCGGGGCTTGTAAGGCAGAGCTCTGCTAGTTTTTACCTTGAATCAGGGCTTAGCATTTTTACCTCTATCTGGACTTGCACTTTAAAGTATATGTCTGTGTTCTTTTGTGTTAAGTCATTGTCTTTCATGCTTCTCACAGATCGATTACAACATGTCTAGTGCATTGTGAAGTCTCTTTTCTGCAGGTCTGCCAGAAGTGTTCCTAGGGGAATGTAGGTGCCTATGAATAGGCTGCCATAAGTGTGTCTGAGGACGCCTCTGGTAGTGTCTTCCTCCCTGTATTTCCACTGACCCCTAGCTGACTGTTGCAAAAGAGCTTCCCACTTCAGATGAAGTGTATGGGTGCTTCTTTTTGGTGAAAAGTGTATATTTGGGCTGGGTGGGTCAACTTTTTTGGTGTATCACTTTTTCATTTTTAGGCTTAGGTTCTGTTTTCAGCATCTCTCTCTCCCTTTTCATCCCCTCCCTTTTTCATTTTATTTGTTAGCAGTAGGAGAAACCAGGGCCTAAAAGATACATCAGAGGGAGCTAGTCCTTATCTAGAGACTCTCCCCTCCAGCTTCGCCAGTCCCACAGGCGAGAGGGGGTTTCCATTATTGTGTGTGGAAGGGCGGGAGCTAGGCCTCCTGCCCCGAGTGCAATCTACTGCGTCAACAATTTTTGGCACGCCCGGTGGGACCAACTAGGACAAGTTGTGTCTAAAGAGTTGAAGAATTTTGGTGTGTTCTTCAACCAACCAGCCTTTGGAGGCTTTTGCATCAACACCAATGGCGACTCCGAGTTGAATCAGCTGGTTAAGCAGTCCAAGTGCCATCAAGAAATCACATTTTGTATAACTTTGGTGGAGCTCAAGTTATTATGGAACCACCTCAAACTCCAGCGTTACTTCCTTCGTTGTTGAAGGGTAACCAAGAGAGCTATTTGAGGGGATTCCATGAATATTTTGAGCTTGACCAAAATATATAAAGAAATACAAGGTACATGGTCCTAAGCAATGGATTATACACGCCAAAATGCGCCTTCACTAGAAATAGCGGTTTCTATGCATCAGCAGACCTTTCCTAGTCTTTCTCAACTCCCCCAAGTCACTGATCCTAATGGCACGCTCCTGACTTGGAAGGAAATAGTGGAATCATGGGGCAGGAAAGAAGAAAAGCAAGGTTATGCTCAAAACCTTGAAGAAGATAAAGCTGCTCCTACCCATGATTCCTATGATCTCCAAGAAAGACTCTTCCAAGAGGCTATAGTGAGCTACGACGAAGAAGAAATCATCATCGATGCTCATTGTGAAGGCATCATCGACAATGGAGAAGAATTAGGTCACACATACATGCAAATGTTCCAGCAATACGAGGAGGAACATGAGCATGGTGAGCTCCCTCTTTTGTTTGATGAACTTCCCTGTTGCTTCGATGAGGAGGACGACTACACTGAGGAACCTAAGTTGGAGGAGGATCAGGAGGATATCTTTGAACATCTAAAGATCCTGATCTTTGAGGAGGAAAAGGAGAGGCTAGTCTCCCTTGAGGAAAGCCTTGAAGAAGAGTTTTTTGAACAAAGAGGTGATGTTCTATGGGATGAGCAATCATTTTGAGATTCCATTTCAGACATCACAACAGTCACCCTTCTTCAAGAAGGCTAAGAGGGAGCAAAGGATGAGTTTGACACATTTTTTAGCGAGGCAAAAGGAGACGAGTCAGACCATTATGCATTGCAGAGGGATCATGCACAACAAAGGGCTTATGGTGATGAGCCAGCAGCCACAGATTTCTTGGTGAAATGCACCAGCATGAAGGACCAGCATTCAACAAGCTTCCAGGAACAAGAAGAATACATGTATGTTGGAAGCATGTTTGAATCTGATTCACCCGAATACAAGCCAATCCAGGTGGCAGGCAAGAGGAGCAGGTCACCAAGTCTCCACTTCATTCAGCCACTTGTCTAGCACCATAAGTCTTCTTGCCAAGAAGGGGACTTAAGAAGTTTTCCTTTTGATCTAGGAGGGAAGAAAATACACCTGGTTAGTTGTATATAGTAGTTTGCTTTCAGTTTCTTTTCTTGATTTCCCTAAGTTCAGTTTGCACAAGTAGTGTTTCTAGTCTTGTGTGTGCTTTCCCTTCTGTCTGGGGTAAAAAGCTTCTTTGATTCTTGGATCTTTGGGGCTGTTGCTAACCTTTCTTCAAAGCTGCATTCTGACTCCGTGCCCAATGGACTACAAGGCAACTGGTCTCTAAGCATAACAGGCATGCTTCCCCTGGGAGTCGCCAATTTGTTGACCTTTTTTTGCCCAATAGGCCAAAAAATCGGTTCTCCTTTTTTATGCTGTTCTGAGCTAGTACTTTTGATTTTGCACTAGTCTTGCAATTTCTACGAACTCTGCAGGTGTAATCTTTCGGCAGATGAAGAACCAGTCAAAGAGTGCAAGGTTTTACAAAGTTTCTTCAGACTCTTGTCCAAAGAAATTCATAAGGAAAGTGAGCTTAAAGTGTTTCAACGGCATAATCTTTCCAAGAGTTAGCACCTTTGAACCGTTGAACCATTGAACCGGTTCAATGCCTTGGTTCAACGCCTTGGTTCAATCGGATGGTTCAATCACTCGGTTCACTCAGTCGGTTCAACGATTTGGTTCAACAGCTGAGGTTCAACGCCAAAGTTCATCGCTTGGTTCAAAGCCTTGGTTCAATCAGTCGGTTCATCGGCTTGGTTCAATAAGTTGGTTCGACGCTCTTGGTTCATTCACCTTGGTTGATCGGCAAAGTTGAAAGCTTTGGTTCAATCGACGAAGCTTATCGACTTTTGGTTCACTCAAAGGGTTCATCAGATGGTTCAATGAGCTTGGTTCAAAGCCTTGGTTCAACAATCATTTGAACCGTTGAACCAGTTCAATGGATTGGTTCAACGGTTGGTTCAAAGGAGCGGTTCAACGAGAAAAGTTCAAAGGCTTGTTTTAAAGTGGCACAGTTCAAACAAATGGAGCACAGTGTTGAACCGTTGAGCCATTTTTGGTTCAAGCGGTTAGTTCAATCGGGTGGTTCAAAGGAGCGTCCACAAAGCCGAAGGACAAGTGCCCTTTTGGAAGGCAGTCAAGCGTAAAGGCACCCTTCGAAAGGGTCATTTTCAAGAAGGCCGCAAATGACGATTTCTTTCAGAAATTTTTCTCAGATAGTCGGCAGAGGCAAGGAAGAAATCCTTCGGACTTTTTTTCCGAAAGAATTCCTTAGGACAAAAAGTTCGAAGGAATTCGGAAAAGCTGCAGCTAAAGAACCCGAAGGGATAACAAGCAATCGAGACAATTCTCGCGGACTTTTTGTCCACGAGAAAATTGTCCGAAGCAAAAGCCCGCGAAGAAGAAAGGCCGAAAGAAAAGGCCCGAAGGAATTTGCCAAGGACGGTGACGTCCCGAAAGCCGTCAACTTTAAGAAGATAGACTAGCCGTTGGTTTTCAAACTGTGACGGGCCCGCGAACGTCAAATTTTACACCAAAAAATACAGAGTGCAGAAGGCACCAAGTGGCAACCGCGGAAGGCTTTGACATGCTTTTCTAGGAGCAATGGAATGTGCCACGTATCCCCTGCAAGGCTCAACGAAAGCTGACAAGTGTCAACACCCACAGTCTCTCTCTTTTGTCCTGCGAGAACTGTGGTGGGCCTCAGATGAATTGCTAAAGAAGGCGGAAGCTAACACATGTCCTCTTCCGCAGGACCTTCAAAGGGTGCTTAAAGATTCCATGAGTCAAGCGGATGCTGCCACGTGTCCTGCCAGTTTCACAGCGGAATGCGCCACGTGTCACTTATTTGAAAATCAGCGAAAAGTGGCCGAGGTAAGTAGGAAGAGCCCAAGAAAGCAGCAACCTGCCAGAAGAAGCCAGAAAGAGAGAGACCAGGAAGAAGACAAAGCGCAGGAGCGGACAAAGCATCCAAGTGGCGAAGAAGGTGTCAACTCAGGGAGTTACTCCAGTAGGTGATACAGTGTATGCAAATTGATCATTTCGAGGCGCAAACGGCTAGCGACTGGACCCATTTTCTTCATTTTGCATTAATGAGCAGACAAGCCGCATAATCGCCTTGAAAGAGCGATCTTGTAAGCAGACAATCGGCGCGGGCCATAATTTCTCATATGATGTTTAAGTGGCTTGGTCTTCCCAATGATCGGAACGCACATGGGTCATTTGCAAAAAGGGCGCCAAAGGGCCTCTTCTCTTCCTCTATATATGGTAAAATTTTTCATTTGAGAAAGGATCCATTCTCTTAGCCTTAAGGCAAAACTCTGCCCAAAAATCTCTCAGGGCTTGTAAGGCAGAGCTCTACCAGATTTTACCTTGAATCAGGACTTAGTATTTTTACCTCTATCTGGACTTGCACTTTAAAGTATATGTCTGTGTTCTTCTTTTGTGTTAAGTCATTGTCTTTCATGCTTTTCACATATCGATTACAGCATGTCCAGTGCATTGTGAAGTCTCTTTTCTGCAGGTTTGCCAGAAGTGTCTACAGCAAGAATATAGGCAAATGTGAATAGGCTGTTAAAGTGTCTCAGAACACCTTTGCTAGTTCCTTCCTCCCTGTATCTCTACGAACCCCTGACTCACTGAAACAGAAGAGTTTCCCACTTTAGGTGAAGTGTATGGGCACTTCTTTTTGGTGAAAAGTGTATATTCGAGCTGGGTGGGTCACATTTTCTGGTGTATCACCTTTTCGTTTTTTAGGCTTAGGTTTTGTTTTCAGCGTCTCTCTCTTTTCACCCCCCTTTTTTACATTTGTTTGTTAGCAGTAGGAGAAACCAGGGCCTAAAAGATACATCAGAGGGAGCTAGCCCTTATCTAGAGACTCTCCCCTCTAGCTTCGCCGGTCCCACAGGCGAGAGGGGAGTTTCCATTCTTGCGTGTGAAAGGGTGGGAGCTAGGCGTCCTACCCCGGGTGCAATCCACTGCATCAACACCTACTATCTTGAGCAGTCAGTCATGTATCCACCTTTTTGCTGCTGTGCTTTTCCCGTTTTGTAATGAAAGTCTTTTACAAAGCTCCAAGGGCAAAGTACCCTTGCGGAGGGCAGTCAGGTGCAAACTGGACCATTCCAGCAGGGTGTAGAGGGCAATTATGAGCCCCAGGTACCTTTGCGGAGGGTAGAGTTTTCCTTCAAAAAAATGAACAAGGAAAAGAATTCCTTCGAACATTTTGTCCGAAGGAAATCCACGGCAAAAGGCAAAGGTCAAAGGTCCTTCGGACAAAATGTCCAAAGGAAAAGACAAGGAAATCCAAAGGATGAATTCCTTCGGACAAAACCCCTGAAGGAATTCCTTCGGACATTTTGTCTGAAGAAATCCACAAGCAAAAGACTCTGACGAATTCCTTTGGACAAAGGCCCGAAGGAATTCCTTCGGACTTTTGTCCGAAGACATTTGTCGGAGGAATTCCTCGAAGAAAAGGGGACTCGAAAGAAAGAAAGGGCCAATGCATGAAGAAAGGTTTCCTTTGGGCAAAATGCCCGAAGGAATTCCTTCGGACATTTTGTCCAAAGAAATTGAAATGATAAGGCAGCCCGAAGGAGCCCGAAGGGTAAATGCCCTTGCAAGGGACTCTTGGTTGCCGAAAAGGAACCCTCTCCTCTCTTCTGAAAGGTCACCTTCCCTTTGGGAAGGCTCAATTGCGGAAAGCCGAAGAAATTGCCAAATGGGTGATGGGCCCGAAGACATCAAATTCAACATTGCAAACTAGCCGTTGGAATTCAAACGTCCGATGACGTCCCTGAAGACGTCAAATTCAAGACAATGGAATAGCCGTTGATTCTGAAATGTTTAAAAATGGGCCCACGCATGTTAACAGCTAAAGAAAGCCCAAAAGAACTCATAAGCGAAGGCCGCAAGTGAACTCAGCGACCCGCTGAGAAAGGAGCCCAAGGAGCTAGCAAAGGATGAGAAGATAGCCCCGAGAGCTCAGATTACCAAAAAAAGACAAAATATAGCAAGGAAAGAAGAAACAAAATAAAGAATCCAGAACACGGCCATGCACACATATGACAACATTTGGAATGTTCCAAAAGACGCACCCAACCAAGCGCAGGGGCAAATAGAACAACCCAGGTGGCAAAAGAGACGTCGACAAAGGAGTTATTCCAGTGGTTGGAACAGTCCTTATGAAATGGTCAACAAAGAGTGCAAACAGTGAATGGCGCGGCCTGTTTTTATTCATTTAAGCATTAATGAGCAGACAATCGCGTGAAACTCTTTAAGACGCGGTCTTGTTTTCAAACAGAAATATGCGACCCATGCTTTCACAATGACGTTTAATATAATTTAAACGCTAAAGTCAAGACTTAGACTGCCGTAGCATAGCTTCCTTCACCGGACTTCCTCTTCCCAATGAATTGAACGCAGCATGGGCCACTTGTGGAAAAAGGCGTCATTGCTTTCTCTTTCTCTATATATTATAAACTCTCATTTCAGAAAAGGATCTATCTCTCATTTTGTAAGGCGAAGCCCTGCCAAAATTTCACCTTGAATCAATAAGAATGCATTTTACCTCTATTTGACTGGTTATATCTCTGAGTGTGTCTGCGTATTAACCTTGTGTTTAGTCATTTTAGCTTGATGCTTTCACAAGTTGACACCAACACACCTAGTGTAGCTAGAGTACCAGTTCTGCAGGTTAACAGGAAGTGTTGCATCTAGAGCGCGACAGTGTGTTTTCTACAGCATTTGTGGTAAGTTCATTTTCTGTGTCTTCACTAAGCCTCCCTGTTAAAACTCCCTACAGTCTGGTCTTTTCATCAGATAAAGTGTATGTCTGCCCTCTTCTGGTCTAAAATGTGAGTAACTGAGTAAATCAAACTTGTTTGGTGCATCACCGTCTTAGGTTAGTTTCTGTTTTCAGTATCCTTCTCTCTTTTCACCCCCCAACTATATATATTAGCAGTAGTAGTGAAATAACTCAGAGATGCATCAAAAAGAGCTAGCCCTTATCTAGAGTTTCTCCCCTCAATTTTGCTAGACCCACAGCAAGAGGGGAGTCTCCGTTGTGCCGCGTGGAAGACAGATTCTCAGCCTTCTGTCAAGGGTGCAATCCACAATGTCAACAGTTTTTGGCATGCCCGGTAGGACCAATTTTAATGCTCAAAAAAGTTCCAAGATTGTTGTTGGTCCTGTTACAACAAGAATGAATCACTAATTCAGCATCTAGCGACTCCATTTTGAAGAACATCAGTCTTTGGTCAGAGATCAGCCTAACATCCTATGCCTAAGGTCACCACATGATCTGCTACTAAAGGTGTCCCTTTTGAGTTCATCGAACTACCATTAAACTCAGCAAGGCGACTAAGGTTTGCAAGGACTCATCCTTATACAGTAAGTCATTTTCCCAGACCTGTTATAAGATACACTTACGCAAGAAGGCCCCGGTTGAATCCTATTATAGTTATGGCTTTACCTTTTGTGGCCTTTCATGGTCAAAGTACTTTGAATCTTCTGCATTATGACCCGATCCTAGGGACAGCCCTTAAGAGTGTGCCTCCCTTTAATGGAGAGGGGCCTATTACTGCTATTGAACATATCAAAAATATTGTCAACCTCTGTAATATTCACAATGTCACTGAAGAAAACATTGCTATCAGATTGTTGGCACTGTCTTTTAAGGGCAAGGTTCTGGACTGCTATGGAAATCTACCTATGAATTCAATCGGCACATGGAACGAATTGAGCACCCTCTTAACAAACAGATTCGAGGAGAAAAGTGACCACCTCTCACTTGTTGAGTAGCTAACCACCATGCAAAGAGCTCCACATGAATTTATGCAAGATTTCAATACTCGATTTCAAAAGACCTGGGACAAAATTTCCATTTTGGCAAGGCCGACCCCAAGCTCTGCCTTCCTCTATTATTTAAAAGCCTTGAATAGTGACATTGTTGTCATGATACAGTCCATGGGAGGACAAGTGTTGCCAGCTGCCTATGAAATAGCCATAGCCACTGAAAATTGCCTGATGCAAGCAGGAAAGATAGCCCCTAGACTTCACATGCCGCTCTTTCCTGAATTACCACCTTCGGTCCAGACTGCTGCACCCACCTTAACTCTTCTGCCTAGCATAGAAAAGCCGACTGCTACTTCGCCTAATGACCTTCATGAAGTTAAAACCCTGCTGCAAAGCGTGACCAACGAATTAGTGGCTCTGAAAAGGCAATACGCTCAAAACTATCGGCCAAATCAGAGATATCAGCAGTTTGGGCAAGCAAATCGACCCCCTTTCCAAAATTATAATCAAGGACAGGGTCAGTTTGCACAGGACAGACCATACAGGGGTGTAATCCAGGGGCTTCTTCATCGTCCAAAGCTCTTGTGCCCGCTCAAAATAATCTGGTACAAGAACAGCTTAATTGCTCACCCTTGGGATATGGTCAAGATCAGGCTACTTATACAAATGATTCGTCAAGTCAATATATGAATGCACAAAACAATCAGGTTGCCCAATTCCCAAGCTTTGAAACGTCAATACAACCCAGCATGGGTAGCAGTCAGGCTCAGCCCAATTCCACTCTCATGAATCACATGGAAGGTGAATTTTGTGCAGTCAACTATGTGGGCAATATGAACAACCAAGGTGATTATGTTGCAGCCAACACAAGGTCCAAAAGAAGAGCTATGGAGGAAGCCCAGGCAGCCGCCCAAACATCCGCAGCATCTTCTTCATCACATGTGAACCAAAAATTTCCAAATTTTAGGCCACTAGTTACACCCTCAGCTCTCTGGCCTACGCCTCAGGCTGCAAGCAACCCCAAAGAAAATTTGAAAGAGAGCAACCCTCAGATCAATGTGGTAGACCAGATGAAGAAGCTACACATGAATATCTCCTTGTGGGATTCATTGGCAATACCGGGATAAAAGGACATACTCCAGAAGGAGTTGCACGAGCTATATCAACCAATTGTCCCAACAAAAGTTGATAACGTTTTGATCATGAATGGGCACCCCTCCACAGTAGGCCAAGTAGAGAAAGAAGAAAAGGTTCCCCTTTCTATCTATTTTTTGTCATAGGAGATTTCTTGGTACACAACTGCATTATTGACAGTGGGGCAAACACCTCAGTAAAGCCCAAATGCATAGCGGATAAGCGGGGACTCAAATATGAAGAAATGACTAAGAGAGCCCTGCAGCTAGATGGATCACCAGCTAAGACAGTAGCAGTGATGAGAGGCTTGAACTTGACGCTCCATGCTTGTCCAACTTTCTCAGTTCCCCACGACGTGGTGGTGGCGGATGTTCCTCCCTACTTTGCCATTTGCTTGTCCACGGATTTCACATCCAAAATAGGCGGGTACTATTGTCAACCTGGAGCTGCGCCCTGATTTGAAGACATGCTCGAGATGGCCAGTTCTCTATCCAGTTGAAACAATGGGATCTTCTCACGAGGGTGGGTGCCTCAATAGTGAGAAGAACCTCCAGAGAAGGCTGGTTCCTATATGATGTATCAATTAGGACTCCTACTCTACGTTGCGGACTACCATGGAAAAGGGAGAAAGGAAACTTAAAGGGGAAATCCTAACTAAAGGGGGTGATACACCAGAATTTTGATCCACTCAATTTGGAACCTTGAACACTGAACGAACAAGGGAGAAGGAAGACCTTAGACTTCAATTAATCACTTATGCATAAGTATTTCATGCAGAGGTTCAATCCAATAACTAAATTTTGAGGGAAAATGATGGAGAGAGGTCTGATAAAAGACACTTTGCAGCCACCTAACATCCACTTACAGCTTCAACAAGGATATAAAGAACACTTTAACATGACCTGCACAAGGATAATATAGCAACTAGGTATGAAACAGAATTTGGGAAGGGAGAGAAATCTACCACTTATGCAAATCGCTGAAGAAATATACACTATGCCAATGCTTGAAATTTGAAAGTACAGTCCTTATTGATCGAAGAGGTTACACAACTCACCAATGGCAGAGTCTGGTCTAACCAAGCGAGATTGGATGATTTTTAATCAAGGCTGAAAGCCATTATATAGAGAGAATTACAAAAAGCCAAAGATTGGCGTAGAAGCTTGAAGAGAAAGATTCACTTTGGTTAACTCAAGGCTTTACTTGGCCTTTCAATAAAATATATTTTTTCTTTTGTCCTTGCATGAAGCTTCTTCGCTTGATGAAGCGCACTTATCTTTGTTATGAACTGCCCACCTCTTTTTGCATGGAAATCTACACAAATTTTAAATTTAGAACTCCATGTGAGTTGCTTGATGCCGAGTTGTAGCGTTTGAAAACTGAGTTGGATGAAGAGATCATTCTCCTTCGCATGGAAAGCTTCTAGTGAAGCGGCGTTTTAATCAATTAGTTAACTCTAAATCTGGAATAGTCAACTTGTCGTTCGAATTCGGAACTCCTGCTGAAGCTGAGTTAGCCTTCGGATGCATGCACTGACGGGACTTTAATAATCAGTCAACTGAAGCTTTAACTGATTGTTCGAAAATAGCTCCGATGTTTAAAAATAGCTCTGATGTTCGAAAATAGCTCCGATGTTTGCATGTATTTCATTCTATTCTGGTCTTCCTATTCGTATCTATTTCTGGCGAGATTCTGTATATTCGGATGGTGTTAGTCTAATTATACCCGATTTATACTTTCTTGTGAAAATCTGGCTTTCTCCCTGTTCCAACAGTTACTTCCCGCAGGCAAAATTTGATGGCCTACGGGACATCATCCTTAGTTTTCTTATTTCCTTCAGATTTCTCTGCTTGGCAATTTCTTTCAAGTTTACTTCTGCAGAATTCCTTCGGACTTCTCTCTCTTTGGATACCTTCCTTCAGTCTTATTTGTTCGAGATTTTTCCCACGGTCTTTTTGTCTCTGTGGTCTTCCAAATTTCTTCGGACTTTTTGTCCGAAGGAATTCCTTCGGACAAAAGCCCGAAAGAATTCATTTCCTTTGTTTTGCCTTTGTCTTTTGTCTTAGTCTTGTTTTTCTTCGGATTTATGTCTGCTCCAAGCCTTTCCGAATTCCTTCGAACTTTTTGTCTGAAGGAATTCCTTCGGACAAAAAGTCCGAAGGATTCTTTCCGTTGCCTTTCCCTCTGAAATGTGCCTTTCGGGATTTCAAATGTGCCCTTTGGGATTTCAAATGTGCCCTTCGACAATTGACCAAGTGTCCTCTGCCCATGCCCTTTCGAGAAATTGGAGGGCACCCAGGCTTTTTGCAAAGGTTCTTCTTTTTGGTCTTTGTACCTTCTCGAAGGGTAGGTGCCCTTCGGGAATATTGAAAGTGACCCTTCCGAAGGGTACCCTACCCTTTGGAATTCTTGAAATGGACTCTTCCGAATTAATTCTTTGGTTTTCCTTTGCCTTTTGCAACTTTTCCAAATTTCTTTGGACTTTGTCATTGGCTCTTTTTGTTTTTTCTACCCTCCAAAAGCGTTGTTTGGCCTCTAAAATTGCCTTTCGGGATTTCAAATGTGCCCTCCACAAGGACAAGTTGACCTCCGCAACCGACTAAGTGTCCTCCGCCCGTGCCCTTCGGAAAAATTGGAGGCACCCGGGCTTTTTGCAAAGGTTCTTTTTGGTCTTGTGCCTTCCCAAAGGGTAGGTGCCCTTCGAGAATATTCAAAACGATCTTTCTGAAGGGTAAACTACCCTTCGGACTTTTTGCAGGGGTCTACTTCTTGGTCCTTTATCCTTGTCTTGCGGAAATTTCCTCCGGACGGAAAGTCCGAAGGGATTCTTTGCCTTTGTCTTTATTCCCTTTAAGTGCTTTTTCTGTCCTCCAGAGTCCGTAGAATCACCCTGCTTGAGTCTGTAGAAATGACCTACAGAGTCCGTAGAAACAACGAAGGAAAACAATGCATTCTTCCTTTTTTGGCTAGAGACGAGAACTTTCCAAGTGGCAAGAGAAAATATGATTTGTGGAAGATTTGTCAACATTCTAGCGACTCAGCTGGCTCAGCATCCCTGCTATGCTTGAGAACCCAAGACATGTATAAACACTATTTGAATCCCCAGATGGTGAATCTGATTTTTGATTTAAAATTTGCTCTGATCATTGTTGTAGCAAACTCCCTCTTCAAAATAAGAAGGAAAAAACACAAAAGCAGAAAACTAACTAAAAGCAAATGTGCAAACAAGCACTTATTGGAACAAAACTGAAGCAAGCTACTGTGCTTGAACAGCACTTAGAGGAAAGTAGAAACAACTTAAATAACCTAGCTAACCATGATAAGGCATGACCCGCCTGGATCAAATGGGAAATTCTTGAACTCACTCCTTCAAAGAGATGGTACAATTTGCAAAGCAGGTTGTTTATTAGTCATAACCTTAGATGAGGCATTTGCCTTGTCGACCAACTGAATTAGCATCTTTTCAAATGGGTCATCAACAACAACCCAGTCACCAACAAAGACAAACTCACCAAGTACTTCCTGATTGTTTTCAGATTGCTTGTTTTCTACCACCTTGTCAAGTGATATCCCATTTATTCATGGTTCTTGAGTGACCGCATCCTTCTTATTGGCTGCTGCAAGATCATCCAGCTCTTCAATCTCTTGTGGAGATTCAAGGTACAACTGCCAATCATATTTTTGTTCCAAATTTTGGTCTATTTGAACTAAATCTTCTGTAACGCTATTTGGATCCTTCTCAATAAGAGATACCTGTAACTCATTTATAACTTCAATCTGTATCAGCTCCTCTTAAAGTTCCTCTATATCAAGATCAGTCTTCCCACTCTCAGCTATAACTGGATGCTCAATTACAACCTCAAGTGAAGTATCAATAGGAAATTCTTCCTCAAGCACTCCTAAAGCAGTCTCTACACATTCTGCAAGAACCTGTCCTGTAGCTGCAACCTCTTTCTCAATCCTCCAAAGAACAAGATCCCCGTGAGTAAGGGGGATGGCGGGAGGGTGATAAAATTCATTTGTTTGAGAGGGAATATGAAGCATGGGAAGTCGATCATGATCAGATTTTGGAATCTTGAGGGCAATGGAATTATCTAGGGAGTTTTGGAGGGGAGGGAAAGAGAAATTCTTAAAGACCTCTGTATTTTGTTCCTTCGATTTGGCCATTACCTCATCAAAGTCTGGAACCTATTTGTCCTCCTGGACAACCTGAGCTTGAGAGATGATTGGTGAGGTAATGGGACTATAGGAAGGTCTAGTCTCATGAATAGTCACTTGAATAGGCTCTTGGATATGCTATTGAATAGGCTCTTGACTCCAACTAGGAAGCTCCCTTGGCACACACTGGGCATGGTTAAGAACTTCATAAGAATAAGGAGCACAATAGCCCTTTGTAGACAATTGGTTTAACTCGATTTTATGCCTTTCCCAAGCCTCCATCTTTTCTAATGCAAGAATGCATAGTCCATTTATCTCTTCTAGATCATTGGACACATTTCGAAATAGACCATTCACTTCCTCATACTGAGAGTTAGAACAAACCTTTCTTGCATATGCCAGTATTCTGAGCTCTATTTCATTCATTTTTTCTTAAAGGCAATACTGCTCATATGTAACATCATAGCCATATGGGGAAGATGAAATCTGATCCTGAGACTGATATGGCTTACCGGGAAGGTAAGATTCATGCTCTTGATAAGGCTGATTATGAGAAACTTGATGAGGATCAACATAGCTTCGATAGTACTCTTCATAAGGCTGATTAAACTCATAAAGAGGCTCATAGGTATCATGACCAAGGTGGTATGATCCCTCATTGGGCTGATAAGGAAATATACCATAGGAATTCTCTTCATACACAGCCATCAAAATTCATTCACGATAATGCAATAAAAATAGACTTACATGGAAGCTGTCCTGAACTATTAGAAGCAACTGCTTGAGCTTGGAGTCACCAAATACTTCTTGAAGAACACTGCTATAACTACAATTTCGTCAAAACTAGGAAAAATGTGTCCCACTGGGTGTGCCAAAAACTGTTGTCAACTTGGAGCTGTGCCTTGATTCGAAGACGTGGTCGAGACGGCCAGTCCTCTTTCCAGCTGAAACAATGGGATCTTATCACGAGGGTGGGTGCCTCAATAGTGACAAGAACCTCCAGAGAAGGCTGGTTCCTGTATGATGTATCAATTAGGACTCCTACTCTACGCTGCGGACTACCATGGAAAAGGGAAAAAGGAAACTTAAAGGGGAAATTCTAACTAAAGGGGGTGATACACTAGAATTTTGATCCACTCAATTTGGAACCTTGAACACTGAACGAACAAGGGAGAAGGAAGACCTTAGACTTCAATTAATCACTTATGCATAAGTATTTCATGCAGAGGTTCGATCCAATAACTAAAACCTTAGGGAAAATGGAGAGAGGTTTGATAAAAGACACTTTGCAGCCACCTAACATCCACTTACAGCTTCAATAAGGATATAAAGAACACTTTAACATGACCTACACAAGGATAATATAGAAACTAGGTATGAAACAAAATTTGGGAAGGGAGAGAAATCTACCACTTATGCAAATTGCTGAAGAAATATACACTATGCCAACGCTTGAAATCTGAAAGTACAGTCCTTCTTATTGATCGAAGAGGTTACACAACTCACCAATGGCAGTCTGGTCTAACCAAGAGAGATTGGATGATTTTTAATCAAGGCTAAAAGCCATTATATAGAGAGAATTACAAAAAGCCAAAGATTGGCGTAGAAGCTTGAAGAGAAAGATTCACTTTGGTTAACTCAAGGCTTTACTCGGCCTTTCAATAAAATATATTTTTCCTTTTGTCCTTGCATGAAGCTTCTTCGCTTGATGAAGCACACTTATCTTTGTTATGAACTGCCCACCTCTTTTTGCATGGAAATCTACGCAAATGTTAGATTTAGAACTCCATGTGAGTTGCTTGATGCCGAGTTGTAGTGTTTGAAAACTGAGTTGGACGAAGAAATCATTCTCCTTCGCATGGAAAGCTTCTAGTGAAGCAGCGTTTTAATCAATTAGTTAACTCTAATCTTGAATAGTCAACGCGTCGTTCGAATTCGGAACTCCTGCTAAAGCTGAGTTAGCCTTCGGATGCATGCGCTGACGGGACTTTAATAATCAGTCAACTAAAGCTTTGACTGATTGTTCAAAAATAGCTCTGATGTTCGCATGTATTTCGTTCTATTCTGGTCTTCCTATTCGTATCTATTTCTGGCAGGATTCTGTATATTCGGATGGTGTTAGTCTAATTATACCCGTTTAAATTTTCTTGCAGAATTCTGGCTTTATCCCTGTTCCAATGGTTACTTCTATTGACAAATCTTCCACGAGTTAGATTTTTTCTTGCTATTTGGAAAGTTCTCGTCTCTAGCCAAGGATGGAAGAATTCATTGTTTTCCTTTGCTGATTCTAAGGACTCAGACAACATTTTCTACGGACTCAATCAACATTTTCTATGAACTCAATCAGAATTTCTACGGACTCAATCAGAGTTTCTACAGACTCACTCAGTCAGGCAAAAATCTACGGACTCACTCAGAGAAATGGACTCAATCAGAAATTTTCTACGGACTCTGCAGGTGTAGTCTTTCGGCAGATGAAGAACCAGTTTAGAGAGTGCAGGGTTTTGTAAAGCTTCTTCGAACTCTTGTCTAGATTTCACAAGGTTAGCTTTTTTTGAACCATTGAACCGGTTCAATCAATTGGTTCAACGTTTGGTTCAATGTTTTGGTTCAATTGAATGGTTCAATCACTCGGTTCAATCAGTCGGTTCAACGCCTAAGTTCATCGCTTCGGTTCAATCAAAGGGTTCATCGCTCAGTTCAAGCTTTGGTTCAACGACCTCTTGAACCATTGAACCGGTTCAATCAATTGGTTCAACATTTGGTTCAATGTTTTGGTTCAATCAAAGGGTTCATTGCTCAGTTCAGCGCTCGGTTCAAGCCTTGGTTCAACGACCGCTTGAACCATTGAACCGGTTCAATCAATTGGTTCAACGATTGGTTCAAAGGAGCGGTTCAATCAAAGAAGTTGCCACGTGGACTGCCGAAGGACACATGGACATCCCGAAAGGCATTTCGTAGAGCAAAGGAAAAGAAAGAATCCTTTGGATTTTTTGTCCGAAGGAATTCCTTTGGACAAAAAGTCCAAAGGAATTCGGAAATAGCACAAGTCAAACATATAAAGAAAAGACCCCGGACCTTTCAAAAAACTAAGTCAAAGACAATTGGAATCCTTCGGACTTTTTGTCCGAAGGAATTCGGAAATAGCACAAGTCAAACATATAAAGAAAAGACCCCGGACCTTTCAAAAAACTAAGTCAAAGACAATTGGAATCCTACGAACTTTTTGTCCGAAGGAATTCCTTCGGACAAAAAGTCCAAAGGAATTCAGAATGACTGACATAGAGAATAAATCCCAAGAAAAGTCAAAAGTTTGATAAATCTTTGAAAGACAAGGAAAAAACTAAGGGTATGAATTTCTCCGGACTTTTTGTCCGAAGGAATTCAGAATGACTGACATAGAGAATAAATCCTGAGAAAAGTCAAAAGTTTGATAAATCTTTGAAAGGCAAGGAAAAAACTAAGGGTATGAATTTCTTCGGACTTTTTGTCCGAAGGAATTCCTTCGGACAAAAAGTCCGAAGAAATTCGGAAGTGTCCACGGAGGCGTTCAAAACAAAACGCTGGCACAAGACAATTTTGAAGGAATTTGGAAGCTTAGACAATCAAAAGAAATTCACAGGAATATGACTCAGCAACCAATACAAAAAAGCCGACAGAGAAAAATGACAGAAATAAGCTCGAGAATTTTTTTTGAAGGAAATATGACAGTTTCGGGCGACGTCCTGCAGGCCATCAATTTATTCCTGCATGAAGTAACCCTTGAAACCAAAGAGATAGCAGAAAGTCCAAAATAAATGGAAGCCGACTGTGCAAAAAGGAATAGAAAATAGATAATCCGATCAAGGAGTTGAATACGAAATCCTGTCGGGAATAGACACGATCAAAATTAGAACGAAATACATGTGAACATCGGAGCTATTTTCGAATAAACGGTCAAAGTTTCAGTTGACTGATCATTAAAGACCTGTTTGTCTTCATTCAGTGCATGCATTCGAAGGACTAAATCCGGCCTCAACAGGAGTTTTGAGTTCTCACAAGGAGTTGACTAGTCCAGATTTAGAGTTGACTAATTGAATAAATGCCGCATCCACTAGAAGATTTACATGCAAAAAAGAGGTGGACGGTTCATGACAAGGATGAGTGCGCTTCATCAAACGAATAGGCTTCATGCAAGGACAAAGGAAAAATATATTTTAAGACCAAGTAAAGCTTGGAATTAACAAAAGTAAATCTTTCTCTTCAAGTTTATATGCCTATCTTTGGCCTCTTGTAATTTGCTATATAATGGCTTTAAGCCTCGATTAAAAAGAATCCAATCTCGCTTGGTTAGACCAGACTCTGCCATTAAGAGTTGCATAACCTCTTCGATCAGTAAGGACTGTACTTTCAGATTTCAAGCGTGGCATAGTGTATATTTCTTCAGCAATTTGCATAAGTGGTAGAGTTTTCTCCCTTCCCAAATTTTGTTTCGTACCTAGTTGCTATATTGTCCTTGTGCAGGTCATGTCAAAGTGTTCTTTATGGTCTTTTGTTGAAATTGTAAGTGGATGTTAGGCGGCTGCAAAGTGTCTTTTATCAGATCTCTCCCCACCATTTCCCTCAAGTTTTA
The DNA here is from genome assembly GCA_037957365.1 of Torreya grandis. Classification (NCBI taxonomy): domain Eukaryota; kingdom Viridiplantae; phylum Streptophyta; class Pinopsida; order Cupressales; family Taxaceae; genus Torreya; species Torreya grandis. Next base: position 1,814,507 of record JARHVA010001695.1, on the reverse strand, counting down.
GTCATTGTACCGAACCTCTGCATGAAATACTTATGCACAAGTGATTAATTGAAGTCTAAGGTCTTCCTTTTCTCTTGTTCGCTCAGTGTTCAAGGTTCCGAGCTGAGTAGGATCATAATTCTGGTGTATCACCCCCTTTTAGGTAGGATTTCCCATTTAAGTTTTCTTTCTCCCTTTTCCATGGTAGTCAGCAGCGTAGAGTAGGAATATTCATTGATACATCATACAGAAACCAGCCTTCTCTGGAGGTTCTTCTCACTATTGAGGCACCCACCCTCGTGAGAAGATCCCATTGTTTCAGCCAGATAGAGGATTGGCCGTTTTGCGCATGTCCTCGAATCAGGGCGCAGCTCAGAATGTTGACAAATCTTCCATGAGTCAGATTTTTTCTTGCTATTTGGAAAGTTCTCATCTCTAGCCAAGGATGGAAGAATTCATTGTTTTCTTTTGCTGATTCTAAGGACTCAGACAACATTTTCTACGGACTCAATCAGCATTTTCTATGGACTCAATCAGAATTTCTATGGACTCAATCAGAGTTTCTACGGACTCACTCAGTCAGGCGAAAATCTACAGACTCACTCAGAGAAACGGACTCAATCAAAAAATTTCTACGGACTCTGCAGGTGTAGTCATTCAGCAGATGAAGAACCAGTTCAGAGAGTGCAGGGTTTTGTAAAGCTTCTTCAGACTCTTGTCTAGAATTCACAAGGTTAGCCTTTTTTGAACCATTGAACCGGTTCAATCAATTGGTTCAACGTTTGGTTCAATTGGATGGTTCAATCACTCGGTTCATTCAGTCAGTTCAACGCCTAAGTTCATCGCTTCGGTTCAATCAAAGAGTTCATTGCTCGGTTCATCGCTCGGTTCATCGCTCAGTTCAAGCCTTGGTTCAACGACCGCTTGAACCATTGAACCGGTTCAATCAATTGGTTCAATGTTTTGGTTCAATCAAAGGGTTCATTGCTCGGTTCATCGCTCGGTTCAAGCCTTGGTTCAACGACCGCTTGAACCATTGAACCGGTTCAATCAATTGGTTCAACGGTTGGTTCAAAGGAGCGGTTCAATCAAAGAAGTCACCACGTGGACTGCCGAAGGACATGTGGACATCCCAAAAGGTATTTCGTAGAGCAAAGGCAAAGAAAGAATCCTTCGGACTTTTTGTCTGAAGGAATTCCTTCAAACAAAAAGTCCGAAGGAATTCGGAAATAGCACAAGTCAAACATATAAAGAAAAGACCCTGGACCTTTCAAAAAACTAAGTCAAAGACAATTGGAATCCTTCGGACTTTTTGTCCGAAGGAATTCCTTCAGACAAAATGTCCGAAGGAATTCAGAATGACTGACATAGAGAATAAATCCCGAGAAAAGTCAAAAGTTTGATAAATCTTTGAAAGACAAGGAAAAAACTAAGGTTATGAATTTCTTTGGACTTTTTGTCCTAAGGAATTCCTTCGGACAAAAAGTCCGAAGGAATTTGGAATGACTGACATAGAGAATAAATCCCGAGAAAAGTCAAAAGTTTGATAATTCTTTGAAAGACAAGGAAAAAACTAAGGGTATGAATTTCTTCGGACTATTTGTCCGAAGGAATTCCTTTGGACAAAAAGTCCGAAGAAATTCGGAAGTGTTCACGGAGGCGTTCAAAACAAAAGGCTGGCACAAGACAAAATTTCGAAGGAATTTGGAAGCTTAGACAATTAAAAGAAATTCGCAAGAATATGACTCAGCAACCAATACAAAAGAGCCGACAGAGAAAAATGACAGAAAGAAGCCCGAGAAATTTTTTCGAAGGAAATATGACAGTTTCCAGTGACGTCCTGCAGGCCGTCAATTTAATCCTGCAGGAAGTAACCGTTGAAACCAAAGAGATAGCAGAAAGTCTGAAATAAATGGAAGCCGACTGTGCAAAAAGTAATAGAAAATAGATAATCCGATCAAGGAGTTGAATACGGAATCCTACCAGGAATAGACACGATCAAAATTAGAATGAAATACATGCGAACATCGGAGCTATTTTCGAATAAACGGTCAAAGTTTCAGTTGATTGATCATTAAAGACCTGTTTGTCTTCATTCAGCGCATGCATCCGAAGGACTAAATCCGGCCTCAACAGGAGTTTCGAGTTCTCACAAGGAGTTGACTAGTCCAGATTTAGAGTTGACTAATTGATCAAACGCCGCATCCACTAGAATATTTACATGCAAAAAAGAGGTGGGCGGTTCATGACAAGGATGAGTGCGCTTCATCAAATGAATAGGCTTCATGCAAGGACAAAGGAAAAATATATTTTAAGACCAAGTAAAGCTTGGAGTTAACAAAAGTAAATCTTTCTCTTCAAGTTTATACGCCTATCTTTGGCCTCTTATAATTTGCTATATAATGGCCTTCAGCCTTGATTAAAAAGAATCCAATCTCTCTTGGTTAGACCAGACTCTGCTATTAAGAGTTGTGTAACCTCTTTGATCAGTAAGCACTGTACTTTCAGATTTTAAGCGTGGCATAGTGTATATTTCTTCAGCAATTTGCATGAGTGGTAGAGTTTTTTACCTTCCCAAATTATGTTTCGTACCTAGTTGCTATATTGTCCTGGTGCAGGTCATGTCAAAGTGTTCTTTATGGTCTTTTGTTGAAATTGTAAGTGGATGTTAGGCGGCTGCAAAGTGTCTTTTATCAGACCTCTCTCCACCATTTCCCTCAAGTTTTAGTCATTGTACCGAACCTCTGCATGAAATACTTATGCACAAGTGATTAATTGAAGTCTAAGGTCTTCCTGCTCTCTTGTTCGCTCAGTCTTCAAGGTTCAGAGCTGAGTAGGATCATAATTCTGGTGTATCACCCCCTTTTCGGTAGGATTTCCCCTTTAAGTTTTCTTTCTCCCTTTTCCATGGTAGTTAGCAGCGTAGAGTAGGAATCTTCATTGATACATCATACAGGAACCAGCCTTCTCTGGAGGTTCTTCTCACTATTGAGGCACCCACCCTCGTGAGAAGATCCCATTGTTTTAGCCGGATAGAGGACTGGCCGTTTCGCGCACGTCATCGAATCAGGGCGCAGCTCCATGTTGACAACAGTTTTTGGCATGCCCGATGGGACCACAAAAAGAGTTCCTTACTGAAAATCTTCATGGCAAAGGAAGATATTTATTTGCAGAAGAGCAGAAGAGTTCATAGCATCATTCAGACAATCAGTTCATGCCAAAAGTTACTACAAGATCAGCAAGCAAAGGTATTCCTTTTGAATTTTTGACTTATAAAAGAGCAAGATCTAGAAGAAGAAGTCCATATCCTCAAAGAGAATATTTATCTCCCCCTCATCCTATTGTTCTCAACGCTAAAATCCCCACCATTTAGATGGCCATAAGAAATCAAGTATTTGCTCCATTCAATAGGGGGAGTCCACTAAATTTAGCACAGCTAAATGATATACCTATATCTGCCCTCAAAAGTATTCCATTCTTCTCAGGGGAAGATCAAACAACCCCTGTTGAACATATATAGGATGTTGCTAATCTTTGTTCAGTTCATAATGTAACTGAAGATAATGTCGCTATCAGATTATTAGCTGCTTCTTTCAAAGGAAAAGCATTACAATGGTATAGAACCCTCCCACTTAGATCTATCCCTACTTGGGATGAATTAGGCACTGCTTTGGTCAAACAGTTCGAGGACAAGTCTGACCACTTATCTTTGGTTGAGCAATTAACAGCCATACAGAGAGCCCCTCATGAGTTCATGTCTGATTTTAATCTCAGATTCCAAAAGACATGGCACAGGATACCGGTCTTAATTAGGCCATCACCAGAGTATGCTTTTTTTATATTTTTTGAAAGCTCTGAATTCTGATATCAGTGTGATGATACAGTCAATGGGCGGCACTACCTTGCCAGATGCCTATGATGTGGCAATAAGAGCAGAGAATAGTCTGATTCAGGCAGGAAAGCTTGCTCCAAGGCCTCCAATGCCCATATTTTCGGAGATAGGTTCAGCACCAGACCTTCATGTCCCTCAAGTTCCATCCTTGGCTCCAATTCCAGCACCTCAGCGTCCAATTGCAGCCTCTACTAGTCAGCCTAGTGAGATAGGAGAGCTGAAAAGTCTGTTACAGTCTTTCAGAAATGAAATAGTACAGCTTAAGAGGTAGCAATTCTAGTCAAATAAACCTTATCAACAGCAGAATCAGAACAACTATTAGCCTTTCAAAGATCAAAAATCTCCTTATCAAGGTTTCAAAGAGAACTGACCACCCTATCAAACGCAAGGGGCTATAACTCCAACAAAGCCATATGCTGCTATTGATCCAAGTGCTCCTTCTACTTCAAAGGCCATCGTTCCAACTCCATCTCAAAACAATTTAGTGCAGGATTCAGGTTGGCAGCCTTCAAATCTAAATGATTTTCAAAATCAGGATTCAATTCAAACAAACAGCGCCATGCCACAGATGACACAAGAGTTCTCTTTTCATGAGAGCCAATATCAAGATACAGGACTAGCATCACAAGGAGCGACCCAAGGGCAGCCTGATGCCATTAATGTAAATTGGCAGGTAGAGGATCATATTGCATTTTCTCAAGATGTTAGGACTAACACTTCAAATGATCAAGTTGCAGCTCTAACCTACCAAAGAAATAAAAGAAGAGCTGTTGGAGAAGCTCAAGTAGTGGCAAGTACGTCTAATGCTTCTAGAACTATTGCTCAAGGTGCGAAAGAACAGCTTGCTGCCCCCACAGTCACAAAAAATCAGAATATAGAGGTTGGCAAAGTACAACAAATACTTTTTGTTCATGAGCAGCAAGTAACACAAAGGGTTCAGTCAAAGGTAAGTCCTTCCCAGTTAAACATTGTAGACCAGATGAAAAGATCTAACATCAATATTAGCATGTGGGATACTCTGTCGATTCCAGGCCAAAAGGACAGACTCATTCAAGAACTTTCAGCTCTTGAATTGTACCCAAAATTAGTAGACAAAGGAGGTACTGCTTTGACAAACTCAAATCCGCCAACTAAGCAGCAGGTGCAGCAAGGAAATAATTTACCAAAGGCGAACAAAACTGAGATAAAAGTAAAGAAGATTTCCCCCTTTTTATCTTTCCTTGATAATAGGAGACACCTTAGTTCATAATTGCATGGTGGATAGTGGAGCCAGCAGTACAATCATTCCTAAACAGATTGCAGACAAGCTCGGCCTTGTCTATGAGCCAAATACTAAAGGAGTACTGCAATTGGATGGTTCACCCGCAAAGATGGTAGGGATTATTAAAGATTTGAAACTAACGTTACATGCATGTCCTAATGTAACTATTCAGCAAGACATTGTAGTAGTAGATCTACCTCCTTATTTTGCCATGTGCCTTTCAAGAGATTTCACCTCAAAGATTGGAGGATACCTATCAACTGATTGGACATACCTGCAGTTCAGAACCAGATATGGCACAAAGGTAACCATTCATTCAGAACCTATTGCGCGTTTTCACATGGAACCTTATACGCCAAGTGTGGTCAATGCAAATTGTATTATTTCAGATGAAGTAGTACAAACTAGTGAGGTAGAAAAGGACTCACCTTTGGATGGAGTTCCAGATTTATTTCTTGATGAGTGGGCCTCTACTTTGCATGAGTATGATCCATACAAGCTGATTGAAGAAGAAGATCTTGCTGTATATTGTCTTCATGAGAACAATGCGCAAATCCCAGCCATGGTCAAAGAGGGCGAGTCTAGTGAAGGCTTGTGGCAACTATACTTTGATGGATCAAGAAACAAGCATGGGACAGGAGTTGGAATAATGTTAGTTTCTCCTACGAAACAAAGGTATTTCTGATCCATTAAATTTTAGTTTGGCTATTCGAATAATGTTGCTCAATATGAAGCACTAGTCCACGGTTTGCAATGGGTTAGGAAGATGAAAGCAAGTTATCTACAAGTGTTGATAGTGAACTGGTGGTTCACCAGGTAAGGGGCTTAAATGTATGCAAGAACATGTTACTTAAATCTTATAGACATAGGGTATGGGATTTACTTGAAGACTTACAGGCTTTTAATATTCAGGCTATACCAAGAGATAGAAATAAACATGCTGATAGGTTGGCTGCTATTGGGGCACAATTTGATATTCCAGCTGACGTTAATAGTGACACTTCTCAGTCACATATAAGGATAGTCGTAAGGCCTTCTGTCCCAGATAACCAGGAAAATTTGCAGGTATTTGAAAGTGATGATCAAATTGTAAGATTTTTACAGGAAGAAGCTGAGTTTTCTCCAAAAAATCAGGTAAACGCTTGCAGCAGTATGGTGACCAGATTGTACAGCTGAAAACCAATAAACTACCCAAGGGATTGGTTACCCTTGAAAATATTTTCAGTGAAGACGATGAGCTAAGGAGAGAGAAACCAGCTTTGTCTACAAAAAAGGAGCACTATGCCAATGTGGAGATTGCAGCTGGTAAGATATTGAAATTGGGCAAGGTAAGCACTCCACTACAAAACAAAGCTTTTGTCAATTATGCCAAAATTTTGCTGACATATTCGCATGGCAGTATAGCGATCTCAAAGGGTTTGATCCAAGCTTGGCTCAACACACTATTGAGCTGGAAGATGAAACTAAGCCAGTACGACAAAGACAAAGGCCAATTAATCCAAAACTTGAGCCTTTAATGAAATCTGAGCTTCACAAGCTTATAGAGTCTGCTATTATATTTCCAATCAAGCACTCAACTTGGGTGGCAAACCTCGTCCCAGTACGGAAAAAGAACGGTGAGATTCGGTTGTGTTGATTTCCGTGACTTAAACAGGGCCTCGCTTAAAGACCACTATCCATTGCCATCAATGGAACAAATCTTACAGCTTGTTTCAAGTTCAGAGAGGTTTTCCTTATTAGATGGGTACAGTGGCTATAATCAGATTTTGGTCAAAGAAGAAGCCCAGTTCAAGACGGCTTTCACAACCAAGTGAGGAACGTTCGCATATAGAAAGATGCCGTTTGGTTTGTCCAATGCTGGGGCAACCTTTCACAGAGCCATGGATATGGCCTTCCAAGGCCTTCTTAACAAATTCGTGCTTGTCTATTTAGATGATATAACGGTATTCTCAAAGGACGCAGAAGATCACGTGGTGCACCTCCAACATGTTTTTGAAAGGTGTAGACAGTTTGGGATATCTCTAAATCCCAAAAAGTGTGTATTTTTAGTTCATGAAGGCAAGCTTCTTGGACATGTTTCTAAGCATGATTTAAACATCGATTCTGAGAGGATTCAATCTATTCTAGCACTCTCCTTGCCTAAGAGCAAAAAGGCTTTGCAAAGTTTCTTTGGAAAGATCAATTTCATAAGGAGATATATTTCAGATTTTGCTACTATAGCTAAGCCACTTACAGCCATGTTAAAGAAAAATCAGAGCTTCAGCTGGTCCAAGGAGGGAATAACAAGATTTGAAGATGTTAAGAAAGCCATAGCAAGTGCCCCCACGCTCTGAATCCAGATTTCAAGAAAGATTTCATTCTATATACGTATGCTACTGTGGACACCATTTTAGGTATTCTTATGCAGCAGAACCATGAAGACTTGGAACAGCCAATAGCCTTCTATAGCCAAGGCTTGCAGGAATATGAAACAAGGTACTCTTTTGTTGAAAAACACGTCCTTGCAGTTATAAGATCTCTGAAGAAATTTAGGCACTTACTGTCTAATAATAAAACACTTCTAATGGTTGCTCATCCAAGCATCAAGGAATTTCTTCTACACAAGGACATAAATGAGAAAAGGGCTGGTTGGATAACCAAAGTGATGGAGTATGATATAGAAATTAAGATCACGAAACTGGTTAGAGGCAAAGGACTTTGTGAGCATCTAGCTCAGGACTTACAAGAAACCAACGAAGCTGTTCTAGTGTCAAATGATGTACAAGTCGCTGCTGTACAGACCTCACCTTCCAGTTGGTTCCACGATCTGGTAAGCTATCTGCAGGAAGGTCATTACCCTTCCCAACTAAGCGCTTCAAGAAGAAGGTATTTCAAACTGCAATCAATTCCATTTTTGCTTGTTGACGGTGTCTTGTTCAAGAAGGATATCAATGGAATGTTACTAAGGTGTGTAGAGCTAGGCCATACTCAAAGGTTGCTGGAAGAGTTCCATGATGGATTTGGTGGACACTTTTCTGCCAGAACTACAGCACTCAAGATCATAAGAGGTGGGTACTTTTGGCCTACTATATTTGGTGATTGCCATGCATGGGTTAGGAAGTGCAAACAATGCGCTATGTTTGTAGGGAAAATTAAACTAGCATCCCTGCCCCTACAGCCAATTACAGTGGATCAACCATTTGTCCAGTGGGGATTAGACTTTATTGGTCTCATCAACCCTTCTTCCAGTTCAAGGCATAAGTGGATCCTAACAGCTACAGACTACTTCACACGTTGGACAGAAGCAGTTGCATTAAAGGAGGCAGACGAAACTAGCATCCTTGATTTCTATGAAAGTTTGGTCACTAGGTTTGGAGTCCCTTCAACAATTATTTCTAACAATGCAATGGCTTTTGTGGGATCTAGGATCAGCCAATGGGCAGTCCAACATGGAATCTATCTCAGCACCTCATCAAATTATTATCCACAAGGAAATGGCCTTGCTGAGTCTACAAACAAGAACCTATTGAGGATCATACGAAGGACCATTGAAGACAATCAGAGATCATGGTACCTCAAGCTGAAGTCAACACTATGCGCTGATAGGATTACCTACAAAAGGTCAATAGCCAACTCTCCCTACAAGCTGGTCTATGGTAGGGAAGCGAGGTTACCGATCTCTCTCGAGTTTACCGCCTTAGAATTAATGCATCAACTTGAACTGTTAGAAAACGAGCCTATGGAGATCAGGTATGCAGAACTTATGGAGCTGGAAGAGACAAGAAATCAAGCCATGCTAGCCATGGAAAGTCATCAGGCACAGGTAAAAAGGACATTTGACAAAGGAGCTTCCTCACGAAGCTTCAATGAAGGAGATTTGGTCCTTAAGTGGGATGAGGACCGGGCCAAACCAGGGAGGCACACAAAGTTTGATTCACTTTGGAGTGGCCCATATACAATCTCCAGCTGCAAATCCCACAACGCCTTCCAACTTGCTAAGATGGATGGCAAAGAGCTTCCAATCCCAATAAATGGGATACATCTGAAACATTGCTATTAAAGAGCAAAGTTCCATGTACATATTTAATTATTCTTTGCTTTCCTCCAGGTGCTATAAAAGCACAGTAGTTTGCTTCCGTTTTGTTCAATAAGTGCTTGTTTGCACATTTGCTTTTAGTTAGTTTTCCGCTTTCGTGTGTTTCCCTTCTTATTTTGAAGAAGGAAGTTATTATAGCAATGATCAAAGCAGATTTTTTCGATCCGAAATCGGATTCACCATCAGGAAATTCGAATAAAGTCTATACATGGCTTGGGTCCTCAAGCATAGCAGGAATGCTTCTCAACTGAGTCGCCAGAATGTTGACAAATCTTCCACAAGTCAGATTTTTTCTTGCTATTAGGAAAGTTCTCGTCTCTAGCCAAGGATGGAAGAATTCATTGTTTTCCTTTGCTGATTCTAAGGACTCAGACAACATTTTCTACGGACTCAATCAGCATTTTCTACGGACTTAATCAAAATTTCTATGGACTCAATTAGAGTTTCTACGGACTCATTCAGTCAGGCGAAAATCTACGGACTCACTCAGAGAAACGGACTCAATCAGAAATTTTCTATGGACTCTGCAGGTGTAGTATTTCGGCAGATGAAGAACCAGTTCAGAGAGTGCAGGGTTTTGTAAAGCTTCTTCGGACTCTTGTCTAGAATTCACAAGTTAGCCTTTTTTGAACCATTGAACCGGTTCAATCAATTAGTTCAACATTTGGTTCACTGTTTTGGTTCAATCGGATGGTTCAATCACTCAGTTCAGTCAGTCGGTTCAACGCCTAAGTTCATCACTTCAGTTCAATCAAAGGGTTCATCGCTCTGTTCATTGCTCGGTTCAAGCCTTGGTTCAACAACCGCTTGAACCATTGAACCGGTTCAATCAATTGGTTCAACGTTTGGTTCAATCAAAGGGTTCATTGCTCGGTTCATCGCTCGGTTCAAGCCTTGGTTCAACGACCGCTTGAACCATTGAACCGGTTCAATCAATTGGTTCAACGTTTGGTTCAATGTTTTGGTTCAATCAAAGGGTTCATTGCTCGGTTCATCGCTCGGTTCAAGCCTTGGTTCAACGACCGCTTGAACCATTGAACCGGTTCAATCAATTGGTTCAACGGTTGGTTCAAAGGAGCGGTTCAATCAAAGAAGTCGCCACGTGGACTGCCGAAGGACACGTGGACATCCCGAAAGGTATTTTGTAGACCAAAGGAAAAGAAAGAATCCTTCTGACAAAAAGTCCGAAGGAATTCCTTCGAACAAAAAGTCCGAAGGAATTCGGAAATAGCACAAGTCAAACATATAAAGAAAAGACCCGGACCTTTCAAAAAACTAAGTCAAAGACAATTGGAATCCTTCGGACTTTTTGTCCGAAGGAATTCCTTCAGACAAAAAGTCTGAAGGAATTCGAAATGACTGACATAGAGAATAAATCCCGCGAAAAGTCAAAAGTTTGATAAATCTTTGAAAGACAAGGAAAAAACTAAGGGTTTGAATTTCTTCGGACTTTTTGTCCTAAGGAATTCCTTCGGACAAAAACTCTGAAGGAATTTGGAATGACTGACATAGAGAATAAATCCCGAGAAAAGTCAAAAGTTTGATAAATCTTTGAAAGACAAGGAAAAAACTAAGGGTATGAATTTCTTCGGACTATTTGTCCGAAGGAATTCCTTCGGACAAAAAGTCTGAAGAAATTCGGAAGTGTCCACGGAGGCGTTCAAAACAAAAGGCTAGCACAAGACAAAATTCCGAAGGAATTCGGAAGCTTAGACAATCAAAAGAAATTCGCAGGAATATGACTCAGCAACCAATACAAAAGAGCCGACAGAGAAAAATGACAGAAATAAGCTCGAGAAATTTTTCCGAAGGAAATATGACAGTTTCCAGTGACGTCCTGCAGGCCGTCAATTTATTCCTGCAGGAAGTAACCGTTGAAACCAAAGAGATAGCAGAAAGTCTGAAATAAATGGAAGCCGACTGTGCAAAAAGGAATAGAAAATAGATAATCCGATCAAGGAGTTGAATACGGAATCCTGCCGGGAATAGACACGATCAAAATTAGAACGAAATACATGCGAACATCAGAGCTATTTTCGAATAAACGGTCAAAGTTTCAGTTGATTGATCATTAAAAACCTGTTTGTCTTCATTCAACGCATGCATTCAAAGGACTAAATCTGGCCTCAACAGGAGTTCCGAGTTCTCACAAAGAGTTGACTAGTCCAGATTTAGAGTTGACTAATTGATCAAACGCCGCATCCACTAGAATATTTACATGCAAAAAAGAGGTGGACGGTTCATGACAAGGATGAGTGCGCTTCATCAAACGAATAGGCTTCATGCAAGGACAAAGGAAAAATATATTTTAAGACCAAGTAAAGCTTGGAGTTAACAAAAGTAAATCTTCCTCTTCAAGTTTATACGCCTATCTTTGGCCTCTTATAATTTGCTATATAATGGCTTTCAGCCTTGATTAAAAAGAATCCAATCTCTCTTGGTTAGACCAGACTCTGCCATTAAGAGTTGTGTAACCTCTTCGATTAGTAAGAAGGACTATACTTTCAGATTTCAAGCGTGGCATAGTGTATATTTATTCAACAATTTGCATAAGTGGTAGAGTTTTCTCCCTTCCCAAATTATGTTTCGTACCTAGTTGCTATATTGTCCTTGTGCAGGTCATGTCAAAGTGTTATTTATGGTTTTTTGTTGAAATTGTAAGTGGATGTTAGGCGGCTGCAAAGTGTCTTTTATCAGACCTCTCTCCACCATTTCCCTCAAGTTTTAGTCATTGTACCGAACCTTTGCATGAAATACTTATGCACAAGTGATTAATTGAAGTCTAAGGTCTTCCTGCTCTCTTGTTCGCTCAGTGTTCAAGGTTTCGAGCTGAGTAGGATCATAATTCTGGTGTATCACCCCCTTTTAGGTAGGATTTCCCCTTTAAGTTTTCTTTCTCCCTTTTCCATGGTAGTTAGCAGCGTAGAGTAGGAATCTTCATTGATACATCATACAAGAACCAACCTTCTCTGGAGGTTCTTCTCACTATTGAGGCACCCACCCTCGTGAGATCCCATTGTTTCAGCCGGATAGAGGACTGGCCGTTTCGCGCACTCCTCGAATCAAGGCGCTGCTCCAGGTTGACAACAACTTCCCGTAGGCAAAATTTGACGGCCTACGGGATGTCACCCTTAGTTTTCTTATTTTCTTCGGATTTCTCTGCTTGACAATTTCTTTCGGGTTTACTTCTGCAGAATTCCTTCGGACTTCTCTCTCTTCGAATACCTTCCTTTACTCTTATTTGTTTGGGCTTTATCCCGCGGTCTTTTTGTCTCTGTGGTCTTCCAAATTTCTTCGGACAAAAGTCCGAAAGAATTCATTTCCTTTGTTTTGCCTTTGTCTTTTGTCTTAGTCTTGTTTTTCTTCGGATTTATGTTTGCTCCAAGCCTTTCCGAATTCCTTCAGACTTTTTGTTCGAAGGAATTCCTTTGGACAAAAAGTCCGAAGGATTCTTTTCGTTGTCTTTCCCTCCGAAATGTGCCTTTCGGGATTTCAAATGTGCCCTTCGCGATTTAAAATGTGCCCTTCGGCAACCGACCAAGTGTCCTCCGCCCGTCCAAGTGTCCTTCGCCCGTGCCCTTTGAAAAAATTTGAGGGCACCCGGGCTTTTTGCAAAGGTTCTTTTTGGTCTCTGTACCTTCTCGAAGGGTAGGTGCCCTTCGGGAATATTGAAAGTGACCCTTCCGAAGGGTACCCTACCCTTCGGAATTCTTGAAATGGACTCTTCCGAATTAATTCTTTGGTTTTCCTTTGCCTTTTGCAACTTTTCCGAATTTCTTCGGACTTTGTCATCGGCTCTTTCTGTCTTTTTTGCCCTCCGCAAGGGCTATTTGGCCTCTAAAATTGCCTTTCGGGATTTCAAATGTGCCCTCCGCAAGGACAAGTTGACCTCCGCAACTGACCAAGTGTCCTCCGCCCGTGCCCTTCGGAAAAATTGGAGGGCACCCGGGTTTTTTGCAAAGGTTCTTCTTTTTGGTCTTGTGCCTTCCCAAAGGGTAGGTGCCCTTTGGGAATATTGAAAACGATCTTTCCGAAGGGTAAACTACCCTTTGGACTTTTTGCAGGGGTCTACTTCTTGGTCCTTTATCCTTGTCTTGTGGAAATTTCCTCTTAATGAAAAGTTTGAAGGGATTCTTTGCCTTTGTCTTTATTCCCTTTAAGTGCTTTTTCTGTCCTCCAGAGTCCGTAGAATCACCCTGCTTGAGTCCGTAGAAATGACCTATAGAGTCCGTAGAAACAACGAAGGAAAACAATGCATTCTTCCTTTTTTGGCTAGAGACGAGAACTTTCCAAGTAGCAAGAGAAAATCTGATTTGTGGAAGATTTGTCAACAGGTACCTAGCAACAAACTGGTCTTACATGGTTTTTAGAACCAAATATGGGACTAAGGTCAAAATTGAGTCGGAGCCAATCCATAGAGATCATCTGGAGCCATACTCACTCAAAGCAGTGAATGTCAGCCATGCCATTATTGATGAAGAAGATTTCCAATTGGATCAATCTCCGCCTTCTACCCTTGAAGGAGTTGCTGACCTGCTCTTAGACGAATGAAAAAGTGACAACTTTGAACATGACCCATACAAGTTTATAAAAGAGGTAGGCCTCGGGATTTATTGCATGCATGAAAAGGGTACTTTTGTACCAAATTTGATGAAAGCAAATCAAGAGAGCTCGGGTTTATGGCAGCTTTTCTTTGATGGCTCAAGAAGCAAATTGGGAGCTGGTGGTGTAGTATTAATTTCCCCCTCACAAGAGAAATACTTCTCGACTTTCACATTCCAATTTTCTTGCACTTGCAATGTTGCAGAGTATGAATCTCTCATCCATGGTTTGGAGTGGGCAAGGAAAAGAGGAATCAAAGAGCTGCAGGGTTTTGGAGATAGCGAGTTGATCGTAAATCAAGTGAGGCCGAAATTTGACAAAGAATTCTTTGCTTAAGTCTTACAAACACAGGGTGTGGGACTTAGTGGAGAGTTTTCTTGCTTTCAATGTTACTTCCATTCCAAGAGAGCAGAATAAATAAGCTGACGGACTAGCAGCAGTTGGTGCCCAATTTGATGTCCCCAAAGAGATAGGCCGAGACAAAAGTCCATGCCATTTAAAAGTGGTAATCAAACCCTCCGTGCCTGACAACATCATCAACTGGCAGGTGTTTGACAATGATCAACAGATAGCACTCTTCTTGCAAGAGGAGGCTGAGTTTGCCTCTAGAAATCAAGCTAAGCTACAGCAACAGTATAGTAGCCAGATTGTTCAGCTGAAGAACAACAAACTTCCCAAAGGCTTGGTCATTCTCGAAAGTATCTCCAACGAGGATGACCAATTGAAAAATGACAAAGCAAGCATCACAACGAAGAAAGAAAACTATGAAAAGGTTCAGATATTCAAGAACAGGCTGCTTGCACTTGGGAAGGTATGTACAGATCATGAAAGGCAGGCTTTCATCTTGTTGTACCAAGAATTCGCTGATATCTTCGCTTTGGAGTATAGCGACCTGAAGGGTTTTGACCCAAGTTTGGCCCAACACACTATTGAGCTGGAGAAATGCGCCAAGCTCATCAAACAAAAACAAAGGCCTGCCAACCCAAAGATTGAGCCTCCCATGCGGAAGGAACTCACCAAGCTGATTGAGTCCAGAATCATATTTCTGATCAAACACTCTTCTTGGCTGGCCAATCTTGTTCCTGTCCGAAAAAGGAATGGGGAGATCAGATTATGTGTAGATTTCAGAGACCTCAATAGAGTCTCGTTGAAGGACCACTATTCTCTCCCAAGTATGGAGTAGATCCTCCAAATGGTGATAGGGAGCGAACGTTTCTCCCTCTTGGATGGGTATTCCGGGTACAATCAGATTTTAGTGCAAGACTGTGATCAATACAAGACAGCCTTCACTAGCAAGTGGGGAACGTTTGCTTACCGAAAAATGCCATTTGGACTGTCCAATGCTGGTGCCTCTTTTCAATGAGCCATGGACATGGTTTTTCAAGACCTGATAAATAATATTGTACTGGTATATCTTGATGATGTGACAGTATTTTCTAAAGAAGCAGGCCAACATATAAGACACCTTAGGCAAATCTTCGAAAGGTGTAGAGAGTTCGGTATCTCTCAACCCAAAAAAATGCGTGTTCGCTGTCCATGAAGGTAAACTCCTTGGCCATGTTTCGAAAGAGGGCTTGACCATTAATCCAGAAAGAGTTCGCTCCATCCTAAAGCTGTCCGTGCCTAAGCATAAGAAAGGTCTGCAAAGCTTCTTTGGCAAAATAAATTTTATCAGGAGATTTATCCCAAATTTTGCCGAGATAGTCAAGCCACTGACCTCCATGCTGAAGAAAGATGAGAAATTCGCGTGGACAATGCAAAGGATAGTTTTGAAGGGATCAAGCAGGCTATCGCCCAAGCTCCTACCTTGGTTAGTCCTGACTTCACCAAATATTTCAATCTCTACACCTTTGGGAATGAAGAGGTAATCTCCGCCATGCTTACCCAAGCAAATGACAAGAACCTTGAACAGCCGCTTGCATTTTTTAGCCAAGGCCTAGAAGGTTTTGAGATTAGGTATACATATGTGGAGAAGCAAGTCCTTGCGATCATACGAAGCCTGAAAAAATTTAGACATATGCTATCTAACAGCAGAGTTCATCTCATGGTGCCACATCCCAGCATCAAAGATTTCTTGATCAGTCGTGATCTAAATGAAAAGAGAGCGGGATGGATCACCAAAGTAATGGAATATGATGTGGACATCAAAACCACCAAGTTGGTAAGGGGAAAAGCCCTGTGTGAACACCTTGTTGCAGACCTTAAACAACAGAAAGATGACATTTTGTTAATCCATGATGAAGCTACAGCAGAAGAACCAACAGTCATGAAGGATTGGGCATCAGACATGACACGTTTCCTTCTCATTGGTGAATGCCCGTAGAGCCTTGATAGGACCAAGAGGAGATATTTCAGACTCCAATCTCTCCCTTATGTCTTGATTGACAGGGTGCTTTTCAGAAAAGATTTTTTAGTACTCTTGAGGTGCATAGACCCAGGTCAGGTTGACCGGGTGCTGTGTGAGTTCCATGACGGGCCAGCTAGTGGTCACTTTGCTCTTAAACCTATAGCTGCGAGGATTATGAGAGTTGGTTATCTTTGGCCCACTTTATTCAGAGACACCCCTGCCTGGGTACAAAAGTGTCAGAAGTGTGCTCTTTTTTATGGAAAACAACAACTGACTGCAATGCCTCTACAACCTATTCATGTAGAACAACCATTCATGCAATGGGGCCTTGACTTCATAGGGATGATTAACCCTCCTTCCAGTGCTGGCCACAAATGGGTCTTGACCGCTACAGACTACTTCACGAGATGGGTAGAAGCTATTGCTTTGAAGGAGGCCAACGAAAGTGCAGTCTTGGATTTTTACGAAGCCCTGGTGACAAGGTTTGGAGTCCCAACTACCATCATCTTAGACAATGCATTGGCTTTCTTGGGAACTAGAACGAGTGAATGGGCGTTGGGATACGACATCTACCTCAGCACTTCTTCCAACTACTACCCACAAAAAAATGGGCTGACTGAGTCCACCAACAAGAATCTGATCAAAATTATCAGAAGAACAATGGAGAGAATCAGAGAACTTGGCATGCCAAGTTGAAAACAATCCTGTGGGCAGACAGGGTTACTCCAAAGAGGGCAGTTGGCAATTCACAATACACGCTTGTGTATGGAAGGGAAGCTAGACTTCCTATTTCACTTGAATTGCCAGCTTTGGATCTTGCTCCCTAGCTGCAATTAGAAGGCAACATCATGGAGGTTAGGCTGTGTGAATTGATGGAACTTCAGGAGACAAGGGACCAAGCTATGGTTTCTATGACCAGCCGTCAGTAGCAAACGAAGAAGCACTTTGACAAAAAATCCTCATCAAAAGGTTTCTCTGAAGGCGACATCGTCTTAAAATGGGATGAGGACCGAGCTAAGCCTGGAAAACACACAAAATTCAACACCCTATGGAGTGGTCTATATGTCATCACTCAGTGCAAGCAACACAATGCATTCCAACTCTCCAGGTCAGATGGTGAAGAACTGCATATCCCAGTTAATGGGATATACCTTAAACACTGTCACCGAGTCTTCTCTCATCATGTATATATTTCCTTGTTTTTCCTAGGTGCTTTTGCACATATTCGTAGTTTTTTTTAACCTTGTGTGTTTTGTTTACCTTTTGGGGTAAAAGCTTCATGATTGATTCTTGGATATCTCAAGGCCATTGTCAACCTTTTGAGCTATGTTTTGAATCTGTGCTCAACGGACTTGCAAGTTACTGGTTTCTTAAGCATAGCAAGCATGCTTCCCCTGAGAATCGCCAGATTTGTTGACCATTTTTAGCTCAGTAGGCCAAAAATTGGTCTCCCTTACTTCCCTACTATCTTGAGCAGTCAGTCATGTATCCACCTTTTTGCTGTTGTGTTTTTCCCTTTTTGTAATAGGCCTGTTTTCTGAACCAAATGACTCAAGCTTTGTAGATGTTTCAGGTTGACCCGGAGGTTTATTTCGTTGTGGGCAGCTAGTTTTCACGAGCTTTTTGGCAAGGGAATGGGCCAACAAGAATGAAAGTCTTTTACAAAGCTTTGAGGGCAAAGTACCCTTGCGGAGGGCAGTCAAGTGCAAATTGGACCATTCCAGTAGGCTGCGGAGGGCAATTATGAGCCCAAGGTACCTTGGTGGAGGGCAGAGTTTCCCTTCAAAAAAATGAACAAGGCAAAGAATTCCTTCGGACATTTTGTCCAAAGGAAATCCATGGCAAAAGGCAAAGGTCCTTCAGACAAAATGTTCGAAGGAAAAGACAAGGAAATTCAAAGGATGAATTCCTTCAGACAAAACGCTCGAAGGAATTCCTTCGGACATTTTGTCCGAAGAAATCCACAAGCGAAAGACTCCGACGGATTCCTTCGGACAAAGGCCCGAAGGAATTCCTTCGGACTTTTGTCCAAAGGCATTTGTCGGAGGAATTTCCCGAAAAAAAGGGGACTCGAAAGAAAGAAGGCGCCAAGGCATGAAGAAAGGTTTCCTTCGGGCAAAATGTCCGAAGGAATTCCTTCGGACATTTTGTCCGAAGAAATTGAAATGATAAGGCAGCCCAAAGGAGCCTGAAGGGTAAATGCCCTTGCGGGGGACTCTTGGCTGCCGAAAAGGGACCCTCTCCTCTCTCAAAAGGTCACCTTCCCTTTGGGAAGGTTTAATTGCAGAAAACCAAAAAAATTGCCAAAGGGGTGACGGGCTCGAAGACGTTAAATTCAGAACAATGGAATAGCCGTTGGCTTTCAAATGGCAACTGGCACGTGAACGTCAACTTTATGGTGATGGAATAGCCATTGATTCTCAAATGTTTAAAAATGGGCCCGCGCATGTAAACAGTTGAAGAAAGCCCAAAAGAACTCATAAGCAAAGGCCGCTAGTGAACTCAACGACCTGCTGAGAAAGGAGCCCAAGGAGCCAACAAAGGACGAGAAGATAGCCCCGAGAGTTCAAATTGCCAGAAAGAGAAAAAATATAGCAAGGAAAGAGAAAAAAAAACAGAGAATCCAAAATACAACCACGCACACATAAGACAACATTTGGAATGTTCCAAAAGACGCACCCAAACAAGCGCAGGGGCAAATAGAACAGTCCAAGTGGAAAAAGAGACGTCGGCAAAGGAGTTATTCCAGTGGTTGGAATAGTCCTTACGAAATGGTCAAGGAGCGCATACAGTGAATGGTGCCCCTGTTTTTCTTCATTTAAGCATTAATGAGCAAACAACCACGTGAACTTCTTTAAGAAGAGGTCTTGTTTTCAAACAGAAAGATGTGACCCATGCTTTCACAATGCCATTTAATATAATTTAAATGCCAAAGTCAAGACTTGGACTGCCGCAACATAGTTTCCTTCACCTGACTTCCTCTTCCCAATGAATTGAATGCAGCATGGGCCACTTGTGGAAAAAGGCGCCATTGCTTTCTCTTTCTCTATATATTGTAAACTCTCATTTGAGAAAAGGATATATCTCTCATTTTGTAAGGCGAAGCCCTGCCAAAATTTCACTTTGAATCAATAAGAATGCGTTTTACCTCTATTTGACTAGTTATATCTCTGAGTGTGTCTGCGTATTAACCTTGTGTTTAGTCATTTTATCTTGATGCTTTCACAAGTTGATACCAACACACCTAGTGTAGCTAGAGTACCAATTCTGCAGGTTAATAGGAAGTGTTGCATCTGGAGCGCAGAGACAGAAAAGGGTTATCAGACAGTGTGTTTTCTACAGTGTCTGTGGTAAGTTCATTTTATGTGTCTTCACTAAGCCTCCCTATTAAAACTCCCTATAGTTTGGTCTTTTCATCAGATAAAGTGTATGTCCGCCCTCTTCTAGTTTGAAGTGTGAGTAACTGAGTAGATCAAACTTGTTTGGTGCATCACTGTCTTAGGTTAGTTTCTATTTTCAATATCCTTCTCTCTTTTCACCCCCCCCACTATATATATTAGCAATACTAGTGAAAGAACTCAAAGATGCATCAAAGGGAGCTAGCCCTTATCTAGAGATTCTCTCCTCAATTTTTTTAGACCCACAACAAGAGGGGAGTCTCTATTGGGAAGACAGAAGCTCAGCCTTCTGTCAAGGTTGCAATCCACAGTGTCAACAATTGTCAAATAGGAAATCCGCGAGAATTTAAGGTCAACAAAAGTCCGAAAAAAATCAATGGCAAGATATAAGGAGCCTAAAGGAATAAATTTGGGGAAATTGGCAAGGAAACGAATTCCTTTGGACTTTTTGTCCGAAGGAATTCTTTTGGACGAAAAATCTGAAGGAATAAGGATAGTCTCAAAAGCTCGATAGAAAAGACAAGGGCGTAAGCAAAGAGACAGAGAAAGAGAAAACACAGAGAGTCCTTCAGACATTTTGTTCGAAAGACGAAAACCAAAATAAAGCCCGAATCCTGAATTAATGCAGAACACAGGAAAAGCCAAAAAAAACACAAAGTGAACTGAACATGGATATAAGCATGAACAGCGAATAAAACAAACGCATAAATAGATGCATGAGCAAAGATTAAAGTAGAATTGAACATGGACACAAGCATGAACAACGAATAAAACAAACGCAGAATAAAGACAAAGGCATGATAAACAAAGATCATGCACAAACTAACGTGAAGTGACTCCAACGAAGTAAACGTGTTTAAGAAAGCAAGCACGCTTCAATTTTGAAAATAGAGTCTTCTTGCATGATGAACAAGCAAAGCGTTGAACCTTTCAAACAGCAAGAAATTCCATGCACGCACTCTCGCTTGTTTCGAAAGCTCGAAACGTTCTGACGGTTCAAATGTAATTCTTAATTTGGCATTTGAGTTGATTTCATGCAAAAGAAAGCTTTTAAACATTCCAGCAGCTCAAGAGGAGTTCTATAGTTGGATATTGGCGTAGCATCATGCAACTTGGGCCCACTGTCCATTTTTAATGCCAAAAAACTTTCATGGAAGGCATAAGACAAAAATAGATTTTATTTGAAGACTGAAATAACACAAGTTGGACTGAGTTGACCTCTTCTTCTATTTTCAATGCCAATCTCTTGGCTATTGTATATTTTTCTATATAAGTTGGCTTTTTAGCCTTGAATTGTATCCCTCTCTTAGTAAGACCTAGACTCTGCCATTGGTGAGTTGCATAACCTCTTCAATCAATAGGACTGTACTTTCAAATTTCAAGTGCTGACATAGTGTACATTCATTCAGTAATTTGCATACGTGGTAGATTTCTCTCCCTTCCCAAATTCTGATTTGTACCTAGTTGCTAGCCCATCATGTTGTGCAGGTCATGTTCAGTGTTCTATATGTCTTTTGCTAAAGCTGTAAGTGGATGTTAGATGGCTGCAAAGTGTCTTGTATCAGACCTCTCTCCATTTTCCTTCACGTTTTGGTCATTGGATCGAACCTTCTCATGAAATATTTATGCATAATGATCAATTGAAATCAAAGGTCTTATTTTTCCCTTATTTGATTCAGTGTTCAAGGTTCCAAGTAGAATGGATCAACATTTTGGTGTATTACTGTCATTAGGTAGGATTTCCCTTTCAAGTTTCTTTCTCCCTTTTCCATGGTAGTTTCACAACACAGAGTAGAGATCCATTGATACATCTTACAGAAACCAGCCTTCTCTGGAGGTTCTTCTCACCATTGAGGCACCCACTCTCGTGAGGAGATCCCATTGTTTCAATCGGAGAGAGTATTGGCCATTTCAGCACATCTTCGATTCAACGTGCAATTTCAGGTTGACAATAGTGTTTGGCATGCTCGATGGGACACGAAAAAATTATTTGCATAGAGTTTTCGCAGCAACAAAGGATATTCATCTACATCCAGTTGCAGAGTAAATAGCATCATTCAGGGGATCTGTTCATGTCAAAGGTTACCACAAGATCAACAAGTAAAGGTATTCCTTTTGAATTTGTAACTTATAAAACAGCAAGGTCTAGGAAGGCAAATCCATATCCTCAAAGGGAATATTTACCTCCCCCTCATCCTATCGTTCTAAACACTGCAATCCCCACCATCCAGATGGCCGTTAGAAATCAAGTGTTTGCTCCATTAAATAGGGGAAGTCTACTGAATCTAGCATAGTTAGACGACATTCCTGTATCTACCCTCAAAAGTATTTCATTCTTCTCAGGAGAAAATCAAACAACCCCTATTGAGCATATCCAGGATGTGACTAATCTTTGTTCAGTTCATAATATTGTTGAGGATAATGTTGCTATCAGATTGTTTGCTGCTTCTTTCAAAGAAAAAGCATTACAGTGGTATAGAATCCTCCCACTTAGATCCGTTTCCACCTGGGATGAATTGGGTGCAGCGTTAGTCAATCATTTTGAAGACAAATCTGATCACTTATTTTTAGTTGAGCAATTAACTGCCATACAAAGAGCTCATGAGTTCATGTCCGATTTTAATCTCAGAATCTAGAAGACATGGACCAGGATACCAGTTCTGATTAGGCCATCCCCTGAATATGCATTTATGTATTTTTTGAAAGCTCTTCATTTCTGACATTAGTGTGATGATACAATCAATGAGTGGTACTACTTTGTCAGATGCTTACGAAGTTGCATTAAAGACAAAAAATAGTTTGATACAAAGCAGGGAAGCTTTCTCCAAGACCTCCAGTGCCCATATTTTCATAAATAAGTTCTATATCAGCCCCTCAAGTTGCTCAAATTCCATTCTTAGTTCCTATTCCAGCACCTACTAGTCAAGCTAGTGAGATAAGAGAGTTGAAAAGTTTGCTACAATCGTTTTGAAATGAAATAATACAACTTAAAAGGCAGCAATTTCAGTCAAATAGGCCCTATCAACAGCAAAATCAGAACAACTATCAGTCCTTCAAAGATCAAAGGTCTCCTTATCACGGTTTTAGAGAAAACAGACCACCCTATCAAGCACAAGGAGCCATAACTCCAGCTAAGTCATATGATGCTCTTGATCCAAATGCTCGTTCCACTTCAAAAGCCATTATTCCAATCCCACCTCAAAATAATTTGGTACAGAATTCAAGTTGGCAGCTCTCAAATCTCAATGATGCTCAAAACCAAGCCTTGGTATCACAAAACATCATCATGCCACAGATGACACAAGAAGAGTTCTCTTTTCGAGGTCAATATCAAGATACAGGTTTGACATCACAAGGAGTGGCTCGTCAAGTTCGAGGGCAGCCTGATGCGATTAATGCAAATTGCCAAGTCAATGATCATGTTGCTTTTACTCAAGATGTTAAAACTAACAATTCAAGTGGTCAAGTTGCAGCTATAACTTATCAGAGAACTAAAATTAGAGCTGTTGAGGAAGCCCAAGTGGTAGAAAATACTTCTAGTGTTCGTAGTATTGTTGCTCAAAGTACAAAAGATCAGCTTGCTGCTCTCACAGCCCAAAAAAATCAAAATATAGAGGTTAGTAAAGTGCAGCAAATACCTCTAATTCATGAGCAGCAAGTACCACAAAAAGCGCAATCAAAGGTTAGTGCATCGCAATTCAATATTTTAGATCAAATGAAGAAGTCTAACATCAGCATTAGCATCTGAGATTCTCTTTCAATTTCAGGGCAAAAAGATAAACTCATTCAAGAAATTTCAGCCTTTGAATTGTCTCCAAAACCGATTGAGAAAGAAGGTGTTGTCTTGACAAATTCGGATCAGCCAACTAAGCAACAGGTGCAGCAAGGAGATAAAATATCAAAGGTGGACAAAATTGAGGTAAAAACGAAAAAAACTCCCCATTTTTATTTTTTTTTGATAGTGGGTGATACTTTGGTTCATAATTGTATGGTGGATAGTGGAGTTAGCAGTACAATAATGCCCAAACAGATTGCAGACAAGCTCGAACTTGTTTATGAGCCAAATACTAAAGGGGTATTGCAGTTGGATGGTTCACCAGCAAAAATGATAGGCATTATCAAAGATTTGAAATTGACATTACATGCTTGTCATAACGTTACTATTCAACAGGCTGTTGTAATGGTGGACTTGCCTCCTTATTTTGCTATGTGCCTTTTAAGGTATTTCACCTCAAAGATTGGGGAATATTTATTAGCTGATTGGACTTATTTGTTGTTCAGAACCAGAGATGGCACAAAAGTAACATTTCATTTAGAGCCTATTGCATGTTTTCATATGGAGCCTTATATGTCAAATGTGGTCAATGCAAATTGCATCATCTCAGATGAAATATTACAAACTAGTGATGTAGAAAAGGACTCACCTTTGGATGGAGTTCTAGATTTGTTTCTTGATGAGTGGGCTTCCACCTTGCATGACCATGATCCTTATACGCTGATTGAAGAGGAAGGCCTTGGTGTGTATTGTCTTCATGAGAACAATGCACCAATTCCAGCCATGGTCAAAGAGGACGAATCTAATGAAGGCTTGTGGCAATTATACTTTGATGGATCAATAAATAAGCATGGGACCTGAGTTGGAATGATGTTAATTTCTCTTACAAAACAAAGGTATTTTTCCTCTATTAAATTTCAGTTTGGTTGTTCAAACAACGTTGCTGAATATGAAGCATTAGTTCACGGTTTGCAGTGGGCTAGGAAGACGAAAGTAAATTGTTTGCAAGTGTTTGGAGATAGTGAATGTATAGTCCACCAAGTAAGAGGTTTGAATATATGCAAGAATCTGTTGCTTAAATCTTACAGACACAGAGTTTGGGATTTACTTAAAAATTATCAACCTTTTAATATTCAAGCAATACCAAGAGATAGAAATAAACATGTTGATAGGTTGGTTGCTGTTGGGGCACAATTTGATATTCCAACTGATGTAAAAAGCGACATTTTTCAGTGACATATAAAGGTAGTTGTAAGGCCTTCTGTTTCGGATAACCAAGAAAATTGGCAGGTGTTTGAAAATGACAATCAAATTGTGAGATTTTTTCAAGAAGAGGCTGAGTTTTCTTTAAAAAATCAGTCGAAATACTTACAATAATATGGTGATCAAATTATACAACTAGAAACTAATAAGCTATTCAAGGGATTGGTCACTCTTGAAAATATTTTCAGTGAAGATGATGAGCTAAGGAAAGAGAAACCATCCTTGTCAACAAAAGAAGAGCACTATGCCAATGTAGAGATTGCAGCTGGTAAAATTTTTAAATTGGGCAAAGTATGCACTCTTGCACAAAAGAAAGCTTTCATTGATTTATGCACAAATTTTGCTGATATATTTGCATTGCAATATAGTGATCTCAAAGGTTTTGATCCAAGTTTGGCTCAGCACACTATTGAGTTAGAAAATGAAACTAAACCAGTGAGACAAAGACAAAGGCCAATCAATCCAAAGCTTGAGCCTTTGATGAAAGCTGAGCTTCACAAGCTCATAGAATCAACTATTATATTTCCAATCAAGCACTCAACTTGGGTGGCAAATTTCGTTTCAGTACAAAAAAAGAATGGTGAGATTCGTTTGTGTCAATTTTCATGATTTAAATAGGGCTTCGCTTAAAGACCACTATCCATTGCCATCAATGGAATAAATTTTATAGCTTGTTTAGGTTCAGAGAGGTTTTCCTTGTTGGATGGATATAGAGGTTACAATCAGATTTTGGTCAAAGAAGAGGACCAATTCAAGATAGCCTTCACGACTAAGTGGAGGACATTTGCATACAAAAAAATGCCATTCAGTTTGTCTAATGCTGGAGCAACCTTTCAGAGAGCCATGGATATGGCCTTCCAAGGCCTTCTTAACAGGTTTGTGCTTGTTTATTTGGATGATATAACAGTGTTTTCAAAAGATGCAAAAGATCACATGGTTTATCTCAAGCAAGTTTTTGAAAGGTGTAGGCAATTTGGGATATCTCTAAATCCCAAAAAGTATGTATTTTTAGTTCATGAAGGTAAGCTTCTTCGACATTTTGTTTCAAAGCACGGTTTAAACATAGATTCTGAAAGGATTCAATCCATTCTTGCACTCTCATTGCCTAAGAGCAAAAAGACTTTGCAAAGTTTCTTTAGAAAAAACAATTTTATAAGAAGATACATTTCAGATTTCACTATTATAGCTAAACCACTTACAGCCATGCTAAAGAAAAATCAGAATTTCAACTGGTCCAAGGATGGAGTAATAGGTTTTGAAGATGTTAAGAAAGCCATAGCAAGTGCTCCTACGCTCTTAAACCCAGATTTTATGAAATATTTCATTCTGTATGCGTATGCTAATATGGACATCATTTTAGGGGTTCTTATACAACAGAATCATGAAGATTTGGAGCAGCCAATAGCTTTCTACAGCCAAGGCTTGGAAGAGTATGAGACAAGGTATTCTTTTGTTGAAAAACATGTCCTTTCAGTTATAAGATCTCTGAAAAAAATTAGGCACTTGTCTAATAATAAAATACATCTAATGGTTACTCATCCAAGCATCAAAAAATTTCTTCTAAACAAAGACATAAATGAGAAGAGGGCTGGTTGGATAACCAAGGTAATGGAATATGACCTAGAAATTAAGGTTACAAAGCTGGTTAGAGGCAAAGGACTTTGTGAGCATCTAGCTCAGGACTCACAAAAAACTAATGAAGTTGTTTTAGTGTTAAATGATGAAGAGATTGCTGCTGTTCACACCTCACCTTCCAGCTCGTTTCGTGATTTGGTAAGCTATCTGCAAGATGGATTTTAACCTTCTCACCTAAGTGCTTAAAAAAAAAGGTATTTCAAATTGCAATCAATTCCATTCTTGCTCATTGACGGTGTTTTTTTCAAAAAGGATATTAATGGAATGTTACTAAGGTGTGTGGAACCAAGCCAAACTCAAAGATTAATTGAAGAATTCCATGATGGACTTGGTGGACACTTTTCCGCAAGAACTACAGCACTTAAAATCATGAGAGATGGGTACTATTGGCCTACTATATTTGGCGATTGCCTTACATGGGCCAGGAGGAGATTTTCAGTCAGAAATCAAGTTCACCATTTGGGAATTCGAATAGCATCATTTATGGCCTCAGTTCTCTAGCATAGCAAGCATGCTTCCCAGCAGAGTCGCCAAAAATATTTACAATTTTGCCCCCACACGGCAAATTTTCTCCCCACACTTCAGAACTTTGCTATGGTGCCAAGTTTGTCTTGTGAATCAATTTTGGGGTCCTTAAATGAGCATTTACAGCCACCCAAGTGGCCATCTACAGCCAGGTGAAGTTTAGTGATGCAAAGGTTTCTAAGGAGCTTGCTTAATTACAGCCAAATGTGCAAATACAGCCAAGATATTCAAGCTGTAAGTTTATTTGTTTTGTCTTCCCAAGGAATTTTTCGGGTATAAGAGGTGGACTATTTCTTCAGACATTTTGTCCAAGGGAAAGAGCTCTCAAAGGACTGACAAAAAGTCTAAAAAAAATGACTAAGTGGCAGTCGTGCAAGGCTTTTTTCTTTGGGTTTTTTGTTCGAAAGAAAGGAGAAAAGCACAGTCGAGAAGATCGGTTTTCAAGTCAAGACAAAAGTCCAAAGGAATAAGAGTGTCTTACAAAAAGCCCGCGTGACTTACAAAAAACCCAGGGGCCTTACAAAAAGCCCAGGTGCCCTACAAAAATCTCGGATGCCTTACAAAAATCCCAGGTGCCCTTCAATTCTTCCGAAAAGCCACTTTTAAAGGCAGCCATGCCCTTGCGGAGGGCACTTGGTCAGTGAAGTGGACCTTTTCAATTTTTTCGAAGGGCACACCTGGAAGACAGAATCCCTTGCGGAGGACATATGGACATCGCGTAGGGAAATTTACAATTTTCCCGAAGGGTATGTGCCCTTGCGGAGGACACTTCAAGCATGAAGAAGACCTTGGCAAAATTCTGAAGGACCCTTTCACAAGTTCCGAAGAACCCCTGCCCTTGCAGAGGGCACTTGGTCAGTGGCAGGACCCTTTCAAAAGTTCTGAAGGGCATTATTGGAAGACAAAAGCCCTTGCGGAGGGAAAAGACATAAACAAAGGACAAAAGCAAAGTTAGCCAAAGGAGACGAATTCCTTCGGACTATTTGTCCAAAGGAATTCCTTCGGACAAAAAGTCCAAAGAAATTCGGGATGTTAAAAAACCCGGGGAAAATAAGAAAAGCGAAGGCAAAGAAGGATCTTTCGGAATAATTGTCAAACAGGAAATCCACGAGAATTTGAGGTCAGCAAAAGTCTGAAGAAAATCAAAGGCAAGATATAAGGAGCCTAAAGGAATAAATTTAGGGAAATTGGCAAGGAAATGAATTCCTTTGGACTTTTTGTCTGAAGGAATAAGGACAGTCTCAAAAGCCCAATAGAAAAGACAAGGGCGTATGCAAAGAGATAGGGAAAGAGAGAGAAAAGACAGAGAGTCCTTCGAATAGTTTGTCCGAATGATGAAAACCAAGATAAAGCTCGAATCCCAAATTAAAGCAGAACACGGGAAAAGCCAAAAAAAAACACGAAGTGAATTGAACGTGGACATAAGCATGAATAGCGAATAAAACAAACGCAAAAGAAAGACATGCAAAAATAGATGCATGAGCAAAGATTGAAGCAGAACTGAACATGGACATAAGCATGAACAGCGAATAAAGACAAAGGCGGGATAAACAAAGATCATGCCCAAACTAACGTGAAGTGACTCCAACAAAGTAAACGCGTTTAAGTAAGCAAGCACGCTTCAGTTCTGAAAATAGAGTCATCTTACATGATGAACAGGCAAAGTGTTGAATGTTTCAAACAACAAGAAATTCCATGCACGCATTCTCGCTTGTCTCGAGAGCTTGAAACGTTCCAATGGTTCAAACGTAATTCTTAATTTGGCATTTGCATTGATTTCATGCAAAGAAATTTTTTTAAACGTTCCAGCAGCTCAAGAGGAGTTCTATAGTTGGAGATTGGCGTAGCATCATGCAGCTTGGGCCCACCGTCCATTTTCAATGCCAAAGAGCTTTCATGCAAGGCATAAGACAAAAACAGATTTTATTTGAAGGCTGCAATAACACAAGTTGGACTGAGTTGACCTCTTTTATTTTCAGTGCCAATCTCTTGGCTGTTGTATGCTTTTCTATATAAATTGGCTTTTCAGCCTTGAATTGATCCCTCTCTTGGTAAGACCAGACTCTGCCATTGGTGAGTTGTGTAACCTCTTCAATCAATAGAAAGATTGTACTTTCAGATTTCAAGTGTTGGCATAGTGTACATTCATTCAGCAATTTGCATACGTGGTAGATTTTTCTCCCTTCTCAAATTCTGATTCGTACTTAGTTGCTAGCTCATCATGTTATGCAGGTCATGTTTAGTGTTCTATATGTCTTTTGCTGAAGCTGTAAGTGGATTTAGGTGGCTGCAAAGTGTCTTGTATCAGACCTCTCTCCATCATTTTCCCTCATGTTTTGGTCATTGGAACGAACCTTCTCATGAAATATTTATGCATAGTGATCAATTGAAATCAAAGGTCTTCTTTTTCCCTTGTTTGATTCAGTGTTCAAGGTTCCAAGTAGAGTGGATCAACACTTTGGTGTATTACTGTCATTAGGTAGGATTTCCCTTTCAAGTTTCTTTCTCCCTTTTCCATGGTAGATTCGCAGCACATAGTAGAGATCCATTGATACTGTTGACCATTTTGGCCCTGCAGGCCAAAATCGGTCTCCTTCTTCCCCTATTGTTCTGAGCCAGTTCAAATTTGATTTGCACAAGTCTTTCGGCAAAAGGAGGAACTAGTTTAGTGGTTCGACATCGGGGTCCAATAGCATGATCTTTCCAAAAACTTTGAACTTGAACTTTGAACCATTGTTGGTTCAATGAGTTGGTTCAGTTCAGTTGGTTCAATCAGCCGGTTCAAGCAATTGGTTCAATCGGTTTGGTTCAACGAGTTGGTTCAAAAGGATGGTTCAAAAATTGGTTTAGGTAGGAAGGTTCAAAGGGGGTCTTCCAAAGCCTGAAGGACAAGTGCCCTTGCGGAGGGCAGTCCCAGACCCAAAAGTACCCTTGCGGAGGGCACTCAGGCGACAAAAGGACCTTTGTAACTTTTCCAAAAAACAAGTTTGGAGACCAAATAGCCCTTGCGGAGGGCAAGTGATAACCAAAATGGACCATTGCAAAAGTCCGAAGGGTAGCTTTGGGCTTAATTTGTCCTTGCGGAGGGCAGGGAACCTTTGCAGAGAAATCAAAAGGGTGATTTTCCTTCGAAAATGCTAAGGCAAAGGTTGAATTTCTTTTGCTCGAAGAAATTCAACCTTTGCCTTAGCATTTTCGAAGGAAAATCACCCTTTTGATTTCTTCGCAAAGGTTCCCTGCCCTCCACAAGGACTTTTGCAATGGTCCATTTTGCATTCCTTCGGACATTTTGTCCGAAGAAATTCACAAGGTAAAGAGCAAGGAATTCTTTCAAAAAAGTTCCCACGGCAAAGTGAGCAAAGCGAATTATTTCGGACAAAAAGTCCGAAGGAATTCACCCGACAGAAAGCGGTAAGCAGGAAAGACAAAGGAAAGTTTTCCTTCAGATAAAATGTCCGAAGGAATTCCTTCGGACATTTTGTCCGAAGGATTTGAAGAGCAAGGCTGCCGAAGGACCCCGAAGGGCAAGTGCCCCTGCGAGGGACTCTCGACTGCCAAAAGGAGGACCTTTCTCAAGGCCCGAAGGGACACCTTCCCTTTGGGAGATTCCAAAGACAAAAGCTGAAGGAATCGACCAAGGGGTGACGGGCCTGCGGACGTCAAAGTTGAGCATCATGGACTAGCCGTTGGGATCCAGACGTTCGATGATGTCCCCGCAGACGTCAAGTTCAAGACAACAAAATAGCTGTTGGCTTTCAAATGGCAATGGGTTCGCAGATGTCAACTTTACGACCATGAAGTAACCGTTGGTCTTTAAATGAAATGTGTGAACCCGAAGGAATTCAAAGGCTTAAGGCCAAAAGGAAGAGACCGCCGAAAGGGAGCCCAAAGAGCCAAAGAATTAGTAGAAGATAGCCCCCGAGGGCCAAAGGAGCCAAAAAAGACAAAGCCAGGAAGAGACAAAAGAGCCAAGTGCGGAAACGGACAAAACAGTCCAAGTGGCAAAGGAAGGTGTCAACTCAAGGAGTTACTCCAGTGGTTGACACAGTATTTGCCAAGTGGTCATCAAGGAGCGCAAACAGTGAACGGCGTGACCCATTTTTCTTCACTTTGCATTGATGAGCAGACAAACCGCGTGAATGCCTTGAAAGAGCGGTCTTGTTTGCAGACAAACGGCATGGCCTATGTTTTCACAAATGATGTTTAATGTTTTTAAACACCTAAAGTCAAAATCAGAGCTAACACAACATTCTCTTTCAGCGGCTTTTTCTTCCCAATGCTCTTAGCACACGTGGGCCACTTGTCAAAGGGCGCCAAAGCCTTTTTGAAAAGCGGCGCTTTTGCTTTCTTCTTCTCTATATATATTTTAGCTGCTCTTTGGAGAAAGAGATCTCTCATATTGTAAGGCGAAGCCTACCAGTTTTCACCTGGAATCAATAGAATACGCATTTTTTACCTCTATTTTGGTTGGATATATTTCTGAGTGTTAGCCATATGTTCAGTCATTTCTTTCCTAATGCTTTCACAGGGTTGATATCAACACACCTAGTATAGACAAATATCCATTCCTACAAATAACAAGAAGAGCTATATCTAGAGCGTAGAGGCAGAAGAAGGTTACCAGACAGTGTATTTTTCCTACAGCGCCTGTGGTAAGTTCATTTTCTGTGTGTTTCCATTAAAGCCTCTCTGTTAAGTTCTCTGCAGTCTGGTCTTTTTACCAGTTAAAGTGTATGTGTGTTCTTATGGTTTAAAGTGTGAGTATGAGTAGATCAAATTTGTTTGGTGCACACCAGCTTAAGTTAGGTTCTATTTTTTAGTAATCCTTCTCCTTTTTCAACTCCCCTCCATTATATATATATATATATATATATTAGCCACATTACTGAAATAACTCAAAGATGCATCAAAGGGAGCTAGCCCTTATCTAGAGACTCTCCCCTTAGTTTTGTCGGACACACAAGCAAGAGAGGAGTTTTCATTGTGATGCGTCGAAAACAGGAGCTCATCCTCCTGTCAAGGGTGCAATCCATTGCGTCAACAGTTTTTGGCACGTCCAGTGGAACATTTTTTAACACCATTTTTAATACTCAGCAAAGTTTCAGGATTGATGCTAGTCCTACTACAGTAAAATCAACCATTTTCAGCATCTGGCGACTCCACTGGTAAGAACGTCAGTCTCTGATCAAAGACCAGTCTGACCTCCTATGCCTAAAATCACCACACGGTCTGCTGCTAAGGGTGTCCCTTCTGAATTCATGGAATTGCCTGTAAACTCAAAAAAGCCACTGAGGTTTGAAAAAACTCATCCTTATTCAGCAAATCACTTTCCCAGCCCTGCTCTAAAATACACCTATGCAAGAAGGCCTCGGTTGAATCCTGTCATAGCTATGGCTTTACCTTTTGTGGCCTTTCATGGTCAGAGTCCTTTGAATCTCCTACGTTATGACCCAATTCCAAGAGTAGTTCTTAAAAGTGTGCCTCCCTTTAATGGAGAAGGGCCCATTACTGCTATCGAACACATCAAAAATATTGCTAACCTCTACAATATTCACAATGTCACTGAGAAAAACATTATGATCAGATTGCTGGCATTGTCTTTCAAGGGCAAGGTTTTGGATTGGTATGGGACTTTGCCCATGAATTCAGTCGATTCTTGGAATGAATTGGGCATCCTCCTAACGAACTGATTTGGGGAGAAGAGCGACCACCTCTCACTTGCTGAGTAACTGACCACTATGAAAAGAGCTCCACACGAATTCATGCAGGATTTCAATACTCATTTTCAGAAGACATGGGACAAAATTCGCATTCTGATAAGGCCGACTCTGAGCTATGCTTTCCTCTATTATTTGAAAGTGTTGAACAACGACATTGCTGTTATGATACAGTCCATGGGAGGACATGTGTTGCCTGCTGCTTATGACATAGCTATAGCGGCTGAGAATTGCCTGGTGCAAGCTAGAAAGATAGCCCCTAGGCCCCATATGCCGCTCTTTCCTGAATTGCTGCATCCAATTCAGACTGTTGCACCCACCTTGGCTCTTTTGCCTGGCATAGAAAAGTTGGCTGCTACTTCATCCAATGACCTCCATAAAGTCAACAACCTGTTACAAAGCGTAACAAATGAACTATTGGCTTTTAAAAGGCAGCAAGCTCAAGGCAATCGACCAAATCAAAGATATCAGTAGTATAGGCAAGCAAATAGACCCCCTTTCTAGAATTACAATCAAAGGCAGGGTCAGTTTGCACAAGCCAGACCTTTTCAAGGCTATAATCTAGGCACCCCTTCATCATCCAAGGCTCTAGCCCCTGCTCAAAACAATCTTGGACAAGAACAACCCAATTGCTCAACCATGGGATATGGTCAAGATCAAATAAAATGCTGAGTCACTACACAAATGCACAGGACAATTAGGGAGCTGCCCAATTCTCAAGCTTTGAGGCTTCAGTGCAACCCGGCATGGGCAGTAGTCAGACTCAGCCCGATTCTACTCTCATGAATCACCTAGAAGGTGAGTTCTATGCAGTCAATTATGTGGGTAGTGCAGATAATCAGGGCGACTATGTCGCAGCCAACACAAGGTCCAAAAAGAGAGCAATGGAAGAAGCTCAAGCAACTACTCAAACGTCAGCACCACCTTCTTCATCACATGTAAACCAAAAGGTTCCAAACTTCAGACCGCCGGTTCCACCTTCAGCTCCTCGGCCTGCGCCTCAGGCTGCAAGTAATCCCAAAGAAAATTTGAAAGAAGGCAACCGTTGAGTCAACGTGGTAGACCAAATGAAGACGCTGCACATGAATATCTCTTTGTGGTATTCATTATCAATATCGGGACAAAAGGACATTCTGCAAAAAGAATTGCACGAGCTGAATGAACACGTTGTCCCAGCAAAAGCCGATAATATTCTGATGATGAATGGGCAGCCTTCCACATTAGGCCAAGTTAAGAAAGAGGAAAAGGTTCCCCTTTTTTATTTATCTTTGGTCATAGGAGATTTTTTGGTGCACAATTGCATCATTGACAGTGGAGCAAGCACCTCGGTAATGCCTAAATGCATAGCGGATAAATTGGGACTCAAATATGAAGAGATGACTAAGGGAGTCCTGCAGCTGGATAGAACACCAGCAAAGACAGTTGGAGTGGTCAAAGGTTTGAGCTTGACGCTACATGCCTGCTCGACCTTCTCAATTCCTCACGATGTGGTAGTGGCGGATGTCCCTCTTTACTTTGCTATTTGCTTGTCCAGGTATTTCACATCCAAAATAGGCGGCTACCTAGCAACAAACTGGTCCTATCTGGTTTTTAAAACCAAGTATGGGACTAAGGTTAAGATTGAATCAGAGCCACTCTACAGAGATTATCTAGAACCATACTCGCTCAAGGCGACAAATGTCAGCTATGCCATTATTGACCAGGAAGAATTCCAAGTGGATCAATCTCCATCCTTTGCCCTTGAAGGAGTTGCCGACCTGCTCTTAGACGAATGGGGAAGTGACAACTTTGAGCATGATCCTTACAAGTTCATAAAAGAGGCAGGCCTTGGGATTTATTATATGCACGAGGAGGGTACTTTTGTACCAAATTTGATGAAAGCAAGCCAAGAAAGCTCAGGTTTATGGCAGTTGTTCTTTGATGGCTCAAGAAGTAAGTTGGGAGCTGGTGGTGGAGTGGTGTTAGTTTCTCCTTCAAAAGAGAAATACTTTTCGGCTTTTAGTTTTCAATTTTCTTGCACCAGCAATGTTGCAGAGTACAAATCCCTCATCCATGGTTTGGAGTGGGCGAGAAAAAAAGGAATCAAAGAGCTGCAATTTTTTGGTGACAGTGAGCTGATTGTGAATCAGGTGAAGGGCCAAAATCTGACAAAGAATTCTTTGCTTAAGTCTTACAAACACAGGGTATGGGACTTAGTGGAGAGTTTCCTTGCTTTCAATGTTACCTCCATTCCTAGAGAGCAGAACGAGCAAGCAGATAGGTTGGCAGCAGTTGGTGCCCAATTTGATATCCCTAAGGAGATAGGCTGAGACCGCAGTCCACACCATTTGAAGGTAGTAATCCGGCCCTTCTGTGCTTGACAACATCACTAATTGGCAGGTATTTGACAACGACTAGCAAATAACACTCTTCTTGCAAGAAGAAGCTGAGTTTGCTGCTAAAAACCAGGCTAAGCTACAACAACAGTATGACAGCCAAATTGTTCAGCTGAAGAACAATAAACTTTCCAAAGGCTTGGTCACTCTCGAGAGTATCTTCAATGAAGATGACCAATTGAAAAGTGATAAGGCAAGCATTACAACGAAGGAGGAGAACTATGAGAAGGTTGAGATATTCAAGAATAAGCTGCTTGCACTTGGAAAAGTGTGCACGGACCATGAAAGGAAGGCCTTCACCTTGTTGTGCCAGGAGTTTGTTGATGTCTTCACCTGGAAGTATAACAATTTGAAGGGTTTCAACCCAAGTTTGGCCCAACATACCATTGAGCTGGAGGAAGGCGTCAAGCCGATCAAGCAAAAGCAAAGGCCTGTCAACCCAAAGATTGAGCCTCTCATGTGGAAGGAACTCACCAAGTTGATTGAGTCCAGGATAATATTTCCAATCAAACACTCTTTTTGGCTGGCCAATCTTGTTCTTGTCCAGAAAAAGAATGGGGAGATCAAATTATGCGTAGATTTTAGAGACCTCAATAGAGTCTCTTTGAAAGACCATTACCCTCTCCCAAGCATGGAGTAGATCCTTCAAATGGTGACAGGCAGTGAGCGTTTCTCCCTCCTGGATGGGTATTCAGGATATAATCAGATTTTGGTGCAAGACTGTGACCAGTACAAGACAGCCTTCACTACTGTTGACCATTTTTGAGCCAACAGGCCAAAATCGGTCCCCCCTTTTTTCCCTGTTGTTCTGAGCCAGTACTTTTTTGATTTTGCACAAGTCTAAGAAGTTTCTACGAACTCTGCAGGTTTTCTACGGACTCTGCAGGAGAAATTTATACGGACTCAGCAGTGAAGTTTTCTATGGACTCAGTAGGCAGAAACGAGTTCCCGACACTTAGGCGCAAAATGGATCATTCCAAGTACCCTTGCAGAGGGCAATTTAGGATTCAAAAGCCCTTGCGGAGGGCAGAGAACACTTTGCAAAAAGGCCACAGAGAAAAGCCGCAAAGGTAAGTTTCCTTCGAAAATTTGTTTAAGGCAAAGGAAGTACCCTTCGAAAAGGTCGTTTCCAATTTTTTCGAAGGGCACTTTTCAAAGGCAGTCAAAGAAGCAAAGGAAAAAATCCTTCGGACAAAAATTCCAAAGGAATTCGGAAGGGCCACAAACAAAAATCCTGCAAAAAGACTAAGGCAAAGGCTAGAATAATTTCTTCAGACTTTTTGTCCGAAGAAATTATTTTGGCCTTTGCCTTAATCTTTTTGCAGGATTTTTGTTTGTGGCCCTTCCGAATAATTCCTTCGGACCAAAAGACTGAAGAAATTCGGAGGAAGGCCGTGGGAGGAAAAGCCCGAAAGAGAATTTCTAAAGGAAAGCAAAATGGCGGGAAAATAGGCCACGGGAAAAAGCCCTAAAAGGAAAGTCTCCGAAGAAGCAGACAAGGAAATTCTTGCAGACTTTTTGTCTGCGGGAAAATGTCTGCGGAAAAAGGTTTCAAAGAAAATAGGTCGCCGAAGGACCCCGAAGGGCAGGTGCCCTTGTAGGGGACTCTCGGCTAAAACGAAGGGCACTTCTCCATAAGCCGAAGGGTCACCTTCCTTTCGGGAAGGTTCAAAACAAGAAGTCCGAAGGAAAGGGAGTAACAGAAGAAGCCGAGAGAAAGAGAAAGGCCGAAGAAAGTCCAAGGGGTGACGGGCCCAAGGACGTCAAAATCAAGCACGACAAACTAGCCGTTGGTTTTCAAGCAGTGACGGGCCCACGAGCGTCAATTTTAAGGCGGTGAAATAGCCATTGATTTTGAAAAGAACAAGAAGAGCCCAAGGAACTTAGTGACCCGCCAAAAAGATAGCCCGAGGGCCAAGGAGCCAGAAAGAGACAAAACCAGGAAGAGACAAGGCAAGGAAAAGACAAAACAGTCCAAGTGGCGAGGGGAGGTGAGTTATTGCCAGGTGGTCATCAAACGGCACAATAGTAAGCGACACGGCTTGCTTTCTCCATTTGGCATTTATGAGTAGACAAACCGCGTGATATCTGAAAAGAGCAGTCTTGTTTGCAGAAAAGAGGCGCGGTCCGTGCTTTCACATTAATGTTTGAATGCCAAAGTCAAGATCGGCGATTACACAACATGGTTCCAGCAAGTCTTTTCTAGAAGAATGACATCAGTAACAGTGACTTTCTCTTCTCGATGCTCTCAACGCACATGGGCCAGCTTGTCAAGAGCGCCAAAGTTTTTTCAAAAGAAGCGCCAAGTTCTCTTCTCTTTCTATATATTGTAAACTTCTCATTTTGAGAGGGATCCATTCTCTTAGCCCAAAAGGCAAAGCTCTGCCCAAAAAATCTCTCGGGCTTGTAAGGCAGAACTCTGTTGGATTTTACCTTGACTCAAGACTTAGCATTTTTACCTCCATTTGGACTTGCACTCACGCATATGTCTATGTTTTCTTTTTGTGTTAAGTCATTTTCTTTTATGCTTTTCATAGATCGATTGCAGCATGTCTAGTGCATTGTGAAGTTTCTTCTTTTGCAGGTCTGCCAGAAGTGTCTATAGCAGGAATATAGGTGCATGTGAACAGGCTGCCAAAGTGTGTCTCATAACACCTTTGATAGTTCTTTCTCCCTGTATCTCTATGGACCCCTGACTCACTGATACATAAGAGTTTTCCACATCAGATGAAGTGTATGAGCGCTTCTTCTTGGTGAAAAGTGTATGTTCGGGCTGAGTGGGTCATCTTGTTTGGTGTATCACCTTTTTAAGTTTAAGTTTAGGTTCTGTTTCAGCATCTTTCTCCCTTTTCATCCCCCCCTTTTTTTCATTTATTTGTTAGCAGTAGAAAATCCAGGGCCTAAAAGATACATCAAAGGGAGCTAGCCCTTATCTAGAGACTCTCCCCTCAGCTTCGCTGGTCCCACAGGTGAGAGGGGAGTTTCCATTTTGACGTGTGGAAGGCAGGAGCCCAGCCTCCCGCCCAGGGTGCAATCCACTGCGTCAACAACTACCAAATGGGAGACGTTTGCTTTTAGAAAAATGCCATTTGGACTGTCCAATGCTGGTGCCACTTTTCAACGAGCCATGGACATGGCCTTTCAAGGCCTGATAAATAATATTGTGTTGGTATACCTTGATGACATGACAGTTTTCTCTAAGGAGGCAGGCCAACACATGAAACACCTCAGACAAATCTTTGAGAGGTGTAGAGAGTTCGGTATCTCTCTCAATCCAAAGAAATGCGTGTTCGCTGTCCATGAGGGTAAACTCCTTAGCCACATTGTTTTCAAAGAGGCTTGACCATTGATCCAGAGAGAGTTCGCTCCATCCTGGAGCTATCCTTGCCTAAACATAAGAAGGGCCTGCAGACCTTCTTCAGCCAAATAAATTTCATCCGGAGATTTATTTCGAATTTTGTGGAGGTGGTCAAGCCATTGACCTCTATGTTGAAGAAGGATGAGAAGTTCGCGTGGACAGCACAAAAAAAGAATAGTTTTGAAGAGATCAAGCAGGCTATCACCCAGGCTCCTACCTTGATCAGTCCTGACTTCACCAAGGATTTCAACCTCTACACCTTCGAAAATGAAGAGGTAATCTCCGCCATGCTTACCCAAGCGAATGGTGATAACCTTGAGCAACCACTTGCGTTTTTTAGCCAAGGCCTAGAGGGTTTTGAGGTCAGGTATACATATGTGAAGAAGCAAGTCTTTGCAGTCATACGGACCCTAAAAAAATTCAGACATATGTTGTCCAACAGCAAGATTCACCTCATGGTCCCACATCCCCGCATCAAAAATTTCTTGACCAACCGTGATGTAAATGAAAAAAGAGCGGGATGGATCACTAAAATAATGGAGTATGACGTGGATGTCAAGATCACCAAGTTGATAAGAAGAAAAGGCCTATGTGAACACCTTGCTGCAGACCTTAAACAACAAAAAGATGACAGTTTGCTAATTCATGATGTAGCTACAACAGAAGAACTAGCTGTTATGAAGGATTGGACATCAGACTTGAGG
Source organism: Torreya grandis (assembly GCA_037957365.1). NCBI lineage: Eukaryota > Viridiplantae > Streptophyta > Pinopsida > Cupressales > Taxaceae > Torreya > Torreya grandis. Next base: position 1,775,601 of record JARHVA010001695.1, on the reverse strand, counting down.
CATTTCCTTCTCACTAGTGAGTGCCCTCAGGACCTTGATAAGACCAAGAGGATATATTTCAGACTCCAATCTCTCCCTTATGTCCTGATTGATGGAGTGCTGTTCAGAAGGGATCTATCAGGAGTGCTTTTAAGGTGCATAGACCCAAGTCAGGCCGACAAGATGCCGTCCGAATTCCATGATGGGCTAGATGGTGGTCACTTTGCTCCTAGGCCTATAGCTGCAAAGATAATGAGAGTTGGTTACTTCTGGCCTACTCTATTCAGAGACACCCATGCTTGGGTACAAAAATGCCAAAAGTGTGCGCTCTTTGATGGGAAGCAATGACTGGCTGCCATGCCTTTACAGCCTATTCAGGTGGAACAACCATTCATGCAATGGGGCCTTGACTTTATAGGGATGATTAACCCTCCCTCCAATGCTGGACACAAGTGGGTCCTGACTGCCACAGACTACTTCACAAGATAGGTAGAGGCTGTCGCTTTGAAGGAAGCCAATGAAAGTGCAGTCCTGGATTTTTATGAGGACCTGGTGGCAAGGTTTGGGATTTTAGCTACCATCATCTCATATAATGCTTTAGCTTTTTTGGGAACTAAAACAAGTGAATGGGCGTTGAGATATGGTATCTATCTTAGCACTTCGTCCAACTACTACCCATAGGGGAATGGGTTGGCTAAGTCCACCAATAAGAATCTGATCAGAATTATCAAAAGGACAATGGAGGAGAATCAGAGGACTTGGCATGCCAAATTGAAAACAACCCTGTGGGTAGATAGGGTCACTTCAAAGAGAGCAATTGGTAATTCACCATACACGCTCGTGTATGGAAGGGAAGCTAGCTTTCTATTTCACTTGAGTTGCCAGCCTTGGACCTTGCTCACCAGCTGCAGTTAGAAGAAGGCAACAGCATGGAGGTTAGGCTATGCGAGCTGATGAAGCTTCAAGAGACAAGGGACCAGGGTATGGCTTCTATGACCAGTCGCCAACAGCAGACGAAGAAACACTTTGACAAGAGATCTTCATCAAAAGGTTTCTCTGAAGGAGACATCTTCTTGAAATGGGATGCGGACCGAGCTAAGCCTGGAAAGCACGCGAAGTTCGACGCCCTATAGAGTGGTTCATACGTCATCACTCAGTGCAAGTAGCACAATGCATTCCAACTCTCCAAGTTGGATGGTGAAGAACTGTATATCCCAGTAAATGGGATACATCTTAAGCATTATCACTAAGCTCTTCTCCCATCATGTATATATTTTCCTTGTTTTTCTCTATTTTTCCTAAGTGCTTCTGCACATGTTAGTAGTTTTCTTAGTCTTGTGTGTGTTTTCATTTCCTTTTGGGGGTAAAACCTTCGTGATTGATTCTTGGATATCACACAGCTGTTGCTAACTCTTTCAAAGCTGCATCTCGACTCTGTGCCCAATGGACTTTGAGGCTATTGGTTTCTAAGCATAGCAGGCATGCTTCCCCTGGGAATCATCATTTTGTTGACCATTTTGGCCCTGCAGGCCAAAATCGGTCTCCTTCTTCCCCTGTTGTTCTGAGCCAGTTCAAATTTGATTTGCACAAGTCTTTCAACAAAAGGAGGAACCAGTTCAGTGGTTCGACATCGGGGTCCAATAGCATGATCTTTCTAAGAACTTTGAACTTGAACTTTGAACCATTGTTGGTTCAACGAGTTGGTTCAATTCAATTGGTTCAGTTCGGTTGGTTCAACGAGTTGGTTCAGTTTAGTTGGTTCAAGCAGTTGGTTCAAAGGGATGGTTCAAAAATTGGTTCAAGTCAGAAGGTTCAAAGGGGGTCTTCCAAAGCCCGAAGGACAAGTGCCCTTGCAAAGGGCAATCCTAGACCCAAAAGTACCCTTGCGGAGGGCACTCAGGTGACAAAAGGACCTTTGTAACTTTTTCGAAAAGCAAGTTTGGAGACCAAACAGCTCTTGTGGAGGGCAGGTGATGAGCAAAATGGACCATTGCAAAACTCCGAAGGGTAGCTTTGGGCTTAATTTGCCCTTGCGGAGGGCAGGGAACCTTTGCGGAGAAATCAAAAGGGTGATTTTCCTTCGGAAAGGCTAAGGCAAAGGTTGAAATTCTTCGAGCAAAATCCCCGAAGGAATTCCTTCGGACATTTTGTCCGAAGAAATTCAAAAGGTAAAGATCAAGGAATTCTTTTGGAAAAGTTCCCGCTGCAAAGTGAGCAAAGCGAATTCTTTCAGACAAAAAGTCGGAAGGAATTCCTTCGGACATTTTGTCCGAAGGAATTCACCTGACAAAAAACCCTGACAGAAAGCGGTAAGCGGAAAAGACGAAGGAAAGTTTTCCTTCGGACATTTTGTCCGAAGGATTTGAAGAGCAAGGCCGCCGAAGGACCCCAAAGGGCAGGTGCCCTTGTGGGGGACTCTTGGATGCCAAAAGGAGGACCTTTCTCAAGGCCCGAAGGGACACCTTCCCTTCGGGAGGTTCCAAAGACAAAAGCCGAAGAAATTGACCAAGGGGTGACAGGCCCGCAGACGTCAAAGTTGAGCATCATGGACTAGCCGTTGGGATCCAGACGTCAGATGACGTCCCCACAGACGTCAAGTTCAAGACAATAGAATAGCCGTTAGTTTCAAATGGCGATGGGCGCGCAGACGTCAACTTGACGACCATGAAGTAACTGTTGGTCTTTAAATTAAAGGCGCGAACCCAAAGGAATTCAAAGGCTTAAGGCCAAAAGGAAGAGACCACCGAGAAGGGAGCCCAAAGAGCCAAAGAATTAGCTAAAGATAGCCCTCGAGGGCCGAAGGAGCCAGAAAAGACAAAGCCAAGAAGAGACAAAAGAGCCAAGTGCATAAACAGACAAAACAGTCTAAGTGGCAAAGGAAGGTGTCGACTCAAGGAGTTACTCCAACGGTTGACACAGTATCTGCCAAGTGGTCATCAAGGAACGCAAACAGTGAATGACGCGACCCATTTTTCTTCACTTTGCATTGATGAGCAGACAAACCGCGTGAATGCCTTGAAGGAGCGGTCTTGTTTGCAGACAAACGGCGCGGCCTATGTTTTCACACATGATGTTTAATGTTTTTAAACACCCAAAGTCAAAATAAGAGCCGACACAACATTCTCTTTCAGCGGCTTTCTCTTCCCAATGCTCTCAGCACACGTGGGCCACTTGTCAAAGGGTGCCAAAGCCTTTTCCAAAAGGGGCGCTTTTGCTTTCTTCTTCTCTATATATGTTGTAATTGCTCTTTGGAGAAAGAGATCTCTCATATTGTAAGGCGAAGCCCTGCCAATTTTCACCTGGAATCAATAAAATATGCATTTTTTACCTCTATTTTGGTTGGATATATCTCTGAGTGTGTCTGAGTGTTAGCCATGTGTTCAGTCATTTCTTTTCTAATGCTTTCACAGGCTTGATACCAACACACTTGGTGTAGACAAAGCTCCATTCCTGTAGATAACAAGAAGAGTTGTATCCGAAGCGCAAAGGCAGAAGAAGGTTTCTAGATAGTGTGTTTTTCCTACAGCGCCTGTGGTAAGTTCATTTTCTGTGTGTTTCCATTAAAGCCTCTCTGTTAAGTTCCCTGCAGTCTGGTCTTTTTACCAGTTAAAGTGTATGTATGTGTTCTTATGGTTCAAAGTGTGAGTATGAGTAGATCAAACTTGTTTGGTGCATCACCAGCTTAGGTTAGGTTTTGTTTTTTAGTAATCCTTCTCCCTTTTCAACTCCCTCCCATTATATATATATATATATATTAGCCATATTACTAGAATAACTCAAAGATGCATCAGAGGGAGCTAGCCCTTATCTAGAGACTCTCCCCTCAGTTTTGCCAGACCCACAGGCAAGAGAGGAGTTTCCATTGTGATGCGTTGAAGACAGGAGCTCATCCCCCTGTCAAGGGTGCAATCCATTGCATCAACAGATACATCTTACAGGAACCAGCCTTCTCTGGAGGTTCTTCTCACCATTGAGGCACCCACCTTCATGAGAAGATCCCATTGTTTCAACTGGAGAGAGGATTGGCCATTTCAGAACGTCTTCGATTCAGGGTGCAACTTCAGGTTGACAACAGTTAGGGTTTGATAAAAAAATCAGAATTTGTATTTTATTTCGAGGTTTTGCAGTGGTTTCCAAAATTGCTAAATTCTACCCTAAAAGGGACATTTCACCACTTTTGAAAAAAATTTACTCATGTAATGTAGAATTTGGAGAGAACTTCCTCTTGGGGAAAAATGATGAGATTTGTTCCTACAAAAAATTCTATTATCATTTTCAGCTTTTAGCTTCTAGATTTTTACTTTTTTCTTGTGCTTGGAATTATCCAGCCAGCATACACCCCCTTTATGCATCTATATATTCCATGCTAATGAAGACTGTAAACATACATTTTGGTCACGTTTTTCTTTGCTTCTCTACTGTTGATGTGTGTTCCTTTTCTGATTTCTATTGTGCATTCTAAGCAATTTATTTCACCAATTTAAATGCAATGATCAATGTTGAGAAACTCGCTACTACCATTGTTAGCTTTTGACATCAACAATATAGTATGTCATAGAATTCCCTAATTTTGTCCTTAATTAATTTTTCCTAGTCAAAAGAGAGAAACTGACTAGTAATGGGGAATTCAAAGAAGTCATTTAATGATATTTATATATATTGAAGGAGTAATTTTAGGGTGTTGTGGCATAAATTGTCCCAATCAATTGCTCCATTTTGACTCATGCTACATTGAATGTCAGGTCGTCTACACAGGAGTCAAGAGGCATGTTTATAATCAAATTGAAAAAAATCATATTAACTATGATGATGTCATAATGAGTCATAAACAATGCCATCAACCTTTTCTTGGTCTAACAGTTGTTCCTTGGCTCATTCATGTCTCAAGTTGTCCAAAGGTAGTTTAAAAATTACTGGCATTTGCAGTAAGACTTCGAAAATTTAATAACTTTTGCAATGAAGGCTACCATGGGTCATTATAATATTCCTCACCCACAAAGAATCCATAAGCTTGTACTTACTGCACATTCAAAAACGTCACTTAGTGTTCATGAGATTCTAAGAAAACCAAAAGAAGGCATGCATAATTATTTGCATAATCTATTTAGATCCAAAGAATAATTTTGTGATGCATTGCCTTAAAGCTTTCAAAGTATCTCTTATGCGAATCCATCACTTCTCTACTTTAAGATTAAAAGAACATCACTATATTTATTCACTTTTTATCTTATAGGAAAATAATGAGCATCAGTAAAATAATATGCATCAGTAATGTGTAAATTAGCTAGACATTTCATTAAATTGCTTACGTACTACATGTTTTTCATATTATTGTATTACATATGTTGTGCATGCACAAGTGCTGATCTCATGCACTTAAAACAAGTCTCCGCCCTAAAAAATTAAGAGGGGTCTTGTTGTTATCATTGGGCCAGGAGCACCACTTGAAAAAATTACTCTCGGATACTTCCAAAATTCTAACTAAAATGTAATATAAACTTATAAAACATTAGAAAATCAGAGTTTATAGGAAAAATTGAAGGTATTTAATTGGTTATAACAATGTCTTGATTAAGTAATAAAGCATAAAATATCACATAACTACAGCGAATTTAACAAGGAAAAATAAGAAACATATTGATAATTTTAAATTTTTGGATACTTTCTATGTATGTGTTAAATTAAAGTATCCGGAACATTATAAGATATTCTCCTCTTTTTAAAATTCCTCAAATCCGTCATACCTACAATTATGCCAAAAGAATAAACTAACATGTTTAACATGTAAAATAATAAGGAAGGCAATATTACATTAGTTAGTGAATGAGTAATGAACTTTTGATATTTTTGGATGATGGTTGCTACTATATCTGAAGAAAAATAAGATAGACAATAAATTGAATTGCAAGATTGAAGTATTTCAATTTTCCATAATCACTGCACCACGTGATGACTAAGAAAAGCAAAAACTTAAAAACAAAAGATAAGGCTCGCTGGATTTCATAGCTTTTTTATTAAGGTTTCACCTTCTTATAGCTAAGTACCTTGATTTTATTTAAAAGATTAATAATTTAGAGCAACAAAATGAATATGAATTCTAAAATTCATAAGTCTACCCAACTTCTCAATTTCCTTGCACCTAAAGGACAAAGCCTATATAGAATATTCAAAAAAATCATGCTCAAATACCTTTCTATTTCTCATTACCAATATAGTATAGATGAATATATAAAATTTCGATGAAACACAAGCAAATGTCTAGAATAAGGAGATAGATACTTACAATTTTAATAATTTACTCATGTTTGTATATAGACTAGGAATTTCACTGCTAGTGAAGTGATTGTTATCAATTTGCCTGCAGAACACACAGTTTAGTGGTAGGAGATTATAAGTAAACTGAATTTTATGTATAATTCTGTTAAACTTTGTTCCCCTTTGTCATCTTATTTCTAAACCAATTAAAGGGTAAATACTTAAAAAAGGCAAGAAGGAATTAATTTTCTCCACAAACAAACAAAAAAATTCAAAATATAAAGCAGAAATAATTTTGAGCATAAATATCAAAAATGGTTCCATAAATTTGTTTGTACTTATTGAGCTACAAGAGATCACTGGTATACTCAGAAATTCACCGTCTTTATCTTTAAAAAAAAGTAATATGCCACAAACTAAAAATCTCCCGTGGTCATATAATTTTGTAATTTGGAATCAAATTAGAAGCAATGTAAATGTTTTTCAGCAAAATAATATCTCTATATTACCACTTGATTGAAGACATAGCATATATAGTAACGAACATGTTTTGGCATTCTTTATTCCTCTATATTGGTGAAAGTTAAAGAAATGCAAACAGGAAAGGAGATCATCTCAACATACTCTTTTCTACAGGGTAGCATGCATGTAGTATGGAAGATATAATGAAGAAAATAGTTCCTTTTATGAAATTATATTTTCCACTCATTCCTAGGACATTCACTTCTACATTGCATAAAGGGGTTGAGCATCACGAAAAAGCATACATAGGAGCTGAAATCAAATGGAGGGAGAAGACACTCATACTTCAGAGAAGAACTAGTTCACACAAGCTCATATCCAAGGTAGGTATATGGATGACCACTAAGAATGGAGCAGAGGATATGTTTGTTGTACACCCCAAGAGCAGTAGAAACAAAAAAGCATTTCATCGTAGAATGCCTGACCTACAAGGACATCCCCGAATTGAAAAAATTGAGAGTGTACTTCACATTGAAACCATTTGAAGAAACGAGAATAGAAATGTTAGGAGAGCTGCTGATCGAAATCAATAGGAAAAGGAACAACCTTCTTAAAGAAACAATTCGTCCCTCAATATCTGAATCCTCGGGTGGTTGAGATAGTTGTAGCAAATTGTGGTTCTGTAGACCATAAGGTCTCATGGATGTAATAAAAAATATTTTATTTCATATATAAAGGCTCTTACAACAAAGCCAAAATGGGTAAAAACATTCAATATTGCCACAAAAGAAAGCAAAATTTACCCTTGAGATTCCCAACTCAAGGAAATATGTTTATAGCATGAGTTTCTCATAATAGCCACTCTAACTTTGCCTACAAGCCAATTCGAGGGCAAGTATTAGGTCCTCTGGTTCTTGTATTAAGAGTCAGCATGTAGCAAGCATGGCTAAGTTGATGTTAGGAGTTCCAATCCACCCATAAGGGTGATTAAACACCCCTCTTTGTAATAACTACGTTGTTTGGATACGGGTACGGGTACGATTCGGGTACGTCATTTTTCAAAAACCTTGATTTGGATACGCCGTGGGTACGTCTCTCTCTCTCTCTCTCTCTCTATATATATATATATATTTAAAAGAATTTTAAAATTAAAAATATTAAAAATAAAATTTAAATACTACCTAAAGATATAGTAAACTGTAAATTTAAAATAAAATATAAATTATAATATTAAAAATGTAAAAACTTTTATTTTTAAATAGTGTTTTTAGCATATATTATATTTTATTTTATTTTTAATAGTTATATTATATTAAATGAAAAATTTAAAATTAATTAATTTGATCCCGCTTTAAGGAGAAGGAAACATGGTTTCCCTCATCCTTTCAGTATTTCTTTCCCAATTTGAGTATCCGATTACGATCAAGCTCGTTGTTCCAAGTGCAACTCGTTAGATCGACCCAGCTCGGGCTCGAGTTGTGCAAATCGCACTGAAATGGCAACTCTGACAGCATTCCGAAGGTCCACTCCCGGAACCATCCGCAAAAGCGTAAACCGAACTGGCAAAGGGTGGCTAGATCCAATAGTTTCGGAGAATAACTCCAGGGACAATCAGAAAAAGCCAAAATACATGTAATCAAGTCTGTTACTGGGTGGGTGAGTTGGGATTCGGGCATCGACAATCCTAACCATAGTCACAAGGTTCGAGTTCGAGTTCGAAGAGGATAAAATTCGGTTCAAGTTCGTCAAAGAATAAAGTTCGAAAAAAAGTTCGCCATTAAATTCGAATCATTAAAATATATATATATATATATAAAATTAAATATAAAAATTAATAACAATAAAAATTAAAATAAATAAATAGATAAAAGATATTTAAAAAAAAAATTAAAATCATAAACTTTGTAAATAACAAATAAAACATTAAATAAATTAAAATATAATTACAAAACATAATATATATATATTAAAAATTAAAATAAATAAATTATTCATTAAAAATAAATTGATAAAACATTAAAAAAAAATGAATATGAAAAAAGTAAAACAAAACTACAAAACTTAAAATAAAAAAATTTAAAATACATGCTTAAAAATAAATATAAAATACAAATAAAAATTTATTTAAAAAACAAATTAAAAAATATAAAGATACAAATTTAAAACAAAAGAAAAAACGTAAATAAAAATAAAGATCTACCTCCCGCTGCTTCGGCTGCCGACGTCAATGGCTGCCACAGACCTCTCGCCGACACTCCACGCTCGCTTTTTTCTGAGTTTTTTTTTTTAGTTTTTCGCGACAGCCACCGGAAACTTTCGGGACGCCTCGGGTACGCCCGAAATCATCCCGAAGGCGCCCGCCGGCATGCCGGACGTTTCCGGCACGCCGGCGGGCGCCTTCGGGACGCCTCCGGGTGTCCCCGGGACGTCCCAGTGCCGAATGCGCCTCCGAACAGGGGGCGTCGGGCCGGGGGGCGTACCCCTGCAACACAGTGTAATAAATCATGAGGAGCACTCATTTATTTTATACCTAAGTTTCACCTACACTAGGACATTTTCTAAAGAGGCCTAATGAGAGGTGCTTTAAGAATGTTAACGGTCTAAATTGTAAGATATGATTGGCATTAAATGAATATAGTTGATTATGGAAGGCCAATTAAAACAGGTAGAAACACTTGAAAACAAATCCATGATCATAGGTCCAAGACTTGCTAATCGACCCCATGAGGGGCCTACAGAGACAATAGAAGGGGAACCTATCATTAAAGTACACCACGATAATAGATAACAATGACATTGCCATTAGAGAACGCTCACAATATAGAAAGCAAAAAATATAATCCTAAAAAGTACTTCAGTTATTCAACATTCCTTTGATTTTTTTTGCAACAATTAAACATTGCTGCTCTTAAACTAATACTTCTTGTATTTAAATAATCTTGAAGAGAATATAACTACTATATAATAAGAATAAATTCAATCTTAGAGGCACTTGGAAAATTCATCAAGATTTTAGACTAAAAACTCTAGATAGACCATAAACTGCACATTTGGATACAAGTATTATCATTTTCAATATGGGTATTATTACAATTTGTGTGACATCTATACCTACACACACAAGATTTTAATTTATTAATGTATATGTGGTTAAGTGGTTAATTTTCTATATGTGGTTGAGTAGTTATATGGTTGGGAACAATCACAACCGCCTTGCAATAGTATCATCTCCTATATTAAATGTGCCTTCAGTATTCTCAATGGTTCCAATACACGATGTACCTTTCCCTCCAAACTTTATACATTCTCTTTCTCTCTCTTTTCTCTTTAATCAATTAATAACATTGTTATTACAACAAGGAATTTGAGGTCGAGAACAAGAGCCAAATTCATGGAGAGCAGTCTGAAATTGATTGGAGATTTTGAAAGCAGGAGATCATGAGGACTTTCGAATTACAAATTGTAGTTACAATTGCAAAGGATTTGGAAAGTAACCCATGAGGAATATGAGAAAAACACTAGGAAAATGGTACTTCTGATCTTTGAAAATTAAATAAAAAATTTCTAATTCTGATTCTTAACATTTTTGTCATTTGTAAAATTTATGTTCTGCAAATAATTCTGAAAAATCCCTTTTCTAACAACTATTTATTCTAGAAAATTCTAAAATATTTGGTTTTATATACTTCGGAAAACCTTTGAAATTTTATGTGTTCTATAAATTCTGCCTCAGCCGGAAAAACAATGTATAAACCTGTGAACCCAGTCAAACTGTGTTAATGGCTAACATTCAGAACCTAGTTTTACCTTTGTCGCAAAAATTCACTTATCAAAACAAAATGTTTGGGGAAACAAGATACTCAAATTTGTGACTATTGGGATTGTGAAAAAATTATCATAAAAAATAACATAATACCTACTATCGATTTTGATGATTATGCCAAGCATCATAAGGAAGAACTTTTGCTTCTAATATTGTTTGTCTGATGACTTTATCTTAGAGGTCAAAAATGGAACATTTGCAAGAGAACTTTGGGAAATCCTTAAAAAAAAGTCTCAAACATTTGAAAAAGGTCATGTGTTATGACGTGGTTGCCCTGGTGATAAACAGTTTGCCACCTTCCTTTAAGTCCGTTGTCAAGTCCCTGAATTCTTAAACACTCGCATTTGACAAGTTCATTTCATATCTCCTCTATGTTAGACACTCTAAAAGTGCAATTTCCACTCAATACAAAGGCAAGGGAAAAATAAACTAAGAATCCTCACCGAAACTTTAGTTATGATGTTATTATTGTCATAAAGTTGGGCATATCATGAAGGATTTCTAGAAAAGACAATATGATCTCTCTCATCCTAAAAAGCCACAGACTCAGGCAAATGTGGTAGAAGTTGGTAAGGAGCATGATTTCGAGGAGGAATAGGCCTTCATGGCTTCCTAGGACAACAATGATGATATCGATTGTTGGTTCCTTGATTCTTGTGCATCACTCATTTCGTCTGCCGCAAGGACTGGTATGTAAAACTTACACGTAATTCCAGTTATTGGAATCAGTTTCACTAGACAATTGATAGTCACGTGCAGTAGAAGGCATAGGTGATGTTCATATTGTTTTGAATGATGTTGCAAAAATTTTAGTTCATGATGTTAGGTATATTGCAAAAATGAACCAAGAATATGTTGTCAACTAGCCAACTTACAAATAATCCTAACATTGTTGTGAATTTTCGAGTTAGAAATACATTGTCTCAGATGTCAAGCAAGGCAGAATGGTTTCCTTTGGAATCGAGCAAGGAGAATTGTATTAGCTAGTTGATCCTCCCACAACCAACTTTCAAGCACTTGTTGTGGAGGACAACAATAGCATTCTCTGCCACGAAAGGTTTAACTGTCTAAATTTTCAGTATTTAGCCACACTTAGCCAAACTAATATGGTTCAAGGGTTGCCTTCTATATAGGAGAAGCAAAATATGTGCAAGATGCTCATTTGGAAAATAGAAAATAAATCCTTTACCTACAAAATATGCGTAGTGTGCCAAAGGGGTTCTTGATCTCTTTCATGAAAATCTATGCGAACCACCATGGAAATTACCAACTATTCTAGGGCAAGGTATTTTCATATTTCCTTCCTTTAGTTGATTTCTCACAAAAAATACGAGTCTACTTTCTAAAGAAGAAATATAAATGATTTGGTGTCATTGTTAAATTCAAATCACTAGTAGAAAAGTAGACAAGTAGATGTATAAAACCTCTAAGTTCAAATAATGGAGGAGAATTTACGTCCAAGCAGTTCAAGCCTTCAAGGTTTACTATAAAAAGGGAGGGATTCATAGAAAATTGTCAGATTTATACACCTCTCAATAGAATGGGGTTGTTGAAAGGAGGAACAAGACTATTAGGGAGATGGTCCGGTGCATGATTCACAATAGAGGTGTGTCATATAGATACTGGGATGAAGGAATTCATATGGTGGTGTATCTCCTAAACAGAAATCCATGCAAAGCCTTGCAAGATGTTACTCCTAATGAATCATGGTCAAGACAAACATCAAAGGTAAATCATCTCCACATTCTTGTTTCAACTACTTATGTTTTGGTTCTTGATGGCAAGAGGAGTAAGTTAGATTCCAAAAGTAACAAATGTTTATTTGCTAGCTATAGTGAGTTTTCTAAGGCTCATAGACTTCCTGATGTTTCTAAAAATAAGTTAATCATTCCTAGAGATGTTGATGCAAAAAATATAAATTTCTTTTCTTGTAGTACTAACCAGCATGAAGTCACTTATATGACTAGAACTAGTGTTGTGATTCCATTGGAGCATGAGGTATCAAGTTCCAAGGGAGTAAGAAGGAATAATGTTCCTTATCTTGACCCACATTAGTCTTCAAAGTTGAAGACAAGTCAAGGTGAGGCTTGGCCACCACAAGTATATTAGCGGAAGAAATCTGAGTTGGCAACAAGTCAAACTGTAGTGTAGACACAATTGTCTCAGCAGCAGAGGCCTAAGTGGTATTATACTACAATGCAAGATGTACGGGAGGGTGATCTTCCTCAGTCAGAAGAACAGTCTTGAAGAGCAGTGAAAAAATTTTGGTTCCGATGAGCATGTTCATTTTACTCTTTTGCCAAACCTATTCCAGGTGACTAAACCAAAATCATTTTCAGAAGCCCAAGGAAAACCTGAGTAGGAAGTTGCTATGCAAGTTGACTATGATGCTCTGATGAAAAATCATACTTGGGAATTAGTGGATTGGAATCTAGGTAAAAATCCCATTGGATGCGAATGGATGTATAGGTTGAAATGTAAAACAGATGGTACTTTGGACAAGTACAAAGCATGTCTTGTTGCTAAGAGCTACTTGCAACATGAAGGTATAGACTACAAAGAGACTTTTTATCCTATTGTTAAGATGGTCACTTATCAGTTGGTTCTCTCCATAGCTGCCCAGTTTGATTGAAAGGTGTATCAAATTGATGGGAAGCATGCCTTCTTCAGTAGGGATTTAGACGTGGAAGTTTACATGGTACAGCGAGAAGGATACCAGGTACCAAGCAAAGACCATCAAGTTTGGAGGCCCATTAAATCCTAATATGGACATAAGCAGGCTCCACAAGCCTAACACATCAAAATTAATCACCATCTCCACCATTCCAAATTCAGAAGAATTATTTATGGTCTGAATCTCTATGTCAGAAGCAATGGTGATGACATAGTGATACTCATTGTCCATGTTAAAGATCTTTCCATCACTCGTAGCGTGGCCACTACACTTCAATGAATGAAATATAATTTATGTCTTGCTTGTGACATGACTGATTTAGGCCTCCTATGCTATTGTTTAGGTGTAGAGTTTTGGTAATTTGATCATAATATCTTTATGACAAATAAAATATGCCAAAGCACTCTTGGAGAAATTCAAGATGACAGAGAAATCCATCTCTTACAATTTACACCTATGGAGGGCAGGTTGAAGTTTTCAGCATGTGATGATTCGCCATTGGTCGATGAATCATTGTACAAATGGTGGGCAATTTGATCTATCTTACATCCACTTGACCGGAGCTATGTTTTGTTGTTAGCTAACTTTCTTGGTTCTTTTCAGAGCCAAAACTAGTTAATTGGCAAGCAGAAAAATGTGTTTTAAGATATGTCAACGGAACCTTTGACTTTGGCATACTGTATCAGATGTCAGAAAATTTCAGGCTGTCCAGACTTACAAACTCTGATTGGATCATTTCAGTTGATACTCACAGATCAACTAATGGTTACACTTTTGCCTTGAGTTCTGGAGTTGTTTTGTGGCAAATAAAACTGCAACATACTTCGGCTTTATCTTCCACTGAAGTAGAATACAAGGCAATTGTTAGAGCGGATTGCGAGGCAGTGTGGTTGCAGAGAATATTGGCTGATTTTAGACTGCATCTACTCCTCTCTACTATGACAATCAAGGTGTCTTAAAGTTGGCAATAAATCCAATTTACCAAGCGAGAACCAAACACATTGAGGTTCATCATCACTACATTCAACACTTGGTTGATAATGAAGACATTTGTCTTCATTACTATGCCACTCAAGAGTAGACCAATGACATAATGACTAAACCTCTTGAACCCATTCTCTTTGTAAAATCTAGAGATAAACATGGAGATGTTTCTCGTTTAGTCATTAAGAGAAGGTATATATGTATGTGGTTAGTGGTTGTATGTGGCTAAGTCGTTATATGTGGTTAAGTAATTATATGGTTGAACCAATCACAGTCACCTTGTAATTGTATCCTCTTCTATAATAAAAACATTGTGCTATAGTCCACATTGTACCTTTCCCTCTGTACCTTCTCTCTCTTGTCTTTAAAGCATTTAATAACATATTCTAAAATAGAACCTACCCATTATCACGCAACATTGCTAACCTAAGTTTTTGGTTCGGATTCGGTCTGATTTTTGGTTTGAAGAATGAATTCGCCAATACAGTGATTTTTTTTTGCCTTGGGTACAACCATACATATACATATATAATAAAAAATATAGAAATTCTAGCCTAATATTATATACTAGTGTTGGTTTATGTTATCTTTTTGATTTTTTTTACAACTTTAGGGTTTGAAAGTGCTTTTTAATTATTTTAAGTCTAATTGTGAAAAAAAAATTAAAAGGCAAAACCCTGCAGTTAGTCTCTAGTTCATCTGCGGCAGGGCAGGTTCATCATCAAAAGAACCCAGGCAAACCCGGGGCCAAATCTAAACCATACCCGAACCCGGTATGAATCGGACCCAAATCAGGGCAAGAGCGAATCAGTAACTTAGTTGCTTACCAAAAACCCACTAGTTTTAGTAAGAATAAAGAACATCACCAAACCACATCTAAAACATGGCATCCCTTGATGTTCTCACTATTAGTTCCTCACTAATTCGGGACTCCAAACAACTCATCTTCCCATATAAGCTCAATAAACAATAGTACAAGAAAAATAACAATACTAACAAGAAGTGTTTATTTAGGAGCGATCACTCAAATCACATATCAACCTCAAGGGACTAACAACAATGGATTGACTTACGAGCATATATCCTAGGGAAAAATTCTCAGGGCACAAATCGCTTACAAGGATCATCCAACCAATTGCTTATAAATGCCAACTACCTTGGAGAAATATTATGAGTGTCAACCAACAAACCATTAGTTAAATATTCCAAAGGGACAACTTATAGGAATTTGATCAGCTTATAGGCATCTAAGAATGGAACCAGTACTTGGCATCATCATGATACAACTTAGAGGCTTCGACCTACACACGCAGACAACTTATAGGCAGCAACAATTCATATGTAAAAGTCCATGCAATTGATAAATATGCTCCATAAATAGTCAGAAACTTGTGAGGCTTTGTCAATGCTAGTGACATCCAAGGAAATAAAATGGGCTTTTTTAGTCAATGGATAAACAAAAACATAAATAGGTTTTCCCTTCCACTCAAGGTAATCTTGTCACTAAGCCCATGCTCATAGATTACAATTCTTTAATTCAAACGGAGAGTGTTTGCAACAGGCCTAGACTTCTCACAGCCTCTGATTTATTCCTTTGACAAGCTTCAAAGGAAGCAACAAAAACTTTCACAGCTACTTTAAGCCCTCTCAATAAAATATATCCCTCACACTGTAATAGGTCTTAAAGAAAACAAGGTGTCCAGCATCGGAAGAAGGATGAAATTTTACTAAGAGCTCTTTTAATTTAGAATTGGATACAAGGTACGTGTAGCTACATAAAATTAGGTCACCTAAAAATGTATACATATTGTCCTATTTTTGTGTCTTTCCTCGGTCTTGTAGCATAGTACTAGCTTTCTCGTCTTTGACATATTCAGCTAAATCTCTCTTCTCTCCGCCGAGGTTCAACTATAGTATTTGCTTAAAGCTCAATCAGGTGGGATAAGGAAGATACAACCACATTATTTATCCGAATTTCAATGTTGAAAACCATGTAATTTTCTTACTGACTTTGATTGCTGCTCACTCAAATTCTTTTGTGATAAAAAAATACTTCATGCTTTGGCGGTCTATACGGATAATGAAATGTCATCCCAACAAGTATTGCTTGAACATTTGAAAAACATGCATAAGGGGCCAACGTTTCCTTATCATGTATAGATAAAAACAACTCTCTATTAATTAGTTTCCTGGTCTCTAAAGCAATTGACAGCTGATTTTGCATGATAAAAACCCCTTTTCTAGTACGTACTGAATCCCACTCCACTACACAAGGCTGTAATAAATTTATATGTTAGTACAGGGAAACATAACCACCTTCATTTGTTGAAATGAGATTGTTGTTTCCTTATGAACTGATTATTCTTTGCCTAGGATGTCATGAGGGCTCCAAAACTTCATATGAAAATCAACAAATGATACCCTATATGCTATCTAGCTCAGTCATAACACTGTCTTTACAAATGATTTTACCAAGGTACACAGATTCATTGTTTGCAAACTTACAGTTCGAGTCTTCTGCAAAAAGGAAGCAAAGCCAAAGGAATTCTAATATAATTTTTAAATGGTACGAATGCTCCCACACATTTCTATAAATTTAAATATCATCACAGAATATGAAAATGAATTTCCTCAAATAAGGCCTGAAATTCTGATTCATTACCTTGAAATGTGGGATGACTTGGTTAGCCCAAAATGTATCGCACAAAATTTTTAATGGCAACTAAATTGATTACTTCCTTATTCCATCCTATCTCAACTGTTGGAGGTTTTAAGAACCCATTGAATACTGTAGTTACTTAAGCAAATGGTGATAGATCAATGAGACAATGTTCCCCTTCGTGAGTGGCCACCAAGGCACTTCAGTTCATTCATTCTTGCACAAGAGGGAGAGGGTTATCTACTGTCCCTTGTTCACATTCAAGGCTACAAGGGCAGTCACACATTACCATTTTTATCTCAATATATAAAGGATTTGTGGGTACATATATTCGGAGAGACATTGGGAGTACCTTGTTTCCTCCCACAATTGTTCAGCCGAGCACTCTTATCCTAGGCCATTCTCTTGAGGACATCATCAGATTTTGCATTGGACCTTCTGTAATGATTAATGAGATGTTGGATTAAAATCTGCTGAATTTGATATGGACTAGAGCCTTGATCTCCATTGGCACCCTTCTCTTGGCTCTATGAACGGTTTGGTTTGGAAAGGGGACTTTATTTCAGAAGGTTTTTTTGCATAAATGGCATTGTTTATACCGAATTGTCTAGGGTTCACCCATTTGGATTCACCTCACTAGGATCTTTTGTTTCCTAGTTTTAGTTTTAGACCCCTTATTTTTGGTTGCAAGATCCCTTTTAGCACTCCTACTTCTTGGAGTATTTTGATTCCTATTGACCTACTTTGGTCAGTAATGGACATAAATATGATTTTGTTCTTTATTTTTAATAACAATACACTTGCAAAGTAGAGCACAAGCTAAGCAAACCATGTTAATGTGTTCGTTGTGTTTTGTAACATAGTGAAGAAAATAAACACATTGAAAGATGGAGCCAATATTATAAAAATCGCCAATCAATCACTTTTTTATTATCAATGGCAATTTGGTAACATCCCAATTTTTGTCCAAAAAAACACAATTGCCTTTTTTGGAAATATGCTGATTTTTTTCCTATGTTGCTGATACAGATATGGCTATGAGAATCAAACGTGTATATGGGGATTTTTTTAAGGGGGCTTGGCTACATTTTTGGATACAATCATACAAAATATATATAAAAATTTAAAAATATAAAAAATATAGCCATATAAGCAAATTAACCACATAATATGTGTAGAGGAAACAAAATGAGTTAAATAACCACAAAACATACTCATAATTCAATGCCGAATATCATAACATTCAATGGTTGAACTTAGATTAGTTTTATAACAAGTACATAATACAAAAGTTACAATGTATGGACGAAAATAAAGACAAATCAACATATTCATGATTCATTATATTTATTTTCGTCTTTGGCTACGATGTCTTCATCATCATGTGGTTCATTAGAACCACAAGGAGCAGCAGTGCCACTAACACTAGCTCCACTATGCAGGCCGTGTGAAGCACCGTCTAGCTCCGTGTCAAGCAATGAAAGGTAGGCAACAGAGGCATCCAAGTCAACAGTCTTTGGGTCCACATTCCAACACGTTGTTTCCCCTTCCTTGTAATTAGGTTGTTTTGTGTGAAAGAAGATGCAAGTTGGAATGCACATAGACCAAATCCTCTGCCTTTTTTGCTACCAAATTGTTGCGCTTAACTAAGTGGATAAAGCTATAGGTACCCCAATTCCGCTCAGTTGAGGAGGAACTTGCAACCTATTGAGGCAAGCCACAAAGTCAGTCAAAATTTATAAAAGTTAAAAGTTAAAACAAAACGTCGAAAATAAGGGTAGAGAGTTAAAAAAATTAAAATCTTACTTATGATAGAATTTTTATTGAAAGTGGTTGGAGGTGGGTGGATGCTTGCCCATGGAGTTACCACCAAAAGCGAGCTTCCTTCTTGTACTTGTCATGCATAGCACCAAGGGAGTGATCCATGGAGGATATGAAATGTGCAAACTTTTCCATAACTAGGTCTTCTACTTTAAGATTAGGGAAGAGTCTAGAGAATGTTGCCTTATATCCCTCACTAACCTCAACATCCCTATATGGTGCAACCCTCCTAGGCAAAGAAAAGATCTTTGTGCTGTGGTATTTGGGCATCAAGGCAAAAACAAGAAGATGCAATGGTGTGGTCATTTTGTTCCACCTTTCAAGGAGATGCGACTGCACTTCCTTGAAGAACCTCTGTAGGATCTTGTTCTTTGGCATTTATGATGGATCTAATGTTCTCAATCATTGAGTCAATTCCATCATAAAGCTCACCCAAAAATGGGTGATCCATATCCACATATCTCAACATGTTGATAATGGAATCGATAAAACTAAGCAAATACTCTACACGCACCCACCACATGTCATCAAGAATCCACCCTTTCACCTTTGTGGCCCTCTCACTATTTGTCTACCTCCATACATTTCAAAAGTTGTTGATAACCATGCTACTCAATGCCTTATGCACCTTGACAAGTTGTTTCAAGACGAGTGTGTGTGAGACAAACCGAGTCTCAGCAACCTAATACAAAATTTAAAAAAAAAAAAAAAATTAAATTCAAAAAAACAAAAACACTACAAATTACAAACTTACAAAATTAAATTAAAAAAAATACTTGATTCATAAATAATTAAATAAAAAATTACCTTCAACAACTGCAACTTCGAGAAGGCCACGAAGATGTTTTGAGACATCTAATAGTTGCTTATGAACATCTGGATATCGCTCACCTCCTCATAGACTTGTTTGATTTAGTCAATTTTTGTCCCCAATTTTTTTAACATAAGGTTGAGGGAATGAATAACACAAGGTGACCAAAATATGTGCCCATACCTTGCCTCAACTAACATGCCCACAGCTTTGCATTTTTTAGCGTTGTCTGTTACAACATAGACAACATTTTTAAGGCCCCAATGCCTCAATGGACTCTATCAGGATGTCAATAATGAATTATTCATCCTTCACTTGCCCCTCACAATCAACAACCCTCAAAAACATTTCCCCTTATAGACTCACTGTGACCATATTAACAAATGGCCTATTTGTCATATCTTTCCATCCATTGGAAATGATGGACACCCTTGTTTTGATCAATGAATCCTTGATGGGCTTCAATGCTTCTTCAACTTGTTTTATTTCTTTTGTCAACAAGGTGGGGCACACCTTTTCATAACCTGGGCCGGTGAAACCTTTAGGAGCAGCAGTGATAGATTGCACCATATCCTGCCAATATGGTGATCTAACAACATTAAACGACAACCCATATGCATAAAGACAACACGCAATGCTCTACTCCGCTATGTCCTTAGATGCATTTTGGAATGGCTTTTCTAATGGGACTGTATCTTTTGTTCTCTTACAATCAAGAGGTGAATCATCTTTCTTTGCGGCCATGACGGGGGTAGCAAGAAATGGGTGTAATGGGGTCCCCTATTAGCACAAGATGGATCAATAGAAGACAATCCTTTCTTTCTCAAAGGATGCTTCGATCTTTGCCTAGCAATGTCATTTGCTTCTTGCTCTTTGATGTATGCAAGGATCTTTGTTTGTGGCAAGCTCTTTCCTGGTTTTTCATTAATGCTTGGCCCACAACAAGCTTTGATTCTAGTATCAGGAAGCACACACGAGTTTTCACTTGATTATACGAGCTCTTGTATTGACAATTACACTCTAAGCAAATCCAAAATAAACAACCTCCACATGGGAGTTGTTCTAGCACCGTCACATACTTCCAAAGGGGCACTCGCAGATTGGTTTTGGAGGGTATCACTTGGCCCACCGAACTAGCACTTGCAGATTGGCTTTGGAGGGTATCACTTGGCCCACCGAACTAGCAATTGCAGACATTCCGGCAAATCCCTATAGCCCCTGGGAAAAATATAATAATATTGCTATTAAAATTTAAAACATTTTGCATTTGTTGACAGAATATTTAAAAGAATAACAAAAAAAAATTTACCTTGAATCGGTAATCTTCTTTGTTGCAAGCTCCTCAAACTCCTTGGTGCCAAATGGGTAGAGCTAATGGCGTAGGATTAGCAAAAGGAAGGAGTTTAAATCCTATGCAATTGAAAAAATGACAATGAGAGAACAAATGTGCAATGAGAGGTAAAAATGCAATGAAAGGTAAATGTGTTGTTTTATTTTGTTAAAATAAGTGTGAAAGTTGCTTTTAGAATTGAGAATCCACATTATTTTGTTTTTTATTATTTTTTGAGGTCCATGTTTGACTTTTCAAGCAGCGAAATTGAAACAAAAATTAAAAATCCCATTTTTATTGTGGATACATGGGGAAACGGGCAGGGTACATCTCTACCCTACGGGTACGGTCAGATATGTCTGCCCGTTTCCCCATCTATCGTATCCTAGAGTGTTTCGTATCACATCCTGGGGGTTAGCAGCAGTATCCAGTAATGTAGATTTTTTCCTTACTTTTTGTCATACATTTCAAATTGAAGTTCACCTACTATCCATAAGAGTTGAAGTTCCACGATGTACCATAACAGGTCAAATTACAATGCTCCATCAATTCTATTAGTGTCTTCCTTCTCAAGGTAAAAATGACATCATTTGCCTGGCCTATAAGACAATCCAGAGTGTCCCATAAGATGGTTCACAATTCTTGGTGACTACTTATTAACAAATAATTTGTGGGGTGTGATTATGAAATGAAAAATTACAAATGAAAAACTATATCCTATTTATGGTTAGTATTTACAGTAATGAGTATTTTGTACCAAATATCTATAATCAAGTATGACCCCTCTTTAAAAGTATTTATATCTATTTCTATATCAGATAAAAAAGGATGTGCAACCACACATAGTTAAACCACTAGAATTTTGAAAAGGTGGCATGGATAATAGTATATCTGTTTGACCACATGCTTGCTTATCTCTACATGTATCCTACATCTACATCTTATATTTATATCAATATCCCTTTTTTTAAAGTAAAACCATAGTCATAGTCCATCCATTGATTTCCCCATACGTGTTTGCCTTGTCTTGACTTCTACCTTGCATGTATATAGTACTTATTCGCATATATCCTCTATGATGTCTTGCATGCCACCTTGCATGTGTATGGTACTTATCCATATATGTATCCTCTATGATGTCTTTCCTTCTACCTTACATGTGTATAATATGTCATCTATAACATTGTACTATCGTATAAAGAAAGAAAACTTACAATATATGCAAATTTGGTATCGCCCATAGTTCAGGAGGAAGTTTGCCAGTCAAATTATTATTATCCAATAAGCTGCAAAGGAACAAAAGTTTTCAGTTTCAACAAAAAAGATAATAGCACTTTTGACTGCAACTAATCATTCTGGAACAAATACAAATGTAGGAAAGCCACCATATTGTTTGAGATAGTCTTTTTAAACAACTTGAATGTAACAGTGTCAGACTAATAATTATTGCATGTGCTAATTTTGCATCAACTAAATTATAATGCTCATGACTTACAGGTGTACCAAATTTGCAAGTCTAGAAAACTCTTTTGGTATCTCGCCACTGATTGAATTGTTATTCATATGGCTGCAGTCACAATACAAACTACTAAAATTGGCCATTCTGAAAGATATTCGCCTTTAACACCCTTCATGTTCACCTTTCTTTAAAAAGAGTCATTCATAAGTGAAAGAAATGCTTATCTTCAATAGTTTTCCATTGTAAAATTCAAAAATGAAAACTTGATCATAACCATGAGAAACTTACAAGTGCTTTGCTTTATTCAAATTAGCAAGAGACTTCGGCAGAGGCCCTGATATGTTATTCTCGTCAATTTGTATTCTGTCCAAATTGGGAAGATAACCGATCTCTTCTGGCAAAGAACCTGATAAAAGGTTTCCATTGAGGAGCCTATAAAATAGCAAATAAAATGTCAGAATTCAAATCATTTAAGATGGAGAAAAATATTCTACTCTTAAAAGGATACAACATTTTCCGGCGCATAAAAGGGTTCTCTTCGCTCCCATGGGAACCATATAAATTGTAATTTATGCAGCAATAAAAAGATAGGTGACATAGGTTATTGCTTCCACACTCAAACCTATGGAAACAACTTTTTCCCCCTAATATGACAATGTAAGGTGAAGTATTTATCTTATTGTTCAATTTTTAATGGTCTAAATATTGTTTTGATTCAAATAGGTCACTTTAATAATTGTTAAAGCACATGTGCAACATACAAAATGCTCACTAATGTGAGAGATAGTTCATAACAATCTACGTCTAACCCATCTTGCGTTGAGATTACCTTACACACATATAATAGATCACTGCTACTTGTCTTCGAGAGTAATAAAAAAACACTATACATATTTCATATTCAAGATTCTTATGGTTTCTCACTGAAATACAGGAAATATTGAATCTATCAAAGTAAACAGATAAGATTGGATTCCAGGAATCAAAATCGTAATCACGGAGCCTAAAAGAGGTTTTCCAGTAATTAAAATCTGTAACAAACTTAAAAACATCATAAGAAATGAAAGAAAGAAAAATGATCAAAAGATGGGACTACATTTGTTAGCTTTGACCTCTTGTTTTGTTAAGAAAATATTTCCTTAGAATGTGTACAAGCACCGGAAATGAATCACCAAGAGAACTATTTATTAGTTCCGTGATGCCACATATATGTAACAATTAAAGTCAGACAGGATACCTCGATTTCTATTTTTCACCTGTCAAGCTTTTGGAATCAACTATTTCCCACCATAACCCAAAGTAATGTGATTAGAACTTGGGAATGAACTTGGCAGGCTGAAGATTATAATTTGACACGACACTGGCAGATAGCCACTTAATCAAAAAATACATACAATATCGAAATTTTCATTCAGATAAAAAATTCAAGAAAAAAACTTGGTAATAACTGAGGAAGTTCTGGTAAACACAACTTGATGAGTGCTTGGGAATTTTCCACAACTTGGTTAGTGTTGGCCATTTTTTGGCCTACATACCAAAATTTTGCCTGAGTGTGAGAGGGTGGGCATTCAAGCAAGACTTCGGGTTTTACACAGCAGAAGACTTCGGGTTTTTTGGAAGGAGAAGTCTTCAGGTTTTACAAGAGACAACTTATTTCACTTTACGAGTAATCAGCAGTTGAAACCCCTCAGCAGAAGTAATCCGGGTTGGAAAACCCGAATTACTCTTGACAGTGCAAATCGGGTTTTGAGAAGTGCTTTGCTTATGAAAGTTTTATCAGCAGAAGTAATACGGGTTGGAACACCCGAATTACTCTTGACAGTGCAAATCGGGTTTTGGGAAGTACTTTGCTTATGAAAGTTTTATTAGTAGAAGTAATTCGGGTTTAGAAACCCGAATTACTCAGGATAGTGCATTTCGGGTTTCCCAGGGTGAATGACTTATCTCTTTTTATAAGTAACAAGCAATGAAGAATCTGAAGTAGGTCCCAGTGAAGAGTCCAAAGGATTCCTTCGGAATAATTGTCAAACACAGAGGAGACTGACATTTTTTCCGCAAGATAAAAGTCCAAATGAAAGAATAAACCAAGGGTCAATGGAATTCCAAAGGAAATGAACCAAACAAAGCCCGCAAGAAATCAAAGCGAAAAAACCCGAGGGAATAAAGAAGGAAAGATATCCTTCGGACAAAAAGTTCGAAGGAATTCCTTCGGACTTTTTGTCCAAAGGATTCCTTCGGGAAAAATGCAAACAAATCAACGAAAAGGGGCAGAAAATAATAAAGCCAAGGAGATAATAAAAGTCCGAAAGAAAACCAAAGGTAAATCCAGGGAGCAAGACATAAGAGCCAAAGAGAATAAAATCGGAAAAATTGGCAAGAAAGAAATCTGAAGGAATATAAGACCAAGGAGATAGCGAAAAAACTTGAAGATAATATATACAGGCAAAGCAGAATATCCGAAGAAAATCCGAGACCAAAGAAAATCCACAGATAAAAAAGAATATCTGAAAGAATTAGGCTAAGGGAATGGCCAGGAAATCCGAGAAAATATAGACCAAATTAAGACAAAATAATCCAAAAATTGAATCCCGTCAAAAATAGACACGAGCAAGTAGACCAAAATAAGAGAAAATACATGCGAACAAGGGCTATTTTTGGTAGGTTTCTAAGTTTTAGTTGACCCACAATTTGACTAGTCAAAGTCACGCTTCTCCAAACGTTCCAGCAGTCCGAGTAGAGCTCATTTATTGACTCTTAACGTGGATTTCCATGCAAAGAGAGGTGGGTGTTTTAACAAGCCCAGTCGTCCACTTTCAAATGCCAAAGAGCTAGTCTCTAATTTTAGACATGGCTCAATCGATCATGCATAAGCAAAGTCAAACGTTTGAGCCCACCATCCACTTTTCAACGCAAGGAATTTTCATGCAAGACAAAATAAACTTTTGTAAGGGCTGAGTTGGTTTGAGTTTACTCCCTTTCTATTTTCAAACGCCAATCTCTTGGCTTTTTGTAATGTTGACCATTTTGGTTCTGCAGGCCAAAATCGGTCTCCTTCCCCTGTTGTTCTGAGCCATCAGTCGTGGATTTGGTTTGCACAAGCCTTTCGGCAAAGAGATGGACCAGTTCAAAGATGCAAGGCTTTTACAAAGCTTCTTCGGACATTTTGTCTGAAGAAATTCACAAGGAAAGAGACCAAAGTTTGAAGGCACGTTTCCTAAAAGTATGAAAAAGTGGTTCAACGTCAGAGCTTTGAACATTGAACTTAGAAGGACTTTGAACTTGGAAATATTAAACCGTTGAACTGTTGAACCAATGTAGGTTAAAGCGGTTGGTTCAAATTATTGGTTCAAGCGATTGGTTCAAGCAGTTGGTTCAAGCGGTTGGTTCAACCGATTGGTTCAAGCAGTTGGTTTTACCAGTAGGTTCAATGATACATTAAATCCACAAGGGAACTGAGTGAACACGACTCCTTGTAGAACATAGAGTGTTGGACTTTTGAACTGTTGAACCATTGAACTCCGAAAAAGGGTTCAAGTTCAATCGAAGGGTTCAAAGTCATAATTGAAAAAACCCGAAATGGCGAGCAGATTCATCAAAGAGCGAAGGGCAAAGGATTCCTTCAGATTTTCTGTCCGAAGGAAATCCAGGGCGAACAAAGGCAAAAAAAAAATCCTTTGGAAACTACAAGGTAAAGGATCAAATCGGAAAAATCCAAATGCACATTCCTTCGGACATTTTGTCCGAAGGAATTCAAGAAGAGAAAGGGCCAAGACTCCAAAGAAAAAAGGACTAAGGCCTTCACGATAAGCTCCGAAGACAAAAATATAGCCCAAGAGACGAGTTGTAAGGAAAGAGACAAAAATAGTGAAAGCGTGACCACGCACACATAAGCCAAGCGCAGAAGAAGACAAAATAGTCCAGGTGGCACAGGAAGCATCGACAAAAGAGTTATTACTGCGGGTGAAACAGTCCTTAAGAAATGGTCACCAAAGGGCGCAAGCATTCAATGGCGCGGCCTTTTTTTCTTCGTTTGAGCATGGGTGAGCGGACAGTCGCGTAAGTTTCATAAAGAGGGGCGGCCTTGTCATTCAAACGACCAAGCATCCCATGCTTTTACAATGATATTTAATATGATTTCAATGCCAAAATCAAAACTGGGACTGCCGCAACATGGGCCACTCATTCTGAAAAGCGCCTAAGTCTTCCTTTTGATGATAAATATATTGTAACCTCCAAGTGAGGAAGAGATCTCTTATTTTTTGTATGGCGTAGCCCTGCCAAATTTTTCACCTTGAATCAATAAAAAGTGTTTTATCTCTATCTGGTTGGATATATCTCTGAGTGTGCCTGAGTATTAACCTTGTGTCCAGTCATTGTTCCATGATGCTTTCACAGGCTTGATACCAACACACCTGGTATAGACAAAGCGCCATTCTTGCAGGTAGTAAAAAGAGCTGTATCTGGAGCGCAGAGATAGGAGAAGGTTATCAAACAATGTGTCTTCTTACAGCACCTGTGGTAAGTTCATTTTCTGTGTCTTCATTAAGTCTTTTTGTTAAGTTTTCTGCAGTCTAGTCCTTTTATCAGGTAAAGTGTATGTATGTGCCCTTATGGTTTGAAGTGTGAGCAAATGAGTAGATCAAACTTTTTTGGTGCATCACCATCTTAGCTTAGGTTCTGCTTTAGTAATCCTTCTCTCTTTTCAACCCCCCCCCATTATATATATATTAGCAAATGTTACTAGAATAATTCAGAGATGCATCAAAGGGAGCTAGCCCTTATCTAGAGATTCTCCCCTCAGTTTTGCCAAACCCACAGGCAAGAGGGGAGTCTCCATTGTGCCACATGGAAGAGAGAAGCCCAGTCTTCTCTCAAGGGTGCAATCCACAGCGTCAACAGTTTTCGGCACGCCTGGCGGGACAAATTAGTTTTTATCCAAAGAGTTGAATTTTGGTGTGTTCTTCAACCAACCAGCATTTGGAGGCTTTTTCATCAACACCAATGGCAACTCCAAGTTGAATCAGCTGGTTAAGCAGTCCTAGTGCCATCAAGAAATCACATTTTGGTATGTATAATTCCATTGCTCAGAAGCATGGACCTTGTTTTCCTTCATATAACTTTGATCAAGCTCAGGTTGTTCATGGAATCACCTCAAGCAGCTGTCCTGGTTGCCCTTCACCTAGTGTAAAGGAAGTAACGCTGGAGTTTCAGAAGCAAGTGATGGAGATAAACAGATTGGAGGAGCAGGATAGATATCAGCAAGAACTTATGTATAAAGAGGAGTGCTTGTTTAGGCAAGCTCAGGCCTTGCAATCCATGAAGAAGGAAGTAGCAAAATGGAAGAGTCCATTTATTCAAGGTAGTCAGCCTTGTGTGCCTTCTCCCATTCCAAAGCAACCCCCTCCTATTCTAAAGAAAGCCCCCTCTTGTGCACCAAATTCTTTCTACCAGATAACACTTGCTCACTCTAGCTCATCTGATGTAGTAACCACCCCTGCTCTTAATCCCTTGCAACTAGCTTTCCAACATCAAAAGGTATTAGAGCAACCTCCCATGGAAATGAACCTTCTCAATTCCTTAGATTGTCAATCCTCCTTTGAAGGGAATACCATGAACCAACACGTCTCTCTTCTAGAAACTCTTCCTGTACATCAACAATTTCTTCCTAGTCTTCCTCGACCTCCTCAAGTCTCTCAACATGATGTCAAGATTCCAACTTGGAGGAGGGAATACCATGAAGCAGCTCAGAGCCTCGAAGAAGATAAAGCTGCTCCTACTCATGGTGATGCTTATGATCTCCAAGAAAATATAGGTAGAAAAATTGCAGAGTTGGAGTCTAGAATGAGATTCCTCAACCAAAGTGTGATGGACGGTTCAAATCAAACAGAAGATCCTATATTTGAACACACCCCATCTACACTCCTTCAAGAGAGCTATCAAGCCACATCTAATATAGATGAGGTGCTGGCCAAATGGAAGGAAGAGAATCATTCGATTCTAGCTCAAGGATTGCCTCCTCTTCCACATGAGTTTGTCCATTAACCCTCCACTCCATGCTTTCTCAAGGAGGAACCTGTTTTGAAAGAGGCAAGTGAAGAAGAGAGGATCCAATTTGCAGCTGATCAAGAAGCTCTCATGGATGACAATGAGGAGGAAATCATCATGGATGCTCCCTTTGAAGACATCATCAACAATGGAGAAGACACAGGGCATGCATACATGCGGATGTTTCAGCAATATGAAGAGGAAAGTAAGCATGGTGAGCTCTCTCCTCCCTTGTTTGATGAACTTCCTTGTTGCTTTGATGAGGAGGATGACCATGCCATGGAACCCAAGTTGGAGGAGGATCCGGAGGATGTCTTTGAACAACTAGAGACTGATTTTTGAGCAAGAAAAGTAGAGCACTGTTCATCTTGAGGAAAGCTTTGAAGAAGAGAACCTTGAACAAGAAGGTGATGTTCTGTGGGATGAGCAATCAGTCTGTGATCTCATTTCAGACATCACAACAGTCACCCTTATTCAAGAAAGCCATGATGAAGTAGAGGATCAGTTTGACAGGGTTTTCAATGAAGCAGAAGGGGACAAGTCAATCCATGATGCATATCAAGGGGCTTATGGTGATAAGCTAGAAGCCATTGATTTCTTGATGAAACACATCAGCATGAAGGGCCAGCATGAGGCAGTCTCCAAAGAGCAAAGTGAATACACAGATGTTGGAGACATGTTTGACCCTGATCCACTCGGATACAAGCCAATCAAGGTGGCAGGCAAGAAGAGCAAGTCACCAAATCTCCATTCCATTCAGTCACTTGTCTGGCACCATAAGTTTTCTTGCCATGAAAGCGACTTAAGAAGTTTTCCCATTGATTCAAGAGAGAGGCAAATATACCTGGTTAGCTGTACATAGTAGTTTACTTTCAGTTTTTCTTTCCCTGTTTTCCCTAAGTGTTGTTTGCATAGGTGTAGTGTTTTTTAGCCTTTGTTGTGTGTGTTTTCCTTTGTGTTTGAGGTAAAGCTTTGTTGGTTCATAGGTCTTTAGAAAGCTGTTGCTAACTCTTTTCAAGCTGCGTTCTGACTCCGTGCCCAATGGACTTTGAGGCTACTGGTTTCTTAAGCGTAGCAGGCATGCTTCCCCTGGGAATCACCAATTTGTTGACCATTTTGGTCCCGCAAGCCAAAATTGGTCTCCTTCCCCTGCTATTCTGAGCCATTAGTTGTGGATTTGGTTTGCACAAGCCTTTTGGCAAAGAGATGGACCAGTTCAAAGATGCAAGGCTTTTACAAAGCTTCTTCGGACATTTTGTCCAAAGAAATTCACAAGGGAAGAGACCAAAGTTTGAAGGCACGTTTCCTAAAAGTATGAAAAAGTGGTTCAACATCAGAGCTTTGAACTTTGAACTTAGAAGGACTTTGAACTTGGAAATATTGAACCGTTGAACCATTGTAGGTTGAAGCAGTTGGTTCAAATTGTTGGTTCAAGCGGTTGGTTCTACCAGTAGGTTCAATGATACATTAAATCCACAAGGGAACTGAGTGAACACGACTGTTTGCAGAACATAGAGTGTTGGACTTTTGAACCGTTGAACCATTGAACTCCGAAAAAGGGTTCAGGTTCAATTGAAGGGTTCAAAGTCATAATTGAAAAAACCAGAAATGGCGAGCAGATTCATCAAACAGTGAAGGGCAAAGGATTCCTTCGGATTTTTTGTCCGAAGGAAATCCACGGCGAACAAAGGCAAAAAAGAAAAAATTCCTTTGAAAAATACAAGGTAAAGGACCAAATCAGAAAAATCGAAATGCACATTCCTTCGGACATTTTGTCCGAAGGAATTCAAGAAGAGAAAGGGCCAAGACTCCAAAGAAATAAGGACTAAGGCCTTCACGATAATCTCCGAAGACAAAAAGATAGCTTGAGAGCTGAGTTGCAAGGAAAGAGACAAAAACAGTGAAAGCATGACCATGCACACATAAGCCAAGCGCAGAAGAAGACAAAATAGTCCAGGTGACACAAGAAGCGTCGGCAGAAGAGTTATTACTGCGAGTGAAAGTCCTTAAGAAATGGTCACCAAAGGGCACAAGCATTCAATGGCGCAACCTGTTTTTCTTCGTTCGAGCATAGGTGAGCATACAGTCGCGTAAGTTTCATAAAGAGGGGCGGCCTTGTCATTCAAACGACCAAGAAACCCATGCTTTTACAATGATATTTAATATGATTTCAATGCCAAAGTCAAGATTGGGACTGTCACAGCATGGGCCACTCATTTTGAAAAGTGCCTAAGTCTTCCTTTTGATGATATACATATTGTAACCTCCAAGTGAGAAAGAGATCTTTCATTTTTTATATGGCGTAGCCCTACCAAATTTTTCACCTTAAATCAATAAAAAGTGTTTTACCTCTATCTGGTTGGATATATCTCTGAGTGTCCTTGAGTACTAACCTTGTGTCCAGTCATTGTTCCATGATGCTTTCACAGGGTTGATACTAGCACCTCTGGTATAGACAAAGCGTCATTCTTGCAGGTAGTAAAAAGAGCTATATCTTACAGTGTGTCGTCTTACAGCACCTGTGGTAAGTTCATCTTCTGTGTGTCTTCATTAAGCCTTTCTGTTAAGTTCTCTGCAGTCTGGTCTTTTTATTAGGTAAAGTGTATGTATGTGCCCTTATGGTTTGAAGTGTGAGCAAATGAGTAGATCAAACTTTTTTGGTGCATCGCCATCTTAGCTTAGGTTTTGCTTCAGTAATCCTTCTCTCTTTTCAACCCCCCATTATATATATATATATATTAGCAAATGTTACTGGAATAACTCAGAGATGCATCAAAGAGAGCTAGCCCTTATCTAAAAATTCTCCCCTCAGTTTTGCCAAACCCACAGGCAAAAGAGGAGTCTCCATTGTGCCGCATGGAAGAGAAAAGCCCAGTCTTCTCTCAAGGTGCAATCCACAGCATCAACATGTAATTTTTTATATTAATGGCTTTTCAACCTTGTAAAAAGGATCCCTCTTTTAATAAGACCAGACTCTGCCATTGTTGAGTTGTGTAACTATTGTCAACCTGGAGCTGTGCCCTGAATCGAAGACGTGCACGAAATGGCCAGTCCTCTATCTGGCTAAAACAATGGGATCTTCTCACGAGGGTGGGTGCCTCAACGGTGAGAAAAAGCTCCAGAGAAGGTTGGTTCCTGTATGATGTATCAATGAGGATCTCTACTCTATGCTGCGAATCTACCATGAAAAAGGGAGAAAGAAACTTGAAAGGGAAATCCTACCTAAAAAAGGGTGATACACCAGAAGTTTGACCCACCCAACTGTTGCCACAGTGGATTGCACCCTAGGCAGGAGGCCGAGCTCCTGCCTTCCACACGTCAAAATGGAAACTCCCCTCGCCTGTGGGACCGGCGAAGCTGAAGGGGAGAGTCTCTAGATAGGGCTAGCTCCCTCTGATGTATCCTTTAGGCCCTGGTTTCTCCTACTGCTAACAAATAAATGTAAAAAAGGGGGGATTGAAATGGGAGAGAGATGCTGAAAACAGAACCTAAACCTAAACTTAAAATAAAGGTGATACACCAGAAATAATGACCCACCCAACTCGAATATACACTTTTCACCAAGAAGAAGAGCTCATACACTTCATCTGATGTGGAAAACTTTTCTGTGTTAGTGAGTCAAGGGTCCGTAGAAATACAGGGAGGAAGGAACTATCAAAGGTGTTCTGAGACACACTTTGACAGCGTATTCACATGCGCCTATATTCTTGCTGTAGACACTTCTGGCAGACTTGCAGAAAATAAACTTCACAATGCGCTAGACATGCTAGAATCGATCTGTGAGAAGCATAAAAGGAAATGACTTAACACAAAAAGAAAACATAGACATGTGCTTGAGTGCAAGTCCAAATGGAGGTAAAAATGCTAAGTCTTGATTCAAGGTAAAAATCTGGCAGAGTTCTGCCTTACAAGCCCCGAGAGATTTTTGGGCAGAGTTTTGCCTTAAGGCTGAGAAATTGGTTTTTCTCAAATGAGAATTTTTTACAATATATAGAAAGAGGAGAGAACTTGGTGCTTTCTGGGAAAGACTTTGGCGACCTTTTTTCAAGTTGGCCCATGTGCGCTGAGAGCATTGGGAAGAGGAAGTCACTGTTGATGATGCCATTCTTCTAGAAAATGCCTGCTGGAACCACGCTGTGTAATCGCCGATCTTGACTTTGGTGTTCAAGCGTTAATGTGAAAGCACGGCCGCGCCTCTTTTCTGCAAACAAACTGCTCTTTCCAGATATTCACGCGGTTTGTCCCCTTATAAATACAAAATGGAGAAGATAGGCCACGCTGTTTATTGTTTGCGCCATTTGGTGACCATTTGGCAATAACTCGCCTCCCCTTTGCCACTTGGACTGCTTTGTCTTTTCCTTGCCTTGTCTCATCCTGGTTTTGTCCCTTTTTGGCTCTTTCGCCCCTCGGGACTATCTTTTGACGGGTCGCTACGTTCCTTGGGCTCTTCCTGCTTGCCTTGGCCACTTTTTGTCGTTTTCAAATAAGTGGCATGTGGCGCATTCCGCTGCTCCTAGAAAATCATGTCAATTCCTTCCACGTTTGCCACTTGGCGCCTTCCACGCCCTTGCTTTTTTTTGGTGAAAAATTGACGTTCACGGGCCCATCATTGTGTTTGAATACCAACGGCTAGTTTGCCGTGCTTGATTTTGATGTCCTCGGGCCCGTCACCCCTTGGACTTTCTTCGGCTTTCTTGCTTCGGCCTTTTTTGCGGGCTCCCTTCTTTGGCAAGAGCCCTCCGCAAGGGCACATACCCTTCGAGCGGTCTTCTTTTTCCTCGACGGGTTTCTTGCTTTGGGCTTTTCCTGCGGGCCTCTTTCCGGCGGACTTTTTTTCTCCGCGGACAAAAAGTCAGCCAAAATTGTTTTGGCCACTTTGATTTCTTTCAGAAATTCTCACCGGGCTTTTTTGGCGCAGTCTTCTTCCGAATCTCTTCGAACTTTTTGTCCGAAGGAATTCCTTCGGACAAAAAGTCCGAAAGAATTCATTCAATGCCTCAGTCTTTTCTGCGCGTTTTGAATTTGCCTTCAAAGTTCCCTTTCAAATTCCTTCGGACTTTTTGTAAGAAGGAATTATGCCTTTGCCTTAACAGAATTCCGAAAGAACTTACCTTTGCGGCTTTCTCTTTGTGGCCTCTTCGAAAGTGTTCCCTGCCCTCCGCAAGGGCTCTTGTCCTTCGAGAGACTTGAACTTTTGATTGAACCGCTCCTTCGAACCAAGTCGTTGAACCAAGCTTTGAACCAAGCTTTAAACCAAAACCAAACCGGCCGAACCAAGTCGTTGAACTGACTGAGTGAACCGAGTGATTGAACCGAAGCATTGAACCAACTGATTGAACCAAAGCATTGAACCAACTAAATGAACCAAAGCGATGAACTTTGCCGATTGAACTAAAGCGATGAACCGAAGCGTTGAACAAAGGCATTGAACCGAAGCGTTGAACAAAAGCATTGAACCGAATTTCTTCAGACAAGAGTCTGAAGAAGCTTTGTAAAACCTTGCACTCTTTGACTGGTTCTTCATCTACCGAAAGACCCGCCTGCAGAGTCCATAGAAAATCCATCTCTGCAGAGTCCGTAGAAATGGACCTGCAAAATCCGTAGAAATCTCTTGCCTACAGAGTTCGTAGAAAAGGCTCTGCAGAGTCCGTAGAAACTTGCAGAGTCTGTAGAAATTTGCAAGACTCGTGCAAAATCAAAAAATGAATTGGCTCAGAACAGGAGGGAAAGAAGGGGACCAATTTTTGCCCTGTTGGGCAAAAAATGGTCAACAAATTGGCGACTCCCAGGGGAAGCATGCCTGCTGTGCTTAGAGACCAGTTTCCTTTTAGTCCATTGGGCATGGAGTCAGATGCAGCTTTGAAGAAAGTTTAGCAACACCGAAAGATCCAAGAATCAAACATGAAGCTTTTTACCCCAGACACAAGGGAAAACACACACAAAACTAAAAAACACTACTTGTGCAAACTGCACTTAGAGAAAGCAGGAAAAGAAACTGAAAGCAAACTACTATATACAGCTAACTCGAAACATCTGCCTCCCTCCTGGATCAAAGGAAAAATTTCTTAAGTCCCCTTCTTGGCAAGGAAACTTATGGTGCCAAACAAGTGGCTGAATGAAATGGAGAGTTGGTGACCTGCTCCTCTTGCCTGTCACCTCGATTGGCTTGCATCTGAGTGGATCAGAATCAAACATGCTTTCGACATATACGTACTCTTCTTGTTCTTGGAAGCTTGTTGAATGCTGGTCCTTCATGTTGGTGCATTTCACCAAGAACTCAATGGCTGTTGGCTCATCACCATAAGCCCTTTGATCTGCACAGTCCCTTTGCAATGCATCATGGTTTGACTCGTTCCCTTTTGCTTCGTTAAAGACCCTGTCAAACTCATCCTCTGCTTCCTCAAGGCTTTCTTGAAGAAGGGTGACTGTTGTGATGTCTGAAATAGAATCACAAACTGATTGCTCATCCCACAGAACATCACTTCTTTATTCAAAGCTCTCTTCTTCAAGGCTTTCATCAAGGGAGACCAGCCTTTCCTTTTCCTGCTTAAGGACCAGAGTTTCTAGATCTTCAAAGGCATCCATCTGGTCCTCCTCCAACTCAGGCTCCTCGGCAT
Organism: Torreya grandis; assembly: GCA_037957365.1. Taxonomy (NCBI): domain Eukaryota; kingdom Viridiplantae; phylum Streptophyta; class Pinopsida; order Cupressales; family Taxaceae; genus Torreya; species Torreya grandis. The sequence goes on along the minus strand of JARHVA010001695.1, from coordinate 1,740,682 downwards.
AGTAGTCCTCCTCATCGAAACAACAAGGAAGTTCATCAAACAAAGGGGGAGAGAGCTCACCATGCTTATGTTCCTCCTCGTATTGCTGGAACATCTGCATGTATGCATGCCCTGTGTCTTCTCCATTGCTGATAAAGTCTTCACAAGGAGCATCGATGATGATTTCTTCTTCGTTGTCGCTCATGATAGCCTCCTGAAGAGCTGCAAATTGGATCTTTTCTTCCTCACTCGCCTCCTGCAAAACAAGTTCCTCCTTGAGAAGGGGTGAAGTGAAAAAACCATGTGGAAGAAGAGGTAGTCCTTGAGCTAGAATCGAATGATTCTCAACCTTCCATCTGGCTAGCACTTCATCTATACCAAGTGTGGCCTAATAGCTCTCTTGGGGGTGTGTAGATGGGGTGTGTTCAGACATGAAATGTGCCGTTGGGTCTGAACCATCCATCACACATTGGCTAAGGAATCTCTCTTTGGATTCCAACTCTGCAATTCTTCTGGCTATATCCTCTTGGAAGAGCCTTTCTTGGAGATCATAGGAATCATCGTGGGCAGGAGCAGCTTTGTCTTCTTCAAGGTCTTGAGCAAAACCTTGCTTCTCCTCTTTCTTGCCCCATGATTCCACTATTTCCTTCTAGGTCAGGAGCGTGCCATCAGGGTGAAAGACCTCGGAATTGGAATTTTCCCTTTTTGTTGAAGGGCAACTAGGAGGGCTACTTGAGGGGATTGCATAAATGTTTTGAGCTTGATCATGGTAATATGAAGGAATACAAGACCCATGATTCTGTGCAAAGGAATTATACATTAAAAAAATGTGATTTCTGATGGCACAAGGACTGCTTAACCAGCTGATTCAACTCGGAGTCGCCATTGGTGTTGATGCAAAAGCCTCCAAAGGCTGGTTGGTTGAAGAACACACCAAAAATTCTTCAACTCTTTGAACACAACTTGTCCTAGTTGGTCCCACCGGGCGTGCCAAAAACTGTTGACGCAGTGGATTGCACCCTGGACAGGAGGCCGAGCTCCTGCCTTCCACACGTCAAAATGGAAACTCCCCTCTTGCCTGTGGGACCGGCGAAGCTGGAGGGGAGAGTCTCTAGATAGGGCTAGCTCCCTCTGATGTATCCTTTAGGCCTTGGTTTCTCCTACTGCTAACAAATAAATGTAAAAAAGAGGGGTTGAAAAGGGAGAGAGATGCTGAAAACAGAACCTAAACCTAAACTTAAAATAAAGGTGATACACCAGAAATGATGACCCACCCAGCCCAAATATACACTTTTCACCAAAAAGAAGCGCTCACACACTTCATCTGATGTGGGAAACTCTTCTATGTTAGTGAGTCAGGGGTCTGTAGAGATACAGAGAGGAAAGAACTATCAAAGGTGTTCTGAGACACACTTTGACAGCGTATTCACATATGCATATATTCCTGCTGTAGACACTTCTGGCAGACCTGCAGAAAAGAAACTTCACAATGCGCTAGACATGTTGGAATCGATCTGTGAGAAGCATAAAGGGAAATGACGTAACACAAAAAGAAAACATAGACATGTGCTTGAGTGCAAGTCCAAATGGAGGTAAAAATGCTAAGTCTTGATTCAAGGTAAAAATTTGGCAAAGTTTTGCCTTACAAGCCCCGAGAGATTTTTGGGCAGAGTTTTGCCTTAAGGCTGAGAGATTGGTTTTTCTCAAATGAGAATTTTTTACAATATATAAAAAGAGGAGAGAACTTGGCGCTTTCTAGGAAAGACTTTGGCGACCTTTTTTCAAGTTGGCCCATGTGCGCTGAGAGCATTGGGAAGAGGAAGTCATTGTTGCTGATGTCATTCTTCTAGAAAATCCCTGTTGGAACCACGCTGTGTAATCTCCGATCTTGACTTTGGTGTTCAAGCGTTAATGTGAAAGCACGGCCGCGCCTCTTTTCTGCAAACAGACTGCTCTTTCCAGATATTCACGCGATTTGTCCCCTTATAAATACAAAATGGAGAAGACAGGCCGTGTCGTTTACTGTTTGCACCATTTGGTGACCATCTGGCAATAACTCGCCTCCCCTTTGCCACTTGGACTGCTTTGTCTTTTCCTTGCCTTGTCTCATCCTAGTTTTGTCCCTTTCTAGCTCCTTCGCCCCTCGAGACTATCTTTTGGCGGGTTGTTGCGTTTCTTGGGCTCTTCCTGCTTGCCTTGGCCACTTTTCGCCGTTTTCAAATAAGTGACACATGGCGCGTTCCGTTACTCTTAGAAAAGCATGTCAAATCCTTTCGTGTTTGCCACTTGGCGCCTTCCGCGCCCTTGCTTTTTTTGGTGAAAAATTGACCTTCATGGGCCCGTCACTGTGTTTGAATACCAATGACTAGTTTGCCGTGCTTGATTTTGACGTCCTCAGGCCCGTCACCCCTTGGACTTTCTTCGGCTTTCTTGCTTTGGCCTTTTTTTGCAGGCTCCCTTCTTTGGCGAGAGCTCCCCGCAAGGGCACATACCCTTCAAGCGGTCTTCTTTCTCCTCGACAGGTTTCTTGCTTCGGGCTTTTCCCGCGGGCCTCTTTTCGGCGGACTTTTTTTCCCCGCGGACAAAAAGTCCTCCAGAATTGTTTTGGCCGCTTTGATTTCTTTCGAAAATTCTCACCGGGATTTTTTGGCGCAGTCTTCCGAATTTCTTCAGACTTTTTGTCCGAAGGAATTCTTTCGGACAAAAAGTCCAAAAGAATTCATTCAATGCCTCAGTCTTTTCTGCGCATTTTGAATTTGCCTTCAAAGTGCCCTTTTGAATTCCTTCGGACTTTTTGTCCGAAGGAATTGCGCGTTTTGAATTTGCCTTCAAAGTGCCCTTTCAAATTCCTTCGGACAAAAAATCCGAAGGAATTATGCCTTTGCCTTAACAGAATTTCGAAAGAACTTACCTTTGCGGCTTTCTTTTTGTGGCCTCTTCGAAAGTGTTCCCTGCCCTCCGCAAGGGCTCTTGTCATTTGGGAGACTTGAACTTTTGATTGAACCGCTCCTTCGAACCAAGCCGTTGAACCAAGCTTTGAACCAAACCGGCCGAACCAAGTCGTTGAACCGACTGAGTGAACCGAGTATTGAACCATCTGATTGAACCGAAGCATTGAACCAACTGATTGAACCAAAGCATTGAACCAACTAAATGAACCAAAGCAATGAACTTTGCCGATTGAACTAAAGCGTTGAACCAAGGCATTGAACCGAAGCATTGAACCGGTTCAATGGTTCAACGGTTCAAAGATGCTAACTTTCCTTGTGAATTTCTTCATACAAGAGTCCGAAGAAGCTTTTTAAAACCTTGCACTCTTTGACTGGTTATTCATCTGCCAAAAGACTCGCCTGCAGAGTCTGTAGAAAATCCATCTCTGCAGAGTCCGTAGAAATGGACCTGCAGAGTCCGTAGAAATCTCTTGCCTGCAGAGTTCATAGAAAAGGACCTGCAAAGTCCGTAGAAATTTCTTGCCTGCAGAGTTCATAGAAAAGGACCTGCAGAGTCCGTAGAAATTTGCAAGACTCTTGCAAAATCAAAAAATGAATTGGCTCAGAACAACAGGGAAAGACGGGGACCGATTTTTGGCCTGTTGGGCAAAAAATGGTCAACACCAACTTGGAACCTTGAACACTGAACAAACAAGGAAAAAGGAAGACCTTCGATTTCAATCAATCACTTATGCATAAGTATTTCATGAAGAGGTTCGCTCCCATGACCAAAACATGAGGGAAAACGATGGAGAGAGGTCTGATACAAGACACTTTGCAGCCACCTAACATCCACTTACAGCTTCAGCAAAAGACGTAAAGAACACTGAACATGACCTGCATAAGGATAATCTAGCAACTAGGTATGAATTAGAATTTGGGAAGGGAGAGAAATCTATCACATATGCAAATTGCTGAAAAAATATACACTATGCCAGCACTTGAAATCTGAAAGTACAATCCTTCTATTGATTGAAGAGGTTACACAACTCATCAATGGCAGAGTCTGGTCTAGCCAAGAGAGGGATTGGATATTTTTAATCAACGCTGAAAGCCATTTTATAGAAAATTACAAGAGGCCAAAGATTGGTGTTGAAAATTTGAAGAGAAGGATTAACTTAGGTTAACTCAAGGCTGAGTTGGCCTTTCAATAAAATATGTTTTCTCCTTGTCTTTGCATGAAGCTTCTTGCGCTTGAGGAAGTGAACTTGTCTTTGTTATGAACAACCCACCTCTCTTTGCATGGAAATCCACGCCAATGTCAATTTTAGAACTCTACGAGCTTGCTTGATGCCGAGTTGGAACGTTTGAAAGCTGAGTTAACCGTTTGGTAAGCTGAGTTGGACAAAGAGATCATTCTCCCTCGCATGGAAAGCTCCTAGTGGATGCGACGTTTAACAATTAGTCAACTCTAAATCTGGAACAGTCAACTCAACATTCGAATTTGGAACTTCGATTGAAGCTGAGTTGGACCCTCGGATGTGTGAGTTGATCCGGAGATGAGCAGGACTTCAACAACCAGTCAACTGAAGCTTTGACCGATGTTCAAAAATAGCCCCTACTTGCATGTATTTTAAACCTGTTCTGGTCTGCCTGTTTGTGTCTATTTCTGGCGGGATTCTATATTTGGATGTATTTTTTTCGGACTTCTCTTATTTCCACTTTTGGGTGTCTCGGCTTAATTCTTTCAAATTTTATTGAAGGGGCCTGTCCGAATTTCTTCGGACTTTTTGTCCGAAGGAATTCCTTCGGACAAAAAGCCCGAAGGTTTGCTTTTGGCACGTTCCCTTTGCTAGTTGCCCTGTCGGCTTTTTGTTTGGACTGCTAAGTCATTTTTCCGCGAACAAAATGTCCGCAAGAATTATATTGGCCTCTTCCTTTGGCCTTCGGAATTCTTCTTTGGGATTATTTTCTCGGACTTGTCTTCAGACTTTCCTATGGCAAATTTTCCACTGAATGATTTCCGTCGGACAAATTGTCCGCTTGAATTGTCCTGACCCTATCACTTTTCTGCAGACCATGATTTCCCTCGACTTTTTTATTGCGCGGCCATTTCTCCAAATTTCTTCGAACTTTTTGTCCGAAGGAATTCCTTCGGACAAAAATCCCGAAGGAATACTTTGTTCTTTGCCTTTGTTTCAACGGACTTTGCTGTCGACTGCCTTCCGAAAAGTACCCTTCGGAAAAAACACAGAGGTACAGACACCGACCAAGTGCCCTCCACAAGGGCTCGTGGCTCTCCCTCTGTGCCCTTCGAAAAAATTGCAATGGTCACCCAGGTTTTTGCAAAGGTCCGAATCTGCTCCTATACCTTCCCAAAGGGTAGGTGCCCTTCGGGATCGTTGAAAAGGACCCTTTCTTTCAGCCTCTCTTTTGTTGACTTGAGTGGACTTTTGGATTCTCCAAAGTATTCCTTCGGACAAAAAGTCCGAAGGAATTACTTCCTTTGTCTTATAGGCTCCCCTTTGTTAAATCCTTTAGCACTTCTCCGAAGATCTATCCTTAGCAAAAGCCTTTCTTGATGAACCATTCCCTTGTTTATTCTCCTGTTGTAGCAAAGGCTCCTTACCAAGAAAAACAATGTATTCTTCCTTCCTTGGCTATAGACGTGAACTTTCTAAATGGCAAGAGACAATCTGACTTGTGGAAGATTTGTCAACAGTAACCTCTTTAATCAATAGGACTGTATTTTCAGATTTCAAGTGTTGGCATAGTGTACATTCATTCAACAATTTGCATACATGGTAGATTTCTCTCCCTTCCCAAATTCTGATTCGTACCTAGTTGTTAGCTTATCATGTTATGCAGGTCATGTTCAGTGTTTTATAGGTCTTTTATTGAAGATGTAAGTGGATGTTAGGTGGCTACATAGTGTCTTGTATCAGACCTCTGTCCAACGTTTTTTCTCACGTTTTGTCATTGGATCGAACCTTCTCATGAAATACTTATGCATAGTGATCAATTGAAATCAAAGGTCTTCTTTTTCCCTTATTTGTTCAGTATTCAAGGTTCCAAGTAGGGTGGATCAACATTCTGGTGTATCACCATCATTAGGTAGGATTTCCCCTTCAAGTTTCTTTCTCCCTTTTCCATGGTAGTCCGCAACACAGAGTAGAGATCTTCATTGATACATATTACAGGAATCAACATTCTCTAGAGGTTCTTCTCACCATTGAGGCACCCACCCTCGTGAGAAGATCCCATTGTTTCGATCGGAGAGAGGATTAGCCATTTCAGCACATCTTTGATTCAAGGTGCAACTCCAGGTTGACAATAGTTTTTGGCACGCCTGGTGGGACCCGTTTGGAGCTGGTCTTAATGAAATCACAGTTGCAGCAGCGTTCTTCAAAAAGTATTTGGCGATTCTAAGCTCAAGTGGTTGCTTCTAATAATCCAGTCACACTTTCCATGTAAGTATTGCATTATCATGAATGAGTTTTGAGGGTTGTATATTCCTATGCTATGTTTCCTTATCAGCCCAATGATGGATCATACCAGCGATATCATGATGCCTATGAGCCTTTTTATGAACCTAATCAGTCTTATCAAGAGTATTATCAAAGCTATGTTGAGCCATATCAGTCATATGAGCAGCCTTGGCTCCAAAAAAGAATGGATGAGATAGAGCTCAAAATACTAGCATATGCGAAGAAAGTTTGTTCAAACTCTCAGTATGAAGAAGTGCATGGTCTATTCCAAAAGGTGTCCAATGACCCAAAGAGATAAATGAGCTGTGTATTTTTGTATTAGAGAAGATGGAGGCTTGGGATAGGCAGAAAATCGAGTTGAGTCACTTGTCTACAAAGGGTTCTTGTACTCCTTATTCTCATGAGGTTCTTAACCATGCCCAGTGTGTGCTGAGGGAGCCTCCTAGTTGGAGTCAAGAGCCTATTCAAGTGACTATTCATGAGACTAAACCTTCCTATAGTCCCCTTTCCTCACCAATCATCCCTCAAGCTCAAGTTGTCTAGGAAGACAATCAGGTTTCAGACTTTGATGAGGTGATGGCCAAGTGGAAGGAACAAAATACAGAGGTCTTTAAGAGTTTCTTTCCTTCCTCTCCAAAACTCCCTAGATAATTCCATTGCCCTCAAGATTCCAAAATCTGATTAGGATCAACCTCCCATGCTTCATTTTTCCTCTCAAACAAATGAATTTCATCACCCTCCCACCATCTCCCTTCTTTAGGGGGACCTTGTTCTTTGGAGGATTGAGAAAGAGGTTGCAGTTACAAGGCAAGTTCTTGCACAGTGTGTGGAGGATGCTTCAGATGTGTTTAAGGAAGAATTTCCTATTGATACTTCACTTAAGGTTGTAGTTGAGCATCCGATTATATTTAAGATGTAGAGGAACTCCAAGAGGAGTTGGTGCAGATTGAAGTCATAAATGAGTTACAGGTATCTCCTATTGAGAAGGATCCAGATAGCTTTCAAGTTGATTCAGTTCAAATAGATCAAAATGAGGAACAAAAAGATGATTGGCAGCTATACCTTAAATCTCTACAAGAGATTGAAGAGCTTTGTATGGATATGTTGGCTATTGAAGAGAATGTTTATGAGAAATCTGATCAAAAATCATCTATTCAAGTTCATAATATAGATTGGGTTGCCTATTCAAAGCTCCTTGAAGAGCTGGATGAACTTGCAGCAGTCGATAAAAAGGGTGTGGCCACTGAAGAACAATTATCACTTGACAAGGTGGTAGATGACGAGTAGTGCAAAAAATATCAGGAAGTACTTGATGAGTTTGTCTTTGTTGGTGACTGGTTTGATGTTGATGACTCATTTGAGAAGATGCTAATACATTTGGTGGATAATAAAAATGCCTTATCAAAGGTTATGATTGATAAACATCTTGCCTTGCAACTAGTACCATCTCTTGGAGTGACTGAGTTTAAGAATTTCCCTTTTGATCCAGGTGGATCGTGCTTTGTCATGGTTAGCTAGGTTCTTTGTTAGTTTGTTTTCCTCCAAGTGTTGTTCCAGCACATTAGTTCCGTTCAGTTATGTTTCAATAAGTGCTAGTTTGCACATTTATTTTTTAGTTATTTTTCCTGGTTTCGTGTGTTTCCCTTCTTATTTTGAAGGAGAAAGGTTACTTCAGCCATGATCAAAGGAGGTTTTCAGTCAGAAATCAAGTTTATCATTGTTTTGGAAGTTCAAATAGCATCTATATGGTCTGAGTTCTCAAGCATAGCAGGCATGCTTCCCTGTGAGTCGTTAGAAATGTTGGCCATTTTTTGGCCTACATACCAAAATTTTGCCTGTGTGAGAGTGTAGGCATTCAAGCAAGACTTCGGGTTTTTTGGAAGTTGAAGTCTTTGGGTTTTACAAGAGACACAACTTATTTCACTTTATGAGTAATCAACAGTTGAAACCCCTCATTAGAAGTAATCCGGGTTGGAAAACTCGAATTACTCTTGACAATGCAAATCGGGTTTTGAAAAGTTCTTTGCTTATGAAAGTTTTATCAGCAAAAGTAATCCGGGTTGGAAAACCCGAATTACTCTTGACAGTGCAAATCGGGTTTTAAGAAGTGCTTTGCTTATGAAAGTTTTATCAGTAGAAGTAATTCGGGTTGGAAAACTCGAATTACTCTTGACAATGCAAATCGGGTTTTGAGAAGTGCTTTGCTTATGAAAGTTTTATCAACAAAAGTAATCCGGGTTGGAAAACTTGAATTACTCTTGATAGTGCAAATTGGGTTTTGAGAAGTGCTTTGCTTATGAAAGTTTTATCAGTAGAAGTAATTCGCGTTTAGAAACCCGAATTACTCAGGATAGTGCATTTTGGGTTTCCCAGGGTAAATGACTTATCTCTTTTTATAAGTAACAAGCAATGAGGAATCCGAAGTAGGTGCCAGTGAAGAGTCCGAAGGATTCCTTCAAAATAATTGTCAAACACAAAGGATATTGACATTTTTTTCGCAAGATAAAAGTCCAAATGAAAGAATAAACCAAGGGTCAACGGAATTCCAAAGGAAATGGACCAAACAAAGCCCGCAAGAAGTCAAAGCGAAAAAACCCGAGGGAATAGAGAAGGAAAAAAAAATTTAGAAGGAAAGATATCCTTCGGATTCTTTCAAACTTTTTGCCCGAATGATTCCTTCGGGAAAAATGCAAACAAATCAACGAAAAGGGGCAGAAAATAATAAAGCCAAGGAGATAATAAAAGTCCGCAAGAAAACCAAAGGTAAATCCAGGGGGCAAGACATAAGAGCCAAAGAGAATAAAATCAGAAAAATTGGCAAGAAAGAAATCCGAAGGAATATAAGACCAAGGAGATAGACAAAAAACCCGAAGATAATATATACAGGCAAAGCAGAATATCCGAAGAAAATCCAAGACCAAAGAAAATCCGCAGATAAAAAAGAATATTTGAAAGAATTAGGCTAAGGAAATAGCTAGGAACTCTGAGGAAATATAGACCAAATATAGACAAAATAATCCAAAAATAGAATCCCGCCAAAAATAGACACGATCAGACAGACCAAAATAAGAGAAAATACATGCGAAGAAGGGCTATTTTTGGCAGATTTCTAAGTTTCAGTTGACCCATAGTTTGACTAGTCAAAGTCACGCTTCTCCAAACGTTCCAGCAGTCCGAGTAGAGCTCATCTATTGACTCTTAACGTGGATTTCGATGCAAAGAGAGGTGGGCATTTTAACAAGCCCAGCCGTTCACTTTCAAACGCCAAAAAGCTAGTCTCTAATTTTAGACATGGCTCCGCCGATCATGCATAAGCAAAGTCAAACGTTTGAACCCACCGTCCACTTTTCAACACAAGAAATTTTCATTCAAGACAAAATAGACTTTTGTAAAGGCTGAGTTGGTTTGAGTTTACTCCCTCTCTATTTTCAAATGCCAATCTCTTGGTTTTTTGTAATTTTCTATATTAATGGCTTTTCAGCGTTGTAAAAAGGATCTCTCTTGGTAAGACCAGACGCTGCCATTGTTGAGTTGTGTAACCTCTTTAATCAATAGAAGGATTGTATTTTCAGATTTCAAGTGCTGGCATAGTGTACATTCATTCAGCAATTTGCATACGTGGTAAATTTTTCTCCCTTTCCAAATTCTGATTCGTACCTAATTGCTAACTTATCATGTTATGCAGGTCATGTTCAGTGTTTTATAGGTCTTTTGCTGAAGCTGTAAGTGGATGTTAGGTGGCTGCATAGTGTCTTGTATCAGACCTCTATCCATCGTTTTCCCTCACGTTTTGTCATTGGATCGAACCTTCTCATGAAATACTTATGTATAGTGATCAATTGAAATCAAAGGTCTTCCTTTTCCCTTGTTTGTTCAGTGTTCAAAGTTCCAAGTAGGGTGGATCAACATTCTGGTGTATCACTGTCATTAGGTAGGATTTCCCCTTCAAGTTTCTTTCTCCCTTTTCCATGGTAGTCCGCAGCGCAGAGTAGAGATCTTCATTGATACATCTTACAGGAACTAGCCTTCTCTGGAGGTTCTTCTCACCATTGAGGCACCCACCCTCGTGAGAAGATCCCATTGTTTCAACCGGAGAGAGGATTAGCCATTTCAGCACGTCTTTGATTCAGGGTGCAACTCCAGGTTGACAACAGTGAGCTTGATCAAATTTGAGCTGAGGGATCACTTCTCTAATCTCTTCCTTATTATCCACTTTTTCCATCATGGTACATGAATTTATTTTGGTATGTAATCAGTTATTCCATTGGGACCAGCAGTCAAATTTGACCCTGTCATAGCTCGTCAAAGGGCTTCGAACCCGTCCTAGAAGTGCGAAAAAAAATGGCCGTAAAAAAAAATGCCGAGTATAAAAAGTCCCTGACAATGTAAAAGGGTTGTAAAATTATTAAAATGACAAGGGGCAAGGTTGAAAAATGCCCGTCGATAGATGACTTGGCAGGTTTAGGTGGCACTGGACATAGGTGGCGGTTTAGGTGGCAATGGGCAGTGGGCACACTCTTCGAGTGGGTACTAGGCACGTTCAGCCCCATATTTGATTGCGCGTTTATGGCCATTGAAAACATCCATTTCACTTCTGGTAAACATAGTAAACATACACATTGAATATATTTCTTTGACTACGTTAGCACATATACTCACAAAAATGAAATTAAAAAAATCTGCCAGCCCATGCTTGCAATGCCCTTTGACCACTACAGCTGTTAGAAAGAGGGCAGACCAAGACCAGATCTGCCTTTTCAACACTATAAAGCAAGGAAGGAAACCCAAGATAGCATGAGTAGATTGCAGATTCATTCTAACACAGGAATTTGGGTAATATTGCAGGACTTAATACATTTAGAATTTTTCAAGTTATGTCTTGTATGATTGTTGAACTTCCTGGTAATAGCCTTAGATGGTTTAACAAGGCCCAGGGTTTTGAATTCAAGAAGGCTGCAGAGGCAAATATGTCTTGTATTGTAGCATCAGTAACTGGTTCCCCTGTTTTGGGCTCTTGCAGGTCTCCTTCTATAGTGGGTCTTGTTGACAATTCTTCCACAGGGCAAAATTGTCAACCTTACTATTCGGAAGATGGTCTTATGGTACCAGTTTGTCTTGTAAATCAGTTTTTTGGGGTCCTTAAATAGACACCTACAGCCATGTAAATTGGTAAAGATAGCTACAGCCATCCTTGAAATTAACCTACAGGCCTGTAGGTTTATTTATAGATGAAAGCAAGTGATCATAAGCATGAGCACAAGCAGCCATAAAGAATATGCATATGCAGGCGACAAAGGAGTTATTAGCTAAACTAAAGGTCCTTACGCATGTTCATCACTTGAACCTAGTGCGATTCATTGGTTACTGTACAGAGGAATCTCTGTTTCTTGTCTATGAATTTATTGAGAATAGAAACTTAAGTCAACACTTACATGGATTTGGGTTGATGGAACCGCTATCATGCCCTGCTAGGGTACAAATTGCACTTGATTCTGCTAGAGGTTTAGAATATATTCATGATCATACTATTCCGGTTTATATCCACCGAGATATTCAATCAACCTATATTTGATTGACAAAATTTTCGTAGCAAGGTTACAGATTTTGGATTGACAAAGCTTACGGAAGTGGGAAGGGCATCAGCAACATTGCCTAAACTTCTAGTTGGAACATTTGGATATATGTCCCCCGAGTAAGTTTTCCGAGCTAGAAAATCCTATCCACATTTTCTTTTTGGATATTAGGTGGAGGAAAATAGTTGGATATTATAGTCCTCAACAAGGGACGTTTCCAAAAAAGCCCGTGAAAATATAAATACAAAGCAAAGAAAAGTTCAAGGAAATCCTTCGGACAAAAAATCCGAAGGATTCCTTCAGAATAATTGTCAAACACAAAGAATGAGACTAACATTTTTCCGCAAGATAAATGTCCAAAGGAAAGAATAGACCAAGGAGATATTCAAAAAACCCAAAGGAATATAACAAAGGCAAAGCAAAAAAATTGAAGGATATCCTTCAGACTTTTTGTCCGAAGGATTCCTTTGTTAAAGTTGAAGACAGAAACCCAAAGGAAAGAATGGTCATGACAAGAATTCTGAAAGGTGAAGCCAAGGGTCAACAGAAAGACGGCAAATAAACATAAGTCCAAAAGAACTCCAAAGAGGAGAGACCAAAACGAAAATTCTAAAGACCAAGGTAAAGCCAGTCAACGAAAAAAGTTTGAGGGAAACAGAAACAATAAAAGAATTCCAAAAGAATTCAAGAAGGGCACGAAACAAAGAATTCAAGGGAGAAAAAATAAAGTCCAAAGGAAATAAGAATAAACATAAAGTTTGCAAGGAAAAAATTTGGAAAAAAATGGCAAGATAGAGATCCGAAGGAAATCCACAGACATAAAAGTCAACAAAAAAGGACCAAAGAGAAGTCAATGAAATTCTGACAGAAATCAAAGAAAAAAAACAAAAAAAGCCGAAGGAAAGGTAAAGTCAAATAAATAAGCCAGGGGCAAAGATAAAGCCAAAGGAATTAAAGCCAAGGGTAGGAAACAAAAAATCCGTAGAATAAAGTCCGAAGAAAATTGCAAACAAGAATTTTGAAAAAATAAAGCCAAGCAGAATATCTGAAAGAATTAGGCTAAGGGGTTGAAACAAGATAATAGACCAAATATAGATAAGATTATCAGAATATAAATCCTGCCAAAAATAGACAAGCCACGAACAGGCAGACCAAAATAAGATAAAATACATGCAAGCAAGGGCTATTTTCGGTTGACTGGTCAAGGCTTCAATTGACTGGTTGTTGAAGTCAAGCTCATCTCCGGGTCAAACTCGTGCTTTCAAACGATCAAACAGCTCAAGAGGAAGTCCATATTTGGAGGTAGGCGTAGCATTTTTGCATGATAAGAGTTTGACTTTCAACAAACCCACCATCCATTCTCAAACGCCAAAGAGCTGATTTCTAATTTTAGACACGGTTCAGCTGAACATGCACAAAAAAAGTCAAACGTATGATTCCACCATCCATTTCTAGCGCCAAGGAGCTTTCATGCAAAGAGAAAGAAGACAAAATAGACTTTTGTAAAGACCAAGTTAAATGGATTTAGCCTCTATCCTATTTTCAAACGCCAATCTCTTCGCTTTTTGTAATTTTCTATATTAATGGTTTTTCAACCTTGTAAAAATTATCTCTCATTTGGCAAGAAAACTTCTACAAAAAATTGTGTTGTAACTTTTTTTAAAATCAATAAGAAGAGGACTGTGTTTTTTTCAATTTTCAGCAACTGGAATAGTGTACTTTTGTTATTGATTTGCCTAAGTGATAGATTTTCCTTCTTCCTTGTCAAATCTGGATTCGTACCTAGTTACTAGCTAGTTATTTATGCACGTCACGTTCTATGTTTGAACGTCTTTTGTTGAGTTTATAGTGGATATTAGTGGCTGTTTAGTGCCTTTCATCAGGCTTATTTTTCCATTTTCCTCAAGCTTAGATCATTAGATTAAACCTTTTCGTGAAATACTTGTGTATTGATCAATTGGAGTTGAAGTTTTGCCTTTTCTTGTCTGAATCAGTGTTCTTAGAAGCTCGATTTGAGTGGATCAAGAAAATTAGGTGTATCACTGTTTTAGCTAGGATTTCCTTGCAAGTTCTTTCTTCCTTTTTACTCAGGCAGTTTGTAGCGTTAAGTTGAGATCCTCATTGATACATCTTACATAAACCAGCCTTCTCTGGAGGTTCTTCTCATCATTGAAGCACCCACCCTTGTGAGAAGATCCCATTGTTTCAACTAGAGTGAGGATTAGCCATATCAGTACGTCTTCGGTCAGGGTGCAACTCCAGGTTGACAACAAGTCTGTTGACCATTTTTGGCTCTGCAGGCCAAAATCGGTCTCCTTCCCCTGCTGTTCTGAGCCAGTTCAAATCTCAAGTTGCACAAGTCTTTCAGCAAAAGGATGAACCAGTTCAAAGAATGCAAGGCTCTTACAAAGCTCTTCAGACATTTTGTCCGAAGAAATTCACAAGGAAAGAGACCAAAAATGTTCAAGACACTTTTCCTTAAGGTTGGAAAAGGTGGTTCAACGTCGGGGTTCAACGACACGATCTTTCCAAGAGTTTTAAACTTTGAACGTTGAACTTAAACAATGTTGAACCATTGAACCTTTGTTGGTTCAAGCAATTGGTTCAATCAGCGAGTTCAATCAGTTGGTTCAATCAGTCAGTTCAAGTTGTTTGGTTCAAGCGGTCAATTGAATGAACGCGACTCCTTGCAGAACACAGTGATGAACCATTGAACCGTTGAACCATTGAACTCCGAAAAAGGGTTCAGGTTCAGGTTCAATCAGAAGGTTCAAGAGTCTCTTACAAAGCTCGAAGGTTAAACAACTCTTACGAAGGGCAGTCAGGCACAAAATGGACCATTCCAGCAGGCTGCGGAGGGCAATTCCGGACCCAAAGGTACCCTTGCGGAGGGCAGGAAAGCACTTAAAGGGAAGAAAGACCAAGGCAAAGAATTCCTTTGGACTTTCTGTCCGAAGGAAATTTTCGCAAGGCAAAGATAGAAGGAAAAGCAAAGGCTGAATTTCTTCGAACAAAATGTCCAAAGGAATTCCTTCAAACATTTTGTCTAAAAAAATATTTTCGGAAGAAAATCCTGTGGCAGAAGACAAGGCAAATCCTTCGGACAAAAAGTCCGAAGGAATTCGCCCGAAAGAAAGGGCCGAGCATTCAAATGAACATTTCCTTCAGACATTTTGTACAAAGGAATTGGGAGGCCAATGCCGTCCGAAGTACCCCGAAGGGCAGGTGCCCTTGCGAGGGACTCTCGACGACCATGAAAAGGACCTTTCTCAGGGCCCAAAGGGACACCTTCCCTTTGGAAGGGTTAAAAGACAAAGGCCCAGACAAAGACAGGAAGGCCGAAATAAAGGAAAGCCCAAAGAAGGAAAGTCGAAGGAATTGCCAAGGGGGTGACGGGCCCGAAGACGTCAAAATTGAGCATCATGAACTAGCCGTTGGAATTCGGACGTCAGATGACACCCCCGCAGACGTCAAATTCAGGGCAACGGGATAGCCATTGATCTTCAAATGCTTGAGCGCGAACTTAAGGAAATTCAATAGGGTTAAGGCTAAAGGGAAGAGACCACCGAGAAAGGAGCTAAAAAGAACAGGAAAAGACAAAAGAGATGACAGAAGACAAGGCCTGGAGAAGACAAAGATGGAAAAAGACAAAAGTTAAGAACGAACTCAGCGACTTGCTGATGAAATAGCCCAAGGAGCCAGCAAAGGACGATAAGATAGCCTCGAGAGCTCAAATTCCAGGAAAAGACAGCCAAGAAGAGACAAAATAATAAGATATGGAAAAAACAACCTAGGTGGCAAAAGGAAGGTGAGTTATTACAGCGATTAGAACAGTCCCTATGAAATGGTCATCAAGGAGCACGAACAGTGAATGGCGCAGCCTGTTTTTTCTTCATTTTGCATTAATGGTCAGACAACCGCGTGAATGTCTTGAAGAAGGGGTCTTGTTTGCAGACAAATAGTGCGGCCCATGATTTCACACATGACGTTTAATGTATTTTAAATGCCTAAAGTCAAAATCGGAGCTGACATAGCGTTCTCTTTCAGCAGCTTCCTCTTTCCAATGCTCTCAACGCATATGGGCCACTTGTAAAGGGGCGCCAAAGTCTTTTCCAAAAGGGCATCATTGCTTCTTCTCTCTCTATATATATATTGTAAACTCTCATTTTGAGAAGAGATCTCTCATTTTTGTATGGCGTAGCCCTGCCAATTTTCACCTTGAATCAATAAAAAAATATTTTTACCTCTATTTGGTTGGATATATCTCTGAGTGTGCCTGAGTATTAACCTTGTGTTCAGTCATTTTCCATGATGCTTTCACAAGTTTGATACCAACACACTTGGTATAGACAAGCGCCATTCCTGAAGGTAGCAAAAAGCGCTATATCTGGAGCGCAGAGATAGGAGAAGGTTGCCAAATAGTGTGTTTTTCTACAACCCCTGTGATAAGTTCATCTTCTGTGTGTCTTCATTTAGCCTTTCTGTTAAGTTCCCTACAGTCTGGTCTTCCCAACAGATAAAGTGTATGTATGTGCTCTTATGGTTTGAAGTGTGAGTAATGAGTAGATCAAACTTTTGGTGCATCACCTTCTTAGTTTAGGTTCTGTTTCAGTAATTCTTCTCTCTTTTCAACCCCTCCCATTATATATATTAGCAATATTACTGGAATAACTCAGAGATGCATCAAAGAGAGCTAGCCCTTATCTAGAGACTCTCCCCTCAGTTTTGCCAGACCCACAGGTAAGAGAGGAGTTTTCATTGTGCCGCGTGGAAGAGAGAAGCCCAGCCTTCTCTCAAGGGTGCAATCCACAACGTCAACAAAGTCTTCATGATGAAATTGAAATATGTAGTGGGTCTCCATTGAGGTCTCCCTTGAATGGATTTTAGACTCCCAAGGGGGTTAGAATTGGTTTCAAGGATGTTGGTATGTGCAGATCACCCATTAGTATAAGCCATGAATTTGACTGCAGCAGTGGCATGGTTATGCATGGGTCTTCTTCTCCTCTGAAGGGCATGCATTCTTCTGCTTCTCTTTCTTCTCTTTTGAGGACTTCTTCCTCCTACTCTTCTTCACCCACATAGGAGAATTTGGGATGCAGGAATCTGCAGAACAACTTTTTGGGGTCTAGGCTAAGCCCTGTATTGGCTGCCAGAGATGTGAATCATTTGAGGATTGAGCCTCAGAGTAGCAGTCCTGTGAAGAAAACCCAACAGAGGGTTCTTCCTTTTGCTGTTACGGTTCCTATTGTTGTTCCTATTGACCAATTTTTGGTCCTACAAGCCAAAATTGGGCACCCCCTCTTTTTTATTTGCAAAGAGTCTTTCACATCCATGATTTGGCTAAGACATCCCTCAGCTGCCTTGTGTAAAATACCCCCTTTCAGACCTGTTCCATGAAAAAGCCAAGTGTTTTGTCATTTTTCTTAGTCTAGTGCAAATCGGGTTTGTGCAGGTGCATTACTTGTCTACTTTTATAAGTAGAAGTGATTGAAGAACTCGAAATGGTCTAAGCAGTTCACAAAAAGCAACAGATTTCCTTTGGAGAGCATTTTGACGGCTTGAAAGACGTTTGCAAAAAGCCCGAAGGGTATGTGCCCTTACGGAGGGCACCTTGGTCGGTGGCAGGACCAAATCAAAAGTTCCAAAAGGGCATTTCGAGGCACAAAATGCCCTTGCGGAGGGCACCTTGAAAAAGTGAAGAACAAAGACAAAAGGCCCGAGGGGCACGTGCCCTTCAGGAAAAGAAGCAATCAAAAGAAAGAATTCCTTCGGACAAAATAAGCACGGCAAAAAGCTCGAGACAAAAAAGGCTCGATAAGTCAAAGAGCAAGCAAAGAAAAGGCCAAGGCAAAGGAGAAGTCGAAGGAAGAAGACAAAACACAGGCAAAGACAAAGCAGAAAAGTCAAAACAAGGAACAATTCCAGCTACTAACAAAGACAAAGGACAAAATCAATGACCACTCAGACCAAGACAGGTGGCATAGATGACTCAGCAAGGAGAATTAATACATTTGGTGAAATATATCTACCTAAAACCAATAAAATAGATTGGTTTTTGAACTATAGAGACCAGTGTCCCATGTTTTCACGCTTCACCATTAATGTGCATCTAGGTCACGTCCAGATATTGAAGAGAGCAAATCGATCACAACAACTCAGAATGGCCTTGTCAGTTCTGGAGATGGTCTCCCATGCTTTTGCAGCCCAAGGACAACAAGGGCGGTGACTTGGACATCTACAGCATGGCTCTCCCATACGCAATTGAAAGAATACGGCAGAAGCATGGGCTTGTGGTCTCTGCAGAAGTGTTTAACTCAGCATGGGTTTCCATTCCTTGATTTGTCAGCTATCTTGTTTTCAATTCTCTATATATTTTTAACTTCCCATTTGAGAAAAGATATCTTAGCGTGTATGGTGAATCCCTAAAGGAATTTACCTTGAATCAGAAAAAGCATTTTTTACCTCCATTTGAGCTTACACTTTTGCATGTCTATGGTTTTATCTTGTGTTAAGTCATTTTCTTTTCATGCTTTCATAAGTTTATGCCAACATATCTAGTGTATTATGAGTTCCTCTCTTGCAGGTCAACAAGAAGAGTCCAACTCAGAGTATAGGTGCATGTGAATAGGCTGTCCATAGTGTGTCTTAAACACCTTTGGTAGTTCTTCCTCCATGTATCTCTACAAGATCCCCTGTTGAAGCACTGATGTAGGAAAGATTCTTATTTGAATGAAGTGTATGCTTGCTTCTCTCCGGTGTAAAGTGTATGTCAAAGCTGAGTAGACCGACCATTTTGGTGCATCACCACATTAGTTTAGGTTTTGATTTCAGTCTTTCTCTCCCTTTTCATCCCCCCCATTGTTAGCAGTAAGAAATCCAGGGCCTCAAGGTGCATCAAGGGGAGTTAGCCCCTAATCTAGAGATTCATCCCTCACGTTTGCAACCCACAGGAAGAGGAATGTCTCCATTGTGCCGCATGGAGGAAGAGAGCTGAGCCTCCCTTCAGAGGGTGCAATCCACTGCGTCAACAATTCCAATGTGTAGTATAACAGTCAGAGGCGATGATGGATGTGAAGATTTTAAGAGGGGTGAAGAGGACCTTACTAAGAAGCCTCCTTCCCCTCCATTGAAGAGAAAACGTCCACCAAGGCTTGATATTCCCCAATCTACCAACCTGGAAGCACAACCCTTGACCAAGGAGCAGGATATAAAGGAAATCAACTTGGAGGGTTCTCATTATGCTGTTTCCTGCAAAAAGGGTCACAGAGAATTCATTGAGGACACCCACAAGGCCATGGTCAATCTTCATGGTGATTCTAAACAGGTAAGGCACCAATAAAGCCCTTTGTTTTATCTTAGTTTCTTTTGAAAAAAGCTTGCTAAAAACTCCCCTGCTATGCAAACACAGACTCCCATTAAAGACTTATGTTCTGCTTAGATGTTTAAGGCCAAGGGGAATCTATACCACCAAAGTCGTATGCCACATTATTTTGTCAATCTTACAAGTGAACCACAATCCCATGGTATATGGAATTTTTTTTTGTGGAAACCAATATTAAAACCAAATGGTTTTTCAATTTTATCTTTAATTTTTCAGAATGAAGTTCCCCAAGCCCTCATCAAGGTTAGGCCCAAATCCAAAGTAATCAGATCAAAATAGATGGGCCTAAGTACTTAACTACTTATCCTGTTCTGGACAAAATTATTGTTTGGATTGTTTTTACTTCATTACTGCATGTCAAACCTATAAATTTATGAAATTAACCCTTCACTCTGTTAAGCCCAAAATGATGCAGTATTATCTTACCATGCACTACATGTCAATGAAGACAGGGAAAGAAATAAAGGGCTAATTAATTACTTCTATTAATTTTTTCAGATTGCATTCTAGTTATATGTTTCCTTCTTGCCTTGTTTGGTTAAGAACGTCCTTTTAGGAATGAAAGGTATTAGCCGAAGTCTAGTAGTAGTGAATATCAGGTGGTAAGTGAAATGGGCTCTTTAGTCAGGAACATACCAATAGGGCTATAGGGAAACTTTGTTATATAAGCTTTATAGAGACAATTTTTACATACATGTATTAACATGAAGAAGGAAGCAGTCTTGAATTTGTTTTATTTCTTCAGGACAGTCTGTAGATGGATTTGCATAGCTGATTTGTTTAATTTTGTATCCCTTTTCAGGCATTTCTTGGTGTATTTGATGGTCAAGGTGGTCGGAAAGCTGCAAATTTTGCTACTGAAAATATTGGTCACAATATTGTCAATGTTTTGGTTAATGTGGGAGATCAAGAAGAGGACACGATTGTGCAGGTAGTTAGATCTGGGTACTTGGCCACAGATGTAGAGTTTTTAAAGCAGGGTAGTCTTTGAGGATTAATGGCCTTGAGTCTAGAGAATCAGTTTAAAATAATTTCTGCTTTGGCTTTGTTGTTTCTAAGGATTTTTTCATTTGGTTACGGTTATGAAAATGTTAATGTTTTGAATCTGATAGCTTCTGTTTAGAATGAGAATCAGTATGCTTACTAGATTTGAACACTATAAGTTATATGGCATTTTATAGGATATTTTATGATTACCCTATTTTTATCATATTTAATTTTTGATAGGCCGAGGCAACTCCATAGGCGCTAGGATTTTACAAATCTGACCAATTGAGATTCTATATTGTGTGGTAGATTTGAGCATTGTGTAGGTGATATGGCACTTTATAGAATGTAAACTAATTATTTCCAGCATGTTGGGCAGGATCGACTGTCTCAATTGGTGTGGCAAGTTGGCAACTGTTATAAGATACAACATATCCTTCTCTGTAATTACATTTTATAGTGTATACAATGTAATTTTCCGTCTTCTTTTGTGGCAATGTGATAGATCTAATAACAAAATCTGAGTAGTAGCTGTTACAGACATCATAGATGAATTTAAATGATTGCTATTGCTAGTTATGTAATGGAGTGTTTACCAAAATAAAGTATGTTTGTTGATTTTCATATTTGCGTATCTTTCCTGATATTTTGTGGTGAATAAGCTTTAAATGATTTTGCTGCTCCCATGTGATTTTGTGAGGGTGAGAAATGGTTAAAGTTGAAGCCCTGGGTTGGGTTGTGCCACTACAGCCAAGCGTCCAGAATGGAGGCAATTATGTGCGGCCCCCACATGTTTTGTGGTGAATAAGCTTTAAATGATTTTGCTGCTGCCATGTGATTTTGTGAGGGTGAGAAATGGTTAAAGTTGAAGCCCTGGGTTGGGTTGTGCCACTACAGCCAAGCGTCCAGAATGGAGGCAATTATGTGCGGCCCCCACATGTTCAACTCAATTCTGCAATTTAAATGTTTTTTTTAGCTCGTCCTTGGAAAATGGTAGTCCATTTAACTCATTTTAATAATTTGCCAGCGCTTTGGGCCTTTTACATTGTCACACACTTTTTATACTTGGCATTTTTTTTACGGCCATTTTTTTTTTGCATTTCTAGGACAGGGTCGAAGCCCTTTGACAGGCTGTGATGGGTTCAAATTTGACCGCTGGTTATGATTGTTGTGACTCGTATCCTTTTGGTCTCATAAAATTGTATATATATATATATATATATATACCATGCGATTGGTAATTACAGTGAGATTGGTTTTATATAATTACAATACTAATTCAACAAGAAGGGCATTAGCAGTCCCTGTTCATAATCCAGTAATAAAAAATATATAAATATAAACATTGTATTAATGATTATAAATTGTTTTAAGAAATATTTTTATATATATTTGTAAAACTAATTTAAAGTGAGATTAAAACTGGTAATTAATTTACAATGAGATTAAAGTTGGCAATTACAGCGAGATTGGTTTTATATATTTATAATACTAATTCAACAAAAAGGGCATTAGCATTTACATTTATATTGGTAATTACTTTATTTTTGACATTGAATATTTAAATGTTATTTAAAACTATTTATAATTATTAATAAAACATTTACATTTATACATGTTTTATTACTAGACTATAAACAAGTCCTGCTAATTTCCTTCTTGTTGGATTGGGTGCAAATATAACAGTAATGAGCTAGATTCGTCTTGGAAGTTTGTTGTGCACTGGCAAAGGTGGTGTATACAGGTAAAAACAAAAACATGATGCTATTCTGCATCATGTTTTCTGTTTTAGTTGTATGCTCCAAGTTGGCTATTGCATCCCTACTTCCATCTCCAACCGATGGTTGGAGTGGGTAGGGATACCTGCTTATGGATGGGCTCAGGCGGTGCATGGACTAGGTCTTAACATACGGAGGAATTACCGTGAAATGAATCAACTGGATATGAAAGTTATGAATATTTGAGTTGATATTGCAAGTGTAACATTGCATAGTTAGATCTTATTCAATCCCGTTATGTGATTTAAATGTTTTCTTTTAGCTCGTTATTAGAAAATAGAAGTACATTTGATTTGTATAAAGTAAGATGTTATGAATTATGATTGTTGTACCCTTTTGGGTGAATGCTATAATTTCATTGAATAAATTTTGTAGATTACATTTCCAAAATTTTATGAAGTATTTTATTTTTGTGTTTGAATTGTTCCCCAACAAATTGAAATCAAAGTTTCTTTAGTTCATACTTTTAGTGACACGTGTACAAAATTTATTCTTGTCAATCGAAGGGCAACTATTTTTTACAACTTTTCATCACCGAAGGGCTGGATGCATAAATACCCTTCAACTTGAAATGAAGGCCAGCCCTTCAAATTTGACCGTTGATTGGGATATCAAAGAGCTCTCTCTTACTCT
Source organism: Torreya grandis (assembly GCA_037957365.1). Taxonomy (NCBI): domain Eukaryota; kingdom Viridiplantae; phylum Streptophyta; class Pinopsida; order Cupressales; family Taxaceae; genus Torreya; species Torreya grandis. Next base: position 1,717,933 of record JARHVA010001695.1, on the reverse strand, counting down.
TACGTACAACATTTCTAATCATGGAAAAAATTATGTCTCCTTGTTGCTTGGATGACTCTTCCAAGTTTGGTTATTCCCAATCATAATTCACATTTGTTTTTCTAAGGCAACGAGTGAATCATGTAAACAGAAAACCTGATTCATCTCTATGGAGGGTACTTGAAAGAGAAGATATTTATCTAAAGTCCCAACTTATTTGACAGCAAATTGTACCCCTAAACCCTAGTGTAATTATCATTTCCTCTATTTATAACTTTATGCTTCCTTCTCCTGCTGATATCAGGTTTCAATATGGGTTGGTTTGGTAAAAAATAATGACATTATGGAAGAAACCCTTAATGATACATTTAGGCACTCTTTTTTGCATCTAACCCTACAAAATAGTTATGACTTCCAATCATACTTGTTAATTAGATTTTGTACCCTAGCGTACTACACAATGTGATGATGCAATGCACATTCATAAGGGAAATATCAGAGTTTGGCAGACATACCTGCTGGGGCGTGTTTTGAGCCTGTTTTAGCCCTAAGTGATGTTTTAGGGGGCAATCTACGCTGCTGCCCTCATTTACAGAAATCTTTACTTGCAATAAATAATGACATTGTAGGCCAATTGGATTTCAACATATGATCTTTGCATGAGTTGAACTCCAAAGATTCACACACCCCAAAACACTCCCATTTACTGATTCTATGATGTGTATGTGATTGATCTAACGCTTCAGGTGCTTTAGAACAGTATATGTGCACTTGAGTATAAGGAAACCTTAGATTTTGAGGTGGTACAAATCTAGGCATGAAGGGTATGTCCGTTTTCATGTCTTTGTGAAGTCTTTGTGCTCCAATATGGTGTGAACATGTAGATGTGATTTATGTATCATTACACAGGTGAAGTTTGCAAATGGTTATGCAGCATATTGACATTTTTACCATAATATGTGAAAAGAGGAAGGTATCTATTGTAATGTCCCCACTTTAGCAGTTGACAAAGTGTGTGCGTGCGTTAGCCTAGTTCTACATGGTCCCGAGGGCTAATGAAGGGTTTAAAGGGATCCTAGAGTGTTTTGGCCTAGTCATTTCCAGTTTGGGCCAAAACAGAGTTGATTTACTCAGTTTCAGGCATACTTACTATTTTTAGTAAGTTAGCAGGACACAACAAAGCCCAGTTTTGGTGATTGGATATGATACTCCTCAGCGAGAGCTTTTCGGCGAACTATCACTTGCACTATTTGGAGTCTGATTGCTATTATATTTTAATGCCTGAAGTTTTATAAAAGTAACATTTAACTTAATTGCAAAATATTAAAGTGTTACTTTAATACTTACTTTATGAGGATGGTACCTGTTGTCAACCTGGAGCTGCGCCTTGATTCGAGGACGTGCGCGAAACTGTCAGTCCTCTATCTGGCTGAAACAATGGGATCTTCTTATGAGCGTGGGTGTCTCAATAGTGAGAAGAACCTCCAGAGAAGGCCGGTTCCTGTATGATGTATCAATGAAGATTCCTACTCTACGCTGCTGACTACCGTGGAAAAGGGGGAAAGAAAACTTAAAGGGGAAATCCTACCTAAAAGGGGTGATACACTAAGATTTTGATCCACTCAATTTGGAACCTTGAACACTGAACGAACAAGGGAGAAGGAAGACCTTAGACTTCAAATTAATCGCTTATGCATAAGTATTTCATGCAGAGATTCGATTTGATAACTAAAACCTGAGGGAAAATGATGGAGAGGTCTGATAAAAAACACTTTGCAGCCACCTAACATCCACTTACAATTTCAGCAAAGACAATAAAGAACACTTTAACATGACCTGCACAAGGATAATATAGCAACTAGGTACGAAACAAAATTTGGGAAGGAAGTGAACTCTACCACTTATACAAATTGCTGAAGAAATATACACTATGCCACACTTGAAATCTGAAAGTACAGTCCTTCTTATTGATCGAAGAGGTTACACAACTCACCAATGATAGAGTCTGATCTAACCAAGAGAGATTGGATGATTTTAATCAACGCTGAAATCCTTTATATAGAAAATTACAAGAGGTCAAAGATTGGCGTAGAAACTTGAAGGGAAAGATTTACTTTTGTTAACTCCAAGTTTTACTTGGCCTTAAAATAAAATATATTTTTCCTTTTACCCTTGCATGAAGCTTCTTCGCTTGATGAAGTGAAGTTATCTTTGTCATGAACCGCTCGCCTCTTTTTGAATGGAAATCTTCTAGTGGATGCAGCGTTTGATCAATTAGTCAACTCTAAATCTGGAATAGTCAACTCCTCGTTCGAACTCGAAACCCCTGTTGAAGCTGATTTAGACTTTCGAATGCATGCGCTGAATGGAGACGAACAGGACTTTAATAATCAGTCAACTGAAACTTTGACCGTTTATTCGAAAATAGCTCTTGCTTGCATGTATTCTGTTCTAATTCTGATCATGTCTATTTCTGGCAGGATTTCGTAGTCAACTCCTTCGTCAGATTATCTATTTTCTATTCTCTTTTGCGCAGTCGGCCTCCATTTATTTCAGATCTCTTGTCTCTTTATTCTCAATGGTTACTTCCTGCAGGCAAAATTTGACGGCCTGCGGGACGTCATCGAAAGCTTTATTATTTTCTTCGGCTATATTTCTTCGGGTTTATTTCTGCCCATTTTGCTTTACTCTTTTTGTTCGGGCTTTTTCCCGCAGTCTTTTTGTCTCTGTTGGCTCTTTTGTATTGAACGCTAAGTTATATTCCTGCGGGTTTATTCTCTTCAGGCTATTTGTCCGAATTCCTTCAGACAAAAAGTTCGAAGGATTCCAATTGTTTTATCCTTTGCTTTTTTTTGAAACGTCCTTGGTCTTCGTATATATATTGTCTTAAGCCATTTCCGAATTCCTTCGGACAAAAAGTCTAAAGGATTCTTTCCATTGCCTTTCCCTTTGAAATGCCTTTTGGGATTTCAAACGTGCTCTTCGGCAGCCAGTCCAAGTGTCCTCCGCCAGTGCCCTTCGGAAAAATTGGAGGGCACCCGGGCTTTTTGCAAAAGTCTGTGATTTAGTCTCTGTGCCTGCCCGAAGGGTGGTGCCCTTCGGCCTTTTTGAAAGTGACCCTTCCGAAGGGTACCCTACCCTTTGGAACTCTTGAAACTGTCTCTTTTCTGAAAAATTCTTGGCTTCTTTTGTGCGGGCTTTCCGTCTTGTGGTCCTCTGAATTTCCTCGGACTATTTGTCCGAAGGAATTCCTTCAGACAAAAGTCCGAAGGATATCCCTTCTTCCTCCTAAGTGCTTTACTGAGTGAGTCGTAGAAAATTTCACTGAGTGAGTCCGTAGAAAATTTGATTGAGCGAGTCCATAGAAAATTTGATTGAGTCCGTAGAAAATTTTACTGAGCGTTCCTTCCTTGGCTCGAGATGAGAACCTTCCAAGTGGCAAGAGAAAATTCGATTTGTGGAGGATTTGTCAACATTCTGGCAACTCAACTGGGAAGCATGCCTGCTATGCTTGAGAACTCGGACCATGTATAGACGTTATTCGAATTCCCTGATGGTGAATCCGATTTCTGATCGAAAAATCTGCTCTGATCATAGCTATAGTAACCTCCTTCAAAATAAGAAGGGAAACACACGAAAGTAGAAAAAACTAACTAAAAACAAATGTGCAAACAAGCACTTATTGAACAAAACTGAAGCAAACTACTGTGCTTTTACAGCACTTGGAGGAAAGCAAAGAATAATTAAATATGTACATGGAATTTTGCTCTTTAATAGCAATGTTTGAGATGTATCCCATTCACTGGGATTGGAAGCTCTTGGCCATCCATCTTAGCAAGTTGGAAGGCGTTGTGGGATTTGCAGCTGGAGATCGTATATGGGCCACTCCAAAGTGAATCAAACTTTGTGTGCCTTCTTGGTTTGGCCCGATCCTCATCCCACTTGAGGACCAAATCTCCTTCATTGAAGCTCCGTGAGGAAGCCCCTTTGTCGAATGTCCTTTTCACCTGTGCCTGATGACTTTCCATGGCTAGCATGGCTTGATTTCTTGTCTCTTCCAACTCCATAAGTTCTGCATACCTGATCTCTATAGGCTCGTTTTCTAATAATTCAAGTTGATGCATTAATTCTAAAGCTGGAAACTCGAGAGAGATAGGTAACCTTGCCTCCCTACCATAGACCAGCTTGTAGAGAGAGTTGGCTATTGACCTCTTGAAGGTGATCCTATCAGCCCATAGTACTGACTTCAGCTTGAGGTACCATGATCTCTAATTGTCTTCAATGGTTCTTCGTATGATCCTCAATAGGTTCTTGTTTGTAGACTCAACAAGGCCATTTCCTTGTAGATAATAATTTGATGAGGTGCTGAGATAGATTCCATGTTGGACTGCCCATTGGCTGATCCTAGATCCCATAAAAGCCATTGCATTGTCAGAAATAATGGTTGAAGGGACTCCAAACCTAGTGACCAAACCCTCATAGAAATCAAGGACGCTAGTTTCGTTTGCCTCCTTTAATGCAATTGCTTTTGTCCAACGTGTGAAGTAGTCTGTAGCTGTTAGGATCCACTTATGCCCTGAACTGGAAGGAGGGTTATTGAGACCAATAAAGTCTAATCCCCACTGGACAAATGGCTGATCCACTGTAATTGGCTGCAGGGGCAGGGCTGCTAGTTTAATTTTTCCTACAAACATAGCGCACTGTTTGCACTTCATAACCCATGTATGGCAGTCACCAAATATAGTAGGCCAAAAGTAACCACCTCTCATGATTTTGAGTGCTGTAGTTCTGGAAAAAAAGTGCCCTCCACCAAATCCATCATGGAATTCTTCAAGTAATCTTCGAGTATGGTTTGGCTCCACACACCTTAGTAACATTCCATTGATATCCTTCTTGAACAAGACACCGTCAACAAGCAAAAATGGAATTGATTGCAGTCTAAAATACCTTTTTCTTGAAGCACTTAGGTGGGAAGGGTAATGACCTTCCTGAAGATAGCTTACCAGAGCGTGAAACCAGCTGGAAGGTGAGGTCTGTATAGCAGCATTTTCTACATCATTTGATACTAGAACAGCTTTGTTCGTTTCTTGTAAGTTCTGAGCTAGATGCTCACAAAGTCCTTTGCCCCTAACCAGTTTCATGATCTTAATTTCTATATCATATTCCATCACTTTGGTTATCCAACCAGCCCTTTTCTCATTTATATCCTTGTTTAGAAGAAATTCTTTGATGCTCGGATGAGCAACCATTAGAAGTATTTTATTATTAGACAATAAGTGCCTAAATTTCTTCAGAGATCTTATAATTGCAAGGACGTGTTTTTCAACAAAAGAGTACCTTGTCTCATACTCTTGCAGGCCTTGGCTGTAGAAGGCTATTGGCTGTTCCAAGTCTTCATGGTTCTGCTGCATAAGAATGCCTGAAATGGTGTCCACATTAGCATATGTATACAGAATGAAATCTTTCTTGAAATCTGGATTCAAAAGCGTAGGGGCGGTTGCTATGGCCTTCTTAACATCTTCAAACCCTGTTATTCCCTCCTTGGACCAGCTGAAGTCTTGATTTTTCTTTAACATGGCTGTAAGTGGTTTAGCCACAGTAGCAAAATCTGAAATATATCTCCTTATAAAATTGATCTTTCCAAAGAAACTTTGCAAAGCCTTTTTGCTCTTAGGCAAGGAGAGTGCAAGAATAGATTGAATCCGTTCAGAATCTATGTTTAAAGCATGCTTTGAAACAACATGCCCAAGAAGCTTACCTTCATGAACTGAAAATACACACTTTTTGGGATTTAGAGATATCCCAAACTGTCTACACCTTTCAAAAACATGTTGGAGGTGCACCATGTGATCTTCTGCGTCCTTTGAGAATACTGTTTTGTCATCTAAATAGACAAGCACGAATTTGTTAAGAAGGCCATATCCATGGCTCTCTGAAATGTTGCTTCAGCATTGGACAAACTGAACGGCATCTTTCTGTATGCAAATGTTCCCCACTTCGTTGTGAAAGCAGTCTTGAATTGGTCTTCTTTTTTGACCAAAATCTGATTATAGCCACTGTACCCATCTAATAAGGAAAACCTCTTTGAACCTGAAACAAGCTGTAAGATTTGTTCCATTGATGGCAATGGATAGTGGTCTTTAAGCAAGGCCCTGTTTAAGTCACGAAAATCAACACATAAACGAATCTCACCGTTCTTTTTCCGTACTGGAACGAGGTTCACCACCCAAGTTGAGTGCTTGATTGGAAATATAATAGCAGACTCTATAAGCTTGTGAAGCTCAGCTTTCATTAAAGGCTCAAGTTTTGGATTAATTGGCCTTTGTCTTTGTCGTACTAGCTTAGTTTCATCTTCTAGCTCAATAGTGTCTTGAGCCAAGCTTGGATCAAACCCTTTGAGATCGCTATACTGCCATGCGAATATGTCAGCAAAATTTTGGCATAATTCAACGAAAGCTTTCTTTTGTAATGGGGTGCATACCTTGCCCAATTTCAAAATCTTACCAACTGCAATATCTACATTGGCATAGTGCTCTTCTTTTGTCAACAAGGCTGGCTTATCTTTCCTTAGTTCATCGTCTTCACTAAAAATATTTTCAAGGGTAAGCAATCCCTTGGGTAGTTTATTGGTTTTCAGCTGCACAATCTGGTCACCATACTATTGTAAGCATTTTGCCTGATTTTTTGGAGAAAACTCAACTTCTTCCTGTAAAAATCTCACAATTTGATCGTCACTTTCAAATACCTGCCAATTTTCCTGGTTATTTGGGACAGAAGGCCTTACGACTATCCTTATATGTGACTGAGAAGCGTCACTTTTAACGTCAGCGGGAATATCAAATTGCGCCCCAACAGCAGCCAACCTATCAGCATGTTTATTTCTATCTCTTGGTATAGCTTGAATATTAAAACCCTGGAAATCTTCAAGTAAATCCCATACCCTGTGTCTATATGATTTAAGTAACATGTTCTTGCATACATTTAAGCCTCTTACTTGGTGAACCACAAGTTCACTATCTCCAAACACTTGTAGACAACTTGCTTTCATCTTCCTAGCCCATTGCAAACCGTGGACTAGTGCTTCATGTTCAACAACGTTATTTGAACAGCCAAACTGAAATTTAATGGATGAGAAATACCTTTGTTTCGTAGGAGAAACTAACATTATTCTAGCTCCTGTCCCATGCTTATTTCTTGATCCATCGAAGTATAGTTGCCACAAGCCTTCACTAGATTCGCCCTCTTTGACCATGGCTGGGATTTGCGCATTGTTCTCATGAAGACAATATACACCAAGATCTTCAATTAGCTTGTAAAGATCATGCTCATGCAAGGCGGAAGCCCATTCATCAAGAAATAAATCTGGGACTCCATCCAAAGGTGAGTCCTTTTCTACATCACTAGTTTGTACTACTTAATCTGAAATAATACAATTTGTGTTGACCACACTTGGCGTATAAGGTTCCATGTGAAAACGCGCAATAGGTTCTGAATGAATGGTTACCTTTGTGCCATATCTGGTTCTGAACAGTAAGTCCAATCAGCTGATAGATATCCCCCAATCTTTGAAGTGAAATTTCTTGAAAGGCACATGGCGAAATAAGGGGGTAGATCTACAACTACAACATTTTGCTGAATAGTTACATTAAGACAGGCATGTAATGTTAATTTCAAATCTTTGATAATCCCTACCGTCTTTGCGGGTGAAACATCCAACTGCATTACCCCTTTAGTATTTGGCTCATAGACAAGGCCGAGCTTGTCTGCAATCTGTTTAGGAATGATTGTACTGCTGGCTCCACTATCCACCATACAATTATGAACTAAGGTGTCTCCTACTATCAAAGAAAGATAAAAAGGGGGAGTCTTCTTTATTTTTACCTCAGTTTTGTCCGCCTTTGCTATATTATTTCCTTGCTGCACCTGCTGCTTAGTTGGCGGATCTGAGTTTGTCAAAATAGTACCTCCTTTGTCTACTAATTTTGGGGACAATTCAAGAGTTGAAAGTTCTTGAATGAGTTTGTCTTTTTGGCCTGGAATCAACAGAGTATCCCACATGCTAATATTGATGTTGGACATTTTCATCTAATCTACAATGTATTAACCTTTGATTGAACCTTGTGTGTTACTTGCTGCTCACGAATCAGAGGTATTTACTGCACTTTGCCAACCTCTACATTCTGATTTTTTGGGACTGTGGGGGCAGCAAGCTGTTCTTTTGTACCTTGAGCAATAGTACTAGGAGTGTTGGATGTATTTGCCACTGTTTGAGCTTCTCCAATAGCTCTTCTTTTATTTCTCTGATAGGTTAGAGCTGCAACTTGATCACTTGAAGTGTTAGTCTTGACATCATGAATAAAAACAATATGATCATCTACCTGCCAATTTACATTAACAGCATTAGGTTGTCCTTGGGTCGCTCCTTGTGATGCCAATCCTGTATCTTGATATTGACTCTCCTGAAAAGAGAATTCCTCTTGTGTCATCTGTGGCATGGTGCTGTTTGATGATGTTGAATCCTGGTTTTGAAAATCATTCAAATTCGAAGGCTGCCAACCTGAATTCTGCACTAAATTGTTCTGAGGTGGAGTTGGAACAATGGCTTTTGAAGTGGAAGGAGCACTTGAATCAAGAGCAGCATATGGCTTAGCTGGAGTTATAGCCCCTTGTGTTTGATAGGGTGGTCTGTTTTCTCTGAAACCCTGATAAGGAGATTTTTGATCTTTGAAGAGCTGATAGTTGTTTTGATTCTGTTGTTGATAAGGCCTATTTGACTAGAATTGCTGCCTTTTAAGCTGTACTATTTCATTTCCAAAAGACTAACAGATTTTTCAGCTCTCCTATCTCACTAGATTGACTAGTAGAAGCTGTGATTGGACGCTGAGGTGCTGGAATTGGAGCCAAGGATGGAACTTGAGGGACATGAAGGGCTGGTGCTGAACTTATCTCCAGAAATATGGGCATTGGAGGCCTTGGAGCAAGCTTTCCTGCCTGAATCAGACTATTCTCTACTCTTATTGCAATGTCATAGGCATCTGGCAAAGTAGTGCCGCCCATTGACTGTATCATCACACTGATATCATAATTTAGAGCTTTCAAAAAATATAAAAAGCATACTCTGGTGATGGCCTAATTAGAACCGGTATCCTGTGCCATGTCTTTTGTTATCTGAGATTAAAATCGGACATGAATTCATGAGGAACTCTCTATATGGCAGTTAATTGCTCAACCAAAAATAAGTGGTCAGACTTGTCCTCAAACTGTTTGACCAAAGCAGTGCCTAATTCATCTCAAGTAGAGATAGATCTAAGTGGGAGGGTTCTATACCATTGTAATGTTTTTCCTTTGAAAGAAGCAGCTAATAATTTGATAGCAACATTATCTTCAGTTACATTATGAACTGAACAAAGATTAGCAACATCCTGTATATGCACAACAGGGGTTGTTTGATCTTCTCCTGAGAAGAATGGAATACTTTTGAGGGCAGATATGGGTATATCATTTAATTGTGCTAGATTTAGTGGACTCCCCCTATTGAATGGAGCAAATACTTGATTTCTTATGGCCATCTGAATGGTGGGGATTTCAGTCTCTAGAACAATCGGATGAGGGGGAGCTAAATATTCCCTTTGAGGATATGGACTTGCTCTCCTAGATCTTGCTCTTTTATAAGTCAAAAATTCAAAAGGAATACCTTTGCTTGCTGATCTTGTAGTAACTTTTGGTATGAATTGATTGTTTGAATGACGCTATGAACTTTTCTGTTGGCTGCAAATGGGCATCTTCCTTTGCTGCGAAGATTTTCTGTAAAGAACTCTTTTTGGGTCCCATCGGGCGTGCCAAAAACTATTGTCAACCTGGAGCTGCGCCCTGATTCGAGGACGTGCGCAAAACTGCCAGTCCTCTATCCCGCTGAAACAATGGGATCTTCTCACGAGGGTGGGTGCCTCAATAGTGAAAAGAACCTCCAGAGAAGGCTGGTTCCTGTATGATGTATCAATGAAGATTCCGACTCTACGCTGTTGACTACTGTGGAAAAGGGAGAAACAAAACTTAAAGCGGAAATCCTACCTAAAAGGGGTGATACACCAAGATTTTGATCCACTCAATTTGGAACCTTGAACACTGAACGAACAAGGGAGAAGGAAGACCTTAGACTTCAAATTAATCGCTTATGCATAAGTATTTCATGCAGAGGTTCGATCTGATAACTAAAACCTGAGGGAAAATGATGGAGAGAGGTCTGATAAAAGACACTTTGCAACCACATAACATCCACCTACAATTTCAACAAAAGACAATAAAGAACACTTTAACATGACCTGCGCAAGGATAATATAGCAACTAAGTACGAAACAGAATTTGGGAAGGGAGAGAACTCTACCACTTAATGCAAATTGCTGAAGAAATATACACTATGCCACCCTTGAAATCTGAAAGTACAGTCCTTATTGATTGAAGAGGTTACACAACTCACCAATGGCAGAGTCTAGTCTAACCAAGAGAGATTGGATGATTTTAATCAAGGCTGAAATCCTTTATATAGAAAATTACAAGAGGTCAAAGATTGGCGTAAAAACTTGAAGGGAAAGATTTACTTTTGTTAACTCCAAGCTTTACTTGGCCTTAAAATAAAATATAGTTTTCCTTTTGCCCTTGCATGAAGCTTCTTCGCTTGATGAAGCGAAGTTATCTTTGTCATGAACCGCCCGCCTCTTTTTGCATGGAAATCTTCTAGTGGATGCGGCGTTTGATCAATTAGTCAACTCTAAATTTGGAATAGTCAACTCCTCGTTTGAACTCGGAACTCCTGTTGAAGCTGATTTAGACTTTCAGATGCATGCGCTGAATGGAGACGAACATGACTTTAATAATCAGTCAACTGAAACTTTGACCGTTTATTCGAAAATAGCTCTTGCTTGCATGTATTCTGTTCTAATTCTGATCATGTCTATTTCAGGCAGGATTCCGTAGTCAACTCCTTCGTCGGATTATCTGTTTTCTATTCTCTTTTGCGCAGTTGGCCTCCATTTATTTTGGATCTCTTGTCTCTTTATTCTCAATGGTTACTTCCCGCAGGCAAAATTTGATGGCCTGCGGGACGTCACCGGAAGCTTTATTATTTTCTTCGAGTTTATTTCTGCCCATTTTCCTTTACTCTTTTTGTTCGGGCCTTTTCCCGCGGTCTATTTGTCTCTGTCGGCTCTTTTGTATTGAACACTACGTTATATTCCCTCGGGTTTATTCTCTTCGGGCTATTTGTCTAAATTCCTTCAAACAAAAAGTCTGAAAGAATTCCTTCGGACAAAAAGTTCGAAGGATTCCAATTGTTTTTTCCTTTGCTTTTTTTTGAAACGTCCTTGGTCTTCGTATATATATTGTCTTAAGCCATTTCTGAATTCCTTCGGACAAAAAGTCCAAAGGATTCTTTCCGTTGCCTTTCCCTCCGAAATGCCTTTCGGGATTTCAAACGTGCCCTTCGGCAGCCAGTCCAAGTGTCTTCTGCCAGTGCCCTTCGGAAAAATTGGAGGGCACCTGGGCTTTTTGCAAAAGTCTATGATTTAGTCTCTGTGCCTGCCCGATGGGTGGTGCCCTTCGGCCTTTTTGAAAGTGACCCTTCCGAAGGGTACCCTACCCTTCGGAACTCTTGAAACTGTCTCTTTTCCGAAAAATTCTTGGCTTCTTTTGTGCGGGCTTTCCGTCTTGTGGTCCTCTAAATTTCCTCGGACTATTTGTCCAAAGGAATTCCTTCGGACAAAAGTCTGAAGGATATCCCTTTTTCCTCCTAAGTGCTTTACTGAGTGAGTCCGTAGAAAATTTGACTGAGCGAGTTTGTAGAAAATTTGACTGAGTGAGTCCGTAGAAAATTTGACTGAGCGAGTCCGTAGAAAATTTGACTGAGTGAGTCCGTAGAAAATTTGACTGAGTCTGTCGAAAATTTTACTGAGTCCGTAGAAAATTTGACTAAGCGTTCCTTCCTTGGCTCGAGATGAGAACCTTCCAAGTGGCAAGAGAAAATTCAATTTTTGGAGGATTTGTCAACAGTACCCAAGGGAGACGTAAGTAATATTTTAATATATAAAATGTTGCACATCTTTTATCCCACATTGCTCATGAGAATTGAGTCGCCCCTTGGAGAAAGAATAAAAGAAAGCGTTTGTGGCTTCATTCAGCATGTTGGATAAGAAGAATTGACGTACTTACAGTTTGCAGGTTATTTTGGCATTTGAGAACGTCCTTTCCATCTGTAGCCTTTAGACATCAATCCTTGGGATTGGTCTTTGGAGTCCATGCTTTCAGCCTCATGCAGCCGCGTCACTATAGCTGTCGCGCGCACTGTAGCAGCCGCATCACTGTAGCAGTCGTGTCATTGTAGCAATTGTGTCACTGTAGCAGCCACGTCACTGTAGCAGCCGCGTCACTGTAGCATCTTGTAGCCGCTAATGAGTGTCGTCTATCTCCTCATTTAATCAATATCAATTAATGCCTTATCAACCCGGGTTGGTGTCCAAAGCTATCTGCAGTAAGAGTCGGGAGAAACAAGCCTACGGAGTCCGTAGAAACAAGCCTGCAGAGTCCGTAGAAACAAGCCTGCTGAGTCAATAGAAACAAGCCTGCAGAGTCTGTAGTTTTGCTAAACAGAGAGCAAAATGATCGTACCTTTGGTATTCGCTGAGGATATTCGCTTGAAAAAATATTCATTCCATTGCTAGAGTATTTAGTGAGTTATCGCATGGCCGACATTGCACTTGTTTATTCATTTTGTAATCAATATAAATACAGTGTGTTGGTTATTTCAGCTATGTGTGTCTATACTTTCAATTCTATATTTATGTTACATGCATAAGACTTTTCAAAACACAAAAAAAAACAATACAAGCAAACCGTTCCAGAGTCATAAGGGGTTTCGGCTGGGTTAGTTTTGGGCGTAACAGAGGTGCCCATTACAGTGGTATCAGAGCCAAGATCCTGCCATCCTGTGTTGGTTTGCAAAAGAAGATATTTAGATGATGCTAGGGTTCGATGAATCTCATAAATTCTTTGGTTTGATATCAGAGTTGATTAAAGAATTAGAATTTGAAGTTGGTCTCTGCCTAGGAGACAAACCCTGACAGTAAGAGGGAGAAGTGTGGGTCCTGTGTAGTTTGAAGACAAATATAAAAATTATATGATTGCATAAGAAGAAATTGCCCAGGAATTGTAGGAGTCTTATTTCTGAGCGCAGCATATCTAGAAGTGAATCGTGAAATTCAAGTCGCCCATTCACGAAGACCACCATCAGAGTGATGCAGCATTGAAGAAAGCCGTGAGTTGAAGGAGTTATTTGACTGTTTAATGAAATCATGGCAAGTTGTGTTATTCCGTTCAGTTAGCAAGGGAGATCGAGTCTTGTTTTCCTTTTATGACGCCATCTTCAAAGAATCGTGGGGTTTGATATATTGCATAGCTGCCATTCCATATTGAATACACAGCAAATAAAGAGAGATTTATGATTTTAGAGTTTATGATTGTTGCTAGCAAAAAAGAGACAATCTCTGACACAATTCCAGCAGGGTCCCCCTTGTCCTAAAATTATAATAATTATAGAAAGGAATTGTGGAGGTATAGGAGTCTTTGCAATCTTGCGTGGGGCCCAATTGATGAGATTGGCAATTTAAATATGAGTTTTAATCTTCAGATTATTATTTGAAGCTTATAAATGTATAAGAGAAATAAGCTAAAGGAAATCGCTGGATATATCAAAGAGAAGTAGCATAATCTATGGTGTTCCGTGGATCCTTCATTATATTCCCCAGTTCAAAAGAAAGTCAGTTTTAAGGTAGGTGCTTGTGTTTGAAAGATCGCAGCTGATATATTTTGTAGTCATTATTCAGAGAAGCACAACCTTATAGAGTGAAGCCTTCATCATAAGAAGTGGCGTGAGTGATTGGGGAAGATTGCATTTTTATTATCATGGGCATTCAAAGATAATTCTGCTCAACAGTTATAACAACAAGGTATTCCCTGTTTCAACATTGGTGATTGGACGCTGAGTGTGTCACCATTTAAGGAAGATATAAGCAGATTTCAGTATCGGTATAGGTACAGCAGTACATCAGACTACATCAATTACAAACAGTGTTAGCTTCATCTTAAGGACAGGAATTGTATAATATCAATTATAGGTAGTTTGATTTTACATCAGCAAATTCAGAAGTTATTGCACCAATTCCTCAGTTAGAAGAATAGACTTACAGCAGCATGCCAAGATTTGACGAACAAAAAAAAAATTAGAAATCAAAGGCAGATTAGTTCGGGATATTATAGTAAATAAAATGAAGACAATGGTAGATTTGAAAAGTGTCCTTTTCTCAAAAGAATTCAATGATACATTTAATGGTGATCAGTTAAGGGATTTACAGAAAAAAGGGAAGTAGGGAATCGGCTTTATGTAGTTGGATTACAATTGAAGTCCACGGAATTTTCTGATGATGTTCTCTCTAAGTTGGAGGAATTAGACACATTTGTCCAAAGTAGACCAGTCAGATTGGAGGCTTCTGAACTGGGCTTTGCAGCCCTCAATGCTCGCTTTGGCTCAGCACAGGTTTGTGGAACATCCTTATGAAGAGGTGAGACTTGCAGTTGCTTCTTGTCACAGTGAGATTATAAGGATAACAACCCCTGTAGCACCCTATAATGATGACATACTAAAAAAGGTTCTACATCTGATTGTGGAGAGCCTACATGGGTTACATTATGTCAAAGCCCCTACTTTTGGTAAGAAGGTTAAGATTTTAGAAAACATGGCAAGAACCAGATCATTTATCATTTTGTTGGATCTCAGATGTGATAAATGGATTCTTCGAATGTTTCAATGCTTCTTAACTGAAATTAAGAAGCATCATCCAGATAATGTGAGGGCTTGTATGCAAACTATTATGTCCTTAATCTTAGATGAGGATGATGATATCTGCAAGCGGTTGCAATTAGACTTTTTGGCCATCTGGAGGAAGGAGCAGTGTGTTTCCTCCATGGTTTATGCTTTCTCAAAAGGTTTGCTTGAACAGAAAATTGGGTGGTTCAAGGAACATATGATGGCTGCAGAGCTAATTTCTTTGGGTATACAAGTCCCAAGATCACCCAAAAAGAGCAAGAACCAAATGAGGAAAGAGCAGATTTGTTTCACTTGTCAGGAACACTGGTCATTTGATCACATATGTGGAGTTAACAAGGAAAAAGAACCATTGCAGCCAAGCAGTGTTGAAAACATACCAACAAATGAGGTTACAAAGTTTGAAAAGGATGGCTTAACTCAAGAAGGGAGTATGCTTGAGTCTCAGGATGTCCCTAATGAATTGTCAGAATCTTCATATGATAAAGAGTTGCGTGGAAATAAGGGCATGGCAGCAGCATTAACCCTGCATCTAGATCATTCCTACAGAGATTTTGAGGCGTCTACAAAAGGGTGCATGAGTCTCTTGGTGGGTGACGTAGAGATTAAGATTGACAATCCATATGAAGGTATGGTTTCTAATGGTGTTCCTTTGGTTGATCACAAAGTGGAAGATAATGCAAACCTGGATCAACCCTTTAGAGATATTGTAAACATAGCTTCCCTTGATGTAGAGCACGAGGTTGACATGGATAATGATGGTGTGGATTCTTGGAATAATCACAATGCATCTTTTAGTGAGATAGTTGATTCCTATGATGACACAATTCTTACACATGAAGAAAAATCAGAAAAAAAAATAAAAATAAAAATAAAATAAAAATTGGTATGGGAAGATAAAGATAGGGAGATCATGGATCTTTGTCTTCAGTTGAGTATGTTTCATCATTCCATGCATAATTCAGCAAATCAGTCCTCTATAGCAGTCCCTTCCATGATATAGGATGACAAAGCAAGGGGCACAGAAGTCGAACAAGTTTATGGAAGAATGGAAACCTTGCAGCGTTGTGACATCAATTGAAGAAGAATTACTTGACACACTACCACCTCTAACCACATGGGAAGGACATGAGACAAGTTTAGAATTGGTGATGTTCGATGGTTCCAGCGGAAGCAAAGAAGAAGATCCCAAAAGTCTGATTTGGGGCAGCGTTAGCCTACATCCTCCTTCTCTTGATATTGTGGCACTTACACTTGAGAATACTGATGAAGACAATGTTGCAAGCGTTGGCCAAAAAATTTTCAATGATGATACGGTAAAAGGGGTCAAAAACATGGCTCAAGCACATAACAATAATTCTAATTTGAATGAAAACAGTTATGTTTTTGTTTTTCAACAGGGGGTAATGACTTGGTTGCATGGAGAGGATAGCGTTATGGAATCTACCTATGATGGCAACCAAATTGTGTGTGATAACTACGGGGAATATAGGGTGGATTCAAGCCACCGTGGTATGGAAATTCCTCATCATTCTAGGGAAGATCACATAGGCAAGGACACAAAGGTTGAAACCAGTCCTAAATTTCAGTTTGAGAACAGTAGTGATATATTTCACCTTTCTCCTAATGTTGCCACTAACAATCATGAAGAAAGTAAGGGCACAGTTTCACCTGCTAATGGAATACAAGAGGTAAGTATGGTACATGGTAATTTTGATGGTGTCTCTTGTCATAGGACTGAGTTTATACATTTTGATACAGCTGATATAGAATATGCCCAAGTTTTGAATGAAAAATGGGTGGAAAGAGCTAAACAAGCTAAGATTATGGTTCAACAAGTCAATCTTCCCTTTCAACATATTCGTGATATTTGCCATTCTTTTAATGATGAGAGGCACGAATTGCCTAACCCAGAGTCTCCAGTTGAGATAGTTGATCATTCCCATGATGGTGATAGTGATTGGTTTGATGACATATTTGATATCATCTATGCTTCTAATCAGAGTTATGACAGCGAGGTTTGGTGGCCATTTGTGTTGGTTTATGGGCATATGGGGGTTCATCTTCACATTGACTGGATGTCTTACATGCACGGATGGTTACGTAAGGGTACTTAGTTGACAAACTTCTTTTTCATCTCTTACAGTGGGTTCTACATGTTGGTTTGGGATCCAGGTATTGACACAATTGATGCATTGGCTCTTATGGATTCCATGATGTTGCTTCACAGCTTGTGGAGTATGGTGTTTTTATCAAGATGGAGCAGCAGGCTGGGCTGCGATTGCTTAAGGCCAAGAAATTTCAAGGGGGGCAGACTGTAATGTCCCCACTTTAGCAATTGACCAAGTGTGTGTGTGCGTTAGCCTAGTTTTACATGGTCCCGAGGGCTAACGAAGGATTTAGAGGGATCCTAGAGTGTTTTGTCCTAGTCATTTCTAGTTTGGGCCAAAACAGAGTTGATTTACTCAGTTTCAAGCATACTTACTGTTGTCAACCTGGAGCTGCGCCCTGAATCGAAGACGTGCACGAAATGGCCAGTCCTCTATCCGGCTGAAACAATGGGATTTCTCACGAGAGTGGGTGCCTCAATGGTGAGAAGAACCTCCAGAGAAGGCTAGTTCCTGTATGATGTATCAATGAGGATCTCTACTCTATGTTGCGGACTACCATGGAAAAGGGAGAAGTTAACTTAAAGGGGAAATCCTATCTAAAAGGGGTGATACACCAGAAGTTTGATCCACTCAACTTGGAACCTTGAACACTGAACAATCAAGGGAAAAGGAAGAACTTAGATTTCAATCAATCACTTATGCATAAATATTTCATGAAGAGGTTCGATCCAATGACCAAAACCTGAGAGAAAACAATGGAGACAGGTCCGATACAAGACACTTTGCAACCACCTAACATCCACTTACAGCTTCAGCAAAAGACAAAGAACACTGAACATGACCTGCATAAGGATAATCTAGCAACTAGGTATGAATCAAAATTTGGGAAGGGAGAGAAATCTACCACTTATGCAAATTGCTGAAGAAAAATACACTATGCCAACACTTGAAATCTGAAAGTACAGTCCTTCTATTGATCGAAGAGGTTACACAACTCACCAATGGCAGAGTCTGGTCTAACCAAGAGAGAGATTGGATGATTTTTAAACAAGGCTGAAAGCCATTTTATAGAGAGAATTACAAAAGGCCAAAGATTGGCATTAAAAATTGAAGAGAAGATTTAATTAAGCTAACTCAAGGCTGACTTGGCCTTTTAATAAATATATTTTCCTTTGTCTTTGCATGAAGCTTCTTCGTTTGAGGAAGTGAACTTGTCTTTGTTATGAACCGCCCATCTCTCTTTGCATGGAAATCCACATCAATGTTAATTTTAGAACTCTATGTGAGCTGTTTGATGCCGAATTGGAACGTTTGAAAGCTAAGTTAACTGTTTGGTAAGCTAAGTTGGACGAAGAGATCAGCTGAGTTGAATGAAGAGATCATTCTCCCTCGCATGGAAAGCTCCTAGTGGATGTGGTGTTTAACAATTAGTCAACTCTAAATCTCAAATAGTCAACTCGACATTCGAATTTGGAACTTTGGTTGAAGCTGAGTTGAACCCTCGAATGCATGAGATGATTTGGAGACGAGCGGGACTTCAATAACCAGTCAACTGAAGCTTTGACTGGTGTTTGAAAATAGCCCTTGCTTGCATGTATTTTGTCCTATTCCGGTCTGCCTATTCATGTCTATTTCTGGCGGGATTCTATATTTAGATGTATTTTTATAATTATATCCGGTCTATATTTTGTTTTCAACTCTCCGTTGGATTATCTATTTTTTATCCTCTTTTGCACAGTCAACCTCCATTACTTTCGAATTTCTGGTTGTCTAGGCTTAATTCTTCAGGCCTGCCTTCGCCTGTTTTTGTGGCAACTTCCGTCGGACAAATTGTTCGCTCAAATTGTCCTGACTGCGGGCTTGAATTCCCTCGGCCTTTTTGTTTGGACCGCTAAGTCATTTTCCCCAGACAAAATGCCCACATAAAATTAACTTGGTCTCTTCCCTTGGCCTTCGAAATTCTGCTTAGGGTTTATTTCCTCAGACTTTTGCGCGGCCCTTTCTCTGAATTTTTTTGGACTTTGTAATTTCCCGAAGGAATCCGTTCTGTTGCAACTTCATTTCAACTTTCCCGAAGCCCCTTTGGATTTTGCCATCGGCTTTTCTGCACAGGCCTCTTGCTTGCTTCAACATCAAATTCCTTCGGACTTTTTGTCCGAAGGAATTCCTTCAGACAAAAAGCCCGAAGGAATTAGTCCTTCTTTACCTTTGAGCGCCTTCCGAAAAAATGCCCCTTCGGAAAATTTGCAATGGTCCCTTCTGCCGACCAAGTGCCCTCCGCAAGGGCTCATGTCTCTCGTCTATGCCCTTCGAAAAAATTGCAAGGCACCCGGGTGTTTTGAAAAAGCTCTGAATATGTTCCCGCACCTTCCCGAAGGGTAGGTACCCTTTGGGATTGTTGAAAGTGACCCTTTTGAAGGGTACCATGCCCTTCGGGATTCTTGAAAATGACCCTTCCAAAGGGCCTTGGCTTTTCCTTGCTTCTTTAGGTGGACTTTTGGATTCTCTGAAGTATTCCTTCGGACAAAAAGTCTGAAGGAATTACTTCCTTTGTCTTAGGCTCTTTGTTGATTTGTTATTTCCTTGGCTTTGTCTTCTTTGATGAACCATTCCTTCGAACAAAAGTCTAAAGGAATTCATCCTTTTGTAGCGAAGGCCCTTCACCAAAAAAACAATGTATTCTTTCTTCCTTGGCTAGAGACGTGAACTTTCTTAATGGCAAGAGACAATCTGACTTGTGGAAGAATTGTCAACACTTACTATTTTTAGTAAGTTAGCAGGTCACAGCAGAGGCCAGTTTTGGTGATTGGATATGATACTCCTCGGCGAGAGCTTTTCGACGAACTATCACTTGCGCTATTTGGAGTCTGATTGCTATTATATTTTAATGCCTAAAGTGTTATAAAAGTAACATTTAACTTAATTGCAAAATATTAAAGTGTTACTTTAATACTTACTTTATGGGGATGGTACCCAAGGGAGACATAAGTAATATTTTAATATATAAAATGTTGTACATCTTTTATCCCACATTGCTCATGAGAGTTGAGTCGCCCCTTGGAGAAAGAATAAAAGGAAGCATTTGTGGCTTCATTCAGCATGTTGAATAAGAAGAAGAATTGATGTACTTGCAGTTTGCAGGGTATTTTGGCATTTGGGAACGTCCTTCCCATCTGTACACTCTAGACATTAATCCTTGGGATTGGTCTTTGGAGTCTATGCTTTCAGCGTCATGCAGCCACGTCACTGTAGCCACCGCGCCATTGTAGCAGCCGCATCACTGTAGCAGTCGTGTCATTGTAGCAATCACATCACTGTAGTAGCCAAGTCACTGTAGCATCTTGTAGCAGCTGACGATTGTCGTCCATCTCCTCATTTAATCAATATTCAATTAATGCCTTATCAACTCGGGCTGGTGTCCAAAGCTATTTGCAGTAAGAGTCGGGAGAAACAAGCCTGCGGAGTCCGGAGAAACAAGCCTGCAGAGTCCGTAGAAACAAGCTTGCAGAGTCCGTAGAAACAAGCCTGTAGAGTCCGTAGAAACAAGCCTACAGAGTCTGTAGTTCTCCTGGACGGAGAGCAAAATGATTATACCTTCGATATTCACTGAGGATATTTGCTTGAAACAACGTTCATTCCATTGCTGGAGTATTTAGTGAGTTATCGCATGGCCGACATTGCACTTGTTTATTCATTTTGTAATCAATATAAATACAGTGTGTTGGTTATTTCAGCTATGTGTGTCTATGCTTTCAATTTTATATTTATGTTACATGCATAAGACTTTGCAAAACACAAAAAAAAAACAATACAAGCAAACCATTCCAGAGTCATAAGGGGTTTCAACTGGGTTAGTTTTGGGCGTAACAAAGGTGCCCATTACATCTATTATGACATCAGTGATGACACACAAATAAACATTCTAAAGAAGGACTCAATTGTCTTTGTATACCCTGTTGACCATTTTGGCCCTGCAGGCCAAAATCAGTCTCTTTCCTTCCCTACCACTCTGAACCCTCAGTCTAGTCATGTACCCACCTTCTGCAAAATCCCCTTTTCTTTGCAATAAGCCCTGTTCTTATGGAACATCAAAAGATCTAAGTGCCTGCAGGCTTCGGTTCAGTATGGAGCTTTTCACTTTGAGCAAATGCTTTAGACAAATACGAGGCTCTTGAAAATCTCGAAGGTTAAACAGCCCTTGCAGAGGGTAGTCAAGCACAAAATGGACCATTCCAGCACGCTGCGGAGGGCAATTCCGGACCCAAAGGTACCCTTGCGGAGGGCAGGAAAGCACTTAAAGGGAAGAAAGACCCACAGGCAAGAGAGGAGTCTCAATTGTGCCGCGTGGAAGAGAGAAGCCCAGCCTTCTCTCAAGAGTGCAATCCACAGCGTCAACAGTTTTTGGCACGCTCGATGGGACAAACTAGTTTTTATCCAAAGAGTTGAAGAATTTTGGTGTGTTCTTCAACCAACTAGCCTTTGGAGGCTTTTTCATCAACACCAATGGCGACTCCAAGTTGAATCAGCTGGTTAAGCAGTCCTGGTGCCATCAAGAAATCACAGTTTGGTATGTATAATTCCATTGCTCATAAGCATGGACCTTGTTTTCCTTCATATAACTTTGATCAAGCTCAGGTTGTTCATGGAATCACCTCAAGCAACTGTCCCGGTTGCCCTTTACCTAGTGTAAAAGAAGTAACGCTAGAGTTT
The DNA here is from genome assembly GCA_037957365.1 of Torreya grandis. Lineage (NCBI taxonomy): Eukaryota > Viridiplantae > Streptophyta > Pinopsida > Cupressales > Taxaceae > Torreya > Torreya grandis. Next base: position 1,696,261 of record JARHVA010001695.1, on the reverse strand, counting down.
GAGAAGCAAGTGATGGAGATAAATAGATTGGAGGAGCAGTATAGATATCAACAAGAGCTTATTTACAAAGAGGAGTGCTTGTTGAGGCAAGCTCAGGCCTTGCAATCCATGAAGAAGGAAGTAGCAAAATGGAAGAGTCCATTTATTCAAGGCAGTCAGCCTTGTGTGCCTTCTCCCATTCCAAAGCAACCCCCTCCTATTCTAAAGAAAGCCCCCTCTTGTGCACCAAATCCTTTCTACCAGATCGCACTTGCTCACTCTAGCTCATCTGATGCAGTAACCACCCATGCTCTTAATCCCTTGCACCTAGCTTTCCAACATCAAAAAGTATTAGAGCAACCTCCCATGGAAATGAACCTTCTCAATTCCTTAGATTGTCAATCCTCCTTTGAAGGGAATACCATGAACCAACACGTCTCTTTTCTAGAAACTCTTCCTGTACATTAACAGTCTCTTCCTAGTCTTCCTCGACCTCCTCAAGTCTCTCAACATGATGTCAAGATTCCAACTTAGAGGAGGGAATACCATGAACTAGCTCAGAGCCTCGAAGAAGATAAAGCTGCTCCTACTCATGTTGATGCTTATGATCTCCAAGAAAATAGAGCCAAGAAAATTGCAGAGTTGGAGTCTAGAATGAGATTCCTCAGCCAAAGTGTGATGGACGGTTCAGATCAAGCAGAATATCCTACATTTGCACACACCCCATCTAAACTCCTTCAAGAGAGCTATCAAGCCACATCTGATATAGATGAGGAGCTGGCCAAATGGAAGGAAGAGAATCATTCGATTCTAGCTCAAGGATTGCCTCCTCTTCCACATGAGTTTGTCCATCAACCCTCCACTCCATTCTTTCTCAAGGAGGAACCTGTTTTGAAAGAGGCAAGTGAAGAAGAGAGGATCCAATTTGCAGCTGATCAAGAAGCTCTCATGGATGACAATGAGGAGGAAATCATCATGGATGCTCCCTTTGAAGACATCATCAACAATGGAGAAGACACAGGTCATGCATACATGCGGATGTTCCAACAATATGAAGAGGAGAGTAAGCATGGTGAGCTCTCTCCTCCCTTGTTTGATGAACTTCCTTGTTGCTTTGATGAGGAGGATGACCATGCCATGGAACCCGAGTTGGAGGGGGATCCGGAGGATGTCTTTGAACAACTAGAGACTCTGGTTTTTGAGCAAGAAAAGGAGAGGCCTGTTCATCTTGAGGAAAGCTTTGAAGAAGAGAGCCTTGAACAAGAAGGTAATGTTTTGTGGGATGAGCAATCAGTCTATGATCTCATTTCAGACATCAAAACAGTCACCCTTCTTCAAGAAAGCCATGATGAAGTAGAGGATCAGTTTGACAAGGTTTTCAATGAAGCAGAAGGGGACAAGTCAATCCATGATGCATATCAAGGGGCTTATGGTGATAAGCTAGAAGCCATTGATTTCTTGATGAAACACACCAGCATGAAAGGCCAGCATGAGGCAGTCTCCAAAGAGCAAAGTGAAAACACAAATGTTGGAGACATGTTTGACCCTGATCCACTTGGATACAAGCCAATCAAGGTGGCAAGCAAGAAGACCAAGTTACCAAATCTCCATTCCATTCAGTCACTTGTCTGGCACCATAAGTTTTCTTGCCATGAAGGAGACTTAAGAAGTTTTCCCTTTGATCCAGGAGGGAGGCAAATATCCCTGTTAGCTGTACATAGTAGTTTGCTTTCAGTTTTTCTTTCCCTATTTTCTCTAAGTGCTGTTTGCACAGGTGTAGTGTTTTTTAGCCTTTGTTGTGTATGTTTTCCTTTGTGTTTGAGGTAAAGCTTTGTTGGTTCATAGGTCTTTAGAAAGCTGTTGCTAACTCTTTTCAAGTTGCGTTCTAACTCCGTGCCCAATGGACTTTGAGGCTACTGGTTTCTAAGCATAGCAGACATGCTTCCCCAGGGAATCGCCAATTTGTTGACCATTTTGGTCCTGCAGGCCAAAATCAGTCTCTTTCCTTCCCTACCACTCTGAACCCTCAGTCTAGTCATGCACCCACCTTCTGCAAAATCCCCTTTTCTTTGCATAAGCCCTGTTCTTATGGAACATCGAAAGATCTAAGTACCTGCAGGCTTCGGTTCAGTATGGAGCTTTTCGCTTTGAGCAAATGCCTTAGACAAATACGAGGCTTTTGCAAAGCTCGAAGGTTAAACAGCCCTTGCGGAGGGCAGTCAGGCACAAAATGGACCATTCCAGTAGGCTGCGGTGGGCAATTCCGGACCCAAAGGTACCCTTGCAGAGGGTAGGAAAGCACTTAAGGGGAAGAAAGACCCACAGGGAAGAGAGGAGTCTCCATTGTGCCGCGTGGAAGAGAGAAGCCCAGCCTTCTCTCAAGGGTGCAATCCACAGCATCAACATAGCCTATGGATTATTGTCAGGATTTTAACTATTTGTGATATCTATGGTTCCACATGGCATGGTATTCAACTTGTCCAGTCATGCATGGTCATAAGTCAAAAGAGGCCTAGATTTTTATGCACAAAGCTCTGATAACTGGTATGTGATCCTTTCATCAAAAATTAGTTGGGTTCGTTGGTTGATGGTAGCGTGGCTACAAACTAGGATGGTTTTGACTGAGACCATGATGACAACATGCGCTCCAAAATGTAAATCATTCTCACATTTGAGTTATATAATGAAGTGGGGGAGTGATGGAGTGGTTTGCAAGCCATTGCTTTCCTAAAGAGCGTGGAGACAATATGCCTTGTGACCTCAAAAGTGGGCTAACTGTTGGAGAAGGGACTCCACAGGAATCATAATATACCCAGATAGCATACCCTTAAAGCCACCAGCCTACCTTACAAAATAGTGGATATTTGATCTTTACCCTATAGATCCAGAAGTAATCAAGTAGGTATGCATTCATGAATCATGGTAATCCTGTAGTCATTATTCATGTTAAGCTCAGGACCTCATATTGAGGAAGGACTGAAATATTGAAGTAATTATAACAGCATTAGAAAATGCTTTTCGGGATCTCATACATGTAAAATTAAAATATAATACCTGAGGCTCTATAATTGATAGAGGGAAGGTATACGTACATGTTCAAGTTGGTTTATTGTCAAAGAAATTTTTCGTATCTAGTTCTAAACTCTAACTTGTAGTTTTGGCTGTAATGTTTATAATTCATGAATGAAATTTTTGAAAAATTTCATTGCTAACTTCAGTATCAAATCTAACTCCTGGGTAATCTTGTGTTTGGAGTCTGCATCAAAGGAAATCATTCCCCTGAAAATCCCATAGCCTGAGCTTCATGTCCCTGAGAAAGGGAAGAAGTGAACCACGTTGCCATCTACTTCTTCCAAGCAGCGGAAAAAGAAGCCTAATAAATGACATGTAAAGGACATACTTGTTTAAATGTAAAATCTATAGCGTTCAGCCTAACTGTCCAGTTGTAATATGTTCCTCTTTATGATGTTAGACTCACAGATCCCATGCTAGACCAGTGCTCTATGCAGATATTGGAAATGCATTCAGATTTTGGACTTTCTATGTTTTAATACCTTAGTTTTGGCTATTTAAAAAGTACTTGAAAAAACAAAGAAGAGGACTTTTAAATGCATCAATAACATCTGAATTGGTATAGAAAAAAAACTATATCTCTGCACTGATTTGGTATAGCAAAAAAAACTGTATCTCTGCACTGCTGAAGAGCACACATCCACAATACATAATTTTCCAGAATCCACTCACAACCCACTTTCAAGCCATCCAAAATAAATTTTCAAGTTATCAGGAAACTCACAAAAGTTCAAGCGTCGTTATATTTGCAATCTCCTTTGGGATGGTGCCAGTTATCTTGTTCCACATGAAATCCCTTCCAAAAGAAGAAAACATAAAGATACGTAAGAATCATAATTTTATGCATGTCATATCATATAAACTACAGGAAGCCCAAGAGTGTAAGAGTGCAGATTGCATATACTATTTAGTATTTAGTATTAAGTAAAACTAATCATGAAAGGAAAGAGGACTCACTTTATAGGAAATAAAAATACTTTATAATAAGGATATTAAAAATTCATGATGGAATTTCTGGGTATTTATAAGCAGACCATATACCCAATATAACAAGCTTAACATTCAAAATGCCACACTTGTACACTTACAAATTTTGAAGTTGTTGTAGTTGTCCGATTTCTGGAGCTAAAGTTCCTGTAAGATTCAGATTTAACAATTCCCTGCATACCCCAACATTGACATCAATTCATTTAAGCTAAAAACTGCTCAACATGAATTGCACGGATGTGTGCCTTTCTACTTCACTCACTTTCAGCAAAGACATATATCGTTTCTTTTCCATTCCAAACTGTGATAAAAGAAATTTAAAAGCTTAAATGCGTTAATAGTGAAATATCTGATGAAAGGGACTAAAATTTTCTGTGAAGTTTATAGAATAAAATTAAATTTTTCTATTAGAAAGTTCCAAATATGGAAATTCTTGCTTTATACAAAGAGATGAACCTTACCCCACATCATGTCAGACGAAATACATCTTGTTGATTTAAAAAAAATCAGCATGGAGAGAAATTATTTATTGTATACTCTTAGGTCAACCCTTACATGCATTTCTGAACTGCAATGCTTTTTACTCGCTTATAGTCTGACTCATTGCAGCCAAAAGAAGTGGCTGGGAAAAATAACAAAGCATAAACGAGTTTCTGGAGCAATCATATTAAATGTCCATTTTCCCCCCACGGTCAATGTTGACTTGACTCTTTCTCTGGCTCTAGCTCTGTTCATCACACTTCCATGGCAATTTTGTTCTTTTATTTTTCACTTCTTCATGATAGCCACACTTAGTTTCCTTTGTAACAATCCTTTTTACCCATATTCGTATGGCACTCCTCTTCTCCCATCATCTGGAGTTAAAGGTGGAAGGAAAAATCCTTACAAGAAGAAGAGTTTCAGCATGCATCTTTAGGTAGATTTACATTTGATTCCCTTTTTTCCTTTTAGCATCCATAATAAAGTTTCTAAAATCTCAAACTTGGACAGGTACTCATAAAAATCAGAAATATGTCAAATATGTTCATATTATGCATCTAATTTGACAACCTCAATGTCTGTATCTATTTTTATAAGCCCCATATTATAGCATCTATCTTTATATTGTGAATCTATGAAAGAATATGTGTTGACGTTTTGAATGCAACTTGTAACTAAGACATCCTTGTGTCTGGATCTTTTTTCGCACTGAATATTTCAAATATTACTTGAACGCATATATTTATCAAAAATTGTCTGTATGTCATGTTTTCTAACTTCTTTGATTCTATATTTTCGTTTGCTCCATCTTTTATTTATTATTTTTTTCCATATTCATCATTTTCAGTTTTTATCCAGCAAGGTTGCTGTGATCTAACTTATATCAGAAAACCATTATTCTAGCTGAATCCATTGTCATGCCTCAAAACCCTTATTACAATTCTGCACGTTTAGCATTGCTGGTCATATCACTGTTGTTCTTTTCTAGCTTCCAGGTATTTACTGCATCCAGCTCGCAGGCACTTTGCCATTAACTTCTTTATGAGTGTTCATGTTGGTATAGCTAGGCTTATGTTTTTTTCATTAATATTTTTTGTATCATACATTATGGATACAAATACAACAAATTCACCAACCTCACTGCTACCAAAACAGCAATGAGATCAGACTGAGCCCTGACAGAGCATTCCCTAGCATCATTCTTACTCTTAGCAATTACGCCTTAGCCCTGACTGAGGTTTATGTTGACCATTTTTGGTCCAATAGGCCAAAAATCGGTCCCCTTCTCTCTCTGTTGTTCTGAGCCAGTACATTTTTTATTTTGCACAAGTCTTGGAAGTTTCTATGGACTCTGCCGATGTTTCGCTGCAAGTCCATTTCTACGGATTCTGCAGGCAGAGACGAGTTCCCGACACTTAAGTGCAAAATGGACCATTTCAGGTGCCCTCATGGAGGGCAGTTCGGGACTCAGGTGCCCTTGCGGAGGGCAGGGAACACTTTCAAAGAGGCCACAGAGAAAAGCCAAAAAGGTAAGTTTCCTTCGGAAATTTGTTTAAGGCAAAAGAAGTACCCTTCGGAAGGGTCGTTTCCAATTTTTCCGAAGGGCACTTTTCAAACGCAGTCGAAGAAGCAAAGGAAGAAATCCTTCGGACTTTTTGTCCGAAGGAATTTCTTCGGACAAAAAGTCCGAAGGAATTCGGAAGGGCTATGAAATACTAAGGCAAAGGCGAGAATAATTTCTTCGGACTTTTTGTCTGAAGGAATTCCTTCGAACAAAAAGTCCGAAGAAATTCGGAGGAAGGCCGCGGGAGGAAAAGCCGAGAGAAATTCCGAAGGTAAAAGGCAAAGTGCTCAAAACAATTCTTGCGGACTTTTTGTCCACGGGGAAAAAGTCCACGAGAAAGCTCCGAAGAATTTCAAGACCACGGGAGCCGAAGGACCCCGAAGGGCAGGTGCCCTTGCGGGGGACTCTCGGTCAAAATGAAGGACACTTCTCCAAAGCCGAAGGGTCACCTTCCCTCCAAGAGGGTCCAAAACAAGAAGCCGAAGGAATTCCAAGGGGTGACGAGCCTGAAGACGTCAAAATCAAGCACAGCAAACTAGCCGTTGGAAGTTCAAACGCAGTGACGGGTGCGCAGACGTCAAATTTAAGGCTCATGAAATAGCTGTTGATTTTGAAAAGCCCAAGGAACGCAACGACCCACCAAAAGATAGCCCCGAGGGCCGAAGGAGCCAAAAAGAGACAAAACCAAGAAGAAGACAAAGTGCAGAAACGGACAAACAGTCCAGGTGGCAAAAGGGAGGCAAGTTATTGCCAGGTGGTCATCAAACGGTGCAAACAGTAAGCAACGCGGCCTGCTTTCTCCACTTTGCATTTATGAGTAGACAAACTGCATGATATCTGGAAAGAGTAGTCTTGTTTGCAGAAAAGAGGCACGGTCCGTGCTTTCACATTAATGTTTGAACGCCAAAGTCAAGACCGGCAATTACACAGCATGGTTCCAACAGGCCTCTTCTAGAAGAATGACATCAGCAACAGTGACTTCCTTTTCCCGATGCTCACAAATGCACATGGGCCAGCTTGTCAAGAGCGCCAAAGTCTTTTCCAAAGCGGCGCCTTTACTTCTTCTCCTCTTTCTATATATTGTAAAACTTCTCATTTTGAGAGGATCCATTCTCTTAGCCCGTAAGGCAAAGCTCTGCCCAAAAATCTCTCGGGCTTGTAAGGCAGAACTCTGTCGGATTTTACCTTGAATCGAGACTTAGCAATTTTTTACCTCCAATTGGACTTGCACTCACGCATATGTCTATGTTTTTTTTTGTGTTAAGTCATTTTTCTTTTATGCTTCTCACAGAACCATTCCAACATATCTAGTGCATTGTGAAGTTCTTCTTCTGCAGGTCTCCCAGAAGTGTCTACAGCAGGAATATAGGCACATGTGAATAGGCTGCCAAAGTGTGTCTCAGAATACCTTTGATAGTTCTTCCTCCTTGTATCTCTACGGACCCCTAACTCACTGATACAAAAGAGTTTCCCACATCATATGAAGTGTATGGGGGCTTCTTGGTGAAAAGTGTATGTTCGGGCTGAGTGGATCAACTTTTTTGGTGTATCACCTTTTTAGTTTAGGTTTAGGTTCTGTTTTCACCATCCTTCTCCTTTTTCATCCCCCCTTTTTTCATTTATTTGTTAGCAGTAGGAAATCCAGGGCTTAAAAGATACATCAAAGGGAGCTAGCCCTTATCTAGAGACTCTCCCCTTAGCTTCGTCGGTCCCACAGGCGAGAGGAGAATTTTCATTATTGTGTGTGGAAGGCAGGAGCTCGACCTCCTGCCTAGGGTGCAATCCACTGCGTCAACAGTTTTTGGCACACCCGGTGGGACCTACTAGGACAAGTTTGGTCCAAAGAGTTGAAGAATTTTTGGTGTGTTCTTCAACCAACCAACCTTTGGAGGCTTTTTTTATCAACACCAATGGCAACTCCGAGTTGAATCAGCTGGTTAAGTAGTCCAGGTGCCATCAATAAATCTCATTTTTGTATGTATAATTCCATTGATAAGAATCATGGGCCTTGTTTTCCTTCATATTACCATGATCAAGCTCAAAACATTCATGCAATCCCCTCAAGCAGCTCTCCTAGTTGCTCTTCAACGATAAGGGAAGTAGCATTGGAGTTTGAGAAGCAGGTGATGGAAATTGACAGACTGGATGAGCAGTATAGATATCAGCAAGAGCTGATGTACAAAGAAGAATGTTTGTTCAGGCAAGCTCAAGCCTTGCAATCCATGGAGGAGGTAGCAAAATGGAAGAGTCCATTCATTCAAGGCAGTCAGCCTTGTTTGCCCCCTCCTATTCTAAAGAAAGCCCCCTCTTGTGCACCAAATCCTTTCTACCAGATAGCACTTGCTCACTCTAGCTCATCTGATGCATCAATCAATCATGCTCTTAACCCTGTGCACCTAGCCTTCAAACATCAAAAGGAACTAGAGCAACCTCCCATGGAGATGAACCTTCTCAATTCCTTAGATTGTGAATCTTCTTTTGGAGGGAACATCATGAACCAGAACATCATGAACCAACACATCTCTCTTGAAGCAGCTCTTCCTATACATCAACGGACCCTCCCCAACCTTCCCCAACTTCCTCAGCTCTCTCAATATGATCTCCAGATCCCAAGCTGGAAAAAGGAACATCATGACCCAGCTCAGGACCGTAAAGAGGATAAAGTTGCTGCCTGTTCACAGGAGCAAAATTCTAATCTCAAGGTCATGAGTTGGAAGCAAACAGTGGAATTGTTGACGCAGTGGATTGCACCCTAGGCAGGAGGCTGAGCTCCTGCTTTCCACACGTCAAAATGGAAACTCCCCTCTCGCCTGTGGGACCAGCGAAGCTGGAGGGGAGAGTCTCTAGATAGGGCTAGCTCCCTCTGATGTATCTTTTAGGCCCTGGACTTTCTACTGCTAACAAAAAATGAAAAAAAGGGTGGGGGATGAAAAGGGAGAAAGATGTTGAAAACAGAACCTAAGCCTAAACATAAAAAGGTGACACACCAAAACAGATGACCCACTCAGCCCGAACATACTTTTCACCAAGAAGAAGCTCCCATACACTTCATCTGATGTGGGAAACTCTTCTGTTCAGTGAGTCAGGTGTCCGTAGAGATACAGGGAGAAAGAACTGTCAAAGGTGTTTTGAGACACACTTTGGCGGCCTATTTACATGTGCCTATATTTCTGTTGTAGACACCTCTGACAGACCTGCAGAAAAACTTCACAATGCACTAGACATGCTAGAATCGATCTGTGAAAAGCATAGAAGGAAATGACTTAACACAAAAGAAAACATAGACATATGCGTGAGTGCAAGTCCAAATGGAGGTAAAAATGCTAAGTCTTGATTCAAGGTAAAATCCGGCAGAGTTCTGCCTTACAAACCTGACAGATTTTTGGGCAGAGCTTTGTTTTACGGGCTAAGAGAATGGATGATCTCAAAATGGGAAGTTTACAATATATAGAAAGAGGAGAAGTAAAGGCGCCGCTTTGGAAAAGACTTTGGTGCTCTTTTACAAGTTGGCCCATATGCGCTGAGAGCATCGGGAAGAGGAAGTCACTATTGCTGATGTCATTCTTCTAGAAGAGGCTTGTTGGAACCATGTTGTGTAATCGCCGATCTTGACTTTGGCGTTCAAACATTAATGTGAAAGCACGGGCCGCGCCTCTTTTCTGCAAACAAGATTGCTCTTCCAGATATCACGCAATTTGTCCCCTTATAAATGCAAAATAGAGAAGACAGGCTGCGCTGTTTACTGTTTGCGCCGTTTGATGACCACCTGGCAATAACTCACCTCCCCTTTGCCACCTTAACTGTTTGTCTATTTCTGCACTTGTTTTCTTCCTAGCTTTGTCTCTTTCTGGCTCCTTCGGCCCTCGGGGCTATCTTCGGCTAATTCTTTTGCTTCGGCTTTCTTGCTTCCTTTCCTTCGGACTTCTTGTTTGATCCTTCCCGAAAGGGTCCTGCCCTTCGGGGTCTTGCGAAAAGTCTTTTTCCTCGGTGAAAGCCCCCCACAAGGGCACATACCCTTCGGGCGGTCTTCTTTCTCCTCGGCGGGTTGCTCCTTCGGGCTTTTTGCCGCGGATTTTTTCCCGTGGACAAAAGTCTGCGAGAATTGTTTCGGCTGTTTTGTCTTTGGCCTTCGAAAATTCTTTCAGGCTTTTCTCCTGCAGCTTCCTTGAATTTATTTAGACTTTTTGCCCAAAGGAATTCCTTCAGACAAAAAGTCCAAAAGAATTCGTTTATTGCCTTAGTCTTTTCTTCGGATTTCTTGCTCACAGCCCTTCCAAATTCCTTCGGACTTTTTGTCCGAATGAATTCCTTCGGACAAAAAGTCCGAAGGATTTCTTCCTTTGCTTCTGCCGACTGCCTTCAAAAAGTGCCCTTCGAAAAAGTTGAAAACGACCCTTCCGAAGGGTATTTCCCTTGCCTTGAACAAACTTCCGAAGGAAACTTACCTTTGCGGCTTATCTTTGTGGCCTCTTTTGAAAGTGTTCCCTGCCCTCCGCAAGGGTTCTTGAGTCTCGAACTGCCCTCCGCAAGGGCACTTGGAATGATCCATTTTGCGTCTAAGTGTCGGAAACTCGTTTCTGCCTGCTGAGTCCGTAGAAAACTTCACTGCTGAGTCCGTAGAAATCCATGCCTGCAGAGTCTGTAGAAATGGACCTGCAGAGTCCATAGAAAACTTGCAGAGTCTGTAGAAATTCTTGTGGAGTCCGTAGAAGTTTCTAAGACTTGTGCAAAAATCAAAATGTACTGGCTTAGAACAGCAGGGGAAAAAGAAGGGGACCGATTTTTGGCCTGTTGGGCCAAAAATGGTCAACAGGAATCTTGGGGCAGGAAGAAGGAGAAGAAAGGTTTTGCTCAAAACCTTAAAGAAGTCGAGGCTGCTCCTGTTCAAGACAATGCTGGTGACCTCCAAGAAAGGCTCTTCCAAGAAGACATAGCCAGAGGAATTGCAGAGTTGGAATCCAGAGCGAGATCCCTCAGCCAACGTGTGATGGACCTGTCTGAACACACTCCATCTACACACCTCCAAGAGAGCTATCAGGGCACACCTGATATAGATGAAGTGCTAGCCAAATGGAAAGAGGAGAATCATTCGATTCTAGTTCAAGGACTGCCTCCTCTTCCACATGGTTTTCCCACTTCACCCCTTCTCAAGGAGGAACCCGTTTTGCAGGAGGCGAGTGAGGAAGAGAAGATCCAATTTACAGCCCTCCAAGAGGCTATCATGGATGTCAAAGAAGATGAAATCATCATGGAGGCCTCTTTTGAAGACATCATCAGCAATGGAGAAGACTCAGGTCACGCATACATGCGTATGTTCCAGCAATATGAGGAGGAACATAAGCATGGTGAGCTCTCTCCCCCCTTGTTCGATGAACTTCCTTGTTGCTTCGATGAGGAAGATGACCATGCCATGGAGCCAGAGTTGGAGGAGGATCAGACGGATGTCATTGAACAACTAGAGACTCTGATCCTTGAGTAGGAAAAGGAGAGGCCGGTCCATCTTGAGGACAGCTTTGAAGAAAGAGAGTCTTGAACAAAAGGGCGATGTTCTATGGGATGAGCAATCAGTTTGTGACACCATTTCAGACATCACAACAGTCACCCTTCTTCAAGAAAGCCTTGAGGGAGCAGAGGATGAGCCAACAACCATTGATTTCTTGGTGAGACGCACCAGCATGAAGGACCAGTATTCAACAAGCTTCCAAGAACAAGAAGAGTACATATATATTGGAAGCATGTTTGACTCTGATCCACTTGGATGCAGGCCAATCGAGGTGATAGGCAAGAGGAGTAGGTCACCAACTCTTCGTTCCATTCAGCGACTTGTCTGGCACTGTAAGTTTCCTAATCGAGGAGGGGACTTAAAAAGTTTTCCCTTTGATCCAGGAGGGAAGCAAATACACCTAGTTAGCTGTATATAGTAGTTTGCTTTCAATTTTCTTTTCTGTTTTTCCTAAGTGCAGTTTGCACAAGTAGTGTTTTTAGCCTTGTGTGTGTTTTCCTTTGTGTGTGGGGTAAAAGCTCATGATTGATTATGGGATCTCTCAAGGCTATTTTTGGCCTTTCTTCAAAGTTGAGTTCTGACTCCATGCCCAATGGACTTTAAGGCAACTGGTCTCTAAGCATAGCAGGCATGCTTCCCTTGGGAGTCGCCAATTTGTTGACCATTTTTTGTTCAACAAGCCAAAAATTGGTCCCTTTCTCTCCCTGTTGTTCTGAGCCAATACATTTTTGATTTTGCACAAGTCTTGAAAATTTCTATGGACTCTGCAAGTGTTTCTACGGACTCTGCAGGTCCATTTCTACAGACTCTACAAGTCAATTTCTACGAACTCTGCAAGCGGAGACAAGTTCCTGACACTTAGGCACAAATTGACCATTTCAAGTGCCCTCACGGAGGGCAATTCGGGACTCAGGTGCCCTTGCGAAGGGCAGGAACACTTTCAAAAAGGCCGCAGAGAAAAGCCGAAAAGGTAAGTTTCATTCGAAAATTTGTTTAAGGCAAAGGAAGTACCCTTCGGAAGGGTCGTTTCCAATTTTTTCGAAGGGCACTTTTCAAAGGCAGTCGGAAAAGCAAAGGAAGAAATCCTTCGGACCTTTTGTCCGAAGGAATTCAAAAGGGCTATAAAATACTAAGGCAAAGGCGAGAATAATTTCTTCGGACTTTTTGTCCAAAGGAATTCGAAAGGGCTATGAAATACTAAGGCAAAGGCGAGAATAATTTCTTCGGACTTTTTGTCCAAAGGAATTCCTTCGGACAAAAAGTTCGAAGAAATTCGGAGGAAGGCTGCGGGAGGAAAAGCCGAGGGAAATTCTGAAGGTCAAAGGCAAAGTGCTCAAAACAATTCTTGCAGACTTTTTGTCTGCGGGGAAAAAGTCCGCGAGAAAAAGTCCACAGGAAAGCTTCGAAGGATTTCAAGACCACGGGAGCCGAAGGACCCCGAAGGGCAGGTGCCCTTGTGGAGGACTCTCGGTCAAAATGAAGGACACTTATCCAAAGTCGAAGGGTCACCTTCCCTCCGGGATTGTCCAAAGCAAGAAGCCGAAGGAATTCCAACGGGTGACGAGCTCGAAGACGTCAAAATCAAGCACGACGAACTAACCGTTGGAAGTTCAAATGCAATGACGGGTGCGTAGACGTCAAATTTAAGGCTTGTGAAATAGCCGTTGATTTTGAAAAGCCCAAAGAGGATTCCAAAGAACGCAATGACCCGCCAAAAGATAGCCCCGAGGGCCGAAGGAGCCAAAAAGAGAAAACCAGGAAGAAGACAAAGTGCAAAAACGGACAAATAGTCCAAGTGGCAAAAGGGAGGCAAGTTATTGCCAGGTGGTCATCAAACGGTGCAAACAGTAAGCGGCGTGGCCTGCTTTCTCCACTTTGCATTTATGAGCAGACAAACCGCGTGATATCTGAAAAGAGCAGTCTTGTTTGCAGAAAAGAGGCGCGGCCCGTGCTTTCACATTAATGTTTGAACGTCAAAGTCAAGACCGGCGATTACACAGCATGGTTTCAGTAGGCCTCTTCTAGAAGAATGACATCAGCAACAGTGACTTCCTCTTTTCGATGCTCACAAACGCACGCAGGCCAGTTTGTCAAGAGCGCCAAAGTCTTTTCCAAAGCGGCATTTACTTCTCTTTCTATATATTTTAAAACTTCTCATTTTGAGAGGATCCATTCTCTTAGCCTGTAAGGCAAAGCTCTGCCCAAAAATCTCTCAGGATTGTAAGGCAGAACTTTGTCGAATTTTACCTTGAATCGAGACTTAGCAATTTTTTACCGCCATTTGGACTTGCACTCACGTATATGTCTATGTTTTATTTTCGTGTTAAGTCATTTTTCTTTTATGCTTCTCACAGAACAATTCCAACATATCTAGTGCATTGTGAAGTTCTTCTTCTGCAAGTCTGCCAGAAGTGTCTATAGCAGGAATATAGGCGCATGTGAATAGGCTGCCAAAGTGTGTCTCTGAATACCTTTGATAGTTCTTCCTCCCTGTATCTCTACGGACCCCTGACTCACTGACACAGAAGAGTTTCCCACATCAGATGAAGTGTATGGGGGCTTCTTCTTGGTGAAAAGTGTATGTTCGGGCTGAGTGGATCAACTTTTTTGGTGTATCACCTTTTTAGTTTAGGTTTAGGTTCTGTTTTCACCATCTTTCTCCCTTTTCATCTCCCTCTTTTTTCATTTATTTGTTAGCAGTAGGAAATCCAGGGCCTAAAAGATACATCAAAGGGAGCTAGCCTTTATCTAGAGACTCTCCCCTCAACTTCGCCGGTCCCACAGGCGAGAGGGGAGTTTCCATTGTTGCGTGTGGAAGGCAGGAGCTCGGCCTCCTGCCAAGGGTGCAATTCACTGCGTCAACAGTTTATGTATGTTTAAAATGAGATATGTGTAATGACAGTTTTGGTTCCACTGAGGTTGAAAGGTCCAATGCAAATGGAAAATGATTTTCACAGGATTGTCCCTATACAAGCACTGGTTATGGGTTATTCTCATGATTAGTCATGAGGTCGAAACCCAAGTGGTACAAAATTTGTAATATATAAGTGAAAAAATCCTTGTTGGCTAGGCTGTGACCTAAAAAATAACCTTCACCTTTTTACCTTTTGATTATGGATAAAATGCATCTTTACAAAAATGTTAGCAATTCACCAAGGATGACTCGCCATATTTGGTTCTTTGTGAACACCCTGTGATGTATTCCACTAGCCCAAATCAGAAGCTTGGATAGATTTGGTCTTTAATCTTTTGGGATGTCTAATGAAATATTTAAAGACCTTTAGATTGAATTCTAAGCAATAATATTATTATATGCAATGTTAGAATTCAGTATTCCATAGTCACAACTCAAAACCATGATCGTCAAGAAGGAAGTGTCTAGACCTCTTATTTTTAACACCCTAGTGGACATGAACTCATAAAGTCTTCAGAATTTTAGCCCTAGCTTCACTTTGTAGAAAGATAGCCAAGTCAAGCTTTCAAACTTTTGTACACAATTATTTCAACACCTAGGTCCATAGGCCTATGGTTATGTGGTAAGTAGGGAGTACTCCAAGTGTCTACTTTGACAAGACCCACGATTCAAACTGTGGATATGTTTTCTGTAATGTCCCCAAATGGGATGATTTAACCAAAAAGGGGTTTCCTCCAAAATCCATAATTTTTGAATTCTAAATTTAGAAAAATCAGCAAACCTTAACTGTTGTAAATGCACCTCCAAATTGAAAATTAGCTCTAATTCAAATTGAAATAAATAGCAAATAAACACCTTGTGAATTTGGCCATCAATGGATTTTACCATAATAAAGAAAGACCCTGAAATGAATGTTTCAATCCTCCAAATCCCAGCGCCACACTAGCTATTTTTTAAAAACCTTTCCCACTTTAATCCTTGCTCAAGCTTAGTCCAATCCAATCGCCAATATTCAGAAAATTACTACAATAATTAAATCAAAACGAAACCTTTGAAAATCTGCCCTCAACAAATATTATTTTTAACGAACAGCTAAAAACTTAAAAAATTCATAACTCCCTCAATACTTGAAATTATGATGCAAATAAGAGCTCAAACTGATCATAAAAATAATGACTATCAAATAAAAATAATTTCATAATTTTTCTTCCATGGAAAGGTCATCGAAACTTGTTCTGAAATTTTGAAAACCCTAATTTTTAAAATTTACCTCTTCAAACATCAAACCCTCAATTGCAAACAAGTCGCCACACTTGGAAAAATTAAAGCAAATAATAATCAAATTTATTAAGCATCAAATGGACTTCAAATTGTCCACCAAACCCTCACAAAAATCTGTCAAAGCAAATCGCCCCACTCTAGGTCAAGTAACAAAACCTCCTTTAGCAAAGGTGGCGTCAAAAGACACTTTTTGTAAAATAATCAACTCCAAATCTATGAACACCTATTGGGCATGCATCCCAATAACTTCTTCAAACATTAAGAAATAATTATCAAATTCAAAATGTCTTCAATTGTGATATTCACCTTGTATTTGTACCTTTCAAAGGGGGCGAACCACTTTGAAGAGGTAAAATACCTCATAAACCTCACTTGCCCTTTTTTAGAATATATTTTCTTTTCTTTGCTTTGCTTTAGCTCTCAAGCCGACATTCTTTTTAATTTCACTTTAAGCATTTTTGAATTAATTAAGTAATTTGTCTTAATAAACTAGTAATTAAAATTAATTTTTTGTAAATTAAATAATTAATTTATATTATGTCCTTGCTTAATAATTAATTAAATTGATCTAATAATTGAAGTGATAAAAATCACTTTTCAAACAATTTATTAATTAGAAAACCTCTCAGAATAATCATTAAAATTACCTTAATTTTCCAAATAGTTAAAGCCACTTTTTCGATAATTTGAATAATTATCCAAGATAGTTCTATTTTTATTAATTAATTAAAATGTCTTATATTTTTGAATGATTAAAATCATTATTTGAGCAATTTTTTTAATTATTAAAATTATATGAAAAGGAGACATTATGGTCCTCCTTTCTCAAATTTGCTTGCCCTCAAGCAAATGCAAGCTCATATGCCTAATTACCATGTCAAAGTGGTAAACCATGTCGTAGTGTTCAAAAAACCTTGCCCCTATACCCGTTAAGTGGAATAACTTTTGCCAATAAGCATAACATGACATTCCCCAAATCGATAATGAATGTCATTCCACATTGCCAACACGTCCCACAATGCAACCAAAATCTGTTTTTGCTTCCCAAGAAGTGGTAGCCCTTAACGGAGCCATGAACTTGTTGTACCTATACTTTGAAGGCTGCCCCCAAGTGCTAGATGTGTTCTCATAGCCTTCCAAAAACACCCCTTTCAATACCAAGTGGTGGATGAAGAAGCTCTTTTACCTTATACCCTTCAAGGCAGTGATATGTGGCCAAAAGTTGAAATAAAAAACATAATAGGATTTGATTACCTTGTTGTCCCGGGGGTAATGACCCCCCAAATGCCATGCTATAACTCTCAACTCATACAAAAATAAATTGGCTAGGTACCATCTTGTAAACTTACCATGATGTGAGGCCTCAAGGTAGTACAATTCAACATATATGGGCTTCCATGTGCACGCCATGTGCCCTTCCAAACGTTGTCTCTTATCAACATTCCCATGCATGCATGTAACACTCCATAAGCTGATCAAAAGACACCAAATGCTTATCAATGAGAGTCGTATCCTCTGTGTATGTGTTACTTCTGTTACTCGTAAATGGAACCCAAACATGCATGTTTTCAAAACCTTGCAAAAGATGGAAATACCCCAAAAATCAATCTTTCTTTCTTCATGATACTACTATAAGTACATGCCTAATTCTGATTTTTTATGATGACAAGATTCAGAATTAATACTTGCATTCTCTCCTCTTCCCATGATCTGTGGGATGCCATCAGAACTTCTTAACTTGCCATATGTGTAATTAATATGTTGCTCAAAAGAATTCAATGTGTCATGCAACTCAAAATAGTAGCTATCATACCTCTTATCATGCTTCGAACTTATCCACAAGGTACCCTTATAAGTTGAAACCTTCCCCCCATAGATTGTGCATACAAATGTGTTGGTTGTCATAGTAAAACATAGCCATGCCTCTACTTAAAAAATTTAATTTGCTCATTACCATGCTGATCTTTAATGGGTTCTCTAACTCCATGCTTCCCCAACAAACTATCATGGACTTATGCCCTATATGAAGAAGGTTAGGACTATAAAACTGAACCAAATTAATATGCTTAGCAAGGCTGCCCATAATTAAATTCATCTCATGGAGAAGCATTAGAGGAGGTGTGCTCCCATATTGTTCATTCCAAGGGGTGCTAGGATCTTCTTTATACCATATCAATCCTTCTTCATTTGAAAAATGTAGTCCTTCCATTTGTAGAGAGAAAATAAGCTTAACCAAATTGGAAAACATACCTTGCAAGTGCATATCATAATCATCTAAACCCATTGGTAGGGATCCCCTTATGTAAGATGTATATCCTTCCCTTGGCTGTCCATTGTTAGCTTCCTCACACATGTATGCATCACAAAACAAACCCCACCAATATTGAATTTTATTCTTTTTTATATACTATTGTACCAATTGTGTTGTAGCATCCCCTCTTTTGCAAGCACATGGCTGTCCATGATGTCTCATAACAACACTATCATTGTTCCTTTCATCCTTCTTCCTCATAATCATGAATTACCCTTCTATCCTGTTGATTGATGAAGATGAAGGAGCTTTCGTGTCACTCAAACCATGCAAAATATCCTCATTATCTCCCATCTTAAACTCTAGTTCCAATGTTAAATTGTGCATGTCTATATTCCTCCATGCCCCAAACAATTTTGATTCTTTCTTTAATCCCATGGAATTAGTTATAAAAAATTTAAAATTAGAATTGAGAACCTTTGTATAAATCATAAAATTAGCAAGATCCCATACCTCTTGGTGCCAATAATAGTGAACTTGAATCAAGGAATCCTCATGCCTAAATTTGCAAGCCATATCTTTCATTTTATCATCTTTGGTGACTTCACTGTCATGTATACAATCATTAGAAGATAAATAGACATCTCCTATCAATAAAAGATCCTTACCTTGCACTTCTTTTAGTTCATGCCCCTTGATTTCCTCTTCTCTTTTATTATCCTCTTGCACCGCTATGGGCTACCCTTCAAATTCTGATTTTTTTGCTTCATTGGCTCTTTCATAGGAGTCCCCATAAAGGGTTGTCCCTTCATTTTTTTCCTCCAACTCTCCATGTAGTTCGGTCATTTCTTCCTTGATGACTCTTTGCCTTTCCTTTTGATGCAAGTGTCTACGGCGCTGCATGCTTGGTACTCTTGGTTTTGATCCATCCTTCATCTCACAATAATCATGAAATGACAAGAGTGCTTGTGTGTCAAAGATCAGGGTTGCATACTCTTGTTGACATGTATTAAGTGAATCACACATCGATGTCTCAATCTCAACTACTTGTTCTCTCTGCAAAAATGTAGTCTTGAAGAATTTATGATGGGGGTTGATAGAAACCTTCTCATTGCCATTCGAACTTCTTTTTTTATTGAGGTGATGGCTCTTGCTTGGATTTAGTGTAGTCTTCAACATGGCTGCAATTTGCATACTCAAAGTATACTGAAAATCACTATGGCTCTCATTTATCAAATCCTGTAAAAACTTTACTTGCTCTAAAGTAACCCTTGATCAGCGATAGCTTTTTCTTTTTCTGATAACACAAGATCTCTTTATCTGTTTGCATTCAACAACCAAACTCACAGGTAGACAAAATTGGTGCTCTGATACCACTGTAATGTCCCCAAATGGGATGATTTAACTAAAAAGAGGTTTCTCCCAAAATCCACAATTTTTGAATTCTGAATTTAGAAAAATCAGCGAACCTTAACTGTTGTAAATGCACCTCCAAATTGAAAATTAACTCCAATTCACATTGAAATAAATAGCAACTAAATACCTTGTGAATTTGGCCACCAATAACTCTTACCGCAATGAAAAAAGACCCTGAAATGAATGTTTCAATCCTCCAAACCCCAGCACCATACTAGCTATTTTTTAAAGACCTTTCTCACTTTAATCCTTACTCAAGCTTAGTCCAATCCAATCACCAATATTTAAAAAATTACTACAATAATTAAATCAGAATGAAACTTTTGCAAATTTGCCCTCAACAAATATTATTTCCAACGAACAGCTGAAAACTTCATAACTCCCTCAATACTTGGTATTATGATGCAAATAAGAGCTCAAACTGATCATAAAAATAATGACTATCAAATAAAAATAATTTCAGAATTTTTTTCATAGAAAGGTCACCGAAACTTTCTCCGAATTTTTGAAAACCCTAGTTTTTAGAATTTACCCCTTCAAACATCAAACCCTCAATCCCAAACAAGTTGCCGCACTTGGAAAAATTAAAGCAAATAATAATCAGATTTATTAAGCATCAAATGGACCTCAAATAGTCCACCAAACCCTCACAAAAACCTCTCAAATCAAATCGTTCCACTTTAGGGCAAGTAACAAAACCTCATTTAGCAAAGGTGGTGTCAAAAGACACTTTTTGTAAAGTAATCAACTCCAAATCTGCGAACGTCTATTGGGCATGCATCCCAATAGTTTCTTCAAGTATGAAGAAATAATTATCAAATTCAACATGCCTTCAATTGTGATCACCTTGTATTTGTACCTTCCAAAGGGGGTGTGAACTACCTTGGCGAGGTAAAATACCTCATAAGCCGTACTTGCCCTTTTTTAGAATATATTTTTCTTTCTTTGCTTTAGCTCCCAAACTGAGATTTTTTAAAATTTTACTTCAAGTTTTTTTGAATTAATTAAATAATTTTTTTTAATAAATTAGTAATTAAAATTATTTTTTAACAAATTAAATAATTATTTTATATTACGTCCTTGCTTTAATAATTAATTAAATTGCTCTAATAATTGAAGTGATAAAAATCACTTTTCAAGCAATTTATTAATTATAAAATCCATTAGAATAATCATTAAAATTTCCTTAATTTTCTAAATGATTAAAACCACTCTTTATTAATTATTAAAATTATATGAAAAAAGAGACGTTACATTTTCCTTCATAATCCTTATGAGAGATCTTTCATATTGTACATGTAGTCACTAGGATGAATAGCTACTCTTGTAGTCCAAAGTTGGTATGAATTATGTTTACCATGTCACTGATGCCCTAATAATAGAAAACTTCTTCGGTATTTACCAAAAAAATGTAACTTTAAGATTTAAACACCTCCTCATTCCCAAGCAATCAAATTCAAAATTCAAAATTCAAAAATCATTAATATGCCTAAGTAACAGAAAACATACAGCTGCAATATGTGCAGGTACCCATCAGCACTTGGATCACCATCCAAATAATTAGAGCATATAACTCCTGTCCAGCTTGTGTTACATGGATCACCATCCTCCCAACTATTTAGGTGCCCAAAAGGGTCTTGGAGACTCTCTTTAATTTTTCGAAGGGCTTTAGCTGCACCCAACAATAAACAAAATCTCCATCAGGGAAAACTGTATGGGCTATTTTGGCCACTTTGGGGTCGACTTTATTTAGAAGTCCAGAAATAAAACCTGCCCAGCTAGCAAAATTTCAAAAACAAATGAGCCAAGCATTTATATATAATTTACATAGAACTATTACATTGACTCAGCTTTACAAACATTAATGGTAAAGCTAAAACTATATTTTCATATTTAAATTTCTTGATGATCTCAATATCTTCCCGTAAAAATTTGCAACCCCAACATTCTCTAGCCAAACTTTTTCTTGCCGGAATTAAGCAATACTAATACGTTGCCATACATATATTCCATATATATATATAAAAGATTGAATTTCAGTGAAGTAATTTGGACAATACTTAACATGTGTGTCAAACATTTATTAGATTACATTTTATTAAATTGAATTATCTTCAAAAGGATCCGTAATTTGTGCTGCAGCAAACGCTGCCAGAGAGCAACACAGAACTGAAACAAAAACAGCCTGAAAGGTGGCTAGTTTCTTCATTTTATACGTCAAATGCTAATTCGCTTATCTTGTCTAGTTAACTCGTTAGAAACTGAAAGAAGCCTCCATGAATCCAAATCATTCTGCTGCTGTTATCTCTGTATGTGTGTAGCCAAAATGGGTCTGAAAATCTAAACAAAAAATTGAACACGACCCAGTCTTCCATGGTGTGCCAAAAAAACCCAACTCTAAGCAGTGAAATGCATCTCGGTGAACTATTTTGGAAAATAAGCCAACACCCATAAAATAATAGTCGGTCCATGTCTTGTTCCTCCGTCTGGTGGGGACCCTCATCAAGAAGAAATGGGTGCTGGAATTAATTTTTTGTTTTTTTTTCGCTGCCTTCGGAGGGCCTTTGACTGTCGACAACTCAGCTTCAAATCCAATCCTGAACATTTTTGTTCGTTCCAATCCTTTTGGATTGCTTACGTACCTACCCATGTTTAGTGCCGTGTTTGACATTTGCAATTTGGAAATAGAAGGATTGAAAAGTCTGTGTTCAAATCATTAAGACTTTTCAAGCCGTGAAGAGGCTGCGATTTTATTTGGGTTGACGTCATGTACGATGGAAATGGAAGATGGAAGGATCTGTTCTCCTATTTGAGATTATTGAAAGGGTCCCCCTCCGACCTCTTATGAGATATTCAACTCATAGAGTACATAGATGGGTACAATAAAAAGGAGGTCGTTGGTTGGATATATGGATATGTTATCATTAAGATATAATATAGAATAATAAAAATTGAATTGGTGGAGAGTTTTAGATTTTTATATATATATATTTTTTTGGTTTCTGGTTGGGGGTAGTTGGTGTGTTTGTCAAAGTCAAAGGGAACATATAAAAAGGATAGGAGCAAGTAGACCCTTGTACATTTCTTTTCACAAGTTATTATTAGTAGTATATTTGGAAGTGAGAATGTCTATTAATGTTTTTGGAAAGTAAAAGGAAATCACGACCCAAAATTAAGGAATGTTTATTTAGAAGTTAGAGAGGATAGTTTTGTTATAGATTAGACATGGAATAACTAGAATAAAATATTCGTTGGCTAGCCACAAGGAGCTCGATATGTCGCGTTTTGGCTACACATGGTAGCTATGCATTTGACATATACTCAAGAACAATGACATGTCACCGTTTCAAGTCAACACCACTCTTTGCAAAATGTTTCACCCAAAACACTTCAAAGCGCTAAGCCAACTAATTTGCTTGTGGTTAGTGTTGACGCAATGGATTGCACCCTTGACAGGTGGCTGAGCTCCTACCTTCCACACGTAACAATGAAAACTCCCCTCTTGCCTGTGGCCCTGGCAAAACTTGGGAGAGAGTCTCTAGATAAGGGCTAGCTCCCTTTGATGTATCTCTGAGGTCCTAGATTTTCTACTGCTAACAATGGGGGGAGGGGGTGAAAAGGGAGAAAGATTACTGAAAAATAGAACCTAAACCTAAACTAAAAGGTGATACATTAAAAAAGTTGATTTACTTAGCTCGGACCTACACTTTTCACCAAGGACAAGCTAACATACACTTCATCTGATGTGGGAAACTCTTCTATGTCAGTGAGTCAGGAGTCCGTAGAGATACAGGGAGGAAGAACTACCAGAGGTGTTCTGAGACACACTTTGGCAACCTATTCACATACGCCTATACTCTGTTAGGGACACTTCTGGCTAACCTGCAAAAGGAAAACTCACAATGCACTAGACATGCTGAAATCATTCTACGAAAGCATAAAGAAAAATGACTTAACACAGAACAAAGGCATAGACACATACGAAAGTGCAAACTCAGAATGAAGGTAAAAATGCTATGTCTTGATTCAAGATAAAATTCGGCAGAGTTCTACCTTACAAACCCAGAGATTTTTGGGCAGAGCTTTGTCTTACAGGCTAAGAGATCTCTTCTCAAATGAGAAGTTTACAATATATAGAAAGAGAAGAAGTAAAGGCACCCCTTTGGAAAAGACTTTGGCTTCGTTTTACAAGTTGGCCCATGTGCGTTGAGAGCATCGGGAAGAGGAAGTCATTGTTGCTGATATCATCCTTCTAGAAGAGGCATGCTAGAACCATGTTGTGTAATCACCAGTCTTGATTTTGGTGTTCAAACATTAATGTGAAAGCACAAGCCGCACCTCTTTTTCTGCAAACAAGACTGCTCCTTTCAAATATTCACGCAGTTTATCTGCTTATAAATGCAAAGTGGAGAAAACAGGGCACGCCATTCACTATTCACGCTTCTTGATGACCGCTTAGCAGGGACTGTTCCAACTACAGGAGTAAATCCTTGAGTCGACACCTCCCTTTGCCACCTGGACTATTTTGTCCATTTTCGCACTTTGTCTCTTCTTGGTTTTGTCTTCTCTATCTCCTTCGGCCCTCGGGGACTATCTTCTTGGCGGGTCGCTGAGTTCACTCGCGGCCTGTCTTTAAGCTTTTCAAAATCAATGGCTATTTCACCGCCTTAAATTTGACGTCTGTGCACCCGTCACTGGGCGTTTGAACTTCCAACAGCTAGTTTGTCGTGCTTGATTTTGACATCTTCGAGCCCGTCACCCTCCTTGGCAATTCCTTCAGCTTTTTTTGCTCTGGTCAGGCTTTGTCTTAGTCAAGTCCTTATTACTTTGGCGGCCAAATTTCTTTGAACTTTTGTCCGAAGGAAATCCTTCGGACAAAAAGTTCGAAGGATATCTTTCCTTGTGTTTTGCCTTCGTTCGGGCTTTTCTCCCAGCTATTTTCTCGCGGACAAAATGTCCGCAAGAATTATCTTGATCATTTCCTTTGACCTTTGAAATTTCTTCGATTTTTTCTCCCGCAGCTTTTCTCGAATTTCTTCAAACTTTTTGTCCGAAGGAATTCCTTCGGACAAAAGTTTGAAAGAAATCATTTTATGCCTTTTGCCTTAGTCTTTTTTCAACTGCGGGATTTTCTTTCGAAGGATTTCTTCGGACAAAATGTCCAAAGGAATTCTTTCAAAAATTTTGTCCGAAGAAATTCTCCTCCCTTGCCTTAAATAAAATTTTGAAGAAAACTTATCCTTTCGGCCTTGTTCACTTTTTGATCTTTTTTCAAGTGTTCCCTGCCCTCCACAAGGGCACTTGGGTCCAAAACTGCCCTCCGCAAGGGCACTTGAATGGTTCCTTTTATGTTTGACTGCCCTCTGCAAGGGCACTGGTCCTTCGAGAGACTATATTGAACTTTCCCATTGAACCATTCCTTTGAACCAAACATTTGAACCAAGGCATTGAACCATTTGATTGAACCTCACCGTTGAACTTTGCCGATGAACTTTGTCGATGAACCAAAGTGACGAACTTAACCTTTGAACCAAAGCAATGAACTAAAGTGTTGAACCAAAGCGATGAACAAAAGCATTGAACCAAAGCGTTAAACCAAAGCGTTTGAATTGACTGCTTGAACTGAGTCGACGAACCAACCTGTTGAACTAAGCCAAATGAACCAAGCACTTGAACCAAGTCGTTGAACTTGGAATGGTCCATTTTGTGCCTAAGTGTTGGGAGCTTATTTTTTTCTTGCAGAGTCCATAGAAACAGCCTGCATAGTCCGTAGAAATCTTCCTGCAGAGTCCATAGGAATCTTCTTGCAGAGTCTGTAGAAATTAGACTTGCGCAAAATCAAAAAATGAATTGGCTCAGAGCAGTAGGGAAGGAAGAAGACCATTTTTGGCCTTTTGGACCAAAAATGGTCAACAAATTGGCGACTCCCAAGGGAAGCATGCCTGTTATGCTTAGAAACCAGTTGCCTTAAAATCCATTGGGCACGGAGTTAGAACGCAACTTGAAAAGTTAGCAACAGCGTCGATAGATCCAAGAATCAATCATGAAGCTTTTACCCCAAACACAAAAGAAAACACACACAAGGCTAAAAACACTACTTGTGCAAACAACACTTAGGGAAAATAGGGAAAGAAAATTGAAAGCAAACTACTATATACAACTAACCAGGTATATTTGTCTCCCTCCTGAATCAAAGGAAAAATTTCTTAAGTCTCCTTCATGGTAAGGAAACTTATGATGCCAGACAAGTGGCTGAATGGAATGGAGATTTGGTGACCTGCTCCTCTTGCCTGTCACCTTGATTGGCTTGCATCCGAGTGGATCAGAGTCAAACATGCTCCCAACATATATGTACTCTTCTTGTTCTTAGAAGCTTGTCGAATATTGGCTCTTCATGCTGGTGCATCTCATCAAGAAATTGATGGTTATTGGCTCATCACCATAAGCCCTTTGATATGCATAGCTCCCTTGACATGCATCATGGTTTGACCCATTCCCTTCAACTCCATTGAAGATCCTGTCAAACTCATCTTCTACTCCCTCATGGCTTTCTTGAAGAAGGGTGACTGTTGTGATGTCTGAAATAGAATCACAAACTAATTGCTCATCCCACAGAACATCACCCTTTTGTCCAAAGCTCTCTTCTTCAAAGCTGTCATCAAGATGGACAAGCCTCTCCTTTTCCTACTCAAGGATCAGAGTCTCCAGTTGTTCAAAGACATTCTCCTGATCCTCCTCCAACTCGGGCTCCATGGCATGGTCATCCTCCTCATCAAAGCAACAAAGAAGTTCATCAAACAAGGGAGGAGAGAGGTCACCATGCTTACTTTCCTCTTCGTATTGCTGGAACATCTACATGTATGCATGACCCGCATTTTCTCCATCATTGATGATGTCTTCAGAGGGAGCATCCATGATGATTTCCTCTTCATTATCGCTCATGATAGCCTCTTGAACAGCTGCAAATTGGATCTTCTGCTCTGCACTCGCCTCCTACAAAATAGGTTCCTCCTTGAGAAGGGATGAAGTGGAAGGTTGATGATTAAAACTATGTGGAAGAGGAGGCAGTCCTTGAGCTAGAATCAAATGATTCTCCTCTTTCCATTTGGCCAGCACTTCATCTATATCAGGTGTAGCCTGATATCTCTCTTGGAGGTGTGTAGATGGGGTGTGTTTAGACATGGAATGTGCTGTTTGGTTTGAACCGTCCATCACACGTTGGCTGAGGAATCTCGCTCTAGACTCCAACTCTGCAATTCGCCTATCTATATCTTCTTGGAAGAGCCTTTCTTGGAGGTCACAATCATCATCACGATGAGTAGGAGCAGCTTCATCTTCTTCAAGGTTTTGAGCAAAACCTTTCTTCTCCTTCTTCCTGCCCCATGATTCCACTGTTTCCTTCCAAATCATGACCTTAAGATTGGAATTTTCTCTTTGTGAACAGGGAACAACTTTATCTTCTTCAAGGACCTGAGCTGGTTCATGATTTTCCCTCTTCCAACTTGGAATCTAGAGATCATACTAAGAGACCTGAGGAAGTTGGGGAAGGTTAGGAAGGATCTGCTGATGTACAGGAAGAGCTGCTTCAAGAGAGATGAGCTAGTTCATGGTATTCCCCTCAGAGGAGGATTCACAATCTAAGGCATTGAGAAGATTCATCTCCCTAAGGGGATGCTCTAATGCCCTTTGATATTTGAAAGCTAGATGCAAGGTGTTAGGAGCAGGCGTGATTAATGGATCAGATGAGATAGAGTGAGTAAGTGCTATCTGATAGAAAGGATTTGGTGCATAAGAGGGGGCTTTCTTTAGAATAAGAGGGGGCACACAAGGCTGACTGCCTTGAATGAATGGACTTTTTCATTTTGCTACCTCTTCCTCCATGGATTGCAAGGCCTGGGCTTGCCTGAACAAACACTTCTCTTTGTATATAAGCTCTTGTTGATATCTATACTAATCTAAACTGTCTATCTCCATCACCTGCTTCTCAAACTCCAGTGCTACTTCCCTTATTATTAAAGGGCAACTAGGAGAGCTGCTTGAGGTGATTCCATGAATTGTCTGAGCTTGATTAAAACCATGTGAAGGAATACAAGGCCCATTATTTTGTGTAAAGGGATTATACATATAAAGATGTGATTCCTTGATGGTACCTGGACTGCTTAACCAACTGATTCAACTCGGGGTCGCCATTGGTGTTGATAAAAAAGCCTCCAAAGGCTGGTTGGTTGAAGAACACACCAAAAATTTTCAATTTTTTTGGACAAAACTTGTCCCACAAAGAGTCTCTAGATAAGGGCTAGCTCCCTTTGATGTATCTTTTAGGTCCTGGATTTCCTACTGCTAACAATGGGGGGGGTGAAAAGAGAGAAAGATGCTGAAAAATAGAATCTAAACCTAAACTAAAATGTGATACACCAAAAAAGTTGACCTACTTAGCTCAAACATACAATTTTTACCAAGAAGAAGCTGGCATACACTTCATTTGATATGGGAAAATCTTCTGTATCAGTGAGTTAGGGGTCTGTGGAGATACAGGGAGGAAGAACTACCAGAGGTGATCTGAGACACTCTATGGTAGCCTTTTCACATGTGCATGTATTCTTGCTGGAAACACTTTTGTGAGACCTGCAAAAGAAGAAACTTCACAATGCACTAGACATGTTGGAATCATTCTGTGAAAGCATAAAAGAAAATGACTTAACACAAAACGAAGACATAGACATATGCGTGAGTGCAAGTTCAAATGGAGGTAAAAAATTGCTAAGTCTTGATTCAAGGTAAAGTCCGACAGAGCTCCGCCTTACAAGTCCAAAAAATTTTGGGCAGAGTTTTGCCTTACAGGCTAAGAGATTTCTTCTCAAATGAGAAGTTTACAATATATATAGAGAGAGAGGAAGTAAAGGCACTTTCTGGAAAAGACTTTGGTGCCCCTTTTTACAAGTGGCCCATGTGCGTTTGAGAGCATCGGGAAGAAGAAGTCATTGTTGCTGATATCATCCTTCTAGAAGAGGCCTGCTAGAAACATGTTGTGTAATTGCTAGTCTTGACTTTGGTGTTCAAACATTAATGTGAAAGCATGGGCTGCGCCTTTTTTTCTGCAAACAAGATTGCTCCTTCCAGATATTCACGCGGTTTGTCTGCTCATTAATGTAAAATGAAGAAAATGGGTTGCACCATTTACTATTTGCGCCCCTTGATGACCACTTGGCAGGGACTGTTCCAATCGCTGGAGTAACTCCTCCCCCTTTGCCACCTGGACTGTTTTGTCTGTTTCTGCACTTAGCTCTTTTGTCTCTTCCTGGGTTTGTCTTTTCTGTCTCCTTCGGCCCTCAGGGGCTATCTTCTTGGCTGGTCACTGAGTTCACTCGTGGCCTGTCTTTAAGCTTTTCAAAATCAATGGCTATTTCACGACCTTAAATTTGACATCTGTGCACCCGTCATTGGGCATTTAAACTTCTAACGACTAGTTCGTCATGCTTGATTTTGATGTCTTCGGGCCCGTCACCCCTTTGAATTTCCTCAGTCTTTTCCTTTCCTTCGGCTTTTCTCTGGTTGGGATTTTGTTTTGGCCATTTTTTTTGCGGACAAAATGTCTGCAAGAATTGTCTCGATCACTTTGACCTTTGGAAACTTTCTTCGAGTTTTTTCCCTGCGGCTCTTCTTCTCAAATTTCTTCGAACTTTTTGTCTGAAGGAAAAAGCAAGAAATGATTTCTTTCAGACTTTTGTCCGAATGAATTCCTTCGGACAAAAGTCTGAAAGAAATCATTTCTTGCTTTTGCCTTGGTCTTTTTTTAAATTTTTGCGAGATTTTCTTCCGAAGAATTTTTTCAGACAAAATGTTCGAAGGAATTCCTTTGGAGATTTTGTCCGAAGAAATTATCGTCCCTTGCCTTAAACAAATTTCTGAAGAAAACTTACCCTTTCGGCCTTGTTCACTTTTTGATCCTTTTTCAAGTGTTCTCTGCCCTCCGCAAGGGCACCTTGGGTCTGGAACTGCCCTCCGCAAGGGCACTTGAATGGTTCCTTTGAACCAGACGTTGAACCAAGCCGACTGACCCAAGTTGTTGAACCAAGCCGACAAACTTAACCATTGAACTGAGCTGTTGAACTTTGCCGTTGAACCAAAATGATGAACTTAACCATTAAATCAAAGTGATGAACCAAAGCGATGAACCAAAGCATTGAACTAAAGCATTAAACCAAAGTGATGAACCAAAGCATTGAACCAAAGCGTTGAACCAATTGATTGAATCGGTTCAATGGTTCAACGATTCAAAGTTGCTAACTCTTGAAAAGATCATGTCGTTGAACCCCAATGTTGAACCACTTTTCCAACCTTAAGGAAAAATGTCTTGAACCATTTTAGCTCTCTTTCCTTGTGAATTTCTTCGGACAAGAGTCCGAAGAAGCTTTGTAAAACCTTGCATTCTTTGAACTGGTTCTTCATCTGCCGAAAGACTTCCCTGCAGAGTCTGTAGAAACAGCATGCAGAGTCCGTAGAAATAGGCCTGCAGAGTCCGTAGAAACAGCCTGCAGAGTCTGTAGAAACAACCTGCAAAGTCCGTAGAAATCAGGCGTGTGCAAAATAAAAAAATGAACTAGTTCAGAATAGCAGGGAAAGAAGGGGATTGATTTTTGCCCTGTTGGACCAAAAAATGGTCAACAAATTTGACGTATGTGCACCCGTCACTAGGCGTTTGAACTTCCAACAACTAGTTCACCGTGCTTGATTTTGACGTCTTCGGGCCCATCATCCTCCTTGGCAATTCTTTCGGCTTTCTTCTTTCCTACGGATTTGTTTTGCTTTAGTTGGGCTTTGTCTTAATTGGGTCCTCATTGCTTTGGTAGCCAAATTTCTTCAAACTTTTGTCCGAAAGAAATCCTTCGGACAAAAAGTTTGAAAGATATCTTTCCTTATATTTTGCCTTCGTTTGAGCTTTTCTCACGTTATGTGCAAGTACCCATTAACGCTTAGATCACCATCCAAAGTATCAGAGCATGTAACTCCTCTCCAACGTGTGCTACATGGATCACCATCTTCCCAACTATTCAAGTGCCCAAAAGGGTCTTGAAGACTCTCTTTAATTTTTTGGAGGGCTTTAACTCCACCCAACAACAAACAAAATCTCCATAGGGAAAACCGTATGGGCAATTTTGGCCACTTTGGGGTTGACTTTTATTTAGAAGTCCAAAAATAAAATCTGCCCAGCTAGCAAAATTTCAAAAGCAAATGAACCAAGCTTTTATGTATAATTTCCACATAACTATTACATTGACCCAGCTTTACAAGCATTAATAGTAAAGCTAAAACTATATTTTCATATTTAAATTTCTTGATGATCTCAATATCTTCCCGTAAAAATTTGCAACCCCAACATTCTCTAGCCAAACTTTTTCTTGCCGGAATTAAGCAATACTAATACGTTGTCATACATATATTCCCTGTATATACATTAGATGGAATTTCAGTGAAGTAATTTGGACAATACTTAACATGTGTGTCACACATATATTAGATTGCATTTAACTAAATTGAATTACCTTCAAGAGGATCCGTAATTTGCGCTTCAGCAAACGCTGCCAGAGAGCAATACAGAACTGAAACAAAAACAGCCTGAAAGGTGGCTATTTTCTTCATTTTATACTTCAATGCTAACTCGCTTATCTTGTCTAGTTGACTCGTTAGAAACTGAAAGAAGCCTCCATTGAATCCAAATCATTCTGCTGCCAAAAAGGGTCTGAAAGTCTTAAAAAACAAATTGAACGCGACCCAGTCTTCCATGGTGTGCCAAAAAAACCCAACTCTAAGCAGTGAAATGCATCTTGGTGAACTATTTTGATAAATAAGCCAACGCCCATAAAATAATAGTCGGTCCATGTCTTGTTCTTCCGTCTGGTGGGGACCCTTATCAAGAAGTATTCAATGTTAGTCACATGGGTGCTATAAATCATCTTAATTTTTTTGAGGCTTGTGAGGGCTTTTGACTGTTGACAACTCAAGCTTCAAATCCAATCCTGAACATTTTTCTTCGTTCCAATCCTTTTGGATCGCTTACGTACCTATCCATGTTTAGTGCCATGTTTGACATTTGCAATTTGGAAATAGAAGGATTGAAAAGTCTGTGTTCAAATCATTAAGACTTTTCAAGCCGTGAAGAGGCTGCGATTTTATTTGGGTTGACGTCATGTACGATGGAAATGGAATATGGAAGGATCTGTTCGCCTATTCTAAGATTATTGAAAGGGTTCCCTCCCGACCTCTAATGAGATTGAACATTCTTATAAGAAATGTAAATAATATAAAATTATTATTCAACGCCTAGAGTACATAAGTACATAGATGGGTACAATAAGAAGGAGGTCGTTGGTTGGATATGGATTTCTTATCATTAACATGATAATATAGAATAATGATTTTTTATTTTTATTTTTATTTTTATTTTATTTTATTTTTTTAAAAGTGGATTTTTATATTTTTTTCTACTAGTTATTATCAGTGGTATATTTGGAAGTGAGAACGTCTCTTAATGTTTTAGGAGAGTAAAAGGAAATCACATAGGCATTTGAATAAGATGAACGAGGAAGCTTCCAGTAAACAACGAAACCCTAGCTTTTGTTATTGATGGATTTTACCATAGAGATTGATCCAGTGCGCCTAAAAATGACACCTAGGTAGGTTGGAAACATTTTTAACCTGGAGGTAGCGGCTCAAACGGAGGTTGATCCGTCTAACATTAAGGAAAATGGTATGGCTACCATAGGGAACCCTGAAGCTACGACTATGGAGAAAGATACAATCAATATGGGTGAAAACCCAGATGAATCGATGCTAGAAGAACACTCGCACTCTGATTTGGGTAAAACCCTAGAAATACAACTCCCTGATGATGTTATTGATTCTATTTTTGAATGCCAAAATAGAAATGTTATTCTATTCTTTCCAAGAGGTATTCCTAGTGAAGCAAATTGTTATAAATGGGCCCGTATGAATTGGGAAAATCAGGGATGGAAAATTGAGGCATTAAGAGGCCTAGGAAAAGGGTATGTTTCTTGTATGTTCAAATCCATAGATCATGCTCAAGCCGTATTGCAATATGGCACCTGCGTTATTTGTGGGCAAATATGTTACCTTTAGGCTTGGAGCTTCAATTTCCATCCTGAAGATCCATCTCACTCACATTATCCCATGTGGGTTGAGCTACCTTACTTTAATCTGGCTTTTAGACCCTTTTTAATCTCAAATAGTGACATAAATGGGGTTAGGCTTGAGAGGTTATCTTGAGTGTAAGAACAAATGAAAGAAGTTATGGGTGAATTAATTAAAATGGTGAAGAATATGAGGGGAGACAAAGCGTAGGTTTTGACAAGCAACGCCATGGATACATGTATATGATCTACACCAAGATCCAAGCTTCTTCAAGGGGAAGAAGCTTCATGGAAAGGGAAGAAATAGCCTTCTTATAAATCTGATTTGTTGGCATCATATGGGAATACATGACATATCCACACCCTTTCAGGAAAGAAATGAGTTTCAATGGGTTTATGACTTGGAAAAAAGGTAAAGGAGGCTCTAATAAGGGGCAGGACAACAACATAGATTGACATGAGGATATAGGGAAGGTTACCCTAATGACTCTTGATGGTTCTACAAATAATTTAGCTAGGGTTTGATTTAGCAAGGTGGACATGTATTTTTCATTGCATGAAACGAGGGAAGATGATGCTTTGAAATTGAACATCTTACACTTAGAAGAAGCTACCCATGAATGGTGGTATCAAGGGTTATTAACCCTAGGGCACAACACCATTGAAACCTATGAGGAATTTCACATAAAAATCATTGATATATTTGATAGGGCATATTCATAATTTCACAAAAAATAATTGACATGTTTGATAGGGTATATTCAGAATCTTGAAATTTGGCATATTTACAATGAGGACACTCATTAAGAGAGTATATTGAAGAATTTCAAAGGATATCTACCTTGGTGAAAGATATTTTAGAAAATAGACTTATGACTTTGTTCATTGAAGGGTTAGCTAAATCCCTGAAGGGATTAGTCAAAGATTTTAACCACCCTTCTCTACAAGTGGCCATAAAAGGGCCCTAGATTGTGAACATGCAACTCCTATAGTGAAAAAGTTGCCCCTTGAAAGGTAGAAAAACAACACTTAGATGTTGTGGATCATAGGGAAGAAAGAAGGTCAAGGCAACCTAGAATGACAAGTTAGAAAATGAAAAAATCAGACCTTCATAAGCAGAAAAAAATGTTTCTAGAAAGGGGAAAGGCACCCAAAGGAGCTACAAATAAAAGCCAATTATTTTCCACATCAAAGGAAGGGTTTGTAGGCAAAGAAAGGACCTTCAGAAGGGCTGAAAACAAAAAATAGTAGTGTGGAAAGGATAAAAGCAAACCCTAATGAGAAAGAGCAAGCTACAAATAAATAAAGAAGTTCACTATACTAATAGATAGTGGGGATACACATAATTTGATTGATGAGAAGTTGGTTGCAAGGTGTGGCTTAATAACTACATCTTTTGAAGGGTTCAATGTGACACTAGGAGATGGATTTTTTATTCCTTGCCATCATAAGATTTTAGATTTGAAACTTTCCATATGATTGACATAGGAGAGATTGATGTGGTATTAAGTGTACAATGGTTTCACTCCCTTGGAGAATACACTCAAAATCTTCAAACTATGGATCTAAAAGTCAAAACAATAGGTAAGGAGATTGAAATTCAAGGATTGAACAATAGGGCATCCATGGTAATGAGTTCAAAAAGGATGTAAAGAGATTTCAACAAAGGGTATGTTATATGAGTAGCCAAATGTTTTGTTAAAGACATGTATGTTGATTTGTGGCAGCCACCTATTCACAAGTATGTGCAATTCCTTCTTGAAAAGCATGCCATGTTTTTTGGTGGCATCCTCATGGGATGCCCCAGATAGAGGATTTATGCACATTATTGAGTTGGAACAAGGTACCAAATCAGTGTTCACTACACCCTATCGCCACCCAAGAATTTTCAAGGAAGAAATAGAGAAAGATATTCATGAACTTCTTGATATGGGCCACTTAAGGCCTAGTTCTAGCTACTTTGCTTCTTCAGTGGTAATTGTGAAGAATAAAGATGGGACCATGAAAATATGAATTGATTATAGGTTTTTGAATAAGAATACAATTAATAATGGGTATCCCATACCTGGGATTGATGAGCTTTATGGATCAATTTTATTTTCCAAGATTGAATTGAAAATAGGTACCACCAAATCCAAGTTAGAGATGAAGATGTGAAAAAAATAGCCTTTTGATGTCATTATGGGCATTATGAATTTTTAGTTATGCCTTTTAGATTAACCAATGCTTCCACTACATTCCAATATTGCATGAATCATATACTCAATCAATACTTAAAAAAATTTGTCTTGGTCTTCTTTGATGACATTGTTGTGTATAACAAGACTTGGGAGGAGCACTTACAACAATTGGACACAATTTTAGAAGTGTTGGAACAACAAACCCTGTTTACCAAAAAATCAAAGTGTGAGTTTGCTACTTTTGAAATTTTATATTTGGGGCATGTGTTCAATTCCCAAGGGGTCCATGTGGACCAACAAAAAATTCAAGCCATCTTGGATTGGCCACCTCCTACTAATCTTAAGCAATTAAGAATATTCTTGGGATTATGTAGCTACTACTAAAGGTTTGTTAAGGGTTTCTCTTAGCTTGTTGCCCCCCTCATAGATTTGACAAAGAAAGGTGTTTTCATTTGGTCAAAGATAGCCTTGGAAGTATTTGAAAAACTCAAAGCCTCCATGAGTTCTTGACCAATGCTTGTTGCTTTGGATTTCACTATTCCATTTGTATTGGAATGTGATGCCTCACAGGAAGGGATAAGGGTTTTCCTAATGCAAAAAGGACACTCGATTGATTTTGAAAGCAAAAAACTCAAGGAAATGGAGAGAGAATTCTCAATTTATGAAATAGATGTTAGCCATTATGCATGCTTTGGCTAAATTTTGTCAATACTTGATTTGTGGGAAGTTTATTGTGAAAACCGATCACAATGGTTTGAAATATTTTCTCACATGAGTTGATTTGAATGATAAACAAA
Source organism: Torreya grandis (assembly GCA_037957365.1). Lineage (NCBI taxonomy): Eukaryota > Viridiplantae > Streptophyta > Pinopsida > Cupressales > Taxaceae > Torreya > Torreya grandis. The sequence goes on along the minus strand of JARHVA010001695.1, from coordinate 1,660,689 downwards.
AAAAATGGGTAAGCAAGTATCAATCTTCTGACTTTAACATTGAGTATGTGAAAGGGAAAAATAATGTGGTGGCTCATGAATTATCTAAAAATCCTATTTTGTGTGCTATAAGTGAAATTATAGTGGACTGGAAGGCTTTACTAATTGTTGAATATGTTAAGGATGCTTTGGCTATAACTGTGATGGAAGGAAGCATGAAGGATGAGAGGTATGTAGTTGTGGATGGGCTGATTTTGTACAAAAACAAAATTTTATTGATACCTAAATCCAAGCTTAAGGTACAAATTCTAAGGGTTGTTCATGATTCACATATGGTGAGGCATCCAGGGTATTTTAATACCTACAAAGAGGTAAGAGAAAGATTCTATTGGAAAGGTCTAAAGAAAGAGGTGCTTCAATATGTTAGGGAATGCTTTGTTTGTCAACATAACAAAGGAGATCCCGCGTTTCCCACATGTTTTCTCTAACCTTTACCCATTCCTCATAAAAAATAGGAGAGCATTTCTATCGACTTCATCATAGGGTTACCCATGACACAAGGTAGGAATTCCATATTGGTTGTGGTGGATAGACTCACCAAATATGCTCATTTGTTTGCATTACTAGCCCATTGCAATGCTCCTATGGTGGCTATTTTTTTTATTCAAATATGTGTTCAAGATTCATGGGTTGTCTAAAAATATTGTAAGTGATAGGGACAACTAATTTAGGAACCTCTTTTAGGAAGAGATCTTCCATTTGGTTGGCATTGATTTGACCCCAAGTACTAGCTACCATCCCCAAACGGATGGAGAATATAAAATTGTGAATAAATGGGTGGAATGATATCTTCAAAATTATGTTTCAAGGTAGTAAAAGGTATGGAATAAATGGTTTTACATATAATTTTATTACAATACAACATACTACATGTTGATAGGTATGTCCCCCTTCAAGATATTATTTATGATGCTTTTTATTTCCTTGATCTAATGTGGAGTGATAGTATAGTGCTTGGGGCTACTGATTTGATCCGACAAAGCATGGAAATTTTAGATCATCTTAAAAATAACCTACACCAAGCTCAAAACCCACAAAAAATTTATTCAGATAAGCATCAAATGGAAAGATATTTTGAGGTAGGTGACATGGTTTTCCTAAGATTATGGCCTTATAGGAAATTGTATATTAATAAAAGTGGTGCAAAAACATTAAAACCATGATTTTATGGTCCCTACAAAATTCTAAGGAAGGCGGGAAAAGTGGCTTATGAGTTGGAGCTACCAAAAAATAGCAAGATTCACAATGTTTTTCATGTTTCTTGCTTAAAAAGAGCACTTAGATAGCACATTACTCCCTCCATGGATCTACCACCCCTTAATGAGGAGGGTAAGTTAGTTTTAATTTTTGATTCTATTATGGATATTAGAGAGAGGAGGCTTAGAAATAGGGTCATAACTGAATATTTGGTTCATTGGAAAGATCTATCTTTTAAAGATGCTACATGGGAAGGGGCAACCATCCTTCAACATCATAGCTTGCAATTATTTGAGGACAATAAATTTTGGGAAGGGAGTATTTTCATGTCCCCCTTTGCAACTTTAATTAGGAAGACCCTTAGCTTAAATTATTTCCCAATAAGCTAAGGGGAAATTGGAGAGAAAAAGGGAAACATGCGTCTTATTGGCTCTTTTCAAAAAGGTACTTTATGTTTTATTATTTCACTTAAAGAGGGGACCTTTAAGGGTCATGGATGCTTAAGTTATTTAATAAAAGATCATAAGGAAAGGATATTTTAATTTTTGAATTACTCTCCCTTCTCCTTTTAGGTACCACACTTGGGAAGGCTATAAAAGTCAAAAGAGGAATCATTTGGAGAGGTTCATGCTTTTTTGGATAATTGTTTTTCTTAAAATCTAAGCACAAAAAACTTGACTTGTGCCTTGAGGATGAAAACCCTACAAGGTAGTTGGAACAAGGATGGAAACCCTTGATTTTAATTGTGAAAAACTTCAGAAGGAGGTTGTATAAAGCTTCACTTTGTAGAATCAACACCAAGTTGGATATTGGTAGGTAGAAAAATCACTTGGAAGGTTGAGCGAATGGTTTAGGACATTATCCTAGGGTAACGACCATCTTCTTGTATGGCTTCATACACTTTTAGGGGCAGCGAACCCTCTCCTAGGGTTGAAAACTCACTCGAGGGCCCTTTTGAGCTTGGTTTTGTGTGTGGATCAACCACACAAACATTCAATATTTTTCTAATAATTTTCCATCATTTATCATTTAAAAAAATTAGGTTTTTGATTGATTTATTTGGCTATAAAATTGTAATATTTTATTTTAACTTTGGAACCCTTGAATATTATTTTTGGATGCTATTTTGGGCATTTGCATTAGTATTAAATCTTTTTTAGATTTCCAAGGTTTTGATTAATTCTAAAAATCATTATTTCATTGGGGTTTATTGTACATTCCTTTGTTTAGCACTTTAGCCCTAAAAAGGGACATTTCATGTAATTTATATTAAATATTATAGACTTCCCTAATATGTTCCTAAACATCCCTATGCAATAGGCACTTTACCACCAATTCAATTTCATAAGCCTTTGTCCAATATGGGCAAGTGTGCACTAGGTAGATAGGGGTGTACTGCACACCTGTCCACTAGTGTGGACTTGTCTCTCATGCTTCAATGATTAGTTTTTCAAAATTACATATTTCTTAATGGCTCTCTCACATGATCCATAAGGTTGGTTATCAAAAATAATTCAAATGTTCTCTTATAAGAGCAAATCAAGTGTCTCACTTGAACCCCCCAGCCCTCGGTTACTCTCTAACACTTTCTTACAAAGTCAATTTAAAAATCACTTATCTGTTCAATAAAGAGCCCTACTATAATTTTTTTGTAGTAATACAATCATTATCCAATTTAACATTATTTTATTATAGGTTGAGGCCATCCTTTGTTAAACATTCTAATCAATTTTTATAGTTACATTCATTACATTTCCATGGGGAGAATTTAATCATCCTAAAGTCCACACAGACTATGTAGGCATCACTCAATCAATAAGGGGTTTTCTGAGGATAGCTCAACCATATCCAACTTCCCTTTTTTACCTGTTTGCATTTGATCTTGTTGTTCCTTGTGTAGGCTAGGGTTTTGTCTCTTGTAAGTTATTCATGCAAAAAATCATAGATCACACAAAAATAGTTGACCTAAAAACAAAGATGAATAACCATAAACTTTTAGATTCAATGCAAAGTCAACACAAATAGGGTTTTAGTAGAGGATAACAACGCACTGTGACCTTATCTGGTTACTGTGCACTTATCCCAATATATGGTGAAGCAAAATGTTTAATTAACACTATGTTTGTAGGATTTTTAATAAATTTTATAGTCATAATCAACATAATCATAATACAATTTACATAAATTAGTTTACAAGGACATCTCTCTAACCCTAACCCTAGTTTTTATAGTTATCTATTTACAACTTCTGTAAATATTGTATACCACCATATTTTATAGTAGGCTACCTTATTTATATCTCGTAGATCATATTTCAAGTTTACAACATTTTTTAGTTAATTTAAACAATTTATTAATTCTAAGGGTAAATATTCACCAAGCCTAATGGTGGTATTCGATGTTTCATAAATTATCGATAGCTAAACAAACTTATCCTAAAGATGATTTTTCATTGCCTAGCATCAACATGATTGTTGATTCCATAACTAGGTTTGAGACATTTTCATTCATGGATGATTTCACCAGCTATAATTAAATCAAAATTAACCCAATAGATCAAGAAAAGACAACATTAACCACACCATGGGGAATATTTTTTATATTGTCATGCCTTTTAGACTAAAAAATGTAGGAGCTACATATCAAAGGGCAATGACACAGATTTTCCATGATTTCATTCATAAGATGGTATAAGACTTTGTCGATGATTTATTATCAAAATCCAAGTACTAACAAGACCATGCTATAAATTTAAGACATATTTAAATGTTTGAGAAAGTTCGATGTGTGGTTAAATCCCCAAATGTGTCTTCTAGAAAAAAAATTGGGCTACATTATTTATCAATAGGGCATCATGGTTGATCCAAAAGAGGTAGAATCTATCATTGAGATGTCACCACCAACTAACTTAAAGCAATTATTATGTTTACAAGGTAGAATTCAAATAAGTAGATCTTTTATTACCTAAATAGCTGATAATATGATACTTTTCATGCATCTACTAAAAAAGGATACCAATTTATGTGGGACAAAGTATGTCTGAAGAGTTTTGATTCAATCATGAAAAATTTAACAAATCCACCAGTTCTCATGCCTCTAATACCAGACATACCATTACTACTTTGTATTTTAGCAATGCATGAGGCCTTAGGGGCCTTATTAGCAGAATATGATGATAATCATTGAGAGTGAGCACTTTACTACATCAACCATCAATTGGTTGGTTATGAATTTAAATATACTACAATAGGAAAATTATGCCTGAAAGTAGTATTTGCTATGCAAACATTATTACATGCTTAATAATGAGATCCACATTATAGTCAATGAAAACCCCTTAAATTTTCTCATGAATTAAATCCATCTAGTGGGTTGAGTAGTTAAATAGGTAATGCAACTCATAGAGTTTGATTTTAAGTTCATATCTCAAAAATTAATAAAAGGCCAAGTTGTAATCGATCAATTAGTGATAACTCCACTCACAAACCCTTTTCCAATGACTGAGGCTTTCCATGATGAGTTATAGGAATATCATGTATCCAGTAGTACATGGATCCATATGTATGACATGCACATGTATAAGCATCATTTTTCATACTCTTGAAGGAGAATACACATCATTTTATTATAAACTAGATTTTCCCTGCACCAAAAATATACAGAATATAAAACATTGATCATCAAGCTATACATAACACAAAAACTACATATCCAAAATATTCATGTTTATGGTGACTCTCAGTTGGTTGTTCATCAAGTTACAAATCATCACCAAACAAAAGAAGGACATTTTATTCCATATAAAAAAATGGTAGATAGATTGAAAGAAATATTTGACATATTTTATATTGAAAGTATTCCATGTAAGGATAATGATAATGTTAATGTAATGGCCAACTTGGCATCATTAATGCTTAATAATATCAATGATGATTACATAAATTTTACAATATGACAATTATGCCAGCCTTCAATTACACCAAATAAAAAAGATGCTTTATTAGTTCTTGCAATTACATGCAGTGTGATAAATACAAAATGGTATAATGATATTTACAATTTCCTATAACATGCCTTTATACTAGAATATTTTACTAGGAATGATAAGCATAAACTACAAAGAGAGGCAATTTGTAATGTTATTATTGGAGATGCCTTATTCAAAAGAGGTTTTAAGGGTTACTTACTCCGATGTCTTACCAAAGATGAGGCAAGAAACACACTTCTAGATATGCATGATAGTGAGTGTGGGGGACACTTTAACAAAAAATTAATGTCCCACATATTATTATGGAAGGGTTATTATGGCCCACAATGGAACATGAATGTATTGCGCATGTTAAATTATGTGTCCAATGTCAAAAATATAATAATTTAAATCATGCTCCATCTCATAAATTATAGTTGATTGTTTCACCATGGACATTCTCCTTTTGGGGATTTGATTTTATTGAAAAAATAAATCTAGAACTAGTAAGAGGCCAAAAAATCATAATCACAGCTACAAAATATTTAAAAAATCAGGTAGAAGCAATTCCCCTTGCGTTCACCACTAGAGATGACATATGCAGATTCTTGATGACCAATATATTTTACCAGTTTGGTTTACCTTCAACTATTATTATAGATAATGGGTCATCATTTAAGAACAACACAATGAAGCATTTGTGTAATGAATATAATATCAAACATATCTTCTCTTTACCCTAGTACGTGTAGGGTAATGGTCAAACAAAAGTGACAAACAAAACTATTGTCAATATACTAGGAACAATAATTGGGAGATACAATATAAATTAGCATCAACAAATGATTTATGCCTTATGGACATACTATACTGGCATCCGTAAACCTACTTGAGCCATACCTTATTTTTTGGTTTATGGTACAAAGGCAATTTTACCAATTGAGATTGAAATCCCATCTTTGTAGGTTTCTCTCAAGGATATTATTCAAGATAATGAGTATTAAGAGAAGTGCTTATATCAGTTGGAACAGTTAGGTGCATAATGCACACAAGCTAGTAAGCATCTACAATTTTATTAGGATCAAGTAAAGCGAGCATATAAAAAGAAAGTTCAGCCATATGAGTTTAGTATCGATGATTTTGTATTAAAATACAATAAAAATAATACCAATGCATAAAATATAAGAAAGAGAAATGTATACCAAATTAGTTAGGTCGTTCACAGTTTCAAAGAAGTTAGGAAAAGACATCTACAACTTGGATACACTTGGAAGAAAGCCCCTCAAGATCCTAATGAATACCATGAATTTACATAAATATTACACTTAAATTCAAATATTCAAAAACATTTAGAAAAATAAAAAATAAAAAATAAAATCCAAAAATAAAAAGATAAAAAAATACAAAAACATTCAAATAAATCAAATGTATAAAAATATTTGGCATTTACACATTTAAAAGATTTTAAATATGTTCTTTACTTTATGTTGGAAGATAAAATATAATTTTTCTTTGTTGATACATATGTTTCATGGGTACTTGAGTGTGATGCATGCATACATTATATACATGATATATGAGCACACTGATGTTGGACCTTTTCGTTATTTGTATGACACATTCTGGTAGGGCATTTGCTTCATTGATCATGATTGATACAAATTCCATTGTTTTATGATCACTTTACATTATTATGTTGAGCTTATATATTAATGATTACACGTGTCTATATTCATGCTAATTTATATCATAATGTACTTGATATACTATGATATAAGACATTTTGATAACACATGTATGCAAAGACTAGTATTATATGCTTATGTCAGTTGCTTATATTTCACTTATTCATCTTATCACTTGGATTAATTGAGTGTAATTCTTGTTTGCTATATTATTTGGACTATAAAACATTTGAAGTTCCTTATTTGTTGGCCATAATGCCATTGAGTGTTGATTCTTTCTTTGGTGTGCGAACATTTGAACATGTCCTTTCCTTTGAGTGTGAAACATTTAAACATGCTCCTTATTTGTGGTCTCCTTAGATCCATTTTACATGACATGGAGTATTTGTGTGTGTGTTTGATTATTTGTTGAACTTGTGCTTATTACTTATAGATGTTTCCATGACCCATATCATGCATCTCAGAGATTTTTATGTTTGATACTACTATTTTCATTGATACATATACTTAGACATGCACCATTATATGCTTCTTTACTACATGATTGATACATATATGCCATGGTTTTCTTATCCTTTTAAGATAAAGTGACTATCAATTTAAAATACCTTCACCTCAAAATTGGAGGCATATTAGTGGGGGTATGTCATAGAGACATGAGTCCACATACAAATAATTAGAAAAATTAGCATACTTTGATAAAGTCTACATAATTTAGATATGAATTTGGGATATAATCTTATGCACTTGGCACCAATTTTTACAGATTTGAGATAGAGTTTTTTAGATTTGTGACAAATATTATATATAATTACAAAACAGAGATTATATTTTGATAGATACCTCATCTTGAGACACATTATACGTGCATATGCCATACAAATACATAAAATTCAAATACATATTCTGATTATATATCATTTACAAACTATTTGATGAGGGGACATGAACATGGTTCATTCATTTCTCACCACACATTGATGCGCTGACCTTACCAAGATGCAGTGTTTGATCTTTTATCCAATACATTAATTCACTCCTTTGATTAGTGCTATTGAGATTCAATACACTTGATGGCTTTGACACTACCTCCCTTTTTGTAGGTTGAGATGGTTACACCATTTGACTTGGGTGATATTGGTTAGATTATGTATACACTTGAGTTGTGCAATTGAGATTTAGTGATCTTAATGGCCTTGGCACAACTCACCCTTGCATTGGATTGGGGGAATGATCACCCTTAAATTTTCCTCTTCACGTCTCCAGGTTTTATTTGTGAACCTCTCTCTAATTCTTCAACAAGGAAGCATTGTTACCAAAATAACTACCAAGGGGAAACATGGTTGTATCAACACACAAATTTACTCTTTCCTTACTATCTTTTCTTTCAAGCATTTAAATTATTCAATCCTCAAATTATATGCACTAATTACACAATAACACGCTCTTGGTTGAAAGTAACATACAAATAACAATATCAAATAGGCTCAAGCAAAGACAAGGTGTGTTGCACATAACACGATACCCATTCAGTTCATGATCTTCATACTACCAAAAGGCTTGCATTCACCATCTCATTGTGCTTAAATGCTTATCTTATGGTTTGAACCTAATATTATGATTACCCAAATCACTTGTAGCCCATAGTCTACATAAAAAAATATTAATATCCTACTCTTGTAGTTACATATCTTCAACAACTTTCTAGCCTACTAGATATTATCATCTGGATTAGGACACTAGGATCGATGCTAGTGTCTAAGCCTTACAAATGATCAAATTTGAAAATATTTTGAAATTTATGGGTTGACCTATAGTTTTATTTTAACCCTCTTATGATATAATTTAAAAATGTGTTGTATAAATATAAGTAAAAGACCATTCATTATCATCAGGTAAAAATCAAGCACACATCTATCTTAAACCAAACAAAAGCACCTCTCAAGATTGAATAACTACCCTAATCTTCCCTATTTCAAAATCAATCCTATGAGAATTATTATTATAAGTTTATAGCATTTTAAAAAAAATCCAGGAGTAGTATTTATCAAATTACAAGATAGATCACTATATGTACTCGAATTTAGCATATTACATAATTGTTCACACACAAGCCCACATAAGGGGAATACTACGTCATTTTGAGGATATCTTTAGAGTATTGTATATGTAGGTAAATCTCACTAACAGAGGGGTATTTTAGGTTAAATTTAATTCACTCGAGCCCACTAACCCTTGTTTTTCAAGGTGGCATGCCCTAGTTTGAAGACCTAGGTTTTTGAGCTACATATTGACGTCCAAAACCTATGTGTATGATCCAAAAAAATAATATGCAAGGTGATAGTGAAACATAAAAAGCACGGGTGGAATTTATAGAAAATGACTTATACTTCATTGCATATATAAGCATTGAAAGTATTACAAAAGTGTCAATGCTAGTGTCTAGATTTTGACTATAGTGTCTAGGTAGCCAACAAATTAATATTTAGAATCCATCAAATCCTTCTAGAGCATCACCCTACCTTCTTCTGAACCTCATTTCCCATATTTTCTAACACATCAGTAAACAAGCTAAGTATTATATATTATTCATGTTTAAGCATTCACATTACAATTTTGGCAGTATACTTTCTATATTTATCATACTTTCATAATTCAACATTGTAACATAATGTTATGAATCTAAATTATTTAATTGGTTTGATTTTAAAATAACTTAGACATTTGCTTGATGAGGCTATTCTCCCCTTAACTCTTTCCAAAAAGGGCCAAACACCATGTTGTTATTTATCCGATGTCAACACGTATTACCAATAGTAGGCTCATAACTTATTGTTAATCATTCTACTCCTTATTCACTTCATAAATTCTAATACAAATGTTGGATAGTATTTCAATTATTCTCATCTTCCCATTATGGAGGAAGGGAGGGAAGGGAATATGAATACATGAATATATAGTAGCAGATAAGAAAAGATAAATGGATGCATGAAACATATAAATCTCTAATTGTGTGCATACTTTAGACATGTGGCATGCAACTACCAATGGGTGGTTTCTTGTCATTCATCATGCATGTTCAATAATCAACTAATCAATATATTCCATCACTATTATCATTCAACACTAGGTTTCCCTAGAACTTACATCTTGCATCCATATCACCTATGGTAATCAAAGGCTTCAACATTAGTTTGTTCCTCACGAGTTCTTATTAATGATATAAAACCATGTTTTATATTACCCTCTATAAAATTTATCTGCTTTAAGGTGCCCTGGTGCTATATACTGAACACTATATACATTCAAAAAAATAATTTTTTTTTGGGATAACATTCTCATGATGTTAATCTCATTATCCATCCCAGATAAAATTTTGTTTGACCATGACCTTTGGGAACTTGGGAGTGAGGTATTTTACTAAATATTTAACCCATTATATTATGGCTTTTATCACTTTGGTGCCAGTTATTTTCACTTAGGTGCTATGGTGGGGATCATCTGTGCCTTGAGTGGTCAATGGTGTTTCCTAGATCAATTAATCCCTTTTTTGTCTTGCATTATTCTTCAATATCCTTCAAAATTTCATACATTTTTTGTAACTTCAACCTAAGGTTGGTTAAATATTTCCACATTGAATTAGTCTTGTCTATGCATATAATATTTATGGTAGTGGACTCATGCCAAATTCATATCTCATTTGGTTCCTAAGCCAAAGCCTTAGCATTTAGATATGTATTCTTTAGCTCTTTATTTAAGGATTCAATTTTGGAATCCAAAATTATTAAATTTATTTGTGCACTATTTGAATTCTATGTATCTTTATTTATCTCATCTAAAACTTTTGTACTTCATCTCACTTTTGTTTGATTTTCGATAATTATTATTTTAACTCTCTTGTGGTCCTAGCTTCTATAGATTTTATGACTGAGATTGTCACAACCATTTATATATAGGTTCATAACTTGGCATCTAGGGGTGGGTTAGAAATGGACCTTTTGAAATGAAGTTCAAGAGAGACTATTTCACCATATTCAAAACTTCTCCAATTATATTATTCAAAATTTCAACCCTTCTTACCAGTTCCCCATTTTTCATATGGGGGTGTTGCTTATCATCCTCCAATACCTGGCTCACCCGCTTATAGCCTTGCATGCACTAGCTACACTCAGTTACATTGATAATGTTTGTGGAGAACATATGCATCATAAATTTGTCTTTAGACCACCCACATTTTATCTTTAGACCTTTCCATGCTACTACTTGGTGAAATCGCATACCTGGGCACCTCAATTTCTATGCCTTGGCTCCTAATAATCTAATTTTGTAAGAACATGATAGTATGGGTGTTGGTGGGGTTATTTTTGATCTAATGGAGATTTTTTTGATAAAATAAAATGATTTACCTTTAATATTTAGTTGGGTAATAAAAGGAACTTCCAAATCTCCTAAAGGTAAACTAGTTTGTTTACTATTGAGGCTGATTTTTGCCCAAAATTATGTTTCTACCTCTTTTAGAGAGACAAACTCAATTGTTTTAGTATCCTCCTTATCAAGGTTAGTTTGAGTGGGTTGGGGATTATACATGATAATTAAATTATCTTATTCATCATTCAATAACATTCCACCTTATGTCATATCCCCGCTCCCTTTTCTGCCACCCATTTCTTCCTTTAGATCCCTAATAAATCTTTTTGTTGACATCGTGTTTTCTTGTTATTATTTATCCTTGAGATAATGGCATATGTATGATACCCACCTAATATACTTATATTTATTCCTAATATTATGCTTCTACCTCTCCTCTTTCTTATTTTCTTCTCCTTCCTCCTCTCCCTCACATTTAGCCTCATCCTCCAAGGTGGTCTTCTTTCGACACTTGATATCAGTATACCATCCTTTGCTAAAGCCTTCCTCTTTTTGGTTGAAGTGTATTTTAGTGACTATGAGGCCCCTTGGATGATGGAATTATTTTTAGATTTCACTATTTTTTTATGGCATGTAACCCTTTCAAATTATACATTTGCCCTCACACTCTCTAAGACTTTGTTGCATATATACCAATTTGTTTTTCTACCCCTCTAACCAATTTTTCTTCCGATTTTTTTTACTTTGAGGTTCATGTCATTTCACACCTATTTATTAATCATGTTATATGGAAAGTTTATTATCATCCACCTCCTAGATATGAGGTTAATATTCACTTGTTGTTTCCTGGGAAAGGATCATAACAATAGCCACCAAAAGTGTGTGTTTATGAACCTGGGATAGATCTAATGCTCCTCACTAATAGTCGCCAATAAATTGTCATAAATTTGATCCCATATTATTTTGGATGAACATGTGGGGAAGTTAACTATTTAATTTTGGTACAATACCGTTTTACATAGTAACTTTACTCATTTTTTCACACTCCATCCGCTTATGTATATTTGGTTATTTTAGTACATTTCCTACCCCATAATACTCTCCCTCCAAATTTATATCCTTTTATATGTCTTGAGGTTTCATCCATTTTAGCTTTTGATCCTTCTTTGTATGTCTTCCAACATGCTTTCACCCTTTATGGACATTTGCATGGGATGGATTCTGAGGCTATAGGTGTACCACTTAATCTTCCCTATGCATATTTGGTAGGCCGTTGTATTTATCTTATGTGTTTGTGTTGGTCCTTATACCTTGGAATAATTTATTATGCCTTTGATTTTTCATAATATATTTTCCCATGGTCATCCATAGTGTGTGTCATCTCCTAATAATTTTTATATATACAATTAATTCTTAATCATTTACCAAGTAGAGTCTAAGTATTAATCAAATGATGAATCCATCTCCATAATTAAAGTTAGAGCCTTAAATACTACATTTATTCTTATGCTTGTAATGAAGTATTCAACCTTGATAATTTAATATTATTCAAGCTATCACACCTTTTAATTGTACCAAAAAAGGGTTTAGGCAAATGTTGATGTAGTTGCATCATTACTTATAGGGAAGAGAAGGTCGAAGCCCTTACTCGAGATTTATAATTACATGGCATTAGAACTACATTGGGTCTGATTCCAACTTACTATATGTATTTTCAACTTCATTGAGATTTTTAGACCCAACTACTTATTACCATTATATTTTTCATGTATGTTATGGTGAATTAGGTAAAGAGCGCAAGAAGACATCAATTCATACATTGTGATTACGAATTTATAGAAGCACAAACACTATGACATCAGAAGGAGAACTTTCAAAATAAAAATTAGGATCCAGAATAGAGAATGATACAAATTTGGAGTAACAAAATAAATTCACTGGTCATCAGTATAGAGGCATATTTGGTGATAGTAGAACAAGTGTTGAATCTGCATAATCACCCCTCCAAATTACACACAAAGCTTCATCATCACTTCCAAACCACTAATTTAGTCTCAAAATCTAAATATTCTACCCGAGTGTGATTATTTCATAAATTTTAATATTTCTTATAATTATTACTTGTTGAATTGTTATCTTTCATTTCATTCATTCTTACTAATTATTTTTAGTTAGCAGGGTATATATGAATTACAATTTTGAATTGATACATGTTAGATCTCCATTGGGAACTTTGTTTTACCATTTTCTAAGTGTCAATATATCCGAGTGTGATAATTTGGTAATAAAAATTAGTGAATTCCTTTATTATTCAAATGCTTGTATATTTTGAGGCTTCCCCTTAGGGATTTATGACTCATTTCTTATTTTTTACATCTACATCCTATATCACATGTTTTGATCAAACCCTAAATTCTATTCACCTCTTTTTACTTTCAGAATATACCCACCTTCAACCATGGGTGCATACACCTTTGGTACTTGAGTGAATATACCTTACAAGGTTTTTTAGGGTTTGATCTTTCATTCAAATTTGGTTTAGGTCTAATTTACTAATTTCTCCTTTGTTTTATAGTTTCATACAAACCCTCTCCTTGCTTGTGGTTTGTTACTAGGATTCCATTGGCTCATATCGTGATGACTATATTTAACCTTGTCTTATTTTCCCTTAGCAACTTATATTAATTTATGAAAATGAATGGGGGTGTTTTTTTTGTTCACATGGTTGTTATGCAAATGCTTATCATGGTTTCTATGTTTCTTTCAATGTATTTATTATAAAACACTAGCTGGTGGATTGAAACATTATAAGGTTGATTTTAATGTTTTATATTGTAATATGATAGACCTTGATAGTTTTGCTTTCCATTCTCTTAGTGATGGGCCTACAATTGTTGATTATATGATGCTTTTATATGAGGTGCATGTTACAACAACCCAAAGAGGTAGGGAGTGCAATGTCACTATCCCTCCTCCTCATTCTCTAGGTGGGCCCAACTAAAATAACCCTCCTCAAGTCTCCAATAACCCCCCTCCTTTTATGATTCGAATGCATGCCCCCAAGCCTCATGATCTTATAGGCCAATTAAAAAAATACAAATAGTAATATCTAAATCCTAGAATTACTTAAACAATCAACTAATTTTAAAGACATATTTCATGATGCTTTGTGTGATGTTACTCTACCAAGTAATACTAAGCCAAACTATTTTTATTCTCTTGTCAAAAATTTATAAAATATCAAGCATTTCATATCCTTTGAGTCAGAGGATTTACCCTCTAAAGACATTATTGGTCAAAACCTCCCATTATGCATTCAAATTAAAATCAATCATTCAGGAGTCAAGAGGGTCCTCATAGATAATGGTTCACGATTGAACATATGCAATGAGGCCTTCCTTGATTGAAAATTTCTCATGCCATTAGATATGATCATCTTGGCATTTTATAATTAAACAAGAAGCCCCTTAGGAAAAATGGTATTGAACATAATTTATGGACCTAAGACTTTAGCTATGAAATGTCAAGTTATATCTAATGAGGTTAGCTACAATATTTTTCTTGGTAGACCTGTTGACCATTTTGGTCTTGTAGGCCAAAATCGGTCCCCTTTTCCCCTGCTATTTTGAGCCATTACATTTTTTGATTTTGCACAAGTCTTAGAAATTTCTATGGACTCTACAGGCCTATTTCTATGGATTTTGTAGGCCCATTTCTATGAACTCTACAGGCATTTTTATGGACTCTGCAAGCATTTCTATGGACTCTATAGGCTTTCTACAGACTCTGCAAGTCCTTTTCTATGGACTCTGCAAGAGAAATTTCCACAGACTCTGCAAAGAAGTTTTCTACAGACTCTATAGGTAGAGACGAGTTCCCGACACTTAACCACAAAATGGACCATTTCAAGTGCCCTCGCGGAGGGCAGTTCGGGACTCAAGTACCCTTGCGGAGGGCAGGGAACATGTGCAAAGAGGCCATAGAGAAAAATCTGAAAAGGTAAGTTTCCTTCAAAAATTTGTTTAAGGCAAAGGAAGTACCCTTTGGAAGGGTCATTTCTAATTTTTTTGAAGGGCACTTTTCAAAGGGCAGTCGAAGAAGCAAAGGAAGAAATCCTTCAGACTTTTTGTCTGAAGAAATTCCTTCAGATAAAAAGTCTGAAGGAATTTGAAAGGCAAAAAAAAAGACTAAGGCAAGAAGTGATTTCTTTCAGACTTTTTGTCCGAAGGAATTCCTTTGGACAAAATGTCTAAAGAAATTTGCGAAAGCTGCGGGAGAAAAGCCCGAAAGAGAAATCCCGAAGGCCAAAGGCAAAGTGGCTGAGACAATTCTTGCAGACTTTTTGTCCATGGGAAAAGTGGCCAAATGAAAAGAGCCATGGGTAAAAAATCAAAGAAAGTCTCCAAAGGAACGAGCAAGACAATTCTTGCAGACTTTTGTCTGCAAGAAAATGTCCACAGGGAAAATGTCAGTAGGAAATTAGTCGAAGACCAAGGGAGCAAAAGGACCCCAAAGGGTAGGTGCCCTTGTGAGGGACTCTCAGCTGCCAAATGAAGGACACTTCATCAAAATCTGAAGGGTCACCTTCCCTTCAAGAAGGTTCAAAATAAGAAATCTAAAGGAAAGGAAGCAACAAAAAGTTGAGAGAAAGAGAAAAGGCTGAAGAAAGTCCAAGGGGTGATGGGCCTGAAGACGTCAAAATCAAGCACGATGAACTAGCCATTGGAAGTTCAAATGCGATGATGGGTGTGTAGACATCAATTTTAAGGCTTATGACATAGTTGTTGATTTTGAAAAGCTTAAAGAAGAGCCCAAGGAACTCAGCGACCCACTGAGAAGATAGCCCCAAGGGCCGAAGAAGCCAGAAAGAGATAAAACTAGGAAGAGACAAAGTGCAGAAATAGACAAGACAGCCCAAGTAGCAAAGGGGAGGCGAGTTATTTCCAGGTGGTCATCAAATGGTGCAAATAGTAAGTGGCGTGGCTTGCTTTCTCTACTTTGCATTTATGAGTAGACAAACCGCATGATATCTGGAAAGAATAGTCTTATTTGTAGAAAAGAGGCGTGACCCATGCTTTCACATTAATGTTTGAATGCTAAAGTCAAGATTGGTGATTACACAACATGGTTCTAACAGGCCTCTTCTAGAAGAATGACATCAACAACAGTGACTTCTTCTTCCCGATGCTCTCAATGCACATGGGCCAACTTGTCAAAGAGCACCAAAGTCTTTTCCAAAGCAACGCCTTTACTTCTTCTCCTCTTTATATATATTGTAAACTTTTCATTTTGAGAAAGGGATCTCTTAGCCTATAAGGCAAAATATCTGCCCAAAAATCTCTAGGTTTGTAAGGCAGAACTCTGCCAGATTTTACCTTGAATCAAGACTTAGCAACTTTTACCTCCATTTGAATTTGCACTCACACATATGTCTATGTTTTTATTTTGTGTTAAGTTATTTTATTTTATGCTTTTCACAGAATGATTCTAGCATGTCTAGTGCATTTTGAAGTTTCTTCTTCTGTAGGTCTGCCAAAAGTGTCTACAACAGGAATATAGGCGCATGTGAATAGGCTGCCAAAGTGTGTCTCAGAACACCTTTGATAGTTCTTCCTCCCTGTATCTTTACAGACCCCTGACTCACTAATACAGAAGAGTTTTCCACATTAGATGAAGTGTATGGCAGCTTCTTCTTGGTGAAAAGTGTATGTTCAGGCTGAGTGTATCAACCTTTTTTGGTGTATCACCTTTTAGTTTAGGTTTAGGTTCTATTTTTAACATCCTTCTCCCTTTTCATCCCCCCCTTTTTCATTTATTTGTTAGCAGTAGGGAATCCAAGACCTCAAAGATACATCAGAGGCAGCTAGCCCTTATCTAGAGACTCTCCCCCCAGCTTTGCCAGTCCCATAGGTGAGAGGGGAGTTTCCATTGTTGCGTGTGGAAGGCAGGAGCTTGGCCTCCTACCCAGGGTGCAATCCACTATGTCAACAAGACCATGGAATCATGTTATGAATTTAGATACAATATTTTTCTTGGTATACCATAGATTCATGCCATGAATTATGTACCCACTAAATTGTAAAGATGCTTAAAATTATTAAATAAGGGCTATATTTATATTTAGCATGTGGATGATGCCCCTTTTCATTACTACAATATTATGGAGCACATATAAGATATAATATTACAACTTAATGTACCTCATCCAAAGATCATAACACCTTAATAACACATCCCCATCCAATAAATATAAACATATGATGTGGGTGAAACTAGTAAAGCTAATGAGATTAGTCATGCTCAAGATGATGAATATGAATATGAGGACAAACCTGATACATGGATGAATTTTTTTGAAATTTAGCCCTGAAACATGTGGTCATGGAGAGTATTGTGATAACATTAGTACATTTGGTATTGGCTAATTATATTGTAGTCCCCAGGATTATGGGTGACCTTTTCCATTTTATGTGCTTAATGACACACCACCTCACATAGATAATAGAAAAAAACTTATGGTGTACACTTTTTTAAATGCTAATAAACCAACATAGCTTAGTCTTCCTCTACCAGTCACATTTGAAAAATGTGAAATCAAATTCAAATATGTAAAACCAAAAATTTGCAAAGATAACAAGTTCATACAAAATTAATAAAGCCAACAACGGCTAATAACTTTAGTTATTAATCAATCAAAAAATGATACTAGTTATGTAATGAAGACTAAATAAAAATAAGTACCATTTCAAAGGAACACATACCTCTTAATGCTTGCAATCACGTTGTGCTTTAACATATCAATATTTTAATCCTCACACTTCACTATTTGGTGCATCTCATTCGAGTAAAGTTTATAAATTTACTTCATATGAAAAACATACATCTACACTTGAATTTTATGACCATGATATACCTAACAATGAATCACACAATGTTCCTTTATATATTCATAGTTTTTTTGAAAATAATCCTTCGAGAAACCATGACATTTTGATTGACACCATTTATAGTGAAAAGCTAATTACAATGTCATTTTCATCTAGTCAAGGTTAAATTGACCAACATTTACTTAATATGAATGATACTTCATAATTATGATGGTTGTTGGTATATTTTTGGCCAATCATGTACCAATCCTCACACGTGTCCCCTAGGTAGACACCAAAATTCGACCAATTTAGTGTCATAATTAACTTTGATTAAAATCAACAGACGAATCCTCTCACCATCCTAAATTCAAATTTCCCACTAATATCATTTCCATCCACTTTTTGAATAATTGATTAATCAATATTAATTAATTATCATGCACACATAATTATCCAAAAACTAATTAAAATATGGAATTTCCACCTCATCCAGCCATCTTTCACACTTATATCAATCAAGTGGTGAGTCAACCAACTAACTCCTTAACTTCCTCAACCATTTTTTGAGTCGCCTTTGAACATTTCAACTACCTTGACTCATTCATAAGACATTTTAAACTACCAACTCACTCTCCATCTTCCTTTCACACATATGGGAATTAGTCTTCATCCATTAAGATGAGGACCTAAACACAACCTTGATTATTATCATAATTAAATAAATCTAAATTATTATCAATCATTCATATCACCACCCAAATGCCTCTAAATTGACATGAAATCTATAATTTTATTTATCCACCTTCAAGTTATATAACCTCTATCAAAATTACCATATGCATCCATTGAGAATCCAGGCTATTTGCACCCATATGCTGCCCAATTCACCTTTGTTTGAAGAAACAAATTGAGAAGCCACATCTAAAGGATCAATAAAAAGTCACATGTTTTCACAATGGAAAAGGTGATGTATTCTACATGGTTTGTAAGTACTTCTTTATTTAGACTTCCTTCATTATTATTTCTCAATCTGTGGTTTTAGTTTAGATTTAGAATAAAATTTGTATATTTGATTTTCTACCTTAAATTAGAACTCTAAATTTTTAGCTATCACATACTGACATGCTTGGTGGGACCTTTTCCCTCATATTCTTCATCACAATTACACTTAGTAAGGTTTTTTAGTTGTATTTGAATTGTTTCAAAGTGCATATCTATTTAATCTAGATTTGGAAGGGTCTCTTTTGCACTTGCAGGTTTTTTACAAAATTCTAAGTTTTTGTATGGTCACTTGTGTAACAATGATTTCACTATATGAAATGATGATTTAGTACACCTAAACAAAAATTTTGTTTCAAAGTACAATGAATTTGTCTTCTAGTTCAATGGTTTTGTCACTGGTTATTTTTGCTTACCTTTTACCTAGCTATTATTTATTGTTTTTGGGTTTTTTATTATTTCATATTTCTGACACTCATTTGTTTGTTATTTCACATGTTTTGTTCCTCTATTTTCTATTTTTCCTCTATCTACAAAATGGTGGTTTTATCATAGACAACAATGGTTTTGTCTTTTTTTCAGTGATTTCATTCTTTATCACATTGATTTTGTCTCCTACTGTAGCAATTTTGTTTTTTATTCCCTAATTTCTTTCTTGTATTCTATTTTTGTTCTATTTTTTATAGCCCAACAATTTTGTTCAAAATTTTAGTGGTTTTTATCTACACCATTTAGCAAATTTATCTTTTAATGTAGTGATTTCATTCTCCATTTAAATTTTTTCAACCTAGTGATTTTGATCATATTTTCAACATTTTTGTCTAACCTTGCAATGAATTTGTTTCTTAGTGCAATGATTTCATTCTCTATTTTTTTATTTTCTAACTTTTGGTAGGCCAACATTTTTGTCCACCTTTTCAGTGATTTTTTCCACTAGTATAGTGGTTTCATCCTTTGTTGCAGTGGTTTTGTATACCATCATAGCAATTTTGTGCTAGGTATCCCCTTTTTATGTTTTTTGACTTTTTACAATTTCATTATTCTTTGTTTTCTACGTAACATCAGTTTCATTATAAGAAGTTTGTTTTTTGACTTTATCTTTTTTTTTTCTTCTAGTTTGGCTAACTTGTAGGCTCCTTGGATTGCTTAGCCCTCCACAAACAACTTACTAATGGCTTTTTGTAAGATGTTTTCTGAAGAAATGAAAAGTTAAACCAAAAGAAAACATTTTTATTTTATTTTCTTGCTAATCTTATTTTTATTTTGGTAACTATGCTTGTTTCAAGTTTTTATTTTCTTGAAATTAGTAAATAAGTCACTTTTCCTTTTTCTAGTAATTAGATTACATTTCCTTTTTATTGTAAAAACTTGTTTCCTATTTATATCACAAACTTGTGTATTCTTTTTCCTCAAAGTCACATTGGTGGTGATACTTAAAAATTAAAAATAACTTTGTGACTTTGTTACCTAGTTTATGCTTGTGTGTATGCTCTCTCCTTGGTGTCACATTGATGATAATATCTAGAAATCAGAGACAAGTGTCAGCCTATTTGTTTTTATTATTCTAGGGGCTTTATCAACCATGGATTTCACCACCACATGATAGGCCCAACCTTATGTACCAATGGGGTATATAAATCAAGGACCACTATGTAAATTGCCTAAGTGGTTGTGTGTTTTAAACACACCATGATGTGAAAACATTCTATGCTCCAATACCTAGGGTTTCAATAATGACCTTGAAGTTTTATTTTTTTGACATTAACTTGATGAAATCTTATGACTAGGATGGGCAAATTGGGACTAGATCCATCTGTTTGTGTCCATTAAATTAGATTATACCATATTTTTGGGCCTCATGCATTGAAAGGTGTATATACAACTCACTTTTAGATAATCTTGTACAAACCTTAATCTTAGGATAGTCATTTCAATCATTTTAATTTTAGTGCATCACCAAGTGGTTAGCTCTAGGAAGTTACTCTCAACTTACCCTTGAAACCAGGTTAAGTGGGCTATGGGTATGGTTATACATCCATAGTTAGTTATATGAAACATCAGATTTATAGTTTTCAATGGATGAATCAATATATATGAGAGCCTACAAGACATTCAAGTCCTTTTTCCTAGTTTTATCCCTTTTTGTGTATTTCATGTTTCTTTTTGGTTAAAATAGATCTTGCTTGTTATCTTGTTTTCTTTTTATCTCTTTCTGAAGACCATGTATGTGAAGGTTTTTTTCTTGAAAACCAATTTTAAAATATTTGAAACCAAAATACTAAATCATAACAAGAAAAATCATTAAAACTTTCAAGTCTTTTAGTCTTTCAACTTTTGTTTTTGAGTCAAGCCATTTAAGAAAATGTTTCTCATCACAAGAAAAATGGCCTTATTGAACAATCCTAGGTTTAGAGAAGGGCCTTTTAGCACTGACCCTTTTAACTTTGGAAATCAAGAACATCATGTTAAAATAAATGAGAATGTTAATGAATAAATACCCTATCATGAAACATCCCAACAAAGTAATGTATTTACTATGAAGACCATGCCAAAAGTTTTACCAAAGAAATAACTTAAATTAAATCCACCTATCTATCCCACCTCAATAATAATGATCCCAAAACCATTCCACATCAACATCAACATCAACATATCACTAGTAACCCTATTATCTAAAATCAACCAAGTCTCCCATCCACTAGCTATAGGCTTGATTCTAACATCCCTCATCACACTAACAAAGGGAACCCAATTCTATCACCCCTACCATCTAGTATCAATCCAACCCTAAAACCAAAAAAAATCCAAAGAACCCAACGTACTAACAAAATTACCATACCTAGTGGTCAACTTTGACAAGAAAATTAACAATGTAAATTCACTCCTTTTGGAGAACCATATGATGTCTTAATTTGAAAGATGGTCACTACAATCACGATCATATTCCCTTGCACTAAACCCTTTGATGAAGGTGTTTTAAAACTTGAATGATATATAGATAATGAATATTATGACTATCATAAAACCGAAGGTCATTAACCAACCATTATATGAGACTTAAGAATTATATCCAATATTTGATTGATCATGGGGAAATTAAGGTAAACCCAGGTGTATCCACATTTGAAAATCATAGCCTGGGGGTATGTCAAAATGTATTTCCTAAGCATCATAAAGCTAATCCACTTTGAAGTCAAGGTCATAACCTTTCACCCATTTTTGATGAACCTCTCTTTGATACGCCCATTCTCAACCAATCCATAATCGATCAACCCATCTTTGATCACCATAGATTACCTTCCATTTTTGATGAGCCTATTTTGACCATCTATCCATGTTTGATAAGCCTATCATCCGATATCCCCTCATTAAAAAAACTATCTTCAACCAAGATCTTATTTTTTATCAAGAGCCTATCTTCGACCAAGATCCCATTTTTGACCAAGATCCCATCTTGGACCAATCCTCCTCCAACCAACATAACCTATCACCCATAAACCAATAAATCAATGTCTTATCACACTCTAAATCCCCCCATCATCCCACAACATATACCCAAAGTGACATAGGTGCTTTTAGACAAAAAATACATGAGCAATAAATTATAAAACCCATTCATTTTAGATTAAACAATGGTCCCTCTGACATTAGTTATAAAATCATTTACAAATCCATGTAAATATGTTATCAATAATTTTGTGGTTTCTAAGGCAACTTCATCCTACTCGAAACATGATTCATTAATTGTCCCTATGAGGACCATACTACCACCGCTCCTTTCATCAACACCACCAATCCTTCCTCACATATGTCAAGTAAATATTCCACACCCATTTATCGAGACCAATAATATTACCTACTATTATATTTATTCCATGATAATCTAATAATAATAATAGAAATCTTGACTGGAATTCAACCAAAATATCATAAAGAAACATCCAATCTGTAGGTTTTTCTCAATCACAATGAATCTTAAAATCCAAATTTGAATTTTTTATCACATAATGAAAACATCTTTGAGGCACTATCAGATAATCAAAATCAAAATTTCAATCTAAATCCACATCAAAATCAAAAAAATCAAAAATACAAGTCCCTTAATGAGAACCTCTTGAAGGCACTATCAGACAATCCACATCCAAATCACAATAAAAGAAATCAAGAAGATTCCCTTGGTGAAAAAATTTCTAAGGCACCAATGAATAAATAAATAAATCTCTCTCTTGTGTTAGCACAACCACAAGACAACTCTCCTTTATTTATTGAACACACCACCAAAGTAAACAATCTTCTAATCATACAAATTACATCTACTTTTAGCCTCTTAGAATATGAGATTGTTGTTCCCTATCCCTCTTCACATAATAATCACACCATCCCTTCAAATCATTCATACAATCAACACACATCCTTTATCCAAAATACCTTAAGCTTCATCTTATTTAGTAGCACCCTCTATCGTAGGGGCTATGATAATATCTTGGTAAATTTGGAAGAATCTAACTTAGAATTCAATGAAATTATTGAAGACATATATGGAACATGTAAATGAAATATAAATAAGGGTTAGCATCATGCATCTCACATAATTCCATAATTGAGATCTCCAAAAAAAAAAAAAAAAAGAATAAATTCATCCGAAGGTGAAAACCAGTTCTATGGTGCCTTGGGAAAGTAACATGATGAAAACTAGTCTATAATAACCCTACACTCAGGGGTAAACCCATTCCATTTCAATTCTATGCATTTTAAACCATCCTTCCATACTAAAACATCCTTAACTATCCAACACATCCTTATCCATTTAAACCTAAACCCATAAAAACTCATCCTTATCAATCCACTCTTTGCCAGTATAGAACCATCCTTCTTCCTAGTTTGGCCTTGATAAGGAAGTGGAAATGTCTTGAGACATGTTATTAGAAACATCTTGGTGTATCTTTACAATGCTACTTTGATGACTAGACAATTGGTTCTTAGGTAACATGTTCCTCAGAGTTCACATATTAATTCCCATGCATTCCTATTCATCCCCACTCCATCCATAATATATCCATTCCATCCACTACCACTTCATTTCATTGTGCTAGAACATATTTTCCCTTTGCTAGTATCCCTTATACATAAAATCTAATAAAATCCAAAAACATTAGAAAATCCTGAAAATTACAAAAAATTGAAAAACATTAAAAAAATATTGTCCTTAGTTACGTATCCTAGCAAGGCTTACTCATCAAACAGTTAACATTTTCAAAGATCTCAAATTCCAAAGGGC
This sequence comes from Torreya grandis, assembly GCA_037957365.1. Taxonomy (NCBI): domain Eukaryota; kingdom Viridiplantae; phylum Streptophyta; class Pinopsida; order Cupressales; family Taxaceae; genus Torreya; species Torreya grandis. The sequence goes on along the minus strand of JARHVA010001695.1, from coordinate 1,636,287 downwards.
TCTACTCTATACAAGGACATCCAAGTAAGACATTTGTTTACTTGTTTGTATAGTTGCTTTAATTATTTGTAAATATTGTGTGTTTACTTGCTTATGCAATGTTTGTTTACATACTTGTTTATTTTACTTACATGATTTCATTGTTGCAAACATTTTTATCTTGTTTTCATTATTGATTTTTGAGTCTAGATCACTACGTGCATTGCAAACAATGTTATTATGATATTCCATATAATGATGCATTAAGTTTTGTAGTTATGAATCTAACAGTCCCTACGTGCATAACACAATAGACATCATGGTTTTTCCATACCATTGGTGTATATTGTCTTGCAAAAAATCAAAATAAGGTTGGTCAATTCATGTCAGAATATAATGTTGGAAATCCAAGCAAAGCCTATAAAAAGTAGCTATAAAACCATATCATTTTCAATTTCTTTTGCACATTTCATAATAATGCTAAAATGATTAAATGTCTCAAAATATTAAATTCAAAAGAGACAATCACATCTCTATCTATCCATAAAACATCCATGAGTATAAATCCAATCCATAACACAATCACATACATCCATGAATCATGTGTGTGTGTGTGTGTGTTCATCTATACATTTACACATTTCTTATATATGTCAAAAATTTGTGTATTTATCATCTATCCTAGCTCTTGCTCTATCCCTTAGATAAAACATCTATGGGTGATCTTAGACAAAGCCATTATAGTGTCCTCCTTGTCTGACCCATGATGTGATGAAAAAACTAACCCATAGAGCACTCAGAGGTTGTAGTCTATGTCATCCTTCTTATGTAAATAAAAATGACACATTATTAGACTTTTTATGCAATAAATCCATTTATTCAATCTATTATTCAACTTCACATCATTATAATATGACATTTATTTTTATACTTTCTAATCATTCTTTCATTCCAATCACCCATAGCTACCCATTCCATGTGCTTCATTAATAATCCATCAAGAATGTCAAATGGCACATCCTATAATCACCTATATCTACCATTAATAAATCAAATCCATGTTCTCTAATCATGTGATCAATCATCATTAATCCATAAAATTAGTTAACTTATTTGTTTATGCTTGAACTTAAATCATCCATAATCATTTCTTAATATTTCTATTCAATCTCCCACATGTGTCGATTGGGATTGAAAAAATAAAAAAATCCATCCATTTTGCCATCAATAAATCAGTAAAATAGTCAATCCATTACAAGATTTCACCTTTTTCAATTAGGATATATTATTCCCACAATCCACCCTCTTGTATATATTATTTTTAGGGGCATATCAAAGCATGAAACTTATCTTGGGATATATCATTCCTAATCCTCTCATTGCATATATTGTTACTTGAGGAAAATCAATCCATCATCGAGTCTAATCAAAATGTGCAAGCATTAGCTCAAGTGGTTTAATAACATAGGTTAATTTCATTCAACTATATCATCCAAATCTTTCATCTTATTTTCCTACATATCATACCATCAATTAATAATAATGCTCTAAATCTTTACTATAACTTGCCAATCAATCTCATATACTTCTTTCTAAAAATAATTATAAAATATATATTTCTCATTTTTGGCCCACAAATTGACATCAATATATGTGGTTCCCACATCTATTATTTTGAATATATCATCGCTTGGGGTACAATCGAAGTGTGCAACTCAAAATTGGGAAATATTATTTTTTATAAATCCACTCCCTATCAACCATATGCTTGAGGCAAATAATTTTACAGATTTTTTAAATCATGAAAGCATTTTTTTTAGGACTATCCCTTCTATTTATTACGGTATCACCTCCATCAATTCCTATCTTATATCTTCATTCATTTTAAGTGTTCATCTGCATCTATTTTTCTCACATGCACACTTGAGGGGGCATCATTTAGTCATTAAAATACACTTGGGGCATAATTATTCTATACTTTTTATCACTTTAATTTTTCATTATTATTTGAAACAACATTGATTTTGTTAGTCAAAACACCATTTAAAAGAGGGGAGAATCTAGAAACCTAAATTCTGCCAATTTAGTGTCATAATTAACTTTGATTAAAATCGGCACACTAATCCTCTCACCATCCTAAATTAGAATTTACCACTAATGTTATTTCCCTCCACTTTTCAATTAATTATTAATCAATATTAATTAATTGGCATGCACACACAATTATCCAAAAGCTTATTAAATTCCATAATTTTCACATCATCTAGACATCTTTTGCACTTATCTCAACCAACTCAACTTCATTTACCAGTTGTTGAGCCACCTTTGAATATTTCAACTATTTTGACTCATTATTAAGACATTTTAAACTACCAACTCTCCATCCTCCTCTCACACACATGAGAATTAGTCATCATCCATTGAGATGAGGAATCAAATCCAACTGTTGTTTATTGTCATAATTAAACAAATCTAGATTATTCTCAACTATTCATCTCACCACCCAAAGACCTATAAATTGATGTGCAATCCATCATTTTCTTTATCCACCTAAAATATTTCAAATATATATCAAAATTACCCTACACATCCATTGAGAATCCAAGCTATTTACATCCATATGCTGCCCAAATCACCTTTGTTTGCAAAAATGAATTGAACACCCAAATCCAAAGAATATAGAGCAAATCACATGTTTTCACAATGGAGAAGATGATGTATTATACATGGTTTTTTAATTACTTATTTGTTTTATATTTCATTCATTATTATTTCTCAATATGAGGTTTTAGTTTAGATTTAGAATATGAATTGTATATTTGATTTCCTAGCTTGCATTGAAACTCTAAATTTTGTAGTTATCACACATATCACATAAAGTAACCTTGTACACTCACTTGAAGTGCAGAGAGGGGAACTTGGTTAGGTTAGGTGTATTTGGCAATGGTTGTGATTGCATATTACACATGTGGTACTTAAAGTGTGCTTGATACTATTTCCTCAATGTATAGAAATAAACTATCATACCAATGAACTACAACATATAAGCTCTATTCAATCAACTAACAAGATATCATTCAACATAGTAACATGACTATTTTAAACATAGTAACAATTCCCTTCACTCATAAACATAGATAATAATCATAGTGTTAATAACATAGTTTATTGTTTATTATATCAATATTATAAGGTACTTGGGGCACTTATAATGCTACAGGCTACCATTATTATTCATATCTCTACTTGGTATTATTCCCTTGGTTCATATGGCACTCTAAACACCATATGATAATGTTTTTCCTAAGGATCCACAATTTGTGTCAAATCTGTAACACTTCATTATCATATTCTAATTCATTCTCTTCTTAGGTGCCTACCTTTTATAGGCTTATAAAAGGCCTTATGTGTCATTTGGTATCCCAACTACCACATTTATCAATTACTGTGCTAATTATCCACTTGAAATTTTTTACATTTCTCAACTTGAGGCCATCTACCTCATCGTTTGATGTTGCTTCTCAACTAAATGATAGGTTCAACTATCAATCGTAACTCCCACCACTTATCCCTGTGATGCCCATTGAGATTCCTAGATACACATAATTTTACTTGTCTTGATCCTACTATTTTTTGTTTATGCATGTGGTCTTAATCTTGGTTGGTTCACATCTACCTTGCTGACATTCCTTATTGTGTGCATGTACATGTTATGTTTTGATATGCATGCACCACTTTATATTTCCTCTTGTCATTAGCACTTACCTCTACCTTTATCTATCATGCACATGATCCTCAACTTGGTCACACTTAGATAATTTATGGGATTAACAATGACATTCTATGCACACCTTTTGGTGGTATAACACCACCCCATTGTTAGGCATCATTTTTAGAGCTTATTTTAGGGAACATTTTATTTTATTCTTATTTTTGTCTATTGGGTCTTATCTTGGGTTGGATTTTGTACCCCAATAGGTCCAAAATTCAAAATCAAAACATCTATAAATACAAGGCTTCTCTAAGGCACTAAGGACAATTATCCTCACTCTCAAAATCTATTAAAATATTTTCATGATCCATCTATAGGTATGTTGAATAAAAATTCAAGGTTGTATATTCATCTACATACTTGTGCCAAGGGTAAAATATAAGGATGAACATCTATATTTGCATTACTTTTCCACACACACATGTAAGTGGGAGAAATATATTTGAGTTTGAGCCTTATTTAGAGTATTAACATTATAGTGTATCACTCAATATTTCAAGCTTAGTCCAAATCAAACACCTTGCCTGATTTCCCCCCCCCCATTTGATTCTAATTTGGTTTGTGTGTAGGAAGTTAGGGTTTGATCATTATAGGTATCTTATGCATTAATGTTGATCTAAAAATTCATACATGACCATTATTAATGCATGTAAAGGCAGTGAAATAATCAATTTAGTGTCACAATCAACTATGACAAGTGTATGGTCAAAGAAATCAAGTGCATTGCATTGTTGTCCACTTATAACATACCTATCTAAAAACATTTTTTATTTCTGCTTTTGACTGGTCATATTTAGATATCTATCTTCTCTGATTGTTTATGATTATAGCCTACACATGCAATTAGGATAAGTCTATGGTCGATAGAATCATGTGAATTGTATCACTATCCATTTATAGTAGACATGTCTATATTCCTTTTTTGATTATGTACATGATAATGAGACTGCAAAATCACCTCACCTTTCAACATTTTCAATCAAACAACCAAAACATTCATTTGGAATCCATTCGATATTTATTTTTATTACTCTCTTAATATAACAACTTGCCATATTTTCAATTTTATACCTACATAGTAGATTAAAACACTATCTTAATAAATTTACATACTTAGTATTTTATAAAAAATGGGGTAAAAGATATTGGTGAATTTGAACTCTTTTTTTAGAGCCTCTACTTTTTGATTTTATATTTATTTTTCTTTTTTTTCATAGAAACTATGTTACAATAGTTTTAAAACTCATAGGAGCTATCATTTTGAGCAAAACATTTAGCAATTTTCCTTTGGACATTGTGTAAGGGTTATTGCCTGAATCCTCAATCCATTAGATAACACTATTCATGGATTTTAGTTCATGTACCTCATGATATATTAGAAATGCTTAGGGTTTGGTTTGTATCCATAGTCAGCCTTTGATCATTTGTTATTGTAGTGCATTGGTAAGTAGTCAGCATTGGGTAGTTACTTCCAATGTATTCCATGAGATGGAATAGTGTAGCTACGGTAATGGTAAAATACTTTGTAGTTATTACCTTCATGGTCATATTCACTCTTTATGATTATGATTAATATATCTAAAACTACAAAGTAAACACACGTTGTCTAGTTACACCCATTGATAACCTTGATTTTCATGCGATTGATTGTTTGCTAGCATTAATCTTTATATTTGTCATATTTTCTATACTGTGGGTTAAAAAATATAAAATGGTTTCTCAATATGTCTTCAACTATGAAATGTCCAATGGTGATCATCCTTTATAATTAATTTTTTCTAATAATGATACACCTTATGATTATGATAATGAATGGACTAATGATCATACTTGTACAATTTTTAATGCTAATCAAGAATATGATTCTGATAGTTATTATCAATGATTGTGAAAATCAAGATGAGTGGTGAAATAGTGAAAAGTATAGTGAAGAATACACTAAGATAATTAATTTATAAATTGCACAACCCATTCCTCACTTGTATTCATATTTTTGAAAAATAGAACAAATAGAACATACTAATAATGAATATATTCTCTCCCTTAATCTCTCAAAAAACTCAAAATATGAAAAATCATTATTTAGAACACCTTATTTACCTTTTAACTTGGCTCATGCATTCCATCGCATTAATAAATATAAATTACACAAGCATAATGCTTGCATAGAAATGCCAAATATTATAAATAAATGTGTTATTCCATTTCTCTCTTTCAAAATGGTAGATTATGCCAACACATATATTACAAATTATCCTTTAATTATTGTTAATGATACAAAAAATAATTATAATCTCTTTCTTCCCTTGGAAACAATGAATAATGTAATTACTTTATCTTCCTCTTTCAAAATATTAAAAGATGCAAATGACTGTAAATTACAAATCTAAGATGATAACATAGATTTAGATTTATAAAGTAAAGATAATGATGTAGTATGTAATTAATCTCCACATAGTCGCAATCAATTTGAAATCTATAAAGAGTCAAACTCTAAATATTCTTCTCTCTCTCTGTAGAGCCTACTAAAGAGTAATTTCATGGTTCTATTCCTATCCAAGTTAAAATTCATAATCTAATCCTCAATCCAAAAGTTTATACCAATGTCAACTTAGAATCCAATCCCCAACAATGTAATGCCATTTTTCATTATCCTCTTATACCAGTGTCTGAAATGGCTAGTCACTTGAAACCCATAAGTGAACCTTTCCAAATTTCTTGTCTTGCAGATTTCATTTCTAGAGAATTCAACTCAGAAAGGTCAGAAGATTTGGTAATGGCAGTAACAGTCACATAAGTAAGGGATAAATTCCATCAGCATATATAAATATCAAATCCATTAGTTGCAAATCAATTGATAAATGAGATGAATGCTCTTATCAAAAATTCTCATGAAGCTTCTGATGAATTAAACAATACTCATTTGGCATGGACTACTCAGTTTCAAGAACTTGATGGTAAAAAATAGGTGTTCTGCCATAATGTTGTATCATGAGGCCAATAACCCAAGGATTACTGGAATAAATAATTCTTTCAAAAATCTTATTTGCAGGCATGGTTTTGAATTCTTCATCTAATAGTCTACTTTTTGGCACAATTTTAATCCTGCTGTTGAAAATTTTTGGGACTCAACTTAAATTTCAGATTATTTATTTGAGTTTTTAGATCACATAATGCCTACAATAGTGTCAGATGATCCCGCTATTTAAATTCCTCCTAAGCAAGTGAGGAACATATTTATTACTTTGAGAATACCTTTCAAAGTTAAATTTGAATTGTTTTTAGTCCAAAACTTTCAAGTTAATCTGCATGCTGGTTTAGCTCCTGCCCAACCATTAGCTGCCCTTTAAAAGCAACTTATAATTTCTCATCAAGTTGTCTTTCCTCCTACACCTAACAACTGGATGCTATGAATTCTGTCAGCATTATACATGGACCATACTGATCCTGATGATGATGAAACTCATTATTCTCCCCAAGGAGAGTATGATTTTTGTGATGATCATTAATGCCTAATTATGGGATCTATCCGTGTCCATGAATATGGGCACGTTAACCCTTTTTCAAGTAATGTAGACCTCACCACTTTCTAAAGGTGGTATACTCTCGATTGTGTCAGCAAATTCTTTTTTAGTTACTTCCTCTTTTGTGGTGCGTAGTGGGCCCATAACCCACTTTCTTTTGGCATCTTGCCTTTTGTCTGTTGATCTAACATCTTTCTGTCGACCGTCGATCTTCCTATTTCCATCTTATAAATATGGGAGACTCTTCATTTTACAAGCATCGATTACCTAAGATCTCTTCTTAGTAGTGTGTCTATAGTCCTAGATCCTCCATAGGTTGTAAGGAATAAGCGTATGCTCTTTGCTTGACCGTTTGTGGGAACCTACAAATCAAAAGCTTTTCCATCTATCTTATTAAACGTATTTATGTTTCTCTTTTTTTGTCCATTTCGAAGCAATCCTGTATGTAATAGTATCAGTGCCTATGGAGGATCTAGGACATTTAGGGATGATAATTCTTAGGCATCCCTAAATATGAATCTATTTGAGGATCATGGATTATGGGTATACTTGTTATATATTTTAATTAATACTTAAATTATATTAAAAACATTTAATTATTAGATGATACCAATCATATGAATCTAAAATCCAATCTCAAAATCATAATCTGATGATTCAGTGTCTGTGTCAGACTCTTCTAGGTTCATATTAATTTGATTTGCATCACTATCAGATTCTTCCCATAAAATATCTGAGTCATATTGAACTTCATCATCTTTGAATAAGAACACATATTCATTTTCATTAATATTATGGCTATCCAGAAAATTAATTTTCTTAGACTCCTTTTTCTTATTGGGACATTTATTGGCATAATGGATTCCTTTTGGGTGATAATCTTTTAAGGAGAGTCAAATTAACTATTGATCAGAATTAAGATTGAATAACAATAAAGTTTTAGTAGTTTCAAAATATTCTATAGTCATCTTTCCTTTCCGCAAATGAAGCAACAATAGATTTTAATGAAGAAAATCCTAGTCCAGAATGGAAACTCCCTATTCTTAAGCCTACAGATGTCTATGATAAGCTTTCTCCCTTTCATCTTATTGCTAAAACTTCTATCAAGATATCTAAAAATGTTCTTCAAGTTAAGCAAAATTATCACTATAAATATCATTTACAAATGTTTGATGATAAAACTATTTGTCAATTGAAGTCTCAATCTAAGTATAAATTTCTTCACATAGGTGTTGTTTCTATAGGCATCTTCCCTTTGTTTAGATGAGGTCTAAATGCCAGTCTATTAGCCTGTTTACTTGACAATTGTCATAATTCTTTTGGTGCCTTCTTACTGAATGTTGTTCAGACCGGACTTCATGATGGTTCAATCTATACAACTATTTATCTTAATTACCCTGTAGCCATCCATCAAGAAGAAAATCTGAATAAAGTTCTTAAGTTGTTTCTTCAAACATATGGTCTCAAAATGATTTCTAGTTCATGTCCTCTTGCTATCAAATACTAGATCATGTATCATTTAACTAATACTCTTCACCCACCCGTCAAGCACACCCCTAAGCGTGGTGAGTCGTGCCATAGAAAATAGTCAAATTATTCCTACTGAATCCATTTCATGGTCTGATCTTAAATTTCCTTGACAATGGATAGTTGATACAAACTTTATCTAGAAACCACAAAAATCCTTATCCTTTGCTACCTCTATTAAATATCTATGAGATAAATCTATTATTAGATTTAATTTCCAGATTCACCTGAAAGACCGTATGCAAAATATTCGATCCTTGCCTATGACTAATTCTCATTGTCTGCATACCAAGAAAATCCATGATCCTAAAATAGATTCATATTTTTGTGTAGACTGTCAAAAGATCACAAGTCATCCTAACCAGTCTAGTATTAATATGAATAAAAGAGATCTATCCATTTAAGAACTATTTGAAAGAAACAAGAAATTACTTGCTCAAGCTAAAAAGGTTAATATGGAAGGAACTTCTCAAGAAATGAATAAAGAAGAAGAAGGTCATGTATGGAAGACTCATCTTGGAGATGAGTCTTATTCTGAAAAAGGATTCCTAAAGGCTTCAGATTTTAGTCAATATTCACCTGATGGTAGATTTAGAGCTCAGATGTATTATCTAAGGACATTAGACAAAAGCCTTGATCAGTCTCCTGAAGTTAAGTTATTAAACTAAAATAATTTGGCAACCAAATGTCTCAACAATAAAGTCTCAAATATTCAACAGAGCCTTGATAAGGTATCTAAAATATTGAAAAGTATAGAGTTATTTCCAATTAGTGTTTTAAATGATAAAGGTTCTTCCTAGCATAGTCAGCTTGTTCAGAAGATAGATAAGGAGTCTAATAATATTAGACTACAACAACAGTCTATTGAAACAAAGATAGAAAGTCTAGTAGCCCAAGAGGAAATTATTAGCCAAAGTCAAGTTCAGCTTAATTCTAGTACGGTTTCTCTTGAAACAAAGCAAGAAGAAGTGTATCAAGAAATTAAATAGCTATCTTCAGCATCTGACAATATAATTAGAGAAATAGCTAATCAAAGTGTAAGTCTTTCCTCTATTCTTGAGATTCTAGAATCCATCAAAAGTAAAGGTCAATCTTTTAAGACACAGTCAAAAAGATTGATTCTTGATGACACAGATTATAGTTAGAATATCCACTCCTGGCAGAATGTAGTAAAACTACAAAGAGATTCAATTCTAAAATCCAAATCAAAGAGTTTGCCAGAAATAGAAAAAACTATTGATAAAATTTTCCAAGTCGGCATGGCCAAAATAGAAGATGAAGAAAAAGAAAGTTATTTTGAAATTGGTGAATCTTCTAGACCTCCATTAGACTCTCAGATAAAAACATTAAATCCTCAACCTTTATTATAGAAATTCAACTATAAACCACCAAAAAAAAGGAAAGAAATGATTCATGCTATGCTAGCATTAGCCAATGTTCAGATATATGGTCTTAAAAAAGATCGCTTTAGTGTCAGTCAACAAATTTCTAATGGATTCATAAGAAATATTAAAGAATGGTGGGATGCTTATGGTCAATAATTTTATGATAGTATTCACACACATCCTGAGCCAATTTCAACCCTCTAAAATGCTTTGTTTTCAGAATTTGTTAAAATAGTTGATAATGAAAAAGAAACAAATAAAGCCAAGTTTCTTAAAGCTCAGTTACGTGACATGACTAGAATTGATGAGTATATATGTTATATGGAAAACTTGTTTTATAATTTTGGAGAAATTTTCAATCCTACTTATAAGATTAGATATATAGAATCATTTCCAGAATATTTTGCTACTAAGTATAAAGCTGCAATGGGTGATAATCTTCCAACAATGTATTTTGGAAGAATCAATCAAAATATCTAAGTAGTTAATGAAAAACTGTGTGCAGAAAGGAAAGCACAAAAAAAAACTATAAAATTTTATAAGCAGATTGGTGCAAAGTTCTGAAATTCCATATATGATAATTTTAGATGCATAGATGTTCATAAGTATAGGTAGTATAAGAAAAAAGAAGAAAAAATCTCAATCATGTAAGTGTTCTTTTGAAAATCAATTCATTGATAAACCTTGGAAGTCTAGCTATAAATCTAGAAGAAAGAAGTTTGGTCCAAGGAGAATATTTATAAAGAAGAAACATTGTTTTTAGAAAGCCCCTGTTAAGTGTTTCCTTTGTCAAGGAAATCATTGTGCCAATATATGTCCTAATAAGAAAAAGGAGTCTACGAAAATTAATTTTTTGGATAGCCATAATATTAATGAAAATGAATATGTGTTGTTATCTAAAGATGATGAAGTTCAATATGACTCAGATTTTTTATGGGAAGAATCTGATAGTGATGCAAATCAGATTAATATGAACTTAGTAGAGTCTGACACAGACACTAAATCACCAGATTATGATTATGAGATTGGATTTCAGATTCATGTGATTTTTGCTCATTTTTTAGATGCTTTAAGTTTATCTCAGCAGCTATCTTTTTACAAGAAAAATATGATAAAACTCCAGCATACATGATTTTTGAATGAATGCTTCTCCAACAAAAGATTGTGGATACTGAGAGAAAATATTCTCTTCATCTCTCTCAACAACAAAGACAAAAGGATGTTTTGTCTCAGAGAAAACCTCATAAGACATCTCAGGTTGAAGCTGCATATCAACCAGATACTTATTACAGGGCCACCTGGCGAATAAAGTGAATTTCTCTGCTCCAGTTATTTCTTGCCAAAGCCCAGATTGAGTTACAAGAACTCTTAAAAGAAGAAGCTCTTGCTGATGAGTAAGAACACCTCTTTGAAGAAGAGCTAATACAAGTTTCTAATGAGATTAATCTCATTATCAGGAGGGGGAAACCTCTCAGAATTAAAATAGTATAATTCATCAAATCTCAGTTTACAGTACCAATAATCTAGTTTGTGAATTGCAAATTAAATGGGATGGTTTTAAACCATACAATCTAGATGTTCTACTTGATACTGGTGTTGACATTTCACTTGCCCAATATCATGCAATTCCTGCTGATATGTGGAAAGCTAATTTTCATAGGCTAACTTTTAATACCAAGACAATAGTTTTAGAATTGTCTACTATTATACCTGTTGTGCTTGGTGATAGTATTTATCAGTTCAAAATAGTCTAGCATGAGATGCCAATGTATGATATGATGCTAGGATCAGATAATTTAGCAAATTTCTATTCTATCACAATTCTGCCACATGAAATAATTCTCGCATAGAAATATTCTTTATATAAAAAATCAATATATGAGTGCAAAATTCCATTAAAAGAAAAGCTAAAGAAGCCACCTTACATTAGATGGATCTAGTAAAAGGTAAATCTATGTCATGCTAGTATTGATATTATAATTGAAAAGCTAAAAAAAGATTATTGTTCTAAAAATCCTTTAGCGTTTAGAAATAAGAAAATGTATGGATGTAAAATTGAGTTAAAAATGATCAAAGACAAAGACGAGAAAGAAGTGGAACCTAAGTTCAAGGCACACCACTCAGGAATGTCTCCATCACTCAGAGAAGAATGTTTCCAGGAAATAATGCAGTTAAAAGAACAAGGTTTGATCAGAGATTCAAATAGTCCATGGGCATGTGAAGCTTTTTATGTGAATAAAAGATCAGAACAGGTTAGGAGGAAGAAAATGTTAGTAATAAACTATATACCTCTTAATAAATATGTTTTGCCAGTGCACCATCTAATTCCTTGAAAGGATGAAATTTTGTAAAGAATTTGTGGAAGTAAAGTCTATAGTAAGTTTGATTTAAAATTATGTTTTTGGCAGATCCAAGTTGTAGAGCAAGACAAGTATAAAACTGCATTTGTTACTCCCTTTGATCAGTATGAATGGAATGTTTTACCTTTTGGTTTAAAAATAGCTCTTAGTATATTGATGACGTACTGATATTTTCAAAATATTCCAAAGAGCATCTTGGTCATCTTGAAATTTTTTATCAGATAGTATATGACAATAGTTTAGTATTATTTGATAAAAAAATGATAGTATTCAAAGATGAAATTGAAATCTTAGGAGTCACTTTAAAATCAAGAGAAGTTGTAGTTCAAGAACATGTCTTGAAAAATATAAAGAATTTCCCTGATGTGTTAAAAGATAAAAAGATGTTGCAAAGATTTCTAGGCTATGTCAATTATGTTACTAGATATTATTATAATATAGCTCATGACAAAATTCTTCTGAATAAAAGACTGTCAAAAAATCTTCTAGATTGGTCAGATGAAATGACTAAAGCTATTTAGAGAATAAAACAAAATTGTCATAATTTGCCACCTCTTATTTTGCCTGGTAATGGATTAAAAATTATTGAAATTGATGCTTCAAATTTATATTGGGGTGCTATTCTTAAAGAAAAATTGTCAGATGGTACGGAGAAGCCTTGTAGATTCACCTCTGGGAATTTTAAGCAAGCCCAGAAGAATTATCATTATACTCATAAAGAAATTCTTGCAGTTATTAAAGCTATTCAAACTTTTATGTTCTTTGTTAGATCTAAACAAATTATTTTTAGATTTGACTTAAATAATTTTATGAGTATTTTGCAATCCACTGATAATCTGAAGAAAGGATCTATGAGCAGGTTAACCAGATGGGCTACCTATCTGTTAGATTTTGATTTCACAGCTGAACATATTCTAGGAAAGAAGAATTATCTTGTAGATTTCATTTCTAGAGAATTCAACTTAGAAAAGTCAGAAGATTTGGTAATGGTAGTAATGATCACAGAAGTAAGGGACGAATTCCATCAGCATATATGGAGATGAACTCCATCAATTGCAAATCAATTGACAAATGAGATGAATGCTCTTATCAAAAAATCTCATGAAGCTTCAGATGAATTAAACAATACTCATTTGGTATGGACTACTCAGTTTCAAGAACTTGATGGTAAAAAATGGTGTTCTACCATAATGTTGTATCATGAGGCCAACAACCCAAGGATTGCTAGAATAAATAATCCTTTCAAAAATCTTATTTTCAGGCATGGTTTTGAATTCCTCATCCAATGGTCTACTTTTTAGCCCATTTTTGATCCTACTATTGAAAATTTTTGGGACTCAGCTGAAATTTCAGATTATTTATTTGAGTTTTTAGATTACATAATGCCTACAAAAGCATCAGATGATCCTGCTGTTCGAATTCCTCCTAAGCAAGTGAGGAATATATTTATTACTCTAAGAATACCTTTCAGAGTTAAATTTGAATTATTTTCAGTCCAAAACTTTCAAGTTAATTTGCATGTTGGTTTAGATCCTGCCCAACCATTAGCTGCACTTTGAAAGCGACTTACAATTTCTCATCAAGCTGTCTTTCCTCCTACACCTAACGTCTAGATGCTACAAATCCTGTCAGCATTATACATGGACCATACTGATCTTTATGATTATGACACTCGTTATTCTCTCTAAGGAGAGTATGAGTTTTGTGATGATGATAAATGACTAATTACGGGGTCTATTCATAGCCATAAATGTGGGCACATTACCCTTTTTCCAAGTAATGTAGACCTCACCACTTTCTAAAGGTGGTATACTGGTGATCATATTGATAGATTGTTTTTCTAATTGATTTCTCTTTGGAATTGCGTAGTGGGCCCATAACCCACTTTCTTTTGGCATCTTGCCTTTTGTCCATTGATCTGACATCTTTGGGTCAACTGTCGATCTTCCCATTTCCATCTTATAAATATGGGAGACTCTTTGTGTTATAAGCATCGATTGCCTAAGATCTCTTCTTAGTAGTATATCTATAGTCCTAGATCCTTAATAGGTTGTAAGGAATAGGCATATGTTCTTCGCTTATTTGTTTATGGGAACCTACAAATCAAAAGCTTTTCCATCTATCTTACTAAAAGCATTTCTACTTCTATTTTTATGTCCATTCTAAAGTGATCATGCATGTAATGGTATCAGAGCCCATAAGTCAAACATAAATGGCTAGATCTTATTCATCAATTAAAGTCTCAATCTAAGTATAAATTTCTTCACATAGGTGTTATTTCTATAGGCATTTTCCCTTTTTTTAGATGAGGTCTAAATGTCAGTCTATTAGCTTGTTTACTTGACAATCAACATAATTTTTTTGGTGCCTGCTTACAGAATGCTATTTAGACTAGTCTTCATGGTGGTCCAATCTATATAATTGTTTATCTGAATTACCCTGTAACCATCCATTAAGAATAAAATTTTAATAAAGTTCTTAAGCTATTTCTTCAAGCACATGGTCTCAAAATGATTACTAGTTCATGTCCTCTTGCTATCAAATACCAGATCATGTATCGTTTAACTAAAACTCTTCACCCAGCCATCAATCACACCCCTACACAAGGCAAAAGTGTGGTGAGTCTTGCCACAAAAAATAGTCAAATTATTCCTGTTGAATCCATTTCATGGTCTAATCTTAAGTTTCCTTGACAATGGATAGTTGATACAGACTTTATCCAGAAACCACAAAAATCCTTATCCTTTGCTACCTGTATTAAAGATCTACCAGATAAATCTATTATCAAATTTAATTCCCAGAATCACCTGAAAGACCATATGCAAAATATTCAATCCTTGCCTATGACTAATTCTCATTATTTGCATACCAAGAAAATCCATGATCCTCAAATAGATTCATATTTTTGTGTAAACTGTCAAAAGATCAGAAGTCATCCTAACCAGTCTAGTATTAATATGATTAAGAGAGATCTAGCCATTCAAGAACTATTTGAAAGAAGTAAGAAATTACTTGTTCAAGCTAAAAAGGTTAATATGGAAGGAACTTCTCAAGAAATGAATGAAGAAGAAGAAGGTCATGTATGGAAGACTCCTCTCAGAGATGAGTCTTATTCTAAAAAAGGATTCCGAAAAGCTTCAAATTTTAATCAGTATTCACCTGATGGTAGATTAAGAGGTCAGATGTATTATCTAAAGATATCAGACAAAAGCCTTGATCAGTCTCTTAAAGTTAAGTTATTAAACTAGAATAATCTGGAAACCAAATGTCTCAATTATAAAGTCTCAGATATTTAATAGAGCCTTGATCAGGTATCTAAAATGTTGAAAAGTATAGAGTTATATCAGAAAGGAGAACTAAACAAAGCAATTAGTGTTTTAAATGATAAATGTTCTTCACAACATATTGAGCTTGTTTAGAAGATAGATAAGGAGCCTAATAATATTAGACTACAACAATAATCTGGTGATACAAAGATAGAAAGTCTAGTAGCCCAAGATGAAATTGTTAGTGAAAGTCAAGATCAACTTAATTCTAGCATGGTTTTTCTTGAAACAAAACAAAAAGAAGTGTATCAAGAAATTAAACAACTATCTTTAGCATCTGATAGTATAATTAGAGAAATAGCTAATCAAAGTGTAAGTCTTTCCTGTATTCTTGAGATTCTAGAATCCATCAAAAGTAAAGGTCAATCTTTTAAGACATAGTCAGAAGGATTGATTCTTGATGACATGGATTATAGTCAGAATTTTCAATCTTGGTAGAATGTAGTAAAACTATAAAGAGATTCAATTCTAAAATCTAAATCAAAGAGCTTGCCAGACAAAAAAATCTATTGAAAAAATTTTCCAAGTCGGCATGGCCAAAATAGAAGCTGAAGAAAAAGAAAGTTATTTTGAAACTGGCGAATCTTCTAGACCTCCATTAGACTCTCAGATAAGAACATTAAATCTTCAACCTTTCTTCTAGAAATTCAACTATGAACCACTAAAAAGAAAGAAAGAAATGATTCATGCATGCTAGCATGGGCCAGTGTTCAAATATATGGTCTTAAAAAAGATTGCTTTAGTGTCAGTCAGTAAATTGCTAATAGATTCATAGGAAATATTAAAGAATGGTGGGGTGCTTGTGGTCAATAATTTCATGATAGTATTCACGCACATCTTGAGCCAATTTCAACGCTCTGTAATGCTTTGTTTTCAAAATTTATTGGAATAGTTGATAATGAAACAAAAACAAATAAAGCCAAGTTTCTTAAAGCTCAGTTATGTGACATGACTAGACTTGATGAGTATATGTGTTATATGGAAAACTTGTTTTATAATTTCGAGGAAATTTTCAATCCTAATTATAAGATTAGATATATAGAATCATTTTTAAAATATTTTTCTACTAAGTATAAAGCTACAATGGGTGATAATCTTTCAACAATGTCTTTTGGAAGAATCAATCAAAATATAAAAGCAGTTAATGAAAAACTGTGTGCAGAAAGGAAAGCACAAAAAGAAACTATGAAATTTCATAAGCAGATTGGTGCAAAGTTCTGCAATTCCTTAGATGATAATTTTGGATGCATAGATGTTCATAAGTACAGGGAGTATAAGAAAAAGAAGAAAAAATCTCAATCCTGTAAGTGTTCTTTTGAAAAGCAATTCATTGATAAACCTTGGAAGTTTAGCTACAAATCTAGAAGAAAGAAGTTTGGTCCAAGGAGAATATTTATAAAGAAGAAACATGGTTTTCAGAAAACCCCTGTTAAGTGTTTCCTTTGTCAAGGGAATCATTATGTCAATAAATGTCCCAATAAGAAAAAAGAGTCTAAGAAAATTAATTTTTTGGATAGCCATAATATTAATGAAAATGAATATGTGTTGTTATTTGAAGATGATGAAGTTCAGTATGACTCAAATATTTTATGGGAAGAATCTGATAGTGATGTGAATTAGATTAATATGAACCTAGCAGAGTCTGACATAGACACTAAATCATCAAATTAAGATTCTAAGATTGGATTTTAGATTTATATGATTTCTGCTCATTTTTTAGATGCTTTAAGTTTATCTCAGCAGCTATCTTTCTTAAAAAAATATATGATAGAACTCGAGCTTACATGATTTCTGAATGAATGTTCCTACAACAACAGATTGTGGATACTGAGTGAAAATATTCTCTTCATCTCTCTCAAGAACAAAAAACAAAAGGATGTTTTGTCTCAAAGAAAACCTCATAAGACATCTTAGGTTGAAGCTGCATATCAACCAGATAGTTATGACAGGGCCACCTAACGAACTAAGTGGATTTATTTGCTCTAGTTATTTCTTGCCAAGCCCAGACTAAGATACAAGAAATCTTAAAAGAAGAAGCTCTTGCTGATGAGAAAGAACACCTCTTTGAAGAAGACCTAATACAAGTTTCTAATGAGATTGAATCTCATTTTCAGGAGGGGGGAACCTCTCAGAATCAGAATAGTATAAATCATTAGATCTCAATTTACAGTACCAATAATCTAGTTATGAAGTACAAATTAAATGGGATGGTTTTAAACCATACAATCTAGATGTTCTGCTTGATACTTGTGCTTACATTTCACTTGCTCGATATCATGCAATTCTTGCTGATATGTGGAAAGCTAATTTTCATAGGCTAACCTTTAATACCAAGACAATAGTTTTAGAATTGTCTGCTATTATACTTGTTGTGCTTGGTGATAGTATTTATCAGTTCAAGATATTCCAGCATGAGATGCCAATGTATGATATGATGCTAGGATTAGAGAATTTACCAAATTTCTATCCTATCACAATTCAGCCACATGAAATAATTTTTGCACAGAAATATTCTTTATATGAAAAATCAAGATATGAGTGCAAAATTCCACTGAAAGAAAAGTTAAAGAAGCCAACTGACACCAAATAGATCCAGGAAAAGATAAATCTATGTCATGCTAGTATTGATCCTATAATTGAAAAGCTAAAAACTGATTGTTGTTCTGAAAATCTTTTAGTATTTAAAAATATGAAAATGCATGAATGTAGAATTGAGTTAAAAATGATCAAAGACAAAGACGGGAAAGAAGTGGAACCTAAGTTCAAGGCACACCACTCAAGAATGTCTCCAACACTCAGATTAGAATGTTTCCAGGAAATAAAGCAGTTAAAAGAACAAAGTTTGATCAGAGATTCAAATAGTTCATGGGCATGTGAAGCTTTTTATGTTAATAAAAGATCAGAATAGGTTAGGGGGAAGAAAAGGTTAGTAATAAAATATATACCTCTTAATAAATATGTTTTTCCAGTGCATCATCCAATTCCTTCAAAAGATGAAATTTTGCAAAGAATTTATGGAAGTAAAGTCTATAGTAAGTTTGATTTAAAATCAGGGTTTTGGTAGATCCAAGTTGTAGAGCAAGACAGGTATAAAAATGCATTCGTTACTCCCTTTGGTCAGTATGAATGGAATGTTTTACCTTTTGGTTTAAAAATAGCTCCTAGTATATTTCAAGAAATGATGAACAAAATCTTCTCGAGCTACTCTAATTTTATCATTGTCTATATTGATGATGTACTGATATTTTCAAAATCTCCTAAAGAGCATCTTGGTCATCTTGAACACTTTTATCAGATGGTATATGACAATGGTTTAGTATTATTTGAGAAGAAAATGATAATGTTCAAAGATGAAATTGTATTCTTAGGAATCACTATAAAATCAGGAGAAGTTGCAGTTTAAGAACATGTCTTGAAAAATATAAAGAATTTCTTTAACGTGTTAAAAGATAAAAAGATGTTGCAAAGATTTCTAGGCTGTGTCAATTATGTTGCTAGATATTATTATAATATAGCTCATGATAGAATTATTTTGAATAAAAGACTGTCAAATAATCCTCCAAATTAGTCAGATGAAATGACTAAAGCTGTTTAGAGAATAAAACAAAACTGTCAGAATTTGTCACCTCTTGTTTTTCCTGGTTGATGTTTCAGATTTATATTGGGGTGCTATTCTTAAAGAAAAAATTATTAGATGGCAGAGAGAAGCCTTGTAGATTCACCTTTGGGAATTTTAAGCAAGCCTAAAAGAAGCATGAGTTTTGTGATGATGATTAATGACTAGTTATAGGATCTATCAATAGCTGTGAATGTGGCCACATTAACCTTTTTCTATGTAATGTGGATCTCACAACTTTCTAAAGGTAGTATACTGTCGATCATGTTGGTAGATTCTTTTTTTAATTACTTTCTCTTTAGCAGTGTGTAGTGGGCCCATAACCCACTTTCTTTTGGCATATTGCCTTTTATCCGTTGATCTGACATCTTTGTGTCGACCGTCGATCTTCCCATTTTCATCTTATAAATATATGAGAGTCTTTGTGTTACAAGCATCAATTGCCAAAGATATCTTATTAGTAGTTTGTCTATAGTCCTAAATCCTCCATAGGTTGTAAGGAATAAGCGTATGCTCTTCGCTTGCCCATTTGTGAGAACTACGAATCAAAAGCTTTTCCATCTGTCTTATTACAAGCATTTCTATTTTTGTTTTTATGTCCATTTTGAAGCAATCTTGTATGTAACAGATGGTTTTGATACTATCAGAATGGACATAAAAATAGAAATAGAAATGCTTTTATTAAGACAGATGGAAAAGCTTTTGATTTGCAGGTTCCCACAAACGGGTAAGTGAAGAGCATACGCTTATTCCTTACAACTTATGGAGGATGTAGGACTATAGACATACTACTAAGAAGAGATCTTAGGTAAATGATGCTTATTCCTTACAACGTATGGAGATCTAGGAGGAAAGACAACTTGATGAGAAATTATAAGTCACTTCCAAAGTGCAGCTAATTATTGGGTAGGAGCCATAGTCTAGTCCAAAATCTATTAGAAATAGTTTCTTGTTTCCAATAATCATTGTCTGCATATATAATGGATTTAAAATGGTGGGATCACTTCAAAAAGGACATAAAAATAGAAACAAAAATGCTTTTAATACGACATATGGAAAAGCTTTTGATTCATAGGTTCCCACAAATGAGCAAGCAAAGAGCATACACTTATTCCTTACAACCTATAGAGGATCTAGGACTATAGACACACTACTAAGAAGAGATCTTAGGCAATCGATGCTTGTAACACGAAGAGTCTCCCATATTTATAAGATGGAAATGAGAAGATCAACGGTCGACATAAAGATGCCAGATCAATAGATAAAAGGCAAGATGCTAAAAGAAAGTGGGTTATGGGCCCACTACGTACCACCAAAGAGGAAGCAACTAGAAAAGGAATCTACCGACACGACCGATAGTATACTGCCTTAAGAAAGTGGTGAGGTCCACATTACTTGGAAAATGTTTAACATGCCCACATTCATAACTATGGATAGACCCCGTAACTAGTCATTAATCATCATCATAAAAATCATATTCTCCTTGGGGAGAATAATGAGTGTCATCATCATCAGGATTAGTATGGTCCATGTATAATGATGATGAAATTATTAGCATCTGACAGTTAGGTGTAGGAGGTGTAGGAGGAAAGACATCTTGATGAGAAATTGTAAGTCACTTCCAAAGTGTAGCTAATGGTTGGGCAGGAGCTAAATCAGCGTGCAGATTAACTTGAAAGTTCTAGACTAACAACAATTCAAATTTAACTTTGAAAGGTATTCTCAGAGTAATAAATATATTCCTCACTTGCTTTGGAGGAATTTGAATAGCAGGATCATACGACGCTTTTGTAGGCATTATGTAATCTAAAAATTCAAATAAATAATCTGGAATTTCAGCTGAGTCTTAAAAAATTTCAACAGTAGGATTAAAACTGGGCCAAAAAGTAGACCATTAGATGAGGAATTCAAAACCATGCCTACAACTAAGATTTTTGAAAGGATTATTTATTCTAGTGATCCTTGGGTTGTTGGCCTCGTGATACAACATTATGGTAGAACACCATTTTTTACCATTAGGTTCTTGAAACTGAGTAGTCCATACCAAATGAGTATTGTTTAATCCATCAGAAGCTTCATGAGATTTTATGATAAGAGCATTCATCTAATTTTTCAATTGACTTACAACTGATGGATTTGATCTCGATATATGCTAATGGAATTCATCCCTTATTTCTATGTCTATTACTACCATTACCAAATATTCTGACCTTTCTGAGTTTAATTCTCTAGAAATGAAATCTGTAAGACAATTCTTCTTTCCTAGAATATGTTCAACTGTGAAGTCAAAATTTGACAGACAGGTAGCCCATTTGATTAACCTGCTCATAGATCCTTTCTTCAAATTATCAATGGTTTACAAAATACTCATAAAATTATTTAAGTCAGATATAATAATAATTTTTTTAGTTCTAACAAAGAAAATAAAATCTTGAATAGCTTTATTAACTGCAAAAATTTCTTTATGAGTAGAATGATAATTTTTATCGGCTTGCTTAAAATTCCTAGAGGTGAATCTACAAGGCTTCTCCATGCCATCTGACAATTTTTCTTTAAGAATAACACCCCAATATAAATCTAAAGCATAAGTTTCAATAATTTTTAATCCATTACCAGGGAAAAGAAGAGGTGGCAAATTCTGACAATTTTTTTATTCTCTGAACAGCTTTAGTCATTTCATCCAACTAATCTGGAGGATTCTTTGATAGTCTTTTATTCAGAATAATTCTATCATGAGCTATATTATAGTAATATCTAGCAACATAATTGACATAGTCTAGAAATCTTTGCAACATTTTTTTATCTTTTAACACATCAGAGAAATTCTTTATATTTTTCAAGACATGTTCTTGAATTACAACTTCTCTAAATTTTATAGTGACTCCTAAGAATTCAATTTCATCTTTGAATACTGTCATTTTCTTCTCAGATAATACTAAACCATTGTCATATACTATCTGATAAAAAATTTCAAGATGACCAAGATGCTCTTTAGGAGATTTTGAAAATATCAGTACGCCATCAATATAGACAATGATAAAATTAGAGTAGCTCGAGAAGATTTTGTTCATCATTTCTTGAAATATATTAGGAGCTATTTTTAAACCAAAAGGTAAAACATTCCATTCATACTGACGAAAGGGAGTAACGAATGCAGTTTTATATCTGTCTTGCTTTATAACTTGGATCTGCCAAAAACCTGATTTTAAATCAAACTTACTATAGACTTTACTTCCTCAAATTCTTTTCAAAATTTCATCGTTCAAAGGAATTAGATGCTACACTAGAAAAACATATGTATTAAGAGGTATATAGTTTATTACTAACCTTTTCTTCCCCCTAACCTGTTCTGATATTTTATTAACATAAAAAGCTTCACATGCCCATGGACTATTTGAATCTTTGATCAAACCTTGTTCTTTTAACTTCTTTATTTCCTGGAAATATTCTTCTCTGAGTGATGGAGACATTCCTGAGTGGTGTGCCTTGAACTTAGGTTCCACTTCTTTTTCGTCTTTGTCTTTGATCATTTTTAACTCAATTCTACATTCATGCATTTTCCTATTTCTAAATGCTAAAGGATTTTCAGAACAACAATCCTTTTTTAGCTTTTCAATTATAGGATCAATACTAGCATGACATAGATTTACCTTTTTCTAGATCCATCTGGTGTCAGCTGGCTTCTTTAGGTTTTCTTTCAGTAGAATTTTGCACTCATATCTTGATTTTTTATATAAAGAATATTTCTGTGCAAGAATTATTTCATGTGGCTGAATTATGATAGAATAGAAATTTGCTAAATTATCTGATCCTAGCATCATATCATACATTGACATCTCATGCTGGACTATCTTGAACTGATAAATACTTTTAGCAAGCATAGTAGGTATAATAAAAAACAATTTTGAAACTACTGTCTTGGTATTAAAGGTTAGCCTATGAAAATCAGCTTTCCACATATCAGTAGGAATTGCATGATATCAGGCAAGTGAAATGTCAGCACCAGTATAAAGCAAAACATCTAGATTGTATGGTTTAAAATTATCCCATTTAATTTGCATTTCATAGACAGGATTATTGGTATTGTAAACTAAGATCTTATGAATTATACTATTCTGATTTTGAGAGGTTTCCCCCTCCTAAAAATGAGATTCAATCTCATTAAAAACTTATATTAGCTCTTCTTCAAAGAGGTGTTCTTGCTCATTAGCAAGAGTTTCTTCTTTTAAGAGTTCTTGTAACTCAGCCTAGGCTTTGGCAAGAAATAACTAGAGCAAAAAAAATTGCTATGTTCGCCAGGTGGTCCTGTCATAAGTATCTTGCTGATATGCAGCTTCAACTTGAGATGTCTTATGAGGTTTTCTCTGAGACAAAACATCCTTTTGTCTTTGTTGTTGAGAGAGATGAAGAGAATATTTTCTCTCAATATCCACAATATGTTGTTGGAGAAACATTCGTTCAAAAATCATGTAAGCTAGAGTTTTATCATATTTTTCTTTTAAGAAAGATAGCTACTGAGATAAACTTAAAGCATCTAAAAAATGAGTAAAATTAATATGAATCTGAAATCCAATCTTAGAATCCTAATCTGATGATTCAGTGTCTGTGTCAGACTCTGCTAGATTCATATTAATTTGATTTACATCACTATTAGATTCTTCCCATAAAATATCTGAGTTATACTGAACTTCATCATCTTTGGATAACAACACATATTCATTTTCATTAATATTATGGCTATCCAAAAAATTAATTTTCTTAGACTCCTTTTTATTATTGGTATATTTATTGGCATAATGATTTCCTTGACAAAGGAAACACTTAACAGGGGCTTTCTGAAAACCATGTTTCTTCTTTCTAAATAATCTCCTTAGACCAAACTTCTTTCTTCTAGATTTGTAGCTAGACTTCCAAGGTTTATCAATGAATTTCTTTTCAAAAGAACACTTACATCATTGAGATTTTTTCTTCTTTTTCTTGTAATTCCTATACTTATGAACATCTATCATCCAAAATTATCATCTAAGGAATTGCAAAACTTTGCACCAATCTGCTTATGAAATTTCATAGTTTCTTTTTGTGCTTTCCTTTCTAGACACTATTTTTCATTAACTGCTTTGATATTTTGATTGATTCTTCTAAAAGACATTGTTGGAAGATTATCACCCATTGCAACTTTATACTTAGTAACAAAATATTTTAGAAATGATTCTATATATCTAATCTTATAAGCAGGATTGAAATTTTCCCTAGAATTATAAAACAAGTTTTCCATATAACACATATACTCATCAAGTCTAGTCATGTCACATAACTGAGCTTTAAGAAACTTGGATTTATTTGCTTCTTTTTCATTATCAACTATTCCAACAAATTCTGAAAACAAAGCATTACAGAGGGCTGAAATTGGCTTAGGATGTGCGTGAATACTATCATGAAATTGTTGACCATAAGCATCCCACCATTCTTTAATATTTCCTATGAATCCATTAGCAATTTGATGACTGACACTAAAGGGATCTTTTTAAAGACCATATATCTAAAGATTGGCCCATGCTAGCATAGCATGAATCATTTCTTTCCTTTTTTCTAGTGGTTCACAGTTGAATTTTTAGAAGAAAGGTTGAAGATTTAATGTTCTTATCTGAGAGTCTAATGGAGGTCTAGAAGATTTTCTAGTTTCAAAATAACTTTCTTTTTCTTCAGCTTCTATTTTAGCCATGCTGACTTGGAAAATTTTATCAACATATTTTTTTGTGTCTGAAAAACTCTTTGATTTGGATTTTAGAATGAACTCTCTTTGTAGTTTTACTACATTCTGCCAGGAGTGGATATTCTGACTATAATCTGTGTCATCAAGAATCAATCATTCTGACAATGTCTTAAAAGATTGACCTTTACTTTTGATGGATTCTAGAATCTCAGGAATAAAGGAAAGACTTACAATTTGATTAGCCATTTCCCTAATTATACTGTTAGATGTTGAAGATAGCTATTTAATTTCTTGATACACTTCTTATTTTATTTCAAGGGAAACCATGCTAGAATTAAGCTGATCTTGACTTTAGCTAATAATTTTCTCTTGGGATACTAGAATTTTTATCTTTGTATCAGCAGACTGTTGTTGTAGTCTAATATTATTAGACTCCTTATCTATCTTCTGATCAAGCTGACTATGCTGGGAAGAACCTTTATCATTTAAAACACTAATTGCTCTGTTAAGTTTTCCTTTCTGATATAACTCTATACTTTTCAACATTTTAGACACTTGATCAAGGCTCTGTTGAATATCTAAGACTATATTGTTGAGACATTTGGTTTCCAAATTATTCTAGTTTAATAACTAAACTTCAGGAGACTAATCAAAGCTTTTGTCTGATGTCCTTAGATAATACATTTGAGCTCTGAATCTACTATCAGGTGAATACTGACTAAAATTTGAAGCCTGTAGGAATCTTTTTTCAGAATAAGGCTCATCTCTAAGAGGAGTCTTCCATACATGATCTTCTTCTTTATTTATTGCTTGAGAAGTTCCTTCTATATTAACCTTTTTAGCTTGAGCAAGTAATTTCTTATTTCTTTCAAATAGTTTTTGAATGGCTAGATCTCTTTTAACCATATTAATACTAAACTAGTTAGAATGACTTATGATCTTTTGATAGTCTACACAAAAATATGAATCTATTTGAGGATCATGGATTTTCTTGGTATGCAGACAATGAGAATTAGTCATAGGCAAGGATTGAATATTCTGCATATGGTCTTTCAGGTGATTCTAGGAATTAAATTTGATAATATATTTATCTGGTAGATCTTTAATAGAGGTACCAAAGGATAAGGATTTTTGTGGTTTCTGGACAAAGTCTGTATCAACTATCCATTGTTGAGGAAACTTAAGATCAGACCATGAAATAGATTCAGCAAGAATAATTTGACTATTTTCTATGGCGCAACTCACCACACTTTTACCTTGCGTAGGGGTGTGCTTGACGGCTGAGTGAAGAGTATTAGCTAAATGATACATGATCTGGTATTTGATAGCAAGAGGACATGAACTAGTAATCATTTCAAGACCATGTGTTTGAAGAAACAACTTAAGAACTTTATTTAGATTTTCTTCTTGATGGATGGCTATAGGGTAATTCGAATAAATAGTTGTATAGATTGGACCATCATGAAGGCTGATTTGAAAAACATTTTGTAAGTAGGTGCCAAAAGAAGTATGCCGATTGTCAAATAAACAGGGTAATAGACTGACATTTAGACCTCATCTAAACAAAGGGAAAATGCCTATAGAAACAACACCTATGTGAAGAAATTTATAGTTAGATTGAGACCTCAATTGATGAATAGTTTTATCATCAAAGATTTGCAAATGATATTTATAGTGATCATTTTACTTAACTTGAAGAACATTTTCAGAGATCTTGATAGAAGTTTTAGCAATAAGATGAAAAGGAGAAAGCTTATCATAGACATCTGTAGGCTTAAGAATAGGGAGTTTCCATTCTGGACTAGGATTTTCTTCATTAAAATCTATTGTTGCTTCATTTGCAGAAAAGAAAGATGTAGAAGATAAATCTAAAAGAGTGCAAACATTAGATGTACCTATACTATTTGTAGTTATCTAATTCGTTACATCCATAGTCTTCATATTGTCGGTACTTAACAGATCCATAACATGCCTTTCTCATGACTTCAAAGGATCACTCCCTTCTTTATTGTGTGAAGAGAGTATGGAAACAAATAACCAAAGTAACATTATAATAGAGATAGATAACAAAAGATGAAAGTATAATTTTATTGATATATCAGGCAGATATTATAGAAGCAACATAGCTTGACTCACATGGCTCTGATACCATTACATACAGGATCGCTTCAGAATGGACATAAAAATAGAAACGAAAATGCTTTTAATAAGACAAATGGAAATTAAATCTGATAATAGATTTATCAATTAATTAATGACTGATCTTTTATTTAGAAGAATTATCCTATGAATCCATTATCCTCAACTACCTTAAACAATCTATTCCACTGAAAGAAAAGATAAAGAAGCCAACTGACACCAGATGGATCCAGCAAAAGGTAAATCTATGTCATGCTAGTATTGATTTTATAATTGAAAAGCTTAAAAAGGATTACTGTTCTAAAAATCCTTTAGCATTTAGAAATAGGAAAATGCATGAATGTATAATTGAGTTAAAAATGATCAAAGACAAAGATGGGAAAGAAGTGGAACTTAAGTTCAAGGCACACCACTCAAGAATGTCTCCATCACTCAAAGAAGAATGTGATCATCATCACAAAAATCATACTCTCCTTGGGGAGAATAATGAGTGTCATCATCATCAGGATTAGTATGGTCCATGTATAATGCTTACTTAATTTGTAGCATCTGACTGTTAGATGTAGGAGGAAAGACAGCTTGATGAGAAATTGTAAGTCACTTCCAAAGTGCAGCTAATGGTTGGGCAGGAGCTAAATCAGCATTCAGATTACTCCATCACTTAGAGAAGAATGTCTATGCCTCTAAATAAGATTTTTGAAAAGATTATTTATTCTAGTAATCCTTGGGTTGTTGGCCTCGTGATACAACATTATGGTAGATCACCATTTTTTACCATCAGGTTCTTGAAACTGAGTAATCCATGACAAATGAGTATTGTTTAATTCATCAGAGAAACACTAATAGTCCATTACATATAGGATCACTTTAGAATGGACATATAAATAGAAACAATTTTTTTTTAACAAGACAGATGGAAAAGCTTTTGATTTGTAGGTTCCCACAAATGGGCAAGCGAAGAGCATATGCTTATTCCTTACAACCTATGGAGGATCTAGGACTATAGACACACTACTAAGAAGAGATCTTAGGCAATCGATGCTTGTAACACGAAGAGTCTCCCATATTTATAAGATGGAAATGAGAAGATCAATGGTTGGCATAAAGATGCTAGATCAATAGACAAAAGGCAAGATGCTAAAAGAAAGTGGGTTATGGGCCCACTACGTACCACCAAAGAGGAAGCAACTAGAAAAGGAATCTACCGACACGACCGATAGTATACTGCCTTAAGAAAGTGGTGAGGTCCACATTAATTGGAAAAGGGTTAATGTGCCCACATTCAAGGTTATGGATAGATACTGTAACTAGTCATAAAAAATCATCATCACAAAACTGATACTCTCCTTGGGGAAAATAATGAGTGTCATCATATCAGGATCAGTATGGTCCATGTATAATGCTGATAGAATTCATAGCATCTAGCCATTAGGTGTAGGAGGAAAGACAGCTTGATGAGAAATTGTAAGTCACTTTCAAAGTGTAGCTAATGGTTGGGCAGGAGCTAAACCAGCATGTAGACTAACTTGAAAGTTTTGGACTAAAAATAATTCAAATTTAACTCTAAAAGGTATTCTCAGAGTAATAAATATATTCCTCACTTGCTTAGGAGGAATTTGAATAGTGGGATCATCTGACGCTTTTGTAGGCATTATGTAATCTAAAAACTCAAATAAATAATCTAAAATTTTAGCTGAGTCCCAAATATTTTCAACAACAGGATTAAAACTGGGCCAAAAAGTAGACCATTGGATGAGGAATTCAAAACCATGCCTGCAAATAAGATTTTTGAAAGGATTATTTATTCCAATAATCCTTGGGTTGTTGGCCTCATGATACAACATTATGGTAGAACACCATTTTTTACCATCAAGTTCTTGAAATTGAGTAGTCCATGCCAAATGAGTATTGTTTAATTCATCAGAAGCTTCGTGAGATTTTCTGATAAGAGCATTCATCTCATTTGTCAATTGATTTACAATTGATGGAGTTGATCTCCATATATGCTGATGGAATTCATCCCTTACTTCTGTGACTGTTACTACCATTACCAAATCTTCTGACCTTTCTGAGTTGAATTCTCTAGGAATGAAATCTATAAGACAATTTTTCTTTCCTGGAATATGTTCAACTGTGAAGTCAAAATCTGATAGATAGGTAGCCCATTTGGTTAACCTGCTCATAGATCCTTTCTTCATATTATCAATGGATTGCAAAATACTCATAAAATTATTTAAGTCAGATCTAACAATAAATTTTTTAGATCTAACAAAGAACATAAAAGCTTGAATAGCTTTAATAACTACAAGAATTTCTTTATGAGTAAAATGAGAGTTCTTCTGGGCTTGCTTAAAATTCTCAAAGGTGAATCTACAAGGCTTCTCCGTGCCATCTGACAATTTTTATTTGAGAATAACACCCCAATATAAATCTAAAGCATCAGTTTCAATAATTTTTAATCCATTACCAAGCAAAATAAGAGGTGGCAAATTCAGATAATTTTGTTTTATTCTTTGAATAGCTTTAGTCATTTCATCTAACCAATTTGGAGGATTCTTTGACAGTCTTTTATTTAGAATAATTCTATCATGAGCTATATTATAATAATATCCAGCAGCATAATTGACATAGCCTAGAAATTTTTGCAACATCTTTTTATCTTTTAACACATCAGGTAAATTCTTTATATTTTTCAAGACATGTTCTTGAACTACAACTTTTTCTGATTTTATATTGACTCCTAAGAATTCAATTTCATCTTTGAATATTGTCATTTTCTTCTCAGCTAATATTACACCATTGTCATATACTATCTGATAAAATTGTTTAAGATGACCAAGATGCTCTTTGGCAGATTTTGAAAATATCAATACGTCATCAATATAGATAATGATAAAATTAGAGTAGCTCGAGAAGATTTTATTCATCATTTCTTGAAATATACTAGGAGCTATTTTTAAACCAAAAGGTAAAACATTCCATTCATACTGACCAAAGGGAGTAATGAATGAAATTTTATACCTGTCTTGCTCTGCAATTAGGATCTACCAAAAACTTGATTTTAAATCGAACTTACTATAGACTTTACTTCCACAAATTCTTTACAAAATTTCATCATTTGAAGGAATTGGATGCTGCATTGGCAAAACATATTTATTAAGAGGTATATAGTTTATTACTAACCTTTTCTTCCCCCTAACCTATTCTGATATTTTATTAACATAAAAAGCTTCACATGCCCATGGACTATTTGAATCTCTGATCAAACCTTATTTTTTTAACTGCTTTATTTCCTAGAAACATTCTTATATGAGTGATGGAGACATTCCTGAGTGGTTTGCCTTGAACTTAGGTTCCACTTCTTTCCCATCTTTGTCTTTGATCATTTTTAACTCAATTCTACATTCATGCATTTTCCTGTTTCTAAATGCTAAAGGATTTTAAGAACAACAATCTTTTTTTATCTTTTCAATTATAGGATCAATACTAGCATGACATAAATTTACCTTTTGTTGTATCCATCTAGTGTTAGTTGGCTTCTTTATCTTTTCTTTCAGTGGAATTCTGCACTCATATTTTGATTTTTTATATAAAGAATACTTTTGTGCAAGAATTATTTCATGTGGCTGAATTGTGATAGGATAAAAATTTGCTAAATTATCTGATCCTAGGATCATATCATACATTGGCATCTCATGCTGGACTATCTTGAACTGATAAATACTATCACCAAGCACAATAGGTATAATAGCAGACAATTTTGAAACTACTATCTTGGTATTAAAGGTTAGCCTATGAAAATCAGCTTTCCACATATCAGTAGGAATTGCATGATATCGAGCAAGTGAAATGTCAGCACCAGTATCAAGCAGAACATCTAGATTGTATGGCTTAAAACCATCACATTTAAATTGCATTTCACAAACTGGATTATTGGTACTGTAAACTAAGATCTGATGAATTATACTATTTTGATTCTGAGAGGTTTCCCCCTCTTGAAAATGAGATTTAATCTCATTAAAAACTTGTATTAGCTCTTCTTCAAAGAGCTGTTCTTGATCATCAGCAAGACCTTCTTATTTTAAGAGTTTTTGTAACTCAGTCTGGGCTTTGGCAAGAAATAACTGGAGCAGAGAAATCTGCTTTATTTGCCAGGTGGCCCTTTCATAAGTATCTGGTTGATATGCAGCTTCAACCTGAGATGTCTTATGAGGTTTTTTTTGAGACAAAACATCCTTTTGTCTTTGTTGTTGAGAGAGATGAAGAGAATATTTTCTCTCAGTATCCATAATCTGTTGTTGGAGAAATATTCATTCAAAAATCATGTAAGATGGAGTTATATCATATTTTTCTTTAAAGAAAGATAGCTGTTGAGATAAACTTAAAGAATCTGAAAAATGAGCAAAAATCATATAAAATATAAATCCAATCTCAGAATCGTAATATGATGATTTAGTGTTTGTGTCAGACTCTGATAGGTTCATATTAATATGATTTGCATCACTATCAGATTCTTCCCATAAAATATCTGAGTCATACTGAACTTCATCATCTTCGAATAACAACACATATTCATTTTCATTAATATTATGGCTATCCAAAAAATTAATTTTCTTAGACTCCTTTTTATTATTGGGACATTTATTGGCATAATAATTTCCTTAACAAAGGAAACACTTAACAGGGGATTTCTAAAAACTATGTTTCTTCTTTCTAAATATTGTCCTTGGACCAAACTTCTTTCTTCTAGATTTGTAGCTAGACTTCCAAGGTTTATCAATGAATTGCTTTTCAAAAGAACACTTACATAATTGAGATTTTTTCTTCTTTTTCTTATACTCCCTGTACTTATGAACATCTATGCATCCAAAATTATCATCTAAGGAATTGCAGAACTTTGCACCAATCTGCTTATGAAATTTCATAGTTTCTTTTTGTGCTTTTCTTTCTACACAGTTTTTCATTAACTGCTTTGATATTTTGATTGATTCTTCTAAAAGACATTGTTGGAAGATTATCACCCATTGCAACTTTATACTTAGTAACAAAATACTCTAGAAATGATTCTATATATCTAATCTTATAAGCAGGATTGAAAATTTCCCTATAATTATAAAACAAGTTTTCCATATAACACATATACTCATCAAGTCTAGTCATGTCACATAACTAAGCTTTAAGAAACTTGGATTTATTTGCTTCTTTTTCATTATCAACTATTCCAACAAATTCTGAAAATAAAGCATTACAGAGGGCTGAAATTGGCTTAGGATGTGCGTGAATACTATCATGAAATTGTTGACCATAAGCATCCCACCATTCTTTAATATTTCTTATGGATCCATTAGCAATTTGATGACTGACACTAAAGGGATATTTTTTAAGACCATATATCTGAACGCTAGCCCATGCTAGCATAACATGAACCATTTTTTTTCTTTTTTCTGGTGGTTCACAATTGAATTTCTAGAAGAAAGGTTGAAGATTTAATGTTCTTATCTGAGAGTCTAATGGAGGTCTAGAAGATTCGCCAGTTTCAAAATAACTTTCTTTTTCTTCAATTTCTATTTTGGCCATGCTGACTTGGAAAATTTTATCAATAGATTTTTTTGTGTCTGGCAAACTCTTTGATTTGGATTTTAAAATTGACTCTTTTTGTAGTTTTACTACATTCTGCCAGGAGTGGATATTTTGACTATAATCCGTGTCATCAAGAATCAATCATTCTGACTGTGTCTTAAAAGATTGACCTTTAATTTTGATGGATTCTAGAATCTCAGGAATAGAGGAAAGACTTACACTTTGATTAGTTATTTCCGTAATTATACTGTCAGACGCTGAAGATAGCTATTTAATTTCTTGATACACTTCTTATTTTATTTCAAGAGAAACCATGCTAGAATTAAGCTGATCTTGACTTTAGCTAATAATTTTCTTTTGGATTACTAGAATTTCTATCTTTGTATCAGCAGACTGTTGTTGTAGTCTAATATTATTAGACTCCTTATCTATCTTCTGAACAAGCTGACTATGCTGGGAAGAATCTTTATCATTTAAAACACTATTTGCTCTGTTAAGTTCTCCTTTCTGATATAACTCTATACTTTTCAACATTTTAGATACCTGATCAAGGCTCTATTGAATATCTGAGACTTTATTGTTGAGACATTTGGTTGCCAGATTATTCTAGTTTAATAACTTAACTTCATGAGACTGATCAAGGCTTTTGTCTGATGTCCTTAGATAATACATTTGAGCTCTGAATCTACCATCAAGTGAATACTGACTAATATGTGAAGCCTTTGGGAATCCTTTTTCAGAATAAGACCTATCTCCAAGAGGAGTCTTTCATACATGACCTTCTTCTTCTTTATTCATTTCTTGAGACGTTCCTTCTATATTAACCTTTTTAGCTTGAGCAAGTAATTTCTTATTTCTTTGAAATAGATTCATATTTTTGTGTAGACTGTCAAAAGATCATAAGTCATCCTAACTAGCCTAGTATTAATATGGTTAAAAGAGATCTAGCCATTCAAGAACTACGAATCAAAAGCTTTTCCATCTGTCTTATTAAAGCATTTATGTTTTTGTTTTTATGTCTATTCTGAAGTGATCCTATATGTAATGGTATCAAAATATTCGAAGGATCTAGGACATTTAGGGATGACAATTCGTAGTCATCCCTAAATATGAATCTATTTGAGGATCATGGAGTACTGTTCATGACTATTTTAATTCACCTCTAGGATGATGAAGTTCAGTAGATCCTAGAGGCAAATTAAACGATACATGATCTGGTATTTGATAGTAAGAGGACATGAACCAGAAATCATTTTGAGACCATGTGTTTGAAGAAATAACTTAAGAACTTTATTGAGATTTTCTTCTTGATGGATGGCTACAGGGTAATTCGGATAAACAGTTGTATGGATTGGACCATCATGAAGGTCAGTCTGAACAACATTCTGTAAGCAGGTGCTAAAAGAAGTATGCTGATTGTCAAGTAAATAGGCTAACAGACTTATATTTAGACCTCATCTAAATAAAGGGAAAATGCCTATAGAAACAACACCTATGTGAATAAATTTATACTTAGATTGAGACTTCAATTGACAAATAGTTTTATCATCAAAGATTTGCAAATAATATTTATACTGATCATTTTGCTTAACTTGAAGAACATTTTCAGAGATCTTGATAGAAGTTTCAGCAATAAGATGAAAAGGAGAAAGCTTATCATAGACATCTGTAGGCTTAAGAATAGGGAGTTTCCATTCTGGACTAAGATTTTCTTCATTAAAATCTATTGTTGCTTCATTTACAGAAAAGAAAGATGTAGAAGGCTAAAATATATTTTGGGCATACTTGTTATATATTTTCATTAATGTCCTTTAGGCATAAGTTATGGACTTTCTACCCAGTTATCTTTTAATAATTTTTTATTTTTTATTATAAAAATTATATATAATTTAAATTATTTTTTATATATTTTAATAGATTGACTTTTTATTGATATGAAATAATAATAAATAATAATTATTATTAATTAAAATATTATTGAATTATATATTTTTTATAAATTATTATTTTATTTATTAAAATTAATCAAAATACATATTATGTTATAAAAAAGATAATCACTAATTTCTTTCTATTTTAAAATTTTAAATTATATAAAAATATTTTTATAGAAATAACACCCTACATTATCATAAAATCATCAATTTCATTTCCTTAAACTTAAATAAACAATCTTTTATATAATTTATCAAAATAATATTTGACCTTTTGTAATGGATAATGATTTTGTAGTGAATAATGATTATGATTGTTAGATGGGTAGTTGTGATGTTATTAAGTTTTAAAGTTATGGTTGCTAGATGAGTATTTATAATGTTACGAAGACTTTGAAACAATTTGCTTGTAGGGACAATTGCTTTAAATTTTCCTTTACATCTTTAATTTTGGTTGAAAGTTTATTTTTATGTATGGATATTTTTGTCCGTAACACTTATTTGTTTTATTTGATTGTTTTTTAGCCTTAGATATCTGTTTTGAAAAGACATTAATATAATTTATTGTTCTGGATAAGTTGTAATATATACTATTTTAATTTCTTTTTTATTTTATGTATAATTAATTTATTTTTACAAATTATTGTAATTTAAAATAAATATTTTAAAGATTATTTTTTATCAATAAGACATATTATATCTTTTAATTGAGTTGTACTAATAGAGTTATGGAGTCCTTATTATCATTTAAATTATTTTTCCTAGTGTTTGGATGTGTGGAATTTTTAATTCCACTTCATTTCATCATTTTTCCACTGTCTTTGCCCTTTTATATCTCTTATTGCTACGTACCAGAATCATGCAATGAATTTCAGTAGGGTCTACATCTTCATAGCTTTTGTCTTTTAATTTGACTAATGGAATTAAAATATGTGTAAAATATTGATTAGCTCGTGGTCGCAAACTAACAGAATTCCTCAAGCTCTTAAGTTTCTTTATGTAGAGTGCACAGATCCATTGGATCATTAGCTTCACTTTATTTTCCCTAATGTCCGTAGTCTTGTACTTTATACATGTGTATGTTATAAGCACTTAATGTGCATGGAACACGTGGAATATTTTGATCATATTTAGTGACTTGGAAGCCACATGGGTGGGGTGGAACAATTGTACTTCTTGCCTCAAACATGATGCAAAGCTTTTAGGTGAACTTCAAGAAATTTTGTGAGTCTGTGGATGTGTTGCATTATGCATTCTGGTTAAATTTGGAATCATGCCCACAAGGAAGTCACACATTGGTAATGTCAACACTTAATTATGTGAGGCCACATAGATATCATGTGATTGTGACCACTTTGCACAATAAGAAATGGTATGGTGTGATCTATTATATACATATAGAACTGTTAACCCTTTACGTGCATAGTAGCTACACGAATACTATGGAGGCCATATAATAGTGTGGTTGAGTAAATTGACTACATTATAACATGACTAAAGTTATACGTTGTGATTGATGGCCAATCTGTTGGGTATTTAGTTATGATGTGGCCTAAGACCCTTATGACTTGTGATGGCCTTATATTGTGACCATGTGAATATATTTAAATATCTATATTCAAAATAGAATAGTATTTAAGTGTGGGAAATCAATTAAATAATATTATGTGTTAATATAATAAGTGACCCAACCTAAACGAGGGTTTTATATTCAAAGTCCATTCATAACAAGTGTATATTTATTCTATAGGGTTTTTAATGTTTTAAATCTGATGGTGGGGTCAATCGTAGTGATAGAATGCACTGTGAAGATCCTCGGTAATGTGACACGATCTTTTGATTTAAACCTATTTCTGCAAGTTAAGTAGTGTCACATAATGTTATCTGTGAAATGATGAGTTATGATTGTGCTATTTGGCACAATTTCCAAGTAGGCTAACACAATAAATGGACTCTCCTTTAGCTTCGTGACCTCATGAACTGTATGTGTCTTCATGACTTTGTTATTGGAGGACGTAAGCTGAGGCATTCAATTTAAAATAATTTGGAAATTATATATTAAATTTGGAAAAATGTTTCCACGTGCCACATTAGTTATAATAAAGTATGATTAACTTATGATCTATTGTCTAAGACTTTTAAATAACAATATTCTAATTAGAATATTCTATGATGACCACACATACGAATCATATTGTAGTGATTTACTTGGGTCATAGGCTATATGTGATTAAGATGTGTTTCCCACCATAACATCATGCTCATGGCCTCTCCCCATAGCAAACTTGAGCAAGTATCACTTGGTGGAAGTCTACAAATGCATTGAAATATAGATTCAACATTAATACATTTATAGTCCACAACTAGTTGATGGTGTTAGTCTTGTATTGTGAGCACTTATGTATGTCGGGGGCACATGGATATTATGTTGTCTTGTTATTTATATAAATAAATAACACTATGACATTTTTCTTGGGACAACCTTGACACATGAAATTGTGATACTTGACAAAGATCCTATTGTTCAAAGAAATCAGGGAGTGCTTTCCCTCAAGCTTGAATTTCATGGATTTGATGACTTCATGGCCATTGTGGTTGTGACATGTTTTTTTGATATTGGTTTCATGCACTTGGTCACTCCTTACAATGATCACAAAAAAGTTTTACTTGCCCTCTGTGCACATATGTGTCAAAAAATATAGTTTGTGTTTTATTTTGTTTGAGGTCTGCTAAAGACTTGTGGCTTAGATCATTATGTTGACATCAATTATTATTAATGTGAGGGCCACTTAGACTTTAAATATATGCTAAAAGAGTATTGTGACCCTCTTGGGTGGTTTGGGGCAAGTGGATATTGTGACACTATATATGTGATCCCTGAGCTGAGCTATAGCCACTCTATTAACATATAGGTGTTGGAATGTTGAGATTCTCTGTGAAACTAAAGTCATAGTTATAGCAATAAAATTTAACTTGGACATAAAGGAAGGCTTTGTGGATGTGTTGGGTTATGTAATTTAGTTTAGGTTGTGCCCAGAAAATATAATAAAGATTCACAACTCAATGAATACACACTATAGGTCTTTACCATGTGACCACAACAAGCACAAAGTGAAGGATGTGGATGCCAAGAAGAATCATTGCTCCTACACATGACACACAAACACATCATTATCATCACATAAATTTGATAACAAATATAATATTAAATAGGACATGTGGTGAAAAACAACAATGATTATTGGTTCTCAAAGCCTCCACCAACTTCAAAAGTGGTAGTGGCAATTCAATGTGAACGACTAACAACATAGATATATTTTTTTATTTATGATTTCATATGGGAGTCGTTATGGAAATTCAATGTGTGCATGAATTTGATGAAGACATTTTTCCCCCAATTTTTGGTCGAAAAAAACTTGAATTTACATAGGAAATTAGTCTTGTCATTATTCTCTAACTTATAGAAAATTAGAAAAATAATCTTTTTCATTTTTTTTTACAAAAAATAATGTTTTTTGCAAATCCAATGTTAAAATATTTGCTTGCACATTTTCTAATGCCAAATAATAGGAAGAGGTGATTATGATAGATACATGCACAATAAATACTAAAAACCAATATCTATAAAGATTAAATATTTAATAAAAACCAACATGTATAAAGATTAAATATATATAGTAGTTGAACACTTTAAAATTAATCATGAATAAGATTTATTCTACTTAAACTACGTACTCAAGATAAATAAAAAATATTTTATATAGAGTATGAAGTATATATAATAAATTTTTAGGGTATATTATTTTTCTGTATTATATGGAAGGTAAGTTGAAAGAGCGAACCGTATGTCATAATCTATGAAATTAGTAGCCCACTCATTATTTTCAATTTAAATACTAGAAATTGGATTCTAAATGTTATTGTATACATAAAAATATGTGACAGGCCAGAGATATTATTGATGGAATGCACATGAAATTATATTTCATGATTCAAGTTGGAATAAGAGCAAATATTACATTATAAAATCCCAAAAGGTTATTCATTTCACATTCCCAATGTGAGTCTTCCTATTTATACGGGAATAGAGAACTTATTAAATAAGACAAAAATAAGACACTTATGCTAGACACCTAGGATTAATAACACTTATCTACAATATTGATACATCCCCTCTTAATTTGTAGGAGTCTTTGTTAGACCAAGCCTTCCTCTACACTTTTCCAATTTGTTCTCATCCAAGTGCTTTTGTCAGGATGTTTGTTGGTTGCTCTACTTTCAAGAAATGTTGGAACTTGACACTGCCATCTTTCACATAGTGTCAAATCAGATGAAATTTGGTATTGATATGTTTGGTTTGGTTGTTTAAGACTGAATTATTTGCCATTTGGATTGAATAAGTGTTGTCAACCATAAGATGTGTTGACAAAACTTGTTACTCCTACATATATGAAAGAACCCTTCTGAGCCACAAGATCTCTCTAGTTGCCTCTAAAGCGGCCATGTATTCTATTTCTGCTAAAGAAATTACCAACACTAATTAGTTTTTGGATTTTCAACTAACAAATGTTGTTCTCAAATTCATTAGAAAACCCAAGGTAGACTTTCCATCTTCATGATCACCAACATAGTCATAATTTGAATACCCAACCAGTTTGAAGTCTCCTGCCCTAGAGTATTTGAGCCCAAAATTCTATGTGCCTTTGACATATATAAGGACCCTTTTTATTACTACCTAATGTTTATCCCTAGGATGTTACATGAATCTTGAGAGGACACGAACTGTAAATGATATATCTAGGTGAGTTATGGTCACATATATTAGACTTCCAATGAGTTGTCTATATTTAGTGGCATCAACCAGATCTATTGAATCTTCAAATGTCAATTTGAGATTTTGTTCCATGGGTGTGCTAAGAGGCTTACAATCTTCTATTTTGAACTTGCTTAGAATGTCACAAACCTACTTTTGTTGAGTGATAAAGACATACTTTGGTTTTTGAATTACTTTAATACCCAAATAATAAAGAAGATAACCCAAATCAATCATTTCAAAGCTTTTCATCAACTCTGATTTGAATTTTGTAGTGTACCATTCATTTTTACCTATGATGAGCAAATCATCAACATACACAACCACAAATACAACTATTTTGATGAAAAGAGTTGCATCTTCAAATTTAAAATATTTGAAGTTTATGTTCATGAGGTACTTATCTAGTTTGACGTCCATGCTCAAGGGCCTTGTTTCAAACCATACAATGATTTTTACAATTTGCATACCTTGCGCTCTTATCTGTTCACTATAAAACCTTTAGGTTGTGTCATGTACACATTTTCCTTGAGGTTACCATTTAGGAATGCAATTTTAACATATTTTTGGTAAACTTTCCATCCATTGTGAGCTTCCAAATCCAACATGGTTCGAATGGTAGTCCATTTTACTATAGATGCAAAGGTTTAATTGTAGTCAAATCCTTATTTTTTAGCATATCCC
Organism: Torreya grandis; assembly: GCA_037957365.1. Lineage (NCBI taxonomy): Eukaryota > Viridiplantae > Streptophyta > Pinopsida > Cupressales > Taxaceae > Torreya > Torreya grandis. The sequence continues at coordinate 1,595,935 of JARHVA010001695.1, read as the reverse complement.
TTTACAAGAAGCCTTACTTTGTGCTTGTCAATGTCAGGGGATCTAGCTCTACCAATTAGAGCACAATTGATTACTTTCTTATATGCAATTAAACACGGAATTATACCAGAATGATAAAGTAGCTAGAAACATGAGACAACAAAGAATTTGAGAGACAATACACACTCTTGTATTAAATACTACTAGAAGAAAATACAATAAGGAAGATGCCACTTCTTTCTCCACCTCAAAGGCTTGCCACACCTCAAGACCTTCTTCCCTCTCTCTCTTGCTCAACACAACAACTCTAAAGCTTGAGTTATTATCCCTCCTTGAATGCTTCAGCTGATCTCCTTGACCTTGCTAGCTTCAATGCTTTTACTTGCCTAGAATAATTACAATACATGCCTTATGGGTCTTTAAATAGGATCCCATGCTTAAAAAAAATAGAACTCTAACTACTAAAATTAGACACACAGCCTGTGACTTAAATTAGCCCCTTAGCATGCAAACACTTGGTTCAACTAACTGACTGTTCGTCAACAGTAGTTTTGGACCGCACAGGCGACCGACGCCGGTCCCTGCTTGTCTGGTGCTGCTGACGTCGACCGACTCCCTGCTGTCGCCAGTTTCCTTCTCCACTGTCTGTGACCGACGTCGGTCATACTGCCGACGCCGGTTCCTCTGGTTCTTCAGCATCCTCTCTTGTGTCTGTAAATAGTTGAAGCTTTTAACTCCACACCTTAACAATCTTCTACTTGGAGATAAATAGCTGCAACTTGTACCTGTACCTGTACACCATCTATTTTGTTCCTTTGGCTCTATATCCCTCTTCAATGTCACCCTTGAAGACCAACCACCACGCAAACCTGTGATGCTATACCTTTCACTTGTGTCACAAGAATTTTGCTGCTCCCAAATTCTTCATGACATACTTCTGAACCAACTCTACCCTTAGCTTAGAAAACTCCCTGTATATGAAACCCTGCAACAAGTAACACAATACAGTAACAGGATAATGTAGCTAATACTATCCAACTTGGTAAAGATAAAATACAATGGTCAAACCTCCATTATTCTGTAACACAATCAAGACCATATACCATAGCCTTCTGTCTCATGTGTCCATCCACTCTCTTCTCTAAAACGGGAATCCATCCCTTTATCCAGTGCTTCCTTCTAGCTGACAACACAACCAACAAATACCTGTTTGGTTCTCCAAGGACTCACACTCCTCATCCATGCCAAGCTCCCACTGTTTCTGGATTCTACCTGTATTGCTTCTTCCATCTTCCTAGTTCATGACTATCAGTGAGCAATATAAAGAAGGTGAACAATGAATATGAGGTTCACATACCTTTCCTGACCTCCACATGGGTGTTTGAGACTTATTAATTCACCCAACATCCGTTCCAGTGATCGATCTAGGCCATCTTCCAGTCTGCTCCCGACCGATGTCGGTTCCCTGCACTGACCCTGACTGCCGACGTCGTTTCCCTGGCTGACACCGGTGTCCCTGCTACTGACATCGGTCCTTATGACCAACGTCAGACTTCTCCAGTCCAACCTACCGACCCTGCTAGTCTGCACATGACCGATGTCGGTATCTGGATGACTGACATCGGTGCCAAGCTATCGACATCGGTGTCTGTGTGTTCCTGTAAGTGATGAAATTTTCATCCGCGAGATCTTCTTGGATCAAACCTCTGTCCATGCTGCCCTGCTCAGATTTATTCAACCCCTGTGACTGATCTCTGTCCTTCATCTCCTCCATAAACACCAAGGCTTCTTTGTTCCTGTCAAAAGCATCAAATTTCCTCTTTCTGCAATGAAATGTATCTATGCTTTCCAAATTTGAACACATACCTTTTGAATCAAGAACTTCCATTCCCTTCCTATTCATGTGACCAAGCCTATTAGGCCACATCTTCGAATCTACACCAGAAGTAGAATCAGTAATACAAGTAGACAGATAAAGAGTATCTACTTTCTTACCTCTTGCTAGAACAAGTGCTCCCTTGGTAACCTTCTAAGAATCCACTGTGAGGGTTATTGTGCATCCCTCATCTCCCAACCTTCCTACAGAAATCAGACTCTGCTTCAAAATTGGAACATGCATGACCTCTTTCAACACCCATGTGTTGTCAATCTGCAATCTCAGCTGCACTTTCCCTTTGCCAACTATCTGACAAGGCGTACCATCCCCTAAATAGAGTACTCCAAAATCTCCCTGTTCATACTCATAGAACAAATCTCTGTTTGGGGATGCATGAAAAGATGAACCAGAATCTAAAATCCATGATCCTACCTGACTATCTGAAGAAAGTATAAGAGCATCTTGCATCACAATATTTGCATCCTTTGCTTCTTCCATACCTGCATGCTGATTCTCTTTATCTCTCAACCAACACTCCTTCTTTGTATGTCCTTTCTTTCCACAAAACTAGCAGGTAATACCTTTGGACTCGAATCTCCTTCCCGACCTTGATTTCCCTTGCTCAACCTTCTCCCTTTGCCTTCCCCTACTTTTTGTACTTAGATCATTCCCTGATGATTCACCTATGCTTCTCCTACGTATTTCTTCATTCAAGATCACACTCACAACATCATCAACTTTTAAGATTTTAGAAGCAGATGCAAAATTACTTACTGCCATAACCATACCGTCCCAACTTTCAGGCAAAGAACATAAAATCAAGAGAGCCTTTACCTCATCATCAAAAATAATATTGACTGAAGCTAGTTGGTTTACCAAACCATGGAAATCACTGAGATGAGTATGTACCGATCCACCTTCCTGCATTTTCAAAGTAAATAGCTGCTTTATAAGATATACCTTATTAGAAGCCGAGGGCTTTTCGTATAAATTTGCCAAGGACTTTATCAACTCTTCCGTTGTCTTACACTGTGATAAGCTGGAAATCACAGATGATGCAAGGCTCAACCTTATGGAACCGAGAGCCTTCCAATCAAGAACGTTCCATTCTTCATCCTTCATATTTGTGGGCTTGCATGCAACCCCACCCAACGGTAAGTATAAATCCTTCTGATACAGATAGTCCTCAATCTGCATCCTCCAATGTTGATAATTCTTGCTGTTAAACTTCTCCATTCATAGCCTGCTTTCTTCTGCCATTGCTGAACTCCCACTCAATCAGAAAACCCTGTGAATGACCTATAATCAAAAGCAATACCCTGCTTCCTGTAAACCGTAGCTCTGATACCACTTGTCAGGGGATCTAGCTCTACCAATTAGTGCACAATTGATTACTTTCTTATATGCAATTAAACACGGAATTATACCAGAATGATAAAGTAGCTAGAAACATGAGACAGCAAAGAATTTGAGAGACAATACACACTCTTGTATTAAATACTACTAGAAGAAAATACAATAAGGAAGATGCCACTTCTTCCTCCACCTCAAAGGCTTGCCACACCTCAAGACCTTCTTCCCTCTCTCTCTTGCTCAACACAACAACTCTAAAGCTTGAGTTATTATCCCTCCTTGAATGCTTCAGCTGATCTCCTTGACCTTGCTAGCTTCAATGCTTTTACTTGCCTAGAATAATTACAATACATGCCTTATGGGTCTTTAAATAGGATCCCATGCTTACAAAAAATAGAACTCTAACTACTAAAATTAGACACACAGCCCGCGACTTAAATTAGCCCCTTAGCATGCAAACACTCGGTTCAACTAACTGACTGTTTGTCAACAGTAGTTCTAGACCGCACAGGCGACCGACGCCGGTCCCTGCTTGTCTGGTGCTACCGAAGTCGGCCAACTCCTTGCTATCACCGGTTTCCTTCTCCACTGTCTGTGACCGACGTCGGTCATACTGCCGACGCCGGTTCCTCTGGTTCTTCAGCATCCTCTCTTGTGTCTGCAAATAGTTGAAGCTTTTAGCTCCACACCTTAACAGTCAAGTGAGCCATCAACCTTGTATTTGTTGCAGTAGACCCACTTGCAGCCAATAGGTTTGCATCTATATGAAGGATCAACCAATTTCTATGTCCCATTTTTTACAAATGCATTATACTCATCTTTCATTTTTTTTTCCAAGATTGAAGCTTCTCAACCTATTTAAAAGATGTTAGTTTTGAGTCAAACACAACATTGAGTTCTTCTGAATAATCATTCAAGTTGAGCTTTGCACTTCTTGTGCTTGTTTTTCCAACTTCATTAGGATTCGCTTCTTTCAATATTTGTTAATGGCCCACTTAGGTATATGTTTTTATGTTTTAGGTGCTTCAAATTCATCCTCTAAAATTCCATTAGTTTGTGCCTTATGTTCTGGTGGCTTCTATTCATTTTCTAAGCATTCTCTCCTTCAGGAGGAGTTTCAAACACATGTATAGGAGACAATAGGAAATCAATAAATTCTCGACTATGTGTCCCCCACTCATTGTCTGGGATATCCAAATCATTCTCTCTATAGACATCAAACTTTTTATACTTGTCAAGTCAACTCAGTTTCCAATCAAAATTTTCTTTGTCATTTTCAGTCTCATAAAAGACAACTCTTATGATAATAAAAATTTTCTCTTTATCTTCATATAGTTTGTATGCCTTGGAAGATTCAATATATCCCAAGTGGATGCAGTTTCGACACTATGGTCTAACTTATTTCTTTTCTCCTTTGAAATCAGTGTGTAACAAGTGGATCCAAAAATCCAAAGATGTCACGTTGAAGGAAGATGAGCACACCACATCTCATACAAAGTCTTGGATTCAAGATTCATTGATGGTGATTTGTTGTGAAGGTATACCGATGTTTTAGCTACTTCAACCCAAAAGTGGAGATTTACCCCTTTGTAATGCAGCATAACATGAAGCATATTCATTACAATTATGTTCATTCTTTATATAACTTCATTTTGTTGTGGAGTATAGGGAACTATGAGATGGTGTTTGATCCTATCTTGCTCAAGATAGGATTCAAATTTATTTGAAGTGAGTTCACCACCATTGTTTATCATGAGTGTCTCGATATGAGTTTGAGATTCTTTTTCAATCATATTTCAAAACTGTTGAAAGTCTCAAAGGTTCTTGATTTTTTATTTTTAAAGTATATCTAAGTAATCAGAGTGTAGTGATATAATGAACAATATGAAGTACTTATGACCACCAATAGAGACGATTGGAAGAGAACACAAGTCTGAGTGAATCGATTTTAACTTTCAGTCAACTTTCCATGGTGAATTTGGGAATGTTTCTTTTGCATGTTTATCCAAGATGCAGGCTTCACACTTTTCATCTAATTTTAAAGGCAAGGTAGGCATGCCAACAACACCATTATTTTGCAATACACAAATTTTGTTATAGTGAGTGTGCCTGAATATTGCATGCCAAAAAATGTCTAGAGGCATTCTATCTTCCACAAGATAATAATAATTCCTTAAATTTTATGGCTCACCCTTGAGTTTGAGTAGTTTTCCTTCCTTGTATCTAGTCAAGATGACTGTATGGTCACTTTTTCTCTTGATAGTGACATCACAATTATTCAACAAAATGGAATGACCTTGTTTCCTTATGAGTAATAAGGACAATAAGATTCATTTCAATTGAAGAAGGTAGAGGATATTTTAGAGTTTAAAATCTAGAAGCCTTGGACACTTGAGTCTTATTGTTACTCTTCCTTGTGGTTGTAGACTTGATCAATCTGTGAGGTGTACGACACTACAACTTTCTTCACTAAACTCCTCTAATAAGACTCTTTGGAAAGTCATATGTAGAGTGGCACCAATATCAAGAACCCAAACATCAAACCATGAAGAATTAACTGAGACACTATTTGTTTCATCATTTGTACTAGAAAACACACATTCACTGGTGAATTTGGTAGATTTTAAATCTTTTATTTTTCCTATTTATTATTTTCATATGCTTCAATTTTCTCCCATGGAGTTCTGTATTCATGAGTGTCATGGACTCATTTTCTATCACACCATTCATAGTAGAGGTTTTGTTTGTCATTCTGTTTTTAGCCACATTGGTTTTCATTTTTTCCACCTTTTCCCTTATACTTCTTATTGTACTTATTATTACCTTCATTTTTGGAAGACATGGCCTTATTTTTTTTTGGAAGAATTTTTTTTGACATAACACACACTTTCTCGTATTGTCAACTCGATTTTTCTTCAAAATGCCTTTTCTCTTTCTTCCATCTTTTAAACCAATTAATCAAACGTGAGAGTCTTCAACTAATTACTTGCTTGTATAAACTCCAAACAGGTTTAATAGTTGGGAAGAAGGGTTTTTATGAATGTGGTCATCTAGATGTCAAGTTTAACACCCATTACTTCTACATCATGATTGATGCCATGTATCTCTGAAGCCAATCTCATCACACCACCATCTTTCAACTCAAAGTTGAATAACTTCGATTATAACTAAATGAATTCCAATTCTAAGTTGGAATCATATAACTCCTTCAACTTGTGAGATGCTTCCTATGGAGTATTGCACCCCTGAATATGATGAAACATATCTTCATCAACTGAGGCCCTCATCAAGGCCAATGATTTATGCTTTTTTTACCTCCATGCCTGAATATCCTTTGAATTCCCTATTGGTTCAATTGGTGTTGTATCCCCATCATAAATATCAAACCATATATCATTGAAAATGAGTGTGTTCTCTATTTGTTGAGACCATTCTAACCAACTATCTTTGTTGGTTAATGATGTGCTAATGATATATTTAATTAAATGCATGGTTTTGAGTTTTGAGTTTTTATTAACCCCAATTGGTTCCTTTTCACTCCAAAATGTTCCCCTTTCCTTATATACCACTAGAATAATATACCAAACCTCTTGATATACCTACCCTTTCTATATACTCATCATTATGTGGAAGAAGATAGCCCTTTCAATATACTCAATAGCATGTGAAAGATTCCTTGAGTTATGTGAGATCAGAGTGGTACATGGTACCTAGTTGGCATGTGAAAAGTATTTTCCCTATCATTAACACCAGCTTAACAAAAAAACCTCATACATCAATATACTCTATTTTTCTTGATTTATGGATTAACATTTTTTGACAATGACGAATGGGTAAAAGAGTAACTCTCTTTATTTCTCCTTAAATTTATAAAATTTGGTTATTGTTTACCAAATTTGTTGAGAGTAACTTGCTCAAGACAATTTTAAATGAAAAAATTGCACCAAATTTCAATGCTTTTCAAATTTAAATGATTTTCAAAATTTGAAAAAGATCATTTAAAAGAAAATAAAAATTCTACTTTTAGATGAAAAAGCTTAAAATGCGTACCTTTTTCCTCCAATTTTGATTATATTAAATATTCCAATATTGGAAAAATAGAAAAGTACAAATTATTTCTTGGAATAAGCTCCAATTATGCTTCACATTGAAAAGATTTTCCAAGGTAATAACAATAACATGTATTTTAATCAGCTCCACACAACCTTGGTGATGTAGCAGGAATACTCTGAGTAAAAAAACCTTGACATGATTAAACATAATGCCTAACCAATTCTACAGGCATAGTTGGCAGTCCATAAACTACATAGAGTTGATGACCTAAATAGAGAGTAAAGGAGTAGCTCTAAGAAACCATTATAATTAAGATGCATCTCTTCTAAAATTCCATGCAGTCTTGAGAATGATTATTTTTCAATGCCAATGTTGGGTAGCATCACACCTTTAAAAAATAGTAAAAAACTATCAATATACAATATAATGATGTCAAAATAGTTCCCAAATAGCTCCACATAGATCTAATAATACCAAAAACTTTCATAAGATATTGAGCAATATAAAATGGCCCATATGAAGATGATTCATTGCCAAACAAGTGCTACATAGATCTAAAACTATTAGGAACATTAGAATGCCTTCTTAATCCAAAATGCCTCCTTGTTGGCGTTGGGTTACTATAATTTTCACAGTGATACAAATCCTTTGAAAGATAACTTTTATTGTAGGTCATACAACTATAAAAATGGAGAAGAAAAACAAACTAATTTTACAAGCTCTGATACTAATGATAGGTTAGAGATATTATTGACGAAATGCACATGAAATTATATTTCAAGATTCAAGTTGGTATGAGAGTCAACATCACAGTATAAAAACTCAAAATGTTATCCATTTCACATTCATAATGTGACTCTTCCTATTCCTACAGGAATGGAGAACTTATTGAATAAGACAAAAACAAGACACCTATGCTAGACACCTAGGATTAATAACAACTATATACAATATTATTATAATATGCCCACCTTTAATATTGTATAAAATATAAAACATAGTAAATAATGTTTAATCAATTGTGCAATCAAATATAAAAGGTGATGAATGGGTTTAAACATTTCATAATGTTTTCATTTTGGTGAATTAGGGATTTTGAGTCACTCTTGAACATATCATCATAATCTAATGTATTCACATCGATCTATGAATTTATGAACCTATTTTCCAACCATATATAATTCCAAAAAAGGGTAGTTTCAAGACCGTATGGATGGTCTTCGTCAGGCCCTATCAACTTGTAACGTGAGTCATTGATCTTGTTCATTTGCTTTCAATCCTTTGCCTTCTCTCTTAAATTCACATGTTTTGACTTTTGGCTCTTTAAAATATGAAGATCTTACAAGACTAAAATTGATAATATTTGTTTAGGGTCCTATGTAGATAGGGTTAGTTTTAATTTTAAAAATACCTCAAAGTATATAAAGAAATTACAAGCTGATAAACAAAAAATCCATAACATAAAATAATGTCAAGGAAGTGCTCTAAGAGTATGCTAGATAAGAATAGATAAAACTTGATTATCAAATGAGCATAATCACTTATTTATTTATAAAATCAAAATTTTAAACTTTGAAACAATTTGGAGACTTGATCGATATCCAATGACTAGAAACTAGAAACATAGGAAAGAAAAGTGTATTGACATAATTTAAAAGAGAGTATATTCAAATGTGTCAAGATTGTGGAAAAGCTCCTAGCTACAGGTTAAGATAAGCATGAGGTAGATGTGGGCATTCCATGAAGATGCATGAAGGTGGTTTCAAGATTTGAATGTTGCTATTATTATTCAATAATGCTAAATTTATACTTTATCCATATATAGACAAAAATGCATAACATGTATAAAATAATATGAAACAAATACAAGGGGCCATTTTTTTAGTGTTTATAGTTTTCCCCAGTTTATGGTGCATGTTTAACCACAAAGTATGTATTGTGGGCCCACATTTAAAATTATAATATGTATAAAAAGGATATAGATGTTGTTGTATATATGAGCCTTTGAGTTCTTAGATGTTGAGCCTTTAAACCTAAAAACCTACACCTAGCTTTCCTACAAAAACATGGGTGAGTAGAAAATGTAATTTCTAAATATAAATTAAGATATCTCCTTTGTCCCTATCATGTAGAAAAAATACCATGGGTCTAACATATCATTGAAGGAGATAAAAAATGCAGTGAATTTGAAACCATATGTGTCAACAAGTGATAGGCCTCCACATCTAAAAATTAATGAGTCATTGAGTCAGTGAGTCAGTAAGTATTGGGAGCTGAAGTTCAAACCCCCTTGTATTCAAGCGATGTGTCTACAATCCCATATCATTATGAATAAATTTTATGCATTGAAACATGACCATTATTAAAATATTGATACTAATAAATATGGAGTGTGCTTGCCCCCTCAAGATATGAGTGAAGCACATGAGTAACAATGAGACATTGGTTTACTTATTTTGGATTTTAGATTATATAAATAAAGTCAAACTAGGGTATATTCATATTATGTAAAATATATCAATTTTATACAAATCTATATAAAAAATGGATAGATTGATATTATAATTAGATGATTTGAAATTGACAAATTAAGATAGGGGAAATGTACTTTTTTTTAATAATATTCTATAGCTTAAATTTTTGTCACTAATTATGAAAATGCTTTGTGTATGCTCTATCATTACTTTGATCATGAAATAATATCTAAAACTTTTCTTGGTTGTCAATAAAATATGATCCCTCTGATAGTCAATACTATCTTGGCTCTACAGATAATACCCTTATCTATTTTGCAAGTCTGTAACTCCTCAGACCTCTACACCTACACATGTATATGCTTCTTTCATTTGTGTTTGCCTTCGGTCATGTGTGATGATCTATATTTTCATTCTCCTTTCATCCAAACCATAGTTTTAATTTTGACCACAAGATGCCCTTTAAAGGCTAGTATTTCAGGTTGGACATCCCCAACTACTTCTGAATGAATGGTTGAGTGTTGTATATGTTTCATTACTCTGAGGAGGGTTCAAACCGTATGTAGTTCTCCCATTTATGTGAGTATGTGTATAAAATCATAATCAATATAGAATGCAATACAATTTTTGATTTTAACACTTGGCACCATGCAACTCTAACTTTCATGTGTATTCAAACTTGGTTCTATGAATCCTTATTTTAGTGGTTTTCATATATGTATGTCTTTGTGATAATGTCTCAAGAGAGTGATAATTGATTCCTCAAGTTTGTTAGAACTTTCCAAGATAAGTATAACTTTATGATTGATTTGTATTTATAATTGACTCTTCATTATTTCATGTTATGATCAACCCTTGAAGCATGTCTAGATAACTTAATGAAGACTTCCCAATTTTTAAAATAGTCATTAAGTGTTCATAGACACTACTGACAGAGGTAGACACTTGCAATAGCCATGACTATCTAATTAATACTAATATTTTCCTAAGAGTGTAAATCAATGATATGAGATATGGATAAAATCTATTTGATATTCTATAAGGTTCTTGCATATTCAAATTCTTATTATTTATTACTAAAACATAAGAAATATTTAATTTAATGAAAGTAAACAAATAAGCATATCTTGAGAATAGGGTTGGCCTAGATAATAGATGGGTAGACAGATAACGAGAAAGTGTTCACAAGAGTTAAATGTGTGTGAAATATCCATGTATGTCAAAGTTTTTCAAATTTGATGTTTCCAACGTGTCTAATACCAAATTTAGGTGTCTACAGATGTCCCCCATCTTAATTTAGTAATGAAAATTCTAAATTAAAATGATAAAAGAATAAATTTAGTAACTGTGATAACCACACTTGATGTTGATAAGTATTCCTCAAATTTCCCCTTTGCTTCATGTTAAATTTACAAGAAAACATGTATATATCAATCATATAAATCATTGAACAACATGAAATTGAAAATCTAAGGATAAAATAGACCTAGTAATATGCAAACCCAAATATTGTTAGAGGTACAATCACTGAGGAGTGGGGGTGTGAATCAATGAATCAAGATATTTCAAAACTTCAATATAAATCCTTCAAACCCTTAGTCATACACCATAAGCAATCAAGAAGCAAATAACCCACTCATAACAATGAACATGAAAGATAAGCAATATCTATGTGGGAAACCCTCTTAGGGGAGAAAACCCACTTTCAAGATAGAAAACACATGGACTACTTGTCCTATAATATGATTACTAACATGAGACTTTAGTGAAGTACCCACTTCACAAGGAACACCAACCCCTTAAGGATGACAAAGCACCAACTTGCCTAAGATGTTGAGCACCAAAACAACATCTATGAAATGAAAAACTCCAAAAATCTGATTGATTCTCAATATGATTTATAAACCCTACAAAACAACCTAATTAAATTCTATTCACTCATTCAAACCTTCACACACAAGCAAGGCATCCTAAACCACCTTTTAGATCAATCTACACACCTTCGCTTGTTCTCATGCATCAAACCTATAAATTCAACTTTAAAATGATGAACACCTGATCATACATGCAATACACACTCTGATATTCCTCTCAAAACATCCACATATCTCTCACAACCTTCACAAATATTTTCATCATGTACTCACATCCTCTCTCAACTCTCATCCAAATAGGTCAATTATGCCTAGTATTTATACCATACACTCATCTAACACATCTTGGTCAGCCAAGATGCTTACCATATTTGTTATACCTTTGAAATAGGTCTTCATGCATGCTACATGTAATAACCCCACACTCTTAAGGTTGGTCATGAGCTTATTGACCCCAAACCACCATTAGGTCTTGGTGAGACCTAAAACAATTAGGCCTTCACATCCACACATTACTTTTGCAACCTCCTTGACTACCTTTAGATTTCACCAATTCATAAAACATATCAAACCTATATCCAATAGAACCTTGCTCACTCCCTCATGGGTCCATGCCACCTGGAACACAAACTCAACACTTGAACTTATCAATTAGGTCTCCTCACTCTTCAGGGCTTCATACACATAAAACACAGTCTCAAACTTTTGAAGAAAACACTCAAGTGTTTCACATAGCCATATGATTAGATCATATGGGTTAATCCTTCAGGACCTTAGATACTATTTTACTATTTTTGGGAAACTAAGCATTTAATTTCCTAATTAGTAAAGGGTCTAGATTAATCTAGAAAACATGTAATAAAATATGCCTAAATTAACTTACTGATTTATTAAATTTAGATTTGATAATTTAATTACTAAAAATAGAAAGTAAGGGGATAAAAATTGTACTTCACTAATTTTTGGACTAAGATAGAGGAATCTATAACTGCAAATTGATGAGCTAACTAGGTAGACTATCAAAAATAGGACCCAAAAGTCTATTTTCTGCCTGCATAGTAGCATCGAAAACTAGACACTTTGGGGTCCAGCACTATAGTCCTATTTTTGGTGCTATGGTCCTTTTGATCTGCTTCCTCTAAGCTTTTTAGGTTTTGTTTTGATGCTTCTAGAAGCTCTGAGTTTGATATAGCAACTCTCGATCATCTATGGAGCTCCATATGCAACTGATTTTATCTCTTAGGGTCCTAGTTCCTCCTTATGCTTGATAAGTGGTCTTGAATCAATTGGAAAAAGAGATTAGTGTGTATTATGAACTGAACATGTGATCACACCCCATGTGTGGGCATGCTGCCTACATACCAATATTCTGAAGAGGGATCAAGGCCAATGTAGTTTTCCTAAATAAAATGTGTATTATGCAATTCTATATATGTAATGCAAGTATTATGTGAATTTGGGCAAGCTTGAGATGAATCATGACTTGTACGAGAGATTGAGTAGGCTAGAAATAACAATGGTTGGTTGTATGCAGAGAATAAGAAGATTTGCTTGAAGGTGCTTAGTGTATTTCTAGCTTGTGCCTTTTGAATGATCACCAACCCTTCTAAATGACCCTTGAATAGTCTTTTATAGGGAAAATGATGATATTGGGTTAGATGAATTCACATTAGGCCAATATGGAAAAAAATAAGGAACCAAAGAAATCTTATTGTTTGAGGCTAAGAGTGACTTGGAAAATAGCAATAAAAATTAGACACCCTAGGGTCCAACACTATAGTCCAACTTATGATGCTAGTGTCTAAGGGGAAAGGGATCCTGGGGGATAGGTCTATGCCTAGGAGAGGATTCCAAGATAGCTATGGTTGAATTTGGAAGGCTTCAAATGAATAGGAAATAGTAAAAAACATGCCTATTGGGTTGTGTAAGGGAGTAAGAGAGACCTATGGTTTGGGTGTCACAAGTCATGCTCAAGTTGTATAAATTGCATTTTTATATGATTACATTTGCCCCCACTTTATTATAATTATGCATCAAAGCAAAATACTAGGATAAAGGATAAAAATAGAAGCATACCTAAACTTACTTGTGAGGCTAAGCCCAATAAGCTGTGTGATGTTGGATTGTGCGTAGTGAGAGTACATTGTACTGTGTAAATCTACAAGTAAGTAAAGTGAAAATAGATCAATTCTTACTAGATATGCTATATCTAAAATAAGAATGTACAAATCTAGGTAAAGAGAGAGAAAGGAAGAGAAAGGAATGAATACACCTCATAGGGTATGTGAACCAATACAAAACATGTGCTACTAGATTATGTTGAGTGATGTTGGATGTATGTTTAAACCATGAGTTATATCGATGGATGAGTTGAGTGCTCAATCCCCTAGAAGGTGGTTCAAGAATGCAAAGGCAAGCCCTTTGGTTCCATCGTCACCAACTATGTGAAGTTAATGAATCATGCATGTGTTAATTGATGTCTAGACCATGTATCTAATCCCTCTAAATAGGTGGCTCAAGAATACAAAGGCTAGCTAGTCCTTTGGCTCCATCGTTGCCCTGTGATGTGAAGCTGAACAGAAAAATACTAGTATACACTGAATGTCATATGAGATGGCTCATGAATTCTATGAACATGTTATATTTTGACAATGTTGGCATAGATAGCTGAATTTAATTGGAAACTAGGCCAATGTTGGCCACTTTGAAAGATGGAGATTAGACTTGTATAGAAGCCCCTCTGAAATTGGAATCAAGGCTTAGGAAGCCACTCAAGAACTTGAGTACGTGGGAAGCAAACTTTTATGAAAGTTTACTTGAAAGTTATGCCAAACACCTGTAGATAGAGTAAGGCATGCAACAATTGGGAATATACAAGAAAAATATATTGAACTTAGAAAAGAGAAGGCCCATGTGCCATGCACATTGCCCCCAATAATTGGTGTCTAGAACATATATTTTGAACTAAAAGTTGTATCAATTGTCATATCTAAACTATAAGTGAAAACCCTTATACCACACATGATGCCCCCTATATTTGGATTCTCTGAGTAAATAAGTGCTAAAAACTACTGTGTTCTAGACTGTACTACTATCGCAAAACCATGACTAAACTCACCCCTCTGCTTGATTTTGAAAAAAATAGAAATTTTGTTGTCTAGACACTTGCATCAAAAATTGGACACTTCGGGGTCTAACACTATAGTACCATGTGTGGCACTATTGTCCAGAGCCAAAACTAAAAATTGGATTGTGTTCTCTACTACCTGCCTATACTAAATTTTTGAATCTAGACTATGTATTTTGAAACTACTTTTTTGATCATTTAGGAGCTATGATCTCTATGACAAAAGCCCTATTTGTTGTCCCCTCTTCTAAGGGTATGAATGAAGACCCTACAATGACTATCCTCAGAAGAATAAACTTTTCAAGTGTGTTAAGCTATGAAAACAATTGATATAACATTAATATTCATGATCTCAAGATATAGCAAGAGCTGTATAGAGAGATTGTTAGATCCACAGTGGCGTGCCTAGTTAAATATAATAATGTAATAGCATGTGCATAAAAATAAATCTAGAATGTGTAATGTTAGTTATTAGTTTGTTAGTAGCATAGAGGGATGGAACATGATGTCCATCATGGCATCCAATAAATAGGTATATGCATGATTGGAATCATGGCATTGTACGTACAAAGAGAAATAATCAAGTAACAAGCATACAAAGCAAGAAGAAAGAAACACGTAAGGGTAGCCAAGGGGCCAAACAGACAGGCAAGGCATATAAGGCATGTTAAAATGTTGTATACACAAAAAATTAGATCAATCAAATATTGGCACAAGGGCCACAAACACATAGAAGGCATACACAAAGGACATTGGCAAATGTCCAAAAGCACACACAATATAGATAGAAGCAAAGGACATTAGAAAATATCCTAAAATGCAAGCATGAAGCAAATAGGAATTCGAAAATTCAAACACATCTAGCTAATCCAAGCACAAATAGAAGCATGTAAAATACTTGAAATATATACAAGCATATAACTATGGAAAGCAAGAAGTAAGAGTATACAAGCTATGTGATACAAGACTAATGTATATGTTATGAAATACAAAAGTATGATAAATGCGACTAGATGTTGATGTGATATCTATGTAAGAAATTAATTTAAATACAACACAAGATGTCTAGAGTTTTGAGTATTAGACTGACATAACTTGGATGGTGTAGTCATGTAGAGTGTGCCCCAAGTGGGTAGATGTATCAATGTGTAGCCAGAATGTAGAAGTAAGATGTCCCTCGATGGGTGGAGTAAAGTAATGAAGGATCTAGATGTAATCCACACACTCAAAGAATATCAAGTGAAGCATGGTAATATAGATAAATCAACAAACAAGTAGTATAGAACAACATGATATAAGTCTGACATAGTATTTTAGCAATGTAAGAACATAGATGATGCATACAATTGACATATTTGTATTTTTGATTTTTTTTTGTTTTTTTGGAATAAGCTATGTACAATCAAGTAGAATAAGAATATATACAAGCAATGTGAGAAAGAAAAGTATGTATAAACATAACATCATAATATAATAGATACTAGGTTAGGGGTGGAAAGGATCCCAAGATGGAGGCTGCTAGGGATAAAAATGGAGGAATGGATTACAGTTGTCATCAAATGCATTGAGAACATCATCATTAGTATAATCATATGTTGGAAATACTATGTTTGTGTTGTCATCAACTCGAAGACAAACTGAAGGTTGCTCTGGTGGTGGAGATGCTATTATTGTTCTTGGTCATTTAGCCCTGTTGGTGAGTGATTTCATTGGAAGTGGTGCTAGTGTTGCTGGTGGAGCTATGATTTGAATAATACCTCAATATTGTAGTTTATCCAATCATTTTTGTAAAGTTGTACATGAGTCGGTATCATGGCTAGTGATCCTATGAAAAAAGTAAAATGGCTTACCTTAATTTTGTGATAATTCACTGATAGATTTGTGTTGTACTGTAAGAAGCTTAATTAATTTATGATCAAGTAACATCTATAGAAAAATCTATGTTTGATGTTGTGTACTACCTTCCTGGATCTGAGTGACTATCCTCTTCATTGTAGAAGTGACCATGTTAACTGTAGGATGCTTAATAAGTGCTTTAGAATCATCTCAATATTCTCTTGGGCCAACTAGTGTAAAGTTTAATCCACATAGATAATCATCTGTGAGTGTGGGTGTTGTATCATCATCATTTAAGGTAGCCTAGGAATCTATATCAACATCATGCACGTAGGATAACTTTAAATATACCAAAAGGGGTAACTGTGATATATAAGTCTCAGTAATTGTAGTAGGAGAAGGTGATCATGCTGGGAGAGTATCAATATTAGTCTGAAGGGCTGTATCTATGGGAGCAACTGGCACTACTAAAACTGCTATTGGTGATGGCATAAGTGTAATAGGTGTTTTTATTATGACTACTGGAGTGATTGGAGTTGTTATAATTGGTTGAGAAGCTAGAGTTGGAGATATATCTAGAGTTTTAGATACATGAGATGTGTTAGTTTCTCCCACCTCATATGTATGTATTTTATCTAGAGGAATATGATGAGGTGGTGACTACATAGTAAGAGAAGGTGTTCCATCTGGTGAAATAGTCAAAGATGACTCTGTAACTCGATAGTATTTGAATGGCTGATTATTTACTAGACATGTGTAGAGATATCCATCATGAATGAAGTTGACACATTGGTGTAGAGTAGAAGGAATGGCTTGCATAGAGTGTATCCATGGTCATCTAAGTAAAATATTATAATGGAGAGGACTAGGCATGACTTGAAACTGGGTAGTAAGGGTGTTTAGCCCTACTATGATATCCAATGCAATGGTGCCCAATGTTTGTCATGGTATATCATCAAACCCTTTAATGGTCTTATATGATTTTTTCATGGATGCCATATCTACACCTGTAGCCTGTAAGAATGTGATATTGGATATATTTATTTCTTCACCACTATCAACTAGAACTCTCTTTACTACACTAGTTTTAATTTGAATCTATATGAATAGTGGTAAATTTTAATCAATAACTGCCTGAGATGGTGTGTTATCTTTATCGAAAGAAATGACTTCTTTAATAGTTTTTTGTGTATTAACCATGGATGCAAAATAAGCAGGCTTGGAGTTAGCTGGCATAGAAATCTGAGTGAGTGCTTGATAAAGAATGTCTTTGAACACATTAGCTTTTTGGAGCAATTCTAACATTGAAATTTTTGCTAGAGTATTATGCAACTGATTCACAATATCATATGCCTTGATTTCATCTGATTGTGTAATAGGCCTGGGTCAGGGATGGGATGGAATAGGTATATTGCAAGGTTCTTGTGTGGGTGGAGGAGGGATAATGACATGTCGAGAAACAACTCTAATCACATTATCCACTATCCATATAGGATTAATAGTGTGTGCAGGAGGAGAGTGTAGATAATCGACAAGATGGGAAGGTGGAGAGATGAAGGGTGCTAGCTAAGATCTCTAGTGATGGGTAGTAATCTATGGGATGGTGAAATCAACCATGCAATAATAGTAATTATGGAATATTGGTTCCATAGGAGATGGGGTAAGAAGTGTCTTAACATATGTAACAATAGTTTGTTGATTACCATTCCATACTATAAATATCAAACATGTAAATCAATGAATGAAAATTTGTACTAACATGTGATAAACTTCATCATTCATGTACATTATAGGGCCTATTATAGTTTCCTTATTATTTGCAATAAATGTAAAAAACATTTGTAAATAAGTATCATTTTTGTAATTTGACTATGTATGTAAGGTGATACCTCAAGATGCAATAGGACCTTGTGTATGTAGCTAAGGATTTTTCTAGAAATTGATTTGGAAAATACTTATGAACTTTTTAATTTGAAAATGATTTTTTAATTTAATATTCAATCAAAATTTGCATAAAATAAGTGGAATAGTGTTGAAAATTTACTGAGAATTAGTTGATGCAACTAGGGTTGAAATAATTTTTTTCAAAATTAATGTGATAATTTGAAAAATTTACTAAAAATTTGAAGAATTAAACTTGAGAAATTTAGCAAAAATATTAAAATATTTGTAAATTTAGCAGGATATTTTTCTTAGTGATCTGGGAGTGATTTGGAGTAAAAAGGACCTAGTATGTGGAAACGACGGTTTGAGTGAATTATTAAAAATATTACATTAAATCTATAGTTTTTTTATTTTTAAATTCTAAAAAATCAATAAAATATTATAAAAAATAAAAAATAATTAGCCCTAGGGTTTCTAGGGTTTTTGTGCAAATATTCAAAGTAAGTTCGGTTCACCAAATGTTTTACTATTTTGGGAAACTAAGTGTTTAATTTCCTAATTAGTAAAGGGTCTAGATTAATCTGGAAAACATGTAATACAATATGCCTAAATTAACTTACTGATTTAATAAATCTGGATTTGATCATTTAATTACTAAAAATAGCAAGCAAGGGGATAGAAAGTGAACTTAGCGAATTTTTGGACTGAGACAAAGGAATATGAAACTACAAATTGATGAGTTGACTAGGTAGACTATCAGAAATAGGACCCAAAAGTCTATTTTATACCTAGATAGTAGTGACAAAAATTAGACACTTTGGGGTCCAATGTTATAGTCTTATTTTTGGCACTATAGTCCTTTTGATCTACTTCCTCTGAGCTTTTTGGGTTATGTTCTAGTTCTTTTGGAGGCTGTGTCTAGATTTGCATGTGTCAATCATCTAAAGAGATTTGTGTGCAATTGATTATTTCTCCTAGGGTCCTAGTTCCTCCTTATGCTTGATAAGTGTTCTTAAATCAATTGAAAAAAGGGGTTAGTATGTATTATGCACTGAACATGTGATCACACCCCATGTGTGGGCACGTTGCCTACATACCAATACTCTAAAGAGGGATCAAGGCCAATGTGGTTCTCTAAAATTGAATGTGTATTATGTAATTTTATGTATGTAATGCAAGTATTATGTGAATTTGGGCAAGATTTAGATGACTCGTGACTTGTGCGAGAGCTTGAGTAGGCTAGAAATAATAATGGTTGGTTGTATGAAGAGAATAGGAAGATTTACTTGAAGTTGCTTAGTTATTTATAGCTTGAGCCTTTTGAATGATCACCAAACCTTCTAAATGACCCTTGAATAGGATTTTATAGGTAAATTTATGATCCTAGGTTAGATGAATTCTTGTTAGGATGACAGGGAAAAAGATAAAGAACCAAAGAAATATGACCGTTTGAGGCTAAGAGTGACTTGGACAATAGCACTAGAAAGTGGACACACTAGGGTCCAAAGTTATAGTCCAACTTATGGTGATTTTTTCCAAGGGTAAAATGACCTTGTGGGATAGGTCTATTCCTAGAAAAGGAGTCTAGGATAGCTGGGATTGAATCTAGAAGGCTTTGGATGACTGAGAAATAGTAAAAAAATATGCCTAGTGGGTTGTGCAAGGAAGCAGGAGAGACCTATGGTTTGGGTATCACAAGTCATGCTCAAGTTGTATGAATTTTATCTTTATGTGATTATAGATACACATCCATGTGATTTAGACAATTCAAGATAGGCTCGAAGCACTCAAATCAACTCTCTCAAAGTGACCACTAAGACTAGTCACACATAGTCAAAACTATAGTCATACTAATTTGAATCTCCATATCTTAACAATGGCATATAATGATATAAAATATTTTATCATAATACTTATATACTTATATAACATCTCCATACTCTTTTTCTTCCTTGACTCTTCTTAGAACACCTTCAACTCACTCTTGCAACATGGTCACTCAATCTACCAGTGCATTCAACAAACACAATTAAATTATAAGCAATTATTCACATTGAATATGGATTTATCAAACCTCCAAAATCCACATAGATAGTCCTCATAGAGTATAAAATACTCTCCAATAGTTCCTTCATCTTGAAATATCGAAATACCATCAAGAATTCTTCAATTAACCTTCTCGAGTCACTTACAAAACATGGTCAAACACACATTCAACTTTGGAGCTCAATATCTTTGACTTTACAAACATTACAATCTCATAATCAACTTATATTAATGTGCTTTGAATTCCTCTTCAACTTTTCCTTTTACACCAATAGTAAATTCTGCCATATGCTCAAGATATAGATCAAAAGTTCATCACTAGTTTTCTTTCACAAATTTGAATATTTAAATTCCAACGGTCATTGTGTAAATACTAAACATCAAACACTTTTTCATCATCTCATTCTCCCTAGAAACTTTGAATAAAAATGCTTCATAGATATCCTTATAAGTATCCTAGTCTTTATCTTTCATCTCTCACCATTGATCTTAGATCTGTGCTTCCATGATTAAGACACTTGGTACCCTCACGTGCCTTATATGCATATTGTTATCAGTCTCTAATGAACTTCCACCACTTGGTAGCCCCATGCATCTTCTAAGAAACCTTTGACATATTGAATAAATATGTACCATTGGATCCCTATTGAAAAGATCATGTGCTCTATTAGATCCTTATCTAGTCAGATTAAATGCTCATTGTTAGATCTATGATCCTATTAAATGCTCACTACAGATCTTCGATAATGAAAATTTGGCCAAGTATGGGAAATTAGTACCTTAATGAAAATCCAAATTTTCACCTTAATAAAATTTTCTAAGCTTGACCTCATGACCTAAAATTTGAACCATAGGATCACCTTTCATAGGGGAATCTATCCATGTATCAAACTGCTCTTGAAACTTTTACACATGTGAAATATGATGTCATCAAACTACTTACTTGACCTTGTCTGTCAAGATGACTAATTGAATCTAGATACTCATTTTATTGTTCTAGTGAATTTAGTTCACTTCCATTATTGTTCTACAAAATGTCTATATTGTAGACACCTTAAACTGGCCACCAATAACCTCCAACTAGGCTTCAAACTAATTTCTATCAAATATCACAATTTGGCCTAATAACAATAAAACACACTAAATGATGTGAACATGTCATATACAAGTTCTGATTTTGACCAATGTATCACTAAATGTGGTAATGCAATTTATAAGATAGCTATCTTTGATCAGATCATTTTGAGTCAAAATGACATTTTGACACCTAGGTGCTCTAGATTGCTCTTTTCTACCAAATTTATTACATGATACACGTGCCCTTGTTATTTTGTGTTGGAAGCATCCTAAATGAGATAATGGTTCTAATGCATCTATCATCACCTTTCAATTACAATCTATTCAAATTTTGAGCTAATAATATGACATTTTGACCAATTTGATTAATTTGAGCACTAATTGCCAAGATTTGCACCAAAAGTGAGTAATCATGTTTAAAAATAATTAATTTGAATCATGAGCCTAATTAAGAATTCCATGGAAATTTTTGAATATTTATTTTTATAAATTGATTATGAGTTTCTGCATCATTAAGTGACATCATTTTTAAGGAAGGCATCCCTAGGCCATAAATACATAAAATATTTGATGAAGCCCTCCCATGCCTCTTTAATGCCTCTCTATCCCAAATATTTATGAGAAAATTTATTTATTTTAGCATAAAAAATTGAATGTATTCTTAGCCACACATATTCATCTTGATATGGAGGGTTCAGGTTCATTCTGATCATTTACAAAAATCTATAAATAGAAGGCCTCACACTCATAATTTGAAGCTTGGATAGTGTAAAGATATAATGCTTAAATGAGTTCAAAATCCATTAAGTATAGCGTTATCATGCCCAATTGTTGAGCCAAGCCAAATCCATCACAAGCCAAAGGTTCCAAGGAGAGAAGGAGCCAAACAACTCCATTGATTAAGACTCTTTGATGCATAAGCTGAGTAAGCCACTTTAACAATCCATTTGGAGCATCCAAGGAAGGTGAAAGATCATTTGTCTTTTGCATTCTAATTGTGTTTTCCGTTTAGTTTTGTTCATTTTGATCTAGGCTTAAGGTGTTAGCTATTAGTGTGTTGTTTTGAATTTTGATTTCATACACTAACACTATACTGATTTCCCCTTATTGTAATCTTATTTTCACAAATGGCATGCCTGGTGGGATGAGATGCACCCCACATACCAAGGAGATGAAGATGCAAATCATAAATCACCAAATGGATGTTTGAATATTTTCAAAATTGCATTTTTAGCTCTGATTTTTCCATATTTTTAATTCACATATTTATGTACTATAAAACCCGTAGCCTAGACTCACTGCAGGCTGCCATTGTTCATGATAACCTGTGGCTTGAGACAACAAGCTAAATAAGCCATTTTACGGAGCTTTGTTTGGGGTTGTATGATCTCAATTTTTGATTTTTTTTTAAAACCACATGTTTTCTCCTAAATTTTTAGAATATGTTATTAGTTTATCTTTAATTTGCATATATTTTTCACAAAATCTTGAAATAGGAGTTTGAACCTTTTTAATGTTTCTAATCATAGTTGATTAGTTTTATTTAATTATGTTTTATTTATCTAATCCTTACCTTGAAAGTTTTATTGAAAATTTTTCTAACCAAGTCTAATCTAATGAATTTTCTTTCTTAAGGTTTTGCCTTCGGGTCGACACGTCATCTAATCCTTAGAGCATACTTTTCAAGTTTGTTTGTCTCATTTGAAAAAGAGCTTTAAGGCTAAACAACATGATGACCATTTCCTTCTAGGAACTACTGGAAAAATGCCAAATCATGCTTAATTATATCTTTTTAAACATCTTTTGAGATTCTTAAAAAGAATTAGGAATCTTTCATTTGGTGCTTAAAGAATTTTTTTGGGTGTTTACTTAAATAGTTTTATTGTTATTCTTTAAATTTTTTAAAACTTAAGGCTGAAGAGCCAAATAACACCAAATATTGCATTTTAGTGCTCTAAAATTGAACTCACCTCAAAGTTTTTGGAAGTTGTTTATCATTGTTTGCATAGTTAGATTTTGTTTGAGTAAAAAGGATGTTGTGCGTGTATTAAGCCCCCCGTCCCCTATAGAGAACTTGTGGGATCAAAAGTGCCATCTTCATTACAAATTGCCTTAGTCCAAAGGTGTAAAAAAGATGTCAAGGCTCTCCCTAAGACCTACATGGTTTGGGTGATCTAAAAACAACCATAAATCTCTTTTACTTAGTCTTTATTTTCATTACATCTTGGCTTGTGAGGGGGAATTCATTACCTCCCATAAGTTCTATAGGTAAGCTTTGACCCGGGGCTTCATCTCCTAGCATCATCTTCAACCCTTCTCGAAGTGGGGGTGGTGGTGGTGGTGGATATATAAATTGGGATCCCCTCATTAGGATGATGGTTTAAGAAGTTAAACCATCTTTGTTAGTAGAGGCTAAGCCCAAGATGTTTGAGCATATTGGACATCTTACTACACTAAGTGCATGATCGATGTAGTGGTTGTAAAAAGGGAAATACCTTTTTATAACAAGCAATATGATGCAGACCTAATTGACATGTTGCCTATTTTATATGCTAACATGAAATTTGTATGCATTTGATCCATCTAGACATTTAAAAACTACTTAGCTTAGTTAACCCCGCTTTGCCACACCTCGTCAGTTTAGGACTTAAGTAAATTAATTAGTTGACTTATCTTTATCTTAGATTACTTGGTCTTGTTTGGAGTCAAAAATATTTGTTAGCATAAATGCATAAACCAAACACATTGTCCACCATTTTCTTGAATAAGGAGGCATTATGCTGCCCAAATAAAAATCATCTCTTTCCTTGTTCAAAAATTTATCATAAACTTTGTGTCATATCTTCCATTTTGGCATAGTTTTGTTGCCCATTTGAGTCTAGACCATTTGCCCAATTTTCTTAAGTCCTTCATTGATAATTTAAATTAAAAATTTCACCTTTATAAGTTCATATGGTTGATGTGTTAAGTGGGTTTGCCATTTGCACTAAACTTGAGGGAACTTAGGTTCAATTTCCAAATTGAATTGAGGGCTATTTTTAGATTCATAATCATTATCATCATTTGGTAGGACTCAAGTCATCTTGTATATTGCTCATGCTTGGCGTGTTAGGCTATACTTTATACTACCAATCCTATTTTACCATTTGTCTTGAGTCCATTCGATACCACACATTTGCCATAGATATTTGTCAAACTTTGTGTATGTGTGTCATTTGAGTTGAGGATAGTAGTGTTACACTACTAAAATAATGTTAAACCATTTTGCCTTAGATTATTTAAGCAAACATTTGTCATACCTTTTGAGCAGATTAGCATTATTACGTTGCTTAGGTTATTTCAAAACTTGTTTTATAGGCCTATTTGCATAGAGTCCAAGTTTTTCCAAAAATTTCAAACAAATTCAAGTGTACTTTGTGAGCCATTGTCTATTGTAATTATGCTATTCACTTTTGTCTAGCCTATTGGTCAAAATAGTTTAGTTTTGTGACATTATTTGGGAGAAAATAAGCTGTCTCAAAGTGCCTTTTGTTTTATACCTCATACTCATTGATCAAGTTTATGTCCAAGAGTCAAATGCCTAGTTTTTGTTAGAAGTGTTTCAAATATGTTAGATTAAATACCTCATCTTTGTTTAAAGTCTAGATTTTGACATCATTTGGCTAAAAATCCTAGCATGTACCTTTTTTTTGAGCCTAACTTTTGACACCATGTTAGGCCATAATACCTAGCAATTTTTGTTTTTCCTAGATGAGACTCATTTGAAACACTGTGATCCTAGAATCTAGCATTTTGATTTTTAGTCCATCTACTTGACCTTTTTGTGTGAGATGTGTAACATTAGACATTTGATGTTAGTTTTTTTATCACAAATCATTGCATAAACCTTTTGAGATATATATATCTATCCTTTTTGACAAGGTTAGATCAAGTTTGAACCTCTTTTTAGACATCACTTTTTTAGAGTTTGTATAACTCTATTATTTTTGGTCATAAAACATTTACTATAGATCCCAACATGTCTTCTTACACTCGTAGTGGCCTCATGTACAATCTAAGATTTAGTAATGTAGTCACATAAGAAGAAATGGTTCAAGAACCCTATGTATATAATGTTATTTATGATATGGATCTTTATCCATATTATAACACTCAAATAGGGGAACTAAACCAAGACCCATTGGCTCACTATTTGGTTAACACACCTCCATACTCGAAGTAGGATCAAGCATAGACAAAATAATACCTAGTTGCAGTACCTATAGTTAAAAAACCATTTCTTCAACAATCATACTATGTTACTACACCATCAATGTATGATCCTTATCTATTTGAGCATCACTTATTGGAAAACAAAGATGAGATTTTAGTTAGAGCTATAGAAGTAGGGGCTAAGTTTTTGGTAGACTTCCCCCATGAGAATTTTTCAAGTCTAATAAGAATGGCTTAAAACATATTGTATAGTCAACAAGCTTCTTCTAACAACCCTCTAGCTCTATTCCCAATGACATATCAAGACCCTAGTATGATTATCAAAGGAAAATGCATCATGGAGGATCACTTTATACATATGCAGATAGCATACCAAACTTACTTGAACCTAACAGATAATTTTAATAATATGACCATGTCAAATAGGCCTCTTATTGACTTAGCTCCTTTAACATGAGCATTAATAGAATTGACTAGTTAAGATAATCAAGGTGGAGAACCATTCACACAAAATACTTTGGTTGACAACTTATTTCATATACTAACCATCAAATAAGTGTCTTCTGCTTTTATGCATACTACCAAGTAAAACACAGTGGATAATGCACAATCAAAGTTCAATCCAAATCAAAGTGGTGTAAGTACACAAATAACTAATCCCCAAATAAGTGTACCTTTAGTTAATAACATGAGTGGTTCAAAAAATTATGGAGTAGGAGTTTTTGTGTCCCAACCTCAACCAACTACTACCACTAATCCTCAACTAGTTGCTTCTTCAAATGCTCAACCAACAGGGTTAGGTATCCAATCAATAACCTATGTCATGCCTCAATAACATAATGTGATGAATCCTACTCCTCTCCAATAGGTAACTAATAATAGGCATAATTGAACATACCAATGCACTAGAGGTAAAACATATTGCCACCTCAACAAGGGGAAACCAATGTTCTACCTCGTTAGGTAGCAATGAACATACCTCTTTCCTTGCAGACTAATATACCAATTTAAATCCAAACGATGTATAATCAACAATGTAAAATTATTGGTTAGTAAAAAATGTTGAATCTCCAACATGCATCCAATTCCTAATTGGGATTCATGCAATAAATAGGTTCCAATGTTCTTCAAGTACCGATCAAGCAAACTTTGCTTTTTGTGCAGAATGTGCCACTAGTTCAAAGATAGGGTCTTGGTTCACAAGTAACCCCTCAACATTAAGGTTTTATTAGTTAGTAACATGTCCCTATTCAACCTCAATAGGCATAATACAACCATATTCCTTCATCCTAACCTCAAAATCCTCAAAATCAAGCCTACATACCCAATCCAAACTAAAATATCACATCATAGTATGTGCAACTTCAACAATCAAACCGTAATCCACACATGCATATTCCTAGTTTGTTCTCCAACCAAACCAACATACCCCAATAAATATATCCATCATACCCCAGTCAAAGTGCTCTACTTGTGACTGCTCAACCATCTACATAGGGCAATGTTCCACCTCAAATCAATGTTCCCTCTAGTTTCTTAGCCTAAGAACTGCAACAGATGAAGGATGTAATTGTTGCCATCTAAGTTGGGAAACAAACCAAAAAGTTTAAGTTGGATGATGTGTATTCTTATTTGTTTAACATGGAGTACTTACAAATACCATTTCCTCTAGGATATGAACCACCAAAATTTGACAAATACAAGGAGAAAGGTGACCCCAAGGCTCATTTGATCAAGTTATTTGTTGTATGCAAGCCAGTGCCACATAGAGACATATAGATTTTATTGTTATTCCCAAGGATTATAGTAGGACAAGCCTTGGAGTGGTTTTTAAAATTACCCAAGAATTTAGTGTCAGATTTTGATGATCTTTTTGACAAGTTTGTGCAACACTTTTCATATAATCTCGAGCATGAGATTTCATTGGTAAAATTGACATAAGCTAAGCAAAAGTAAAGTTAAATTTTTGAAAGTTATCTATAGTGATGGAAAGCCCTTTCAAGCTGATTCACTCATAGTTTACCAAATAAACAATTAGCCACTATGTTTACCAAAAATTTGTATAGTGAAATATCTTATCATCTAGAACTGTAATATGCACATACCTTTAAAGAGGTCATTGACAAAGGTTTGTTGATTGAGTTATCCCTTATTAATAAATGTATCATCAAGCTTACTTCATCAATTCAAAATCAAGGTACCAATCAAGGAAATGGCCAAAACCAACATCAAGTCCAAGTGCATGCATCACAACTAGCACAAGCCAATGATAATGATAGACCAAAACAATTCAACTGCAAAAACTGCTTGCTCAACCCATAAAACATATGAAAATTATGATTAAACCACAACCTTTTCAACAAACACAACAAGTGTAATAGCCTAGGCCCACACAACAACTTTTGCCATTACAAGCCCCTCCTTCAAGGAGAACAATGCCTATTCATTACATTTTTAGTGACCTTAGAGAACCTATTGAATTGGTGTTTTGAAAGCTTACTACCGCTTATCTGATTAGCTGGCCTATAATGAAACATTATCTTGAGGGCATCCCTTATCCTAATTAGTACCACCAAAATGAATTTTATGAATACCATCGAGTTAACAGGTATAATTTGCACCATGGTGTGCAAATCAAACATTTGATTCAAAATATGTTGGAGAATGGGGAGATAACATTTGATAGTGGTGATTCCACTTCTAATCAAAACCTTGTAATCTTTCAAAACCCCTTTCCACAGCATAACAACCAACCATAGCAACAAAAACAACAATAGTATTACTAACCAAGGCCAAATCAATAGAATCACCAATAACAGAACTAACAATGGACATAACCAAGATTAGATCCATAATAAATAGCAGACCTACCATGTAGTTACACATGAATAAAATAGGGTTGTAAGCCATATTGTAGGAGGTTGCATTTCCACCATCTCCATTAATCCAAGACCAAGTACCAATCAATCAAGACCTTTGCTAAACAATGCCAATCCACCAACTCGCATTGATAATCCTTCCTTGACTTGGGACCGCATATAGGCATATAAGCAAGCAAGGATTACTAACTTTGGACCCTATACCAATAAATCGTTATTGCCTTGTGACTATACACAAGTGTACCTATAATCGAGACTTAAACTATTTGGTCCCCCACCATTACCATCATTTATAAACAATCATGGTCTTTTATTTAATCTTAATTGTGCAATCACAACTTAGCAGTTGAAGATTAAAATCCTAGGTCCACATCCATCTACTACTTCACCTATCATCCAACCAAATTTTCTACCTTATAACAAGCTATTTACCACTATCCAAGACCACATTTGACATTGTGAAATAATTACAAAAGATGCTCGCATAAATATCTATTTTAGATTTGTTGTGTATGTTAACAATCCACAAAAGCATCTTAAATGAGTTCCTTTGCCAATCCATAGCATCAAGAGACATATGCCCTAATAAATTTCAAGATTTGGTTGGACACCTAGCTCCATCCCAACAAGTAACCTTCAACCAAAGAAATATGTCATCCCTTGGCTCATTGCATAATAATCCATTATACATCAAAGTTTACATAAAGCATCACAAAGTGAAATGTGTCCTTATAGACAATAGATCAGGTCTGAATATAGTGTCTCTAAATCTCATCAATCTTCTCAAGTACATGATAGCAAATCTCTAAGCATAACCAATCACCATTAAATCCAATGACAATAAAGAATGAGAATCATAAGGCACCATCTGTTTGCCAATTATCCTTGGGCCCTTGACTCATGATACACTTTACCATGTACTAGATCTTGATTTGTCATACCATATGCATTTGGGTAGACCTTAGTTACATGAAATTCATGTAGTCCCATTGAAATTATACCAATGTATAAATTTCTCCCATTTAGGAATGGATGTTTGCATACCAAGAGATTTGCATCCATACGAGCATTACAAACATCTAGATGTCGAGTTCAAGAGCTATAACTACTATTTTGGTATAATATAATTTAAAAATAGGATAAGGGAAATGCAATACTCCTTGATTTACTAGAAGGCAACTGCATTGATCCTAATACCCTTGATTCACTTTCTTATATATCACCTTCTGAAATATCCAATCATTATACCATCTTAGCTACTAGCCCAAGAGAGTATTTGACCCATGACACCTTTCACATCTCAAACTTCCATAGAACCCCAAGTCCTTTGGAAGACCTATATCCAAACCACTTTGCATAGAATGGCAAGGAAAGGGAAAAGGCAACTTTCATAGTTAAGGACCTGTCAATTTTATACCAGCATCTGGCCTAGAATAGGACCCTCTTGAAGGTGATGAATCATGGTTGTAGAATAAAAAGTAGGCTGATTTTTATAAGAATGCAAAGTGTCCTATTCCTAATAGGATAATGGAAAATCATGACTATGAAGGAAGAGGCCTCAGACCAAACCAACATATAACACTTTAGCCGATTTCTATGACTAGGTACAAAGGACCTTCTAGACTTTGATTTAAACCGCTTGGGGGTGATCTTATGCACCTTAATCATGTTCTAATTCTTAGGACTAGTGATGATGATGTCGATAATTAATCAAAGTTTGATCATATCCCTTTTGATGACCTAGCCAAGATTAACCTATTTGACACTCATTCCACTTATACCCTTAGACCAGTCATTTATTATAACCCACTTCCATTGTATTATCCCCAATTGATATACTATGATCAACAAGATTCTAATGTTTCATTTAATTAGTTTCAAAATGATGAGGCTTTATATGATTTTTTAGGCCTTCAAGACAATGTTCCATTAGAGGACCATAAATCAGGATTCTCAATCAAGTTAGATCCTGAAGCCTATTTTGGAGAGCAGGTGAACACCCATAGCCAAAAACAAATAAATAAAACATTGAGGTCCCAAAGTGAAACCTATTTGAGGTACTTTTAGACCAGGGAAAAAGTAAAGAAAAAGGCTATTCTAGTGGTGAAAACCTATTTTAGGCATCATTAGATGGGGGTGTTCATCCTTCTTCAAGTATAGCTCACAAGACCACCAATGATGAACGTGTTTGTGAGTCTGAGTTTAGTTTTGAAGAACAACAAGCCTTTGATGAAATCATTTAAGAGTTTCCAATAGTCTTTTGTACATGGCCATATCTCTCATTGGGGGATTCTGATTCATCATGCCTAGGGGAACTCAAAGAGCCAATACTAACAAAGGATTCTAATGTTGCTAATCAGTTCAAATCGTTACCCACTATATTTAAAGATGATTCAACCCTTCTAGTGGAAGATGCAATAGAGGTAAACATCGGTTCCCTAGATGACCCAAAGTGGATAAGGTTAGGTGTGTCCCTTATTAAGAAGGAGTGTAAATTCCTTACAACCCTTTTGAGGGAATTTATTGACATATTTACATGGGCATATTTTGACATGCTAGGTTTATACCCCACCTTGGTTATATACCACCTTGTGGTAAATCTTGATGCCAAACTAGTAAAACAAAATTTGCATAAGATGCATCCTCGCATTTCTGTATTAGTGAAGAAAGAGTTGAAATAACTCTTGGAAGCAAGATGTATTCAATTAATCAACTATTTAGAGTGGATATCCAATGTTGTATCGATCAGAAAAAAGCTAGAAGGAATTGAAATATGTACTGATTTCTTAGATATAAACAAAGTTTACCCCAAGGACAATTTTCCATTGCCAAACATTGACATGATAGTTGAATCCATAGCGAGTTATGAGATGCTTTCATTAATGGATGGCTTTTTAGGGTATAACCTAATCAAAATAGCTCCAGAATACTAACACAAAATAGTGTTCACCACTCCATGGGGATCATTCTATTTTCAGGTTATGCCATTTGGTCTTAAAAATGTATGGGCCACCTATCAAAGAGCCATGACCATCATATTTCATGATATGTTGCATGACATTGTTGAATACTATGTCAATGACATTCTTGGCAAATCAAAGACTAGGGCCGATCATCCAACAATGCTACATAAAATATTTGAAAGTCCGTGTTGGTACAAAGTCAAACTTAATCCTAAGAAGTGTGTCTTTGGAGTCACATCAATAAAATTGCTTGGCTTTATTGTGTCATGTTAAAGCATTGAAGTTGATCTAACCAAAGTATAATCCATAACAGAGATGCTACCACTGACTAATTTAAAGTAGCTCAATAGTTTACAGGGCAAAATTCAGTCTATCTAACATTTCATATCACAGTTGGTCGATAAATGCCATCCTTTTATGCATCTTCTAAAGAAAGGAGTCACATTTCACTAGAATTATCACTGCCTAATAGATTTTTAGTAGCTAAAGGACTATCTAATGAATCCACCTATTTTGTTGCCTCTCATACTAGGAAAGCCATTCTTATTGTATCTATCAGCTATAGATAATACCTTGGGGGCACTTTTGGCTCAATATAATGACAATGGAAAAGAGCATGATGTGTACTATTTAAGTCATACACTAGTTACATATGAACATAATTATATGCCCATAAAAAAATCTTGTTTAGCCATGGTCTTCGTAGCTCAGAAAATGTACCATTACATGTTAAACAATAAGACCATGGTTATTTCAAAAGTAGATCCGCTAAAGTATCTACTATCCAAAATAGCTTTACAAGGCTGCATGGCTAAATGGATCATGCTTCTTAGTGAATTTGAGATAGAGTATGTCAACCAAAAATTCATTAAGGAGCAAGTTCTTGTAGATCGGCTTGCTAAAGCATCCCTTGTCGATACAGAGCCCTTGATATTCCAATTTCTCGATGAATCCATAATGACCATCATTGACACACCTATTGAGGAGCAACATTGGAAGCTATATTTTGATGGATCACTTACTACATATGTATTGGGGACATGCCTTTTATTTATTACACCATAAGGGGATCTAATCCCTGAATCATTCAGGATCAACTTTCTTTGTACCAACAAGATGGCCAAATATGAATCACTTGTTTTAGGAATTTAACAGGAGGTATAATGGAACATCTCATCTCAAGGTTTATGGTGATTCTTAGTTAATCATCAATTAGGTTACAAACCACTTTCAAACTAAAGATGATAAACTGGTGCCATACAAGGCCATGTTGGACACTCTCAAACAATATATTGCTGACATTCAGTTTGAGCATATATGAAGGGAAAGTAATGGAACCACAAATTTTATGGCTACTATTGGATCTCTAATTTGACAAATGAACACATCTAAAGAGTATCATTTCTTCATCAAGAATTTACTAGTGCCAACTTATGCACCTTTAATCATTGTTATAGTCTATGATATTGTTGGTCCTAATTCTATCTGGTATTTGGACCTTTACAACTATCTCCATGACCATGTTTTTCCACTTGACCTATCCCAAAAGCAATCCCAAGCCTTCATCCACCAAACCACATGTTATACCTTACTTGGATCAACCCTTTACCACCATATTTTTGATAGAACTCTACTTCATTATTTAACTTTGACATAATCTAAACTAGTGTTACAAGAAGTTCACGAAGGAGTATGTGGTGCCCACACTTGTGGGGTAGTCCTATCCAAAAATCTCTAGTTATTATTGTCCCATGATGGATGCAAATGTAGTTATATATGTGAAGAAGTGTTACAAGTGTCAACGACATGCCAATTTGATTCATGCCCCTGCCAAGACTCTAAAATCAATGTTTCACTAAGTGGGTTGAAGCTATACCCCTCATGTGACTGGAAAGTAAATTTTCATATTCATTTTTAACCATCTCATCTACCGCTATGGTATCCCTTCTGACTTTATCTTTGATAATGGAGGACTTTCAAGAACAAGAATGTCAAAAAGCTATATACCGAGTATAAAATCAAACAACATTTTTCCATGGCATATTTACCATAAGGTAACGACCAAGCTGAAGCATGAAATAAAACCATTGTCAACATCTTGAAAATGATTGTCAATGATGGTAGCCATAATTATCTCCTTAAAATATTCCATGCCCTTTGGGCATACCATACCAATCACCATACACCCACAGGAGCCACTCCATATTCACTTATTTATGGTATTGAGGCCATTCTTCCCATTAAGTTTGAGTTACCTTCTCTATGCATATCTTGGTTGAAAATGACTATCGAGTAGCTCGCCTACAAGATCTAGAGTTACTTGATGAAAAATACATGGATGTGGTGAACAATCTACAAGCATATCATAACTGACTATGAGGCCACTACAATTGGCATGTGAAACACAAAGAATTTAAGTTTGGTGATCTTATCCTTAAAGAGAACCAAAAGAATACCATGATAAACAAGAAGCATAAAGGCAAGTTTAAGCCCAACTGGGTTGGTCATTTCATCATTATGACAAACTATAGAACAAGAGCAAATATTCTTGCCACACTAGATGAAAATGAAGTTGATGAGCTGATGAACATTATCCACCTCAAGTAGTACTACGCTCAAGTGACTTGGTGTATTGTCTATAAGGACCATTTCAAGTTGTACCATATTATTGTTCTTCCGTACCATCCTATCATGCTACCTACCTATCACTTTGCCTATCACTTAGGTATTCTATCATACCTTTCCCATCAACTAAGTTATTTTTCTCCCTGCCTACCTAGCCCTATGACATTGGTTCTATTCCATTTGGTTACATCATTATTTTCAACAAGAGGATTCAGATTCAATTTCAGCAATTCTTTTAAGCATTTCAGATAGAGGCAATATTTTGGAGTATTAAGACATAAGTTTGGTAATTTCATCCTTCATTTCTTGTTTTGTTATCTTTCATTATCTTGCTACTAATTACAACTACTTATGGGCATATTAGTATCATTTAATCATGCCATTATATCCTAGTTATAACCACCTCTACGAAAACTAGGGGCAACACTTTTTTATTATGCCTTGGCATACCAACTAGCCATTTCCTATGCCATATTGTGCCTTCATACCAATTGTGCCTATTTTGTTTAAATTGGTTACTACACTCATCAAATTCCTCCATTGTAAGGTATAACTATAGTGACTTGAGGTCCCATCTTGGGACTATGTAGGTAGTGCTCGATACTTATTGAGGTCAACTCAGTCACCCTTAACCACACTCTCTCCATTTTGTGAGAAACCTAAGCCAAGATATCATTTTTTTATGAGTAACCTAAGTCATGCTCTCATTGTTTTGTGAGCATCTTAAGTAACACTCTTTCCATTTTGTGAGCTTGGACCATTTAGTGTCTCATCATTCCTCAATGAGTTAAGATACTCAAAAATTCCAAAAACATTTGTAAAATTGTTTAGAAAAAACAAAAACATTGACCACTTCTTTGGCTTAAGGATTCTGGGAACCCTCACTAAGTCATAAGCAAATCAATTGTCACTTAGTTTCCCCATCCTTTTTTTCCTTTTTTCCCATGCACTTGCCATTTTTCAAGACCATTCATATTCGTTTATCACATCCATCATGTTTGTTTTCCATTAGTTATCATTTTTTTCTTATTTCTTGGGAGAACTACATTTGGCCTAAAGTTTTTGTTGGATATCACATCCATGGAACTATCTAGGCAACATCCACTTGCCTAGAGCATATGGAAACAACTCAACCACCCACTTTCTTTTCTTATATTCCCCCCGTCATGTTTGTTTGCTAGGTTGTCACCTATTTTCTAGGGGCAATGTTCATCAGGTGGTTTAAATCATGTTGTTTGTACTAACATTAGGACTAACTATTATTTTGTTGTTCTTGTTTGTGTGGATGTTTATTTACTTTTAGCAGTGTTGCCTCAATTCAGTCTATATGCATTCATTGGGTGATTCCTTTTGCACTTATCCTTGAATCCATCCATATTCATACGTTTACATTATCATCATGGTTTTTATCATTAGTGCATTATTTTCCCTTGAATATTGGATTATGGGAGTTAGTCTTTATGCATCTTTCATCTCAGTCCACATGGTTTTTTTTCATGATGCCTATCGTATAATGCTACAACAAAAATCAGCTTCAGGAAGTCTACTTAGCAATGGTGACATGAACATCTCCTCAACACTAATATCAATGACATCCTAATCATATCTGAAATAAATTAATTAACCATAAGAGAATTTCAACCTTTGTTAATTTAGATGAGCATCTCCCTACTAGTAGGTTGTTCCAATTTTCATTACCCTCTATGTCAAGTTATCATCTTCATCAACCAATCAATCATGTTTGCCATAATTGGGGTCTAATGATTATAACTGCATATGGGCAAATAATTATACACCATCCCACCTACATTTCTCAATGATTATAACCACCTTTGGGAAAATCATTATGTTCTCACCAAATTTACTTTCCTTTTCCCAAACAAGGTCATGTTTTTATCATATTTATCTATCCTAACTAGGGTAGCTCCATCTTCTCAATGATTATAACCACCTTTGCGTAAATCATTGTGTTATCTTACCACATTGCCACTATCAAGGTACAATACTTATAACCACCTTTGGCCAAATCATTGTACATCATTCCACTTGCAGGCTCAATGATTTTGACTACTTTTTCAAACTCATTGTGTTCTCACCCCATCATATTCATATGTTTGGTCCCCTCATTTCACTTCTTTCTTTTGAGGGACCATTTGCAGACCTACTTGTGCTAACTATTCCCTCGAGGGGCCATCATACAGTTCATCCATTATCATTGAAGTTGTAGGCATACATGACCTTTTAATTCTTTGAGAAGATGTTATTGTGCACCTAAAATTGGCCACCAATAACCTCCAACTAGGCTTCAGACCAATTTCTACTAAATATCACAATTTGGCCTAAAAACACTAAAACACGCTAAATGATGTGAACATGTCATATACAAGTGTTAATTTTGGCCAATGTATCACTAAATGGGGCAATGAAATTTATGAGATAGCTAAATTTGATCAAATCATTTTGAGTCAAAATGATATTTTCACACTTAGGTGCTCTAGATTACTCTTTTCTACCAAATTTCTTGCACGAGACATGTGCTCTCTTTATTTTGTGTTGTCAAAATCCTAAATGGGATAAGGGTTCCAACACATCTATCATCGCCTTCCAATTCTAATCCAATCAAATTTTGAGCCAATAATATGACATTTTGACCAATTTGATTAATTTGAGCACCAATTACCAAGATTTACACCAAAATTGAGTAATCATGTTTAAAGTTAATTAATTCAAATCATGAGCCTAATTAAGAATTTCATGGAGCTTTTTGAATATTTATTTTTAGAAATTGATTATGAGTTTTTGTATTATCAAGCGATATCATTTTTTGGGAAGACATCCCTAGGCCATAAATGCATAAAATATCTGATTAAGCCCTCCTATGCCTCTTTAGTGCCTCTCTATCCCAAATATTTATGAGGGCATTTATTGATTTTAGCCTCTAAAATTGAGTGGATTCTTAGCCACACATCTTCATCTTGAGATGGAGGGTTCAGGTTCATTCTAATCATTTGTAAAAATTTATAAATATAAGGTCTCACACTCATAATTTCAATCTTGGATAGTGTAAAGTTATAATGCTTAAATGAGTTCAAAATCCATTTAGTATAGTGTTATCATGCCTAATATTGATCCAAGCCAAAGCCATCATAATCCAAAGGTGCCAAGGAGATAAGGAGCCAAACAACTCCATTGATGAAGACTCTTTGATGCACAAGCTTAGTAAGCCACTTTAATAAGCCATTTAGAGCATCCAAGGAAGGTGAAAGATCATTTGTATTTTGCATTTTAGTTGTATTTTCCATTTAGTTTTGTTCTTTGAGATCTCTTTTTGGTTTAGGCTTAAGGTGTTATCTATTAGTGTGTTATTTTGGATTTTTATTTCATACACTAACACTATACTAATCTCCCCTTATTACAATCCTATGTTCACACATACCATCAATATCATCCATCGATTGCCTCACTAAGTCAGACACTGAAGAACCATGAAAGAACACTAAATCTCATTGAAGCACACTTTGTCATTATCATTCTAGCACACATGAAATGACATCAACATCGTTGGTCACCTTGGAGACATCCTTGACAAACCTCAAATAATCTCCCCCTTTGTCATTGATGTCAAACACCAATACAAATATTATGCTTAGACTCTGTCTCTCTCTTCAAGTACTTACTCCCCCTTTGATATAATGACAAAGTGGGATCA
The DNA here is from genome assembly GCA_037957365.1 of Torreya grandis. Taxonomy (NCBI): domain Eukaryota; kingdom Viridiplantae; phylum Streptophyta; class Pinopsida; order Cupressales; family Taxaceae; genus Torreya; species Torreya grandis. The sequence continues at coordinate 1,557,968 of JARHVA010001695.1, read as the reverse complement.
TCTTCTGATCCTTCAAACCTAAAAAGACTTCAAGGACCAAGAATAGGAAAAGGACCACCTTTGAAAGATGATATAGACTCCCCCTAACATTGTGCATAACTCTTCTTACCTTGAGCTTTTCAAACATGGTCCATGACTACACTCATATTTGGTCATACATAGCTTCTATGAAGACAAAACATACATGAACATCGAAAACTACATGAACTTACCTTGAAAACATTAAGAGGGACTCCCGCTAAGTCACCTGAGCTTAGGCACATTTTGATCACCTTAAGACTATCTTTAACCATGAAGAAACAACATAAATGCCTCCATACCTTCTCTCTCAAATTATACCACATAGTCCTCTAATCCTAGGACTTGACCATTTACAAAGCTCCTATTTTGTTTATGCATGAGTATTTAATACATTGACAAAATACCTACCTTGGTTTGATTAATTCATCAAATCAACATACTTGAGTTCACATCTGTAGCGGACTTCTTCATATCTCCATTATGAATAGAACATCTAACATATGCTCCTCCTCACATCATGCACAACTCTTCAAGCCTTTCAAACTAATTGAGTTATACCCCCTTAACTCCATACTCTATTTGAAAATCATCTTTAACAAGACTTCTCAATGAACTAGGCCTGCCAACAACTCTTCAACACTACCCACACTCAGTCAATATCCTTATAAAACCACCAATATATATCATATCTTCATTAGATCAACTTAAGTAACTGAAGCAAACATGAATAAATCTCATATAGATCTTAAAACAAATTCCCTTAATCTTCTACAATCCATCATGGTTTAGAACCTTTTCAAAGAACTCTCATAAAACCATCTCATCTTCAGATCACTAAGAACTCCATGAGAAACATAATTTTTCATATATAGAACTCTAAGACCTTCTTCATGATACCAAAATGATAACACATTCTCCTCATAATTTATACCAACCTTATCGTTAGTTTTCATCATTTTGACCAATAAATTTAAGCAACAAAATTTGACAAGTTCTTATCTTCATGACCAAAAATCCTAGATGCATATTGAGTATACTAAAATAGGATCAACTTATCTTTCTATGCAATAGAATATTTTGACATCTCATCATCCTTGATTAGACACCTAAAGATCTTCATTTATTACCTATAGATCTTGCATACATAACTTCATTCTTTACCACTTTGACCAACTAGACAATCCTTCAAATATTTGACCACAACTTTGATTTTAGGATTACTGTCCCTGAATATGTCTTATAAATCATTTTATCACAACACACTAGAGTAGATTCATAAAACTCATTGCTCCCCATTAGCCAAATAGATTTTCAAAAGATCTTTCTTTTCCTACAACATCCACCAAAGCTCAAATAAAATCCACCATGCTTTTTCTTGTTGTCAAGTGTCTCTTTGAAGCCTAGATAGAGACATCCTAACCCATAATGTCTTAGAACAATGTGAAACTAGGAGTTTCCCACAATCCTCATATTCCTTCTCCTCCTTGGTCATCTAATATTGATAGTTCTTCTTCTTCTTAGGCTTAAGAGAAGCAACATGCTCATCCACTATAATATTCTCCTTTTCTTATAAGATTGGATTTACAATATATAGAGACAACAAAGATTCTTGGTATAACTTTTCACTTGAAGTATTAGTCTCACATTTCAAAGAATCAACACCTAAATTTTCACTTGAAGTATCAGTCTCACATTTCAAATAATCAACACTTGACGTTATCAACTGATATTATTTGTATGAAACTTACTCAACAATAGTAGGATGTTTTCTTGGATCCATACATACCTTAGAATTAGCCTCAATTAACACTTTAGTCTTTTCTTTGAGCTTGGTCTCTTTATTCTTAACATGAGTAGATAATGAGTACTCTTGGCATTCTTCAACTTGTGTAGCATTGTCTTCCATGGCAAACTATCTACTTGGACTTGTAAACTGATCACGGCACATGATTTCCACTTTTGGATTCCATATTTCATCTTGCATTCTAATTTGCACTCTAAGAGCCTAAAATGACTTATTCTAACTTGATGTCATTTGTTTGCAGAACTTATCAATGTGATTAATTCCTAGACAATTGTAGTAAACCACTCTTCTTGATGGAAACTTAGCTTGTCTTACCTTGTTATGACAACATATTGTAATGTGTCCTATGTCATAATAGCTATAACACTCAATTTGACTCACAACACTTGATTGATGATTCCATTCATAGTTTCAAGCAAATTCATTACTGGAAGATCTTTTACACTATCTAGCCTTATGACCGAATTGATTAAAAGTGTAGTAGTAACCATTAAAGTTTGCATACCTCATGACATTTGGTTGTCTAATTTGATTTGTATTTCTTCTTTTAGCAACTTCATTTCTTGATTGATTTTTAATATTCAAATTCTGATTGTTCTTGTTCTCAAAAGTCTTCAAGTCATCATGAGTGGTATTCTTTTGTTCTTCTATGTATCCAAAACTAGTTCTACCACTTGCATTTTTTGACTACTTAGAATGTTATCTAGATCAATTGATCCCTTTTCAAACTTCACAAATGACTTCACTTAAATTGAAGTCTTTTTCAACTCATCTCTTAAAGAACCAATCTCAATTACATACTTTAAACATTCAACTTCTTTGGCATTTAAATTTGCATTCATAATCTCTAACTGGTCATTAAAAAGCTTGATTGAATCTTTATACTCTTTGAAGTATTCATATATTATTTCGTCAAACACACTAAATTACACTTCATAGTCCTTTAGTTGAGACTTTAGCTTCTTGGTTTTCTTTTTCTCAATATTTAGATCAAGGGTATCTATCAACTCAGTTTCATAGTTTACCTTGTCTTCTTCATCATCTGCATCACCTAAACAACCTCCAAACCATGTAAAGTCTTCTTGATATGAGAAACTACCTTCTTCAACCATGAAGAGAGATTCATAGTCAATAGGACCATCATCTTCGTGATCATTCTCATAATCACTGTGATCATTCTCATTAGATGAGCTACAATATCCCTTGGTGTAAAGACTCCTCTTGTCCTTTTAAAACTTATTTTGGACATTATACCTTTTGAAACTATTCTTGCTCTTATCAGAAATGAATTTATTATTGTCATTATCATGATCTTCATGTTCTTCATTATCATTTCCCTTATGATTATGAGGACACTTGTTGGCAAAGTGGCCTATCTCTCCACAATTGAAAATTTTGAAGGGAAGTTTACCTTTAAACTTGCCTGAACCTGTTTTCAATTTTCTTGTTAACAAAGATATTAGTTCATCATCATCAATATCAGAAATATCATCATCCTTAACATTTTTACCTTGAAAATTATTCTTTAGCTTATTTTATGCATTAAAAGTTGCTTCTTTCTTTGGTGGTTTGTCCTCATTAACTCTCATCTCATAGGCAAAAATAATGACATGCAATTTATCCATCTTCATTTTGGTGAGATCATGAATTTATTCTATAGTATAAACTTTTGAATCAAATTTAAAAGTGAGATACCTTAATACCTTTTGTACTATAGTGGCTTCTTCAATATCATCTCCCATGCCTTTGATCATGTTCACTACCTCATCAACTCGTAGAAGATATGAAGACACAGTATCCTCTTCCTTCATTTTGAGACTTTCAAGTTGCCTTTGATAGGTTTGTAGTTTGGCCAACTTGACTTTTGAATCTCCTTCATAGATGAGTTTTAATTTATCTAAAATTTCATTGGCAAACTTGCAATGGATTACCTTGGTGAACTCAACCTCTGAAAGACCACAAATGATAACATTCATAGCTTTAGAATTGTTCTCACTCAGCTTCTTCTCTACAGCACTAGTTAGAGGAGTAGGTGGTATCGAATAACCATCCAAAATAGATTACTAAGTGTCAAACCCCAAGGACATGATATAGGGCTTCATTATTTCACTCCAAAAAGCATAATTAGATCCATTGGATATCAAATCTTGCTTAAAAGAAAAACCTTGAGAACTTGTCATTATACCTAAGATTACCTTCAAATGGTTAAACTTGTATAGAAGGTCCTACTATGATACCAATTATTAGAAGTACAATCACTAAGAGGGGGGTGAATAAGTGAATCAAGATATTTCAAAACTTTAATCTAATTCCTTCAAATCCTTAGTCATACACCATAAGCAATCAAGAAGCAAATAACCCACTCATAATAATGAATATGCAAGATAAGCAAGATAACATAAGATCTATGTGGGAAACCCTCTTGGGTTAGAAAAAAACTCTCAAGCTAATAAATACATGGAATACTTGTCCTATAAGATGATTACTAACATGATACTTTAGTGAAGCACCTGTTGACCATTTTTAGTCTTGCAGGCCAAAAATCAGTCTCCCTATTTCCCTATTATCTTGAGCAGTCTGTCTTTGATGTATTCACCTTACTATAATTATGCCATTTCCCTTTATAATAGGCCTACTCTTATAAAGAGTCAAGTGATCTAAGTATGATAGGTTTTTAGGTTAATCTAAAGGCTTATTTTTCTTCAGCAAATCACCTTGGACAAGCCTTCTTTGGCAAAGGAATGATCAGTTTCAAAGGAATACAAGTCTTTCACAAAGCTCCAAAGGTCAAGTGCCCTTGTGAAGGGTAGGTAGGTTACAAATGGGACCATTCAAGTAAGTTTTGAAGGGTAACTTTGGACCCACGGTGCCCTTATAGAGGGTAGAGAGCACATTTGAAAGAGATCAAGGCTGAAAGCCGAAGGGGAAGTTTCCTTTAGAAAAGTGACAAGGCAAAAGAAAAAGGATTTCTTCAAACTTTTTGTCTGAATAAAATACAAGGAAGAAACCAAAGGTAAATTCCTTCGAACAAAATGTTCAAATGAAATCCTTTAGACTTTTGTCCGAAGGAATTTACCAAGAGAAGGCCAAAGACATGGAAGACACATTTCCTTCGGGCAAAATGTTTGAAGGAATTTGAAAGATGAGGGAACTCAAAGGAACCTAAAAGGTAAGTGCCCTTGTAGAGGGATCTCAGCTATCAAAAAGGGGCATTTTCCATTTTTCCAAAGGGACACCTTCCCTTCGGGAAGGTTTATTCTGTAAAAGCTAAAGGAATTGCTGGAAGATGATGATGGGATCGAGAATGCCAACTTCGACATGGTGAATTAGCCGTTGGAGGTTCAAACATCTGGTGACATCCCCACGAACGTCAAATTAAAGATAGTTAAATAGCCATTGGTTTTCAAATAGTTACAGGCCCATAGACGTCAATTTGGATGGGATGCGTTAGCCATTAAAGAGAAGCAAAATAACAAGTTCTTTCAGATAAGTGGTTGAAAGATTCCTTTTGGGCATTTTGCCCAAAAAAACTCATGAGCGCAAGATCAAAGGAATTGAAAGGCATCAAGCCAAAAGGAAACTCAATGACCCATTGAAAAAGATAGCCCTGAGAGTTGAGTTACCAAGAAAAGATAAGAAGTAGAATAGGAAGAATAGAGCAGTCCAGGTGGCATAGAAAGTGTTGGCATAAGAAGTTATTGCTACAAATGAAATAGTCTCCACCAAGTGGTCATCAAGGGGAGTGTAAGTATTCAATAGATTGGCTCATTTTTATTCATTTACACATTAATGAGTAGACAATTGTGTAACTTTCATAGAGATGTGGCCTTGTCATTCAAAAAATAAAGTGACCCATGCTTTAGCAGGAACATTTAATATAGTTTGAGTAGCAAAGTCAATACCCATAACAATCTACAACATGGTTCTTTCAGACCATTTATGGAAGGATGATAGTAGCATGAGCAGTTTCCTCTTTCCTACGTGTTTAATATAGTATGGGTCACCTATTATTGGAGGGACCAATAGTATTTATCTCAATGCTTTATATTATAACCTTTGTGCTTGAAAGAGACATCTCTCACTTGTGTAAGGCGAAGCTCTACCCATTTTTACCTTTGAATCAAAAGAATGCATTTTACCTCTATCTAACTAGTTATACTTCTAAATATGTCACTGTATCAACTTTGTGTTTAGTCATTTCATCTCGATGCTTTCATAGGTTGACATCAACATATCTAGTATGTCCAAGACCATTTCTATAGGTTAATAGGAAGTGCCCAAGTTGGAGCATAGAGACAGAGGAGCAGTTGTCTGATAGTGTGCTTTTGCAGCACCTATGGTAAGTTATTTTTCTTTATATCTTCATTAAGACCCCTATTAAAGCACCCATATAGTCTAGTCTTTTGCTCAGATGAAGTATATGTTCACCCTTTTGGTCTAAAGTGTTGATATAAGTTGAGTGGATCGAATCATTTTGTGCATCACCATTTTAGATAGGTTCTATTTTGTTATATCCTTCTCCCTTTTCACCCCCCCATTATTAATAATGGTAACTAAAGACCTCAAAGATGCATCAAAGGGATTTATCCCTTATCTAGAGATTCTTTCCTCATTTTTGCCAAGCCCACAGTAAGAGGAAAGTCTCCATTGTGCCATATGGAAGAGAAAAGCTGAGCCTTATTTTCAAGGGTGCAATCCATAGTGTCAAAAGTTTTTGGCATGCCCGGTGGGATCATTTTTTATGCTTAGATAAGTTCTAGGATTGGTGCTAGTCTTGTTACAATAAGAGTGAACAACTAAACCATCATATAACAACTCCATTTTTGAATTCATTGAGCTGCCCTTAAATTTAGCGAAGCAACTAAGGTTTGCAAGCACTCATCCCTATACAAAAAATCAAATTCCTAGACCTGCTATAAAATATACCTACATAATAAGGCCTTGGTTAAACACTATCATCACCATGGCTTTACCTTTTATAGCCTTCTATGGTTAGATCCCTTTCAACCTTCTGCATTACGACCCAATTATAGGGGCAACCCTTAAGAGTGTTCCTCCTTTTAATGGAGAGGGGCCTATTATCGCTATTGAGCATATCAAGAATATTGCCAACCTCTATAACATTCATAATGTCACTGAAGAGAATATAGCCATTAGGTTACTGGCATTGTCTTTTAAGGGCAAAGTTTTGGACTGGTATGGGAATTTGCCTATGAATTCAGTTGGCTCATGGAATGAATTAGGCACACTCTTGACAAACAGATTCAGGGAGAAGAGTGACCATCTCTTTCTTGTTAAGCAATTGACCATTATGAAAAGAGCTCTGCATGAATTTATGTAGGATTTTAATACCAAGTTCTAAAAGACCTAGAATAGAATCCCCATTTTAGTGAGGCCCACCCCAAGCTATGCTTTCCTCTACTACTTAAAGGATTTGAACAATGACATTGCTATCATGATACAATATATGGGAGGACAAGTGTTACCTACTACCTATGAAATAGCCATAGTCATCAAGAATTATCTAGTGCAAGTAGGAAAGATAACCCCTGGACCTCATATGCTTTTTTTTCCTAAATTAGCACCCCCAATTTAGACTGTTGCACCCACTTTAGCTCTTCTACCCGATGTAAAAAATCCAATTACTACCTCACCAGATGACCTCCATGAAGTTAAGAGCTTGTTACAAAGTGTAACCAATGAATTAGTGGCTCTCAAGAGGCAACAAGATCAAAGCTATTAGCCAAACCAGGGATAACATCAATTTAGACAAACAAATAGACCTCCTTTCCAAAATTATAACCAAGGACAAGGTCAGATTACTCAAGCCAAACCATATCAAGGTTATGTGCTCCTTCATCATCCAAAGCTCTTGTTCCCACTCAAAATAATCTGGTACAGGAACAACCTAATTACCCTCCCCTAGGGTATGGTCAAGAACAAGTTGCATATACTAATGAGTTGCTAAATCAATATGTGAACATACAAGATAATCAAACAACCCAATTCCCAAGTTTTGAGGCATCAATACAACATAGGATGGATAATAGGTAGGCTCAGTTTGACTCCACTCTCATGAATCACCTAGAAGGAGAATTCTATCCAGTTAATTATGTGGGGAGTCTAAATAACTAGGGTGATTATGTTGTAACCAATACTAGGTCCAAAAAGAGAGCTATGGAAGAAGCACAGGCAACTACTCAAGCATCTGCATCATCTTTTTCATCACAAGTGAACCAAAAGTTTCCAAATTATAGGCCGTTGGTTACATCCTCAACTACTCGACTTGCACCTCAGGTTGTAAATACCCCCAAAGAAAATCCAAAAGGGGGAAACCCTCAGATCAATGTGGTGGACTAGATGAAGAAGCTACACATGAATATCTCATTGTGGCATTCCTTAGAAATGTTGAGACAAAAGGATATACTCTAGAAGGAATTACATAGGTTGAATGAACAAGTTGTCCCAATAAAGGTCGATAATGTGTTGATTATGAATGGGCACCTTTCCATATCAGGCCAAGCAAAGAAGTATGAAAAGGTTCCTTCTTTCTATCTATCCTTAGTCATTGGATATTTCTTGGTTCACAATTGCATTATTGATAGTGGAATGGGCACCTCAGTAATGCCCAAATGCATAGCAGATAAGCTGGGACTCAAATATGAGAAAATGACCAAGGGAGTCATGTAGTTAGATGGCTCACTAGCTAAAACATTAAGAGTGGTAAGAGGCTTGAATCTAATGCTTCACACTTGTCCAACCTTCTCCATTCCTCATGACATGGTAGTGGTAGACATTCCTCCCTACTTTGCTCTCTGCTTATCCAAGGATTTAACATCTAAAATAGGTGGGTACCTAGCAACAAACTGGTCTTACATGGTTTTTAGAACCAAATATGGAACTAAAGTGAAGATTGAGTTAGAGCCCATCCACAAAGATCATCTAGATCCATACTCACTCAAGGTGGCAAATGTTAGCTACACCATCATTGATGAGGAAGAATTCCAAATGGACCGATCTCCACCCTCTTCCCTTGAAAGAGTTGCTGACCTGCTCTTAGATGAATGGAGAAGTGATAATTTTGAACATGACCCATAAAAATTCATCGAAGAGGCAGGTCTTGGAATTTATTGCATGAATGAAGAAGCTACTTTTGTGCCAAATTTGATGAAGGCAAACTAAGAGAGCTCAAATTTATGGCAACTCTTCTTTGATGGCTCAAGAAGCAAATTGGGAGCTGGTAGTAGAGTAATGTTAATTCTGCCCTCAAAGGAGAAATACTTCTCTTTAAGGTTCCAATTATCTTGTACTTTTAATGTTTTAGAATATGAGTCTCTCATTCATGGTTTAAAATAGGCAAGGAAAAGAAGGATAAAAGAATCACAGGTTTTTGGAGACAGTAAGTTAATTGTAAACCAAGTAAGAGGGTGAAACTTGACCAAAAATTCCTTACTTAAGTCTTACAAGCACAACGTGTGGGACCTAATGGAAAGTTTTTTGGCTTTCAACATTATTTCCATTCCAAGAGAATAAAATAAGTACACAGACAGACTAGCAGAAGTCGGTACTTAGTTTGACATCCCCAAAGAAATAGGTCAAGACAGTAGTCTACACCATTTAAAAGTGGTAATTAGACCCTCCATGCTTGATAACATCACCAATTGGTAGGTGTTTGATAGTGATCAGTAGATATCACTCTTTTTGAAAGAGGAGGTTGAGTTTGCCTTTAGAAACCAATCTAAGCTGCAGTAGCAGTATGATGTCCAGATTGTTTAGCTAAAGAACAACAAACTTCTCAAAGGTTTTGTCACTCTCAAAAGCATCTTCAATGAGGATGACAACTAAAAAATGATAAAGCAAGCATCACAACTAAGAAATAAAATTAAAAAATAGTAAAAATACTCAAGGACATGCTGCTTAAACTTGGGAAGGTATGTACAAATGATGAAAGACATTCCTTCATTTTGTTATGCCAAGAGTTCACCGCTATTTTTTGCTTTGGAGTATAGCGACCTAAAGGGTTTTGACTCAATCTTGGCCTAACACACCATTAATATTGAGGAAGGTGCCAAACCCATCAAAGAAAAACAAAGGCCTATCAATCTGAAGATTTAGCCTCTCATGCGAAAGGAACTCACCAAGCTGATGAAGCCCAAGATCATTTTTCCTATCAAACGCTCTTCTTGGCTGGCCAATCTTGTTCCTATTAGGAAGAAGAATGGGGAGATCAGACTATGCATTGATTTTAGAGACCTCAATAGAGTCTCATTAAAAGATCACTATCCCCTCCCATGTATGGAATAGATCCTCCAAATGGTGATAGGTAGTGAATGTTTCTCCCTCCTGGATGGGTATTTAGGGTACAATCGAATTCTAGTGTAAGACTGTGATCAATATAAGATAGCCTTCACTACTAAGTGGGGAAATTTTGCCTTTAAGAAGATGCCATTCAGACTGTTAATTGCTGGAGCTACCTTTTAGTGAGCCATGGACAAGGCTTTCTAGGGCCTGATATCTAATATTGTATTGGTCTACCTTGACAACATGATAGTTTTCTCTAAGGATGCAGACCAACATCTGAAACACTTGAGGCAAATATTTTAGAGGTGTAGAGAGTTTGGTATCTCTCTTAACCCAAGGAAATATGTGTTCACTATCCATGAAGGTAAACTCCTTGGTTATATTGTTTTAAAAGGGGACTTAACCATTGATCTAGAAAGAGTACGTGCCATCCTAGCATTGTCCTTACCTAAGCACAAGAAGGGTCTGCAAAGCTTCTTTGGTAGAATAAATTTTATTTGGAGATTTATCTCTAATTTTTCCAAGATAGTCAAGCCACTAACTTCCATGCTAAAGAAGGATGAAAAGTTTGCATGGATAACACAAAGGAAGGATAGTTTTGAAGGGATTAAGCAAGATATTACCCAGGATCCCACCTTTATCAGTCCTAACTTCTCCAAGGATTTCAACCTTTACACCTTCAAAAATGAAGAGGTAATCTCTGTCATGCTCACTCAAGCAAATGATGAAAACCTTGAACAACCTCTTGCATTCTTTAGCCAAAGTCTAGAAGGTTTTAAAATTAGGTACACGTATGTTGAAAAATAAGCACTTATAGTTATAAGAAGCCTAAAGAAATTTAGACATATGTTGTCAAAAAACAAGGTTCATATCATGGTACCACATCCTAGTGTCAAGGATTTCTTGATCATCCATGATTTAAATGAGAAGAGGGCAGGGTAGATCACCAAGGTAATGGAATATGACATGGATATCAAAACCACCAAGATGGTAAGGGGAAGAGGGCTATGTGAACACCTCACTACTAACCTTAAACAATAGAAAGAGGGAATTTTGTTTCTCCATGATGAAGCTGTAGTATAGGAACCTACAATCATAATAGTGAGTGTCCACAGGGCCTTGATAGGACTAAGAGGAGGTATTTCAGGCTCCAATCACTTCTTTATGTCCTGGTTGATGGAGTGATATTAAGAAAGGATTTTTTAGGGGTACTCTTGAGATGCATAGACTTAAATCATGTCAATAGGGTACTATCCAAATTTCATGATGGGCCAATTGGTGGTCACTTTGCTCCTAAGCCTACAACTATAAGAATTATGAGGGCCGATTACTTTTAACCCATTTTATTTAGAGATACACATGCCTAGGTAAAAAAGTGCCATAAAAGTGCTCTCTTTGATAGAAAACAATGGCTGGATGCAATGTCTCTACAACCTATTCAAGTAGAATAACTGTTCATGCAATGGGGCCTAGATTTCATAGGAATGATCAACCCTCCTTCTAGTGCTAACCACAAGTGGGTCTTAACTGCCATAGATTACTTCAAGAGATGGGTAGAAGTTATTTCTTTGAAGGAAACCAATGAAATTGTAGTCCTAGACTTTTATGAAGGCCTGGTGACAAGGTTTAGAGTCCCAACTACCATCATCTCAGATAATGCATTAGCTTTCTTGGGAACCAAAACTAGTGAGTGGGTGTTAGAATATGACATCTACCTTAGCACTTCTTCCAATTACTATCCATAATAAAATGGGCTAGCTGAGTCCACCAATAAGAATTTGATCAGGATCATTAGAATGACAATGGAGGATAATCAAAGAACTTGGCATGCCAAGCTTAAAATAGCCCTATGGGCAAATAGGGTCACTCCAAAAATTAGTAGTTGGTAATTCACCATACACACTTATGTATGGAAGGGAAGCTAAACTTCCTATTTCACTGGAATTTCCATCCTTGGACCTTGACCACCAGCTGCAATTGGAAGAATGTGACAACATGGAGGTCAGACTTTTTGAATTAATGGAGCTTCAGGAGGCAAGAAACCAAGCCATGGTTTTGCATGACCAGCTGCCAATAAAAAATGAAGAAGCATTTTGATAATAAATCCTCATTGAAAGGATTATTAGAAGGTGACATTATCATAAAATGGGATGAGGATTGAGCTAAACCTAGAAAACACATGAATTTTGATGCCTTATGGAGTGGTCAATATGTCATCACTCAGTAAAATCAACATAATGCATTCCAACTCTCTAGGTTAGATGGTGGAGAACTACATATCTTAGTTAATGGGATATATCTTAAGCATTGTCATTGAGCCTTCTCTTGTTATGTATATATTTTCCCTATTTTTCCTAAGCACTTTTGTGCATGTTTATAGTGTTGTCCCCAAAAAATGCCACTCATTTTTGGGACAACCTATGGACTATTTTGGCCTTGCACAAACCAAAATTTCTCTCTTCCCTTCTCAAAATTTGTTTTGAGCTTTCAAATTCCTCATTTTTAAGCTTTTTTTGTAAAAGGATTCATAGGTTCAACAGGTTAAAAAGCTTTTGCAGGTGATTTTAGTAAAAAAAAACAAGTTTATAACACTTAGTCATTTTTAGGATTGGTTCAGTGCCTCGGTTCAATCAAAAGAGTTCAATCAGCAAATGATAAATGACAAAGGCTTGAACCATTGAAATTTGAACCACTTTGGTTCAAAGGTTCAATGGGTTCAAAGACCAAGTTGGTTCAATGTGCTTGGTGCAAAAGATCAAAAGGACTTAGCCAAATAACGAAAGATGAGCCTATTGAACCATTAAACCGTTGAACCAAAGTTGGTTCAATCGGCAAGTTCAAGGGGTTGCCCCAAAGCGAAAAATTCAAGTGCCCGTGTGAAGGGTAGGCAGCATTGGTTCGAAGGTCAAAGAAAAGATAGAATTCCTTTAGATTTTTTCAAAGGCCCAAAAGGAACAATTCTTTCAAACTTTTTGTTCGATGGAAATGGCTAACTCTAAGAGGCCGAAAGAATACTTTCTGGAAGATTTTCTTAGAAAAATGTTAAGGCAAAATTTTTTCAGACTTTTTGTCTGAAGGAATTCACCTGGAGAAAAAGTTTGAAGAAATAGGAAAGAATGAATGGCCAAGTAACAAGAAACTTTCTTTCAGACATTTTGTTCGAAGGAATTCTTTTGGGGTTTTTGCCCGACGGAAAAAGCCCGTCGAAGAAGTAAGAACCCACCGGGGAAGTTAAAACCTAAAGGATAAGCACCCTCTCGGGGGGCACTTGGCGATAGAGAAAGGACCATTTTAAAATCCTGAACAAAGATGCAGAAAGGAACTTTCACAGACTTAGACAAAAAGGGGCTTCCACGGATGAATCAAATGAACCATTGAGCCGTTGAACCAAAAGGTTTAACGGGTTCAAGGTTCAAAGGTTTAACCAAAGCTTAGAAAGATAAAGGAAACAGTGTTTGAGTGAAATGTAGAATAAACCAATGAACCGATTGAACTTTAAACTAAAAGAGTTCAAAGTTTAATGGTTCAACATGGTTTAAAAGTTTAAAGGTGGCCTCAGTCAAAGAAAAAGCGGCACACAAGTGGTTCAACGGATGGTTCAACCAAGGGGCAAAGAAGCGATTGAACCAGGAAGCAATAGAATAAAAGAGACAGAATGAACCAATGAACTAATGAAATTTTAGTGGTTCAACAAGTTTGAAGTTCAACTTGAATCAAAAAATTGACTGAAAAGAGAGCCCAAAGACTCAAAGAGAGAAGATTAATGCAAAGGACCAGAAATGTCTTTGAAAGAGTTATTTTTGGTAGGTGGAACAATGGATTGAGTAGACTTTTGAGTGCACCAAACCAAGGATGCAGCCTATTTTCTTCCATGAAGTAAAGACAAATATGCAAAGGACCAGATGGTCCATATTAAGGAGGAGACATATCAGATGAAGGGACACGCCATAGTTATGGTAGCACACTGTTCTCAGCATAGTCTCTCTAGACAAAATTAGAGATGCATTAAAGACATTGACTATAGCATGGGCCATCCTATGGAAAAGGGTGCCAGTCCTTGCGTAGTGGCTATAAGTTTGTTAATTCTCTCATTTGTAAGGGAGGCTTTCATTTTTACAAGAGCAAAACTTTTCCCATTTTGAAAGAAGAAGACTGAGACTTTGAGCTCAGGTTGTAATTTCATTTTCATTTTTATCTAAATGAGAAAACAAGTTTTTTACAAACTTTGTGCTGTTCTAGCTTGTATCATTTTAGAAGATCATTCTTACGTCTGTCTTCTGAAGGTGTTCTTATTCATTTAATTTGGTAAGCAGAATTAGTGAAAGTAATAGGGAAGTGTCTTGGAACCAATTGTGGGAAGACTTTGTGCTTTCACAATTGCTTTCAGTCTATGTTTTTCTTTTCTTTTTGTGTTGAGGATTTTGGGGTGACTTTGTGTCCCCATTATCCTTTGTGATATACTCTTTGGGTAGTTGAGGTGGAAACTTTGTGTTCTGCTTCATCCTGCTATTACTATGCCCTTTGGTTATTGGTTACTTTACTATCTGAAAGAAACTCCTACTGTTTCCTGTAAGAACACTTCTGAAAGAAGAGATTTGCTTTTAGTATTTACACCAAGATTTTCTCTTTTGTCTGTGTGCATCATCTCTGAAAGAAGAGAGATGGATGGTTTAATTTGCCCCCATGTGTTATTTTTTGCTTATTTATTTTGTATATATCTCCTACGTATCTATAGGGAACCTCCCCTTGATGAGAGGAGAGATTTGTCCCCATTGGATGTGGTAAACCTACAACTTTGGACAACCCATCTCCCTATGTTGTGGTGATAAGAACTATTTTGGTTGCCAGTTAGCTGGCCGACAAAATATTCACCCAACAATTTTTGGTGACTCCACTGGGGAAGAACATGTAGTTTGCAGTCTCAAACTTCAAGCTGAAGCAGATCCTACTCTTTTTTTTTTTTTGTTCTACAATTTGGAAACTCCACGTTATACCAGAGGCCAAAAATCCCAAGGTATTGTTAACCCTTTTTTTGAGTTGATACAACAGAGTAATTTTGAGTTATTTCCTCCACAACCTCACCTTGGATGAACTAAGAGTCTTCCTCCTAGCCGTACCAGGCCACCAACACAAGGCAGAGTTTTTTTTCTGCTACTGGCTGAGGTTTTCCTATCCATGCTCCACCTAGATTAGTGTTCCCACTTTTGCATAATCAAATCATGGCTCAAGGCCTCTGGGGTAATTCTTTCAGTCCCCTAAATTTGACTCCACCTCTACATGAGCTTCCACGTAGTTCAAAGAAGAATTTTCCCAAATTCTTTGGTGATGGGAAGGTTCATCTTGATGAACACATTACAACTTTTAGCATATCTTGCAGTGTAATAGGAGTGGAATTTAAAGACATAGTGGTCAGGCTATTCGTGGAGACACTATAAGGCACTGTTGCAGACTAGTTCTACCACCTGTAGGCTAGATCAATGACTGATTGGGACACTCTAAAAGACAAATTTGAAGCTAGGTTCAAGCCTACAGAAGATGCACATGCCTTGCTAGCCCAACTCACTCAGATGAAGAAAGAGCCTCATGAGCCTATGAGGGATTTTATTGCTAGGTTCGACAAGCTGAGGCACAAGATTCCCATGGTCACCCAGCCGACACCTCAGAACCTCAAATGCTTCTTCCTCAACTCACAACTGCCTGAAGTGAGTTTCTTGTTGAGACAGGCCAGACACATAGACCTTGCTATTGCTCAGGACTTGGCTACTAAGGTATAAAATGACATTATCTTAGCAAAAAAGATAAGGAGAGACCCTAATAAAGGTAAATCCTCTTTATATTTTGAGTATTCACCTACAGTCACCACTGACCCTATGGTACAAAATCTAGAAAATAAAATGCTAGCTCTTAGAAAGCAAATGGTGCAAAGGATGTCATATGCTCCTGTATACAGAGATATGCCCAGGAGGACATTTTAGAATCAAGCATACCAAGGCAATGCTGCCAAGAATTAGGGACAGTAAAATCACCTTCTTCTTCCATAAAGGAACCTCGCCCTTGAAGTGCCTCCAAGTAACTCGGTAGTTGGATATCTTGAAGCTGAAGCGGATTTCTCATTCTAGCCTGAGTTAAATCCTAAAGATGATGCTAATCTCTTCACTAAGGAAGAAGAAGAATTAGCTAGTGACTCCCATATTGGTTTCCTAAACTATCAAGATGAACCTAGGAGTGAAGGCAATGTAACTGAGGGGTCATATGTTGTATTCACCCAGTCTAAGAATCAATCAACTCAACAAGCTGATAAAAAGAAAGTAGAGGAATGACCTCAACCAGTAGTTTTAATTGCTAAGTGGGGATCCACTCTTCCTTTCCAACCAAAGGACCTGGTGATTTCAAAAAAGGTAAGTACCCCAAATGCCCCTATACCTTCTACTTCAATTTCGCAATCCAGTCCTCCCCCTTTCAAAAATCAAAAGGATGAACTCCCATCCTCTATTCCTAGCTCATTCCAGACATTTGATATCATTGACCATATAAAGAGAACCAAAATTCAAATGTTTGGATTTGAATTTCTATAGTCCCATTCTGAGCAATTAGATAGACTGGTTCAATGTGTTAAAAACTAGAACATCCCTATTGAATGAGCAATTCCCAAAGTGACACATCATGCTACCAAGAATGCACCCACCAGAAACAACCTTGCCACTACTCCCCCTACTGCTCCTAGTAAGACTAAACCTTTTTATGTCTCATTGCTTATAAATGGACATCAGTTGAATAATTGCATCATTGATTCTGGAGATTCAGTCAATGTCATGCCTGCTAAAGTGGCTGAATCCCTTGATCTCACATTAACCAAAACTTTTGGTAGATGATTTTCCTTGGAGAACAAGCAAATGCCTTTGATGGGATAAATTAAAGATGCCCAATTTGCATTTGCTATCTTTCCAGACAAAAGAATCAAGATGACTATCTTAGTAGCAGACATCCCAACATCATATGGCATCCTTCTCGGGAAAAATTTCTGCAGGAATGTTGGTAGTGAATTGAGCATGGATTTATTAGAGGCGAGGATTCCAGTCAAGGGTTTTATGAAGAGGCTACTCCTTTAAAAAGAAGTGAAATATGTGGTTACCCAAACCTCAACACCTGAAGCTCAAATTATGTTTGAGTCTTCAAGCATGGGTAACTACTTTATATATATGAATGGAGTTCATGAGACATCTGATGAAGCTCCTACAGTTGATAGCTTGAAAATGCATTCAACTAGAACAACAAAGGAATTAGTTGAGCACAAGGCAAGGGTGGAAGTATCTCCTCCCTCAGATGAAAAAGAATCTAAAAGGAAATCAGTATCAAATGAGGTATGGATTCTTGAATTTGATGGTAGTTACTCTTCCACTGGTTCAAGAGCTAGAGTTATGTTAATATATCCTCAAAGAGATATTTTACCCTCATCTTATAAATTGTAATTTAGCAACACAAATAACATAGCTGAATATGAGTCCCTGTTGCTTAGATTGAGAGCCACTCAAGACAAAGGCATCAAGCTCCTTCATGCTAAAGGAGATGCCAAACTAGTGGTTTGTCAGGTAAAAAACCTATACTAGACCAAGAATGAAAGATTGCATCATTATCGCAATCTAGTCTGGGACCAACTTGAAGACTTTGATGCTTTCAGCATCTCTACAGTTCCCAGAGAATTCAATGATCAGGTGGATGCATTGGATGTTTCAGCTACTCTCTTGGTCCCCCACCTAGATTTCAATGGAGACAAGACACGATTGAGTTGGTCTTTCAGCCAAGTGTACTTGATAATGTAAGTCATTGGCAGGTATTTAACAATGACAACCAAATCATTGCCTTCTTAGAGCAAAAAGATAGCTTTGAACGACTGCATTTTTTAAGGCAGTGAACCTCAAGAATGTGAAATAGCTCTTGATTCAAATGTAGACACAGGTAAGGAGTTCTTGCAACTCAAAGGAAATAAGATTACCAAAGGCTTGGTTTCCCTTGAGAAGCTATTTGATAAGCATGACAGATTCATCAGATAACAGCTAATGGATTCAAGCTCATCTCAAGAGTTTGATCAAGTAAATCTAAGAACCAAGGAAGACCCCAAGATGGTGAACATTGAGAAATGTTGTACTCTTGAGGAGCATTTCAAGTTCACCTCTTTGCTCAATGAATACATAGATGTCCTAGTGTACTCCTATGCTGACCTGAAATCACTCCAACCTGACAAAATTTGACACAACATCCCTCTCAAGGCTGATTCAACACCTTACAGGCAAAAGTCTAGGCATTATAATCCAAAAATATCAGGTACTATTATATCTGAGATACAAAAAATGCTAAATGCCAAGATAATCTTCCCAATCCATCATTCTACATGGATTGCCAATATAATGCATATAAGGAAGAAGAATGGTGAAATTTGCCTTTGTGTGGACTTTAGGAATTTGAATCAGGCATCCTTGAAGGATAATTATCCTTTGCCAATCATGGATCAAGTGATGTAGATAATGATGGGCTTAGAGATGTTATCAATGCTAGATGGCTTCTCAGGATATAATCAGGTCGATGTTGGTGAAGCAGACCAGCATAAGACTGCTTTCACCACACCTTGGGGCACGTTTGCATATAAAAGGATGCCTTTTGTCTTGATAAATGCTGGTGCCACCTTCCAAAGAGCAATGGACCTTATCTTCAAGGATGATATGGGTAAGTTCATTGTAGTTTATCTTGATGACTTGACTGTCTTCTTTAAGCATTGCCCAAATCATGTGAGCCATTTACAAAAAGTGCTGGAATGCTGCTGCCAAAATGGCATTTCCTTAAATCCCAAGAAGTCAAGTTTCATATTAATAGCAGAGAAACTTTGTAGACACATTATGTCTAAAGGAGTCATAAATATTGACTCAGATAGAGTCAAGTCTATCCAAAAACTTTTCTTGCCCACAATCAAGATTGCTGTTCACTCTTTCTTTGGAAAGGTGGATTTCTTACGGAGATTCATCCCTAAATTTGCCAAGAAGACCAGGCACATTATAAACATGATGAAGGGAAAGACCACCTTTAGCTAGACTAAAGAAGGCAAGTCGGCTTTTAAGGATATCAAGACTACCATTGCCCATGCTTCAATTCTGGCTTGTCCAGACTATAGCGAAGAGTTCACCATTTACAACTATGCTTCAAAACAGATGCTTTCATCAATTCTGGTTCAACATAATAAAGAAGGTATGGAATCTCCCATTTCCTTCATGAGCTATCCTCTCAAAGCTCATGAGCTAAAGTAATCAAATATAGAGAAGCACGCTTACATAGTGATGAAGGCTGTGAAACATTTTTGTTTCTACATCCTCAATTCTTGAGTTACTGCCTTGGTCCCTGACACCACAATGAAATCTATACTAACTCAACAAGAGTTTGGAATGAAAAAAAGCAATTGGGTTGCAAATATCTAGGAGTTTGATTTGATCATCAAGCCAACAAATCTGGTACGCAGAAAGGGGCTATGCCAAGTAATTGCTGATAACAAGCCAACATGAACAGAGCATGAAGAACCAGAAGTGGGTGACACACTAACAGTCCTCTTTGTCTCCACCACAAATGAGTGGTATTCAGGTATTGCTCATTTTTTTACTTATGGTGAATGTCCTGCTCACCTATCTTATAAAGAAAAGAGAGCCATCAAGCTAAAAGTTGCTAATTTTGTCCTCTGGGACAACAACCTGTACAAGAGGAGCCTTGATGAAACATTCCTTCACTGTGTGGACAAAGAGAAACAAAGCCAACTTCTGAAGTCCTTCCAAAATTTGGCCTATGGAGGACATTTTTTTGCCCCTGTGACTGCCCATAAGATCTTATGAGCCAGGTATTATTAGCCAACTCTCTTTCAAGATGCATACAAGTGGGTCAGGGGATGTGAACTGTGCTAGTAGTTTGTTGGAAGGCCCAACTTAGCCGCCCTACCCCTCAAACTAGTGATCATAGAGGAGCCATTCTAGCAATGGGGAATTGATTTTATTAGAGCTGTAAACCCATAATCAAGTGCTGGACATGACTATGTCCTCACGGCAACAGACTACTTCACCAAATGGGTGGAAGCAGTTCCAACCAAACATGCTACTTCAGAAGTAGTATGCAATTTCTTCAAAGAGAACATCATGTCTAGGTTTGGGGTCCCAGTCAAAATTGTCACTAATAATGCAACTTGTTTCACTTCTAAGGAGATTACTCAATTCTACTTCTACTATGGAATTACACTCTCCCACTCCTCTGATTAATTTTCACAAGGGAATGGACAGGCTGAGTCAAGCAATAAAAATTTGGTGACTATCATCAAGAAGCTGGTGGATGACAACCAAAGGACTTAGCATAAGGCATTAGTTGATGCTCTATGAGTAGACATAATTACACCAAAGAGAGCAATTGGTATGTCTCCCTTCCAACTTTTATATGGTGTCAATGTTGAGATACCAATCATGTTAGAATTGCCAGCATTGAAATTGGCTAAGGTGATTGAAGATCAAATGTATGAGAGCTCACTTGAGAAGAGGATCATGTGCCTTGCTAAGCTGCATGAGTAGAGAAATATAGTGGTGGACTGAATTGCTGCCCATCAAAGTCTGGTGAAGAAGCTCTTCGACCAGAAGGTAAAGAATCATGATTTTTAGATTGGAGATCAAGTCCTGCTATGGGACAAGATAAGAGAACCAAAGGGGATGCATGGAAAGTTTGATTCCCTATGGAGGGGCCCTTTTACTATTCATTAGCTCAATGGTAAAAATAGTTTCTTATTGAAGTATCAAGATGGCACTCTCTTTTCTCTGCCTCACAATGGGCAACATTTGAAGCACTTCAACTCTTGAAGTATCAGATGAGTTCTCCTGTACATATATATATATATATATATATATATATATATATATATATATATATATATTTGTATAGTCTTTTGTTCTATTTTGTTCATTTCATTTTCATTTTTGGAGCCTTTCTTCTTGGGTAGTGTGACTTCATAGCCCAATGGCACACTTCAAGGCACTAGAGATTTTGGTTTCTACTCCCCTCAGCTGTGTTTCATGTTTCCAACTAAAGGTAGTTCCCCAATTGGAGCCAGCTGTTGTCCTCAAAAAATGCCACCCATTTTTGGGACAACCTATGGACTATTTTGGCCTTGCACAGACCAAAATTTCTCTCTTCCCTTCTCAAAATTTATTCTAAGCTTTCAAATTCCTCATTTTTAAGCTTTTTCCATAAAAGGCTTCACAGGTTCAACAGGTTAAAAAGCTTCTGCAGGTGAGTTCAGTCAAAAAGAACAAATTTCTAACACTTAGTCATTTTCAAGATTGGTTCAATGCCTCGGTTCAATCAAAAGAGTTCAATCAGCAAATGATAAAGGACAAAAGCTTGAACCATTGAACTTTGAACCACTTTGGTTCAAAGGTTCAATGGGTTCAACGACCAAGTTGGTTGAATGCACTTGGTGCAAAAGATCAAAAGGACTTAGTCAAATAATGAAGGATGAACCTATTGAACCATTAAACTATTGAACCAAAGTTGGTTCAATTGGTAGGTTCAAGGGGCTGCCCCAAAGCGAAAAAGGCAAGTGCCCATGTGGAGGGCAGGTAGCATTGGTTCAAAGGTCAAAGAAAAGATAAAATTCCTTTAGATTTGTTCAAAGGCCCAAAAGGAACAATTCTTTCAGACTTTTTGTTCGATGGAAATGGCTAAGTCCAAGAGGCCGAAAGAATACTTTCAAGAAGATTTTCTCAAAAAAATGTTAAGGCAAAATTTCTTTGGACTTTTTGTTCGAAGGAATTCACCTAGAGAAAAAGTTTGAAGAAACAGGAAAGAATGAATGGCTAAGTAACAAGAAACTTTCCTTCAAACATTTTGTCTGAAGGAATTTTTTCAATCTTTTTGCCTGACGAAAAAAGCTCACCAAAGAAGTAATATGCTGTTGGGGAAGTTGAAGCTCAAAGGACAAGTACCCTTGTGAGGGGCACTTGGCAACAGAGAAAGGACCATTTTAAAATCCCAAATAAAGATGCAAAAAGGAACTTTCACAGACTTAGAGAAAAAAGGGCTTCAACAAATGAATTGAATGAACCAAATGAATCGTTGAGCTATTGAACCAAAAGGTTCAATGGGTTCAAGGTTCAAAGGTTCAACTAGAGCTTAGAAAGATAAAGGAAGCAGTGTTTGAGCAAAACGCAAAATAAACCAATGAACCGATTGAACTTTGAACTGAAAGAGTTCAAAGTTCAATGGTTTAACATGGTTCAAAAGTTTAAAGGCAGCCTCAGTCAAAGAAAAAGTGACACACAAGTGGTTCAATGGATGGTTCAACCAAGGGGCAAAGAAGTGATTGAACCAAGAAGCAATAGAACAAAAGAGATAGAATGAACTAATGAACTGATGAACTTTTAGTGGTTCAACGGGTTCAAGGTTCAACTTGAATCAAGTGATCAACTGAAAAGAGAGCCCAAAGACTCAAAGAGAGAAGATCGATGTAAAGGACTAGAAATGTCTTCGAAAGAGTTATTTTCAGTAGGTGGAACAGTGGATCGAGTAGACTTCTGAGCTTACCAAACCAAGGACGTGGCCTATTTTCTTCCATGAAGTAAAGACAAATATGCAAAGGACCAGATGGTCCATATTAAGGAGGAGACATATCAGATGAAGGGACACGCCATAGTTATGGCAGTGCACTATTCTCAGCATGGTTTCTCCAGACAAAACTAGAGATGCATTGAAGACATTGACTACAGCATGGGCCATCCCATGGAAAAGGGTGCCAATCCTTGTGTAGTGGTTATAAGATTGTTAATTATTTCATTTGTAAGGAAGACTTTCATTTTTACAAGAGGGAAACTCTGCCCATTTTAAAAGAAGAAGACTGAGACTTTGAGCTCAAGTTGTAATTTCATTTTTATTTTTATCTGAATGAGAAAGCAGGTTTTTAACAGACTTTGTGATGTTCTGGCTTGTATCATTTTAGAAGATCATTCTTATGTCTGTCTTCTGAAGGTGTTCTTATTCATTTAATTTGGTAAGTAGAATTAGTGAAGGTAATAGGGAAGTGTCCAGAAACCAATTGTGGGAAGACTTTGTGCTTTTATAATTGATTTTAGTCTGTGTTTTTCTTTTATTTTTGTGTTGAGGATTCTGGGGTGACTTTGTGCCCCCATTATCCTTTTTGATATACTCTTTGGGCAGTTGAGGTGGAAATTTTGCATTCTACTTCATCCTATTGTTACTATGCCCTTTGGTTACTGGTTACTTTACTATCTAAAAGAAACTCCTATTATTTCCTATAAGAACACTTCTGAAAGAAAAGAATTGCCTTCAGTGTTTACACCAAGATTTTCTCCTATGTCTATGTGCATCATCTCTAAAAGAAGAGAGATGGATGGTTTATTCTACCCCCATGTGTTGTTAAGGGTGTGGAGCTAAAAGCTTCAACTATTTGCAGACACAAGAAGAGGATGCTGAAGAACCAGAGCCACCGGCGTCGGCAGTATGACTGACATCAATCAGATGTAGTGGAGAAGGAGACCAGCGACGGTAGATAGTCGGCCGACGTCGGCAGCACTAGACAAGCAGGGACCGACGTCGGTCGCCTGTGTATTTCCAGAACTGCTGTTGACAAACAGTCAGTTAAGTGAAGTGAGTGTTTGCATGTTAAATGACTAATTATAGTCACGAGCTGCGTGTCTAATTATTGTAACTAGAGTTCTATTTTTGTAAGCATGGGATCCTATTTAAAGACCCATAAGGCATGTATTGTAATAATAATCAAGAAGGCAAGTAAAAGCATTGAAGCAAAGCAAGCTCAAGGAGATCTACAGGTGTAAGGTCAAGGAGATCAGCTGAAGCATTCAAGGAGGGATAATAACTCAGGCTTTAGAGTTGTTGTGTTGAGCAAGAGAGAGAGGCAAGAAGGTCTTGAGGTGTGGCAAGCCTTTGAGGTGGAGGAAGAAGTGGCATCTTCCTTATTGTATTTTCTTCTAGTAATATTTAATACAAGAGTGTGTATTGTCTATCAAATTCTTTGCTGTCTCAAGTTTCTAGCTACTTTATCATCCTGGTATAATTCCGTGTTTAATTGCTAATACGAGAAGTAATCATATGTGCTCTAATTAGTAGAGCTAGATCCCCTGACAAGTGGTATCAGAGCTACGGTTTGCAGGAAGCAGGGTATTGTTTTTTGATTACAGGTCATTCATAGGATTCTCTGATTGAGTGGGAGTTCAGCAATGGCAGAAAAAAGTAGGCTACGAATGGAGAAGTTTAATGGCAAGAATTATCAACATTGGAGGATGCAGATTGAGGACTATCTGTATCAAAAAGATTTGTACTTATCGTTGGGTGGGCTTTCATGCAAGCCCACAGATATGAAGGATGAAGAATGGAGTGTTCTTGATCGGAAGGCTCTCGGTTCCATAAGGTTGAGCCTTGCATCATCTGTGATTTCCAGCTTATCACAGTGCAAGACAACGGAAGAGTTGATAAAGTCCTTGGCAAATTTATACGAAAAGCCCTCGGCTTCTAATAAGGTATATCTTATGAAGCAGCTATTTACTTTGCAAATGTAGGAAGGTGGATCGGTACATACTCATCTCAGTGATTTCCATGGTTTGGTAAACCAACTAGCTTCAGTCAATATTGTTTTTGATGATGAGGTAAAGGCTCTCTTGATTTTATGTTCTTTGCCTGAAAGTTGGGACGGTTTGGTTATGGCAGTAAGTAACTCTGCATCTGCTTCTAAAATCTTAAAAGTTGATGATGTTGTGAGTGTGATCTTGAATGAAGAAATATGCAGGAGAAGCACAGGTGAATCATCAAGTAATGCTCTAAGTGCAGAAAGTAGGGGAAGGCAAAGGGAGAAGATTGAGCAAGGGAAATCAAGGTCGAGAAGGAGATTCGAGTCCAAAGGTATTACCTGCTGGTTTTGTGGAAATAAAGGACATACAAAGGAGTGTTGGTTGAGAGATAAAGAGAATCAACATGCAGGTACTGAAGAAGCAAAGGATGCAAATATTGTGATGCAGGACGCTCTCATACTTTCTTCAGATAGTCAGGTAGGATCATGGATTTTAGATTCTGGTTCATCTTTTCATGCATCCCCAAATAGAGATTTGTTCTATGAGTATGAATAGAGAG
Organism: Torreya grandis; assembly: GCA_037957365.1. Lineage (NCBI taxonomy): Eukaryota > Viridiplantae > Streptophyta > Pinopsida > Cupressales > Taxaceae > Torreya > Torreya grandis. Next base: position 1,532,671 of record JARHVA010001695.1, on the reverse strand, counting down.
ACTTTGGAGTGCTCTATTTAGGGGATGGTACGCCTTGTCAGATAGTTGGCAAAGGGAAAGTGCAGCTGAGATTGTAGAGTGACAACACATGGGTGTTGAAGGAGGTCATGCATGTTCCAATTCTGAAGCAGAGTTTAATTTCTGTAGGAAGGTTGGGAGATGAGGGATGCACAATAACCCTCACAGCGGACTCTTGGAAGGTTACCAAGGGAGCACTTGTTCTAGCAAGAGGTAAGAAAGTAGGTACTCTTTATCTACCTACTTGTATTACTGATTCTACTTCTGGTGTAGATTCGAAGATGTGGCCTAATAGGCTTGGTCACATGAATAGGAAGGGAATGGAAGTTCTTGATTCAAAAGGTATGTGTTCAAATTCGGAAAGCATAGATAGAATTCATTGCAAAAAGAAGAAATTTGATGCTTTTGACAGGAACAAAGAAGCCTTGGTGTTTACAGAGGAGATGAAGGACAGAGATCAGTCACAGGGGCTGAATAAATCTGAGCAGGGCAGCATGGATAGAGGTTTGATCCAAGAAGAGCTTGCAGATGAAAATTTCATCACTTACAAGAACACACAAACAGTGATGTCGATCGCTTGGCATCGACGCCAGTCATCCAGATACCGACATCGGTCATGTGCAGACCAGTAGGGTCGGTAGGTCGGTCAGGAGAAGTCTAACGTTGGTCATAAGGACCGACATCGGTAGGGAAGACACCGGCATCAGCCAGGGAAATGATGTCGGTAGTCAGGGTCAGTGTAGAGAACTGACATCGATCGGGAGCAGACTAGGAGATGGCTGAGATCGGTCACTGGAAGGGATGTTGGGTGGATCTATAAGTCTCAAACACCCATGTGGAGGTTAGGAAAGGTATGTGAACCTCATATTCATTGTTCACCTTCTTTATATTGCTCACTGATAGTCATGAACTAGGAAGATGGAAGAAGCAATGCAGGTAGAATCCAGAAACAGTGGGAGCTTGGCATGGATGAGGAGTGTGAGTCCTTCAGTAGAACCAAATAGGTATTTGTTGGTAGAGTTGTCAGCTAGAAGAAAGCACTGGACAGAGGGATGGATTCCCATTTTAGAGAAGAGAGTGGATGGACACATGAGACAGAAGGCTATGGTATATGGTCTTGATTATGCTGCAGAACAATGGAGGTTTGACCATTGTATTTTATCTTTACCAGGTTGGATAATATTAGCTACATTATTCTATTACTATATTGTGTTACTTGTTGCAGGGTTTCATATACAGGGAGTTTTTTGAGCTAAGGGTAGAGTTGGTTCAGAAGTATGTCATGGAGAATTTGGGAGCAGCAAAATTCTTGTGGCATAAGATACAGGTATTGCATCACAGGTTTGCATGGTGGTTGGTCTTCAAGAGTGACATTGAAGAGGGATACAGAGCCTAAGGAACAAAATAGATGGTGTATAGGTACAGGTACAAGTTGCAGATGTTTATCTCCAAGTGGGAGATTGTTAAGGGTGTGGAGCTAAAATCTTCAACTATTTGTAGACACAATAAGAGGATGCTGAAGAACCAGATCCACTGGCGTCGGAAGTATGACCGACGTCGGTCAGATGCAGTGGAGAAGGAGACCAATGATGATAGATAGTCAGCCGACGTCGACAGCACTAGACAAGTAGGGACCGGCGTCGGTCACCTGTGTATTTCCAGAACTGCTGTTGACGAACAGTCAGTTAAGTGAAGCGAGTGTTTGCATGTTAAATGACTAATTAGAGTCACGAGCTGCGTGTCTAATTATTGTAACTAGAGTTCTTTTTTTGTAAGCATGGGATCCTATTTAAAGACCCATAAGGCATGTATTGTAATAATAATCAAGAAGGCAAGTAAAAGCATTGAAGCAAAGCAAGGTCAAGGAGATCTACAGGTGTAAGGTCAAGGAGATCAGCTGAAGCATTCAAGGAGGGATAATAACTCAGGCTTTAGAGTTGTGTTGAGCAAGAGAGAGAGGGAAGAAGGTCATGAGGTGTGGCAAGCTTTTGAGGTGGAGGAAGAAGTGGCATCTTCCTTATTGTATTTTCTTCTAGTAACATTTAATACAAGAGTGTGTATTGTCTCTCAAATTCTTTGTTGTCTCAAGTTTCTAGCTACTTTATCATCCTGGTATAATTCCATGTTTAATTGCTAATACGAGAAGTAATCATATGTGCTCTAATTGGTAGAGCTAGATCCCCTGACATGTGTTATTTTTTACTTATTTATTTTGTATATATCTCCTATGTATCTACAGGGAACCTACCCTTGATAAGAGGAGAGATTTGTCCCCATTAGATGTGGTAAACTTGAAAATTTGGATGATCCATCTCCCTATGTTATGGTGATAGGAACTATTTTGGTCACCAGTTAGCTGGCCGACAAAATATTCACCCAACATATAGTTTTTTAGCCTTGTGTGTGTTTTGTTTACCATTTGGGGTAAAAGCTTCATGTTGATTCTTTAGTCTCTCAAGGTTATTGTCAGCCTTTTAGGTTGTATTCTGACTCCATGCCAAAAGGATTTGTAAGCCACTAGTTTTCTCAAGCATAGCAAGCATGCTTCCCCTATGAATTACCAAATTTATTAACCATTTTTGGTCCTATAGGCCAGAAATCAATCTCCCTATTTCCCTGCTGTCCTAAGCAGTTAGTCTTTGATGTATTCACCTTATTGAAATTATGCCATTTCCCTTTATAATATCCCTATTCTTATAAAGAGTCGAGTGATCTAAGTCCTATAGGTTTTTAGGTTGATCTAGAGGCTTATTTCACTTCAACAAATCACCTTGGACAAACCTTTTTTGGCAAAGGAATGGGCCAGTTTCAAAGGACTACAAGTCTTTCATAAAGCTCTGAAGGTCAAGTGCCCTTATAGAGGGGAGGTAGTTACAAATGGGACCATTCAAGCAGGCTCCAAAGGGTAACTTTGGACCCACGATGCCCTTATGGAGGATAGAGAGCACATTTGAAAGAGATCAAGGTCGAAAGCCGAAGGGGAAGTTTCCTTTGAAAAAGTGACAAGGCAAAAGACAAAGGATTACTTCAGACTTTTTATCCAAAGAAAATCCAATGAAGAAACCAAAGGTAAATTCCTTTGAACAAAATGCTTGAAGGAATTCCTTCAGACTTTTATTTGAAGGAATTTACCAAGAGAAGGCTGAAGACATGGAAGGCACATTTCCTTCAGGCAAAATGTCCAAAGGAACTCCTTCAGACATTTTGTCTCAAGGAATTTGAAAAACAAGGGAACCTGAAGGAAGCCAAAAGGTAGGTGCCCTTGTGGTGGGCTCTTAACTATCAAAAAGGGGCATTTTCCATTTCTCTGAAGGGGCACCTTCCCTTCGAGAAGGTTCATTCTAAAAAAGCTGAAGGAATTGCTGGAGGATGATGACAGGCCCAAGAACGTCAACTTCAACATGGTGAATTAGCCATTGGAGGTTCAAACATTTGGTGATGTCCTCGTGAATGTTAAATTCAAGATAGTGAAATAGCTGTTGGTTTTCAAATAGTGACCTGCCTACAGATGTTAATTTTGATGGGATGCATCAGCCATTAAAGAGAAGCCAAAGAACAAGTTATTTTAGACAAGTGGCCAAAAGATTCCTTTCAGTCATTTTTCCCAAAAGAACTCATGAGCATAGGCCCAAAGGAATTTAAAGGCATAAATCCAAAAGGAAACTTAGCGACCCACCAAGAAAGATAACCCCAAGAGCTAAGTTACTAGGAAAAGACAAGAAGTAACGTAGGAAGAATAGAGCAATCCAAGTGGCACTAAAAGCATCAACAAGAGAAGTTATTGTTGTAGATGAAATAGTCTCCACCAAGTGGTCATCAAGGGGAGTACAAGCATTCAATAAAGAACCCCATTTTTCTCCATTTAAACATTAATGAATAGACTGTTGCATAAGTTTCATAGAGAGGTAGCCTTGTCATTCAGAAAATAAAGTGACCCGCGATTTAGCAAGAATGTTTAATATAGTTTGAACAAAAAATTCAATACCCATAGAAATCTACATCATGGTTCTTTTAGGCCATTTATAGAAGGATGACAACAACATGAGTGGATTCCTCTTTCCTAGGTGTTTAATATAATATGGGTCACCTGTTCTTGGAGGGACCAATAGTCTTTCTCTCAATGCTATATATTGTAACCTCTAGACTTAAAAGAAACATCTCTCACTTGTGTAAGGTGGATCCCTGACCATTTTTACCTTTAAATCAAAATAACATGTTTTACCTCTATCTGACTAGTTATACTTTTGAATATGTCTATGTATCAAATCTGTGTTTAGTCATTTCATCTTGATGCTTTCACAGGTTGACACCAACATATCTAGTATGTCCAAGACCATTTCTATAGGTTAACAGGAAGTGCCCAAGTTGGAGCATAGAGACAAAAGAGATATAATCTGATAGTGTGCTTCTGCATTACCTATATTAAGTTCTTTTTCTTTGTATCTTCATTAATCCCCCTATTAAATTGCCCATTTAGTCTTGCCTTTTGCTAAGATGAAGTGTCTATTCACCCTTTTGGTCTGAAGTGTTGATATAAGCTGAGAAGATTGAATCATTTAGTGTATCACCATTTTATATAGTTTATGTTCAGTTATATCCTTCTCCCTTTTCACTCCCCCATTATTAACAGTGGTAGCTAAAGACCTCAAAGATGCATCAAAGGGAGCTAGCCCTTATCTAGAGATTCTTTCCTTAGTTTTGCCAAGCCTACAGCAAGAGGAAAGTCTCCATTGTGTTGTGTGGAAGAAAGACGTTGAGCCTTCTTTTCAAGGGTGCAATCCATAGCATCAACAACACCCACTTCATAAGAAGTACCAACCCCTTAAGTATGACAAGCACCGACTTGCCTAAGATGTTGAGCACCAACAAAACATCTATGAAATGAACAACTCTAAAACTCTGATTACTTCTAAATCTAATGGATAAACCCTAAAAAACACCCTCCTTTAATTCTCTTCACTCATTCAAACATTCACACACAAAAAAGGCATCCAAAACCACCTTTTGGATCAATCTACACACCTTCTCTTGTTCTCATGCATCAAACCTATAAATTCAACATTAGAATTATGACCATAAGATCATACATGAAATCCAAACTCTGATCTTCCTCTCAAAACATCCACATATCTCTCAGAACCTTCACAAATATTTTGCTCATGTACTTACATCCTCTCTCAACTCTCATCCAAATAGGTCAATTATGCCTAGTATTTATACCATACACTCATCTAACCCATCTTGGTCAACCAAGATTCTTACCATATTTGTTATACCTTTGAAATAGGTATTCATAAATGTTACATGTAATAACCCAATGATCCTTAGGTTGACCATTACCTTATTGACCTCGAACCACCATTAGGTCTTGGTGAGACCTAAAACAATTAGGCCTTCACATCCACACGTTACTCTTGAAACGTCTTGAACTACCTTCAACTTACACTAATGATTATAAAATATCAAAAATATATCCAATATACCCTTTCTCACTCCCTCGTGTATCCATGCCACCTGGAACACCTTGAACTTATCAATTAGGTGTCCTCGTTCTTTAGGTCTTCATATATACAAAACATAGTTTCAAACTTCTAAAGCAAACACTCAAGTTTTTCACATAGACATATGATTAGGTCATATGGGTTAACCCTTTAGGACCTTAGATACACCTCCATTTAATTTATAGACTTCAACATAGGCTCTAAGCACTCAAATCAACTCTCTCAAAGTGACCACTTAGACTGGTCACACACAATCAAAAATACAATCATAGTATTTTGACTCTCCATATCTGATCAAGGGCATATCATGACATCTAATAATTTTTCATAAGACTTAGAGAATTATATAACATATCCATATTAATTTTATTCCTTAACTCTACTTTGAATACCTTCAACTCACTCCTACAACATGGTCACTCAATTTGCCAGTGGATTCAACAAACATAGTCAACTTCTAAGTAACTGTTTACATTGAAGATAGATTAAAAAAACCTCCAAAATACACACAAATTATCCTTATAGAACATGTTCAAACACATATACAACTTTGGATCTCAATATTTTTGACTGTACAAACATTTAAATATTATAATCAAATTATTTATATTTTCCTTTAATTCCTCTTCAAATTTTCCTTTTATACCAATAGAAAATTCTTCCATATGCTGAAGATATAGATAAAAAACCCATCACTATTTTTATTTCACAAATTTGAATATTTAAATTTCAATGGTCACTATGTCATCATACACTTTGTCATCATCTTGTACTCCCTATAAAATTTAAATAAACATGATCCATCGATCTCCTTAAAAGTATCTTGGTCTTTACCTTGTATTACTCACTATTGATATGAGATTTATGATTCCACGATTAAGATACTTGACACCCTTGTGTGCCTTCTATGCATATTGCCGTTAGTTTCTAATGAAATTCCACCACTTGGTATCCCCACACATCTTTTGAGAAACCTTTGACATATTGAATAAATACGTACTGTTGGATCACGATTCACAAGATCACACACTCTATTAGATCCTTATTTGGTCAGATTTAACACTCACCATTGAATCTGTGATCCAATTAAATTCTCACCATAGATCTTCGATAATGCAAATTTGGCTAAGTATGAGAACTTATTGAATTATATTTGAGAAGCCAAATTTGCACCTTAATAACTTTTGGTATGCTCAACCTCATGACCTAAAATTTGAACCACATGATCAATTTTCATAGGGGAATCTATCCACATATCAAACTATTCTTGAAACTTTCACACATGTGAAATATGATGTCATCAAGCTGCTTACTCAGCCTTGTCTATCAAGATGACTAATTGAACCTAGACACTCATATGACTACTATGATGAATTTCATTCACTTTCATAAGCACTCCAAGCACTCATAACAACCCATAGGGTCTATACAACATGTCCATACCATCAATATCATCCATCAATTACCTCACTAAGTCAAACATTGAAGAACCATGCATGAATACTAAAGCTCATTGAAGCACACTTTGTCATTATCATTCTAGCACAAATGACAACTCATAAATGTCCTTGGTCACCTTGGAGACATCATTGACAAACCTCCAATAGTTTCTAGTTATTAAATTTGTTAGGAGAAATTTATCAAGTAATCATGCCCTAAAGAGATGCGACCATTGAAATCATGAGTTGAGGAGTGTAAATGCCTCAAATACCATTGGAAAATTAGCTAGAAGTTTAGTGATGTAGAAACCTCAACTGCACTACTTTGAATATCATCATAATTCTTTTTTGGAACCCCAAATCTAGGTTTATAAGTTAAAATAAACCCTAAAATAGTTTTTATGTCAAAATGGAACCCTAAAACAAGATTGTGTGTCAAATTAAAACCCTAAAACAAGCTAATATGTAAAAATATCAACCATTACAAATAGATAAAGACCTAAAATGCTTATTTAGTACCATTGTTCACAACTGAACCTTAATATAGAAATTAGAGAAGTGTTTTCATGAAAAAAGTCCATGTCCCAATATAATCCACCTTGAACTCAAAGTAATATGAATGCCAAAATCTATCTATCATAATGTCATACAATACCTCTACTATTCCTCACAATCCTATATATACCCCACAACTATCTCAATTTGTTCACTTTGTCCCATTTTAATCACATAATTTATCACATAATGTGAACTATATGTCTATCATGTCTTGAATCTCTAAGACAAGCCCACTATATACCCCCTTTTGATAAGAGGGATGAAGCCTGTGAATCACCAATCTTAAAATAAATATTTATGCACACCATGTGTTATATAAAAAGATATAATTATGTAAATTATGTGTTTTCACTTGAACTTGCACCCCTTAAGGATATGACCTAGCTGTCCTCATTCAATTAGAACAATGGAAACACCTTAGGGATGTGGGTGACCCTATGTTGAGGTGAGTCTCTAGACTAGGGATAGTTCCCTTGATGTACCACTTCCACATTTGCTAAAACACACTTTTACTTACAAGGAAAAGGGTTAGGAAGCCTAAAATAAAACTAGATAAGGAGGTGATGTACCAAATTGATTCTATACCCACACCACTTGCAATGCACTTAGAACCAAAGGGAGACCTACACATACATTTCATCAAATTGAAATCTCCTCTTCTACATCAATGTTTCAACATGGGGTCTTGAATAGAGCTTAGACTAGGAAGACTAGACAATAGGTCTTATAGAAACACTAATGAATAGACTACTCACTCTACCTTTAATCTACTTTAGACACTTCTTGCTAACCTATATAAGAGATATTTATAACTATGCAAGGCACTAGGAAGGATAACATTTTAAGGTAAGCAAACATACGCTTGCACAAGATCACTACCATAGCATGTACTTAGTGAAGTTATGAATGAGTTAAAAAAATAGCATCTGTATTGGTCCAAGGCCATAAATCAGTAGGGTGTCACCATACTCAAGTGGAGAGAGACCCATACAAAAGCCAAGAAAGCAAGTACATATAGAAAAATGAGAGAAGAGAGAGCAAGTGAAGCTCAAGGGTCACTAGGATACTTGTTAAGCGAGGAGTTAAATAAACATGGAATTAGGAATGGGATAGGTCTGATGGTTTATCTAAGGAGGGGTTACTGACAAGCCTCTATAGGCATTGGAGTAGTCCTTAATCATCCATATTCTTTTGGCCACGAGTAATCATTCCTAGCAGTTATAAATAACTCTCTCTCATGCACCCTTCACACTTAGCATTGAAAATGCTTCCAATTATTCAATAAAATCCATGCACAATATGGAATTCCACCTAACAAGAGTCTCCATGTCATTAGATTCATAAATCAAGCCTCAAAAGGCTTCCCAATTAGAGCTCTCATCTTCCCACTAAGTGATCACCACTTGCTCACTGGACTGGCTAAGATGAGGAAGATAGTAGGCATAATTAGGAGACCAAATAGCTCAATAGATGGATATGGAGACCTATAAAAAGTCCCAATATCTCCTAAAGTTGATTTCATCTCTTGACACTCTTCCACACCTATAAAATACACTAATTAGTCAAGAAAATATTTGTTTTACACTTTTTATACAAGTAAGGTACAACTCAAGTGCATGTGGAGAATCCATGGAGAGTTCCATAAAACTTCCAATCAGTTTCATGGATTCATCATGCCTCTTGGATAGCTTGTCTCTCTCATTTCTCTAGTTGGGTTCTCAAAGAGGGTTTGTGAGGGTTTCAAAGCAATTTCTATTCTTAAGCATTGTTCATAAAAATGACACATTGGAGTTCTACCTCAATGCCACTAATGATTATTTGGAGAGCCTATCTAACATCCTTGAGAACCTTATCTCTCCATGCAAAGCCTCATGGATGTTATGAGCATTCTAAGTTGGCCAGTCGGATCTTTTCTATGCATTCTACAAGGTCTAAGTGCCTTCAAGCCAAGAAATGGCTTCTTGATGTACTTCTCTGCATACTATGAGTTTGAACACACCTTCAAGGTCTTAACTCACATATATAAAGGAATTTAAATGCCCATCTATCCCAAGAAAAAGGCAGTGGACTACCCTTTAGGCATTAGGCCTAGATTATGCCTACTAGACCTAGTTGTAGACTTGGGATTCTAAACTCCCCTACTAAAATCATGGTTCTCTTACTTGATTTAAACCTCATTTTTTAATTTTTAATAATTTAGATCACTTATGCAATCATGAACATGATAAACACCAAGATTACCATGTACTACTTTACTTCAAAGCTAAGCCCAGCTATAGGTGGTTATTTCTCTAGGCTAAGTGTACCTCTAGGTGTTTATGGAGGTTCACTTGTTAAAATAATTCCTTTGGGTGGTATTTGAAGAATCTGTATGATAAAAATTCATATAGGTTACTTTTTATGGTGGCAAGTCTTTACATATTGTCACCTTGAGAGTCTAGAAGTCATTTGGAGCTTATTCCTGTAGATAACACTGTGCAATTTTAGTGTGTGAAAGTTGTTTTCTAGGTCTCCAAACTTGATGTTATCTTATTTCCCCATCTTATTAATTTTTTAAAGTAAATACCCCATGATAAGGCTATAAAATTGAGTTATTTAGACTCAATAAGACTTCTTGTTCTCTCCTATTTCAAATCCCTAAAAAAAGGGCCACAACTCTCTATTCTGCCATTTTAGGGAAAATGGTCCCAAAAACCTAGCTCTCTTTCTAAGTCATTTATAAAGGACTAATAAAATTACCAAGGGGTCTCAATCATGTTTCCCATGCTAACATACAATATCAAAATCCTCATGAGGCCCCAACCCTGTTAATCTCCTTCCGTACACACTCCTATAACTCTGTAATTGCTACCTGTTGGTGTATATCTCTAAGTATAAGGTAGCAAGGGTACAAGAGTGAGTAACTAGCATGAAATATATCTTAAAACTAACCAAAAATATTTATTAAGTATTCAAATGATACATTCTAACTATACAAAAGCTTTAAATTCATCACATGCCCTATTTCAATGTGAATATCCTCTACGAACACCTGTGTGTCTTTTTGGCAGGCATTAGGCCTCTAGGTCAACCTTGAGAGAAGAAGATACTTGTTATTATTATAATAACTTAAAAAAAACTTCCCACCACCTTTATAGGACCTTCACACACTTTCAAGTTGGTATTCAATGGTCTCAAAACATACAAAACTTTCCGTAAAGTAGGAATCAAATTTGCAACCAAGAACAAGCTTAGAAGAGTCTTTATTTGGCATTTGAGAACACTCATGATAAGATGATGATGTATAAACCTATGGATAGGCCCTATAAAACCTTGAGAAACACATTCAAAAACCAAGACATCAAATCCAATTAGAAAACTCAAAAAAATGCTTCATAAAGGACTCGGATGCAAAAGCACAAGAAACTACCTAGATTCTTAACAATGGTTCATAAAGGAGGAGCCATGAAACTTAGAATTATTTCAATGGATTTGAATTAGAATAATACCCCTATAAAATACTAATATCCCTCCCCTCAACTCCACTTGTATAGCCTGCACCAAGCATCTAAAGTTGACCCTTCTTGGCTTGTGAAGATAAGAAGAAGGAGAAGAAGCAAAATTTAATTTTTTGACTTTGTCTCTATACACCAAGAATAGGGAAGACTTTAGGATGCTTAAGAGACACTATGTATATGTTCTCACCTGAAGATGGACTCTCCAAGTCTGTACAAGTGCCATTAAGAGCCCATTTTAGGAGATTCCCCTATTTTAGTGCATGAAACTACTTCTTTTCTACCTCTAACCATTCCCTGACATACTCTGACATCATACATGTTAGAATCCTCATTGGTGACAAACTATTTCCACATGTATTCCATTTCCATTCCTTTCTTCCTCGTCCTTCACTGATGTAATCCTTGAAAAAGTCTGTACAGGTCATTTAATGAGCTCAAAGTGACTCAAAAGACACATTATCATATGAAAACATGGAAAAGGGTTAATTCAAAACTTAGGGACACCGTAAAACACTTAAATGACCCTATTAGAACATTTCTAAAACATATTGAGCCTTTGACCATGTTTGACCATAGTTGACTAGGGTTGAATTTTCAAGACTAAGCAAGTACAAGGAAACTAGGCTTACACCATGGCTAGAATAGGGGTAGGTGAGATTATTAGACCAACATGAGATCCATATACGACATATGTAAACCTCTATAAAGTTTAAATATGTAGGGGTTGACCCAATTTGACTAAAAGTCAAATTAGGTCAACAATATGTATACAAACATGATAATATATGTCATCATATATATATTTGATCATTCAAATACATATGAAACATGTAATCAAATTCTATGGGCATATAAGTATTAGTGTATAGTAGGTATATCCATTAACATGAAATGATAAGAATCATAGTAGATGCATGATATAAACCATGTCATCTCACATAATAGAAGTATCCATGATAAAAAAAAATCAAGATACCAAACTCATAGTAACAATCATATGTGTAACCATGCACATGCACACTCACATGTACATAATATCATGATCAAGAAACACACAAGCATACAAGACATGACATGACATGTCCATGAATTAGACTAAATGATCCTTTGAGATAACTGACACATGACATGACAAGACATAACAATGCACCCATAGAATACTCAATATAACACACATCAATGTTCACACAATATCATAATCATCAATATCAAGCATGCGTAGATCAAATAATGTAAGTCCATATAATCAATCAATTCCACCATCTAGTATATCAAAACACAAATCCATAGGAAATAAGACTCCAGAATGTATGACCACGAGAAAGTCATGTATAATAATATACTATGATCAATGGATAAAACTTAAAATATATAAACTAAAAGTGTATTAATATGCCCCCAATATAGGCATTCCCTAAATATATAAAGGTTATCCATGGGGGTAATTAATTCCACACATATGTATGTCAATGTATCATAATATGCCCCCAATATAGGCATTCCCTAAATATATAAAGGTTATCCATGGGGGTAATTAATTCCACACATATGTATGTCAATGTATCATATGTAGCCTATATGTCCTACATCCCACTCATGCATACCATGAAAAACATGTGCCTAAATTTAGATATGTAATTCACCATGCATACGATAAATAACATTAATTAATCTATGTACTAACAAAACATGTGATGCATATGTCATGTTTTGTATTTTCTTAAATATTTGATTTTTTTTTTATTTGAATTTTTATTCCTTATATTGCATCTAGGGGATGCCTAAGTGTAGACCTTGGATTGCTTAATAGAGTTCTCATATTTGGATATAAAATTATATCAAATGTCCAAAAGTTGTCATCACTAGAGTCATCATACATGTGATCTAGGAATTTGACTCAAGAGAGGATGGTTAGTATAGTGTTAGTTTCAAAATAAAAACAAGATGAAATAAACACACTAATAACATAACATCTATAGGCCTAGACACTAGGGAGAGCTTAGTTAACAAAAAAAATTGACAAACACAACAAAAAATAAGAAATGAAAACACAAGAATTCCTTCACCTTTCTTGGATGCTCTAAATGCCTTTGTAATGGTGGCTTGCTCGGCTTGTGCTCATGAAGTCCTTGACAATGGAAGATTGGCTACCTCCATCTCTCCTTGGCACCTTGGCTTGTGGATTGGTTTGGCTTGGAATCAATTTGGCATTATAACACTATTTTTTTAAAGCTTTTGGAACCATTTGTTCATTATAACTTCGCATAATCAAGACTTAGAAATGATGTTGTGAGGCCTCCCATTTATAATTTTTGGATTTGATCAGAATCAACCTAAACCATCCATCTCAAGATTGAGATGTGTGGTTGAGGATTCATTCAATTTTTGGAATTAAGTTTGTAATTATCCTCATCGTGGCATTGGAAGAAGGGGCAATTAAGAGGCATAGAGGGCATCATGAAAGGCATTGATGAGGCATGGAGGGCATGAATCCTAATATATGTGGCATTTATGGCCTAGGGATGTCTTCCCAAGAAATTAGGTCACTTGATGATGCAGTTAATCAATATTCATTTCCAAAACAAATTACTCAACAAGTTTCCATGGAATTCTTAATTAGGCCTTGATTTGGGTTAATTAGCTCTTAAACACGTTTAACCAATTTGTGCACAAATTACTTAATTTGATCAGAATGCCCTGTTATTGGTCCTAAATTTGACTATATGGGAATTAGAAGGTGATGTTAGATGTGTTGGAATCATATTCCCATTTAGGATGTTGCCAACAAAAAATAATAAAGGCACGTGTCTTATGTAAAAGATTTGATAGGGAAGAGCAATATAGAGCACCTAGGTGCAAAATTGACATTTTGACTTGAAATGAACTGATCCAAGTTAGCTAGCCCATAAATTGCATTGCCCCATTTAGGGATACCAAGCCTAATATTGGCATTTGAATATGTCAATTTCACACCATTTAGCATATTTTAGTGTTTTTAGGCCAAATTGTGTATGTTAGGTAGAAACTAGCCAAAACCTTGATTGGAGGTCATCAAAGGCTAGATTTAGGTGTCTACAATACTTATATAAATTTTCAAATTTTCTTCCACCCTCTCGAGATCTCTACGGGCAAGGTCTCAACACCATGTGTAGGTTCGAATGCCATTTTTATGTGATACTACTTTAATTGTTCTTGAATGTTTGACCTTTTGTGGATTATCCTTTTGATATTATTGGATTTTAATTATAGTGTTTTAAAACTTGAATGTAACATGCTTATTGTTGGGTGTAAAGCCACTATTCATAGGCACTATTCACAATCACTATTCATAGTGGCATGGCATAGGGGTGATGTGGCATGTGAGCATGTAAATGATGTGGTATGCAGGTGACATGGCATGCAGTTGATGTGGCACTGAGGCCCATGGTGTGTCCCAAGTGTGATCATGTTGATGTGATAGGTGTGGGGCATAATACTCCACTAGAGGACATGGCTTTTGTCCTTAGTGAGTCAAATGTGGGTTGTCATAGGGTGTAAAAGATAAAGGGTCATGCATGGGTTAAATTTTTAAGGGGATCCATGATTCACATGTGTAGAGAAAGTCAAAAGGTGATTGCAACACCTTTTGGACTTATCTGGTGAAATAGAAGAAGACAAGAATGTACTATTGCAGATTAGCCTCACATATGTGAGTGGGGTGTAATTTTTGGAGTCACACAGGGTGGCTTGGATCATGTCTAAAGTGGAGAATCCACTTTATTGACCCTTGGAGATGAAGACAATAAAAACACTATTAAGTGTTTGTCCTCCCTTGTGGAGTGGGGGAGAATGTTTGGAGCCACATAAAGGTCGCCTTGGATCTTGTCTAAGTAGAGGTTCATTTTTATGACTTTTGGCACATGGGGACAAACATCACTATTGATCAATACACCCACTCAAATGTGGTTAATTTCTTTGAGTAGCTATGAAGTTTTCTCCCTCTCTCTCTTCTCTCTCTCATTGTTGTAAAATGCTATAAAACATTATGTTATCCTCATTGTTTGCTTATCCATTTAGTGGATCACTTGGATCCTTGCAAGTTTAAACGTACATGATAGAAGGTTGGAGTTTAGAAGGATTGTAAGCCTAACTCACCTAGATGTTGGGGTTTTAATCATCATCATGCTTAGGTAGTAATATCATGTAAGGCTTAGAGAGCATGGCTCACTTAGTGTATTAGAATCATGGTATGGATACTTGGAGATAGAGGTAGAAGCTTGGATCTCCCTTAGATGCCATGGTGTTAGCATCATGATGTTGGAGGTTGGATCCTATAAGGCTTGGATAAAATCTTGGTTTACTTGAGTGCTTGTTAGCACTGGAAAGGAGTTACTGAGAAGAGTTGTGTAGAAGAAAGTTGCTGATAGAAATATGAAGTATGGATGTTATCATTGCCCCATTATTTTTCCTTAGCTAGTTTAGTAGGGTTTCCACGTATATCTTGTGTAATGTTTGTCTCTCCTATTTTGTGTTTTTATTATATCTTGTTTTTCATTTATTTACTTGCACATGTAGGAATATTTGTTTTCCCAACAAGTGGTATTAGAGCTAGAATTTAACTGTTAATACCTAAGCCTTATTGATCCCAATAAGTGGTATCAAAGCCATGGTTATTTGCCTAGTTTTATGCAAGTGGGAGCTAAAATTGGAGAGACCAAGATAGAAAATAAAAAAATTAAAGAATTTGCATGGCAGGTATTCTCTCTTGTTGGAACATTGAGAATAGAAAAAATATTAACAAGGTTTACCAGACAGATCAACACCAACATAGTGTTCCTATTAAATAAACAACTACATAGCTTATGTTGGAGCAAACTAGTATCCATTGGTGAAGATGGAGGGTGTGATGTGGCATGTACCTTATTTTGGTTATCGACTAGACATGGGGATAAAAGTTATGGGATCCTACTACCATAATGTTGGCTGAGATGATGCATAAAATGCATGTAGAGGAGGAGGTACAAAAAACCTAATATTGTACCTAATGGATGGAGAAGAAAAAATATGACCTGATGTCTCATAGAAGGAGAAGGCCATGTGCATGTGACATGTAGTAGATCAAGATGTAGCTTGACTGTATCTTTGGGGCTTGAAAGCTTGGTAGGTGTATTGATGCATTGAGTAGTGTGATGAATTCTAAATAATTGAGGATGGGTATCATGTTGATCATGGTGGGTAGCAGTTTGCTACATGTAGAAGCTAGGTGTTGACTTCTATGGGTTCTTCTCTCTAGTTGTAGACTACTATCAAGAGTATGATATGCACTTGTTGCTATTTGGAGCAACTAAATATGAAAGCATCATTTCTACATGGTGATTTTGTGATGAGATAGCATATCCAAGAGGTTATATGTGATGAGGTAAAGAGTTGTTGGTTTACTAAATTAGATACTGTATAGGTTCTAGTAGGTATGTTGATGTGGTATAATGGTACCTTCATGGAGAGCCAAGGTTTCATAGAGGTTGTTGTTATGATTAATGACATGTTGGTTGCAGGCCCCAACATGATGAAGATCAATGGATTAATGGCTCAAGTGATTAGGATGAGATGAAGGAGCAAACCAAGGATATAGAAGAACAATGGACATAAAAATAAGAAAGTCAAGTATCCCAATTCTTGGAGTTGTGAGTTGTCTTCCAGAGTGTCCTACAGAGGAGGAAAAGATGGTTATCTTGTGTATTATATTCATTGCTAATAAGAAAAGCCTCATGAAGCCATGGTGTGTACTAAAATGGATACTTTCAAGTAGTGGGAGTTATGAGTGGTTCATGGTGTAACCCCAGATAGAGGATTACGTCTGTGTGAAGTGGGAGTCACTTCAAGTTGTTGCAATTTGCTTTGGAGGAGTAGAGGTTGACATAGTTGGCCAAGGTAGAGAATTTTTAATAGTGTCAAAAACTTCTACTAGGCTTGTTGTGTGTGAGTAGTAGTGGGCATTGATAGCATCTGGGTGAAAGTTGGTTGGAAAAAAACACAAGTGTTTGAAAGCCCTATGTAAATGACTTTAAGTGGGAGATTATTGGGTGTGAAGACACTATTCATAGGTCACTATTCACATGTCATTATTAATGGGCACTATTCATGGTGATATAGTATGCAAGTGATATGGCATGTGAGTGTGCAAATGATGTGGCATGCAGGTGATGTGGTGATGTGGCCCATAGTGAGTCCCAAGTGTGATCATGTTGATGTGATGGGTGTGGGGTATAATACTCCACTAGATGACATGGGTTTTGTCCTTAGTGATTCACATGTGGGTTGTCAGATGGTGCAAAAGACAAAGGATCATGTATGGGTCAAATTTATAAGGGGACCATGATTCACATGTGTAAATAAAGTCAAAAGGTGATTGTAACACCTTGTGGACTTTTATGGTCACATGTAAGAAAAGACAAGAATGCACTATTGCAAATTGGCCACACATGTGTGAGTGGGGTGTAATTCTTGGAGTCAAATGGGGTGGCTTGAATTTGTCTAAAGTGGAGCATCCACTTTGTTGACCCTTGGAGATGAAGATAAGAGGAACACTATTGAGTGTTTCTCCTCACTTATGGAGTGGGGGACAATGTTTGGAGCCACATGAAGGTGGCCTTGGATCTTATCAAAGTGGAGGGTTATTTTTGATGAATTTTGGAATATAGGGACAACCACTACTATGGATCACTATACACCCACTCAAATGTGGGAAATTTATTTAAGTATCCATGAAGTTTTCTCCCTCTTTCTCTTCTCTCTCTCATTGTTGTAAAATGCTATAAAGCATTATGTTCTCCTCATTGTTTGCTTAGTCATTTAGTGGATAACTTGGATCCTTGTAATTTTGAACTTACACAATATAAGGTTGGAGTTTGGAAGGCTTTTAAGCCTAGCTCACCTAGATACTTGGGTTTTAATCATCACTAGGCTTAGGTGGTTAGAGCCTGCAAGGAATATACAACTTGTATCACCTAGTGTATTAGAAACATGGTATGGATCCTTGGAGATAGAAGTTAAATATTGGAGCTCCCTTGGATGCTATGGTGTTGGCATCATGATGTTGGAGGTTGGAGCCTGTAAGGCTTGGTTCCAAGCTTGGATCACCTGAGTTCATGTTAGCAATGGAAAGGAGTTGTGTAAGAAGAGAGTTGCTAATGTAAATATGAAGTATGGATGTTACCTTTGCCCTATAGTTTTTCCCTAGCTGGTTTAGTAGGGTTTCCATGTATATATTATGTAATGTTTGTCTCTCCTATTTTGTGTTTTTATTGTAGCTTGTTTTTCATTTCTACATTTATTTACTTGCACATGTAGGAATGTTTATTTTCCTAACAAGTGGTATCAAAGCTAGGATATAGTTGTTGGTACATGAGCCTTATTGATCCCAACACTTATTTGGACCATCGATAGTAGCTTTCATTTATTTTAACCATTTTTATCCAAGTATATCATGAAATTATTCCACAATATACATCATAAATATCAATGTGTCCACAAAAATTAGCCCACAAAAAATTGGTAATGTAATATGAGCTATTAACCCCTCATAATATATAGTGTGTTGTAGTTCATTTTTGTGTGGCCTGACTTATGTATAAATTAAATGTTGCATGTATTGGACCCTTAATCTACATCAATTTAAATTTATTTCTAAAAACCATACTTGATGAACACTTGAATAATCAATGGGTCCAGTCATTGGATGAATGTACACTTTACATGAAATTTTCCTTTATTAGGTATTCTTGGAAGTCGTAACTAGTATATCAATACATACATTTACATATACTTGTATGATTTTAATAATTCCTTGATCCTTACATTTATGAATCTTTTATTGTATTGCCTCAAAATTATATGTTCTATGTCTAGTTAGTCTACAATAGCTACAATATGACTTCCCTACTTGTTGTGATAAATGAGATATAGATTGATGTCTAAGGGAAGGTAGGATGACCAAATTCTTGTCACGTAACATTTATAATATAATATTTGGTTTATTTTGTATACTAGTTACTTTTAATATTATATCATGGTACATAGAAGGTCTTACTTCCATTAACTCTATATTACTAATTAAATTTTCCTTGGGTATTAAATATTCATCAGTTATGCATTAGGATATGTGCAGTACTTCTTGTGATTGAGTCATACTATATTTTATGAAGTTTTATCTTACTATAACACTTATGGTATGAGATTCCTATCATGAATTGTGTTTCTTAGATATTTTACATGAATTCAAAATTATGTAGGTAGTCATGGGATTAAATCCCCTTCATTTAATGGTGAAGATCTCATGTTTTTATGTCTATATATTTTAATTACTTACAACTTATAGTTATTCACAGAGTTGCTTGGGTTATTCTAATTGGGGGTATGACTTTAATCACTTTGTTCATGAGCCATAACAAAAGGATTTTTCAGCAAGTAAGCAACTCATTCTAGGAATGTGAGTAGAGTTTTTTAGATAGATTTAAGGATAAATAAAAGACTATAATGCTCGAGAAAGAAGAGAAAAATAAGAAATGCACTTCACAATAAATAGTTTACAGAGTTTACTATGTTCATGAAAATAGATAACATATGATTGTGATAATATTTTAGCAAATGACCAAGAAAGTAATTGTTGACGCAGTGGATTACACACTTTTGAAGGGAGGCTCAACTCTCTTCCTCCATGTGACACAATGGAGACACCCCTCTTACTGTGGGTTGAAAATGTGAGGGATGAATCTCTAGATTAGGGGATAGCTCCCCTTGATGCACCTTGAGGCCCTAGATTTTCTATTGCTAATAATGGGGGAGATGAAAACAGAGGAAAATATTGAAATTAGAACCTAAACTAAAGCGGTGATGCACCAAAATTGTTGGTCTCCTCAGCTTTGACATACACTTTACACCAAAAACAAGTTTATATATACTTCATTTGACATGAGAAACTCTTGTGCATCGGTGTTTCAATAAGGGGTCCTATGGAGATACAAGGAGAAAGGACTACTCGAGGTGTTCTAAGATACACGATGGATAACCTGTTCACATGTGCCTATACTCTAAGCTAGACACTTCTTGTTGACCTACAAGAGAAGAAATCACAACACACTAGATATGTTGGCATAAACTGATGAAAGCATGAAAAGGAAATGACTTAACATAAGATAAAACCATAGACATATGCAAAAGTGCAAGCTCAAATGGAGGTAAAAATGCTTCATTTGATTCAAGGTAAATTCCTTCAGGGTTTTGCCATGCAATGTTGAGAGATCCCTTCTCAAATTAGAAGTTACAAATATATATATATATATATATATATATATATATATATATATATATATATATATATATATATATAGATGGAAATAAGATGATAACAAATAAAGGGATGGCAACCCATGCATATGGGAGAGCCATGTTGTACATGTCCAAGTCACTACCCTTGTTCTCCTGGGCCTATAAAAGCATGGGGTTCTCCTTCTAGCAACTTACAAAGCCATCCCCAAGTTATGTTGACTGGACCATGCTCTCTTCAATGCTGGGTGAAACTGGCTATGCATTAATGGTGAAGTGTGAAAACACTAGTTGCTCTCATCTATAGTTTAAAAACTAATTCTTTTATCAGTTCTTGGTAGAGACTATTTCACATAAGTGCATTACTCTTCTTGCAGATGACACCTGTGCTACTTGAATTGGTCTGGTTCATGCTTGGGTCTGTACTTTGACTTGTCATGCTACTTGGAACATTTTGAGCTTTTAATTTCACATGTTGCATGACTGTATTCTGGGTTACCCACTTTTTTTTATTTTACTTTGTTATTTCCCTTTGCCTTAGCTTTTTCTCTTTTGTCTTTAACCATTCGGGCTCTTGGGCACTTATTATTTATCAAGCCTTTAGGATTTTGGTAATGTGAATTTCTTCAAACAAAATGTCAAAAGGAATTCCTTCAGACATTTTGTCTAAAGAAATTATCTTTTGGGCTTGCCTTTGTGCCTTTCTTTTGGCGGGCCTTTGTGCTGTGCTTTCCTTCAGATAAAATGTTTGAAGGAATTCCTCAGACAAAATGTTCAAAGGAATTCTTTCCTTTGATTATTTCTTTTCTTGAAGGGCATGTGCCCTTTGGGCCTTTTATCTTCATCTTCTCTTTCTGAAAGTGCCCTCCACAAAGGCTTCTCCCATCCAAAAGCACCCTCCACAAGGGTAGGTTCCATTTAAAAACTCTTAAAATGACCCTTCAAAAAAGTGAAAAGAGTCCTCTTTCTTGACCAAGTGCCCTCTGTAAAGACACTTACCCTTCAAACTTTCTGTGACTATCAAATTTCTTTGGACAAAATGTTGGAAGGAATTCCTTCAAACATTTTGTCCAAAGAAATTTGACCTTGGCTTGCCTTCTTCGATTTTCCTTTAGACATTTTGTCTAAAGGAATTCTTTCTTCTTGTCACTTTTCCTAAAGGTCAAGTTCCCTTCTAACTTCTTGTCTTTGCCCCTTTATTTCAATTGATTTCCCTCTGTAAGGGCATTTTGAGCCAAAAGTGCCTTTCAAAATTTTTGTATTGGTCCTCACACTGATGAAAAGACCTCTACAAGGTCCATTATACCTTCAAACATACCCTTTGGAGGTTTTGTAAAGGTCTATTTCATCTTTGAAGTGCCTCTCGCAAGGGCAGATACCCTTTAAGGAAATTGTAAATGACCCTACAGAATGCCTAGGTGCCCTCCATGGAAAAATGTTTGCCTTAAGAAGGGTCTAAGACCAATTTAGGCTCTTTCTAAAGACTTACTCAAAAGCCTTGAAGTAAAGATGTCTCAAAACCTGATTGCTTCTTTCTTACCCTTTTGGGTTTGTGAATGACTCTAAGTCATGAAAAATCATAAGTCAAGTAATCCCACAAACCTAAATTGAACTACTCTGACCCTTATCAGGTTTTTAAACTACTTTTACTCATGAAAACTACTAAGTAAAGTACTTTTCAAAACCTGACTTACATTGTAACTGACCATAGACCCCTTCAAGTTTATCAAGTGCTCCTGCTTATTACTTGTAAAGCTTACAAGTAATACTATTCTAACAACCCGATTTGCTCTGTGAGTGCTAGAAAAGACTAATGCTTGATGAGACAACACCTGCACCTACACAAAAACAAAATTTTCCTTTATTTTTAAAGGGTTAAGACTTGGTTTAAGGGGAAAAGGTCATGAAGAACAAGGCTTCAAGGAAAAAAAGATGGGGGGTGCCCATTTTAGCATGCAAGATTCACAAAATGGTCAACAAATTGGTGACTCACAGGGGAAGCATGCATGCTATGCTTGAGAAGATAGGTGGCCTAAAATTCCATTGGGCATGGAGTCAAGATGTAGCTTGAGAAGTTGGCAACAACCTTGTAAGGACCTAAGAACCAATAAAGATTTTACCCCAAACAACAAGGGAAAAAACACACATAAAGGCTAAAAACACTACACACATGCATAACAACACTTAGGAAAAACAAGGAAACTATGTACATGACAAAGGAAGCCTAGTAACAATGGTTAAGATATATCCCATTCACTGAGATATGTAACTCTTCACCATATAACTTGGAGAGTTAGAAATCATTTTGTTGCTTGAATTGGGTGATGACATATGGGCCACACCATAAAGTGTCAAACTTTGTGTACCTTCCAAACTTAACTCGGTCCTCATCCCACTTCAAGACAATGTCACCTTCTAAGAAGCTCCTTAGTGTAGACTTTTTATCAAAATAAATCTTTGTTTGTTATTGGAAGCTGGTCATGGCATCCATGGCTTGGTCTCTCACTTCTTGAAGCTCTATTAGATCATAATACTTGATTTCCAAGCTATCTCTCTCCACCAATTATCGTTGATGCGCAAGATCCAATGCTAGTAACTCAAGTGAGATAAGAAGTCTAGCTTTCCTTCCATATACAAGTGTGTATGGTGAATTCTCGACCACCCTCTTTAGAGTGATCCTATATGCCCAAAGAGATATCTTCAACTTGGCATGCTAAGTCCTTTGATTTTCCTCCATTGTCCTTTTATGATAGTAATCAAATTTTTATTTGTGGACTCAACCAACCCATTCCCTTGTGGATAGTAGTTAGAAGAAGTGCTGAGATAGATGCCATACCTTAATGCCCACTCTCTTATCTTTGTTCCCAAGAAATCCAATGCATTATCTAACTTGATTGTGGTTGGGACCCCAAATCTTGTCACTATGCCTTCATAAAATTCTAGGACTACACTCTCATTGGCCTCTTTCAAAGCTACAGCCTCTACCCACCTTGTGAAATAATCCATGGAAATCAAAACCTACTTATGGCCAACATTAGAAGGAGGATTAATCAACCCTATGAAATCCAACCCCCATTGCATGAATGGTTGTTCCACCTAAATAGGATGAAGAGGCATGGTAGCTAACCATTATTTCCCATAAAAGAAGGCACATTTTTGACATTTACTCACCCAAGCATGAGTGTCTTTAAACAAATTGGGCCAAAAGTAACTATCCCTCATAATTCTTGCAGGTGTGGCCTTGGGAGCAAAGTGTCCACCAGCTGGTCCATCATGGAACTTGAACAATACCTTGTCAACTTGGTCTGAATTAATACATCTCAAGAGCAGCCCTAAAAATTCTTTATTGAATATCACTCCAACAACTAGGACATAAGGAAGATATTGGAGTCTAAAATACCTCATCTTGGTCCTATCAAGACCTTGTAGACACTCACCAGTTCCAAGGAAATGAACCATGTCTTGTGCCTAAGTCTTCATGACTGTAGGTATAGCTATTGTAGGTTCATTATGGAGTACCAAAACATCCTCTTTCAGTGCTTTCAAGTCTGTAGCAAGGTGTTCACATAGATCTCTTCCTCTTACCAACTTGGTGGTCTTGATCTCTACATTATACTCCATTACTTTGGTGATCCTACCTGCCCTTTTCTCATTCAAGCCTTCATTCCGAAAGAAGTCTTTTATACTAAGATGTGGCACCATGATGTGAATTTTTTTGTTATAAAACATATGTCTAAACTTATTTAGACTTCATATGATTTCAAGAACCTACTTCTCAACATACATGTATCTAACCTCATAGCCCTTTAAACCTTGGATGAAAAAAGCAAGAGGTTGTTCTAAATTCTCACCATTTGCTTGAGTGAGCATAGAAGAGATTACCTCTTCATTCCTAAAGGTGTATAAATTGAATTCCTTGGAGAAGTTTGGACTAGCCAGGGTAGGAGCTTGGGTGATAACTTGCTTGATGCCTTCAAAGCTTTCTCTTCTTCTTATTGTCCACATGAACATCTCATCCTTTCTTAGCATGGAAGTTAGTGGCTTGACAAACTCAACAAAGTTAGGAATGAATCTCCTAATGAAATTTATTTTACCAAAGAAATTTTGCAGGCCCCTCTTATGGTTAGGCAAGGACAATGCTAAGATGGTGTGCACCCTCTCTAGGTCAATGGATAAGCCTTCCTTTAAAATGACATGGCCTAATAGCTTGCCTTCATGAATGACAAACATGTATTTATTTGGGTTGAGAGAGATTCCAAACTCTCTACACCTTTCAAATATTTACCTTAGGTGCTTCAAATGTTCACTTGCCTCCTTAGAGAAGACTATCACATCATCAAGATAAACTAGCATAATGTCTGTGATCAAACCTTTGAAAGCCATATCCATAACACTTTGGAAGGTAGCTCCAACATTTGACAATCCAAATGGCATCTTCTTATAGGCGTATATTCCCCACTTGGTGGTGAAGGCTATCTTATATTGGTCACATTCTTATACCAAGATTTGATTGTACCTAGAGTAGCCATCTAGGAGAGAGAATCTTTCACTGCCTGTCACCATCTAAAGAATTTGCTCCATACTTAGAAGAGGATAGTGATCTCTCAGTGAGACTCTATTTAGGTCTCTAAAATCCACATACAATCTGACCTCTCCATTATTCTTCCTAATAGGCACATCTATGATTATATCATAAAGATGGAAGCAAGGATGAGATCCCAACATCTTTGGTTTCACATCTTATCCATTAGGTTCAAAGTCCTAGTAGAATCTCAGTCATAAAAATAATAAAACAATCAAGCAACATGAAAGCAAAAACAAAACCAAAAGACAAACTAAGTTATTTATTTATATACATACAGATGTTACCCTATTTCTCAATGCTTGTAGAGCTTCAAGTGTTACCCATTGAATGGTAGGAACAGTCCAATCCCATCCTGATAGGCTAAGATGAAACTACCTTTTCTAGTAATGCTCTTTATAATAAAGGGACCTTTCCACAAGGAATAAAATTTACCATGCTTCCCTTTTTTTTCATTCTATTTATCCCATAAGAGGACTAAATCACCAAATTTAAATTACCTATCTCAAGCCTTATGATCAAAAATCTTCTTTACCTTCTTTTGTTGATCAACTAGCCTATCAACAACTTGAACTTGAACCTCTCATAGTTTGATAAGAAACATGATTCTCTTATCCAATGAATCTTGATAAGTAGCATCTTTAATGTCTTTAAAGAGTTATAAGGTAGGTAGTTTTATGGTTATGGGCACCTCAACATCTATTCCATATAGCAACTAAAAAGGAGACATACCTATGGCTTTCTTTGGGGTGATCTTATCAAATCACAGTGCATCAAACAAATTTTAATGCCAAGTCCTTTGATTGTTGTCCGCCAGCTTATAGATGATGTTCATCAAATTTTTGTTACTTGACTTAGCTTTGCCATTACCTCAAGGATAATGATTTGAATCATGAACCAAGTCTATCCCATATGAGTAACAAAACTCAATCAATTTTACTGAAAAAAAGTTGGTTGCATTGTTTGTGACAATTTTATGAAGGATGCCAAACCTTACAATAATATTCTCTTTGATGAAGTCACATATAACTTTAGAAGTTATGTGTTTCACAAGAATAACTTCAACCCACTTGCTGAAGTAGTCATTAACGGTCAAAACATAACAATGTCCAACACTTGAGGAAGGATTCAACATACCAATAAAATCCATGCCCCACTATTGGAAAGGCTAATCAATAATCACTAGTTTTAGAGGCAAGGGTGGCAGTTTGATTCATCCTACAAAATGCTAACATGCCTTGCATTTATCAACCCATTCTGAAGTATCTTGAAATAGAGTAGGCTAGAAGTACCTTACTCGTAAGATCTTGTGTGTTGTGACTCTTGTTGAGAAATGACCTCCACATGCTTTATCATGAAATTACTGTAGTAATCTTTCCTATTGTTCTTTGTCTACACAGTGAAGAAAAACACCATCAATTCCTTTCTTATATAACCCATTATTCCAAAGGACATAATCCTTTTATTTTAGTTTGATAGTAGATTTTTATTTCCATGTCAAATTAGTTGGACACTCTCCATAGGTCAATAAGTAAGTAATCTTGTTATACCATTCATCTATAAGATTAACAAAAAGTACCATGGGCAACTCTTCATTTATTTCAACTTGAAGAGAAGATGCTATATCTATGTTATTATGGCTTCTCTCTGTCATCAATTGACATAAGCCTCTTCCTCTTACTAGCTTTATGAGTTTGATATCAAGATCAAACTCTTGCACCTTAGCTACCTAAGTGCCTCTTAGTAATCCCAGTTCCTGCTGTGTTAGAAATAACTTGAATGTGGTATCAGGTACATAAACTTTAGTATGTGAAGATAAAATGTAGTACCTAAATTTTTTACATGCCTTAACCACAAAAAAGCATGTTTTTCCATATGTGAATAATTTAATTTAGAGCTCTTTAGAGGCTAACTCATGAAAGCTATCAGGGATTCAACTCCATCATTCTTTTGCATAAGTATTTCTGACATGGTATGCTCAGAAGATTAACAGTAAAGAATGAATTTTTTGTTGAAATTAGGGAAACTAACACTGGGGATTTAGCTATTACTACCTTGATTCTTTCAAATGCTAATTTTCTTTCAGCATTCCATTTGAAATCTTGTTTCTTTTTCATCATATCTGAGATGTGATGAGTTAATTCTATAAAATTAGGAATAAATCTTCTAAGGAAATTTACCTTACCAAAGAATGAGTACACCCCTTTCTTGGATGTAGGCATAGACAAAATTTGAATAGATTTAACTTTCTCTGGGTCAATTTTGGTTACTTCCTTTGAGACTATATGACCAAGAAGCTTTCCTTCAATCACAACAAATATAAATTTCTTTAGATTTAAAGAAATCCCATGTCTTTTGCATTGGATAAGGACTTCTTCAAGATCGGTTTGATGATCACCTCTTGGCTTTAAAAAGACTTTTAAGTCATCCAGGTTTACCATAATACTTTTATTCTTTAAGTGAGTAAATGCTAGATCCATTTCCCACTGAAAGTTTGCTCTAGCATTTATAATCCCAAAAGGCATCTTTTGATAAGTAAATGTTCCCCATGGTGTTGTAAAATCATTTTTGTATTGATCTTCCTCAGCTAATTTTATTTGATTGTATCTAGAAAATCCATCTAGCATAGATAACATCTCTGAGCTGGTAACTACTTGCAGGGTGTGGTCCATGATGGGTAATTGTCTTTCAGAGAGGCTTGATTTAAATTGCAAAAATCAACACAAGCATATTTTCCCATTCTTTTTTCTCACTAGAATAATATTTGTTAAACATTTTGAGTGGTGAATTGGATAAATAATCTTTGCATCAAGGATTTCCTATATCTCAACATAAATTATACCTAAAATAATTGGGTTATGATGACATAGCTTCTGCTTGAAAGGCTTTACCTCTTGCTAGAGTGGAATATAGTGTTTTACCTCATGTAGTTGAAAGGATTTGAGGTCTTTGTAGGACTAGGAAAACACATCAATGCACTCTATGAGAAGCTTAATAAAATCTTCCTTTTCTTCTTGTGAATAAAACTTGTCAATGTTGACCATCTTAGGCTCTTCTTTACTTCTTAGATTAATTTGATCAACTTTTGAGGAAGATATATCATCATACTCTTTCTTTTTCTTCAAAAATAAATCATGTTTATCGAATATTTATTCTAAGGAAACTAACCCTTTAGGAATTTTATTTCCTTTTAGATGAATTATGTCTTAATTATGGGTAATTTTAGATTTAGTGATACCTATTATTGTTTCACATGGATGTGAGTTGCTTCCTTCAAAGTAGAATCCTTTGTAATTATCTTGCTGCTCCATAAATATAGCTATTTACGTATCATCATTAAAAACTTACCACTACTCAACATTGTCTGAGACCTTTGGATAGTAGACGATTTCTACTTTGTAGTTACCTTCTTTAAATATTGTTGGTTGTTGTTCTAGCCTAACCAAAGATGCAATAACAACAAGTGAGTCAGCTTTGGATTTATGATTTCGAGGAACTGAGTTGATTGAGAAAGCAAAAAATTCAAGTGTGATACTCAAAACTCTATTATAGTAGTGTTTTAGCTTATCTTTCTTCACCTGATACTGCCCTCTAATATATCTCACTATTAATTCAACATCTCCTTATACTCTAAGGATTCTTGCTCCTTTCTCCTATGCTTGCTCAAGTCCTATCAAGAGTGCTTTGTATTTAATTATGTTATTGGTGTTTTCAAACATAAGCTTGTATGAATAGGGAAAAAATTCACCAGTAGGGGAGATTAATACTGCATTTACACCTAAATCGAGAAAGCTACAACTATCATCAAATTCTAGTGTCTATATCTTGTCCTCTTCTTCTTCTTCCTTTTCCTCTTTGGTTTCTTTTCCTACTTCAAGGAAGTAAACTCCATGGTCAAACACTTCAAAAAGAATGTGTGACCTTGGATCTTCAGATTTAGAGACCATGTATTTGGAATTCTTCTTAGGCTCAAGTCTATAATTCAATCCTTTGATTGGGATGTGAGCGCATGACCATTCCATTTTTACTTCACCACCCAGATCCTTGAAAAAGTTACTACTTAATAGCATCCATAGGAAATGGAATATCTAATATTAGAATTATCATTTTTAATCTTTTATCTAGGAATACTACCAAAACAACTTGACCATCCTTAATCTATCTAATCAGAGGAACCTACCTTTCCATTGAGTAACACCTGCCTATTGTCTTAGTCAAAGTGAGACCAAGAGCATCAGTTACCTTAGTTGGCATCACATTATCTAAAGCTATAGAATCCATAATAGAATTACTTAACTTGAATCCATTAATCAAAAGAGAAACATAAAATGGTTCAATCTTTTCAAAAGTAGAAGTGACTGTGGGTGAAGTAACAACAATGGTATTCTGGGAAGGGGACTACCTAGGAGTAGGCAAGATACCTTTGGAAGGATTAGCTAAATTATTTGACCTTTTACTCTAAACATATTTAACTAGTTTATTCAATTGGTCTAGGTAAGATTTCAAATACTCAGCTTCTGACATTTGAATTTTTGTCTTCTCAATATGATCAATTATGTCAAAAGAGGAGAATGAAGCAGATATAATAAGATTAGCCTAATTAGTATGAGTTATTGGCTTCTGAGTTTGAGAGGAAGAAGCTATAAACATATCATTAGGAAGAAAAGAAGAAGGTATAGTACTACATCTTTTAAGGATACTTACATCTACTTTAGGATCTCCTTTCTCTTTCTCTTATTCTTTAGAAGACTTGCCACCAGCTTGTTGGGCTTGTGAACTTGTAAACACTACAAAGGAGTGACTATGATCTTCATCAAAAGTTTCTTCATAATAACTTTTAGATTGATATTCTAGGTAGCTGATGTTGGATTCCCCAGTGGGATCTATGAAGTCATCTTCTTCAATAAGACTTTGATGAGTGTCTTCAGTAATTTGATCTTATTTATTTAATTCAACATTATTTCTAGAAGCACCTTCAATTGCCAATCTTACAATACAGTTTTTGTTCTGGTTATTGTTAAAGTTTTAAGGAGGTGTATTCCTAAAAGGAACAACACCACCATGATTACCTTGAGAAATTTGTCTCTTGACTTGAAGTAAGTCATTGGCCAACTTCTGCAATAGGGGATCAATTGTCTATGAGGTAACTATAGTAGAAGAATCTCCTTTAGAAAATGTTTTCTTAATTTTTATAGCCATTATCAAATCATCCTCAACTTTAGTAGCCAAATTTTGAGTTGCTACCAAATCAATCGATCGTGTTCTTCGTAACTAGTAACTAACTTCTAGTAGTTGAGCATTGATGAAGAAAAACTTTTGATTATCTATAGTGGGCAGTGCAGCTTGAGGAATTTTGTATAATAATTTATTGAACTTGAATATAAAATCACACATATATTCATGAGGTTCCTTCTTGAGCTGAGTCAATTGGGTAACCAATATATGTTCATATTCAATAGCTTTGAATATTTTCTTGAATTGCTCTTGTATGCTATCCCAATTGTTTATTGTGTCAGGAGCTAGATGGTAGAACCATTCTACTGCTAAGGCATGTAGAGTTTCAACAAAGATGTCTTCATGCTCAACACCAATTACTCCACATGCTAGAAATAAAGTAGCTAAGTATTCATTTAAATTCTACTTATAATCATCAGTGAATTGTTGGTCATTTTTTGGTCCACATACCAATTTTTTCCTAAGTATGAGAATATAGACTTTCAAGCAGGAAATGGCAAGTCTTTAGAAGAGTTCATACTTTTAGCAGCCCATGACTTAAATGGTTTTATAAGTTTTAGAGTTACAAAGCTCTGAAGTAGTAAGTAACAAGGTGTTAAAGACCCAAAATGATCTTGAATAGAAGGCTTCACGTTATCTCATTGGGAACT
Source organism: Torreya grandis (assembly GCA_037957365.1). Taxonomy (NCBI): domain Eukaryota; kingdom Viridiplantae; phylum Streptophyta; class Pinopsida; order Cupressales; family Taxaceae; genus Torreya; species Torreya grandis. The sequence goes on along the minus strand of JARHVA010001695.1, from coordinate 1,501,888 downwards.
CTTTGGGTTTTCCAAAGGAGACAACTTCAAGTTTCCTAGGCAACACAACTTATTTCACTTCATGAGTAATCAGTAATAATAAGTTTGAAGTAGTGGGGCTTGGAAAACTCGATTTGATTTGGGTAGTGTATTTCAAGTTCTCCAAGGAGCACTACTTAATTACTTCATAAGTTGTGAGCAGTCAAAAACTTGAAATAAGTAATGAGACATCAAAAGCCCGATTTGGTCTTAAAAGTTATTTTGAGTTTCTCAAAAAGACAAGCCAAGGAAAAAAGTCTAAAGTTGGAGAGATCAAATAACTTGAACTACTCTATATAGAGTAAATTGGGAATCTTGGAGTGCTTGACTTAAGCTTGGTCCAACAACATGAGAGTCATTATTAGGTGAATGAAAGGCTACCACATGGCATAAGCTGGAGTAAAAAGGGCTAATCAACAAAGGATAAGTGGCATAAGGATGACCAATGAGCATGGGAGATTCCAAGTGGTTGGTATCTAGAAATATATGAAGGCTCTCATCCTTTAATATGGTTTGTACCCAAAAAAAAACCATCTAAACACAAAAATAACATGGGTCAATTTGAACTACCAGGCATGGAGGCCCATGTCCTTTTTCAGATAGGACACATAGAAGTGAAAGATACCATGCCATTTAATTGCAAAGATAAATGCAGTCATGCCAAGAAGAGACATCTAACTACATGCAACATGACTTCTCTTAGCTCCACCAAAAGAGAATTGAATGTGGGAGTGGCTCAAGGAGGTTATGCAGTGATCCTAGGAAACAAATTTCATGGTAAAGGAGGATGACAATAGTGATCATTAGCAACTTCTTCTCTATTTCCATGTATCTCTCTCTCTCTCTCTCTTCTTGTTCTCTATATATATCATGTGACTTACCTTTGTAATGGTTTCTAGTTTTTAGACATTTATTATCTTCTTGGGAGCAGGAACACTCTTAGAGATATCACAAGATATGCTTAGCTGGTTAGGCTCAACCCTACCAAGGATTTGTAAGAACCACCTCTTATGCAATAAAGGATTTTTCTTTACCTGTCTCTCACCTTGGACTTGTGTCTATTGAGCTGCGTACATGACATCATGTGAAGGAGAGTCTTCCTTGTCATGGTCTTCCTTTTTGACCTTGTTTGAGGATTTTTTGATGCTATTTATAGGTCTGGTTGAGTGTTCTTTTTACCATTAATGTGAACTTCTAGTGACTCTTAGAAATCCTCTCTATTTGCATTAATTACTTCCCTAAACCTCTACCATGAAATATTTATGCAACCAGCTTGATCTTGAGGTTGTGTAACCTAGTATGTCCTCTATAGAATTAGTGTGGGTTCAAGCTTATGGGATTTTCCAATTTTAAATTAGTGTATCACCTGGTTATCCTTCTTTAGATCCCTTTTTCCCTTCTAATCTTTTCCTTGTGAAAGTTTTATTTCAATAGTAGTTTAGGTGATCCATCGAGAGGAACTAAACTCTTTAAAAATTCTAGAGGCTCAACCTCACCATAGGACACCTAGATCTTGAGGTTATTCCCATGCTTATGGTTGGAAGTGGGAGAGCCTAAAAAACTATCCCATAAGGGTTAAATTCTAAGCTATAATAGTTTTGGCATGCCTGATGGGACTAATATCCAAAGTAATAACAAGATTTTGATGTTGTTCTTTTACGTATTAGCCTTTAGAGGCATCAAAAAAATATCAATGGTGACTTTGAACATCTATCTACTGGTTTAATCAATCCAAGTGCCTGATCATCATTATTTGCTTTTGAAAGCAAGTATTAGTGCTATTGGCGAATCCAAATCAAAGCTCCTGGTTATGAGCAGACCAGGTTTGTCTCTTTGAAGTTTTAATTAGCTCCTAATTGACTTATGAGGCTAACATGAATAGCTATAGTGAATATTCCTATCATTCACCTCCTTATTAGCAACCCCAGTATGATCTTCATGACCCATATGAGCTTGATCAACCCTACCAAGATTTCTATCAAGACTATGATGAACCTCGATAGGTTCCTCATGACCCATATATGTAAGAATATTGCCCTAATCTCCCTTTGAAAAAGCCCATAAAAATATTGATCCTCATCAACCCTACCATGAACCATCTATACCAATACTCAGATAAACTTTAGTGAACCTCAACAAACATGCATTAGAGTTGTGCTCACAAAAGTGTTATGGCCAAAATGTTCCCCCTCAACAAATCTATTATGTGAGGGATTCATTATAGCAAATCAAATTAGAATGGGCACCTATTAAGAGAGAAAATTAGAGCAACCTCACTGGTGATGTGATGGATATATATAGTTACATTTAGAGCAGACCAGGTTTGTCTCTTTGAAGTTTTAATCAACTCCTAATTGACTTATGAGGCTAACATGAATAGCTATGGTCAATATTCTTATTATTCACCTCCTTATCAACAACCCCAGTATGATTTTCATGATCCATATAAGATCAATCAACCCTACCAAGATTTATATCAAGAATATGATGAACTTCGATAGGTTCCTCATGATCCATATATGCAATAATATTGCCCTGATCCCCCTTATGAAAAATCCCATCAAAATACTGATCCTCATCAACCCTATCATGAGCCATCTATATAATACTTAGGAAAACTTTAGTGAACCTTAACAAGCATGCACTAGAGTTGTGCTCACAAAAGTGTTATGGCCAAAATGTTCCCCCTTAACAAATCTATTATGTGAGGGATTCATTACAACAAATCAAATCAGAATGGGCACTTGTTGAGAGAGCAAATTGGATCAAACTGACTGGTGACATGATGGATATATGCAATTACATTCAAAGCATTGAGGACAAGTTGTAATGACTTGAAGAATAGTAGGGCAGCCCTGCCAACCTTTTGTGCCTACATATACACCTATGTAGCCTTCTTATGTGTTGCCCATTCCTCCTCAAGTGACCATTTCAAGTGTTTATTTGAATGTACCAAGTTCATCATATGTTTTGTAGTCTTTTCCTTCTTGGAAATCCATCCAAGGGGGTTGCCAAAAAAATGAAGTGCCTATTGTGGAATAGCCTACTGTTTGGGTCCAAAACATGATCCCTCTCCAAGAGCCTTTTTTTGTTCCTGATCACCTTAAGGAGGATCTATTTCAAGAGAATATAGTAAAGAAAATCAAAGAGTTGGAACTGAAGGCAAGGAGGAAAGATGAAAGTCAGAATCAATAGATGAAGGTAGAACCTCTACCTTTCCCATCTTGGAGATAAGTCACACAACCAAGTAGATCAAAGGTCTTTCAACCCCCATCCCTCCCTCCTTAAGAGCCTCTATCTTTTCCATCTTTTCCATCTTAGAAATTTATTCAAAGTAGTTGGCAAAAGAAGGAGGTGGTGATTCCTAAAGTTAGTCAAGAAGCCTTGCAGCCTCCACTCCTTTCCCCTCAAAAGCCTAGAGCCTTTTCTTTATAGAGAGTCATTCATGAAGTGGAGAGTAAGGAAGAAAATGTGGTTGTTTCCTACATATTTCCATCCTAGAAATTGGTTCAAACAATTCAAGATAATAAGGAAGAGGAGGTGAGGGTGATCAAAGTAGAGTAGCTTTAGGAACCAAATTAGGAACCTATGGGAGATACATCTAAAGAGGCTAAGAAAGAGAATGTTACGAGCAACTATGAGGAAGAAATCACCATAGGGTCCCCCCTTGGTTAGTAAAATATCAATGGAGCCTTATTAAATAAAGGAGAACATATTAAATATTCTTTTGCAGTTGTGCATGAAGTGGATTGCACTATTGAGGATGCAAAGCTGCCACTTTATGTGAAGAATGAGGGGGTTGAGGCTATCATTTTATTGAATGAGCTACCACATGATGAAGAGAAATAGGAAATGAATGAAGTAGATGATCAAAATAATGAACTTATGGATCAGAAAGAGGTTCCCAATCAGTTGAGAGGCTCTTTTGAGGACTTGTTTGAGATCTAAGGAGCTAGTTATGTTCTTCTCCAAGGTAACTATGGTCTGATTATAGCCAAGGAGAGCATATTTGTTAAGCAGATCAAAGGGGATGGAGTAGGTAGTCTTCCAACTCTTCCACCTCAAAAGTTCATTGCAAATATGGACTTGTTTTAGATCTTCAAAATAGGCTATCAGCGCCTTGATGAGCCTAAAAACATGAGATAATGAATAAATCTAGTCTTATTAAAGAGGCCATAGAAATCAAAGAGGTTTGCCTAGTTGAACCACCATTGGAGGCTACAATTAAGGAGTCATTCAAAGAGCTTGAGACCCTGGATTTACATAGCTAACCTTTTTAGAGCTACATAGTTCTCATTGAACATGGTGATAGAGAAGATGATAGTTGCAATAAAGAATAAGCAGGCATCAAGGCCAAGGGTCAATAAGTTGCATGCCTTGTTCAATCCTTTGTCTCGTACGACAAGGGAAGTATCAAGCTTTCCTTTTGATCTAGGAGGAAAAGGGTACATAGTTTTAGGATGTATGTATTAGGATTAGTTTTGTTCTAATTCCTCTTAGTGTTGTTTTAGGCACATTTATTTGTTATGTTTGCTTTGTTCTAGGTTAGTTTCTTTTCTTTAAGTGCCTTGGGCACTTTGTTTTGTTTTGTTTTGTATTTTCCTCATTGATCCAAGAGGAAGTTCTAGCAAGTGTTAGCTTTGTTTTCAGATAGATCCAGCTTTGTACAAAATTAGTGACTCTATGCCCAATGGATCGAATGAAGCAAATGAGCTAGGTTCTCAAGCATAGTAGGCATGTTTCCCTATGATTCACTAGAAATGTTGGCCATTTTTTGGCCCATACCAATTTTTTCCTAAGTATGAGAAGATATACTTTCAAATAGGAAATGGTAAGTCTTTAGAAGACTTCAGACTTTTGATAGCCCATGACTTAAATGGTTTTGTAAGTTGTAGAGTTAGAAAGCTCTAAAGTAGTAAGTAACAAGGTATTAAAGACCTAAAATGGTCTTAAGTATAAGGCTTCAAGTTATCTCATTAAGAAGTCTTTAGTTTTTCTAAAGGTGACAACTTTAGTTTTCTTGGGTAGCATAACTATTTCACTTCATGAGTAATCTGTAATGCTAAGTCTGAAGCAAGTAGTGGGGATTAGAAATCTCAATTTGGTCTGGGTAATGTATTTCAAGTTCTCCAAGGAGTACTACTTAATTACTTCATAAGTTCTGAGTAGTTAGAAACCCAAAATAAGTAATGAGACATCAAAATCTTAGTTTGGTCTTAAAAGTGCTTCTTGGGTTCTCAAAAAGACAAGCCAAGGTAAAAAGTCCAAAGTTGGAGAGATCAAAGAACCATAATTAATTTTCATAGAGTAAATAGAGATTCTTCGAGTGCTTGACTTAAGCTTGGTCTAGCAACATGAGAGTCATGATCAGGTAAATGAAAGGCTACCACATGGCATAAGTTGGAGCAAATAAGGGCAATCAAAAAATGACAAGTGGCACAAGGATGACCAATGAGCATGGGAGAGTCCAAGTGGTTGGTAGCTAGAAATTTATGAAGGCTCTCATCCTTCAATATGGTTTGCTCTCGATAAATAGCCATCCAAATGTAGGAACACCATGGGTCAGTTTGAACTCCCAATCATGGAGACCCACATCCTTATTCAAATAGGACACACATAAGTGAAAGATGCCATGCCATTTAAATTCAAAGATAAATGCATTTATGTTAGGAAGAGATGTCTAGCTACCCTTAATGCGACTTCTCTCAGCTCCACCAAAAGAGACTTAAATGCAAGAATGGCTCAAGGAGGTTGTGTGGAAATCTTGGGTGATGCATTTCATGGCACATGAGGATGATAGAAGTGGTCATCGATGACTTTTCTCTTTCCATATAGCTCTCTCTCTCTTCCCATTCTATATATATATCATGCAACTTGCCTTTGTAATGGTTCTCAAGTTTTAGACATTTTTATCTTCTTGGGAGAAGGGACGCTCTTAGAGATATCACAAGATATGCGCAGTTGGTTAGGCTCGACCCTACTAAGCATTTTTAAGAACCACCTCTTATGCAATAAAGGATTTTTTTTTGCCTGTCTCTTACCTTAGACTTGTGTCTATTGAGTTGTGTACTATGGCATCACATGAAGGAGAGTCTTCCTCATCCATGGTCCTCCTTTCTGACCTTGTTTAAGGTTTTTCGATGCTATTGTATGTCTAGTTGAGTGTTCTTTTTGACATTAATGTGAACTTCCAGTGAGTCTTAGAAATACTCTCTATTTTCATTCATCACTTCCTTGAACCTTCTCTATGAAATATTTATGCAACTAACTTGATCTTGAGGTTGTGTAATCTAGTATTATCCTCTGTATAATTAGTGTGGGTTCAAGATTATGGGATTTTTCCCTTTTAAATTGGTGCATCACCTAGTTAGCCTTCTTAAGAGCCCTTTTCCCCCCTTCTAACCCTTTTCTCAAAGTTTTATTTCAACAATAGTTTAGGTGATCCATTGAGAGGAACTAGCCTCTTTAAAAATCCTAGAGGCTCAACCTCACCATAGGACACCCAAATCCTAAGGTTGTTCCCATGCTTATGGCTAGAAGTGGGAGAGCCTAAAAACTCTCCCACAAGGGTGCAATTCTAAGTTATAACAATTTTGGCACATCTAGAGGGACTAAAGTCCAAAGTAGTGAAAGGATTTTGATGTTGTTCTTTTATGTATTAGCCTTTGGAGGCATTCAAAAAACATCAATGGTGACTCTAAGTATCTATCAGCTAGTTTAAGTAGTTTAAATGCCTGATCATCATTATTTGCTTTTGAAAGCAAGTTTTAGCAACATTGGTGACTCCAAATCAAAGTTCTTGGTTATGAGCAGACCAGGTTTGTCTCTTTGAAGTTTTAATCAACTCCTAATTGACTTATGAGGCTAACATGAATAGCTATGGTCAATATTCTTATTATTCACCTCCTTATCAACAACCCTAGTATGATTTTCATGATCCATATGAGATCGATCAACCCTACCAAGATTTATATCAAGAATATGATGAACTTCGATAGGTTCCTCATGATCCATATATGCAATAATATTGCCCTGATCCCCCTTATGAAAAATCCCATCAAAATACTGATCCTCATCAACCCTATCATGAGCCATCTATACAATGCTCAGGAAAACTTTAGTGAACCTTAACAAGCATGCACTAAAGTTGTGCTCACAAAAGTGTTATGGCCAAAATGTTCCCCCTCAACAAATCCATTATGTGAGGGATTCATTATAGCAAATCAAATTAGAATGGGCACCTATTGAGAGAGAAAATTAGAGCAACCTCACTAGTGACATGATGGATATATACAGTTAAATTTAGAGCATTGAAGACAAACTAGAAGGACTTGAGAAACAATAGGGCCAACCCTGCCAACTTTTTATGCCTACATATACACCTTTGTAGCCTTTGTATGTGTTGCCCATCCTCCTCAAGTGAACATTTCAAGTGCTCCTTCAAATATTCCAAGTTCATCATATGTTCCATAGTCTTTTCCTTCTTGGAAATCCATCTAAGTGGGCTGTTAAAAACTGAAGTGCCTATTATGGAATAGCCTATTGTTTTGGTCCAAAACTTCATCCCTCTTCAAGAGCCTTCTTTTGTTCCTGGTCACCTTAAGGAGGAGAAATTTCAAGAGAATATAGCAAAGCAAATCAAAGAGTTAGAACTGAAAGCAAGGAGAGAAGAATAAAGACAAAATTAGTAGATGATGGTAGTTACTCTACCTTTCCCATCTTGGAGCCAAGTCATGTAGCCAAGAAGATCAAAGCTCTTTCAACCCCCATCCCTCCCTCCTCAAGAGCCTCTATCTTTTCCATCTTGGAAATTTATTCAAAGTAGTGGGAAAAAGAAGGAGGTGGTGATTCTTGAAGTCAGTCAAGAAGATTTGCTACCTCCATTCCTTTCCCCTCAAAAGCCTAGGGCTTTTCTTTTATGGAGAGTCATTCATGAAGTGGAGAATAAGGAAGAAAAGGTGGCTATTCCCTACACATTTCCATCTTGAAAATTAGTTCAGCCAATTCAAGAGAAGAAGGAAGAGGAGGTGAGGGTGATCCAAGTAGAACAACTTTGGGAACCAAATTAAAAACCTATGGGAGATGCATCCAAAGAGGCTAAGGAAGAGAATGCCATGAACAAATACAAGGAATAAATCACCATAGGGTCCCCCCTTAGTTAGTAAAACATTAATGCAACCTTCTTAAATGAAGGAGAATATATTGAAGATTCTTTTATAGTTGTGCATAAAGTGGACTATACTACTGAGGATGTAAAGCTACCACTTTATGTGGACAATGAGGGGGTTGAGGTTATCATTTCATTGAATGAGCTACCATGTGATGAAGAGGATGAGGAAATTAATGAAGTAGCTGATCAAACTAATGAATTAATGGAGTAAGCAAAGTTTCCTAATTAGTTGAGAGGCTCATTTGAGGACTTGTTTGAGATCTTAGGAGCTGGTTATGCTCTTCTCTAAGGTAACTATGGTCTGGTTGCAGCCAAGGAGAGCATATTTGTCAAGTGGATCAAAGGGGATGGAGTGGGTAGTCTTCTAACTCTACCACCTCAAGAATTCATTACAAATATGGACTTGTTTTAGATCTTTGAAATAGGCTATCGGCTCCTTAATGAGCCTAATAAACATGAGATAATGAACAAATCTAGTCTTATTAAGGAGGCCATAGAAATCAAAGAGGTTTGCTTGGTTGAACCACCATTGGAAGCTACAGTTAAGGAGTCATTCAAAGAGCTTGAGACCCTCTAGATTCACATAGCTAACCTTTTTGGAGTTGCTTGGTTCTCATTGAACATGGTGATGGAGAAGTTGATAGTTGCAATAAAGAAGAAGCAGGCATCAAGGCCAAGGGTCAAGAATTTATATGCCTTGTTCAATCCTTTGTCTCATAAGACAAGGGAAGTATCAAACTTTTCTTTTGATCCAAGAGGAAAGGGGTACATAGTTTTATGATGTATGTATTAGGATTAGTTTTATTCTAATTCTTCCAAGTGCTATTTTAGGCACATTTATTTGTTGTCTTTGCTTTGTTCTAGTTTAGTTTCTTTTATTTAAGTGCCTTGGGCACTTTGTTTTGTTTTATACTATCCTCATTGCTTCAAGAGGAAGTTCCAGTAAGGGTCAGCTTTGTTTCTAGATAGAGCCAATTTTATACAAAAGTAGTGGTTCCATGCCCAATGGATTGAATGAAGCAAATGAGATGGCTTCTTAAGCATAGCAAGCATGCTTCCCTATGAGTCACTAGAAATGTTGGGCCATTTTTTTGCCCACATACTAATTTTTTCCTAAGCATGAGAAGATAGACTTTCAAACAAGAAATGACAAGTCTTTAAAAGACTTTAGACTTTCGATAGCCCATTAATTAAATGGTTTTATAAGTTGCAGAGTTATAAAGCTCTGAAGTAGTAAGTAACAAGGTGTTAAAGACCTAAAATGGTCTTAAAGAGAAGGCTTTAGGTTATCTCATTGGGAAGTCTTCAGGTTTTCCAAAGGAGAAAAATTTAGGTTTCCTAGGTAGCACAACTTATTTCACTTCATAAGTAATCAATAATGATAAGTTTGAAGTAAGTAAGTAGTGGGGCTTGGAAAGCCTGATTTGTCTAGGTAATATATTTTAGGTTCTCTAAGGATCACTACTTAATTAATTCATAAGTTGTGAGTAGTCAAAAACCTAAAATAAATAATGAGACATCAAAAGACCAATTTGGTCTTAGAAGTGCTTCTTAGGTTCTCAAAAAGACAAGTCAAGGCAAAGAGTTTAAAGTTGGAGAGATCAAAGAACCTGAATTACTCTGCATAGAGTAAATCAGGGTTCTTTGAGTGTTTGACTTAAGCTTGGTACAACAAGATGAGAGTCATGATCAAGAAAATGAAAGCCTTCCACATGGCATAAGCTAGAGTAGAAGGGCCAATCAGTAAAGGACAAATAGCATAAGGATGACCAATAAGCATGAGATGATCCAAGTGACTGGTAGTTAGAAATTTATGAAGGCTCTCATCCTTTAATATGGTTTGCTCTTGACTAACAACCATCAAAACATAAGAACATCATGGGTCAGTTTTAACTCTCAAGCATGGAGGCCCATGTCATTCTTAAGATAGGACATGTAGAAGTGAAAGATGTCATGCCATTTAAATTCAAAGATAAATACAATCATGCCAGGAAGAGATATCTAGCTGCCTACAACATGACTTCTCTCAACTCCACCAAAAGAGACTTAAATATGAGAGTGGCTCAAGGAGGTTGTGCGATGATCCTGGGTGATGAATTTCACAAAAAATGAGGATGAAAGTAGTGGTCATTAGTGACTTCTCTCTTTCCATGTAGCTCTCTCTCTCTCTTCCTGTTCTCTATATATAGCACATGACTTGCCTTTGTAATGGTTCTCAATTTTTAGACATTTTTTATCTTCCTAGTTGATGGGATGCTCTTAGAGATATCACAAGATATGCTTAGCTAGTTAGGCTTGACCCTACCAAGCATTTGTAAGAACCACCTCTTATGCAATAAAGAATTTTTCTTTGCCTATCTCTTACTTGTTGAGCTACGTACTATGGCATCACATGAAGGAGAGTCTTCCTCATGCATGGTCCTCCTTTCTAATCTTGTTTAAGGATTTTTTTATGTTGTTTGTAGGTCTATTTGAGTGTTCTTTCTTCCATTAATGTGAACTTCTAATGATTTTTATAACTCCTCTCTATTTTCATTCATCACTTCCCTGAACCTTCTCTATGAAATATTTATGCAACTAGCTCGATCTTGAGGTTGTGTAATCTAGTATTGTCCTCTGTAGAATTAGTGTGGCTTCAAGTTTATGGGAGTTTCCCATTTTAAATTTGTGCATTAGTTGGTTAGCCTTATTAATATCCCTTTTTCCCCCTTCTAACCCTTTTTCTCATGAAATTTTTATTTCAGCAGTAGTTTAGGTGATCTATCGAGAGGAACTAGCCTCTTAAAAAATCCTAAAGGCTCACCCTTTCCATAAGACATCCACATATTGAGGTTGTTCCTATGCTTATGGTTGGAGGTGGGAGAGATTGAAAAACTCTCCCACAAGGGTGTAATTTCAAGATTTAACATGAACTTAGATAAATTTTTCCTTGATCCTTTTGGCAAGTCATGTAGAGGAGGAATCAGAATCAAAGGACCAATAGCTAGCCCCCATGGGACAAGAAGTGGTAATGACATTCATGTAAGAGCAATAAATTGGAGATTAATTGGTTGAATTATCCCATAATAATTATTCTAAAGTTGGTGCATGGGAGATGTGGTTTGTTTAATAAGTGAAAGACTGGCTCTTCTAGTTTTAGCTTGAATAGGAAAATTAAAATTGATCGCTCTTATAACTCAAAAAAGTCATCTGCTTGACCCTGATCCCTCCTTACTCTGGTGGAAGCTCAATTTTCAAGATTGGAAAGAAGAAATATTTGATCTCAACAATCTAAATTTTAAAGACAACAGTGGGCAATGGTCTACTTCAATATGCAATGGGCTAGAAAAGTGAACTGGGGAGTAAACTAGGCATGGAATTAAGGTATTTTAAACATGCAATAAAATGTTTGGAAAAAGACGTGCCTACTAAAATCAATATAAAATAGACCCAAGCATTATTATTAACATGCAACATTTTCTTTTAAATAACAATTGGTGAAACTTAAATTTATAATTTATGAGAACTGGGTGTACTATTGTGTTTATCTCGACCGATGTGTTAAATTTGAATTTTATTCAGTGAGTTAAACACTTTGTTCCCTAGTGGAGTCACCAAAAACTATTGGCTAGATATTTTACATGAAGTCAAAATTTCCTAGGCAATCATGGGATTAAATCCCCTTTATTTAACGGTGAAGCTCCCATGTTTTTATGTCTATCTATTTTAATTACTTATAACTTACAATTATTTATAGAGTTGCTTGAGTTATTCTAATTGGGGGTATTACTTTAATCACTTCGTTCATGAGCCATAACAAATAGATTTTGCAGTAAGCAGTTGATTTTGGGAATGTGATTAGTGTTTTTTAGATAGATTTGAGGATAAAGAAAATATTAGAATGCTCGAGAAAGAAGAGAAAAATAAGAAATGTAGCTCACAATAAATAGTTTACATATTTTATTAAGTTCATGCAAATAGATAACATATGATTGTGATAATATTTTAGCAAATGACCAAGAAAGTACTGAATTCAATTTAGATAAATAGATAATGCAAAGTTTACGATTCTATCTTCATGAAATGCACAAAATAATTTCCACAGACATAAAGTTCTCTAGAAAATAATCCTACTTATTCACTCTTAGTAGCATTCATACAAAATAATTTGACTATCTCAAACACAAAGTTTTGGATTTATTAAACTTCTTGTACAAAGGTTAAAATTGCTTCTTTTTAAAAAATTATCATCCTCTAGGCATGTAGGCCTGCACTTATATTTATACAAATAAAGAGTTAAAAAACAAATAGGATTGGACTTCTCTAATTCTCATGTGCTATGTAAAAAGTTGAAGGTTGTTGAGAAGCATCTTCCTTGGATTTCTCTTCTGTGGCATGCAATAGTTGATGACAAGTGGTGATGTTTAGTCTCCCTGTTTGGATCAAACACCAACTCCTTGCATGTGACACAGAAGTAGATTCCAGTAATCTATTTTTACAAAATAATTCAAGTAACAACATTTAGACAAATTACTTAAGTTTTACACTTTTACAAGGTAATTTTACTTTAAAATAAATTATCCAATGACATATTTTTATGGAGTAATTACTTGAAACAAGATTACTTGTAATACATTTGAGAAAAGAAAAGAAGAAAATAGAAGAAAAAGAAATAAAGAAGTCTCATAACAAACTTAGAATAAACATCTAGTACAATTCATGAACTTGTTCACTACATTTCTCCCTATATTTGATGTGCTAAGACATCATCAGTTGTATATCTGCATCATCAGGCTTGGCAAGTGCTTGTCTCTCTATTTCAAATCTCAACATTTCTCTCTCTAATCTTTTACAATGAGCTTTCAAAATTTCAATCCTTAGTTCAAGTCTTTTTATTTCTTATTGGTATTTGATTAACTCCTTGATGGATTTAGCTATAAAAGGAATTGTAGACTTATCCATAATTTGATTAAATTGTTCATATAACTATTCAGATGTCCTTAAAACATTATCAAACTAGACACTAATAAGACCAATCAAAGAATCTTTCAAGCTTGACTTTGAACTGTGTGATTCTTCTTCTATGGTCTTCATTTCTTCACTCATTGCTTGCATAATATTCATACAAAAAGATAGGAGTTAATCCTTGTATTTTATTTCCTTTACAGATCCATTAGGAGCAATCTTTTCTTTAATAAAAAATTTATCACCTAAATTACCTATTGTCTGTAGGCTTTCTTGTTGCAACTCAAAAATACCATTTTCAAGATCAATTTCTTTCATCACTATCTTTATTTCTACCAATTTATTCAAAATGTCAACATAAGCATGTGGGGAACTAGGCAATAGCTTCCGAGTAGCTTTATGCATTTTCTCCATCCACTTATCAATTGCCCTCACTTTGTCTCTAGTCTCTTCCACTTCTATGACCACTTGCTTCTTAATTGATTCTCCTAAAATAATAGCTTGTTGTGAAACATATTTGGCAACCTTAGCTATTATTTCACATAGTTATACATTCTATTCTTTCAATTTAGCTTTGGCAACTTTTTCTACATCCAACTTCTTGAAAAGGGTGTTAATTAAAGTCTCAGTATCTTGCTTTAGGCCTTTTGTGGTAACTACTTTGAGAGATACCTTCATGACTGTTAAATTATTCTTAGTTACTTCTCCCTTACTTAATCCCTGAGGAAGAACTATTATTTCTACAAACTTTTGCCCTGAAGGTTCAATTATCAATTTTGAAGTTACTTTTGCAGACTTAGGCTTCTTCCCTTTCTTGTCTAGAATTTTCAACAATGCAAGTATATCTCTTCGAGATTAATCACTTCCTTGGATTCTAGAATTGCTTGCATTGCCAACCAGGATGAGAAGTCTATGCTATTGGAAGTGTTTGAATGAATAACCATTTGTTGTTGGTTATCCTTGATTACTAGTTCTTGAGAAGGAACTTCTTGTGCCACAATATGTTTCTGAATTTATATTTTTGAGTCCTTCTCAACTTGCATCTCAATTTATTTTACCTTCTCTACCACTTCTTCTACCTCCTTTTCTTTCTTAGATTCTTTTTCTTTTTAAGCTACTACCTCCTCCATGGCTTCCTTCTTAGGTTCAATTGCTTGTTTTTCCTATAGGGCTTCCTGGGATGAGGTTATCTATTTATTAGTTACCTTTTCAAGCTCTTTGCCAATGGTGGGTTACTCTTCTGAAGGATGTGGTGGTGGTGAAGCAAGTGGATAATATGGAGGAGGAGGAGGACTTACACCTTTTTAGGTGGATTTCTTGGGAGTTTTAGTACTATAAAACTTAGGTGGCATCAATGTTGATGGATCTATGATGGGTCTAATGGAAATGGGAATGGTAGTAGAAGAAACCAATGGGGGTGTTGGAATAGCTAATGACATTGTCTCTTTATCTTTTATCACATAATAGATATCATCAATATTCCTATTTAATTTTAGTTTCTTTGTGAGTACTTGGCAGCTTTCTCCTTATACCATCTCTTTTCTTTTTTGACCCACACATGTGGTTTCAATTATCACCTCCTTCATGTAGTAGCCTTTGTTAAGGAGCCAAGTGGAATTCATTGCCAAAACTTTTGAAGTCTTGTAAAAAATCATTTTATCATGATCATTACCAAAAATGATTGTTAGAATTGGAGCATTATCCCCTCTTGCTGCATGAAAATAATCACTTGTGACAATTCCATCATCCTTCATATCTTCAAGAATGATAGCCAAGTCAAAATCATGAATTTTCTCTATAGACAACCTGTTGTTGTCTCTTCTCCTTACAATAAATTCATCTATGCAGTCATTCCAAAAATATTCAAGTGGTGGGATATGTATGTATTCTAAATAAACTATATTTTGTACCACCCATCTATAATCAACGTTAATCCTAGACTCAAAATGTGTCTAGGTGTAATGATGGTACATCCCTCTCTGTACATTCCTAACCTTATAAATGATTGGACAATGGTAGTGACCAATGACAATGGGAAAAGTAATGATCGCACAGTGTGCTTTTGACTACAAGTCATGTAGTTCAATAAGTTGTTTGCATAATTCCATGAGAATCCACTTATCACTTGGGTATCTGGGTAGTTTGATAGGTTCCCCTGAGAAACCTCTTATTCTGATGTATGTAAAATCAAGGAACTAAATGAAAATACATCCATACTAGGAAACCATTTCCCAAACCTCATATGATACTCTTCTATGCTTTAAGGCTGTATCTAACAAGCAAATAAGTTCATAGAAAAACCCATCATTTACTATAATGTAATGCTTGTAGTATTGTGAAAGAACTATTTGACAGTAATTTTCATATATTGGCATTGATGACAGTGTGCCTTTTGTCCTCAATCTTGAGAAAATTCCACTTGAAGCAGTTGTATATACAAGGTATGATGTCATTTTAAAATCAAAAGTATACAATACATTCCTCAACTATTGATCTATATTATCACTAATTATTCTTGCCCACTCAATATTGGAAGAGCTTCAGGTCACATCAATGGTTCTAATATAAGCATACATCCAAGGTGAGAACCATTTGGCATTTTTCTCTGCATTGATTCTACATAACAACTGAATGATGTCATCAAATTCTTGAACAAAATCTGATCTTACTATGTGCTTAGGGAACCTTGAGGGTTGCGTTACTTTCTTCAAGTAATAAGTATTCATCATCTTAATACACTCTGGTGTCTTAGTCTCCCACTAGTTATTATCTTTCTCCATATTCATATCAATTAATTTTGAGGATGATGGGATATTTAGACAATAATTAAGGTAGTAAACATCCAACCTTATGATTACATTCCCCACAACATATCTTATAGTCTTAGTAATGGAATCATAACATTTAGCACATGTTAGAACAAACTCTGTAAATAGGGCTAAGCTTTAGAAAGCTAGAGCTTGCAAAATTCCACTGGGGGTCATTGCATACATGAGTGGGGTCTTGGCTATAGCCTTGGATCTTTCTAATAATTCTATGATAGACACATGTCCCATTTTTGTATCACTTACCTCTATCAGGTTAGAAGCAATGCATGATTTAATCAGATATCCTTTGTATTCATACTTCATCTTAGGCTCCTATGATTTGACCTTCTTAACTTTTGTTTTACCTTTCTTGCTCAGCGCTAAGATCTCCTTGAGTGCCAACCCTAGATCTTCTTTAATTTGAGCTCCTTAAACTCCCACCTCAACTATTTATTCATCTAATCTCCTTGATCCTTTTGATCCTTCTGATCTAGACATTGGCTCTTGCTAACTCTTTCTAAGTGCTTTCAAACACTTCTTGATTGCTCTAGCTGGTTTAGAAAGTTTGAGAAAAGAGTTAACTTACTCTTTTAGTATCTCTAAGCAAGATTCAGGTTTTGAATAATTAAAAGTCTTGAGAAACTAAGTATATTGATTTTAAGTAATAGGGTTTCATAAATATGGGTGGGTCATTTGAAGCAAACAAACAAGTTTGGGTTTTCACTTGTTGAAGACTTCAGGTTTTTAGTACCAAGTTACTTAAAGTCAAAACCCAAAAGTAAGTGTAGGGAAGGAATTTGGTTGGCCTTGAATAGTGTTATCTAAGCTTCTCTAAGATCAAGACTTTAGGTTCTTTAGGGTAAGTAACTTCATTTAAGAAACCCAAATTAAGTTAAGGGGAAAGGAAAACCTAGGTAAGTTAGTTCTTTGAAGGTCAAGGCTTCCTTGGTTAGTTACTTGGGATTGAAAACCCAAACTAGTCAGAGTTTGAAATTTTGAATCGTTGGGGCCTTTGGGAATCAAGTTTCTCAAGGTTTGTTACTTTGATTTGAGAATATGAAGGAGTAAAGAAGGTTGTGTAACCCAAGTAAGTAGGGAGGACTGGTAAACTCGAGCATGCTAGGATCTCTAGAGGTTTTTGATCAGGTTTGATTTCTCAAGAACTTTTATGCAAATTTTCTTATGATAAGTGTTTTTACAAAAATAAAAATGAAATTTTATTAAAAACACTTGATTATACTTGGAAAATAATGTTTGAAATGAGAAAAAAGAAACCCTACAGAAAGAAAATCCATGGTGGTGCAAGGAAAAATTTGAAGAGAGAAAACACAAAGAGACAAATAAGAAACTACAAAAATAACATGAATGAGATCTACCTACCTTGAATATAAATGGGTTGAAGATAAAATACTTGAAGATGCTCTAGAATATTAAATCACATGGCTCGGGGTTCACAAGTGTGATTACTTGATTAAATAGCTTGGATTTCAGGTGGAAATGAGGTGGATTTTTCTCAATATACATAAAAATCTTGCTCATTAATGATGTCCATGGGGAAGCCATGTGAGCCCTTTTAAATTGGGTTTTTCAAACTACTTAGCTTATGTTAGCATTTTGAGTAGAGCACCTTCACAAACTTTAGTGGGTCTAGGCTAATGAGTAGCTCGGGTTTGTGAACCTGAATTACTTTTGCTTATAACTTTATGAAAGTAAAGTTGTGTCAAAAACCTGAGTATTTCTTGGAAATACAGTTAAGTAGCTTGGCAACTTTGATTTGAACTGTGGGGAGTAATTCAGGTTTATGAGGTGACTTTACTTCTTTTCAAACAAGTAAATCAATATGGAGAGCTTGATTTACATTATGAATAAGCCAAAACACTTCAACTTCTTTGATCTACTGGTGGATGAGTAAATAGATTTTTAATGATGGTTTTTAAGTAATTATTCTCAATCCTCTGGAGTGACTATGAGCAACTGGGAAAATTAAGCAATTAGACACAACAACTACTAAAAACTAAAGGTTTTATTAAGCAAACTAGCTCAACAAGTACAACTGACTTTCATAGGACAAGGATGTAAATTTTTTAAATAGGGGTACCTCAAAATTTGAAGTGTAAAATTTTGGGGACATCAAATTGATATTGTAATAGTCACACTAAGTTATATTCATGATCTTATTATATTATGGGTCATGATATATTTGGTGATATACCATATAATACTCATTTTTTACTTGCTTACTTTGTAGAGTTTCCTCTAGGGATGTGATTCTACCATTTGTATCTTGATGGTTCCTTGGAAGGGATGCCTTCTCTTTATCTAACTTGGGTTGAGCATATAGGAGACCTCAAAATTTATCAATGCTTACCATGATCATATCATCTCAATACTCCCTCAGTGCTATAGGTGTAATCTCAGATGAGACAAATAATCATCTATGTTTTTAGAGATTTCATTATCATCCTCAATCATCATTCAATCGAGATTTTTAATATTGATCAACAAAGATAAATATGGTATCTTATCCTTTTGTGAATCACTCATGGGTGGTCACTCTTTTATATTTTCTTATTTAGGTGGTATGTTTGGAGACATCTTATTTTCTTTAGCATTACTTGTCTCTCCTACCTTATATGTGTGTATTCATTCTACCAACATGACCTATAATTATGGTAATATGGAGAAGTGAAAGGCATCATATTGTAGTATAAATCCTTCATTAGGTTCAATTAATTTATAATACTTGAAAGGTTTGTTATCCATTGGAAATTTATGCAAACATCTTTCGTGCACAAATGTTAAGCACCGATGTAAGTTGGATGGGACCACTTCCATGGCATGAATTCAAGGTCTAACAAGTTGTAGGTTATAATACAAATGGTTTGGCATCACTTGAAATACAATTGTTAATATTTTAGGCCCACCTATTACATCTAATGTAATTATTCCTAACATTTGGTGAGGTACATTATTGAAACATTTTATGTTCTTATCTGATTAATGGATATAATTTATGTTAATACATAGTGTTTGAAGGAACATGATATTGAAAATGTTCAACCCTAAATTATTATCTATAAGGACACACTTAACCCCTTATTTAAGATCAATATTTGAATAAAAAGTGGGAGATTCTTATCGATAATATATTGAGTAGGTATTTATTATTTCTTAAAAGAAATAGTGTCTTTATTATCCTTTAATGTATTAACAATGAATGTGAAATAAGTTGGTTCCACATTGTTTGGTAAGGCAACATTATGTGGTATTTTATAAATTATTTCCTTATAGATAGTGGATCTCTTGAGCTACTTAAATATGAAATATTTGTTAGGGTATTCTTAAGTTGATCTATGACATAATAATTTCGAGTTGCATTGGATGAAACCTTAAGTGGGGGAGGAAGATTAGGAAGGATATTTTGATTGCCTCCACATTTCCCTACATGATTATGTACCCTAAATCTTCACATTGTGATATAATGGACCTATATATCCAATATAAGCCTAGGGAGAATAATAAGGGATGGATAATAGATATCACTACGATGAGGTTTGATGGATGAAGAACAAAAGGAGTCACACATGCCCTTTATCTTTAAGTAGTAACTAGAAACATATCAGATTCAATAGTCATGCAATATGTGTTAGTAAGGAAAGCTAAGATTTCATCATGTGTAATATCATCATTAGTTTTATTATAGCTAAGTTTAACCCATTCCATTACATGAGATGTAAATACATCATATAATTTATGAAATCAATATGCAATCATTACAATCATGGCTTTGATTATGAAATATAAACATTTGGAATCCATTTCATTCATGTTAGGGTTTCACTTATGGGGAGATCAAAAATCAAACATGAAAGTAAAATGCTAATATAGGATAAGTCTAAACCCCTAAGAAAAATGAAACCATAATGTAGGAGGAACTATGGATTTTTCATGCTCAACTCAATGATTAGGTTCACCAAAATGTTTTACTTATTTTGGAATTGAAATGATCTAAATAAAGTAAAAAAAGGGTAGATTCAGATTATGTAAATATAATAATAACCTACAAATTTGAATTGAAAATGGATAGATTGATATCACACTTAGATGATTTAAAATTGATAAAGCAAGAGAGTGGAGATATACTTCAATTTTTTTGATATTCTATCTCTCATACTAATTGCCACTAATATTGAAATTGATCTGTGTATGCTTTGTCATTGCTAAATTTAGAAAATAATATTTAAACCATATTTAGATGTTGTTAGTAAATTGTGACCCCTATGATAACCAATATTATTATATCTCTACTAGAAGTGTCTCTATCTACTGTGCAAGTCTATGTTTCATCATACCTCTATTCATGTGTTTGTAGTATGTGCACTCACCTTTGGTCCCGTGTGTTAATTTCTATTTTACTTATCCTTATATCCAAACCATAGTTATGATTTTGACCATAAGATACCATTAAAATGGGGTTAGTATTGGGGTTGGAAAACTTAAATCACTCACCATTGAATGTTTGACAGTTACATATGTTCCAATACTCAGAGGAGGGCTCAAACAATACACAGTTCTCTCACTTATGTGTGTGTGTCTAAAATATTGTGATCAATTTATAATGCAACATAATGTTTGGATTTTGATAGTTTCCACCATGTAACTTTAAATTTTGTGTGTATTCAGACTTGGCTCTAGGATTGCTCCTTTGAGTCATTTTCATATATGTATGCCTTATTGATAATGTCTTTAGAGAGTGATATTTGATTACTCGACTTTATTAGGAATTTCCAAGATGAATATAACCTTTGGATTGATTTGTATTTATATTTGAATCTTTGCTATTTCCCATTATGACCTACCCACCTAATGGAAACTTCCCAATTTGAAAAATAGTTGTTAAGTGTTCTTGGACATTATTGACAGAGTTGGACACCTACAATAACTATACCTATTTAGCTATTATTATTACTATCCTAGGAGTGTAAATCAATGATTTAGGATATGGAGAAGGTCTATTTGATATTTTTTAAGGTTCTTGTATAGACTAAGTTAATCCTGAATAAGTGTATGTGGTGAATAGGGTTGGCTAAGATAATAGGTGGGTATGTGGATAAAGTAAAATTATGCACAAGAGTTAAATGTATGTGTAATGCCCACATATGTCAAAGTTAATGTTTCCAATGCTTATAATACAAAATTTAGGTGGATATAGATATATATCTCAATAATAAGGAAAATTTCCCTGGTAAGGTAATGTTGTGAAACTCATATGTAACATTATCATGTATAAAATGTATCATCTTCATTCATATCACATTAATCATCAAATAACATCATATGTTAGGTATTGAGAAACATTAGCATGCAATATAACACTAAATATTGAAAAAACATCATAAATTATATCATCATGTGTTAGTTTAAATCAAATAACATGAATCACCATATGACAACATTTAAGCAAGTGTATTTATATTAATTGATCATGTAAAGGAGTTTTAGTATAAGATCAAATTTTAAAATGAATTAAAGGATATGCACTTTTTAAGGGTTTTCCTCTCTATAAAGTGAGAGTGAGGAAATAAACTTACCTCATTTTAACTTTTACTTTTTTAAAACAAAGCTTTGGAGGGAACTTTTGCCATGGGCACCTAGAGAGTATTAATTGCACACCAATTTGGACTATGTGAGGGAAAATTCTAACTTTGTTGATGATCATAGATGATATTTTTGGATTATATAACACCTCAGTCTTGTACACTTGTCAAACTCAAAACTTGGTTATTCCTCTCAATTTTGGGCCTTTCTTACTTTCAGAAGTCTTGCATCTACTCTATCTTATGCCCCTTAGCCTATCTCTTGGTCTAACCAGTCTTTTGTTGATGACATAAAATTTATATCTTACCCATAATTCTTAAAACATACTCATCTTATGCCCTTTCAAGTTATGAGCCTATACCTACTTTCTTGGTCCTTGGACACTAGCATCCTGACATAGGTGTCTTAATCTGACACAAGTGTCCAGTGCTTTAAAGTCATCTAATTTACAAATGAAATGTATCTTAATGGTTTACCTAAGTGATTTAATATGAATTGTTTCTCTAAAGGGATTGATATAAATACAAGATCATTCTTTATTCATTCCTCACTAGCGATGTACCTAGAAAAGACCTAGAAAATACCTAAGGCAACTTACAAAAGCATTTAATCAAGCACACAATAAATCAAAGCTTCCCTGTTTTCTCCTATTTTAATATCAGCCATAGGGATAACACATGTACATGATTTTGAAGTAATGAAGGAGCAACCCAAGAGCTAAATTTTCCAAGTTACAAGCTAGGTCATTATTGTACTTGCTTTCCACATCTTACATGATTCACACACAATCCAACATGTAGGGAAGAACTACATTATTTTGAGGACTTCTTCAGAGTATTGGCTATGTAGGTAGTGTTCATTGATAGAGGGGTATTTGGGGTCAACTCAATATTGTGTGCCCACTAACCCATTTTTTCCAAGGTCACTATAAAGATGAAGAACTAGGGTTTTGAAATTTCATGAGGGGTGATGGTTCATGACCCAAATCTAAATGCACTAGAATGAAGGTGAAGATAAACTTATAAGCATCTAGGTGGTCACATATTTTTATAGCAGGTATTATATATAGGATATATGTGTTCAGTTTAGACAATAACATTGATGCCACCATCTAAGGCTGACACTAGTGTTTGCGGCTCTAGAGGCACTTAATCCAAAATTTGGTGATTTTTCCAAAATCTTCTTCCTGTTTGCTTCTTACCTATTCTATATCCATAACTATGTCAACATTAGAACCAACTTAATACATTATTTCTTTGTCATTTCCATATCCAACATAGTTTTACTTACTATTTTTATCATATCTTAGTTTAATGATTTCATCATATGTTATATTTGAATTTAGCATCTAATTGTCCTACTATAGAGATAGTTTATCACCCTTGTACCCTAGGCTATCTCTATCCCCTTTAACCCTAGATAACCTCAATCCAGATTTTTAAGGTTAAACATTTGGTGAATTCAATCTTTAAGAACCAAACCCTATTTGGTTTAGGATTTTGTGTTTCCTATTTTACTAATTGTTTTACTTTGTTTTAGATTTTAAATTTTTCATTTGTGAAGCAATGGAAAATGTCAATGTAAAAACTCATTTTCAAATGGAAGATAAAAAAGCCTTGATTAATCATTAATAAAAAAGGCTTAAAGGATGCATTTTTGTATGTTCAAAGAGATGAAATAAGTAAACATGATAAAACTAAGGCTTCATCACCTACTGATGGTAAGTCCTTAAGAGGTACTGCAATTGATTCCATACCAATGAATCTACCTACATCTAGTGGAGGCATATATTATGTTTTCCAACCTTTGTTTCCTAAAACTAATATTGCTACATCTATCATGGGGCTAATAAATATTTCAACTCAAATACTAGTTTTTATGCCTATTCAAACCCTGATTACATCCCCTTTGGTGACTACTCAGCTTGATAATCTAAATCCCAATGGGTTTATAGTTCAAACACCCCTTAAAATTATAAGGACCTTAGAGGACATGGTTACAAACATTAAACAAAATGCTTTAAAGTCTCCTCATGCTATTGATTCCCAAGATGTGTTACATAATCCTATTGCACTTGAGATATCTTTGCACCCTTTTCTATCTAGTTTTCTTGCACCTAAGTTCAAATTTTATGATGGAAAGGGTGATCCCTAACAACATCTTTGATCCCTTTATACGACATGCCTTGACCATGCCTCCAATGATAAAATTTTGACCAAATTATTCCCATGAATCCTCAAGGAATATGCTTTGAGGTGGTTCTATGATTTACCTCTCTAATTTATTAAAGCATTTAAACCTATTGCAGATCAATTTTTGGCACACTTTTACATTAATATTTCTTTAAAAAATTCCTATGCTCAAATTGCCATAATCAAACAAGGAACAAATGAACCTATCAATTAATATGTCTTGAGGTATAAGACAATGTTGGCTAAAATGATTAATACAATGGTAAATAAAGAGTTGTAAGACATAATCAAGTAATGTTTATTCACTCCTTCACATGAATCCATTGTTTTCAATAAGTTCAAATATTTTGATGACTTATGCCATGTTGTATGAGATCGTGAAATGAAACTTATTTCATTGAATAATATCAAGTATGTATCAAACACACTAACTACATCTACATCTAGTACCAAGTTTACAATTAAACCAAGTCATAAGGTAAAACCTATGAAGCCTAAAAAGGATGCAACCACCATGGTTAACATAGTTTCACAATAGCCTAATTGGCTTGTCTTATCTAATGTTCCAAGGAGATAATTTACATGCTTACTTGAGTACCCCACTTCATTACTCCTACAACTCATAGAATGTCATCTTATATCTATCCATCATCCTATAGAGGTTGATATGAATAAACCTCTACCAAAAGGATATGATGCGAATGCTTATTGTGATTATCACTAGGGACCATGACATTTTATGAATAAATTTGTTACCTTGAAGCATAAGATCTAGGACCTTATTGATGACCACAAGATTACATTTTATGATCCTTGAAAGGAATCTAGTTCACAACCTGGTGATCACCAAAAATAAAAAATATTTAAAAGTCCTTTGCAAGACCATTCTAAGAAAGAACCAAAAGTGAAAATGGCATATAATGCACATCCTCCTCCATCACATTATGGGCACCCATTATATGGGATTATTAGTACTTATACATGTCATATACCTCCTATGGTTTAGATACTTTCTAATACTTTCAATGGCACTGAGATTAAGAATGATGACTCAGATCTTCATTCTTTATTCATTTGAGCATTCCTTGATCACCTACCTATACATAGTGTTATGATTGATAATTTTGAAAGTTAAAATATTTGAACCATGACATTACTTGTGCATCTGGTTTATACTCATCATGATTTTCATCCTTCTACTAGATTAGTTAGAGCATTCGATGGGAATTTCCAGAAGGTCCTTGGAAAGCTTGACTTACCTTTACAAGTTGATCCCACACATATGGTTATTACCTTTTCAATCATACCTTCCATGAGAATCTTTCATATGCTATTAGGAAGACCTTGGATCCATAAACTTTGAGCAATACCTTTTATAGTGCATGAGTGTGTTAAATACATTCATGCCAATCAAGGATTTATAGTTCCTAAAATCCCATACAAGCAACCTCTTGAATAATAAAAATTTATACCCAGGTAGATTATTATCAAATCCACAAAGGTTAATCCATCACAAAAGGGTAAGCAACATACAATCCCTTTTACTAGGTGGTTAGTACTTGAGAGATGATTACATTAGAGACATACAATGGATTCCACATAATCCTCATCTTTTATTATGCATCATATTCAAAGATCTTGAACACCTAAACACATTTATACTATTGTTATTATAAAGAAACCACATAACACACATAGATGGGTCCAATGAACCCCTATTCTTTCTATTTCTATTTCACGACCTTAGAGTCCTATTATACATACATAGAGCATCAAAAACATTACAATGACAAATATTGCACCTATACATGCTCCTTGGTAGTACCATAAATTCCTTGCACCAGGTTATGAGTGGGGAGATACCTATGACCATTCTTTAGATGGGATCATAGGATGATATTTTCCCTTCAAATATTAAAAAAATACCAAAAAAAAAAAAAATCAAAAATTTAAAAATATTTCCAGCACCTAGATACTCTATTAGATCCTTAGCATCTATGTGTTAGTTCCATGTTGATGGATGTCATATTAGTTACTTATACATAGATATGTGTATTATGCTTCTAATTCAGTGTGATATAGGCATACACATATACATAATCTATTCATATTTTAGATGTTTGGCCATCCCTCTACTAATGTCATATGGACATTAGGGGTATCTACTTATTTGATCTTGATGCTCACATGTTATATGGTTTGAGGATTACTTTTTATTATCATTTTTGAGCTTATACATTCTTATACATGCCTTTATCCATGAATACATCTTCCATAAATTACTTGATATGCTATGCACTTGACATTTTTCGCTAACACATTTGATAGAGGGGTTAATATGATATGTTTATGTTGGTTGCTTATGCTTTTTTATATGCACTTCTTTGAGTGTCTTGAATTACTGTTGTCTTGATTTTTAGAGCATTTAAATATGCTCCTTTTTTTGTGACCCCTATGTCTATGTATGTTTTTCTTGACATTTGAACATGTCATTGTTTATTATATAGATATTTGAATATGCCATCATTACTTTTGTGTACATTTGAATAAGTCATGTCCCTTCGATTGTGTGACATTTGAATATGCCCCTTGTTTGTGATCCTTTAGGACCATTGTATGTTGACTTGATTTTGAGTGCTCTTATGTGTGTGCTTATTTTCTTATTGATCTTGTAATATTACTATCTAAGTGTTTCCATGACATTTATCATGCATATTAGGCCTTCATGTGATCACATTGTTCTATGTTCTTCAATGCTACATTTACTTAAACATTTACTTATATATGTTACATGGTCCCATTCATCGACTATTTAGTTATCTTATCCTTTTGAGGCAAGGCAACTACCGGATTCTATTCTTACCTCACCTCAAAGGGGTGGCATATCAGTGAGAGCATGTCATAGAGGCATGTTCTCCACATTTATTCAATATTCACCACACCCAGGTTCAATGGGGGCATGTTTTGGAAACATATCCTCCACATTGGTATAATTTTTAGATTTAGTGGGGGCATGCTTTGGAAGTATGTTCACTACAAATTTGGCATAGTTTTAAAATTGAGTTGGGGCATTATTTAGAATCATGATCTCATATTTATTCAATATTTGACACACTTTGATTCAATGGGGACATGTTTTGGAAACATGTCCTTCACATTAGCACTTATTCAATTTTTAAATTTCTCTTGATTTTATAAACTGACTCGATAAGCCAAACAAGAAGGTATCACCCAAAAATTGTAGATGAGTATTTGGATTATCAATTTTCTAAGATTCAATCCCTTGAAATTTATTGGTATCCCTCATATTTTCAAAATCCCTATCCAATAAATCCACCATAATAATGAAAAGGTATGGAGAAAGGGGGTCCCCTTATCTGATTCCACTAGTATTTTGGAAAAATCCCATTGGACTTTCATTTTTAAAAAAATAAAAAACATGATCTACTGACATAATTAATAACCCATGAGATTCAATCATGACCAAAATCAAAGGCTATTAAAACTTTTTTCAAAAATATCCAATTAACTATGTTATAAGCCTTTGCAATATTTAGTTCAAGCAACATTTTTGATTTATTTTTAGATTTGAGAGTATGAAAAATTTCATGTGTCATAATAACCCCATCCAAAATATTCACATGACTAAAAAATCCCCTTTATTTAGGATAACTTATGACAAAAAGCACTAACTTCAGCCTTTTTACAATTTCTTTGGAAATAATTTTATAAATTATATTATAAAGAGAAAATTATCTGAATTCTAAAAAGAATTTATATTTGTCTTTTTAAGAATGAGGTAAATAAAAGTAAAATTTACAACCCATAACACCTTTGATTAAAATGATTCATTACTACCCTATTAAATCCATGCCAAAAAAATATCCCAAAAATATTGGAGCACATCCATTGGTAAGCCATTAGGTCAAGGGGTTTTATTTAATTCCATTAAATGGATAATGGCATTAATTTCTTGAGCTAAAAATGGTTCAGTAAATATTCATTTTTATAACTATTATTATTGTTGGAATGGCTGAAAAATACTTGGCCATAACCCTCTCATCTCTATTTTCATCTTTAATCAACATACTTTTGAATAAATTCATAGACTCTTCCTTAATTGCATGTGGTTCCTCCAAAGTTAAATCAAATGAATTTGTGATTTTTCAAAAAAAATTAATTACCTTTTAGCCATAGTAGATTGGTTTAAAATTTTGGTATTCCTATCACCCTCTTTAACCTATAACTCTCTTGCTTTTTATTTATGGAATACCTCTTCTCTTAAATAAACTTCATGAAGTTTGGCCAACAACTCTTAATTTAAGATTCTATCTGTAACCATTCACGAAGATTGATTCCTATAATCTAATAACTCCAATTTGTCATATAAAATAATATTTTCTTCAAAA